>CM042026.1:16911723-19311723 GCA_023525975.1 Smallanthus sonchifolius | reverse complement strand
TGATGAAGAACTGCCTCAGATGACAGGACTCAATTTGCAAGATAAAGGATGGATATCTCCTCCAGATAGCATTTATGATGACAGCTCAGACTCTTGTGCCACATCAGCTGTTGATAGTTTCACTGGCTCAGAAGTAACCGAACCACGCCCAGATGCAAACAGTTCCAAGGAAAACACAGATGTATCTAGTTCTTCACCGTGTGATTTGGAATCTAGAGATAAGGATGCTAGCCAAGTGGATGGTGAAGCCATAGATGACGTGGCATCACATTCAAGTTTATCTGACATAAATGTAGGAGTCTTGAATATGAAAGTTGGTACCCAATGTCAAGAGGAAAGCCATAAATCCCCTACACAAAACACAGATGTTGCAGCCCAAGTGAGCAGAGTAAAAAGTAAGCTCTATAAAATTAATTTTATATTTTCTTATTACGGTCAAAGTTTGGTGCTTATTGCTTTTGAATGTTTGGTCCACTAGGTAAAAATGCATATGCTGTGTCAGTTCTAAGGCGTGTTGAAATGAAAATAGACGGTAGAGATATCACTGATAAAAGGCATGTGTTCTTCCAGAAACTTCACCTTTTTAACTTATCGTCTTATCATATATCAGAAAATATTTATACGTTTTTTTTTCTTTTTCCAGAGATATAAGTATTGCAGAGCAAGTTGATTATCTACTTAGGCAAGCAACGAGTGTGGATAACCTCTGCAATATGTATGAAGGTTGGACACCCTGGATTTGAGCCTTCAAAGTGCTTACTTGTGATGCAAGCTATCTGACCCATACACTCCATCTTGTACACCTTTCTTGATGATGGTCATGTGTTAGCATGTTTTTACATGTGCCCTAGTTTGGGACTAAGGATACTCTAAAACCTGGGGAACTGGGAATCATGGAAACAATGTGCCATTTTAAAGGAGGTCAAATTTGTCCAGATATCCTATGGGGCTCTTCAGAAGACTATTTATGAGCTGATCTTTTGCAACCAGATTCAAACCGTTGAGAAAATTCAAAAGCTGTTGCAAGGTATTGTTTTTTATTCTTTTGTTTAGAGGTGGCAATTTCAACCATTTATTTATGACAAACGTGTCAAATTAAAAAGTTAGCTAAAAGGGGAACGTGTTGAAGTGGTTAGAAGTCGCCCTAAGTCCACTTTTAATGCTTACAATTAGGGGAGTTCATAAGCCGTTGAAACCGACCGACGTGTCCAAAGTCCAAACTAAAGTAAGTTGGCTTGATTTGGCCGGTTTGAGATCCATGCGGTTGGGTTCATGGTTAAGTTTTGACAGTTTTACTGGTATAACCGTTCAGTTTGGAACTTGGAACCGGTTTAACTTTTATTATTTTTATATGTTTATTTTTAGAATACGTAGTTATATATATGTTTAATAATCATGAACTGTCTAACCTTTTAAATTTTTTTAATACAAACTAATGATTTTGAAAAAAAAAGGATCGGTTCAAATCGTTAAACCGTCAAAACCAAACCGTTAAACCGTCAAAAAGCCGGTCCGACCGACCCACCCAACCCGATTGATTTGGTTTGTCATTCCCAGAAACCGTAGTTAGCAGTTTGGCCCAAAATTTTTGTTAAAACCGGCCGAACCGGACCGTAAACACCCCTACTTACAACCTCCTAAGTCATCTTGGATGTAGATTGTTAATGAATTAATATTGGCTCTGTGATCACAGAACACATTCATTATGTATTAGAAAAATGGACAAAAGGTTTCAAATGGGTCAGCCTGACCCGACCCGCTTCCTTTCCACCTATACTAGAAAATGCAGCTTTTGAACCAGAATCTGTTTTGGACCGTTACCCTTACCGCCTATCTTGCCTCCTCTACTTACCCTCTGCTGCCTTGTGGTTTTGCAGTTTTGGAGATTTGAGACTACAATCTCCTAATGGAAGATGCTGACATCTCTAGTTTTTGGAAAACAAGAGATGGTTCTGTCATGATGATATTGGTAATCATGGGGCCCACAATACATGTTAATTTCTGTTTTTCTTTTCTTTTCTATATGACAAATAAACTCACAAAAACTCTCTTTATGCACCCAAAACCATATTATTAGCGGGAATGATAGGGGTACCTTTGGGCCAAGGCCTGTTAACCTGCGGTTATACATCTATTATTGAAATAAAGCCTTACTAAAATCTTATCCCATCCTTAACAAACCCAATCAAACCTATTTTTTAAACATTTTTAATAGTTATTTCATTGGTGGATATAGAAAACTTCTAACTTTGAATCAGTCAAGTAAACACTACCACTAAAATTGAAGATCTTGAACTCAAACTTTGTTTTATGTATATAGTTTTAAATAGATAACCATATAAACACTTGCAGGGGTGGCTTAACGTATTTGGTGGTCCCAAACGAACTAGAAACGTGGTGCCGTTTTATCAAAAGTCATGTCATTGAGATTGTAGTATTCGTGGTTACGAATTTTAGTAGCGACTTTTTTTTATTCATCTAAAGCATGCCGTTTTAGCCTTTTTTTTGCCCCTTTTGATTGTGCTCACGGTTTCGGTTTAATATTTGGAGGATGTTTAGTACAATAACACTTATCTAAATAAATAAGCAGAGCACATCACACTTAAATCTAAAGGAGCAAATCAAAGCAAATCATAGTTAAATCTAAATGAGTAGATGAAATTAAACGAGGCAATGAGCAAATCAAATCAAATGAGTAGATTGATCGGATTAGAAGATTAGGTTAAATTATTCCCCAATTGCATATTGAAACTCAGAACCGGTTGCAGATTGAAACTCAGTCTGATTGTTTGAAACATCAAGCCATAACCAATGGCAAATTAAAATCAGAACTGCTGACCTGCAACCGCGGAACCAAGATTTTTCGACCGGAGGGTCACAATGATCTTTTATGTTTTATAGTTACTTTCTTTTACCATTAATCCTCATCAAAATCCAAGGCTCTACGGTGCCATCCAGCTGTATCATCATCACAAATGTACTTTAGGCTCATTTATTCTTCTGCTTCGTATAACAAGAAAAAGAAGTCTGCAACAACTCGTCCATCATCGTCGGAAAAATTAGAAACCTTCCTATCAAGTTGTTTTCATCTTCTCTTCACTTTTACTACTCCATGAAAGATTTTTTGAGGGTCCAAGCATAAAATCCAAGTTAGATACCTCTACTTGATGGACGATTGAAACTCAGATTGCACAACTTGAAACTCGGTAGGATGGCCGATTAAACCAGATTGTTTGAAACTCAGTCTCAAGGCCGATTGAAATGAACATCAAGCCATAACTGATTCTTTGAAGATATCTATCGGTGTCTTCCAGATATCCAGACACAATCTTCGACCTAATTTTGTACAGACGCTCCTAAGCAAATCACAATAAAAATGATCCCAACCCAAGTTACACAAAGAAAAAAAAAAGAATTGGAGACCCTAAAAGAGTGGGGCCTCAAGCCCTAGCTTGATTCTTGGGCCGGCCCTGAGCACTTGTACACATGAGTGAGTGAGTGAGTAAGACAGGGGAGAGAGGGAGGATTTTGCGACTACATACTTGTCTTATGCATTGTAGTTTTAAAAAATAGATACGTATGCTTATACAGTTTTTATAGTTCTTTATTTGTAATTGGTTATGTATTGAATATATATTTATCCCTTAATTCATATTCTATTTAAAAATTATTAGTGAAGCTTATAATTTGATAATTTTATGGATAAACATAGTATACCAACTCACAAGTCATATCCATCATCTATGCTATGCAACTTGATTAAAACTTAGGCTAGTCTAAATTCATGAACAATGAATGTTATTGATTAAAAATATAAAAGTGCACAACTTTTTCTTTATAAATTTTCGTCAAAAACAAAAAAAAAGGTGTATGGTAGACAAGTGGTACAACAAGGACACCATCGATATAGTCATTTATTTAACCACAAAAGTCCAAACCGTGGGTCTTTCTCTTCAATTATCAACGAGCCTTTTGGTTTTACCACTTGTACTTTCTCCCTTTGTACTTGTACATCTTACCATTTTTTTTTAATTTAATTCAACATGTATCAAATAATATATATTATTTTGTCCATGTCCTAATAGGATTTACTGGGTACGGTTATGGTTGTCTCATTCGAGTTGCAAACGCGTTTTGACTACCGAAATAAAATTTGTTTTATGATTAAATTTTATTTGTTTATATAAATCGTTATTTTATTTTCTTAAAATTTATGAATTTCGTTGTTTCTTTATAAAAAAGTTAAGAATATCACTTACTTTTGAAACATGTGACAAACAATCCTTTATTTGGATGATCGAAGTCTAAAACTTTATTAAATGATGCCATGTACGATACACATAAGATTAAAATAGTTATTTCACTTTAAAATAAAAACACAGTAACCCGAACCCTTCCAGCCATCAAACATAAACCTCTACACCATTCACGGACATGCTAGGATAACAAGGTAAAGAAACAAGACTAATAACAAAAATATTAAGTTTATGTCAACACTTGTCATTATATAAAATACAAAACTTTATCAAGTAAAAAAATTATTATATAAAACATATAGTTTTATTATATGTATATACATAGAAAACGCCAAAACTGTATATAAATATATGGGGCAAATGCCATAAAAAACCAATGTACTTTATGTTTTTCTCACAAAAGTCATTCAACAAATTTTTGCACATAAAAAACCAACATACTCTCTCTTTTTTCTCACAAAAGTCTCTCGACAAATTTTTGCTCATAAAAAAACAATATACTTTCTTGTTTTTCACACAAAAGTCCCTCGACAACTATTTACCCTAACGATGAATCGGCAGAAGCAAGGTAAAGGAAATCGACCGACAGAAACAAAAGCAAAACAAACGATTCGATTGCAAAACGATTTGATTGCTTATGTGTTTTCATAGATTTTATAGGTATTTTTACAAAATGGATTAATTTGATTACAAATAATCTCTCTATAGAATGAATTTGTCAATCGATTTCCTTTACCTTGCCTTTGTCGATTCATCGCTAGGGTAAATAGTTGTCGAGGGACTTTTGTGTGAAAAACAAGGAAGTATATTGGTTTTTTTTGAGTAAAAAATTGTCGATGGACTTTTGTGAGAAAAAACAGAGAGTATGTTGGTTTTTTATGTGTAAAAATTTGTTAAGTGACTTTTATGAGAAAAAACAGAAAGTACATTGGTTTTTTATGATATTTGCCCAAATATATGCAAGAGAAGTATTTGATTAAACAATGGGGGACACGTTTCACTCAAACCAAACTACTATGTGGGTCTTTAAAGTGTGTCATTTTTTTAATCAAATCGCACATGCTTGTTGTACCATGATTTATTGGAAATCTAGATTACATATGGATAAGGTATGAAAGAAGAAATATCGTTTTCTAGTAGAGTAAATTATATAATAGTCTATGCGGTTTGTAAAATATAATATTTTTAGGGTGTAATTTAAAAAAAAGTTATATATTTGATATTTGTAGTAGGAATTATCAATGAAAAAAAAACGTAATCATGATATTTCTCAAAATATAGAAATGTAAGGTGAATCAAGAAACCCTATATACAAAAAACTTCACACATTGGGTGTAAAAATCTCAGTCTTTTTAAAGACCCTTTCTTGAAGCTCTTAACTTTAACTCTTGCACATAGAAAATCCATATATAGAAACATGCACATTCTTGAGTGATTAATTCATAAACACTTGGAAACTAAAATCTCAAAAAGAAGAAGAGTAAGAGAAAATTAAGCGAGTAAACCTTTGCATCTCATATTTTCGCTTGATAATCATTGAATAAAGGTGATCACTTTCGTTGAAAGTAAGAAGCCTAGTGGTAATCTTGTCTATACTATAATAAGATACGTGTATACATTGATCACTACCTATATTAGTGAGAACTGGAGAGGTGATCACCACTTTACAAATGAGAGGTTTGTAAATCGATGATCTTTACCGCTTAGAGAGAAGACTGATGAAGAACAATTCTTGATGAAAGGCCAAGAAGTAAACCTTAGATGAATTCGTTAATATTCACCTAAATTACTATATATATCCTTTGTTCATGCGGTGATTGTATCACATATTTACAGGTGGATAGATAAATTGATTACAAACCTTGTTAAAATTAGCACTAAAGTATCCATAAAATTAAAAAAAACAACTCATTCTACTCATTTACCTTTTTTACATAATGCCAATGAATCCTAACAAACCTAAACTATGGTGAAGAAGAGCACATTAATATATACATTTTTTACATCACAAACCATCTTAAAAATAAATAAAATCATAATATATTAAACACTCTGAAACATATTGGGAGTATCATAAACTACGTAAAATTTGTCAGCAAAAAATATAGTAAAACTTGTCTTAAATTATTGAGCATATATAAATGTCGATTTTAATAATCTAATATTTATAATAACTTCAATAATGTTGATATATTTTAGACTCAAAGAAATTAGTGATTGAACTCGAATATATAGAAAGATAAACATAGTTAAAATTATTAACTCTTTATTTGCCATGGGGAATAGTACCCTTTCCATTCCATTAACTGGCTGTCAAGTGTACAACCCACCACTAAGGTGCGGCAATATGTAAGACATTATTTTTATTTGTCTTTTGTTTCGGCAGATTTTTCTTTGGCATATGAGGGTTTAGAAAAAGAAATTAAACACTAAAAGTACGTTTGGTTTATAAAATTCGTTGGAATTGGAATTGGAACTTAAAGAATTCATTTGAAGTCCTAAGGTGTCTTGGTTGGAGTGGTTTTAGGTGTGGCCACCACTAACCCGGGTGGCGCTTGTTCAAATCCAGAGATGAAATTTTCTTACCTTTTTTTTAAATCAACATTTTATTTTGCTTTTTTTTTTCGTTTCGAAAAAAGTAATTATGTTTTTTTACTTTGTTTTTTTTTAATGGTCGAACGTTAATTTTTTCGTTGAGTTAATAACATTGGAGGTTACAAATTTTAACTTTTCCGCCGCAAATTGTGTGTTAAATTTTTTTTCTTCAACGTTTGAAAACAGAGTTGTATTCAAGATTGGTTTTTTTTTTGTATCGTAGGCTATAGTGAGTCTGCGTTTTCTACGTAAGTTTTATCCCCTTAAACGATTCGAACAGAAAATAATCAAATTCCCGCCGCGTAACGCGGTGGAAAAACTAGTGTTTTAAGTCAAAAAATAAAAAAAAGGTATGTGTGTATATATATTAAAATTCAAAACTCTATAGATAAGCATACCCGTCTCAGTCACACCACCACCTTCTTCGAATGCGCTTTTTCAACCAGAATTGTGGGGCCCTCTGATCAAAATATCTCCTATTTTCCAATCAAACATCTCTCCCTATAAATAGATTCCATTTTTCTATTTGCTGATCAGACCATAAGAAAAATTGAAGATATTTTTGAAGATAATTAAAATGTCGATGGTGGTGAATTTATGGGTTAGAGAATTGACGAAGCTTAGTGACAAGATCCAGTTGAAGAAAAAGCCTAATTTCTTCCTCAAATCTCAAACTAAAACTGATGATCAGATTGAAGGCCATGAGGATTTAGGAATCACTCTGACGGAGTCGGGAAAGCCTGCTTCGGTGTTGTTAAAATCGCAGGCGACGGAGAAGGAGTTCTCCGAGGAGACGGTGTTTTGGTTGATGGATCGTTTTGCACCTTGTTAGAGCCCATTGTTACTTCCTTCATCATGTATATTATTCGTAAATGACCGTGTTATCTGGTGTTATATATTACTTTGTGTATAACCTTTTCGCCTAAAATTTTATTTCACTTTGAGAATCTTGTTCTATTATGACTTTACACGTGTTAAAGTAACGTTTGTAGGGTTGACTAGGGCTCTTCAGATAGCTCATAGCTCGCTTGAAAATACTCAAGCTTATTTTGAGGAGTTCTTCTTATAATTTTCGCTTGATTATAATACTCATATAAAGAAACTACGGTAAACACCGATAAAAACCAACATACTTTCTATTTTTTTCTTACAAAAATAATATTTTATACGTAAAAATCCAAAATACTCTTTTTTTTTTTTCAAAAAAATCACTTAGACAAATTTTTGCACATAAACAAAGGGATATAGATTTATTAGAAGAAATTAATTATTATATCACATAAAACTAGAATAATTAATTTCATCTAAATTTTTTTCATAACACCCGAAACTAAAATTTCACTTGAGGCCTCGAAATAGATGAGTGCTGTCCCTGATAACTCTATGTTTTTGTATTTAATATTTGCGATATTTACTTAAAAAAATAAAAACGCTGGGCTTATTTCCTAATCACCTTACATAGAGGTCTCTATGCTTGCAGAAGACCACTCATTGGTACTAGGTTTATTTTCTTCATTTACCCACATCAAAACTTCTTTCCCATACCTAAGAGCTGCATCAACGCTATCTCGTTCTAACCCGGTCACCGGTGAAACATACAGTTTCCGCCCAGTCAACTCACCGAACAATTTCTTAAACTTTGCAGCAATGTACTGAAAACCGTATTGTGCTACAGATGCATTGTTGCTATTGTTACTGTTATTGTCGGAGCTTCCATCATTGTACGTGTGGTTGGTGATGAACGGATTGAAATCATGAAACCATTCACATTGTGTAAGAGGTGTTGTTTTGATCTTCTTTTCTAGAAGATCAAACTTGTTGAGTATTAGAAGGAATGCTTTGTTCTTGAAATTTGGTTGTGTGACTATGTTTTCAAAGATCTTCTTGTTTTCTAACATCTTGTTCTTGAGATTTAAGTCGTTGTCTTGGAAAAATTTGCTGTAAGAAGTTAAGTCAACACAGTAGAGGACGAGGTCAACGTCTTCAAACATGCTTAGCCATTTGCAGTTATATCCTAGGTTGCTTGAATTCACTCGAATCAGTTGGTACCTGCAAACATATGGATCACATTTAAAATGATTCAACGGGTGTGTAATGAACGTCCGTCCCTATATATATGGGGGAAGATTCTTTACAGAACTAAAGAATACTCAAAGAACTGTGAGAACCAATCAAAATTATTCATTTATTTGTGTATATATCTAAGATTCTAACATGAATAGTACAATACACATTGTTATGTGAATATACTTGAATAGATATGTGCATATTTTCGTAAACTTATATGTATTCATATATTATAAACATCTACACGGTAGATTGACTATAATTCACTGATCTTCACCTGTGTACGACACTTGTTAAGAGGAAGAGAGAGGAGATAAAGTAGGGAGATTAATTAATTAGAGACAAATTATATAATCTTTTACAATTATACCTTTTTCATTTAACTTTCAATAATAAATGAATGATTCTCGTATTATTTGTGGTTCTGTAAATGAACATTCACCTTTGCAGTGGAGTATCAGTCTGCTCAGTGGCCTCCATGAAGCTAATTGGAAGTGAAGAGGGAACGGAAAACTCCATTGAAGTAAGCCCATTTGAAGATGTGATACCATCAGCATACAGAATGTCTTCATCAGATGGTTCATAAGTCGCGCTTGAAATTTCAACCGCCTACACAAGATCCAGAAAACTGATTCAAGTATCTCATTTTAATTGTTATATAAATAAAAGTGGTGCAAAATAGGTGGGTTGGGCGATTAGGCAGCAGGTTCATTTTTGTATGGGACAAGTTGACCCAAAACAACCCGTTCACCTCTAACTGCAATAATATGACATGTGAGCACATACCCGAGGTAAGAAATAGTCAGCAACTATTGGGAGTGCAGGAACTTCATGTCGTCTAGCATAAGTTGCTTGAAAGGCTTTATCCTTCCACAGTTCCTCAACTAGTGCTGAATACTCACGAGTTGCAGCTGGAAAAATGACTTCCAGATTGCCCGAGTTCACAATTTCAAGAAGCCATTCCGAGAATGAATTTAATTTTGCAGTTAGAGAATAAATATTTGATTCAATGTTTTCAACCGAACTTCCAGCAGCTGCATAAAAAAGCTTCGGATTACAAATAATTTATGGTAGATATGAAATTCTTGAAATGGTATCAAACTACTCATCATACCTGAAGTACCAGGTTGATCAATTAGTTTTCTTCTAATCTGAATTGAATACTCTTCTTCAAATTGTTTAAGACCCTCGAGCAGAATACTGATATAAAGATACAAGTTTCTCTGGATCAAAGTCTTTACTTTCTGACGTTCATCTTCTGAAAATGGAACTCTGTAAAGAATCTTGGCCTGAAAAAAACACGTTCAACAGCTCAATTATCATGGACAGAGTGTGCAATTATTGAAATAACCATATTAAAAAATTATTGATTGAATTGGATGACAACTTGATATGATTTCTTCTTTTTTCATTACTATAGCCAAACACTTCCAATAACCAGTCAAAGGTCGCGCTTTTTTCTGGGACTAAGGGAGTAATTGGAATGTATCTAACATCAGGTTCTTCTTTTCAGATTTTATCTCAAGCGACATACATACAACATAATAGTAAAGTTGTTTTTACTATGGTCTACCTGTTTATAGAGGGCACTTGTACCAGATTGATCTTGACCAACTAGAAGTATTTTAGTTAGCGGTTTTGTATCAATCTTTTTCTGCTCCAATTGACTGCCATTGTTGCCTATTTCTTCTTCAGATGAGATAAAAGATTTCGGTGGCATTGGCAAAGACAAGAGGACACAAGCCATCTTTATTCCAGGCTGAAACCAAAGGTACAAATACAAGCTAAGTCAAGCTGTCCTAGTCAGCATTTGAGTAAAAAATAGGATAATACAGAGCTCAAATATAAATCAACTACGTACCTTTTTCCATATTTTGCCCTTAATTTGGTTCTGCCCCTCTTCTTGATAGGATCCATTTTGGCTTACCCAATAATGGGGGCTACCTTTGTGATTGATTCGAGCTAACTGCATAGTTTGCAAGAAAGTCAAACACTGACTAATGAATCCATATACAGTAATCCCAGATAAAAAGTTAAAGAAACACTGACCTTCAACATTAAGAGTTCTCGTTTAGTGATCAATCGATTGTTGATCTTTACTTTCGTGTTTCCGTTGCTAGCATTTTCCATGATGGCCCCACCAACAGACAATCTGGGAGTAATAATCTGGCAAGGCTTATGCCCTTCCTGCTCAAAATTTTACAACATTCATCATTATACAATACCAAAATTATTTTCACTAACAAATATTTCTGTTATTCTTATTAACACAACATTGTTATCCATCTTGCATGATTATTATTAATAAAGAGTCTGAGACTCACCTTTCCCCAAAAACCTGACAGCTTATCATACCAATAGCTTCCTGGAATAAGTCCTTTTGGTGGGTGGGAACAAGTTTGCAACTGAAATACTTCTTCTAAAGAAAGAGCTTTGCCATTAACAATAATGAGCCAACATGGTGCTTGGTTTCCTTGACATGATTTTTCAAAAACCATTGCTTGTTCAAGATGGAAATCTGAGAGCAATCGCTTAAGAACTTTTGAACATTTCCCTAATTGCTCACGTTTTGACTCATCAATCGTATATCCGATGCAAGTAATACATTTTCTACCTTCTGGCATTGACCCCATCACTCTCAACACACATTTACTACAGTATTTTGCATCACATACAATGCAACACTCCTTCATAGTGAATCGGTTTCCCTTAAGGCAACGGTGGCATGACCCTTTTTTGACATTAGGGTTGGCACGTGGTCTTTCTTGAATAGTCACTCCCGGCTCACCATAATCACTTTCATCATCAACCATAGAACTGGAATTGGGCTCAATAAAAGTCACAATTTGAGCTCTGTTATCATAATATGAAATCTCATGGTGGGTTTGATCTTCACTAGCACTAAGTTCTTCAATCTCATGACAATCGTTATCTAAACCATCACCATCCGAGCTCATCGAAAATTCATGAGAATTCTCTCGACTATCCGAAAACCCTAACGAAACAGAACTTCCCTCTTTCTCTGGTGAACCAGGTGGATGAACACTATTTCCCTTAATTTCAGATGAAAAACACTCAAGCTGTCTCTTAACAACAGGATAAATAACTGGTAACGACAGATTGCCAGAATTCGCCGGTGTAGAAACAACAGAAGCGGTTGGAATACCACCAACATCAACCGGAACTGCCTTAGGAATATCATAGGAAACCGGAGGACCAGTGTACTCGGTGGCAAACGAGTACTCCACATTGTAATCATCATCTTCATCCTTTTTTGAAGAACGAATCGGTAATATACTTCTCAAAATGGCACCCATCACGCTAATCAAACCTAATTTTGAAAGAAAAACCGAATCAACTAACAGCTAGAATTGCAAATTGAGTCAGTAACTCTTAACTGAAGCTCACCCTAAACAAAAGAGCTTATATAATCTTCACAAGTTCATGGAAAACCAAATGTGAAAGACAGAAATGACTTAAAAAGGCTGGTCAAATTTCTCATGGAATTAGTCTTCCCTATACTATATTAAGCTACACTGACGTGCTAGATTGTAGACTGGAGACTTGACTTCAACCGGTTTGATTTCCCCCAAAACAACAATTAAAACAGTTCAAAAATCAAATCTGAAGCTTACTTAACCCTAGATAGAACCAGTCAACCGGTTTATCAAATTCTCATATTCTATCACTGTATCGTAAATTCGTAATTCACATGATCTAATTTATTTCAAACGACAGTGACGTACCAGATCGAAGAACGGAGACTTGACTTCAAAAGACGCCATTAACTTTTGATTTGTCTCCATCCGAGACGCATTGACCATTTCAACCACGTTGATTTCACCAATTTCCAATCAATTACAACAGTACTGATCAAAATTCAAAATAGAGTGTATAATCTTCGCAATTTCGTGGAAAGTACATAGGCAATTACTGTGCCCTAGGTTAAAATAAGCGGAAATGACGTACCGGATCGAAGAACGGAGAATTGACTTCATTAAAGACGAAGAAGCTTGCGATGTCTCCATCAGTGATGCGATGACCGTTTCAAAAGGTTTGAATTTTGCGCCAACGCGTTTAACGATGAGTAACAACTTTGACGAGAAGATGAATGCTTTAATGGTGTCGTTAAGGGTGTTCAATGTGTTACCGTTACCGATTTGAACTAAAATCAGTTGAAATCCGCGAAATCAAGCTCAAGGTCATACGGTTTGACTTTCAAAAGTCAATGCAAATCAAAATTGAGTTAATTACAGCCTTAGTCCCTCTGATTTCATGCACTTGAGTTTAGAAATTGGCAGAACAAGTACCTTGGGTTTGAGTTAGGTTAAGAACAGGTTAGTTTGACTATCAAAAGTCAACAGGGACACAAGTATCTAATTTTTGAGTTTACCAAGTCAATTAGAATTGAGTTTGGACTAATTAGACAATTAGTCCTTGTAGTTAGGGTATGAAGAAATGACAGAAATAGTCCTTGAACTTTGAGATAGGGTTAGATAGGTTAACTTTAACTGGACTTGATTAACAGAGTAAACTTGAAAAGTAGGGATTGTCACACTCTTTAAAAACATCTAACTTTCATTTACATAAACAGCAGAAGACTTTCTCAAAACAATGTTATCTTTAAACTCATTAATTTTCATAACATTACCTGATTAATGCATGCGCACCAACCCGAGTAGCCCGCTCCCAAGCCAAGATACTTCATCTAGCAGACTCACCTGCAAAACAATCTAACGTACATACAAAGTCAACTACGCTGAGTGAGTTGTAATAGTTTAAATTAACAAAAGCCAACTCGTCTCATTTATGGTTTATCTCTACTCAAGACCCTCTAGTCAATAGAAAATAGTTGTATAGATTTTCATCATATAAATAACTCCCGTTATTTTATAATATCCCAAAGGATTCACCACCTCAGACTCTACCCACAATTTTAATTCAGTAAGTCTCTCTGACATAGAGCGAACTTACTATTATGATAACTCACAATTTACCATATATATTAACCATACACTGGTTAACTCATCCAACCTCTAGACACCGACTTACCAATCCTAACCAGTAATCTTATAAACCAATTGATTCAACAGTTGTACACAATGTACTCAGCCCGACACAACAATCAATCTAACTCAACACACCACATTGATTCCATTTATTTATCACATCAATATAATCTCATACATAATTAATATAACTCATCACTTGCATGCAATTTAACACATAAATAAGCACACAAATACATAGCAACACACTCTCATCTATGATGATGTAACATCCCAAAAATAAAACGACAGTTATAATAACGGAATAAATGAACGAGGCATGGGGGGTCGGGTCGGATGAGTCAGCTGGCTATAAATAGCCTATGCCACCCCTTTTCTCTCATTTGCAACTTTTAGAGAGAGAAACCGTAGAGAGAGAAAGTTGGCGGATCGACCCGAGACTTCAGCAAAGTGTTACTCCATAACTCATGAGAAGAACCTCCGGATCAGAAACTCGATTCAGGTAACGATCCGACCTAAATCTGAGTTTTAGTTCGTTTTTGGGTTTTTCGGGTTTTGGGTGAAAAGGTAAGGTTTGAACGGATGAAACTGAAAGATAATCATAGATTTGAGTTCCTTAATTGAAAACGAACATTTTGAATGCAACAGGTTCGAGATCTTGACATGATCAGACCCGAATGCGAAAGTTAGGGTTTTTCGCGAGGAGCAGGTCCTGCGCACTTGCTAAGTGCGCAGGAGGAGGGACCTGCGCACTTGCTAAGTGCGCAGGAAGCATGGTCTGCGCACTTGCTAAGTGCGCAGGCAGCAGGGTCTGCGCACTTGGCAAGTGCGCAGACATCAGAACTGATTAAGTGAAGTCAGTATGTTAGAATGATTAAACCGTTAGAGTCGGGATTGGTCTGATGTGTATTTAACTAATCAATTCAGATCGGAAGTGACGTTGTTGGACCTTCGTTTAGGACAACCCATATTAGCGTATCAGGTGAGTTCTAGAGCCCTCTTTTAAATGTTTTGTTAAATGTTTTGGGCTGGTGTGCATACTTACGAAATGATGTTTTAACGAAATGATGTTTTAACGAAATGATGTTTTAACGAAACGATGTTTACGAAAGGAAAGGTTATGAAGTGTTTTTGCCAAAAAGGTTTACGAATGTTTATGAACGGTCTAAATGAGGAAATGTTTAATGAAAAGGGAAAGAGGTAAAGGTTTAAAGAAGTCATTACAAATCTAATCTGTCGAATGAATGGAATTGACGAACGAAGTCTGGGAATGTGATTCCCAGCCTTGTGGTAGATTATGGACAGCGAGCCATAGTTACCATAAGAACAACATGGCAGTGTCTTGGTGACCTGTCGATGGTTTTGATGTTGTACAACTGGTAAGGGAGTAACGACGGTTACTCGGGTGATGACGATCATCCTAAGTGAATAAGGTATGGGAAATCAATGACGGCGATACGTAACGGTTGATTCCCAAAGGAAAGATGTGTGTTGGGCCATGACGGCGATACGTAACGGTTGACCCCACGTAGTGAATGGTTGGGCAATGACGGCGATACGTAACGGTTGACCCACATAGTGTATGGTTGTGGCAATGACGGCGATACGTAACGGTTGCCCACAACACCAAAGGTTCCTTCGGGGACACTGTGACGCGTAAAGTAAGATACAGAATTAGATAACGATAATGTATGACTTAAATGAATGTTAAAAGTTTTAATGAACGATCCGTTTAACGGTGTTTATGATGTTGATGTTGATGATGATATGGGTACGAAACCTTTTTAAAGATGTTATTATTACATGCTTTTGTGAAAGGTTTTACTAAATGAATGAATGATATGTTTTTGGCAAATGTTGATGTTAAAGTTTTTATGAAATGCTAGAACTCACCAGCGTAGCTGACTTTTTAGTATGCACATTCAGGTTAAGGCAGGTATGGACGATGGACGGTGATGCTTGGCAAGCGAGAAGAGTTACCCGGTCGATCATGAAGACTGGCATCCCGTTATGAGTTGTTTATGTTAAGTTTATGTATTTGACAATGTACGCTTCCGCATGTATGAACAAGTTTTTAGTTATGTTGAATGAAATTTTTCGCTGCGTCATTTGATATTCATGTTTAAGAACTGTTTGTGAATGAGTAAATCCAACGAGTGAGGCCTCCCGGGTTTGGGGCCTTACAGATGACACCACACGGTGACTATATCATCTACAATACGGTGACTGACACATCACCCACACGATAACTGCCAGATCACACGTACAATGATGACCCTGAAGGACTCCGTCCTCCACATCACTGTTAGCCGTATACACGGACAACAATGCAAGCACACAAAGCAACACATATATACACATGACACTACCTGGACATGTACTATGACTCACCACCATTTACGGATCACTTACGTGTGTAATCCAACGCTTACTTAGACATATCCTCATAACGTCTAGACACATTACCCAACTCTTTCCGAATAGGAAATTATACGACACACAAACACCACACCGGCTTATAGCCCATACATACTAAGGACACCACATAGACCCATGCAATGCCATACACGTCGTGTCACAGGGACAACGACACAATACCCACATCATCAAGCACATGACGCACAACGGCATACTAGCACTTACATGACTCATTAATGAACCACGTACAGCTTCCCATGCTAACTCTCCTTATATAACCATCACAGGTTTTAACTAAATTCCCGACTCACCCCGACTAACTCATAAGATAACACACACAGATCATCACAACTCTTGCTCACCCATCCTAGGGACCCCATAACGACTCTTAGCTTCATTATTACACAATGACCTCATAAAACACTTCAAGTTAAAATCATAACTCGTAATGCATTCGTTTAATAAAACATGTGAGTATGTACGATAGCCCAAAAACAGTAAAACGTTTAAAATAGGGGATTAGAAACTCACCGGTTATACCGAGCCTCAGTCCTTGCTCTGTCGAATTCCAAACCTGGCAATGCGTGATCACAAGATCAGAACGAGTTCTAAGCATACGTTGCATAACATATAAATAAGATAGACCCCGATACTCAGTCTTATTCGCTTGTCACATCACCCCTTCTAAACCTTAATCTCACACATTCATGTGATCCGGACATCCTTGACCCATTTGGGACTCGCATACCCAAACCGGCTTCAACCCATGCACGTACATACGTGACCATGCAATTACAATTCCATGCGTACTCGAACCGGGTCTCATACCCACATGCAAGCCATGCAGCGTGAAAGTTCAACCATGCGATCGTATGAACCCATGTCGGATCCACATTGCATGCATGCCTCATGAAACCCTAGCCGAGCCTGTCGTGCACCACCGTATCACCACCATGCGTCGTCATCGTCTTCCCTCCCTGAAAACCCTAAACGACTCACACTTTGCCCTCCTCCGCCACATGCCGCTACAGCATCGCCACCACTTCCGTCCCAGCAGCCTCGCCACCGATTCCATCCTATCACCGCGTCGGTCTCCAAAACCCAACCGTACTCCACCGCTGAACCCAATCCTAACGGGTCACCACCACAACCGTTGTTACCTGCCTCTCGCAACACTACCACTTTGCCTGCCACCGTTAACCACCATCACAGTCGACCACCGTCGCCCTTGGGATGGCTGTCTCCTCCGTCGATCACCATAATGAGGGGTAAAACCCTACTCGGGTTCCCCATACACAACCGTAAACCAACAAGAAAAGGGAAAAAGGTTGAGAACAAGTGTTACCTTATGTTTTCGGGAATTGATTATGCCGAACCACCCTCTTCCGGTGTCGTCTCCTTCCTTTCCGGCCGATCTTCCCTCTCTCGCGACTCCCTTTTGCCATCGCATACAAGTCCTAGCCAAAAATGGCTTTAGGGCTTCTCAATAATTGATTATATGCATCCAAAAGTTACATCCGAGCCCTTGTTTATTCTTAACCGCACGTTTTTAAATCCCAAACCGTTCCCGTTATGGCCGACCGGGTCCCCTTTGACCCAAATCATAATTTGGTAGATTTTCGGGATGTTATAAGTCTGTACATAGTGTTTTAACTTTAAATTTTAATGTTTAAGTGTGTACATGATGTTTTTACTCTTTACATGGTGTTTTAACATTTAAACTTCAATGTTTAAGTATGTACATGGTGTTTAAGTCTGTACATGGTGTTTACGTCTGTACATGATGTTTAAGTCTGCACATGGTGTTGTTTAAGTTCATACATGGTGTTTAAGTCTGTACATGGTGTTTTAACATTTAAACTTCAATGTTTAAGTCTATACATGGTGTTTACGTCTGTACATGGTGTTTAAGTCTGTACATGGTGTTTAAGTCTGTATATGGTGTTTTAATATTTAAACTTCAATGTTTAAGTCTGTACATGTTGTTTTTAACATTTTACACATGGTGTTTTACACTTAAACGTCAATCTACACATGATGTTTTACATGTTTATTGCGTTTTATGGTTATGACGTTTTAAGTCTGTACATGGTGTTTTTAATCTTTACATGGTGTTTTAACATTTTATACATAATATTTTACAATTAAACGTACCCATGGTTTTTTATATGTTTATTACGTTTAAAATTTTGGACTTGACCACATTTGATTCGGAGTGGATTTCAAGTATTACAAAAATTATTTCGGGTAATTTTTAGTGATTCGAACTTGAATACGTTTGATAATTTTATGGTTAAAAGGATTTGAAATATTTATGGTGTTTTTGAGCTGGATAATTTTATGATCTTTTTGAACTGGCGTTTTATAATGTTTTCGAACTGGACAATTTTGTAAGTGTTTTTTATTTAGGCAATTTTATGGTGTTTGTACCTAGTTCAAAAACACCATAAAAAATTTGAATTAGACAATTTTACGATGTTTTTTGTTTATGGCGTTTTCTTTTGGTGCTTGTATGATGATTTTTATGTTGTTTTTTTTATAAACTTGTACAACACCCAGTTAACACGTAAATTTTTATTTTATTTTTATATAACAGTATTATACTCATATTAAAGATAAAAAAATGCTTGTTATTATGGTGTAATTTAAAAAAAAATATAACAACACATAAAAGAATTATGAACGTTTAAAAAATATGAGGGAATATGCATGTGACTTGCATGTTTTGAGCATTTGAGAATCATACGCATGTTCCTTTGACGCTTTTGCACTTCCCCTTAGACACATGTCACTTATGATGGCTTCCTATACTTTGTAAGTTTTTTGTCTTTATAAAATATCTCTCCTCTATATATATATATATAAGATGGATTTGAAAAGATAAAACCAAACCCAAACCATCAAGGAAAGAGAGGATCTCCATCGTCGGTCTTCACATGCCATTCACCAATCCCAATTTAATCGCCCATCATCGGTCACTTAAACTTACTGTGTTCTTTGTTATTCCTGTTGGCCTTAATTATGTGATAAACTTTGAATGAAAGTTACGGGTCAAGATGTAATTAGTCTAAAGTTAGATAGGAACAATTAGGGTTAAAAGGATGTGACGATCAAGAATGATTGCGTCGGTTCGTCCTTGTGTATGTATGTATGTATGTATGTATAAATAGAGCCATGATGTGAACAACTAAAAGAGTCGATTGATCAATAAAGTTTCAATCAAGGTTAAACACATCATCTTTTTATTCTTGATTGAATGAATGAATCATGCTCTCCTCATATCTACATTGGTATGAGAGCCATGTTGGTTCGTTAAAGATCAAGATCATTGATTCGGTCTTTTAATCAAAAAATCATCTTTGCCCACCCAAGATATCAAGAACTGTTCGAAGCCGTATACAAAAAAACAGTCGCTCCCATCAGAATTGAAGATCAGAAACACAAGACGTCAAAGGCAAAAAAAAAAAAAGGAGTTGCTGTGGACTGCTTAAAACAGAAGGCGGAAAGTTAAAATTTTGAAGGTTTGATCAGTTGTTATTTAAGTCCTAGACATCAAGAGGCTTCAATTGGTGTTGGCGTGGACTGTATAAATCACAGTTTTTGGTTAGAAATTTCCATCTCAGTTTTGACCAAAGAAAGGAAGGAAGACAAACCCGGGGGAGTGGTCTGTTCGCAATTTTGGTAGTAATTATCTGTTTCATTGCATTCGATGAAAACAAATTTTGGTTATTGTGGGACTGTTGCGGATTCAAGATGAATATAGAGGGGTATTCGGGTTTAATTAGAATCAGACACATCAAAAGGTGTATGCTGTGTTGTTGGTTCGTCAGTCAAAAACAGGAAGACAAAAATGGGCTGTTGAAATCGAAGAAGACAAAACGTTGCCTGGTTATTACTGAATCGAAGCCACAAGGGTGTTCAGGTGTTTGAAATCAGCCACAAGATTCAAGGGAGATTTGTGGGTTGTTCGTTGGATTTGCGCATATGTATTTCAATTTATGTTTTTTGTAATTTTTTTAAATAGTCGGTCGAAGTATATTTTGTTTTATTTGTATTTTATTAATTAGATTGAAGAAGAAAAACCGCCTTAGATAGGTTCAACTCCTTTCACTCCTCAAACTGGTTTGGGTTTCAACCCGATGTTGACCAAAACGACTCGGTTTGCGACCTGAACCGGTTTAGAGAAAAACCCAGTTTGCACACCTCTAGGCTATTGCAAATCCTAAAAAGAGATTTAGAATAATTGGGCCACTATATGGGCATAGATCAATTAAACCTAATGTGGGCTGATACGTCCATTATCCGACTTTATATAAATACCATAGGAGTCCAATGAACAGCCAGAAAGCTAGGGTTTGTTTTGCTAAAATCACAACAATCGGAAAAAAGAAAACCTAACACAGATCGGATCGAAGATGTTTCCGGGAATGTTCATGAGAAAACCCGACAAAGAAGCCGCTCTGAAGCAGCTTCGTGTTCACGTTGCCTTGTTCGGGGCATGGGTCGCTGCTATTCGGGTCGCTCCGTTCGTTCTCCATTACTTTTCTGACAGCAAAGACGAGCTCGTTCTTGATATCTAGTTTTGTTAACCCAGTCGCATCTTGATTCCTAGAGGTAATCCCCCAATTTAACTGTTTGATTAATTAATCTGTTAATTTTGATATATGAGTTATGATTTAGTTCTGGATTAAATTATGTAAATATATGATGGTTAATATGATAGCATTAATGGTTAGTTTCATTGATATAAATTATAATGATGCTTAGTTCCTGTATAACATATTGAAATGCTTAAAGCAACAGTTGGTTGCCAATTGACTATTTGTAACAAATTTGTAGGGGAAAGTGTAATGCTTAGGTCACTTGAAGGCCTAGGTCAGGATATTTGGAAGCTCATCGCGATCATGTTTCATTTTATAATAATGTTACACATTTGATGTGTTGGCGTGTCAATGATGTGTAGCTTTAAAGACTCTTATAAAGAAGTTAAAGACCTAGGAATCGCAAGATATCACATCATATTTTGCGAGCTATAAAAAACTCGAGGCCCGCAACTGAAACATAAATAACAATGGAGGATGATATCGAATACCCTGAAAATGAACCTATTATAGTTAAATTTAGCAGATTTCTTGTTGATTGATGAGTGAATGATTCAAGTGTATGAACTTGGTTTTAAAAATCGTGTGGCGCTATGAGGCGTACATGTTTTGAAAGCCAAGGCGTTGCTCTATGTACAATCAAAGGCTGCATCTCTTTTACATATCAGTTTTTATAATTAATTAAACCATTTATAATCTTTTTTGTCCTTTTGGTCATTTTTACATACCAGCCCCCTCGAGGTCTTACATGTGACCAATTTTGACCCAATATGTACATGAAGCTGAGGCATTATTCTCTCTAGGCACACTTTTTTAAAACCAAGCTTATGAGAAGCCGAGAGTGTTGTCAACTGATGATCTTTGTCTTGTTTTGCAGCTATGATGTGATAAGGCTCTATGGAACAAGTGCGATTTGATGACAAAACTCGTGGGTCAGTTTAATTTCTCTGCTGAAATTATGTTTTGTTTGAATTTAGGAAAGTATATTTCTGCTATTACATTTTATAAATTTGCCCCCATAACATTTGTTATCAAATGGTATATGCTTTGCTCAAGTGGCATGTCTTTTGCTGAAACTGTGTTTGGAGCATATTTGATGTTTGTCGAAACTGCTAGTCGAGGTACTGACTTGACATTTGGGGTCATGCGACTATTAACAAATCATGTTATGAAAATGTTAAATGTCGAACTGGTCATGTTTGATAGTCGTTTAAGTCGTAATAACTTGTTTATAAACCGCAAAACAAATGTTTGATAGTCGTTTAAGTCGAAATGGCTTGTTTATAACTTTGTTTGACCATCCTAAAATCAACAAAGTTGACCATCATAAATCAATAAGATCATGACAAATTGCATGCTCCCATGAATACATCTTAAATCCAAAGGACATGCACAAGTTATTCAAACTTTAAAAAACAGCAAGGAGTTAATTAAAACCGTTAAACTGCTCTCTAACCCACAAAAGGGAGTTCTTCCAGCTGGGTGAAAGGTACCTGAGCGTCTATTATGCTCGCTCATAAAATTATGTCATAAAGAAACTACCTTATGAAAAACCGTATGCTTTAATATATGATTCCTATATGCTTTACTCTTATTATTTTATTTTTTAACATTTTAAAACCGTACAAAATAATAATTGTTAAAAGAAATTAATACATTATTATATACCTGTTGAAAGGGGTAACTTTACAGAATAGTAAACAAATTTTTCATCTGTTTCATTTTAATTACTTAAAACTTTTTTTGTCTCATTTTAGTCACTCAATTTTCATATGTTGTTCCAATCTTGTGCAATTATCACATTACAGGTTACTTTTTTTTTGGATTTTATTATATGAATATGATGAAAATGAAATCTAAAAAAGGTAAACCAATATTTTCACTATATCCATAATTTGAAATAAAAAAAAGACGTAGCATGTTAACCTGGTAATTACGCAAGATTGGAACATGTGAAACTTGAATGAATAAAATAAGACAAGAAAGTTGGAGTGACTAAAATTGAATAAAAGAGAAACTTAGTTAAAGTTTAATGCCACTCAAATAAAATAACTTCAAAATCATAACATTAATAAAAATTTGAGAGTTATTTAACTATGCAAAGGAACGATTGCGAAGTTAAGTAAAATCTTACTTCGGTCAACATATATGAAAGATAAGCCATCAAAATCATGATGGAAACTACTCGATCCGTTGAATGCCTAAAGTATTTTTGTTTGAAAATATAAATTGTTTTAAACTTTGATGGGTTTGAATTGAATGTTGCTATAATATTAATGTCTAATGCGGAATGAGTAAAAATAATTAGGCCAACAGAAAATAATTTTTTTTTACCGTCAACAATGAGAGATACTCATAGAAAAGCTAGCAGGGAACTAGCAAAAACCCCAAATACAATCATCCGCCCAAAGGCGATGGCACCACAATATAACTTTGTCAGAAATAAAATACAGAAAAGGAAAAAAATAAACTCTTACCCGACACCTTCGATTGGGTTAACTGTCCACGATCCCCAATTACATCGCATTTTCGTCCCTCGTGCAACCATCCAATTATAACTTTGTAGCTTGATGTCTTCCACCAAATTTTCCACCGATATCCGAGTATTGGAGAATAACCATTGATTTCTAGCTCTCCATATTGACCAACATGTACTATATCCGATCAGAGCGCGAACCTTGATAATCTTCTCCGAGCCCTTTGATAGCCTTGTGAAATTTGCTAAGTCCTTGATTGACCTTTGCCTTTAAACGTCAAGACCCATCCAGCTTGAAATTCTTTTCCATGTTTCTCTAGCTACCGGGCACCGAATGAAAGTGTGATCTTCATGTTCCACCTCTAATTGGCATAACGAGCAAAGGTCTGAAGGGAGAGGAACACCCCGCGCCATTAGGGCAGAAGCTACTGGCAATCTATATTGAACTAATCTCCACACGAAGCATCGGACCGTTAAAGGAACCCACTTAAGCCAAAGCATGGTTGTAAAAATCGCTAGGCGCTAGTCGGGCGGTGAGGTAGGGCGTAGGCCTAGGCGGGATTAATCTGATTGGAATTTTTATATGTAATTTTCAGTTTTTTATATATATACACACATTTTTATATGTAATTTTTATAAAAATGTTCATTTTTAAACCACACCAAAGGTTTTCGCCAGATATTTCAGGTTTTCGCTGGAAATTTCAGGTTTTCGTCGGAATTTGGCCGGAAATTTCAGGTTTTCGCCGGAATGTTCGCCGGAATCTGGCCGCCTAGGCCCGCCTAGGACCGCCTAGGCGCGATTTGGACCGCCTAGCGACTTTTGGACCGACTAGGCCAAAATTAGGCGTTAACTAGCCGCCTAGCGACTAATCGGCGCCTAGGCGCGATTTTTACAACACTGAGCCAAAGCACCTCCAAATCCGAGTCCTATAGAGTATGATCGTCTATCCACCGCCGACATGATTCCGTTGTAAATAGCCCAGATGTGTCCCCTTCCCACACCCACTTATCTGCTTATCCAGACCAACCTTAAAACTGTATTCTTTGATCATATCTTCTAGCTCCCTAATTTCGTCCTCCTGTTTTCTTGCTTGAAGCCCTTTTTCCACTCCCAAGAGAAGACCACGCATCCGTTGGACTCGATGCAACTCTTTCCGAAATGTAGCATTTTTTCCTCCTTTCTAGCTCGTATAAATGGGGGAACAGTTTTTTAAACGGTATTGTTCCGAACCACCCAAGGTGGAGGAGGAGCCATCTCCTACTTGTTTCCGAAAAAGGGTGTTCAAATGCTCTTCTAATAAACTGTGATCTTTACTTGCAGTTGCAATTGATGTCCAATTATCTTTTACTGTTTTCCGGTGTATATCATTGATAGATTCTAGAGTTTTTTTGTGAATTGCTTTGATGCAGGCAGCCCAAACACTGTTTGGATCAGAGACCGCTTTCCAACGCCATTTCGTCAATAATGCTTGATTCACGGTTTTGAGACACCCAACCCCTAGGCCACCCATTCTCCTCGGCTTGGTGATATTATCCCACGCAACCCAGTGTATTTTCCTATTAGAGGAGCTTCCACCCCATAAGAACCTCCTTATGCGTTCCAAATCACTAATTGTCTTGGATGGGGCTTTGAACATTGACAAGAAGTATAGGGGGAGGCTTCTCAAAACCGATTTGACGAGAGTTAGTCTACCCCCGAAAGATAGCGTTTTTGCCTTCCAAGAGTTTAAATTTTCCTTGAATTTTGATACTACCACTTCCCAATTCTTAACCAGTCTCATGTTAGCTCCAATCGGTAATCCCAAGTGAGTAACCGGTAAACGATCTTCGAGGCATCCCATTATCAAAGCAAGATCATTTCTTTCTTTATCCAACACCCCTACCCCAATGAGTTTACTTTTGTGAAAATTGATCTTTAGTCCCGAAATCAAGTAGAAACATTTCAGAATCCGTTTGAGGTTAGTGACATTTTCTGACTCCCATTCCCCCATGAAGAAAACATCATCCGCGTACATCGAATGAGTGATGAAAATTAATTTTTCAATTTTGATCAAATCTGATGATATGTATATGTTCTTCTCTCTCATACACACACTAGAGAGGGGTGCCTGCGCGATACGGCAGGAAACACAAAACACTAACATAGACATCGGTAAAGCGTATAATCACGTATTATTATTTTTTTTAAATTAAAAAAAAACAATAGCAATATCATACTCAAATTAAAGAGAATAAAATGCTCGATTTTATGGTGTAGTTTTTTTTTTAAATATTAACATATGAAAAAGTTATGGTCGTTTAAAAATTATAGGGGGAAATTGATTTAAAAGTTAACCATATGTTTTAAAGGGTTGTATCTTATTATTTAAAACTTGTATTTAAGTGAAACTCTTATATTTTTATAAAATTACTTTTATCTCCTTCCAATATGTATTATATGAGACTTCAATTTGCTTGGGTATAAACCTAAGCGTCAAGCAAATAATCTTGGATGTTGGAAGTTAGAGTTTCTTCATAACTATTTGTAGTATGTTTATATGAATTTCATAACCATTGAATCTATTCCATTTTGAGTCCGGAATTCATGATTTTAGAGTAACAGTTGTATGGGCATCACCCAAATCAAATAAATTTGAATGAAAAAAAAAACACGAGTTTATTGAGCATTAATGTTTCCCATCAAAGCGTGTACGCATTGGACTAAACTAATCAACTTTTAGGTCGGGTTTCAAGATTTCTAAAGTAACATTTGTGTCGGTATCAATCAAACCCAATCAATTCCAAAAGTTTAAGTCTCTTCAAATATTTGTCGTGTGGGTATCATGTGTAACTAATCAAGGTTAATTAATTATAAGTCGAGTTTCATAAATAACAAGTAGAACTAATAATAATGGGTTTATGTGCATCTTGGCATTTCACCACTAAAGAAGGAAGATTGATGGGCAATTGGCCTTCAACGGTCAAGGTGATCCACTCTGGCGATGGGCGGCTGCAAGAATTCCGGCAGCCAATCATGGCAAGCCACGTCCTCTCCGGCCACCCTGCCGCCTTCTTGTGTAGTAGTGACACCATGTTTGTAGGCTGTCACGTGCCTCACATGCCCAGCAATGAAGAGCTCCAAATGGGTCAAATCTATTTCCTCATGCCACTCTCAAACTCAAACAACCCTTTGTCTTTGCAGGAGTTGTGTTCATTAGCCATTAAAGACGGTTCGGCACTTCAAACCGAAGTTTAGTAGGGTTGGTCCGGCTTTGATTCGAAACCTAAAAGTTGAAAACCAAACCAGACCAGACCGGAGGCGAATTATAAATGTGTGTAGATATGACCATTGTATTTTTTATTTTAAAAAGATAAAAATATACCTTGGTATGTATGTTATATGCTATAATTTCTTTGGTTCTATTTCAATTGACACGAACTAGATTCAAGAACACCCTCTAAGGTTGGAGATGAGTGGGAGGGACAAAGCGACGTCGTTTGTGAGTAAACAAGCAAACTTCAAAGCCGTCACAATTGTTGTCATTATAGGTGACTCGTGACAAGTTATAAAATATGTTGTTATATTATTTTTACATTAGTTTTTGGGTGAAAAACCAAACTTTCTCAAAGTAAGAGCTAACCAGTAGTCCATTGACCCAATGTCACCGGAATTTGTTGTATTTTTTTTAATAAAACAACACTTTTTTAAGAAAAATATGAATTGCACCCCCTAGTTGCAATCGGTAGCGGAAAAAAACTTGATCATAACCCCGACAAAAAAATTTGGTTCCACCACTGCTCAAAATAATGATACTATATCTACACAAAAGTACATAAACTTATGTTTTACAACAAAATATGTGATTAATAAGTTTGATGGTATAAAAATAACTTCCTTTTAATTGAATTAGAAAACAAATAAATAAAAAGAATTTTTTTTATTTAATATTTGTTCTTTTGGGTTATATGCATGTGAGCTACAAGTAGTATTATATAAGCTTTAATATAGATTCAAGTTTGAATTGGTCATGAGTTGAACTTTATGGAGTAGTTATAATATAAACAATTAAAACATAAAGCAAAGACATGAGAGGGCTTAATTAACTCAATAAAATCGATGTGATGACCAAGTGAATGATAGGTGAAAAGAAAAGTATAGATGTATAAGATAAGAGTTTTTAAAATACCTCAAAGGGACGATGACTTTAATTTATATAGGCAACACATGTGTCCTAGAAGATGAGGACATTTAGCTTTCTATACCAGAAAGGAAACGGTCAACCACGTGTTGTCGTGTGAGACTATGTTGTTTTTCCCAAGCGCAACGGCCAATAGAAAAGCAACGTGTGTGATTGTAGTGACTAACTGTGATTTTCAGTTATGGCTACGTGACAACATTAAAAAAGAATGATTACATGTCCACCAATAGGAGAAGAGGAATGAAAACAGAATGAATGATGGCTTTGTTGGGGCCCACCACCTCCATGAAAGCGATAGGAAGAAACCCTAGTACGAGATTATAAATAGGCCATGATGAGGTAATGATATTCATTCAATTGACTCATTATATATACTCACGCACATATCATCATTCTTACGACCTTTGCAAATTATCCCTTCTCTAACTGACACTTATTCTCACGTTGGAGGGTGGTCACACGGATACCATTCTTCCTGGTGTTCTGTTCTGCAGGTATCGTTTCATTTCTGGTGAAGTCTCACTTGAGTTGTCATTACTGATTGCACTGGAAACCCCTCATCAAGAAGGTAATACCTGTTAATCCATTTCCACTGGTATTTTCTTCTTCAGTTTTATTTGGTTTATTTATCTTGTGAAGTTCTTTTTTTGTTGTGTTCCATTCTTCAATCGATATATACTTATATTTATACTTTTTATTTTCAATTTATGTTTTTTTTGTGTTTTTAGCAATGGAGAAATCAACTACTTCAAGGACAACTTTTAGGAAATCAGTAACTTTTACTGATATCGACCCACAAGGTATTGTAGCAAATCGGTTGAAGTTAATTGTCCCCACAGGGACATCTTGGTGGTTAAGTGGTGTATTCCACAACCAATAGATTAGAGGTTCAAATTTTACAAGATGCAGGTTATGATGTATTTATCCAATAAAATCTAGGAAGTGGTGTTAAAAAAAAAAGTTGAAGTTAATCTATATCCGTGTGCACGGACGGGGCCAAGCGGAGAATGTGAGAGTGGGAGGAGAGGGCCGAATCCACGGTGAAGGGGAAGAAGTCGGACAAGTCGACATGAAGGGCGATCAGTGACACATGTCCCCCTCGCGTTGGAGATGGACTTTACTTGACAAATATGTCACTTCCATAAAATTGTCATTTGTTCTCTATAATAACAATATACATAACATTTCATCAAACTCATCTCTTGCTGTTCAAAACATTTACAGAAGTGCAAGAGAACAAAAAATGGCACTCATATCAAACTTCAAAACATAATCATCAAAGAACAACAACACTCATCATAGCAAGCTCAATCTCAATAACCATCATCTGGGTATGACCCGCATTCGAGATTTCAATCTTCACTTAGCTAAATCAGGGGAAAGTAGATAGCGAAAAGTGAAATCGTGAGCTACCCACTCAATTTTCTTCAACGATTTCCCCTTTTGAATCGACTTGAAGCTATTTTGGTAACAATCAGGCACCGAGTGTTCAATCATGTCAACTAAACCAGAATGGCATAAGCCTGATTCTTTTGCATAAAGATCAACAAGCTTTGGAAGATAAATCTTTTGCTCTTTTTGTATCTTGAAGTTGTTATGAATATACTCTTCTTTCGCGATTTCAAGCTCCTGGAAAACACTCTTTGGTGTGTATACGCGCACCTGAATCACAAAATTGGTTTAAAAGGTGTAAGATATTGATTAATGAAGCCTGCAAAATGGTGTTTTGAACCTGTAACATTTTGAAGTTTTGAAGGTTCAAAAATAGTGTACCATGGGGTCAGAATGGCTTCCTGAGCAAAGAGCAAAGTATGCAAGAGGTTGTGGGTGCTTCATTGCGTATGCTTTTCGGGCATCTCTGGACTTGGACTTTGGGCTTGGGAATAGCAAAGATTGAAACCACTAGAAGCAGAAGAAAGATCATTAGTCTCCGTTTTTTTTTAAAACCAAAACTGTAAAAATATAAAAATAGAGTTTAAAACTTATGCTACTTGTGGTCTGTGACCTTTTAATCTCCACATTTTTTTAGATGTAACTGCGAATAACAAAAGCATTGTTGCCAAATGAGGTCATAGTTTACAATAAAGAACGCTTTTTGGGAAATTATTGAAAATGTAAGTACAAAAAGACCAGCATACACGACGTTCTTTGACCAGAATCATTCATCCTGGAAAAATATAGTGTTCTTTTTTGTATTTTCACTGGTACTTGAAAACAAAACAAGAACTTCAAATTAAGGTTGTCAATCGTGTTGGGTTGGTGGGTTGAATTGTAGAACCTGAACACGACCCGTATAGTTATTCGTGTCAAAAATATCAACCTTAACCCGGACACACTTAAAATCGTGTAAACCGAACACGACCCTTTTAACCCATTTATCTAAACGAGTCTAACGGGTTGGCGGGTAGTAATCAAAGTGTAAATGTGTAAAATGGGTTGGTGGGTTGTAATAATGGGTTAAACAGATTGGTGGGTCAACCTCTTTAGTTGAACGGGCTGATGGGTCTACATGTTTAATTAAATGGGTTGAACAGGTCAACTTGAATACGGCCCGTTTATTTAACGGGTTAGATATGACAACCCAAAACCTGATTATTTTCGTGCTGGGTAAGAAATCGCCACACGTACTTCAAATGACAACAATTTGAAGAAAATTTACTTGTCCTGGGTGAGGCAGCCTGCATCCCAGTATTGTACTCTGTATATCTCCCACACTAAGATTATGACCGCCGATATTATAAGCAGCCTGTATTATGCAAAACTACACTTTACATTACAGTAATTAAGAAACAAGTCATACTCATTGAAATGTCAAATGTCCAAACTAACCTTTAGGACTAACGATATCCTCTTGAGAGCACCGCGAGGAGTTCCATGAACCAAGAAGGCCTGTAATGGGTCATGCGAATGTAACAGAATGTCAAACTTGTATTTGAGAAAATTATATTTTACACCAAATTTGACACCAATTTTATTCATATTTGGAATACTTATTATACCCTTTGATCTAATTGTTGATTAACTAATAGTAGTTTGTTAACATTTGATGTCAAAGAAGGTCAACAGAAAGGGTAAAACTGTAAAAGTGAAGAAAGGTTTACATGCATCACTAGTGCATTGTGTATGTTGATCCAAAATGCCAGCTTCTCCTCATGTTTCAACTTTCTAGGATTAACTTGTTCTAACTGTAAAATAAGAGACCTGTAAAAGTCAAAAAGTCAATAAAGAAACATGGGTTCAGGTCAAAAAGTCAAAGCATTCAATACACTTGCCTGAAATTTTGTTGCTTATGTTCAACACTACTTAGCCTTTGAGTACTTTTGCAAAAGCCTTGAACTTCAAGTGTAGTAAAGTAGGGTCCACTGAACTCCATTGACCCTTCACAATGTGGGCTCCACATGCCAAACTGGTCTATTGGGGAAGAATCACTAGATGGAGATGGGAATGATATGGGAGACGAGGGGAACTCGTGATTGAACAAAGGTGGATCCGCAATTTGACCATAAATGCCCGAGATGCACTTGATCATTTCCTCAGACAGACAATTCGCCGACATTCTAACATTATCAGAAACACATCCTCCAAGATGCTGAGCCAAACTAACACTTGAATAATCATCCTTAGCAAGCTGGTAAATCAAGATATTTAAGTTACATCACTCTCTGTCTGTTTAAAAAGCTTGCAGCTCGCTTGTAATCGGCTCATTGGCTCGCTTGTTTAATCTAAAGCCTAAATTTTAATATGTATAAATTATAACCCAAAATTCTAACATATTTTGTAGCCCAATATTCAAATAGAGCATAATCATACGACCATTTTGGCATTTTCTAATGAAAAAGACAAATATAAAAATATAGAACTCAATAAATTCTGTATTGTGTGTATTTTAAAAGTATTATTTTTTTTTATTTTATATATCAATATTTGTAAAAATCATCAAATTTAAAAATAAACGAGTTGGCTTGAACTTTTTACGAGCCGAGCCCAAGCTCAATATTTCAGCCCGTTAAGTTAAACGAGCCGAGCCCGAGCCCTGTATCACTCTTGATCATAAGCCTAATAACAGTTAAATAATAAGATCCAGCAGCTTACCTCTAGCATTCCTAATGGTAAGGAATGATATGATTCAACAGCTTGATTAACAGCCATGTAAAGAGGTGGAGTTCTGTATGAAAGCGATGAGTGGCTTCGATTAACATTAGAATCTTCCATCGGTTGTGATTCCAAAATGGGACAAAATTCTTTTGGTGGATTATCAGTTGATGCTCGGGCGGGCATAAAATTGGCTGAGTTGCCAAGCAACAATTGTTGTTCCTTTAAAGCTGAGTTTAATCTTGATTTCGTTTCAGTTGTAGATAAAGATTGTTCCTTCTTTTGGAAAGTTTTACGGTATAGTGAGAGGAGATATTTCTCCAAATGCTTAACTTCAAATTCCAGTATTGATATTTCCTTGATTAGATCCTTAGAAGACTTAACTCAGAAACACAAAATGGAAACATATTACAACAAAGATCATTTTTAACAATCATATATCCTAATTCCTAACATATTATAATGAAAATTTGATACAGAGCTAATCCAATAGTTGCCATGTTCTTATCTGGAGCTACGGGATAAAAGCAAGTGAGCTAGAAAAGGGTCCAACTCAAAACAGACATAACTTTTGATCCGTTTGGAGCTACTAGGCCTGTAAAATATGGACGAAAACGGCATAACAATGGCCTGGAGCCCCAATTTTGACTCAAACGATTTTTCCCTAAATTTAGCCATCTTGATTGATTCCGTTTCCTTAATTAATAAAAGCACGTGAATCATAGATGTTACTAACTCACGCATTTATATTGGTGTACTAGTTATTTATCAACTTCTTCTTTAAAATTATTGTCTTTTTATCTTTTGTGCTTCCACTCTACGTCAAAAATATTCCTAACCTTAGTAAGCGAGGCTTCATCGACAGGATCTTGAAAGAAAGGTTGACTAGTCGTTGCCTTCTCGAGTTCACTTCGAATCAGAAGTTGGTCCTCGAGTTGCTTCTGGAGTTGTTCAATCTTCAAAATACAAAAACAACTGATCCTAATGAGCATCCATTAAGGCCTCACAAATCACATGAATGCCAGAACTTCATTTTACAAAACTAAAAGGAAAACCTCTTCTTTTAGGGAGTTTTTAACTTCAATGCTTTCAAATCTCCTTTTATTAGGCTCATCACAACTCTTCACCTGCTTCATAGCCTCTTGAAACAAATTAATGCTCTGGATAAATTGTCAAATTTTGTAATGATTTCAATGTAATAAAGTGATTAATATTGGGATCTGATATCAGTACACCACACTATGCCTGTCACATCATACGAGCCATATTGTCTGCCATATTGCCCCAATACGGGCCGTATTGTGCTTAGTCAAACCGCAAGCATTCTACAACCCGTATTGTATCTATTATACGGCCCATATGAGTGAAAAAAGGTAACACGGCCCGTAAAGAGACGAGTGTACCGATAACATGGGGCTGGTGTACCGATAAGTCAGCATTTAATATTTCTCACCATTTTTGGTTGAGATGCATTGAGAATGGTGTTCTTATCATCATGGATTCGTCTATTTGCAAGATCACTGTCAATTTCATTAACAAAATAAACAAAAAATTGATGCCCACATTTGATATTACTACATCTAGGGGGGTAGGGTGGGGTACCTCTTCATCCGTTTGTGGCTTGAACCAGCAAATCCCATTCTCACTTCAACAGCTTCAAAACTAACACCGGTATGAAGATCAAATATAGATCAATGTTATTATAATAATAATAATATTAATATTACAGTTGAATTTCACGAGCCCAGGTTTAAGAAACCCAACACTAACAACGACAAAAAAACACACAATCTGACAAAATTAAATACCAAAAACATCCAACAAACACGAAATTCTATTCGCCTCTCTTCCAATCAGAAACATGGTACATGTTGGTAATCAGAGGCCCCTACTGAATTTTCTAACGATCGGTTTAATGTTAAATCAAATGGGTTTGATCGGAACTCAGTGATGAATCAAACCCAGAAAAATCTTGGGTTGAAACCACTGGAATCTGTGTGTTTGGTGATGAAAGGGGATTATGGTTCTTTTGACTAGTCGCTAGTTTTAGAAAGTGATACTGCCTTTATGTGTGGTAGCTTTTGCAAAGTGTCTTTTGCATCAAAAGGAGCAAATTTCAAAAATGGAATTCAATGCTTATATATTACTCTACTGTCTTTATACTCCAATGGACCCTTTGCACCTACATTCTCATAAAATTTAATATATTTTTAAAAAATATATAAAAAGTAAAATATGTTATTTTCAAAAAAATTTAAGAATAAAAGATTTTGTTATGTTTGAAGAAAAAATTGGATTGTTTTCTTAAAAGGGGTGAAAGATGAAAGGTGAAAGGTGAAAGTTAAAAACAAAAGGTTTGGAAAAGAAATGTACCATTTTGAAACATATTATTTATGCCATTTCAAGATAATTATATCTTTTAAAAATAGTATATGTGTGTTATTTAATTAAAAATGTGATAATATAGAAATTTTAGTAAACAATATGTGGATTCAATGATTGTGACATAAAGAAGCTAGCCGGTGTGAATGTGTGATTTTTTTCTAATTCTTTAATTTTTGTAGTTAATAAATATAATTAAAAAATTATATAAAAATGCAAATTAAAATAATTAATTTATCACAATGATTTTGTCTGTTTTTTTTACCAGGAAAAAAGGGTGACATTGGTTGGAAAACACATTTTACCAACAAATATGTGAGATAAGAAAGATTATTCCCAACTTTTTTCATGCAAATTCCAAAAATATATATTATTATATTAACGCAATATTCTTCCACTTTAAATCCATAGAAATACTTCCCCAAGATTTTCTTTACCAGCTTTTCAAGTTATTTTATTTATTTTTCTTTTTTCATTATGTGATTATTTATATTTTTCCAATAGGTGTGAAAATGATGTATTTATAAAAGTCAAGTAACAAAGATTTTTCAAACCAAAAATGAAAATTCCATAAAAATAATGCTTTTGGTCATAATCGGTGCATACTTTGATATAATATGTATTTTGTAGTTCACATTTTTAGAATTATTATTCAATCGTTGTAGTTATCGGTATTAAAAAGGGATAACTTTACACAATAGTAACCAAGTTTCTTAAGTGTTACATTTAAATACCTCAAAGTTTTTTTGTCCCTCTAAAGTCACTCAACTTTCAGTAGGTGTTCTAATCCTATATAATATTTTTATAAATGTTTAAATTTTTGAATATTGAATGAGATATATGAAACATATATGAATCTTGTTTACTATTTAGCAATTATTTTTTCTAATTCGACTTAAATATAACAATTTTGAAACTTGTTTATTATTTGATGAAAATTTTTTTCTTCACTATTACTTCCTATTTTAAGTTAATTGAATAAAAATTTCACTTATTGGTAACTAATATTCATATATATTTCATTTGCTTCATTCAATTTTAAAAAAATTAAACATTTATAAAAATATTACATAGAATTGAAACACTTATTGAAAGTTGAGTGACTTTAAAGGAACAAAAAAACTTTGAGGTATTTAAATGGAATACTTGAGAAACTTGGTTACTATTGGGTGAAGTTTTCCCTATTAAAAAACAAGTAATGTATTATATTTATAATTCGAGTTAAGTCCGTCACCAACCCCCTATTTCACAACTACGCATCACCCTGTCAAGTCCGCGGCCACCCTCACCGTCATTGTTGTCTCCTGCACTGTCGTCACCATCATCACCATCACCGTTTTTGTTGTCATCTATGTCGTCACTACCGTCTCCAAAGTAGTTGTAATAATCTTTGTTGCCACTACCGTATCAACCGCAGTTGTTGCCACCTTCCACGGCCCTCACTGTCGTGTCCACCACCATTGTCATGTCGTCATCACCGCTGCCTCCACCACCCTCCTAAAAGCAAATATACCAGTGAACTTATTTTTAACTTTTCTTTTTTTAAATGTCTCATTTCAAGACGTGTTTTTTTTTTTTGGTCGGGACTCATTTTTATTTGAACCAAATTAATATATTTTTTTACTAGCTCAACTGTTTTGTGAGGCCAAACGTAATATATAATTAACATTAAAATATTGTAAAATGGTGAACATATTTTTTTAGCAAGTAGACCATAATTTTTTTTACAACGGCCAACAAGTTGCGTCGCTAGCCCTTTTTGGATAACAAACTAAATCTTGTAAAAACTACATTCATAGATCTTGGGGTCATAACATTACTATGCATGACCTGTTGGACTCGACTAAGTAGCTCCACAGCCTCAGGTGCAAAGGAACCAAAAGTATTAAATGCAAATAAAATAAACACGTGTTGGTTATCAAGGCACGTTTTCTCGTGTTTGGTCACTTTACATGAAGGAGCTTTTAAAGCAGCCTGACCCACCGTGAAAGCACTACTCCCCAAGCCCACAAGAGAGGAAACCCCTCTTAGAACAACACACGTGCGATTCTCTCTTATCCATCCAAAGACCAAAATGTCAGCTGTCCAACAGGTCGGTCAAGAAATTCGCCGGTGCTTCTTTCTTAGCAGAAATCATGGCACGCCTAAATATGTCAAAAAGAACGTCCCTAACCAAATTGTGTCGGTGCTTGAACCCAAAGAGCTCTCTACCATGTACCACATGCTCTCGAAAGGAGTCCAAACACGCCTTAAGGATAGCACGATACTCCACCGCTGACATATGTTGGCCTAGCCCATCCATAGGGATGGCAAGAAGAAAATCTTGAGTATGTGATGCTCGTAGACACTCAAAAACGGATTTTTGTCTAACTATCATGTCAAAGTGTACTTCCATGTCTTGGACAATTTTACCAAAAAGGGTACTCGTCAATGCATGTTGGGCTTTAGGGGGCAGTGTCCTTGTTAGTGAACCGTTGAAGTCGAAGCTTGGAATCGTATCACGAAAGATGTGGTCCTGTAGCACCCAAGATTGGGTCCTCGAGGCGCCTCATCCTGACCTCGTGAAGTAAGGCTGATCTATTCACCAGATTAAACGCATTAGAAAAATCCACTATAAGCATTGCAAGAGACCTATCAGTGTGACGTTCACTCAATACCCTGTTGACGCTATGTAATATGGCTTCCGCGCCACCCGACATACCGACCCCAAGCTGAAAATCATTAAGGTACTTGGTCATTTCTTTACCAACACCTTTCATAGCAACCTTGGAAACCAAACTTCTCCATATGGCACCCACTGCAATAGATCGGATCCCATTGTCGGGTTTTAAGAGCGACGTAAGAGGAGCAAACGCAAAAAACTCTGCCAAACTCGACAGACATCTCCCCCCTAACCACAAATTAACAAGCGCAGTGATAGCACATAAGAGATCAGTGGCAACAACAGACACAAAAGAGCAAAGCAAGGATCGAACTTGGGTATTCCATGTAAATGGAGCATAGCCTTACCATTGGGTATTCCGTGTAAGCAAGGATCGAACTTGGATATTGATTTTAAAAGTCTCAGTTATATGTTATATAAATAGAATTAATTATGAGGATAGCATTATCAACACAAGTTATATTTAAAAGAGAAAAGCTAAACTAAAATTGGGAGAATAAAGTATTCAAATGTTTTTAGAGCATCCGACCCGTCGACAAAATCCACAGACCTCCAACTTGACAAAATTCACGCCCCGAATAACCTTATAACCTCCATTGTTGAACTCTTATGAACGCCTTCTAAAAGTTAAAATAACTTAAAATATCATTGAAGTATATATTATGTTGGAAAATTATTTTAAAATTATTTATGAAAATAAAATTATATAAACTTGTATTTTTTTTAATTCAAGTTTGCTAGTTGAAACACCATTTTGAATTAGTCAAAATCCATTTAACATGTCTTAAAAGTTTTTAAGATGTTTCAACTCATGAGTTTATGGAGAATGGGGTGTTTCAACTTCTTTTTCTAGTATAAATACCAAGGTGAGCCTTGGTTGAAAAATGCACCAAACAACACAATCTCTCTAGTGTTTTCTCCTTCTTTCTCCCTAAAGAATTCCAACAATTCTTTGATCATCTTCATCATTTTCTTTAAGGTACAATTTGGGTGCTAGAGCCTTCCCCGGCAGTACATACTGCTTAGGCCGTTGTACCCTGGGAAACAAAACGGGGAGAGACCCGGAATTTGTTTTAAGGGCCCCGTGTCAAACACGATCCTCGGTCAAAATCGGAATTATGTTCTCGTATTTTGTGATTTTTCAGTTGTATTCGTATTTATAATTTACTTGCTTTCATAGATAGGTTTGATTCTTTGTATTGTAATCATAATATTAAAAATGTTTTATTTTTATACGCGAACGGATTCCTACAATCTTAAAACAAATTTTTAAAAAATACCGTTCGTGTATTCAAAACCATCTCGTGTGACTCAAACTAGTTTTGTTTCCACGCGGTTTGTGTTTTAAAAACATTTTTTCTCTTCGTTTCTATTCAAATGAGTACTTTGATTGAAACGGAATTTCATATACAATTCATTGAAATACATTTTTTTTTGCACCTCATTTCTGAAAAAACTCGTCGTTGGTCCCTTCAAAGTTGGACTTAGAAAACCCACGGTTGGTTATTTTTTAGAATTGAGGACAATCTAAACCTTATTATAAGGATCTTGGATTCTTGAAATGGTTATAAATAGATTTCTACTTGGAAAATTTTCATGATAATTTTTCAAATAAAATTTGGGAATTCATGTATGTAATACAAACGAGTCGGATTAATTATTGGAGAACAATATAGAATCCGAAAACAAATGTTTTGATTCAACACTTTCGAGTTCATGGGTTTTGGTCATGTTTCGTCAAATCGAACCATATATAAAAATTATAAGTGTTTCAAAATGCGTTTTGAATTATCTGAATTTTCTAATGAGCGTGTTAGAAAAAGTATTTTTCGTAAAACCCATAAAATAAAACGTTTGTCAACGTTTTATCTTTTCTTTCTAACGAGCGTGTTGAAAATTATTATTTGGTTAAATAATATTGGTTTCAAATATTTTGGAACATGTAGTTTCTAATGTGCGAATTAGAAAAGATGTTTTCTAAACCATAAAAACGTTTGTGTACGTTTAGGCTTTTTTTTTTTTTTAAACAAGCGTTTAGAAAATATTATTATTGTAAAATAATAAAGGCATATACACTTTTACTTTCTAACGGGCGTGTTAGAAATGGTGTATTTTATTAACCCACATCGGTCAAAATGTTTTATAAACGTTTAACATTCTAACGTGCGCGTTGGAAACGGGTTAATTTTATAAAATAAATAAACGTTTTGTGTAAACGTCGACTTTTAACATGCGTGTTAAATACGTATTATTTTATAAATCAAAGCTTTAAAACATTTGTCTAAATGTTTAATTTCTCTAACGAGCATGTTAGAACGGTTATTTTGTATTAACCAAAGTATGGAAACGTTTTGTCTAAGCGCTCAAATTTTCTAACGAGCGTGTTAGAAACGGTTTATTTTGTAAACCAAAGGCCTTAGAAATGGTATTGTCTAAACATTTATATTTTCTAAGGAGCGTGTTAGAAACAATTATATTTGTATAAGACATCGGTTATTTTCTAACGAGCGTGTTAGAAGAGATTATTTTGCAAAGGTTTAAAGTTGCTAACGAGCATGTTAGAAACGTTTATCTTGGCAAATAATAAACCTTGGGACGATTTGGGTTAAACCTTTTCTAGCGGGCGTGTGAGAAAACGGTTGTTCTTGGAAAACCGAAGGGTTTACCTAAACGTTTAATATTTTCTAACAAGCGTGTTAGAACCGGTTTATTTTGTGTAAATCGACAAGCTTTAAAACGATTTTGGTAATCGTCTATTTCTAATGAGCGTGTTAGAAACGATTTAATCAATAAAACCGGAATTTTTTGAACGTTTGCTAAACGTTGACATTCTAATGGGCGTATTAGAATCGGTTAGGTTTATTTAACGATTTTAATTGTTTTATTTTCTAACTAGCGTGTTAGAAACGATTTAAAGGCCTCAAAACTTTTTGTTTAAACGTTTAATTTTCTAACGAGCGTGTTAGAAGCGGTTTATTGTATAAACCAAAGGGTCTTTTAAAAAAAAATGGTTTTGTCAAATCGGTTAATATTCTAACAAGCGGGTTAGAAGTTGCAGAAATATTATAACGAGCGTGTTACATAATATTTTTTTTTAACCTAAATGCGTTAAAGTGGTTTTTAACAACTCGGTGTTGTTGTGAACAAATTAATTGTTCAAATGTAACTGTGTGCGTGTAGTTTACTCTATAAACACCTTGTTGTTAAATAGATTAGTAACTGTTCAAGGTGGGAGTACCACTGAGGGAGAACCTCAAATGAGTGATGTTGTGATTCATGGAGTTCTTGTGCGGGGGAGCCTAATTGCTACTTGAAGACATCGTGGGAATGATTTTGGAGATGTACGAAATCATGCGGACATTTGGTGTTCGTGGATAGCTCTTACTGTTTGAAGCATATGTTCCTGTTATGACAAACGATTCAACGTTAAGAACTATCTCCTTGCTAAGAAAAGCATGACACTTATTGATGGTCATTAGACATCAATAGGGAAATGTAGAACTGAGGTTATCTACATTATGTACCCTAGTTTTGAGAGTTACTTTATATGTTCCCAAACATCTCAAAAGGGTATAATATCTTCTAGTAAGCCTACTAGAGATGGATATTCAATCTCACTACGAGATGAGTTTGGGATTTTAATCCTAAGAAAACCTTTCTCATTCAATGCTATCGGAGCATTGTGGGGGAGTTGTGTTGATTCGGTCTCTCAGATGAGTCTAGATATATTATTAACATATTGGATAATAGTAGTGTTCAAGATAAGAACACTATGAGATTTGATGTCTACAAATCATACAATTACTTGTTGAACTATTGCATTTTATTGATTTGCTTTCAAATGTTGTTTGGGTTCAATATCTTCGGATAACCCATACATAGAAATAAATCAAATGTTTATAGTATAACGGATAGTGCAAGAATAGATTTGCACAAAGACAATTTGCGAGTTGTCACCATGACTAAATGTCAAGTATGAGACATCACACACCATGTGATGAGTGTATTAACATGGATACAAGATATGTTGAGAGTATCAAACATTGTGAAGATTCACATTTGTGAATTATAACATATGAAAGAAATACATGTTTTTATTGTAAGTGACTTTAATAAATCATGCGAGATTTATTATAGGAGACTTACAATAACGATGGATCTGTAGTTGCGTCTACCACCATCAATGTTGTTTGAACTATATGGAGGATTTATCCTTCATTTTGGGAGAGTATCCCAATACATGGTTTCAAGGAAACAACAATGGAAATGTATACATCACTTTAGGCAAATGTGATTGCCTTGTTTAAGTGTCAATCTAATTGACTATATTTCAAACTCTAGTGATTTTATACTGGTAACATTCATCGTGTTGAATGTGTTCACCAAAGTAACTCATTTTAAGACTCATTTTTGATGTTCTTATGAGTAAATGGTGAAGATTTTGGAGAACGATGGCACATATCCTAATATGACTGAGGAAGTAAGTATGTTTGAGTAACATACTTTTACTTTTGAGACTTTCCTAAATACCGAGGTGTTGGGATGATGAATAAAGTCTCATTAATTTGTCTATACAAAGGGATGAATGTTGGCAAGAGATAGTGCGGTATCTCTTAAGGCTGTGAAGAATCAGAATGATGCATCTTCTGTTCACATGCTAGAGTATTGTAGTCTAAAACATGCTAGACTAGTACTAGTTAATGCTCTGAGGAGATTAAATTAACTTGAGATTCATAATATGTGTAAACACAAGAACAAAGTTGTGTATAGACAAGACCATTCAGTCATAAGGTGATAACTTATGAAAGACGATTAACTAGATCATGATAAGAACTAATACACTAGTAAGTGTGGGAAGGTCACACTAAGGCATATGTTGCCTAGACTTGATCAAAGTGCAAGCAATGTGGGGGGAGGAGCCATTTAAGAAACAACCCATTAGGGACTGTTGAAACCCCGCGTGAAAGGGAGAACCTTTCATTACCCATCTTAGTGATTGGATAAGTTTATCCAATAAGACTAAAATGTGGGGGTAACTTGCATTTTATAAGAATGTGGAATGTTTGGCAATAAGAATTTTGGGAATCCAATTAAAGATTGCAAATTATGTAACCAAGTGGAGTACACAAGGTTATAATGAGTCTATATAGAATATTAGACTTGGATGCCAATTGGTAACATTCAGAATCTTGGTAGATTTCCAATATAGCTTACCAAAGGCATGATGGAAACGTGTTGAGCCTTGAAGAGCATTTCATGTAATTCTAAAGACTAAACGATGTAACTAGATCCAGGTAGAGATCATGGGTTATAGTCTTAGGAATTTACAAAGGGCAAGAATGACTTGTGAGTCAAGAACACGTTAAAACAACTTATCTCAATTGCAAATTATCGTTGTTGACTTTACAAAGTCAAAGATAATGTCTATGGATCCAACAACCCGAGGGTTGATGAGAGATCAAGTTGTGGAATGAGACTAAAGCCCATGGAAAAAGATATATGGAGGTAACCTAACCTAGTTGACTGGAGATCCCAAGATCTAGGTTCAATAGGACAACTAATCTATATATCTAAGGGTGGTCACTATGGGGGCAAGCTGATATATATGTTTATATAAAAGCTGATATATTTGGTAATATATCCCCCTAAACTATAAGGGTGTTTAAATACGTCCTAGTCCATTCCTATGACAAGCAGTGACAATGTTGTGAGGCTAAGCATGACAAGGTTAATGATTTGTGGAAATCAAGATAACTATTGCTTTTAATGATTCACGTGGGAATCACCTATGTGAGAGAGAAGTAGGGTCGCTTCGAATGGATTTTCGGGCAAAAATTCTAGAGCTCTTGCAGAACCAGGCTAGTGATCCAGGACCATAATAGGACACGACAGTGAGGGGTTGGCCAGACCAGGGTGAGTGTTGTGTGAAGTGTATTGTCGTCTACATAAATGGGGGTATGTTCAAAGACATCGTGTCTACACACCGCTAGGAGACTAAGTATGCTTCACAAAGGAAGGTTCAAAGGGTAACACCTACCTATCCTGCAATGCTCAACCGTTGAATTGAATCAAAGAAACATGTATGGATCGATCTCAATGTGAAAATGAATGAGTTTTGTTTTCACATGTGGGGGATTGTTGGAAAATATGTGGAAATGAATGAGTTTTGTTTTCACATGTGGGGGATTGTTGGAAAATTATTTTAAAATTATTTGTGAAAATAAAATTATATAAACTTGTATTTTTTTTAATTCAAGTTTGCTAGTTGAAACACCATTTTGAATTAGTCAAAATCCATTTAACATGTCTTAAAAGTTTTTAAGATGTTTCAACTCATGAGTTTATGGAGAATGGGGTGTTTCAACTTCTTTTTCTAGTATAAATACCAAGGTGAGCCTTGGTTGAAAAATGCACCAAACAACACAATCTCTCTAGTGTTTTCTCCTTCTTTCTCCCTAAAGAATTCCAACAATTCTTTGATCATCTTCATCATTTTCTTTAAGGTACAATTTGGGTGCTAGAGCCTTCCCCGGCAGTACATACTGTTTAGGCCGTTGTACCCTGGGAAACAAAATGGGGAGAGACCCGGAATTTGTTTTAAGGGCCCCGTGTCAAACACGATCCTCGGTCAAAATCGGAATTATGTTCTCGTATTTTATGATTTTTCAGTTGTATTCGTATTTATAATTTACTTGCTTTCATAGATAGGTTTGATTCTTTGTATTGTAATCATAATATTAAAAATGTTTTATTTTTATACGCGAACGGATTCCTACATATTATATATACTTTATCTCGATTATAAAAGCTTTTTAAAAGTTGTAAACTTATAATACACATTTTGTAGCATCTAAAGTTGTAAAATTATATAAATATTTATAAAAATTGTTGAAAAATCAACTATAGATTTAAATATATTAGACTAGATTTAGTTGTGTTTTATAGCTTTATGAGCTTTAGAGTCGCTATAAAGAAATTTAATTAATCGGCATTTTGTCATTCTTTTGACAAAAATACTTGTCAGAATGAACATAACGAGCTTTAGAGTCGCTATAAAGAAATTAAAGTAAACTTTGTTTTTGTTCCCTGTGGTTTGGTCAAAATAACGGTTTTGGTCTATTAGTTTTAATTTGACTTTTTTGCTCCCTGTGGTTACCTAATTGTCTCAATCAGACCCCTGACACTAATAACGTTAGTTTTCTCTGTTAAGTTGAAGGGTATTTTAGTCTTTTTCACATGTAGGGCTAATTGTGTAATTTAATCAAATTAATATAAGGAATATATTTATATAACCTAACCTCGGCCATCCTCCTCGTCAAAAACCACACCCGCACCACCGCCAGTGCACCACCAACATGTTTTCCGGCAGCATTCACGGTGAAACCGGAACCCTTCCCCTCCGCAAAGTTTGTCTTCCAAACAAACCCTTCCGGACTAATTGTCTTCCACCCGCCTCCCCCTGCTCCCCTCCCCCTCCGCCTCCCCATGCCACCACCACCACCAACTTTTATACCATTTTATACCCTCCGCGACGAGCCACCACATTTATACCATTTTATACCTTCAATTTCTATAAGGTGGGTACTAATTTGGCGACGAGCCACCACATTCCATGCTTTTAAAACTTGGGTTTCTAGGGCTGGATCAAAGTAAAGCTCAATTGCATACCCTTCAGACAATGTTTTAAATTGAATTACCAGAAATTAAAGTAGGGTTTCGAAATTCGAACCTTGAAGATTGAAAGTTGGGAAGGGGGGTTGCAAAAAGCAACCCCTAAAGATATCAGTTAAGATTTGAGACGTTTGAGTGAAGAAACAAAAAGGGTAAGCGACATTGGGTGGATTGAGAAGACGTGATTGAGTGAAAAGGGGGATTTGGAGCAGGGTTTCAATGAAGGGGGTCACAGAAATTCAAGGGTCGAGAACATTGGGATTTCGCCGTTGTTGATATTTGGTGGGCGATGGATGCCGGACATGCCATCGGATGTGGAGCCTGCCGGAGGTGGCTGACTGTAAATAAGACAAAAGTAGCATCGTAGTAAGTAGCATCTCTTTAGTTTAGGGTTTGACTTTATTTCCACAAACCCCCTTAGGATTCCCCATTGTTGCCGTAGACCCACTTTTCCTTTTTTAACTACAAAACCATGAAGTCAAAACACATGGCATCATTCATGATAAAGGCGTCTTATAGTTGTATTATACTTTTCCATCAACTTTTAACAAAATAATAATTAAATTTGCGCTTAAATAATACATACTTTAAAGTTATTTAGTTTATTACTTATAATTTAAATATAAATAATTTTAGGTTTATATTTTTATTTTGAATTATTATAGTAGTCATATTTTTCACATTTATGATTTTTGTGTCACAATCAAGACATATTTAAAATCACCTAATTATGTTTAAAAGTACGGATTAAGCCTGTAGTTTTTTAAGTATTAGTTATAGTTTAGATAATATTTCAAAGAATATATTATTTCTATGTCGTTTGTCTTGATATGGATTAAACTTGTTAGTTTTTGAAGTATGAATTGTTATTTAGATAATATAACAAAGTATATTTTGCTAGATGCTTCTTTCAGAGCATTTACAGTAGTTTCTCTATTATTATTTTTATAATTACACTAAAAATTATTATCTTTTCTCTCTCCTTTTTAATTAAATAATACTTTTTTATACATTTATCATTACATTTTCTCTCTCCTCCACTCACAACTACTTTCAAAAAATATTAAACAATTAATAGAGGTGAACAATGTTTTCACAAATATACAGATGAACAATAACATTTTCTCTCTCCTCCACTCACAACCACTTAAAACCACTTCCTAAAATATGCAGAACCCACTCACAAACATATACAGAACCTGCTGTGAATTCTCTTAGATCTCTTAATCATTTCTAGAAGCTGTCATTATAGAAGAGTAACTATCGAGGATTAAATCCAACATTGAAAACACGTTAAGTATGCTAATTAAAATGAGATATAGTCTTGGGTGTTTGGGATTCCATTTCATTTTTACTTATTGACTTATTAGATAAGTTAATAAGTTATAAGTAATAAGTAAGGAGAACTTACTTCTTAAAAATGGTTAATAAGTAGCTTTCCCAAACACCTTATTAACTTATATAAGTTAATAAGTTAATAAGTAGGGAAAATAAGTAATCCCAAACACCCTTTCTTCAATTTTATCTCATTGTTACGGGATTTGATGTGTTCTTGGTACAAAACAGAGAAGCAGACGCCGTTTCATAGGATGGGTAGATCCTCCCATGTGCTTCGGTCAATGAACATTATTCCAGGTCTTCTGAAGACAAAAGAACAACCTTGAAGCTGAAATAAAGAGTTTGGAAGATCAAATTCGAAAGAAGAACATAGTAATTGAGTTATTAGCGTTAGGGTTTTGTAAGTTTGATCTTTTGTTCCTGTATGTAATGTAATGCTAATGTTTTTTGAAGAATCTTAATGGCAAGTGCTATTTTAATTTCTATTTGAGTGTTAAATTACAGTGGCAAGTGTGAACTTGTGTCTTTTGCGGAGTTTGCAGGTAAAAAATGACCCAAATGCAGCCAAAACCAAATTACCCAATGTGACACAATTTGAGTCGTTTGCAGATTTTGAATTTGACATAATTTGCGGTTAAAACCAAATGACCCAAATACACAATTTGCAAATGAAATGACACAATTTGCACATTTTTGCAGTCAAAACCATTGCACAATTTGCAGTCATTTGGGTAGTTTTAGTCATTAGGTTGTTTGTCACAATTTGCAGTGTTAATTTGAGTTTTTTTTACAGCAAATTGCAGTCCTTAAACCAAATGACCTAAATTACACAATTTGCAGTCAAAACCAAATGACCCAAATACACAATTTACAAGTCAATACCAATTCACACAATTTGCAGACAAAACTAAATGACCTAAATGCAAGTTAATACCAATTGCCCTAAATGGCCAATTTGCAGTCAATACAAATGCATTTATCTAAATAAACAGTCCCAATTCATAACCATTCATCGCATAATATATTCCATACAAACAAAATAAACCAGCTTGGGTCCATTATCTATGTCATACATCAAACATCCAAAAGGAACTTCAAAACCATAAACCATTGTTTAAACATCAAAAGCTAAAAACCATCAAATACCCCCCCCCCCCTCCCCTGCCCACTTTCTTCTCCCACATCAAACAAACACCCCCCCCCCCCCCTCTCCTGCCTTCTACCCTACCCACTGCCTTGTCCCACTTCACCACTGTTTGTACATTGTCTTTATAAGTTCTTTAATTTCTTTAGTTAAACGACGTAAAATTCAATTTGGTGAATACTTAAACGACGTAAAATTCAATTTACTCTTATTAAATTCCGTTAATTTGGCCTATAGTTTATAAATTCGGTTATTCAAACAAATAAATGTAATTATAATAGATATAAATAAATAAAAATTATAATGTGATCAAAATTACTTATTACAACTAATTTATACTATATAATAAATAAAGGTTTTTCATGCCACGTGTCGTCTCCATATTCATTCTAATCATTTTTTTCTCGCCTCTTTCTCTTATTAAATACACCTTTACCTTTTAATAATAATATATTTTTAAAGAAAATACTAATTTTTATATTAATAAATCTCCTGACATATTTTGACGAATGTATGTTGTATTCCACTGGTTTATTCAACCCGTGTAAAACACGAGTTTTTAAAAAATAAATTTTTTATTACTTAATATATAATATTACTAAGTTAGAATCCCGTGTATTACACGGGTTGAATAAATATAATGTTATATACTTATTTATAAAAATTTATGTTTTTAAAATCCGTGTAATACACGAGTTGAATAAACCCGTGTATTACACGGGTTGAATAAAATATAATGTAATCTATTAACACATACACTCGTCAAAATGGAACAATGTGAATATGTAAATATATGATTAAAACTTTTTTATTTGAATCCTAGCTTGGCTATAAAATTGTTTTCAATTTGTAGATTTCATAAAAATATGATTGAACAAATTAATTGATAGATAAACACAATTTTAAATTAAAAAATGTGTAGCTAAAAATTGAAACAAATAATTATTTTAGTTGCCTAAAATAGTGTGGTTCATTATTAATAGGAGAGAGAGACGGGAAAATGAGAATGGAGAGGGCTAGAAATGTGACAAGTGTCCTCCTAGTTTACTTGTTTATTAGGTAGTATAGATATTTATTCAACCCGTGTAATACACGGGATTTTAACCTAGTAATAACTAAAACGTCAAAGAATAAAGATGATTGCAAACTTATCAAAAGAAAAACGTAGTAAAACATGTTTTGTTGTGTCAAACGATTTGTGTCTTACATAACATGTTTAACATGACTATTGAACTTGAACACGTTATGTTTAACTAAACGTGTCATTTACTTAAACACTAACACAAACATGTTTAATAAAAAAGGTTACATGATTAAATATTTAAATATAACTAACTCATAAACATGAATGATATGACACAACTCGTTAACACTATTAACTATAACCTGCTTAATAACACGAATGATAAAACATGTTAAACAAGATTATTGACATTACTCACTTGACACGAATAATATATATTAAAATTCTAAGAAGCCAAGAAGGTAGAAGTTTTAAATTAGGGTTAGCCCAGGGATAGAGTTTAATTATGAAACTGCGCCGTTTTGATAAAACAGGCGTTAAACATGTCGACTTGTTAACCCATTTTGCACGATTAGCTTAACATGTTATGCGTCTCACATAAACGGGTTAAGCAAACTTGTTTATACATGTTTTTAATCATATCCATAACGAATTATGACCCGAACCTGTTTAGCCTCAAACCCTAACTTATTTAACTTGTTATCAAGTCTTAACGTGTTAATGTGACGTGTAAAAAGTTAGGAGCTCTAATATTCTTTTAATTAATATATCATTTAAAAAATATTGAAATTTTGTAAATTGACTAAGTAGATTTTGAAGTGCACATGACTCAATTTTTACTCTTTATTCTTTAATAGACATCGAGCTGGATGTGATGAATTGGGTTGATGTGTTTATACTATTTATTTAAAGTTTAATAACTAATTAATATAATTATTCAATACTAAAAGCATTTTTACATTTAAATAAAAATTTTAGATTATATTCAGGTAGTTAATAAAAGATAATAAAAAAGCTGTTAAAAAAAGTTAATAAAAGATAAAATATAACTTTATTAAAATATTTTTATATATAAAGGGGTAAAAATTAATCTTGCAAACAAAAATTAATCTATGGGGAAGTGAACATGGTATTGATGAGTGAGTAAGCTGACAGACATACTTGCAGACAAAAATTAATCTTTGGGTTTAGTGTTGGATTAAAAGAAGATTCCATTTGCATTTGACCTTTTTGTCCTTTGCATTCTCTCTTGGAAGGTCAAATATGTTTTTTTTGTTAGGCTATACGTACCCACCACTCATACTTGTTGTATCCTTTCCTTAAAAAATAACTTTTAAACATGTTATTTTATCCCTTTTAAAAAGTCATTATTTCTATAACTGTTATTTTAAGTTTAAAAACACTTTCTATAAAATAAAACGTATACTCCTCCCCCCCCTCCTACTTGTCGTACCCCCTTCTTCTTGTCGTACCCCCCTCATTTTACCCCTTTCGAATAATCATTATTTATAAAACCGTTTTTTTAAGTTTAAAAACTTTCTATAAAATAAAAACGGGTTAGGTCATACGACATACATATCCCCCCTCCTTGAAAAAATAACATCTAAACTTGTCATTTTACCTTATTCGAAAAATTATTATTTCTAAAACCGTTGTTTTAAGTTTAAAAACAGTTTTTATAAAATAAAACGTATACCCCTCCCCCCTCCTACTTGTCGTACCCCCTCGCCATTCTACCCCTTTCGAATAATCATTATTTATAAAACCGTTTTTTAAGTTTAAAAACATTTTCTATAAAATAAAAACAGGTTAGGCTATACATACCCACCTGAAAAAATAACTTTTAACCAACAATTACTAATTAACAAAAAGACAAAAGTTAAAAAAAACAAAAACAAAAAAGTTTGAATTGTATTTATTTGAAAACTTAAAGAAGGAGGTGCAGCAAGTAAAAATTAATGAAAGAGGGGTACGTATAACACAACCCTTTTTTTTCATCAAAATTTCATTTAAAAAAGTTTTAAAAAGTGATCAATTACGAACTAGTATATAGTATTTTAACTTAATTCAAAAACTTCATCTAATTTGCTTTCAAGTGTATTATGTTTATATGTACATGAAAGTTGATTTCTAGCGTAATTATTTATAAATAATTATCTTGTGTTAGGAATGTGTGTAGATTCAAACATGTATACTGTTAGAGTGTTAGACTATGCGTAATGGTTTATCACCCACGCCCCTCTTCTGAACAAATGGTCCTCTCTCAATGGGCAAGTTGTGTCCCACTCACAAGACAAAGGCAACGTCCGTGAGTACACTCACAGGGAAAGGGCAACGCCCCTGGGTAGCTGATTTGGCACTAACGCCCCCTCTCACGGGAAACCATTACACATTGTCTTGATGAATAAACACAAATATGTCATTATCTATTAACGGAGTGTAAGTGCTAGAAGTTGAGTGACAAGTAAGTTGAAAATCACTTCGCTACACACGAAGATAATGTTAAGCACTTAGGATTTAGGAACAAACTGAGTGATGTTTTAAATATTAATTAGTCGTTGTGTTATACACGGATATGTAATTGGTCTCTTTTGTAATTTTCCTTCAACAAAGGCATAACATCATTGTATGATTAAGAAGTTATTTTCTAAATATAACATGTTATTTACTTTTAATACACTAGTCATGGGCGAAGCTTTCTTAGGGCCCGGCCCCCCTCCCCGATTTTGCGCTCAGTAGTGTTAATTTATACGTATTCGGCCGATTTTTTGCTCAATAGTGTTAATTTATACGTATTTGGTGAAAATTTTATAGTTCCGGCCCCCCTGATAGGAAAAAAAAATCCCGCCCCCCTGCGTTTTTCTTCAAGCTTCGCCACCGACGGTAGTTATTATATTTAAATCTACTTAGTATACCGAAAAATAAAGTCGTTCAAGAAATTAGTGATTGTTTACTATTAGTGTTTCCCGGAGATGAAAAGGAATACCTAAGTTTAGATAGTATGTGTCAGACAGAATATGTTAACGATAAGTTTGAAGAAAATTTATACTCACCTGATGTTCTAAATGGACTTAAACTCTCAGGTTTGTCAAACTATTGGTTAGTACTAAAGGTCGGTGTTCCAGTCATTCTATTAAGAAATATTGACCAAAAAAGTGGTTTATGTATGAAACTAGACTACATGTGATATCACTGAGTAATCGTGTTATAAAAGCAAAAATCATATATGGAACTAATATTGAGAATCACACTTTTATTTCTAGAATTAGTTTGACACCTTTAGAAAAAAGGAGTCCTTTCAAATTTCAAAAAAAAGGCAATTTCCACTTGTTGTATATTTTGCATTGACAGTAAATAAGAGTAAAAGACAGTCACTATCCAGGGTTGTTTGTTTATGAGATAACCGGTTTTTACACATGGTTAGCTGTATGTTGCATTATCCAAAGTTAAAAGTTGAGACGGACTGAAACTATTAATCTTAGATAAAGATGGTAAACTTAACAATAGAACATCAAATGTTGTGTACAAAAAGTATTTCGAAATTTATGAATTGTAACTGTAATTTTTCATTTTTCATTATTGTGCGTATTACGTAATTCCAATCATCATGTTTACGTCATTTTTCATTTTTCATATTAGTGTTGAAGTTTTTTACACGAATTCATATTTAGGTTATCAATTTAACCTATCAGCCCAACAACTCGACACGATGCGTTTAACATATGTAAAACCTACTTTTTGTGCCCAAAGGGGCATCCTGGTGGTAAACTGGTGTAGTACCCAACCAAATAGTTGTGGATTCAAATCATTTGAAATGCATGTGTGGTTATTTGAGTAGTAGTGTAAAGAGTGTGTGTTTGCGGGCATAAACAAAATAGTTTTACCAGCCTTAATTCTTTATAAAATTCAGACGTAGGTATACAAAAACTCGATATTTCCCTTGTTTATTGATTTGTAAAAACTAAAATCGAATCTTAAGACATTGGAGTAACCAAAGGGAACTCCAATCCACAGTCAAAAATCAAAATTAAATATTATAATCTTTATAAGAATCTGGGAAACACAACCCTTTCTTCTATCCATTCTTCCTCTTCTTCATTTTCCACTTTCTAAGCTGAAATACACAGAAAATAAGGTGATTTCTTTTGTTCCTATTTATTTTATAATAAATTAATAATTAATAAAAACACACTTACACACACTCACATAGTAGCATTGGGAGCTGTCCAGTTTTCCATATTTTATGGAAGCATCCACATGTTAAGAGGCTATTTCATAATATAATAACTATGATTTTTTTTAAGTAGAGAATCAATAACCGTCTAAACATATGTATTAATTAGAAATATAATAAATCGAGTCACTCGTGAACTACTCAAGATTGACTTACTAAAAGCTCAAATCAAGCCGGGTTTAAATGAGTTCGAGCTTAAATTGGAGTTCCTTTAATAAACAAGCTCGAGCTTCATATACCGAGGTTGACTAATAGAGTTTGAAACGAGCCAAGCTCTCTTCATTAAACGAGTCGAATCCCTGCTTGGCTCGTTTACACCCTATGTACTAATTACTTTAACTATGATACATAAGCCAGTTGTATAGCCGTGTATCTTTCTCTCTTCTATTATATATATGGTCATGTTACCTATAAACGTTTGTATGATTCTTATACTTATCTATCTAAAACTGATTATGTATTGAATGTGTCCAGTTAGTTAAATTGTTTTCAAATTTCCATGTAATGTAATTTACTTGAGGTGCTATAAAAAGTGTATTATACTTAATTATTCACTTATTGAAAGTTTTGGTTTAGGGTGTTGGGGCACAACCCTCAACCAAAAAACTACCCTAAGAAAATACCCAATGAGGGAGTGCCACCTTATTTTTACCCAAATCCAACCCTAATACTCTAAAGTGTGGGGACACAACCCTAATACCCTAAAGAATTCCCCAAAATCAAAACACCCTCAAACCAAACTTTCATTCACGGGTAGATATACCCGAACTTGCCTACCCGTGACCTTACCCGAATTGATGGGGGTGGAGTACCCGTGGTACCCGTGCAACCCGAAGGGTGCTCCCAACACCCCTAAGATTTTGAGTTATATCTTTTTGCTTGAATGGCGTTTGTATTAAATTTCAACAATACAAGTTTCAATAATAAATAATTAAGAGTAAACTAACATTTTTGGCCATGTGGTTTAGTCACTTTGACAGTTTCATTCAAAAAGTTTCGTGGTATACAAAACTTGTCATTTTCATACAGTCAGTTAAATATGTCCATATTTTAATGTTAAATGAGGGATATTTAGGTTTTTTATATATTTCTTTATTTTGCCGGTATCAATATTTTAGGCTGAAATCAAACCAATTTTCGAAAATCAGGATTGGGCTACATTGATTCAAGCATTTTCTTGGACGGTTGGACCAGGCCTTACCAACCAAGTTAGGACCGAGACCTCTCAAGGGGATGACCAGGCCCATCTGAGCCAGGAGATATTGAACGAGATATTTTCGTGGTTTCATCAACTTTTCTAGATATGTAGATGTTGGGATTTTATTATATGATATGGATTCTTTAAAAATATAAGCACATATACACACTATTTATAAACTGAAGTGAATTTAGCTGGAAAAAACATACACTATGAATTCTCTTACTGATGTCACTTTTCAAAAATGTTCGGTGAATCGATGTCACTTGACTGTCAGATAAGTAAATGACAGACAAAAACGAGTGTCAAGATACTATATAGCATATAAAACTTTTTCTATCATTGTCACATGACACCAGTCGGTAACACATAGGTTCATCAATGTACCCGACATGATAAACATGATTGATCGAAGAGGATTCTTAGACAATTAATTAACCACTAGAATTGTTATAATTTGAACGAGAATGAAAGACTTATGTAATACATCCCGAGTGCCTCAAAAGAGTTTCTGAATTGAAAAGTATCGTTGACATGGTATAGGGGACTTCGGTTAATTAGCCATTGGGCTCAGCTAGCATGAGCCGATTAGTGAGACCCTATGTCAAGTTTCAGACCGCAATAGAATCCAAGACAACAAAATAATATAAGTTTTAAATGTACATGGTAAGGCATTAGGATATAAGACGCGTGGGGATATTAATGCTTGATAGTTAGACATGAGCAGGTGCGTTTGGTTATGCCTTTTTCTTGTGACACATTGTATTCACTAGATCGAGCAGCGTTGTGAACGAATAGAACGGTCAGTAAAACAAGTTTTTTTAGTTTAGAAAACAAAAGTAATTAGCTTAGATGTAGGCGTGTAAATGAGCCAAGCCGGCTCGCGAGCTACTCGAGATCGGCTCGCTAAAAGTTCGAATCGAGCAGAGCTTAAACGAGCCCGAGCCTAAAAATAAGCTTGTTTATTAAACGAGCCTGAGCACGAGCTACACTTATCAAGCTCGAGCCGGCTCCCGAGCATAAACGAGCCTATTATTTATATATATTTTTAATTAGTACATTAAATATATATTTATAAAATAAAAATTACTATATATAAAATATGAAAAAAATAACTAAATAATATATATTATGTTATATATAAAAATTATAATAAAAAATATATAAAAATAATTATAAATATATATATATATATATATAAATTAATTAATAAATAATAAACGAGCCGAGCTCGAGCTTTAAAAACTACACACGAGCCGAGCCCGAGCTTTAGAAATAGAGCTCGAATCGAGCCGAGCTCGAGCTCGAGCTCTCAGTAAGTTAAACGAGCCGAGCTCCAGCCTAGTATAGCTCTAGCTCGGGCTCGACTCGGCTCGTTTACACCCTACTTAGATGGTCATGTGCACTAATTACCCCCGTTCATTATCATTATTGCCATTTTCAGTATCACCCTAAGGGTGGAGGCCTGGAGGGGGTGTAGCCCGTGAACCCTCAAGTATCCACACCATACCAACCAATTACAAAAGTACACATCAATTCAACTGAAATTTGCCCTCAACTACCCACAAAGGAGGGGATGGTGTTGAATTTTACCCCCCCCCACCCCACCACCACACACAAACTCTACCCTTGCGGGCTCAAAAGAAAACACACACAATCTCAACTACCCACACCGGGTTCACATACCCGCGCCCACTACCCAAATGCCATGCGGTTGTATTGCCGCGGCACCCGCTATACCCGAATCCACTACCCGCATGGTGCCCCTAGTACCTTAATAATTAGAGGTGCACATAAAAACTGGTTTGAAATAAAATACCGGTTTCAAACCTAAAACCGAACCGCTTATGAACTGGTTTGGACCAAACCGGTTTTGGACCAGTTTAAGCATTTCTGTGCTGGACCGGTTTTTCAGGACCGATTTGGAGAACCGGTTTGAACCGGTTTTGTCGCTGGTATGAACTAGCCATTTGATGTGTTGCAAAGCACACATCTTTTATCTCATTGTATTCGTGCATTTTAATAGTTTTGTATTCGTTTTGAGTCGTTTTTGTTTTGTTTTGAATCTATGTCAGGTCTACAGGTGCTCGCGTGGAATAGAAAGGCAATTCATGAAGGAACCAAGCACGAGTGAAGTCCCAAAGAAAAGATTGCAAAAAGTTGGATTTTTACACCTTCGCGATACGCGAAGATGGGAACCAAGATCTTCGTGGTACGCGAGAGAAACCAAATCAGGCCCCTACTAGATTGTCCTTCGCGGTACGTGAAGGACCAGGATACTTATCTCTAGGTACGCGAGGGGCTTGTAAATCCGCAAAAAGCCCTAATCGACCCTTAAATCAAATTGTAATCCCATTATGATGAGTGTGTCGACATTCAGCCGTCTGAGGAGAGTCCAAAGGCGATTTTGGGAGTTAGAGAAGCAATTGAAGCTGAAGTTTGGAGCTTTTGGATCCAGGTTGGTTAGACATAACTTATTTGGTTTTTGATCTTCATTCTTGTGTATTTGATTTGTTGAATTGATACCATGATCATGACTATTACTTTTGTTTGGATGTTTTTGAGTATGGTTGTTGGCTAGATCTTTGATACTGCCTAGGTGTATGATGAATACTTAGTAAAGTTTGGATTTTTATTCAGTTTTTGGATTCTGTTGATGGTTTGATGATATTGTAATGATTTTAGTTCAACTGTTATGATGTATGTGCATGCTTAATTCTGATTTGATGTTGATTATTATCCCGCATGTTTTCTTGTTGAATGTCTTTCAGTTATAGATGCATGTTTAGATTGCTTGCTTAATTGTTTATGACTGTGGTGGTATTGCTAGACGTAGTGAAACATAGGGATATTAGTTGATGTTTCATTAGATTGAGTGTTCTTCTTATCTCGATACCCGAAAGGTGAGAGGTAGTCGGTTAGTCTTCTGTATTAGGTGTCTAGTTGTAAACGCTCTGAGAGGAGGTTTTCCTAGGTTCTTAGTATTCGTTGCTAATCCGTGTCATATCGTTTTGTGCTGAGATTACCCCTTGCATCTTTGATGTACTGTGACAGTGAGACTGAGAGGTGACCTGTCTATAGGGCACTTTATTGTCGTTGGAGAAACTAAAAGGTAATCCAACATCTGGTGAGCGTTTTGCATCTTTAGAGTTTCCTTCTGGTGACACCCTGAGAGTGATTAGGGATCCACTAGGTTGTCTAGGTTTGTTATCCTTAGAATCCCAGTTCCATCATAGTTTCTAAGACCGGTAGAAATCTGAGCTGTACAAGTAGGATTTTGACCTAGGTAGTGCTTTCTTTATTCTTGATATCTTCCGAGTCTTTCATCTGATTGTTAGTGTCGTTCGTCTGGTTTTCATTTGCATTTAATTAGTTTAATCAGTAGTAGTAGAAAATCCTCCAAACCAATATTCTTAGTTCTAGTCGGTGCGGTCTAGTTTGTAGGTTTTCTAGAGTATTACTAGTGTGTCTAGGTTAGGTTTTTAATATAGTTTTTATAGACCGTTCGAGCACATCACCATTGCAAAATGGTTATATAGCCGTTATAGACCCGTTAGAAGCCATTTTTTTTGTCTTTTTGGCAGCCATTTTACCCCCCAAATGACATTATAAATAAGTAGGGGGTGTTTTGGTTCAATCACACCTCTCAAACCCGCTCTCTACACTCTAATATCAAAAAACGCTTTCAAACGCTCTAAAAAAAACTATGGTCGATTCAAGTTTTGGTGTTTCCTCTTCCGAAGTTAGCGTTATGAGAATCATACCAACAACGAGGAACCCCGCAATTTGGTCAAACTACGAATTTATGTTTGTTGTCAAACGGGTTGGAACGTGCTCGGTGCAAAATATGTGGTGGGTTTTTTTAAGAAGGATTCAAACTCTAGTTTAAAAACTCATATGGAAAAATCTTGCCCGACGTTGAAGAAAATTCCGGGTGTAGGTCAAGCATCAGTGTCAACCAACGGAGGAATTTGAAACTTTGATCCAAATATGGTTCGAATTTTCTAATTTTATTTTGTAATGTTTTGTAATTTCCGAACTTCTACAAGATGAATAAACGTTGAACTTTATGTTTTTAATTGTTATATATTTATTTTTTAGATTATTTAATTTTTTTTAAAACCTGTTTAAATCGGTTTAATGCTCAAACCGGTCTCAACCCTACCCGAACCGGTTCAATATGGTTAGGTTTTCAGGACTTGTAAACCGGTTTAACCCGAACCGATTTAGGGCCAAACCGGTTTTGACTTATTGTTGATCAAACCGATCCGGTTCAGTTCAAAAAACCGGAATGTGCACCTCTACTAATAATTGACCAAATGGTACTTATAGCCACGTGCTTTCACCACTCAAATGACTCAGTTATGCAAACTTCCTTAGTCATAAAACCCTGGTTTCAATTGTTAGTAGCTAGGATTGTCACATATACGAATCCCAAAAAAACATAATAATCAAAGCATGAACTTATATCATAAAATTAACGAACACTTAATAGTCATCGTATGCAAATTACTCAAATACATTAAATCCTACTTCTAATAAACAATTCTACTTAATGCCACGTGGCAACACCTCCTATTTCCACCTAATTTTTAGCCACTACATGGCATTTCAAATCCTCTAGGTGACCCAATGGTAGAGGAAAATCCTCTATGAACACCAACGTTTGAGAAGGTCATGGGCTTAAGTCTCACTCTCATAAAAATAAAGAAATTTGTCTTTAAAAAAAAACATGGCATCTCAAATATCACACGAATATAACCCGGTTCATTAAAATTCTATATGGATCCTATTTATTCTTATAACCCGTTGGAATTCATCAAACCCTAAATCACTCCACCACCGCTGCTCAAACCCACCGGACTCGGCTTGCATTACTCCATGTCTGACTGACTTCCGCCACACCCAAAGCTGAGTTTCGGAGATCATCAGGTAAGTTCCCTTTTGCAACTCCACTTTTTGGGCAGATGCCATCGTTGGCGTGGAGCGCCTCTAATTGGGCATCGATTGGCATGTCTATCGATCTCTGCTACTTCGTTTGCTTCGGGTGGCGGGGGGAGCCGGAGGTGATGTGATTGGTGGAGGAGGCGGCGGTGATGATGGAGGGGAAGTTAAGCCGGATCCAATCACTGTTGGATCTAATCATTTTTCTGCTCTTTAGTCTGATGTGATCACATGCATAGGATTAATCTGGTGTCAATTTTTTGCTTGCTGATGATCTTTATAATTGATAATAAGTGATCATGATAATACATTTATCATTTGAGACTTTACGTTTCATGCCAAATCTACAATGATTCACGATGCGGTCAATTGTTTCTTTCTATCTATTTAGAGGATTCAAATTTAGATAGAATAATCATGTATGTATTGTGTAGAGTAAAGTAATCTTTCATATACAAATATCAATGAGCATATCAAAATTTTCTATATAGAAATGTAAATGAGCATATCATTTGATTAAAATGGGTCAGGTTGGAGAGGCTCACAAGCAATTTCTTATTCATCTTTTTAGTTCCATGGATAATTATTCATTAATTAATTGGTATAATAGAGACTCATACAACTTAATCATGGTTCAGGAACATGACGCAGAAGGATGCATATCTATACTTTGTGATCAAAGTTCGATAGATAACAATATCTAAAAACTGAACCCTAACCAATTGGTATGTCACAACTTTATTTTTTTTTATTTTAATACCAAATCATCATTTCTTTTAATTTAGTACACCCTTTGTTCTAAAATAAAATGTAATACACCACATTTTATTCTTTCTCAGTCAGTCAAAATTTGACTTTAGTAGTTTAGATTTTACTCAGAATTAAAAAATAATGTTAACTTACATGTTTGTCATTTATTTTTTTCAATCAAGTTTCGTAAAAATATGGTAACCATACCATATTTGACCGAAATTAAATTTCAGTCCCGTTTATCATATTTACATTTTTCAATCAAATTTCGTGATTATATAGTAACCATACCATATTTAACCGTAATTATAGCATTTCAATTAATTAGTTATTATTTTTCAAACCCTTTTGTCCAGTTTACCTTTTTAAAATCAAATTTATCATTTATATGGTAACTATAACATATTTAACCATAATTAAAACAATATCAATTAATAATTATCATAACTGTATCCCTAATTACAAGATTTTTTTTGCCTTTCCAAATTTTTAAATGTTTCTAATTTTAATGCCACCAAACACTTCTTATAAATGTTTCTATATAAGGTTGGTTTGTTTCTAAAAGAACCAGTTTTTACAAATGGCCAACTATATGTCGCATTGTCCAGAGTAAAAAGTAGAGATGGACTTAAGCTATTGATACTTGATAAGGATGGTCAAATTACCAACAAAACAACAAATGTTGTGTACAAAAAAGTGTTTAGAGATTTATAAATTTAATTGTTATGTACAAATTGTCATTGTTCTTTGATTTTATATTATTGTATGTAAAAAAATAATCACATTAAATATATTTGGAAAGACATTATAAAATTATATAATCTCAATCCTCAAACCCGTGTAATCTTTATCCTTAAACCCGTGTAATACACGGGTCTATAACCTAGTTAACTATTATAATATTCCAAAATAGGACGACATAATTAATCATAGCGAATCAATTACGGATCATTCTCTGGTTTAGTTATCTAAATTTTTAGCTTCATTAATTCATACATACGAAAAAAAAGGACTAAGTTTGAGACAAAAATCTGTTAACATACATACATAATCCAACAAAAATTTGTTGATACTTGATGATAACATGTATACATTAACATACTTTAATTGTCAATTAATACTTTCTGTCAAGTGACTTAATATTCATAGGTTATTACAATAATCTAATTGTAATTTTTGTAATCGTTAGTATTATTCTTTGGTCATGATACTACAATTATGTATTAAGGTAATTTGTGGAATGAAAATATAGGTCACAATGTTCCTAACACTCATCATGTTTTATGTATTTTTCACAACTTGTTTTAGGTAGCTTTATTAATATATTTTTGGGCAACTTTTTTATTTTGCGTATTATATAAATAAAGGCCCAATAAATCTCAAATTGTGAAATTGAATCGGAACCAAACCGTTAGTAACGGTATAGTTTGGTTTGGTTTTAAATCTCAACGGTTTGGTTTTGGATAATAAAAATCCGTTACTAACGGTTTGTCCTAAAAACCGGACCGTGAACACCCTAGTAAACTCCACTTTCTTCTAGTTAACAAATTAACTGAATATTTGAAACTCTAGGGCTTCTGACCATATTTCTAGTACCTAACGTTGATGTTTATAGATGTTTGCATAAACTCTAATTTTAACAAATTAATGTTTATCACATTCAATGAATCTAACTGAACATTCACGAACCTAAACACCAAATTAAGCATATTATGGATGAACTTAAATAATCACAAGTTATTACTCCAACCAACATAACACATACTTTAAAAGGATACAAATTGACTTTTAAAGTCACATAATGATTTTCAAGATTAACAAATTAATTATATTATGGTCAAATAGGATATTTCTACAACAAACGAATCTAGAATGGTACTAATTGTTAGGGGTTAGTTTTTATGCAGGATCCTGAGTCTAGCGTCATCTGGAATCCAAGATCCCTGGTAACTTCGGTATCCTGACCATTAATATTACTAACGATTATTTGTTCCCTATTTCGATTTATGTTCGCATGTAACACGTGTGGACTTAATCTCTCCTGGAGACTCGCTCAATACAACGTGGACCACGTGTGTAATATGCGCGAAGAGGCTTATAACGGTCATGTTTAAAGACTTAGTCTGGCCGGGATTCTCGGATAGTTTGTTATGTTTTTCTTTGTATTTATTAAACAGCTGATCGACGTAGGAAACACACACATTCACAACACAACACACTCGCAAGCTACTCTGTAACACATAGATTTCGATCATTCACTGCCATAGTTGTACTTATTTCATCGATTTATACAAGAACAGGAGGCAAGTGACTTTTGGTCACTTCCCGAGGTTTTATGCCGGCGATCCTCAGGGATTAAGGGTTTTCCTCGTACATCATCGTGTCAATCTTTACTTTTGCGTTCGTAATTTCATATTTTGATAAAGCTACCTCTCATACTAAGTTTGGTTACAAAATTAGTCTTTATAATTTTTACTCAAAATAATTTGGCACCCACCGTGGGCAAATGGTGCTTTTTATCTTAAAATCTTTATTATAATTCGCTTTCAATCACTACTTTTCCAACGAGTTGCAAAAATGTCGTCCCTATCCAAGCTAGTTTCTTCTTTAACTCCGTCTTCAAGCTCTGGGTTGAACAACCCTCTCCCTCCTTCTCCATCATTCCCGAAAAAGAATGATAACCTGCCTAAGAAAACGACTTTTGCTGGTTTTTCGGGATCCGGATTACTAGCTGGAGGACCTGTGCTTGTTTCGAACATCGACATCCTCAATTTGTTCTCAGAAGTGAAGCAGCAAATGAAACAACAAGAAAAGACCAATCAGATGCTGTTTAGAGAGCTAGAAAGGATAAAAGAGCCGAAGAAACTAGTGGAGACGACAACTCCACTACAACCGAGGATCCTGAACTTTGACGTTGCAAGATTCTCAGGAAATCGTCAGGGAATCATCCCCATGCAGACTGGAACCCCTACAATTGGTCCAACTCGAGCTATTAGAGTCACTACAAACCGAAGTCTTGGAATCACCCCAGGATCCTCATCGCAGGATCCTAACATTGGTAACACTTTTAATCAGTTTTTAGACGCTAACGAACTCATGCAGGATACAGGGATCAGTCCAGTCATGGTCAAAGAACTAAAGAAGTTAAGGGACATGATCTCCAGCGTACCGGGTGTGGTCCAACCAATACCAGAAGCATCCTCAGCCAGTCACGGGATCTCCAGATCCGCTTCTCCAATATGTGATGTAGAGATCCCAAAACGCTTCCAAACCCCCAACATGAAGTTATATGATGGAACTACAGATCCCGAAGAGAATGTCACCCAATACAGTGAGAGAATTGAAATTAATCCCATTCCCTTAGGTTTAAAAGAAGCTTGCTTATGCAAGGGCTTCAGGTCCACTCTGACGGGATCAGCCCTGAAATGGATCTTAAACGTTCCTCCTTATTCAATAACTTCATTTGCTCATTTAGTTAATTTGTTTAATAACCAATTTTCTTGCAGCAGAACGTTTGAAAGACAAACAAGTGATATGTATAGGGTAACCCAGAATGCTGGAGAATCCCTTCGGGATTAAGTTAGCAAGTTCGGCCGGGAATCCCTGGATATCTCAAACATTGACATTGCTACAGCGGTCCAAGCATTCAAAATGGGATTGAAGAAGGATTCCCCGTTCTACGAAGACCTTGTTATGAATCCTTGCAGGAATCTTGACAAAGTCAGGAATCGAGCGCTAAGGTTCATAAGGCTCGAAGATGACAAAAGGATCCAACAAAGGATGGATGCTCCAATCAGCTACAATCAACCCAACCGAAAAACTAAATCTACACCCTACAAACCTTACAGATCCAAGCCTTACTCCAAACCTGACAATCACAAAGTCAATGCCGTAGAGGATGACGAGGATGAAGAAGAGTAACCTAAGATATCTTAATACTGTTTTTCTTTAGACACAACAGGTTTAATGTTTGCAATGCAGGATCTCGGTGAGAAGGCTGGATGGCCTCGGAAGAATGAAAAGAGCTCGGGATGGAAAGACAAGTCCAAATGGTGCGTATACCATGAGGATTTCGGCCATGTGACTGAAGACTGCATCGCTTTGAGGAAGGAGATAAGCTACCTCCTGAGTAAAGGCCATCTCAAAGAATTCCTGGGCAGAATAAAGGAAAAAAGCCAAGGATCATGACAGGATCCCGTAGAGAGCAACATCCCCACCGCCGGATGCCAAGGTAATAAGTTTCATATCTGGTGGTTCTGACGTATGTGGTACCTCTTATTCTGCAGCTAAGAGAAATGCTAAGGAGGTTAAAATAGATAAAGGGGAGAGACCTATCAGAACGTCGACCTTGACAGAGAAGAAAGTAATCTCTTTTGATGAGGAAGACAGAGACAACGTGCAGGATCCTCACCATGACGGTTTGGTGATCACTCTTTACATAGCCAACCACTTTATTCGTAGGATCCTAATTGACGGAGGAAGTTCAGTAAACATTATACAACTCGAAGTTCTAAAAAGGATGGGGATCCCTGATTCCGAAATTATCTCGAGATCCTTAGTGTTGGTAGGATTCAGTGGAGAGGTCAAGAACACAATCGGAGAAATCAAATTACCTGTCTACATTGAGGGGGTAAATTTAATTCAAAGATTTTGTATTATTGATTCACTCTCTTGCTATAACATTATCTTAGGGAGACCCTGGATCCATGACATGAAGGCAGTACCTTTGACATACCATCAATGTGTCAAATTACCAACCCCTTGGGGAGTGGTAAAAATTGACAGTGACCAACAGGAAGCTAAGGATTGCTATACTTCGTCAATGAAAGCCTTTGCCAAAACTAGGCAAGCATAGCAATTAAAGAAACAAACGCGAGACGTCTTGGAAAACAAAGAGCAAGATGTCAAAGAAATATCCCTAAGCACGTAGGATCCTGACGTCAAGGTGCTTGTAGGAACCAATATCCCCAGAGATATTGAATAGGAACTCTTAGAATTACTGAAAAGCAAAACCTCAACCTTCGCTTGGAAACATGAAGACATGACAGGTATTTCTGAAGATATTATTACGCATAAATTGGGTGTTGATAATAGTTTCAGGACAATACACCAAAAAAGAAGAAAATTTACACCCGAAAGGAATGCAGTTATCCAGGAAGAGGTTGAGAGGCTGCTAAAAGCAGGAATGATAAGGGAAGTGAAATTCCCGAGGTGACTGGTAAATGTAGTAGTAGTACAGAAGAAGAACGAGAAGTGGAGAGTTTGTGTGGATTACACAGACCTTAACAAAGCATGTCCTAAGATCCCTTCCCATTACCACACATAGACTCGATGGTTGATGCTACAGCAGGCCACGAAATCCTAACTTTTATGGATGCTTCTTCGGGATTTCAACAGATCCTAATGGAGCCATCAGATCAGGAAGATATAGCATTCATGACCCCAACATGTATTTACTGTTATATAGCTATGCCATTTGATCTTAAAAATGCAGGTGCCACGTATCAGAGATTGGTCAACATGATGTTCAAAGACAAACTGAGAGACACCATGGAGGTCTATATAGATGATATGGTTGTAAAGTCAAAGAAAGCCGAGGATCATCTTAGGGATCTTAAAGGCGCGTTTGATATTATGGACCAGTATAACATGAAGCTGAATCCTTTAAAATGCCACTTTGGTGTGGGGGCAGGAAAGTTCTTGGGATACATGGTAACCAAGAGAGGGATAGAAGCTAGTCCAGAGCAGATTAAAGTAATCGTCAATATGAAGTCCCCGGTAAATACCAAGGATGTCCAAAGATTAACTGGAAGGGTGGCGGCACTCAACCGATTCATTTCAAGATCCTCAGAAAGATGCAAGGACTTCTATGACATCTTAAAGAAGAACAAGCGATTCGAATGGGAAGAAAAGCATGAACAAGCGCTTCAAGCATTGAAGGAGTACCTGTCATCAGCACCTCTACCAATGAAGCCAGAGCATGGATCATGAAGGACAGCAGCATCCGGAAACGCTGTAAGCGTTGTATTGGTCAAGGATCATAAAGGACAGCAGCATCCCATCTACTATGTAAGTAAAAGCTTATTAGCCGATGAGACTAGGTATTCTCATTTAGAAAAATTAATTTTAGCTTTAATAAAGGCATCCACCAAACTTAGACACTACTTTGAAACTCATACTATTCATGTTAAAACTAATTATCCTATTAAGTGTGTTTTAAGAAGGCCAGAGATGTCAGGAAGGATGGCAAAATGGTCCGTTAAACTCAGTGCATATGATCTAGTGCATGAACCTAGGACAGTAATAAAGTCACAGACACTTGCGGACTTTGTGGCTGATTTCAGTAGTGATATTCAGCATGAAGCGGATCTTGAAGCCCAACAATTGGAAGAGTCCAAGGATAAGTGGACATTATTCACTGATGGTGCGTCCAATGTGAGGGGAACAGGTCTAGGCATCATACTGAAATCGCCACAGGGGGACATTATACCCCAATCAATCAGCTGTGAATTCCAAGCCACGAATAATGAAGCAGAGTATGAAGCACTGATAGTGGGATTACAACTAGCCAGATATGTGAAAATCATGTATCTCTAGGTATATGTGGATTCATTACTACTCGCTAACCACTTTAATGGTTCTTATGCAGTTAAGGGCGAGAAACTAGCCCAGTATCTTGAAATAGTCAAGAATTTGGCAAAAGAATTCGAGATTTTTAATATAAAACAGGTACCCAGAGAAGATAATGCAGAGGCTGAACCCTTAGCAAATCTAGGATCAGCTCTTAAGCTGCCACTAGACGTGAAGATTACGATTATACATGTCATGAACCCTGCAATCAATATAACAGAGTGCAAGGAAATGAAGTGTTAAATTCAGAAGACTTTGAAATCCAAGATCCTGACAAAGATCAAGGATCCTGGATCCTGCCTATTAAAAAATATTTGCAGGATGGTGAGATCCCGAGTAACGAAAAGAATCACAAAGCTTTTCGTATGAAGGTATCTCGCTTTATTATTATACACGATATTTTGTATAGAAAATCTGTTGCAAGTCCATATTTGAGATGCTTAGAGGATCCTGAAGCACAAGAAGTATTGAAAGACATACATGAGGGAGACTGCGGCAATCATACAGGAGCCAGAGCACTTTGTTCCAAGATCCTGAGGACATGATATTATTGGCCAACTATGAGGAAAGATGCTATGACATATTCTCAGAAGTGTGATGCTTGCCAGAGACACAACAATGTGCCTCATCAACCAGCTGAACCTATGTATCCTGTCATTTCCCCATGGCCATTCATGAAGTAGGGGATGAACATAATTGGTAAACTACCCAAAGCACCTGGACGAAAGGTCTTCATGCTAGCAATACAGATTACTTATCCAAATGGATACAAGCCAACGCTTTTGTTTAAGTCAGGGAAAAGGAAGTAATTTCCTTCATAAAGCGCAATATCCTGACAAGATTCGGGATCCCGGCAGAAAATGAAATAGTGTGTGATAACGCATCTCAGTTCATTGGCAAAAGAACAACGAATTTCTGTGCTTGCTGGGGGATAAAAATGATAACTTCCACCCCCATACATCCCCAAGCCAACGGACAAGCGGAGTCCAGTAACAAGATCATAGTAAACAACCTCAAGAAGAGATTGGACGCCAAGAAGGGAAGATGGGCTGAGGAGTTACCCTTCGTCCTTTGGGCAGATAGAACAACCGCTAAGGGTGCAACGGGTCAAACTCCATTCTCGTTAGTATTCGGAACAGAAGCAGTGATCCCCACTGAGATGGTGATCCCTACAGCAAGATCCAACCTTCAGAATCCTGAAACCAATAACGAGGCTCTGGCACAGGATCTTGATACTGTGGATGAGCTCAGAGATCTCGCCAAAGTTCGTATTGCAGCTTATCAACAAAGGATAGCAAAATCATACAACTAGAATATAAGGATCAGAAGATTCCAAGTAGGTGACCTGGTATTGAGAAAAACATTTCAGAATACTGTTAATCCCAACGAAGGAAAGCTTGCACCGAAGTGGGAAGGTCCATATCTGATAGACTCAGAAGCAGGCAAGGGAGCCTACTGGTTAGCTACAATGGAAGGGGAGATCCTCTCAAGATCTTGGAATGCTATTCATCTAAAAGCATATTTCATCTAAGTTAGAATTTAAATTCTAAGTAAGACTGGTATGTCTTCTATCCCTAATTATTTTTATCTTAATTATCTTTTATCAAGGCACTGACTTGAGCGTCGGAGGGGTGTTAGCCAGGCTAACACCCACCTTCACCAAGGTTTAATGTTTTGCAGGAAGGATTCCCAAGGATCCTGACAAAAGTATTAGAGACTGGCCATCTCTCTAAGTTTAAGGTATTCCAAATCCCTTCAAAGGTTTAAAGGTCTTCACCTTTCTACGAATTGAGTTTAAACACTCCGCTTGGACGCATGATATCCAAGTATAGTTCAAGGTGGTGCGACCAGTCCATGTAACAGTGGCTGATAATTTCATCACTATTGGCTATATGTTGGACCTCACGAATATAATAGACGTGTTATTCACCGGGATTATCCCAAGTATTTAACACTTATGTGTTAACTCGGGTTTTTAACATTCACATGCTAACTCAAGTTTTTGGCTCGTCCCAAGTATTTAACACTTGCGTGTTAACATAAGAATTGGCTTGTCCCAAGTTTTTAGCATTCACATGCTAACTCAAGAATTGGCTTGTCCCAAGTATTTAACACTTGCGTGTTAACTCAAGAATTGGCTTGTCCCAAATATTTAGCATTAATATGCTAACTCAAGATCCTGACACTCAAGCAGATTGGGGACATCCCTGAGAATCCTGAGGTACGATTACTAAGTAAACAATTTGTTTGACAGCTATACACAGGGGACAACTACAAGCTATCATACTTTAAGTCTGTTTGGACTCCCTATCGTTATCTGGTATGCATATCTACCCAACCTGATTCTCAATGAAGGTATTTACTTAAAATTGCTTATTAAATTTTAATTTTAAGTAGACTCAAAATTTCGATGACTAAGTCATGGTATGTTTGTAACTAGTATTCTTCCAAACTATTTATCAAAAACTAAATATGTTTTTTCAGAATTAAAGTTTAAACCTAAGATATTGTTTACAAATGACCGCCAAGAAGCAGGTATCCTAAAAAGGTACCTAAAACTATTTTTCCATATATATCATAAGGCTTAATTGTTTAAGGATCCTAATTTTCTAAGAATATGTCAAAACATATCAAGCACATAACAACCATGGCAAGTAGTCATAAATCATCTACTAATATTAGAAGTGCAGGAGATTCAATGATTCGGGCTTCATCCAAAACCTGGACCCATCCACCCGAACCACGTATCATCGGGCAAAAGTTAAAATTGTCTATCCCAAACCAGGATCCCCAAAGCAGAAAAATAAAATTGTTCAACGAGCAAGATCAATAACCACAAACATGAAAAGTAAAGATTTCAATCACCAAAATCATAAACGCAGGACTCAGGCCTTGTCTTTATTGCCATCACTGTCCTGCTCAACCACCTTCTCCACCGCCTTCACACTGCCTTCAGCATCTTCCACCTGGTTGTTCACTTCAGCCACCTGCACCAGTTCGCCCCCAAGCTCCACCACAACCTTCTTCCATTTTTGGAAATCCCAGGCGGCCTGATCGAAATCCTTGTCCTCAGTCTCCTTAGCCATTTTAATCCTGGCTTGGAATATGGAGATTGCGGCTGATTTTTTAGCTTGTTCATAGGATTCTTCGAGATCCTGGGCATGCTTGGCGTAGGCGTGATCCAACTCCGTCTTCACCTGGCTGAGCTCTTTGGCCTCCTCTGCTAATTTCTTGTTCTTGGCAGCAGCTATTTTTTGCAGATCACTGACCATCTGTTTAGCCTCGCCAGCTTCTTTCACAACTGACTCGTAATATCTAGTCATCTGCTCAAGGCCTGTAACAGATAAATGTGTTAGAATTTCTTTACTGCAGATTCAGAATCCAGAATACTGAAAATATCTTACCAAATGGCTAAGGATATGGAATTTCTTGTAAGCCTCGGCGTAGTCCATTCCTTCAAAGATAGCTATATCACCAGCGTCACAGAGCTTCCTCTTTTTAACAACAGTGATCTTGGAGCGGGGAGTAGGAGCAGCAGGCTGAACCTTTTCCTTTTTGATGGCTTTGCTTTTGGAGACCATGCTATCGATGTCGTCGAGGGCAAATCGAGAGCTTGACAAAGCTGATTGGGTTAGACTCCTAAATATACGTTTAACTAACATATAGATAAAACTTTCTTTTTTCTTAGCAGACAAAGCTGATTGGGAATCATATTTTGGAATTCTCATAAAGAGTCGGATAATTCAGAATTTTGCACATACTTGTAAGGGAAATATTATTCTTACCGGAAGACATACCGGTCTCAGACTGGTGGACGTTGATAATGGCTTCACTAAGGACAGACTCCGAATGGAAATGTATCTCAACAGCTGGGATCTCCGGTAAAGCTTCAATCCTCTTATCGGTATCGCTTCGAATGGGAGCAAGGTTAGAAAACTTGGGAGCTGTACAAAAATAAGAAGAAATCTTTGAGAAACAAGTAAATACTATTATATCTAAACTAAGGATCATGGCTTTATCCTACCCTTTTTAACCCACCGGAGAGGCAAAAGTTTCCCATCCGGAATAGAATCTCGGCTCACAAAGAAGAATTTACCTCTCCAGTCAGAATCGTTTTGAGTGGCTTTAAGGATCAAAGTTATGCAACAAGATTTAAGTTGGAAAACCATCAGGGAGGATCCATGGGTTCTCAAGTTGTACACACTGGCTATTTTGGGGATTCCGATGGTAGGAGAATGAAGACGGTTTAGATTTTAAAGGGTATGCAAGTTCTCCAAGCCATGGGCATGACTTGAGAATAACTCAGACCGGTAACTTTGAAAAACTCAAAAATCAACGGTGGAAAGGGATAAGTGAGACCAAGAGTGAAAGGATAAGCTAAGAAACAGGCCCAGGTCGGTGACGTAAAATCAGCCCTGACCTTCGGGTCAAAAGCCCTAAATATGATTTTTTCAAGAAAAACGTTTGAAGTTTTCAAAAGCTTCATATCTTGGCCACTGAAGGTGCATTTCTCCTGATCGGGATTGCTAGGCAACCCTTGGTCGGAAAAATCTTCCATTGACTCAACAGCAGCGGAAGCTTGCGAACGAGTTGATTGTTTTTTACCCATTTGCAGAGCAAGAGATTTTTACAAAAGGAAAACGAAATCAAGAGAAGATTTTACCTTTTTCTGTGGCTCCAAGTAAAGAAGATAATGGAATATAATGAAGAGAGAAGGAGATGATTATAATCTATTTTTCAAACGGCTATTCCACATGGAGAATCGGGCTACGTCCCATCGAGTATCATCAAGTTTGTTTGAGAGTAAATCCTTTAATTTTTGAAATTCAAAAAATTTACAACTGTAATCGTAATTGACAGCTGTCAATTTTGGGTACAACTGTTAGGGATTAGTTTTTATGCAGGATCCTGAGTCTAGCGTAATCCAGAATCCAAGATCCCTAGTAACTTTCGTATCCTGACCATTAATATTACTAACGATTATTTGTTCCTTATTTCGATTTATGTTCGTAGGTAACACGTGTGGACTTAATCTCTCCTGAAAACTCGCTCAATACAACGTGGACCACGTGTGGAATATGCGCGAAGAGGCTTATAACGATCATAGTTGAAGACTTAATCTGGCCGGGATTCTCGGATAGTTTTTTATGTTTTTCTTTGTATTTATTAAACAGCTGATCGACGTAGGAAACACACATTCACAACACAACACACTCGCAAGCTACTCTGTAACACATAGATTTCGATCATTCACTGTCATAGTTGTATTTATTTCATCGATTTATACAAGAACATGAGGCAAGTGACTTTTGGTCACTTCCCGAGGTTTTATGCTGGCGTTTTTCTGGGATTAAGGGCTTTCCTCGTACATCATCGTGTCAATCTTTACTTTTACGTTTGTAATTTCATATTTTGATAAAGCACACTACCTCACATACTAAATTTGATTACAAAATTAGTCTTTATAATTTTTACCCAAAACACTAATTAAAATGAATCATAACCTAATTGAAACTTGCAAAATCTACAGAACCGTTGACGATAATATGAATTCCACAGTGAGAAATTGAAGAAGGTAATCTGATATGACTTTTTTCGAAGTATTTTATAAAATTAATTAATAAAACAAATAACTTTTAATTGTATAACACTCCAAATATAAATTTATAAATGAATGAAATGTGGTTGTAAATTTTGGGGCCTGTTACACTCCAAATACATATACAGAAGAACTGAAGTCGAATTTTATTGTAAGGGTAAAGGCACCCTATTCATTTACTCATCAAAACTGTCTAATAGAATTATGTCACCTCAAAGCTACTCATTTACTCAGATTTTATTTGAAACACCCTAATCATTACTCACCCACTTAAAAAAAAAGCATTTAAATAAAAATGGTGTGTGTGGTAGTGGTGGGGTCCACTAGAGAGAGAGTGGAGTTCACCCGAGTAAATTTACTCGGCCAAACTACTCGGAGTACATGGGGCGGTGTTCCCCATTTACCCGGGCACCCTCTTTCATACTCGGCCCAAACCGGGTAACCCACCCCTTCACCCTAATGGGGTCATTTACCCATTTACTCAATTACTAATCAAAACTGCCCAATAGAATTCTGCCACCTCAAAAAAAAAAAAGAATTTAAATAGAAATGGTGTATGTGGTAGTGGTGGGGTCTAGGCTTGTAAACGAACCAAACGTTCAGTGAACAGTTCATGAACCGTTCGGCAGAAATATCGTTTATGTTCGTTCATTTAATAAACGAACGAACATGAACACAAATTTTTGTTCATATAATTAAACGAACGAACATGAACATATGTCCCGTTCTTTCATTTACGTTCATGAACGTTCATTTATGCTCGTTCATTTATATTCGTTCACTTATGTTCGTCTGTTTAAATTCGTTTAAATTTATTTATTACTAATACTATTTTAAAATCAATTTGATTTAAAAAATTTAAATCCCTTAAGCCTAGTTTAAAATCAATTTGATAGGTTTGTTTATTTTTAAAATATTGGATATAAAGATGATGATATTTTAAATTTTAATTTATATATTCACGTTTACTTTTAATTGGTGTTCGTTTACGTCCGTTCGTTTATGTTCGTGAACCGTTCGCTTAGAATATTAATGAACGAACATAAACGAACACGAGCATTTTATTTTCTTAATGAACGAACACGAACAAAAAAATCTGTTCGTTTAAGTGTTCGTGTTCGTTCATTTGTTCGGTTAAAGTTAAACGAACGAATACGAACAAGCCCCGTTCGTGTTCGTTTATGTTCGTGAACCGTTCGCTTAGAATATTAATGAACGAACATAAACGAACACGAACATTTTATTTTCTTAATGAACGAATACAAACAAAAAAATCTGTTCGTTTAAGTGTTCGTGTTCGTTCATTTGTTCGGTTAAAGTTAAACGAACGAATACGAACAAGCCCCGTTCGTGTTCGTTCGGTTCGTTTACAAGCCTAGTGGGGTCCACTAGAGAGAGAGTGGAGTTCACCCGAGTAAATTTACTCGGCCAAACTACTCGGAGTACAAGGGGCGGTGTTTCCCATTTACCCGGGCACCCTCTTTCATACTCGGCCCAAACCGGGTAACCCACCCCTTCACCCTAAGGGGGTCATTTACCCATTTACTCAATTACTCACCAAAACTGCCCAATAGAATTCTGGCACATCAAAACAACTCATTTACTTATATTTCATTAGAAACACCCGACTCATTTACTCACCCACTTTTTTTTTTAAAGAAACCATTTAAATAAAAATGATAGTGGTGGGGTCCACTAGAGAGAGAGTGGAGTGAGAGTGGAGTTTACCCAAGTAAATTTACTCGGCCAGACTACTCGGAGTACAAGGGGCGGTGTTCCCTTTTTACCCGGCTTCTCTCTTTCTTACTCGGCCATCTCCGTGTAACCCACCCCCTTCACCCTAACTCGCGATCATAATCTTTATCCTTACTTTTTTTAGGTACCTCTAAATTTGAAGATATAAAGTAAGCGTTTTGTTTTTCCGTTTTTCTTTATAAAAGAATAGAGCATTCTTTGGTGTTAAACTTCATTCTTCTTAATTCGACAATATTATCCATTTATCCCAAACTAATGATAAGGTTATAAGTCAAATGTGAAACAACGTCTCAACAAATCCAAAGGGGTTCCAAGAGAAACATTCTAGTGGTAAAGTGTCTCCCCTCTATCCAAGAGGTCGAGGTTCAAATCTTACAAAGTCAGAGATATAAAATAGATTTAAAAATTAATATATTTTTTTAATTATAACACCAAGAAAATATAACTTTTTTAATTAAGTTTTATATTTAATTTCTTGTTGTTATTACTAATTAATAAAATATCCAATCTATTTAACCTGTTTACTGTTTAATGATACTACTAATCTTTTTTTTTCTTAATTTTCATGCTTATCGTCTATAACATATTAAGTTTTATGATAAAACTTTTATCAATTGAGTTCCACTTTATCATGTTTACTTCTTAAACGTGACGCACAAGCTACTAGTTTTATGATACCTCTAAAACATAAACAAAAGCCAAGTATTTTTTTAAAACAAAACTCTCATAAAACAAGAGAAAAAAAAAGTAATTTAAATTTATAAAACATTGTTTCAAAGATAGTGGAATGTGACCCACTGAATCTCTTATAAGATTGTTGCATGCCCAATTGCCCATAGAGTGGTGGTGTGTGAAAGTCAATGTCAGATCATCATTGTAATGGTCGGTTATAACTTGAACTCTCGAAAGTGATTGATATAAACACACAAGTAATATTCATATAAACACACAAGTGATTATAAAGATATCACGAGACGTATGGCATGGTAAAAATGATATACGAGTTGTGTGACTATTTTATCCGTTATGTTAGTTACTTTTATGTCAATGTATCAAGTTATATTAGTCGTATAGTTTGACGACGTCATCTCATATTGCTCGTATATAAAATTATTGCATGTACGATGTACCGGTCTAGACTAACACACGTTATATGACCTGCATGACCATTTTTTGTCATATCATACGACATGTATGACATGCCATAGTGGTGTTCCTTTTGACGCAACTATCTTAAAAATAGGGGTGTTTAATATGTGGGTTGAAACTAACTAAACCAAAAATGAAACCAAGCTAAAATTGAATAAAACCGAACCAATTACAACGGAAAACTGAATGAACCGGATAACTCAAACTCAATAAACTGAGACCCGAATCGATGAACACTCTTACTCAAACATATTGTGTATCTACATAGGATACAAAAATAAGATATGAAATGAAACAAATTACATAGGTTTTGGTTTTGTGTAAATAACTAGTCGTTTATACCTGCGCTCAGCGACGGGGGCCCGCCGATCTTTAACAACATTAAATGGAAATATAGATGCAATGTTAAAAATAACGTTAATGTGGTGGGGTAAACACAAAAAAGATCAAAAAGAAGTTAAAAAAATATAAAAAAATCAATTAAAAGTTAAAATAAACAATACCCACACATTTAGAACATAAAAACATAATTTTATAAAAGTTATGGCCCAAAAGTAGTTAGTTAGATCCACGCTCCGCGACGGGTGGCAGACCGATCTTTAATAAAATTTAAATAAAAACGTAGACGCGACGGTAAAAATAATGTTATTAAAGAAAACCTAAAACTAAAATAATAAAGAAAAGAAAAAAAACAAATATATATACATATATATTGAAGAACCGACGATGTGGTGGTGGGGGGGGGGGAGGCTGTGGCAGAGCCACATAGTGGAGAACGGGTTCATCTGACAAAAATCAATTTCACGTTTCTTATGTAACGTGTAATAGAAAATTTTCTAGCGACACCATTGTTTTTTTACGATTGACAATTGTTTTTTTTACGATTGACACCATTGTTTTTATAAAAAAAAATATCCAAACGTTTACATAATAAAAAAATTTATAGTTTAAAAATTAAGTTTGATTACAAAATTTTTAATAGTGGACTTTAGATCATTTAAGGCACATGTTTAATTTGTAAAATTTTAACTCAATAACAATTATAGGGCCATGTCCAATTAGTTTATATCATTTGTTTAACCTAAATAATAAAAAAGGACAGCTAGATGATTATTCATATTCCAATCGACGGTAACTAAAGAGACAAGAGACTCATCACTCACGCTCCAGCAGCTCACAATGGACATGGTCTAATGGTCGATCGTTTCTGAATCTCTGATCAATCGATGGACGATGGTCATAATCATAGTTCATATTTGATTAGCGATTCTGATTTATATATTCTGATAAAAAACCGAGCCAAGGACGATTATTCGATTAAACCAAACATGAGTAAAGGTTAGTTATTCTTCAATCTTTAATGTTAGTTATTCTTCAATATTGAAATTATATATGAATACATGATTAAAGTTAAAATTATGTGTGTTTATTATGTCACTTGAATACTTGATTAAAGTTATGTGATTTTGTTCATGTGATTGTTAGATCGTATACTACTTAGTACTAGATTTAGTCAATTGGTTATTAATTTTAATGATATTAACCTTATAGACCCGAGTATTAATTTTTTTTTCTGATTCGTCCCGACCCGAAAATTTCAACGTCGGGTAATTATAAACCCGAGTATCAAAAAAAATGATACCATAGGAAAAAATTCCCGGTTCCGCCACTGGGGGCTCGGACTCGAAACTAGGTCTCTCGGGTGGAAGTAGAGGGCGCCTACCACCTGGACCAAGCTCATTGTTGTTCTTTGTGTCCATTTAACAGATATTTATATGTAAACTAATTCTGAAAAATAAAAAAATAAAAAGGAAAATAGAGGCTGCCACATGTTAGCTTTCGATTGCCTGTAGCTTTACTGTTCATCCTCCTCACTAACTCTTGAATTTGTGTGTGTGTATATATTTTAACTTTTAAATCGGTTTGTGACACATTGACTAAATCTAGTACTAAGTAGTATACGACTTAACAATCACATTTAGCTAAATGGGTAGATCCCGGTTAACATGACAGTTCTTCGGTTCACTTGTTTAATTATATAGTCTTTTAAGAACATGATGTCAACACTTAAAGTTTACGTTGAACTTAAAAGTTATGTAAGGCCCCAAACCCGGGAGGCCTCACTTATTAGATTTACTCAACAACACATAGCACTTAAACATAAGACATTCATTAACACGGCGGAAACGATTTAAACTTTAACCTACGCAGCGGAAATAGATAACATGTCTAAACATAACTTGTCTGATACGAAAGAAAACTTGTCTTAAACAACTGAAACATAAACATAACATAAAACGGAATGTCAGACACTGATCTTTGGGTAACTCTTCTCGCCAAGCCAAGCATCCACATTCATCCAAAGCCACTTACATTTAACTGATATGCATACTAAAAATCAGCAACGCTGAGTGAGTTCTAACGTTTACTTTAAATCAATTATATAAAAGATTTACTAATACGTACATACTGCCCTTAAGGCAAAACTTTACATACTTTACTTTTCAAATCAGTTTATAAACATATAATAAACCGTCAATTCATTTACACTGTACTGCCCTCATGGCTTGCACCATGAACCGACAAGTACCTGGTCAATGCCCTCATGTCTAGCACCATGAACCGACACTACCGCTTAACCGTCAATTCACTTGTCACTACTGTACCGCCCTCATGGCTTACATCATAAACTGACAATACCGCTAAGGGGAGTTGCGTGGTTCTCCCGAGCAACCGCCGTCACTCATACCAATTGTACAACCGTTAGCGAACCCAAAGGTTCTTACTAATGGGTAAAACCCATATCTGACATCTTGTATAAGTAACATCTGTCCCAAGGACCTTTACAGCTAGTACACATTCTCGTAGAAAATCTATTCACTTTCTGTTCCTAAACTTTATCTGACATGTTCATAACTTTCACATATCTTATGCCTTTGTTTATGTATATATGAAAAATATAGTAAACGCTTGCCATAAAGATATATCTTGCTTTACTGAAAACATACTAGTACATATATTATGCATTTGTCTATGTATATGAAAATATAGTAGACGCTTGCCAAAAATATATCTTACCTCACTTAAAAATAGTTTGAGTAAATATTATGCCTTTGTTTATGTATATATAAAATATAGTAAACGCTTGCCATAAATAGATATTTACTCTCATCAAAACGTATATTTGCCTCTTTTAAACTTGTCACAAAAACATAACTTTCACTTTGTTTATTAATATAAATATGTAATAAACACTATTCACTAAGTATGCACACCACCCCTAAAGCAGGCAAAAAGGGGATTAGAACTCACCTGATATTCTGTCTACTGAAACTAAAAGCTCGGGCTACACGAGTGCTACGTGATCTGTGCGAATACAATACATGAAACCGGTTAAACTTGCTAGAGTCGGCTAATACACTGGAGAGTCGGCTGTTAGAGTCGGGCGACACTCTCAAGAGTGGGCTAACATAGTCGGCCGACACTCTCAAGATTCGGCTGACATAGTCGGCCGGCCCTCTCAAGAGTTGGCTGATTCTCCAGAGAGTCGCCTGAACTTGCGTTCAAGACTTGTGTCATGCTACAGGAGGCCGATTCTCTCCAGACCGATTCTCCCTTCATCTTATTCGCTGAGAGTCGACTCAAGAACCCTAATTCCATAACAGATTCGTTTTCGATCTAAAACCATAACCTTTTACGTTCAAATCACTTCTCCAACTTCCATGAAGCCAGATCTATACTTTTCATGTGCTTTTATACGTAAAAATGCAACCTTTGTGTGATTATACCCAAGAAACCCTAAAAACCTATTTCAAACAAAAACTCAGATCTGAGCTAGTTTCTTACCTCTAATCGGCTCGTTTCTTCAGCAAAGCTTCGTGTTATCACTGGAGAAGAAGTTTGGTTCAATCTTTGAGCAAAACCGACGCCTTTCTCTCTTTAACCTCTCACTCTCTCACTAGAACTTGTGGAAATGAAGAAGATGGTGAAATGAGGTTGGAAGGGATGAATTTGGGGTTTTATGGAGCCCAAACTCCTTCCCTATTTCCGGCCCAAGTCCAAGCCCAAGCCCAAGCCCAAGGCCCATCCCCTTTCACCTTCCTTGTTCTTTGCAAATCTCGTGCCCGATCTATGCTTTCAAATTTCGGGATGTTACAAGTTAAAAGAAAAATAAACTTATTATGCGCAATTGTTTTTAGAGTAAATTACATGGATGGTCCCTAGGTTTGGTCAAATTTTTGGATTTGATCCTTAAAGTTTAAATACTACGGATTTAGTTGTAACACTCTATTTTCAAACACCGATTATTAAATCATTAAAACACGCGGAAGCATTTTTCCCAAGATTTTTTTTTTACTGTTCGCGTGCAACGAACTTCTGGGGCCCTCCCTTCGCGTGCCGCGAGGGAGTCCCAAAAACACAAGTCCGGAAAACCAGGTCTCCGCGTGTCGCGAAGACCTGGCCTTGGTTCTTCGCGTGGCGCGAAAACACCCAGCAAACAGAAAGTTTTGAGACCTGTGCAGTTTTCAACACTTAGCCAAAATTTCCATCTTTTACCAATTCAACATAACACCAAAATTTTCCCAACACTTGTGTTTTTGATTAAAACATTCAAAACATCATTCACATACACCAAAACACAAGTTCTTGTTTCAAATTTACATCCCTTTCGAGGATTTCAATTTACACCGCAAATTCAACCATTTACACATACGAGAACCCGCCTACGCCTTGGACTTGACTTGGATGTAACACGCTACTTTTAAAAACACCGGTTATAATAAACAATTAAACGCGCGGAAGCATTTCCCGAGAAAGATTTTTTTTTTTTTTTAAGATTTTCGCGTGTCGCGAAGATCGGGATCAGACACTTCGCGTGTCGCGAAGAGGTCCAAAATGGGCAAGTCCGGAAGACCAGGTCTTCGCGTGTCGCGAAGACCCGTCCCCAATTCTTCGCGTGGCGCGAAGATCACTTCTTCACAGAAAGTTTCTGTATCTGTAGATTTTTCAACACTTAACCATTTTTCCAACTTTTACACTTTCTCTTAAATACCAAAACCTCCCAACACTTGGGTTTTGACCAAAACATTTCAACATCAATTACATACACCAAAACACTATTTTGAAATCCAATTTACATCAAAAAATAAGGGATTTTAAATAAACCACCAAAACACAAAACGCATACGAGAATCTCACCAAATGCCCTTTGACTTGACTTTAACTACATCGGAGCTTTTCCTACATAACACCACATATAACAACGTTAGTAATGAAGATAAAACATAACAAACAAGTAAATTCTACTTATTTGACCCATTCACACATTTGACCCGTTTCTGCCTAATTTATCATTAGGCCATTTATCCCTTACATGTTCACCTACAAGTGTCACCCTTTTCATTTCATATTCATGCTATGTACATTTCCATTTCCATCATGACGTGTGAGCCATAATTTCATCACCACCTTTCCATTATGATTCTTAGACCATAACTTCATATCTACATATCCATTATGGTTCTTAGACCATAACTCCATATCCACATATCCATTATGGTTTTTAGACCATAACACCATATCAACATATCCATTATACTATAGAAACTATAACAACATTTCATTCACATATTCGTTCACTTTCATACACATTCTTAACACAAAACACATCATGCCATATAACACCTTATGCATACAACATTACATACAACATCATTTATCATCAATTACTAAGTAAGTGCTAAGGCACTTACCTTGTGGGTTTGAAGATCCTGTACCACCTTCAAGTTTCGCAATTCGATTACCTAGACATACACACCTAGTTTAGTAATCTAACATTCATCAAAATCACATTACCCACATTTATAGCAACTTAACGTCCCCTTCCTACATTCCCCAAATTGCTCTTTCCCACAAACCTTACACCCCCATGGGGAAAACTTGACAAACGGCTTCTTGCTAGGGCTCCCGCCCTTTATCTTACTCACAACTTGATCCACAATTTCCCTCTTTCTCTTTTCACCTCTCGCCTCTTGCCTCCTTAACTCCACCTCTCTTTCCCGACACCTGTTTATCAAGTCTACAAGTGTGGTAAAAGAGGATGGGGATATGCTATCTCTAAACTCCACTGTCAACATAGCATAGAATCTGTCGATCTTCGCTTTCTCGATCGACACCACGTCCGGGCAGAACTTGGCGCGATCAAAGAAATCCCCAGCCAATTCATCTATTGACTCATTCTTTTGCCTCATGAGGAGGAACTCCTCAGTCATCCTGTCAACTGCGGCTTGCAGGCAATGATATTTCAGAAAAGCCGCTTTAAACTCCTCCCATGACATGGAGGTCACTCCCAGTTCACCCCTCTCCTTTCGGAGATTTAACAACCACTCCTTCGCCCTCTCTGTCAGTAAGGCACACTACACATAACCCTATCCTCTTGCTTACACTTAGTCGTCTCAAAGTTCGATTCCATATCCAACACCCACCTGTGGCTAAGGATTGGGTCCACCTGCCCGTTATACTCCTTCGGCTTGATCACCATGAACTCTTTTAGTGTACAACCCCGTGGTTCCTTTTCCTTCTATTTCATAACCTCCTCGAGAGAGAGCTTAATAGCCCATCTCATTTCATCCATAAGCAGAGTCGTGGCTTACTCAAAAGCCTTGGCCACTTCTTCCTTTATCAATTCTTGGATCCAACGGTTCTTCGTTCACATTAACATTATCATGATGGTCACCCTCGTCCGTCATCTCTTAACTGAGAAATAGAACTAAAAACACCTTAACATTCCTATACTTTCAATACCCTAGGTATCCATCACACAATTACTCCTATATGTATTAAGTCTATATATATATATATATATATCTACATGTATACATACATACATATATGATCACCTTCACCTAATCCTCGCAAATGTCCATTGTCATATGGTTATCATAAAGACCTTTGCATATCTCGTCTTATTAATCATATTGGCCAGACATGTTTAATAATACATTATGCCCAAGTGTAATTATCATATTAATATAACAATTCTCAAGGCAAGTTTCGGCACACATAACACTTTATCGTTCAATCATACAATTTCACCATATTTACATATCCCCTTTATCAAATCATTACTAACCTTTCATTTCCGAAAGCTCCGAGTCTTAGTCAAGTCCTTCATGGATTCACGTATCATTTCCCCCACATCAAGAGCATCCGGTTTGAATTTGGTGTCTCGCACACCAAATCCCTCAAACTATCGCTCTGATACCAAGTTGTAACACACTACTTTTAAAAACACCGGTTACAATAAACAATTAAACGTGCGGAAGCATTTCCCAAGAAAGTTTTTTTTTTTTTAAGATTTTCGCGTGTCGCGAAGATCGGGATCAAACACTTTGCGTGTCGCGAAGAGGTCCGAAATGGGCAAGTCCGGAAGACCCGTCCCCAATTCTTCGCGTGGCGCGAAGATCCCTTCTTCACAGAAAGTTTCTGCATCTGCAGATTTTTCAACATTTAACTATTTTTCCAACTTTTACACTTTCTCTTAAACACCAAAACCTCCCAACACTTGGGTTTTGACCAAAACATTTCAACATCAATTACATACACCAAAACACTATTTTGAAATCCAATTTACATACAAAAATAAGGGATTTTAAATAAACCACCAAAACACAAAAAGCATACGAGAATCCCACCAAATGCCCTTTGACTTGACTTTAACTACATCGGAGCTTTTCCTACATAACACCACATATAACAACGTTAGTAATGAAGATAAAACATAACAAACAAGTAAATTCTACTTATTTGACCCATTCACACATTTGACCCGTTTCCGCCTAATTTATCATTAGGCCATTTATCCCTTACATGTTCACCTACAAGTGTCACCCTTTTCATTTCATATTCATGCTATGTACATTTCCATTTCCATCATGACGTGTGAGCCATAATTTCATCACCACATTCCCATTATGATTCTTAAACCATAACTTCATATCTACATATCCATTATGGTTCTTAGACCATAACTCCATATCCACATATCCATTATGGTTTTTAGACCATAACTCCATATCCACATATTCATTATAGTATAGAAACTATAACAACATTTCATTCATATATTCGTTCACTTTCATACACATTCTTAACACATAACACATCATGCCATATAACACCTTATGCATACAACATTACATACAACATCATTTATCATCAATTACTAAGTAAGTTGTAACACCCTAAATCTGTAAACAATTTAATAACATTTTACTGCGGAAAATGCGGTCCCAAGATTTACTTCTTATTTGTTAGGTAAAAACTTTAGTTTCTTTTCCAAATATCAACATGTGGAAATTTCAAAACATAAATGTTTAATTAGAAGACGACATAAAAATGGCGACTTTAAATTACATTTATAAACCTTAACCCAAAAGATTTGTAATGTGATAGCGTTTTCTGTCCCGAGTCCTTGGTCTTCCAACTTCAAACCAAAACGAGCTAAAGCACAAACTTTCCCCTGAGGCAAAATAACACCAAGTTAATATAAATAATATATAATATCATAACCGTACGTCACGTGCTATATCAAAAACAAAACAAACATGATGCCAGGTGCAAGTCTGCTGCCCAATTTACTATTTTTTTTTTTGCTTTCCTGCTTGCTCATTCGATCCCGAGCAACCCGCACCTGTTACTAACATGTATACAACTAATGTAGTTAATTCATAATGTAATTTAATACTCCAATTCAAATTAAAGTTAGAATTAATCGTAACACAAACTCTATTGCTTAAATCCCCATTTGAATAAACACCAAACAGGTCCAAATCCACTTTAAAGATACTATTATTATAAACGTAATTTACCGGTCATAATCCTCATAATATTTAAAACAACACACTAGCTATAACTAAAAAGATTGTGTAACCACCATCTTAACCCGTTGTCATTTGGTTGGTCAAAAATACACTTCTGACCCGTTACAACATTTTAAGTGTATTGCTGAAAATCAGTATTTTATTAGCAAAACATTTATAAACCACATCAAATGATTTTATAAAATTCTAGAAAAATTACCCAAACTAATTTATGATGTCATCTAACTTCTTACTAAATATCGTGTCCAAGTAAAATATTTAAGGCTCCGAAACCACATCTGCAAGAGGTTGACCCGGTTGCTGTCAACAACAAATTTATTAAGAAAACACCCTCTAAACCACATCACACGTTTTCAGAAAAATCCATAAAAATTACATAAAATCAAGTATGATGTTAGACAATGTCTGTCCAAAATTCATGCAAAAATAATATGGTTTAAGCCCCGAAACGTCACCCGCAAACAGGCTGACCTGGTTGGGACAGCAACAATAAATCGGTTTTACAAGCTTGTTTTGACCCCTTAATTAAACCCATTTGACATGAAACCTTTTGTAGGACCTAGACAAATGTTTCGGGAATGTTATAACTAAATTTCATATAAAACCAATATTGTTTTATACCCGAAATAAACCTCGACCCGTAACTATGTAATATGGACGGCAATACGTCCTTTAATCAACCACTCTCAACAAAACTTATAAATATTTGTAAGACGGATTTCTACTATATGATATGATATAAAAATATAAGTCCCATATTCAAGGTATGGATGACTTACCTTATACTTCGTTACTTCTTGGTCTTGATTCCTTGATCCTCACTTCACCTTCTTAAGTAATCCACCATCATTGTTAGTATTCAAGATTTCCTATCAATTTAATCATTCAACACTTACATGGGTTAATTAGATTCTCAACACTTTATACAAAAGTCCATATTCCATTCAAATATATTAACCCCAATATTTAACCATTCATTCATTCAATCAATTTAACATGAGTTAACATCTAAGATTCATGTTTTGACATGTTATAAATCATCTCTTACTTTACCACTTTAACTCATACATGGTTACTTATTAACGAGGAATGTAGACTCAATATCAATTATGATTGATGAAGTTTATAATGTATTAAAGCTAACCAAAATTATCTAGTATTCACACGATAATTGATGTAAGCATTTTCACAAACACTTGGTGTGCATCAAGCTTTAATGTAAACATACTCTACTAAGCTTCCTTTATTTATTCCACTATTTTCTTCAACATGTGAACCAACTAATCAAGATTTAACATCTCTAAGGTCGTATATGCATATAATGAGATTAATTAGACTCCTAGACATCAAATTTAACTACCCTCTTCGGTTTATAACCTAAACTCATGAGAGCAACCAAATACCCTAACATGCATCATCATAAGAACTTCATCAATGAAATATAACGAGTTCTAGTTAACATATTACACCTAGATAAGCCATAGGTAACTCAAAGAACAATCAATTCTAGGTTTTTTCCATAGCTTCATCAAGAACTCAAGAATACCCAACAATTTAGAGTTTAGGTAAAAATCACTTACCATAAGCCTTCTCTTTACTAAGATGTTAGAGATAACCCTTTAGTTCTTGGTCTTAAGCCTTGATTTCGAATTTCTTGACAAAATCGGCATCATCACCGATTCCTCTTTTCCCTCCCGTCGTTCTTGTCGCCCTACCATACACACACACACACACCATTTTCTAATTTTGACCAACAATTGATTTGTTTTCCCCCTTTGACCACTCTAATTCATCTTTCAACTAATGACCAAACAACCCCTAAGGTTTCTTCACCTTATTTTGCATCTAAACAAAAGTTTGGTTATTCACACTTCATACACGCAACTTTATGAATTTTACAAATTAACTTGAAAACTATTGCTTCAATATTTTTATAAAATTTAACGACTAGTACAAATACATATATGCATGTATCTATGTTGTTTCGGCATTTATTTATCTAAACAATTTAAAGACCTTTATTTTTCCCAATATCATTTTAAATTATAAAAATATAATTAAGAAATTTAGTATATAAATATATTTTAAATCCCATGAAAATTGGGATGTTACATAAGTGCTAAAGCACTTACCTTGTGGGTTTGAAGATCCCGTACCACCTTCAAGTTTCGCAATTCGATTACCTAGACATACACACCTAGTTTAGTAATCCAACATTCATCAAAATCACATTACAATTGAGTTCACAACCCAAATTCCATTTCCAACCCAAATTGATCCGTTTGGGTTATCCTCATATCCAAACACCCTCTTTCACCACAAACTCACCTACTTGAGTTTCATTAACTTAACCTTAACACTAATTTTTCTTTCAAATATTATTATTAAGTTAATTTGGTGTTTGTTCAAGTGTCTAACATCTCAAAAACACTTAATCATCATTAATTCACCATTATATCATCATATTCCAAAAACCCCCAATTTTCTTCATATGAACCCTAACTTTACAAAATCAAAATCAAAGGGTTCCTAGATGTTAATCACCATTCATCACCTTTAGTTTAGCTAGATTATTAACAATCTAACACCAATTTCCCCCATGCATACATAAATTCGGGTTCCTACCCAAAACCCACCAAGAACACCATAAATGGCCACATTCAAGAGATGAAAGAGATGCTTACTTGATGTTAGGAAGGTATTGTGTGAATCAATACCCTAAATCCCGAGCATACAAGCCTCTAATTTCGTTTTTAATCGGATTTTCCTCTTTCTCCTTCTTCTCTTGCAACCATCGACCAAACACCAAAATGAAAAACCCAATTTTGACTTCAATATAGTCAAATGGCAGATTTTTGGTCATTTACACCTTTAGCCCCTCAACTTTCATTTCACCCATTTTCATTCCAAAACTAGTTAAAACTAGCATAGCCCCATTACTAACTTGAAACCCACTTGTTTCAACTTATTTCTAAAATATTATCTTCACCATAATATATATATTAGAATATTTATTTATGTATAACGAAACCCGAATTTTGGTTCGTTACAAATCACCTCCCCTTATTTGGGTTTCGTCCCTGAAACCCGACTTCATATAAAGAGGTTCGGATAATATTTGAGCATTTCCTCCTCGGTTTCCCAAGTCATTTCCGCCCCCTTCTTATGTTTCCACCTCACCAAAACTTGGCTAAGCTCTTTATTGCATAAACGCTTCACTTTTCTATCCAAGATTGCCACCGGTTCCTCAACATAATTCAACTTCTCATCCAATTCAATATCATCTAAAGGAACAAAAGTAGACTCATCCGCTAGACATTTTGGCAAATGGGACACATGAAACGTGTTATGAAGTCTACTTAGTCCCTCCGGTAGCTCCAAACGGTAAGCTACCGCACCCACCCTTGCTATCACCTTAAACGGGCCAATGAAACGTGGACTTAACTTCCCCCGTTTCCTAAACCGTATCACCCCTTTCTAAGGAGAGACTTTCAAGAGCACAATGTCCCCCATTTGAAACTCAATCGCCCGCTTCCTATTATCCGCATAAGACTTTTGGCAATCTTGAGCCGCTTTCAATCGAGCCTTTATTTGGTCAATACTACTATTAGTTTCCTTGACCACCTCTTTACTACCAAGCTCCCGTTGACCAATCTCACCCCAACACACGGGTGTTCGACATTTCCTCCCATACAATGCCTCAAAAGGCGGCATACCAATACTAGAATGGTAGCTATTGTTGTACGAAAATTCCGCCAACGGTAAATGATCGTCCCAACTTCCCCCAAAATCCAAAGCACACGCTCGTAACATATCCTCGAGCGTTTGAATCGTTTGCTCGCTTTGACCATCCGTTTGTGGATGGTAATCGGTGCTAAGATTCAATCTAGTCCCCATATCCTCATGGAATTTCTTCCAAAAACGAGAAGTAAATCTCGTATCACGATCCGATATAATCGACACCGGTACACCATGACGTGACACAATTTCCTTCACATACATTTCTGCCAATCTATCCGATGAGTACATTTCCTTTATAGGAAGGAAATGTGCACTCTTTGTCAACCGATCCACTACTACCCATATCGCATCATAGCCTTTTCGAGTCTTTGGTAGTTTAGTGATTAGATACATGGTTATATTCTCCCATTTCCAAAGCGGTATTTCAAGCGGTTGAAGCTTTCCATACGGCTTTTGGTGCTCCGCCTTAACCCTTAAGCATGTGAGACACCTCTCCACATACTTAACAATATCACGCCTCATACCCAGCCACCAAAAATGACACCTCAAATCATAAAACATCTTTGTGGCCCCCGGATGGATGGAATATTTGGATTTATGCGCCTTGTCTAAAATAGTTGTCAAAACACTTGACAGCCTAGGAATCCAAATTCTATCAAAGCATGTCTTTAAACCCGTGCTATTTTCCCCAAGCTTATCAACATAAGCAACCATTCGTTCCTTTTTCAAATCACCCCCAAGTGCTAACACTTGCGCCTCCCGGATTTCATCAATAAGGGATGATGAAATTGTCATCTTAAATGACTTCACCTTAAAAGGTGTATGACTCGTCTTCCGACTCAGCGCATCCGCTACTACATTCGCTTTACCCGGATGATAAAGTATCTCACAATCATAGTCCTTGACCAATTCAAGCCACCGCCTTTGTCTCATGTTGAGGTCCTTTTGGTCAAAGAAGTACTTGAGACTTTTGTGATCCGTGTATATCGTACACTTAGCCCCATACAAATAATGCCTCCAAATCTTGAGCGCAAAAACCACGGCCGCAAGTTCCAAATCATGGGTAGGGTAATTCACCTCGTGAGTCTTCAATTGCCTAGAAGCGTAATCAATCACCTTCCCCCTTTGCATCAATACACACCCCAACCCCGAATGCGAGGCATCCGAATACACAATGAAGTCTTCGGTCCCGTCCGGCAAGGATAAAACTGGCTCCTTGGTCAACTTTTCTTTCAAGAGTTGAAAGGCAGATTCTTGCTCGGAACCCCATACAAACTTAGTCTCTTTACGTGTCAACTTCGTCATCGGCAAAGCAATCCGAGAGAAGTTTTCAATAAACCGCCGATAATAACCCGCCAACCCCAAGAAACTTCAAATCTCCGAAGGCGTCTTCGGTGATGACCATTCTTTTACCGCCACTATCTTGGATGGGTCGACAGTAATCCCTTTCTCATTAATCACATGACCCAAGAATTGGATTTCGCGCAACTAAAATGCACACTTAGAAAATTTTGCATAAAGCTTTTCCCTTTGAAGGACTTCAAGAATCTCACGCAAATGACAAGCATGATTGATGTCGCCCAGACGGTCTATAAAAACTATCTATAAAACCTAACCTAGACTCCTAAGTAATAAAAGGAGTATCGTCAACTAAACCGCACTGACAGGCAAGTGTACCTATCGAGTGTAGCACAGCTTAATGGTAAACCGGAATATCGAACCCTACAGACACTGAATAACTATACTAGACTCTGACTCGGACTAAAGATTAATGATTGGTTTGGGGGTTTACTACACTAAAGATTATACTAAGAATGCAATAAACTAATAAGGACAATTCAAGTAATCTAGGTAAAACTAAAGATGAAATCAAAGGTAAAGAAGTCACTACCTAGGTCAGAATCCTATGTGTAAAGCTCAACTTCTATCGGTTTTGGTAACTATGTTGGATTTGGGTTTCTAATGAAACAACTCTAGACTCACTAGTGGATCCCTAATCATTCTCAGGGTGTCACCAACTAAGGAACCTAAAGCGTACTAACTCACCAGATTATTGGATCACCTCTCGGATATCTCCAACTATGACAAGTACCCTAATAAACGGATTACCTCTCAGTCTCACCGCCTACCATACACTCAAGGAATGCATGGGGTAATCTTAGAATGAATACTATGATTCTATTAGCAAATATCACTAGACACCTAAATCTAACGTCCTCTCAGACTGTTAACATTCGGATTCCTAATGACGAAGACTAAGAGACTAATTCTCACCTCTCGGGTATTGAACTAGGACACACATTCACTTCTAATCAGTAATTAACTATGGATTCTATGGCTACTACGTCTAGGCACCACTCCAAATCACAAACCCTAGAGTCTATGATCTAGAAACGAAGATCAAACTGGCAGACAACCACAATCAACGCAGAAAAACATAATCCATCACATAATCAGAGGTAAACATGCACTAACATCATACATAAACAAACTAAAACCTTTACTAAATCATAAATCCAACATTCAAATGCAAAAATCGAATAAAAATCAAAACTTTAACACATAGTCATCATATTGACCTAGGTAGATCGGGGATCTAGCCTAGAATCATACTAAGAACATCAACACAGAAGTAAATAGCAAGATCCATAGGTTCAACACACAAAATCAAAGATAAAAATCCAATCTTTAAAACCCTAGAATGCAACTACACAAACCCGGATCTTGAAAGCTTCAATCTTTAAGCTCCAATCGACTTCTTCCTCCCAAAATCGCCTCTTTTTCCTCTCTGGACGGCTTAGAATCGAACTCCCTTGAATAATGGCAATCAAAATCTATTTTAATTCAAAATCTAGGGTTTTGCGGAAATCGGGCCTCTCGCGTACCGCGAAGAGTAACGGGCAAGCCCCTCGCGTACCGCGAGGGCCAAATTAATCGCGGGCGATTTCTGAGTTTCTCGAGTACCGCGAAACATTTGCCTTCTGGTCTTCGCGTACCGTGAAGACTTGAAATTTCACATTTTTCTCTTTTGATCCCCAGACTTTCTTCCGACTTCTTTCTCTTGCTCGGTTTCTTCATGATTTCACTTGTATTTAATACGAGCACCTACAAACAAGACAAAGACTCAAATGTACATAAAAACTACTTAAAACGAATATAAAACTATCTAAATACGCACTAATACAACGGAATAAAGATGTGTGCTTTGCACTACATCAATGATTACTCTCGCTCCTTGAATAAATGAGAAGATCGTCAATAAACACAATGACCGAGCGGTCAAGGAACGGTCTACACACCCGGTTCATAAGATCCATGAAAACCGCGAGTGCATTAGTTAAACCGAATGGCATAACCGTGAACTCGTAGTGACCGTATCGAGTGCGGAAAGCTGTCTTATGAACATCATCTTCTTTCATTTTCAATTGATGGTACTCGGACTTCAAGTCAATCTTAGAGAACCACGATCCCCTTGCAATTGACCAAAAAGGTCGTCAATCCGAGGTAATGGGTACCTATTCTTCACTGTCAACTTGTTTAACTCCCGATAATCCATACACATCCTCATGCTCCCATCCTTCTTTTTAACGAATAGAACGGGTGCACCCCAAGGCGAGACGCTTGGGCGAATAAAACTATCAAGAAGTTATTGCAATTGCTCCATTAACTCTTCTCTGGCATTGCCAACCGATAAGGTGCTTTGGCTATCGGCTTAGCATCCGGTATCAAATCAATCCCAAACTCTACCTCCCTCTCCAGTGGAACCCCCGGTAACTCATCTGGAAATACATCCTCAAACTGATTCACAACCGAAACATCGCGAATATCTTTTACTTTCTCGATCACATCCGTCACACAAGCCATGTACGCCTTGCACCCACACGCCATATACTTTGTTGCCTTCACATAAGAACACATTCTTACCTTTCCTTTCTTTTCACCTTCTATGTAAATGGACTCACCCGATGGGGAATCGAGTTGTATCGCTTTAGGTCCACATAAGATACTCGCTTTGTTCATAGACAACCAATCCATCCCCACGATCACATCAAAATCCCCCATGGTCATAGGAATTAAGTTTATAAGGAATGTTTCGCCCCCCGCCCTTAACTTGCAATTTCTATAAATATCAAACACTAGGAAACTCTTATCATTAGCCGCCTCAATTTCTAGGGGTTCATCTAACTTGCTACTTAGAAACGAAGAATGCTTAACAAATTTCAAAGACACAAACGAACGACTAGCCCCCGAATAAAAAAGAACTAGTGCAGGTAAAGAGTTAATCTTGAATGTACCTGACACCACTTCCGAGTTTGTCTTTGCCTCTTCCGCCGAGATGTGGAAAGCTCTACCCTTAGGCTTTGGTATTTCAACCTTCCTTTCATTTCCACTTTGCTTCAGCTCAAGGCAATCCACCCTAATGTGCCCGGGCTTGTAACAATTGTAGCATATAGGGATTTGGCTTGGACACTGATTAGCCATATGCCCCGGCTTCCCACATTTATAGCAACTCGACGTCCCCTTCCAACATTCCCCAAAATGCTCTTTCCCACAAACCTTACACCCCCGTGGGGAAAACTTGACAAACGGCTTCTTGCTAGGGCTCCCGCCCTTTATCTTACTCACAACTTGATCCACAATTTCTCGCTTTCTCTTTTCACCTCTCGCCTCTTGCCTCCTCAACTCCACCTCTCTTTACCGACACCTGTTTATCAAGTCTACAAGTGTGGTAAAAGAGGATGGCGATATGCGATCTCTAAACTACACAGTCAACATAGCATAGAATCTGTCGATCTTCGCCTTCTCGGTCGACACCACGTCCGGGCAGAACTTGGCGCGATCAAAGAAAGCCCCAGCCAATTCATCTATTGACTCATTCTTTTGCCTCATGAGGAGGAACTCCTCAGTCATCCTGTCAACTGCAGCTTGCGGGCAATGATATTTCAGAAAAGCCGCTTTAAACTCCTCCCGTGACATGGAGGTCACTCCCAGTTCACCCCTCTCCTTTCGGAGATTTAACAACCACTCCTTCGCCCTCCCTGTCAGTAAGGCACACTTAACATAACCCTATCCCCGGGCTTACACTTAGTCGTCTCAAAGTTCGATTCCATATCCACCACCCACCTGTGGCTAAGGATTGGGTCCACCTGCCCGTTATACTCCTTTGGCTTGATCACCATGAACTCTTTTAGTGTACAACCCCGTGGTTCATTTTCCTTCTCTTTCATAACCTCCTCGAGAGAGAGCTTAATAGCCCCTCTCATTTCATCCATAAGCAGAGTCATGGCTTGCTCAAAAGCCTTGGCCACTTCTTCCTTTATCAATTCTTGGATCCTTGGATCCAACGGTTCTTCGTTCACATTAACATTACCGTGATGGTCACCCTCGTCCGTCATCTCTTAACTGAGAAATAGAACCAAAAACACCTTAACTTTCCTATACTTTCAATACCCTAGGTATCCATCACACAATTACTCCTATATGTATTAAGTATATATATATATATATATATATATATATATATATATATATCTACCTGTATACATACATACATATATGATCACCTTCACCTAATCATCGCAAATGTTCATTGTCATATGGTTATCATAAAGACCCTTGCACGTCTCGTCTTATTAATCATATTGGCCAGACATGTTTAATAATACGTTATGCCCAAGTGTAATTATCATATTAATATAACAATTCTCAAGGCAAGTTTCGGCACACATAACACTTTATCGTTCAATCATATAATTTCACCATATTTACATATCCCCTTTATCAAATCATTACTAACCTTTCATTTCCGAAAGCTCCGAGTCTTAGTCAAGTCCTTCATGGATTCTCGTATCATTTCCCCCACATCAAGTGCATCCGGTTTGAATTTGGTGTCTCGCACACCAAATCCCTCAAACCATCGCTCTGATACCAAGTTGTAACACACTACTTTTAAAAACACCGGTTACAATAAACAATTAAACGTGCGGAAGCATTTCCCAATAAAGTTTTTTTTTAAAGATTTTCGCGTGTCGCGAAGATCGGGATCAAACACTTCGCGTGTCGCGAAGAGGTCCAAAATGGGCAAGTCCGGAAGACCAGGTCTTCGCGTGTCGCGAAGACCCGTCTCCAATTCTTCGCGTGGTGTAACGAACCAAAATCCGGGTTTCGTTTTCAAATAAATAAATATTTCTAATTAATATTATGGTGAAAATAATATTTTAGAAATAAGTTGAAACAAGTGGGTTTCAAGTTTTAATGGAGTTATGTTAAGTTTTGTGAAGTTTTGGAATGTTTTGGGTGAAAAGGAAAGTTGAGGGGCTATATGTGTAAATTGGCAAATCTGCCATATTTGACCTTTAGAAGTCAAAATAGACTTCATTTGAAGTGTTGGTCGTTCAAGAGAGAAGAGCAAGAGGAGAAAACGGTTTTTGAGCTCAAATCGTGCAATTGAGGCTTGTTTTGTGAAGGTTTTGGCTCACACAACTCCTTCCTAACATCAAGTAAGTGATTATCTTCCTCTTTGATTCACCCTTGATGTGTTCTTGGTGGGTTTTGTTAAAAACCTGAAATTTTGGGTGCATGTTGTAAATTAGTGTTAGATTATTAATAATCTAGCTAAACTAAAGGTAATGGATGATGATTAACATCTAGGAACCCTTTGATTTTGATTTTGTAAAGTTAGGGTTCATATGAGGAAAATTGGGGGTTTTTGTAAAATGATGATAGAATGGTGATTTAGTGATGATTAAGTGTTTTTGAGATGTTAGACACTTGAACAAACACCAAATTAACTTAATAATAATTTTTGAAAGAAAGATTAGTGTTAAGGTTAAGATAATGAAACTCAAGTAGGTAAGTTTGTGGTGAAAGATGGTGTTTGGTTATGAGGATAACCCAAACGGGTCAATTTGGGTTGGAATTGGGAAATTGAGTTGTGAACTCAATTGTAATGAAATTTTGGTGTATGTTAGATTACTAAACTAGGTGAATGTGTTTAGGTAATCAAATTGCAAAGTTTGAAAGCGGTGCGGGATCTTCTAACCCGAAAGGTAAGTGCCTTTGCACTTACTTAGTTTTGATGATAAATGTGTTTTATGCAATATTGTATGTATGATGTGTAAAATTGCATAACTTGTTATGTGGAATGAAGGAGTATAAAATTGTATGCATAATTGGATGAATGTAGTTATAGTATTTATACTATAATGGATATGTTGATATGGAGTTATGGTCTATGAACCATAATGGATAGAATGGATATGGAGTTATGGTCTATGAACCATAATGGATAGAATGGATATGGAGTTATGGTCTAAGTATCATAATGGATAGATTGGTTATGGAGTTATGATCTCGTATCCTATGGGATATGAAGTTATGGCCTACGTGCCATAATGGAAATGGAAAAGTGATAATGAAATGATGAAATGCTAATGTATGGAACCATATTGACCAAATGGGTGTAAACGGGTCAAATGGGTGAATTGGGTGAAAACAAGTATATTTACTTGTTGTTATGTTTATTTTTAATGAAAATGAGGTTATGGACCTATGTGCCATAACGGGAAATGGAAATGTGTTAATTTGAATGATAAGCGAAAAGAATGATACTTGTAGGTGAAATGCAAGTGATAAGTTAGCCAGATGACCATTTGGGTGGAAACGGGTCAAATGGGTGAATGGGTGAAAAACAAGTTATATTTACTTGTTTGATATGTTTTATCTTCATTACTAATGGTGTTACGTGTGGTGTTTTGTAGGAAAAGCTCCGAAGTAGTCAAAGTCAAGTTCAAGCCTTTGATGGGATTCTCGTATGCGTTTATGTATTTTGGTGGTAATTAGAAACCTCTTTAAATGATTGTGTTTTTGGATACACTTTGGGTTTTGGGTGTATGTAGATGGTATGGAATGTTTTTTTAAACTTGTTGTAAATGTTTTTGGTCAAAAACCCAAGTGTTTGGGAACTTTGGGTGCCAAATGAAATGGTAAAAGTTGGAAAAAGATTGGTTTAGTCTGAACATGGTCATGTTCAGATGGAACATGGCCATAACAGCCCTTTTTGCTTCATGTTTTGAGCTGAATATGATCATGGTTGTGTTTATCTGAACACAGTTGTGTTCAAGGTTCAGGGGAACATGGTAGTGTTCATCTGAACACTACCATGACACAAAAAAATAAAAAAAAAATAAAAAATAAAAAATATTTCTTGGGATTAAGTCTTCCGCGCGTTAAAGTATTGTTTTTAAAAGTAGTGTGTTACAACTTGGTATCAGAGCGATGGTTTGAGGGATTTGGTATGCGAGACACCAAACTCAAACCGGATGCTCTTGATATGGGGGAATGATACGAGAATCCATGAAGGACTTGACTAAGACTCGGAGCTTACGGAATAAAAGGTTAGTAATGATTTGAAAAAGTGGTTATGTATATATGTTGTAAATGCATATGAATGATTGAATGGCAAAGTGTTATGTGTGCCGAAACTTGTCTTGTAAATTGTTTTATGAATATGATAATTACACTTGGGCATAACGTATTATTAAACATGTCTGGCCAATATGATTAATAAGACGAGATGTGCAAGAGTCTTTATGATAACCTTATAACAATGAACATTAGCAAAGAGTAGGTGAAGGTGGTTATATGTGTATGTATGTATGTATGTATAAGAATGATTAAAAAGGGGGGGTAATACATATACACATAGATAAGATTTAGTGCCTTAACAAGTGGGTAGATTAAAGACCTGTAAGTAGGTAGAACATCTACAACTTAATTAGTATTGGTCGGGGAGACTAGGGGGCACATGTGAAAGTAAAACGAAATGGTGGATGAAAGTCATTTTAAGGACTCAGGTATGTTAAAGTCTAGAAGTGTATCACCTCGCGGGTGGTGAGGAACCTGGAATGGTTGGGAGGAATAGAACGCATCAATCTGGCGGAGGATGGCTAGAGCTTTCTATCATGTTGTATTGATCTTCCTTCGAGGAAGATAGGGATCTTTGAGGCGATCCTTGTGAGGAACCGTATGAAGTCTAGAGAGCGGGAAGTATAACGGTTGGTGAACCGAAGTGGAAGGAAAACCTTGTTTCCGCAAGGGGTTCGTGGTGTGCGAACCAAAGGAGTTAAAGGGTGAGAATTAATCTTTGATTAATCAGCAATGAATCACTATAATGGTATTGGTTTTGAAGTAATCCATTGTGATTGAAAGAAGGTGCATTACTCGTGATGAGTCGACTTCGGGTCATGGCGGAGAATTGGTGGATTTTGATCCGATGATTGTAAAAGAGGTGTTGGGTTACTTAGTAACCATATCATTGTCAAGTATGATATAGGGGTGACGTGTTAATCTGTTTTCATTAGAGACAGTGAAACACGAGGCATACGAACTGGTGTGTACACATGGCTTGTGCCATTGACAACAACCGGGGATATAAAAAGGATACTTAGTATTCCAGTTGAGAGAGAGGATTTGATAAGGGTCATTGCACCTGTGTGCTTTGTTCTAAAGCACATAAACTTTTCGGAGGAAAAGGAAAATGGAAGTTTGTGGGGAGTTATGTTAGTTTTTTTTATGAAGTTAGATGAACCCTTAGAAATCGAGGCGGCTAATGATAAGAGCTTCCTAGTATTTGATATTTATAGGAATTAAGCTACGAGCGGGGGGTGAAACGTTCCTTATTGATTTAATTCCTATGACCATGGGGGATTTTGATGTGATAGTGGGAATGGATTGGTTAGCGAGAAACAAAGCGAATATTCTATGTGGGCCTAAGGCGATACAACTCAATTCCCCATCGGGTGAGTCCATTTACATAGAAGGTGAAAAGAAAGGAAAGGTAAGAATGTGTTCTTATATGAAGGTAACCAAGATCATGGCGCGTGGGTGCAAGGCGTTCATGGCTTGTGTTGCGGTTGTGAGCGAGAAAGTAAAAGTTATTCGCGATGTTCCGGTTGTGAATCAGTTTGAGGATGTGTATGGATTATCGGGAGTTAAACAAGTTGACAGTGAAGAATAGGTACCCATTACCTCGGATTGACGACCCTTTTTGATCAATTGCAAGGGGCGTCGTGGTTCTCTAAGATTGATTTGAAGTCCGGGTATCATCAACTGAAAGTGAAAGAAGATGATGTTCATAGGACAACTTTTCGCACTCGATACGGTCACTATGAGTTTACGGTTATGCCTTTCGGTTTAACCAACGCACCCGCGGTTTTCATGGATCTTATGAATCGGGTGTGTGGACCGTTCCTCGACCGTTCGGTCATTGTGTTTATTGACGATCTTCTCATTTATTCCAGGAGCGAGGGTGATCATGCTTGTTATTTGCGTGAGATTCTTGAAGTTCTGCAAAGGGAAAAGTTTTATGCAAAATTCTCTAAATGCGCGTTCTGGTTGCGCGAGATCCAGTTCTTGGGTCATGTGGTTAATGAAAGAGGGATTACTGTCGACCCATCCAAAATAGTGGCGGTTAAAGATTGGTTTTCACCAAAGACGCTTTCGGAGATTAGAAGTTTCTTGGGGTTAGCGGGTTATTATCGGAGGTTCATCGAAAACTTTTCTCGAATTGCTTTGCCGATGACGAAGTTGACACGTAAAGAGACAAAGTTTGTTTGGGGTCCCGAGCAAGAATCTGCCTTTCAACTCTTGAAAGAAAAGTTGACCAAGGCGCCTGTTTTATCCTTGCCAGACGGGACCGATGATTTTGTTGTGTATTCGGATGCCTCGCATTCGGGGTTGGGGTGTGTTTTGATGCAAAGGGGGAAAGTGATTGCTTACGCGTCTAGGCAATTGAAGACTCACGAGGTAGACTACCCTACTCATGATTTAGAGCTTGCGGCCGTGGTTTTCGCACTCAAGATTTGGAGGCACTATTTGTATGGGGCTAAGTGTACGATTTACACGGATCACAAAAGCCTCAAGTACTTCTTTGACCAAAAGGACCTCAACATGAGGCAAAGGTGATGGCTTGAATTGGTCAAGGATTATGATTGTGAGATACTTTATCATCCGGGTAAAGCGAATGTTGTGGCGGATGCGCTTAGTAGAAAGTCAAGTCATTCACCTGTCAAGGTGAAGTCATTCAAGATGACAATTTCATCATCTCTTATTGATGAAATCCGGGAGGCTCAAGTGTTAGCACTTGGTGGTGACTTGAAGAAAGAGCGGATGGTGGCTTATGTGGATAAGCTTGGGGAAAATAGCACGGGTTTGAAGACGTGATTTGATAGAATTTGGATTCCTAGATTGTCGAGTGTCTTGACAACTATTCTTGATGAGGCGCATAAATCCAAATATTCTATCCATCCGGGGGCCACAAAAATGTTCTATGATTTGAAGTGTCATTTTTGGTGGCCGGGTATGAGGCGTGATATTGTTAAGTATGTGGAGAAGTGTCTCACATGCTTAAGGGTAAAGGCGGAGCACCAAAAGCCGTATGGAAAGCTTCAACCGCTGGAAATACCGCTTTGGAAGTGGGAGAATGTAACCATGGATTTGATCACTAAGCTACCAAAGACGCGAAAGGGTTATGATGCTATATGGGTAGTAGTGGATCGGTTGACAAAGAGTGCACATTTTCTTCCAATAAAGGAAACGTACTCGTCGGATAGATTGGCGGAGATTTATGTGAAAGAAATCGTGTCACACCATGGTGTGCCAGTGTCTATTATATCGGATCGTGATACGAGATTTACTTCTCGTTTTTGGAAGAAATTCCATGAGGATATGGGGACTAGATTGAATCTTAGCATAGCTTATCATCCACAAACGGATGGTCAAAACGAGCGAATGATTCAAACGCTCGAGGATATGTTGCGAGCGTGTGCTTTGGATTTTGGTGGTAGTTGGGACGACCATTTACCGTTGGCGGAATTTTCCTACAACAATAGTTACCATTCTAGTATTGGTATGCCGCCTTTTGAGGCATTGTATGGGAGGAAATGTCGATCACCCGTGTGTTGGGGTGAGATTGGTCAACGGGAATTGGGTAGTAAAGAAGTGGTCTTGGAAACTAATAGTAGTATTGACCAGATAAAGGCTCGCTTGAAGGCGGCTCAAGATCGCCAAAAGTCTTATGCGGATAATAGGAAGCGGGCGATCGAATTTCAAGTGGGGACTTTGTACTTTTGAAGGTCTCCCCTTGGAAAGGGGTGATACGGTTTAGGAAGCGGGGGAAGCTAAGCCCACGTTTCATTGGACCGTTTAAGGTAATGGCAAGGGTGGGTGCGGTAGCCTACCGTTTGGAGCTACCGGAGGAACTAAGTAGACTTCATAATACGTTTCATGTGTCACATTTGCGAAAGTGTTTAGCGGATGAGTCTACTTTTGTTCCATTGGATGATATTGAAGTGGATGAAAAGTTGAATTATGTTGAAGAACCGGTGGCAATCTTGGATAGAAAAGTGAAGCGTTTACGCAATAAGGAGATTAGCCAAGTGTTGGTTCGATGGAAGCATAGAAAGGGGGGTGGAAATGACTTGGGAAACCGAGGAAGAGATGATCAAATATTATCCGAACCTTTTTATGTGAAATCGGGTTTCGGGGACAAAACCCAAATAAGGGGAGGTGATTTGTAACGAACCAAAATCCGGGTTTCGTTTTCAAATAAATAAATATTTCTAATTAATATTATGGTGAAAATAATATTTTAGAAATGAGTTGAAACAAGTGGGTTTCAAGTTTTAATGGAGTTATGTTAAGTTTTGTGAAGTTTTGGAATGTTTTGGGTGAAAAGGAAAGTTGAGGGGCTATATGTGTAAATTGGCAAATCTGCCATATTTGACCTTTAGAAGTCAAAATAGACTTCATTTGAAGTGTTGGTCGTTCAAGAGAGAAGAGCAAGAGGAGAAAACGGTTTTTGAGCTCAAATCGTGCAATTGAGGCTTGTTTTGTGAAGGTTTTGGCTCACACAACTCCTTCCTAACATCAAGTAAGTGATTATCTTCCTCTTTGATTCACCCTTGATGTGTTCTTGGTGGGTTTTGTTAAAAACCCGAAATTTTGGGTGCATGTTGTAAATTAGTGTTAGATTATTAATAATGGTAGTGTTCATCTGAACACTACCATGACACAAAAAAATAAAAAAAAATAAAAAATAAAAAATATTTCTTGGGATTAAGTCTTCCGCGCGTTAAAGTATTGTTTTTAAAAGTAGTGTGTTACACGTGGCGCGAAGATCCCTTCTTCACAGAAAGTTTCTGCATCTGCAGATTTTTCAACACTTAACCATTTTTCTAACTTTTACACTTTCTCTTAAACACCAAAACCTCCCAACACTTGGGTTTTGACCAAAACATTTCAACATCAATTACATACACCAAAAAACTATTTTGAAATCCAATTTACATCAAAAAATAAGGGATTTTAAATAAACCACCAAAACACAAAACGCATACGAGAATCCTACCAAAAGCCCTTTGACTTGACTTTAACTACATCGGAGCTTTTCCTACATAACACCACATATAACAACGTTAGTAATGAAGATAAAACATAACAAACAAGTAAATTCTACTTATTTAACCAATTCACCCATTTGACCCGTTTTCACCCAATTTATCATTAGGCCATTTATCCCTTACATGTTCACCTACAAGTGTCACCCTTTTCATTTTATATTCATGCTATGTACATTTTCATTTCCATCATGACGTGTGAGCCACAATTTCATCACCACATTTCCATTATGATTCTTAGACCATAACTTCATATTTACATATCCATTATGGTTCTTAGACCATAACTCCATATCCACATATCCATTATGGTTTTTAGACCATAACTCCATATCCACATATCCATTATAGTATAGAAACTATAAAAACATTTCATTCACATATTCGTTCACTTTCATACACATTCTTAACACATAACACATCATGCCATATAACACCTTATGCATACAACATTACATACAACATCATTTATCATCAATCACTAAGTAAGTGCTAAAGCACTTACCTTGTGGGTTTGAATATCTTGTACCACCTTCAAGTTTCGCAATTCGATTACCTAGACATACACACCTAGTTTAGTAATCTAACATTCATCAAAATCACATTACAATTGAGTTCACAACCCAAATTCCATTTCCAACCCAAATTGATCCGTTTGGGTTATCCTCATATCCAAATACCCTCTTTCACCACAAACTCACCTACTTGAGTTTCATTAACTTAACCTTAACACTAATTTTTCTTTCAAATATTATTATTAAGTTAATTTGGTGTTTGTTCAAGTGTCCAACATCTCAAAAACACTTAATCATCATTAATTCACCATTATATCATCATATTCCAAAAACCCCCAATTTTCTTCATATGAACCCTAACTTTACAAAATCAAAATCAAAGGGTTCCTAGATGTTAATCACCATTCATTACGTTTAGTTTAGCTAGATTATTAACAATCTAACACCAATTTCCCCCATGCATACATAAATTCGGGTTCCTACCCAAAACCCACCAAGAACACCATAAATGGCCACATTCAAGAGATGAAAGAGATGCTTACTTGATGTTAGGAAGGTATTGTGTGAATCAATACCCTAAATCCCGAGCATACAAGCCTCTAATTTCGTTTTTGATCGGATTTTCCTCTTTCTCCTTCTTCTCTTGCAACCATCGACCAAACACCAAAATGAAAAACCCAATTTTGACTTCAATATAGTCAAATGGCAGATTTTTGGTCATTTACACCTTTAGCCCATCAACTTTCATTTCACCCATTTTCATTCCAAAACTAGTTAAAACTAGCATAGCCCCATTACTAACTTGAAACCCACTTGTTTCAACTTATTTCTAAAATATTATCTTCACTATAATATATATATTAGAATATTTATTTATTTATAACGAAACCCGAATTTTGGTTCATTACATTGGACTACATCGGAGCTTTTCCTACATAACCACATAAACATATCACCATTAGTAATGAAGATAAGCATATCAAACAAGTAATTACAACTTGTTTTCACCCATTCACCCATTTGACCCGTTTGCACCAAATTTGTCATTAGGCTACAAATAACTTGCATTTCACCTTACAAGTTCCATTCTTTTCATATAACATTCATATTACACTTTTCCATTTCCATTATGGCACATAGGCCATAACCTCATTTCTATTATGATACTTAGATCATAACCTCATATTCCATTTCCATAATGATTCTTAGACCATAACCTCATATCCATTCTGGTATTTAAACCATAACCTCATTTCCATTATGATACTTAGATCATAACCTCATTTCCACATATCCATTATAGCATTACAACTATAACGCATAATATTAATTAGAAATATTTATTTGTTTAAAACGAAACCCGGATTTTGGTTCGTTACAATAGTCCATAACATTCTATTTCTCGTTCATCCATTATCCTAAGTCTGTTAGTCAACGATTAGTGGTGTTAAAGTTGTCAAAATGACCATTTTAACCCAGAAACCATCCATGTATTTTACCTTTTAAACTATATATATTAAATAAACATTTATATTTTTGTTTTTCAAAGTTTTTTATTTTAATTTTATTTTTATTCTCTCATTATTATTATGTTTATTGTGTATTTAATAAAATACAATTCAAATACACGAATAAAAATGTTTTTTAATACGTCTAAAATGTTCGGTTTTTTAACTGTTTTTCTTAAGATCATTTGAGATTTTTAAACATCTTTTTAAAACCGTTCCTTTTTCTAAACGTATACCTCAAGTACTAGCTTTTCCTATGCATGTGTGTACTAGGTTTTTGCGCACGAGTACCTAGTGCGTGTACTCCTAGTACTCGCAGATCTGTCTTTGCGTGAACTTCAAGGTTCACGCACGGGTACTCCTTGCAAGTACTCAGTGCGAGAACTTTGTTCTTGTACTTTCAAAACCCTAACTTTGCATGAACCCATATCTGGACTGTTTTGACATCAAGATTCGAACTTTAAACGTTCAAAACATCCGTCTAGTATACAGAAAGCTAGATCTATGGTTTTTGTGTGATACCATACGTAAAAATGTAATCTTTATGGTTAAAACCTCATTTTTACTCAAAAACATTTCCATGGAAAAGTGTAGAGCTAAGAGCAGCTTCTAACCTCAAAATCGTGAAGGCTTCTGGTATCTTCTTCCCCTGTTGATCTTCAACCGTAACCAAACTAGAAACTACTTGAATATCTCATTCCTTAAACGACTTGAATATCTCATTCCTTTCTTCTTTCTTTCCCAGCCGCAACTTGAATCTCATTCCTTTCTTCTTTCTTTCCCAGCGGCGACTTCTCTCTCTCTCTCTCTCCATCCCTCCCTCTCTTTCAGTTTGCGTGAAGTGTGGTGTGGGTAAATGAGATGGTTTGCGCAAACAATGAGGGTGGCGGCTAGGTATAAGGGAGACTCTTCCCCTTTTATTGCTAAGTTTGGTTCTTCCACTTTTATCTATTTTTACTTTAAACCATATTCTTTATTTTTCTTGAAATTTTCAGATGCTACAAACGGTTTAGCTTTTCTCTTATTTTTTTTAAGTTTGAAGACGTTTAGCGTGCGCTCTTTAACCAGGGGCGGATCTTATAAGGGGCGGGAGGGGGTCCCGACCCCCCTGATTTTGGGCTTAGAAGTTCTAATTTGAGCCTATTACGTGTAGATAATTTGGGTAAATTGTGATTGGGCCTCTCCTATCCAATATGCCAATTTTAATTTTATTTTTCTAGCCCAAAAACAAATCTCACAACCCCGAAGACCTTAAAGGTCGTCGGGCTGAGCTGTAATTCTTCTTCATTTATCGTTTATAATGTGGAAGAACTGGTTGTTTTGCTGGATTTATGGTTTTTATTTTGGTGGAAAAAAATTGGTTTTTTATGTGTAATCTTTTCGGTCCCCGCTTTAATTATTCAAGTTTCGCCACTGTCTTTACCTTGTCGTTGCGCGTGAGGCCACAACGCGCCGGGTAAATTACTGGTTATAATATAATCTACAAAAACGCGACTCTTAAGCTTTGCCTCATCGTCGCAAAGCAAAGCCCCCTTTTTCTCCTCCCATTTCGCCTCTTCGCCGGCGGTATGCTTACATGTTCCCAACTTGATCGTTCCATTTAGCGTCTATCCAATCACTACACTCCAAAATCGACTCATCGATTCTCCTTCACAAGCGTTTTTCGATCCAATTTTGCACCTTTACACCCGCCGTTCGGTGAAGTGCGATGGACGTAGAGGATTGCATGAGCAGCGGCGGCGAAGAAGATTACTATTGCTCTGATCGTGATTCGCTTGACGATGCGCTCGAGAACGAAGAACCTGATCCTCAGTGGGCTCCTCCTAAAGGTTCCTCATCTAAGGTATTGAGTTTCTTCGTATGTATTTATTTTATTGCGACGAAAATTAGGGTTCTTTTGTGCTTAGGTTTTAATTGAATTCCGATTCGGACTGTTTAATCAGCTGTGGCTGCGGTGTTGTTGAATTATGCTGGAATTGTGCTATAGATTTTGTTGTGGTGATATCTGTGTATTTCAATGTTTTGGTAGGAGTTAGCGACCGCGTGTTCTCGAGTTCGAGTTGATCGAATCACACGAGCTAAAGAATTAGGATTTATGTCATGTGTGACATTGCAGCTTGATAGTTTAGTTTTGAGGTGTGGCTGGATTGGGGGTTTTCTTTTACTTTTTTTGTGTTCTTTCTGTTTAGGTTTGTTTTTGTGATTGAGTGGTGGTCTTTGTGCAGGAATGTGTGTGCAGAAATTCATATCTTTATATCTAAAATTGAAATAAAAACCTACTGTAGACCGTGTAGTGATTGTTTGAATTCTGTTTTGCTGGTATATATTTTTAGTGTATTTAGTTCATTGTTTCCTATGTTTTTTTTTAATCTCTGGGAGAGAGACAGTTAGGTCTAACGACGACAGAGTTTTGTTTTTCTCCTACAAACTAAACAAAGCCTGGTCGCATACATCTTTCTGCAATGTCCTCTCATTAACGTATGTTTTTTTCACCACATATGTGACATCCTTGTTCTTGATGAATTTCAGCTGTTTCTCTTTTAATTGCTCGAGACACTAGCTTAACCGTTAGCTCCTCACTTGAGCAATTCAAACAGTTTGCTTTTTGGACTTTGCACATTTTGGTTAGTCGACGCCTTAGATGGACGTACCTCTTTGATGCACAATATTCTTTTACGTATTTACCGTTCCACCTGTTTGCTAAAACTGAACAGACGTTTCAACTCTACGTAGTGATGCTTCACATTTCTTTTGGTTTTTTAATTGTAGTGTTGAGGATTGTAAGAGTGGGGTGGAGCATATATTAGGTTATATATTATTTTCAAATTGTAGTAAATGTGATGGCTTTCTCGTAGAAAAATTCATTTGAATTCTAGGATTTAGATATGTTAAGTAAACTAATCAAGCAACGCACCTCTTAGTTATTATGGGTATGCTAACCTTTGATTATTGGTCAATTGGGTAGTTTTTGAAGTGTACTTAGGGTCTTTTTTTTATATTATATGGGATGTGATGCAAAGAATTTTTTAAAGAATTTAGTGCTTTCCCTTTGAAACAATCAAGCTCTTGGTGCTTCAAAGTTGTAGATATTCTAGGTTTGAAGCTTATTTTTTCTTAGTTCTTTATTAGTTGTTTTTCGCAAATCATATTATTTGATTTCTTGTTGTGCATTATTTTGTCTAATTGCTTCAAATTTTTTTTTAATCTAACATTATCTACATAAATGGATTGCAATTTGGCATTACATGGCATCAAGCTATCTAATTACACACTCTATCTTTAACATATTGTAGGTCTATTGGCACTTCATGTTTTCAGCATCCAATTTTACTTGAACCATGCCCGTAAACATTTTTTTTTATTCTTAGGTAATAAAGAAATATACTAATCCAATGAATTTTTTATTTTTATATTTCTAACTTTCTTGACAATATAATCATTTAAATATAAGAATAGTAAGATGCATTTCGGAAACTCGTTTTGTTTCGAAGGACCAATTATGTAAATTACCATCCTATTTATTTCAAAGCATGTTTCTCCTTTCCAAAATCTTAGATTTCTCTCATCTACAAAAATGGCGTTTCTACATCCCCGTCCCCGATTAAGAAAATTGGCAGAGTCATCCTTTAAAGTTTCAAAATCCATTAATAGAAATTCTTCGGCTCCTTCTTTTGAATCAAGTAGATTCCGTCTCCACAAATCCACTTCAATTTCGAATTTAAGTCTCCTGAAAACCAATTCACTTTCGAATTTTAATCTACAGAAAACCACTAATGTGGTTCCATTTCAATTTGAATCGTTGATTTCAAGAAGACTGTCTTTTGTTGCATATAATGTTTAAAGGTCAGGTTTTTAGTGGAAAAAAATGACAATCTTCTTGAAATCAGCGATTCAAACTGAAATGCCACCACATTAGTGGTTTTCAGGACATTAAAATTCGAAAGTGAACTGGTTCTCAGGAGACTGAAATTCGAAATTGAAGTTGATTTGTGGAGACGGAATCTACTTGATTTTAAAGGAGCCGAAGAAGTTCTATTAATGGATTTTGAAACTTTAAAGGACGAATCTGTTAATTTTCTTAATCGGGATTGCAGAAACTAGGGGTGTAAACGAGCCGAGCCGAGCCCGAGCCTGATACTAATCGAGCCGAGCTCGTTAGATTATCCTGAAGCTCGAGCTCGGCTCGGTTCGAGCCTAAAATTTTAGGATCGAGCTCGGCTCGTGGAGTGAAAATAAAGCTCGAGATCGGCTCGGTAAGGCTCGATTTCATTCACTACGGTTAAACGAGCAAAAGCTTGGCTCGAGCTCGTTTATAGGAAGCCTTAAACGAGCCAAAGCTCGGCTCGAGCTCGATTTGGGGGGTTAAATTTAATAATATATTAAATATATAACAAAATAATATAAAATTTTACTAGGCTCGTTAAGGCTCGCGAGCCTAAACGAGCTTAGAAGGCAAAGCTCGAGCTCGAGCTCGATAACTAAACGAGCCATATTTTAGGCTCGAGATCGGGCTCGGGCTCGTTAAGGCTCGGCTCGTTCGAGCTTTTTACCGATCCGATCTCGAGTAGCTCTCGAGCCGGCTTGACTCGTTTACACCCCTAGCAGAAACGCCATTATTGTAGATGAGAGAAATATGAGATTTTTTAAATGAATGAAATAGGAAAGGGGAAACATGCTTTCAAATAAGTATGATGGTAATTTACATAATTGGTCCTTTCTGAAATGCATCTTACTATTCTTATATTTAAATAATTATATTGTCAAGAAAGTTAGAAATAAAAAATTCATTGGATTAGTAGATTTCTCTATTATCTAAGAATAAAAAAAAAAGTTTACGAGTATGGTTCAAGTAAAATAATGTGTATGTTTCCTGGTTAAAAGCCAAGTGTCCCTAGGAGTGTTCAAAACCGGATATCCGAAATTTCGGATATTCGAAATTTCGGATAGTAAACCGGATATCTGAATTAAAAAAGAAAAACTTTATAACTGTATTCGAATTTGAGAAAATGAAACTTGTTCTATAACTTCCAAACAACAAATTCAAACCAAATACAAACTCAAACAACAAAAACATTTAAAAAAATTCATAGATAAATAACAAAAACATTCAAAATATCCAAAGATAAATTCAAAGATGGTATTTGGTTCGTTGAAGATAACTTGTAAACGTCATTGCTCCAGGCCTCCAACCCTTGTAAACATGTATCTTCAAAGTTGAAACCTATGAAATAATTCATCAAAATAAATTTTAAGATACCTTAACTCCTTAAATTTAAGTATTGTTAAATTACCGTCTAAAGTTAACTATAAAGACTCGATTTGTTTACTAAAATAGTCTTTAAGTAAGTTAGATAAATATCTATTTGTTTAAATATCAAAACAATAACAAATGAAATTATAGTAATCTTTACGGATTGGAAAGGATTGCAGGAGATTGAGCTCACCTAACTACAACACTCGCCTTCTTCTATTTCGTCATCCTTCCAACCGTCACCCGCATAGCCTTAATCACCTATAGCACAAACCAGGTCATACACCATAAACCTCTCACCTTCGCCTACAGCACAAACCTGGTCATACACCATAAACATTTTGAGTCGAATATGTTATGCTAATTGTAAAAGATACAAACCTGTTCAAGGTAGTATTTTTCACTTGACCAACTGAGAGGTGGCATCACTAATGGCTGGGATCCGTACTTTCTGCTAAATCTCTTTGGTAACTTTCACCATGTTACAAATTTGAAGCTTTTTGTTATAGAAAAAGCACTCAAAAAAGTTATTTAGTGAACTGCTTGAACTTAAGATTCCTCATGTCCTCAAAGGTAAAATCATATATCAAATTCCTTAAGCAATTCATCAAAATAATTAGGCAATGAGAACAAAACATTTTTAAACAACAATGATATAAGATGTATGTCAATTCAGAACCTTAATCCACCGTCATAATGCTAAGTCAAACAATCCAAAGTTTTAAAAATCCTATTTTCATTCAATACAGTAACTAAAATCTAAGAGCAACTGAGTAAGTAAAATCAAATTTAACTGTAACTAAAACCTATCATAAGTCACACAGTAACTAAAACCTGTCATAAGAGTTAAAATACAGTAACTAAAATTAATATTCAACATTCAACAAACTCACTGTAATAGCTTGATATTGATGGTGGATTGGTTCATTGGTTTTAAATTTAAACTAAGTGGCTAATAGCTTGACAAGATCGAACATGTAGATTTGTGACGGTGGGAATACCAAATCAGATTTGTCAAGACTCAAGAATCTAACCTGTAGATGAAGAAAAATATAAAATCAAGGATCTTGTGGAGAGGGCTAATTGCTTGATAAGATCGAACCTGCAGATTTGTCAAGAATCGAAGAAAAGAACTTACATATTATATAATCAATTTTGACGAAGAAAAAAACATAGAAAATACCTTTCAATGTCGTGGTCTAGTGAAAGAACAGAACACAGAGGCGTCGAGTGAGACGCTGAAGTCGGGAGGCGGCAGGGAGGCAGCAGGCGGCGGTCAGCAAGGAGGCGGATTTGAAGATTGGCGTCGAGTGAGACGCTGAGTAGAGGAGAGATGTGGAGGATTTGCAATTAGGGTTTCTGCTTCTCAATGTGTTATATGTTATATATATTTAAATATAATAAATAATTAAAAAATAACTAAATTAATATTTTGGATTCGGATATCCGAAATATCTGAAAATTTCAAATATTAATATCCGAATCCGAAATTTCAGATAATTCGGGTTCGGTTTCGGATTCGGATTTTTTTGAACACCCATAAGTGTACCCATGCGGATCGTCTTTTGTTGCATATTATGTTTCAGCACGAGTTAAAATCAGATTTGAACCTAAAAACGGATGTTTTATATTATTGTGTTGGCGGGCAGACGTTACGATTTGGACCCAAAGAGTTTTGCTTTATAATCGGATTTAGATTTGGTAGATGGCATGAGGCTTCTACAACATCTTTATCATCGACATTTAAAGAACGAGTTTTTAGTGGAAATATAATTAAAGTTGATCAATTAAAACAAATTTTTGCTCAAGATTTGTCTATATATGATGATCAAGATGTTCGTATTTGTCTGTTACTTTTGTAGGAAACCGGATTTAAAGGAAGCCTTAAACCTCATGCCTCATCTAGTCAAGCAAAGTGATTATACAGTCTAATTAAACAAAGTAAAGCAAGTACTAGTGTACTAAATTAAACTATATTATAAGTTGAATCAATCATCATTACAGTTACATATTGTATAGTTTCTGCAATAACAAACTGTTATATAATTCTTTCTTTGAGATGTTATCATTATTATTAAGCTTTCTTGAATCTTTCTTGCATTTTTTACAGGTCATAACAAAAGAGTCTCTTTTGGCTGCACAGGTAGAACTCTACAAGTCTAGCTCAAGTTGGTTAACCTTTTGTAGTTATGGTTTTGCCATCTATATTGCACCTTATCTACTTGTTGAGTACTGATAATTTACATCACCTTTTTAGAGGGAAGATTTGCGTAGAGTTATGGAGTTACTGTCTCTGAGGGAACATCATGCACGGACCCTACTTATACATTATCGTTGGGATGTTGATAAGGTACTCGCAGTACTTGTAGAGAAAGGAAAAGACCGTTTGTTTAAAGAGGCTGGTGTGCCTATGCTTGAGTCTCATAATCCAGACTCATCGGTATCTACTTCTACAACAATGTGTGATATATGCATGGAGGACTTGTCATCCAGTGAAATGACAAAAATGGATTGCGGGCACTGCTTTTGTAATAACTGTAAGAGATCCTTAATCATCAATCAATTGGTTTGTTGTATTATTGGAATGATGGGTACCAGGTACTCATGCTAATTTTTTTGGCAGGTTGGACAGAGCACTTTGTTGTAAAAATAAATGAGGGGCAGAGTAGACGAATCAGATGCATGGCTCATAAATGTTTTGCTATATGTGATGAGGCAATAATCCGGAATCTAGTTAACAAAAAGCATCCTGACTTGGCTGAGAAATTTGATCGGTTTCTTCTCGAGTCGTACATTGAGGACAATAAAATGGTTAAATGGTGTCCAAGTACTCCTCATTGTGGGAATGCAATCCGTGTCGAAGAAGATGAATTTTGTGAAGTAGAATGTTCGTGTGGTAATCAATTCTGTTTCAGTTGCTTATGTGAAGCTCATTCTCCTTGTTCTTGTGTAATGTGGGAACTTTGGACTAAGAAATGCCGTGATGAATCAGAAACGGTCAATTGGATTACAGTTCATACAAAGCCTTGTCCGAAGTGTCATAAACCTGTTGAGAAAAATGGTGGCTGCAATCTAGTCAGCTGCATTTGTGGACAAGCCTTTTGGTAAGAGCATGATTTTGTTGTTCATTCCATTTATTTAAGCGCATTCAATCCCTTCTATAGAGTTGGCAATTTCGACCCATTTACTTATAAAGGTTGGCATATCTTATTTTAAATCTCAAAACTGGTCAAATGAAGCTTTTTGCTAAAAAAGTGAACGACACAGATCGGCTGAACGTGTTGAAAGTTGCCCGGAGTGTATTTTTAGTGATCAACTTCCTAAATCATTTTATTCTAAGATTAAGATTATTATTGTAACTATATTGCTTTGTGATCATATCTAATGATGTGATCATATCTAATGATGTAATCATTATATAAAAAATGAACAAAACAGGGTTTTCTGGGTCAGTCCAACCTGACCCGACTCGACCCGGTTCGTCCTGAACTAAAGATGACCCGTTTTGACGTGTTACCTGATCCACACATCTTGTCCCAACTAATGTTTTGGTAAGAACATTGTTTTTGTGTACTGTTCAAGTTGTGGGAAAAGGTTTAATGTATTTGCTAGTCCTTTTGGATAATCCTAATATGCTCAATGACCTGCTTTAGTTATCCAACTAATATGTAGCACTGCAGCCGCTATTTCCAATGCTCAATTTTCTTTCTTTGACTACGTATGAACTAGTTGGCTTTGTGGTGGCGCAACGGGCCGGGATCATACATGGTCAAATATCACTGGTCATAGTTGTGGTCGGTACAAGGAAGATCGTGAGAAAAAATCCGAGCGTGCAAAGCGGGACCTCTATCGGTACATGCATTATCACAATCGTTACAAAGCTCATACAGATTCATTTAAGCAGGAATCTAGGCTTAAGGAGACCATACGTGACAAGGTGGCAGTTTTGGAGGGAAAAGATTCACAGTTAAGAGATTTTAGCTGGGTTACAAATGGGCTGTATCGGTTATTCAGATCAAGGCGGGCACTTTCCTATTCGTACCCATTTGCATTCTATATGTTTGGTGAAGAGCTTTTCAATGATGAGATGACAAAAGAAGATCTAGAGTTAAAACAACATTTATTTGAGGATCAACAGCAGCAGCTTGAAACTAACGTTGAGAAACTATCCAAGTTTATTGAGGAACCATTTGATACCTACCCTGAGGACAGAATAATGGAAATTCGGATGCAAGTTATTAATTTATCCGTGATCACTGACAAATTGTGCAGGAAAATGTAAGTACAGATGTTAATAAGTTTTTCTTTTAAATAAGAGCAATGTATTAACTCGGTTACATTTGTAGGTATGAATGTATTGAGACGGATTTGTTGGGTTCCCTACAATTTGGCATTCATAACATAGCTCCGTATCACTCAAAAGGGATTGAGAAAGCTACAGAGCTTCCTATCAGTTGGGCTGCAAAATCATGCAATGCCGATAAACGTCATAAGCTGGAAGACCCTACTAATGGTAAAATATCTTGTACTCTTCTTTCTTTAGAGGTGGCAATTTCGACCCATTTACTTTTGAATGGGTAAAATTGGGTTGTGTACTTGTGTGTCATCTCAAGCAGACCAGCTCAAATCATTTAGCTAAAAGGGGAATAGGTCAAATGGATTGAAAGTCGCCCAAAGTCTAATGCTAAATTGCTAATGCAAACCTTGTGGAGTGGTGCAAGTGGTAAGCATCATGCCCCACATGCATGAGGTCTTGGGTTATAGTCTCTCCACCAGGCCACCTACCCGGCTTAGGCCGCGCTTTACCTGTTCTGACCGGTTAGTAGGGTATTGGTTAGGGCTCAAGGGTTTAATGCATAAGCGTGTTCCCTTGGTTATAAAAAAAAATGGCTAATGCATACAACTTCCTAAATCGTTTTATTTGAATTATTGGATCATTATTGTTATAATGTTGTATTTGTAAATCTTACATTGTGTATTTATAACAAAATGGGCAAAAACTTTTCTACCGATCTGCCCGGCCCATTTCAACCCACAATCGAACCCATTGTGCCAACTCCAGTTTGATCATTGATAAACTAATTGTTTACACCATGTATCCCATCATCAATTTTGTGCGAACCATCTCACCCTTTTTCACATCAAGTAAATGAGGCCCTAATCGGCTAATCCCAAGGGTGCTTACGGAAGTCATCGTGTCTATTAGGTGCTATTAATTTCTTTTGTGTGCACACCAATCTTCTTTTGTTTGGGTTCTGAGTGTGTATGGTGTGCACTTGGACCTCATAAATTTAGTGTAGCATGGTTACTAAAAAGTAAAAAGATGTAAATGAGGCCTAATCTTATGAGATTGGCCTAGTGGAAAGTCCTTGGTACTTGGTGTTTAACGAACCTTCAAACCTTAGGTTTGACTCGCTCTACGCACTATCAATTGCTTGGGTGTGTTTCTATGGGCTGAAAGGCCCAAATTTTGCCTGGATTTTGTGGGAAAGATTTTTGCACAAACACCATAGATTCGTTGAACAAAATTTTGTCAGAAACCACGAGTCACAAAATGAGATTGTGCATTCTGTATGCTTTGTTGGAATAGATGAATAAAGATAGGTCCCACATTATGTGGGATACTAAAAACTGCCTTTTGCTAGCATGGCCAAGTGAAGTGGTGAGCTTTGGAGCAACATGAAGTTGGAAATTTTATTTTTATAATGTTAGAGAGAGAATTTAGTTCACAACTTCACACACTTCTCTTGTTAACCCACACAAATACAAGGAGCCTTGGACCTTGGTATAACTGGGTTGCACTATTAACTGAATTGCTAATATCTTCTTGGCAAAATATATGTTTAAGAACTAGATGTGGCAAAATGGGTGGGGGCGGGTCACGGGTAGGTTAGGTAGCGGGTCAAAACAGATAATTTGTTAAGAAATTCAGGTTTACCCGAGACACTTCTCTAAAATGTTTTCCCTTGAAAATTTTGAACATTTATGTTAGTAATTGGTAATTATTAGTGTGCTAAATATGATTGCAATAGTTATATTATTTCAGTAACAATCTCTAATTTGAATGAAACGATTTAGGAGGTTGTAATTGTATAATATTAAAAATACATTTTGGTAACGTGTGACACGTTAAACATAAAACACAACCTGAATCGACGACTCATTGATCAAAATTGTTTCATCTGAACCATAAAGTGAAGCATGACAGGTGATCTCAACATATCCGTCTGATATGGCTGTTCGTGTATGTTACAGGTGGCACATCTGAATCTGATCGGCCTTCAGGCTCTGGCAGCTCGGAAGAGAGTGGCTTTTCTTCTCTGAAGAGGGCCAGAAAAGACGGGTTTGGAGATGGTATGTTTGACCTCAATTTGCCTGCAGACGTCATTGATAGAAACTGAGGTGGTCAAAAACTCGATCGGAGTTGCTCTAGTTATAAACAAGTGTATAGCTCTGACTTAGGAGCGACTCTATTTTATGAATTTCTACAATCTTTTGATACTACCTAATTATATAAAGGAGAAAACCTAGCAGCTTTTTGGTTATTTATATAAGATCTTTTGATTCTCATGGTGATGTAGAGTGGACTTGTTGCTTTGTGTTGAAGCAGGTTTTAAGGGATTGGTTTGTAAAATTGTTTATCTTTTGGTGGTTCATTTATGCTAGAGGATAAATCTGCGGGTCTCCCGAGTCAAATGACGGGTCAAAATGGTCTTGAATTAGACGTGTTGGGGTAAGAGAAGGAGCTTTTTTACCTTTTTATAGCACGTGTCAAAAACGGGTCAACTTGATCAACAATCACATTTGGGCACATATGATTTTTCAACTTTTTTAGACAGGTATATTCCTTTTTGATCTCTTGTCAAGCAAGAGTTTAGTGATGATCGGTATGAGGTCGAGTATGTGACGTGAAGTGTAATTCTCATGTTGATGTAGAGTCGACTTGCTGCTAGGGGTGAGAAAAAAACGATTTCGACCCTCAAGAACCACGAACCTGACCCTTAGAATCGTGGGTTAGAACCTTTTTAGCAAAAAAGGTTGGTTCAAGGTCATGAGATTTTAGGTTTTAAAGGGTCCGGGTCGGTTCCGGGTAGAACCGTGAGTCAGAACCTTAAAAACCTTAGGAACTTTGAGATTTTAAATGAATAAAAAAAAACCTAGATTTTGTTGGGATTAGGGAACCAATTAACCAAACGACGTTTACTCCTATAATCGTGAAAAAAGAGCCGCACTACATCTTCTCTCTTCAACATATAACCGACACTTCATCTTCTCTTCAAGTAAGAACTGGTCTTCATCTTTATTAAATTTGTGTGTATGTATGCGATTACATTGTTGTATGTATGCGATTAGTTTCAATATCTCCAATTGCAAATAGAATGGATAACATGGGTGAAAACTGAAAACCTACTTTGTATGTATGCGATTACAGTGCAAATAGAAATATATAATGGATAACATGGGTATGGCACCTACATGGCATGCAATTGCTCATTTAACTTTTATAGTTGTATGTATGGCATGTCATCATTATTCACCACCTAGCTATAAGACCTATTGTATGTATACATTGCAAATATAAAACCTTACTATATGTATACATTGCAAATATAAAACCTACTGTATGTACACAACATTGTGATATATACTTTTTTTTTAAATAGAATGGATGCAAAAAATATTTCAAGTGATGATAATGACGAAACCGTTGATAAAACACAAGCCAAAAAAAGAAAAAGTAACACATTGAAGAGTCGGACCCTTAGACCCGACCCTTTAGACCCTTACCCGGACCTTCCTTATAGGGGTTGGTTCCTGGTTCCAGACTTTTTGATTTCAAGGTTCCGGTTCCGGGTCGGGTCGGACCCTTTGATCACCCCTACTTGCTGCTTTGTGTTTAAGCAGGTTTTGAGGGATTGGTTTACAAAATTTTTATCTTTTGGTCAATGTTTTCAAACCCGGACCGGACCGTGAACCGGAGACTAGAGCGGTCTGGTTATGTGTGTTGAAACGGGCCTGCAGCGACCCGGCCGGTTGGTCCAGGAACCGGTGGTCGAACCGAAAACCCGGGCGGTTGGACCAGATCTGTAGAGGAGAAGCAGCGGCGGCTACAACATCGGAAGCAAGTAAGCAACGGTGATAGTACAGGAGAGGCAACCAGATCTGTAGAGGAGAAGCACCGGTAATAGTCAACTACCAGATACATAAAAGAAAGGCAACCAGATCTGTAGAGAAAAGAGAAGGGTTTCAGCGACGGCGACGAGTAGAGGAGAGCGGCGGCGGCGACGGTGACCTGAATGAAGGGAGGAGAAGCAGAGAAAAGCGAAGGGTTTTATCCTGTTAAGAGATGTAGACAGGAAGGAAACAGATATATTCATTTAAATATCTTTTGATTAATTTTATTTATTTATTAGTGATGTAGACATCACAAAGGAAAAGAAAGAAAACAAACATAGTAGTTTTACATCTATTTTTCTTTCTTTAATTTCTATATTTTTTCTAATAAGTCTTAAAAATTAAAGTTTAGAACTAATTTATTAAACTTTTATTATTAGAAAATAAATATATTATTTATTATCTTGTCCGGTTCTTGAATCCGGTCCGACCGGTTGAACCGGTCTGACCAGTGGACCGGTAAGATGTCCGGTTCGATGTCTGGTCCGGTTATGAAAACATTGCTTTTGGTTATTCATTTATGCTAGAGGAGGTAAAATCCGTAGATCTTGTGGGTTAGATAACGGGCTTCAATTAGACATGTGGGGTCAGAAATAGAGCCTTTTACCTTTTAGTACTTGTCAAAATGGGTCATGTTGATCAAAGATAACATTTGGGCCCTTTCTTTTTATCACCTCCTGGTTTTCAGGACTCTGGACGTGTGACTTGTTGGCACCATGTCTCTTTTCTTGTGTTTATCAAAGTTTATATCGTAGCGGAAAAATATGTTTGGATCTTTTTCTTTGTAAATAATCAACTCATAGGTTGAATAAAACATTTTTTTATAAATAAAGATTTAAATATTCTTTTGTTTTTAACAACATTTTTTTCTGTCATCTAACAGGTTTACAAAAATTTTGAAGAAAATAATTTTTACAATATGTCCTGCTTTCACACAGATTTTCAAGTCTTTAGTCACAAGGCAGTTCCTGTGCCTAGGGAGTCAGAATAATTTTAACACTAATCTCACTAAAATATATATTCTTTCATTGTCTACCTGAAAAATATTTGAAAATGATACGTCAGTAAAAAGCTGATGAATACATTTAATGGACACAAATATTCTTGGCATGAATAGTATTAAAGCATCTCATCAAAATTTATATAGTCAATCTGCTCATTTAGCATGACTATTTCTCATCATAGTATAACTTCTGTATACACACTTAGTGTCCTGTCTCTAGTAGGTCGACTACTGAGAGTTACATTCCAGTTTTATGTCTACTGCGGGTAACCCCCATCTTATATCTTTCCTACATAGTACCTGAAGGATAACCAATGCATACACTAGCCTCTTTTCTCTAGTAGGTCAACTACTGAGAGTTACGTCCCAGTTTTACGTCTGTTGCGGGTAACCCCCGTCTTACTTCTTTCCTACAGAACACCCGAGGCTTTCATTTGTAACACATATATTAGTTTGATCAAATTATGAGTATAGTCAAGGCCTGAGTGTTTGTCCATAGAAAACCTTCACTTACCTTACCATTTTTGTGAACAAAATCATTCATATATTTTGAAGGCATAAAAACATTTCATAGCATGTTTGCCTCTAAGCCCAAAACATTTTAAAATGGTTTAAAAATTGGCTATACATTCACCTTTTCATAATCTTGGCTTTTGAAAAAGTTTGAGAGTTCCTAACATCCTTCTCTTAGTTGAGCGGCACCTCGATGTCGGTTTCTAACCTCGGGTTTTCTTAGCGGAGATTCTACGTATTTCCTCTAAGCAGAAAGTGCTTAAATATGAGCGCGACACGTTAATATAGAAGGTGGGTTCGTATTTTTGAAAGTGGGATACGAATGGTGAAGTGTGGAAGAATGAAAAGCTCTTGATTTCCATTTATAGGCTAAAATGACATCGGTAGCAGACCGCTAGGCAGGGGGTACCGCCCTAACCCTAACGATTCAGCATTGTCATGCGTCAACATCTCTGGGCACCGCCTCATTTTGCGGCGTAGCAGACAACTAAACTATGGGTAGCGGTCCGCTACCCTTGCCACGCGTCAAAAACCCTAGTGACGCATCAGGCCATGTGTCACTCCCTGGTTAAAGGCGTCAGGACCACGTAGCGGTCCGTTAAGAGCACGGTAGCGGTTCTCTACCGTCTAACTTTCACAATCTTAAACTCTTTTTTGTCCTTGATCTTTTGGTTAATTGCAATTCTAGTCCTCCTAGTTTTATTTTCGTGTAAAATTTGGGATCAAAATTTCATGGGTGTTACCCTTTTGATTTTTTGACGAGATACATTTCTTTTTCGATTTTATATCAACATAATATTTACGTGATAATCATGTTTGAAGCCGAGTATACGATGATGAAAGAAAAAAAGTTTTTAAATAACCTTTTTAATCAAAAAGTAGTTTTAAATGACTTCTTTTAATAGAAAATAGTTTTTCATGTCATAAAGTAAGCGTACCTATTAGAAATCTTTTGATTGGTTTATTTATATCATTACTTTACTGTAAAAAGAAAAAAATATTTAAATATCCTTAAAGGCTAAAATGTTATGTTTTTTTTTGAACGGCGAACATTGAATGTTGTGACGTCGCACCCCCCGTCATATGGGAGAGTATCGTCCAACTCCGGCCAATATGTTGTTTTAATCGGGCCCACTTGGCGTCAGAGTTGGAGAGCATCCAAGGAAAAATCCCTCCCAATACGGCCCCTTCCGGGTCTCAGGGAGAGCCGAGGCTCGAACCTTGGATCGGCGTGGGTAAAACCCAGGTGCATCAGCCTAAGAGCTAGGCCTCATTTGCATGCCGCAGAAACTAATGAGGAGGACATGGATCGAACCTGGGTCACAAGGAACACCAGGTCTCTCTCTTATCACTCCATCACCAGCTCATTGGCGGCTAAAATGTTATGTACAAGTCAAAACTAATGGTCTAGAGTTTAGACTCTGGTGTATATTTTAGCACACTCGTTTTGACGTTTTATTTATTAATTGTTGTTAGCCTCGTCAACTTTACACATCACAACTTCACAAGCCTCAAGAGTGTTTATCCTTTGATTAATCTTATATTAAAATCTGTTAGCTTTTATTTTTTAATAAATATAAATTTCATGATAATTCAAAATTAAATATTTAGAAATAATAAAAATAGACTAAAAAAAGTATTTTATATGCAAAAACCGAAGTTAACACATTCAACTAAAAGATTTAGAAAGTTAAAGATGAAGATATACATGTCTAGCTTCACGACCGTCAACTACTATACCCAAGCACTAAACATGAGTTGTTCAGTATCTCGGTCATTATCCAATCCTATATTTAACATTGAGATTCAACTTTAATAAAACGAAGGTAAAATCTAAAGTTTAACATATAATAGTTGATATATCTTTTCTAGAGAACATTCAAGAGCTGGTTATAGAATCAGAGTTGCTCAAACTAATCAAAGTTGTAGTTTCTCTTAAGTATTAGATGCAAACTACTTTTAGCCTATCTGATCAAGACAAGAATTTGCCCTTGGTGAAACGTAAAACTATTGCGGCCCCCTGATAGGAAAAAAAAATCCAGGCCCCCCTTGCGTTTTTCTTCAAGCTTCGCCACTTTTCTTAGAGAAATCATTTGCTTGCATTTCAACAACAAACGAACAATTTCGTAATTCTGAGTTCTTGGTGTAAATGAGAATTTTGAATTATGAAACTTTTAAGTGTTTTAATATTTTCGAAGCTTTACAAAATCGAGCTATTCAAGAAATTCATTCCCTGCTCACAAACACATTTCCTTGAAGGTTTATTTTAGAGTAAATTACACAAATTGTCCTTTAATTATACTAGAAATTACATTCTGTGTCCTTTGACTTCAATAAGTACACCACAGGTCCTTTTCTTACATACTTTTATACATCCTATGTCCTTTACACTAACTGGTGTTAAGTTTTTCTGTTAAGTCTAGACATGTGCATTGCACATGAGGGTAAAATGGTCATTTTACCCTTAAAAGGATAATTTATGTAATTTCCTACTTTTCTTCATAAAACCCTAACCCACCCACCCACCCACCCCCTTGTTCTCTCTCTATTTCTCTCTGTAAGAACACCACCCCCACCAATCCCTCCTAAAATGGAGAATTCTCCTGCTTCCCACAGCTGCTACACCACCACCAACCACTACCCATCGCCGCCGCCAACTCCCGTCGCCATCTCCGATCCCAACAACCTTCGTTCAAGCCGACACCACCTCGTTCAAAAAAGTAGTCCAAATGCTAACCGGGTCATCCGAAACAGTCAAACACACCTCCTCCGCCGCTGACCGACCCAACCCGCCGGCAAGAAACCCGATCCCTCCCATGAAAACTGCTCCCAACAGGATTGACGCTATCGAAGCTGTTAATTTGATTCGTAGCGATGCGAAGGAAAGGTTGAGGGGAATGAAACCCTAATGTCTCTGCTTTTCAAGTTGGATTCGATTCGCGGTGTGGATTGTGGCGTTAGGGATTTGAGAAAAGCGGTAACTAGGAAAGCAATTGCGTTACAGGAGAAGGTGGACTCAATTGCTCAGCAAACCCTAGATTCACCTGATCGTGGTTCTAGCGAAATTGAACTTGACAACAATGGCTGTATAAGTGCATCAGAGCAAGTCAAAGAAACCTCTAATTCTCTTGATGAGATAGTCAATTTGGAAGCCATTGATGAAGATGGCAGTGTTGTTATGAATTCCGTTCCTGTAAAGGCTGCAGATGTGAGTGGTGAATCGGAAGCCATGGAAACTAGACCATTTTACCCTCATGAACTTGACAACAATGTTTTTGTTCCAGCAACAGCCATATCGGTCGACAACACCTGGATGGAACCTGATTCCGTCTTTAAATCTTGGCATTTCTTCTTCAAATTGATCTTGTTTCGTCTTCAAATGTGGCGATTATTAGCAATTGATTTGAGTGGAGATGGTGGTTCAGATGAGACAGGGGTTGAGATGAGAGATGAGAGACGAGAGAGAAGGGTTTTATGTTTTAGTAATTAATTACATAAATTGTCCTTTTATGGGTAAAATGACCATTTTACCCTAATGTGCAATGCACATGTGTATATTTAACAGAAAAAGATAACACCAGTTAGTGTAAAGGACATAGGATGTATAAAAGTATGTAAGAAAAGGACCTGTGGTGTACTTATTGAAGTCAAAGGACACAGAGTGTAATTTCTGGTATAATTAAAGGACAATTTGTGTAACTTACTCTTTATTTTAACAAACATCAACAAGAAAAATACAACTCTTGTTTAATAAAGAGTAAATTACACATATTGTCCTTTAATTATACTAGAAATTACACTCTCTGTCCTTTGACTTCAATAAGTACACCACAGGTCCTTTTTTTACGTACTTTTATATACTCTATGTCCTTTACACTAACTGGTGTTAAGTTTTTCTGTTAAGTTTTGGCATGTGCCTTGCACATGAGGGTATAATGGTCTTTTTACCCACTAAAGGACTATATATGTAATTTTTCACTTCATCTTGTTTATAAAACCCTAACCACCCACCTACCCTTAACCCCATTGTTCATTCTTGCCTGATTCCGACAAATTAAACAATCAATTGCATCAGTGAGCTAAATTCAAATATTCATCTGACGGCATTAGGTGAGCTAAATTCAAATATTCATCTGACGAAAAATTAAACAATCAATTGCATCAGTGAGCTAAATTAAACAATCAATTGCATTAGGCCAAGCTGCACCCATAATTGGACTGACGGCATCCAACTCCATTTGAAGGCCTATTCCATGCCGGCTTTTTAGACGCATTAGAACCACCGCTGTTATCAGAACCATCTGCTTGACCCTCGGCACCGGAATCATCAACAGAGCCGACCGTCTCCGAGGCCACTTTAGACGGAGACAATCAGAATAAGCGTTACTAACATATTCAGGAACCGACGACCATGACGGTGACGCCAGAGCAGGAACCGTAGCAGAAACCGGCACCGCCGGAGCAGGAGCAACTATCGCCACTGAAACCGGAGAAACCGATTCTGACTCACCGCCGCCACCGTGAACAATCTGACTCCACAGCGATGTAACCGCTCGCTGCACAGTAGGGCTGTTGAGCCCATCGTCGCTAGATTGAATGTTTGTGGCAGCCATAGGGTTCTATTCAGATACCTTAAATATAAAATCAAAACCCAAAAACACGATCAAAATTGGGGGATTAAAATTCGAACAACTAAATAATCAACGGCAAATGCTATGCTAGTGTTTGATGTTCCAAAGATTTTGCTTCGACGACAGATGATCCGATTAAAAGACAATTTATGCTGGGGGGAGGTTTGGGGAAGAAGATGGGGGTGTGGTGTTTTTAAGAAATTAGTAAAAAGACTATTATACCCTCATGTGCAAGGCACATGTCAAAACTTAACACTAGTTAATGTAAAGGACATTGAGTGTATAAAAGTACGTAAAAAAAGGACTTATGGCGTACTTATTGAAGTCAAAGGACACAGAGTGTAATTTATAGTATAAATAAAGGACAATCTGTGTAATTTACTCTTTAATAAAATACTAAAAGTGTTAGTTGTTTACTTTTTATTTCTAAATTAGATCATAAATAATGTTTATATTTTCTTTTCCTTTTCTAGCGAAAAAACCATATTGACTTTGTTTTGCTTTTTTTTTTTAACGGCAATTTGGATCACTGACGGGTCACTGACACACTCGATCATCTCCACCTCCCTCGGGAGGAATTGACTTTGTTTTGCTGAATACCCAATAAAAAGAAAGTGCGTAATTATTAATTAATGAAATGAATTAATGTGCATGTTAGTTAAAAGATAGATTATATATTTTTTTGTCAGCAGATATATCTAGCGGTTGGGGACTTTGTTATCTTAACCGGGCCCAGAGTTCCCACCCCGGTTCGAACCTCACCCCACACCCCTTAGGAGAAAACCCCCTGACTGAACATGGAACAATTTTTGTCCCAAGCGAGACTCGAACCCATGACCTCCCATTTAAAAAGTCATAAGACTACCACTCAACCAGAAAGCTCGGTAAGAAAGTTTATATTTAGTGTGAAAATTCCTCCTAGTCAAGTGAGTTGTACAACCAACAATTTTGAATTTATTTTAAACACTTTATAATTAATATTTTATAATAACGAAGGTATAAAATTAATTATAAATATTATATTACTGAAATAATATAATATTTTTAAATTTATTCTAAAACATGAGAAAAACGAGAGAGAGACGCGAGAGAAAGTGACTTTTTCATTCATCCACTTATGGTAACACCACATACATCACATATATATAATACTATATGAAAACCCATAAACATTAAGTTCAACTATAAATCAGTCTGTATTTATAACACTTTCTCAGACATTTTATATTATACACTATTAATATTACGCTACTAGATAATGTTTGTTTGGTTTTTCAAAAAAAACTAAATTAACTGATACTACAAAATCAGTTATGATGTCTCACTAAAAACCTTACTAAGAAACCAAGTGAGACAAAACTTAGTTAAGAGAAAGAACAACTTGTATAATATCTTTCAGTTTGCGAAATCCAATATTTTGTGACAACTGCTTAACTTGATCTCTAATATAGTCTTTTTTATTTGAGCGATACAGGCTGCATTGTCTTCATATATTATAGTCGGGCTTCTTTTGATTGAATCTAGTCCGCACTCTTTTTGAATATGTTGAATCTTTAGCATCACATGGAGCGATTACTCGACGTGTTTTGACGACGTTGTTGTTAATGTCTACTTTGTTGATCGCTATGAAATTGTCGTACCTCCATGAATAAAACGTATGTAGACTGAGATCGAGCTCTATGTTGGTCTGCTAAGAATCCTGCATCAGCATAACCAACTAGTTGGGATGCCGTATTTTTTTCGTAGAACAATCTCATGTCTCGAGTCCAACAAAAAATATCAACTTATCATTTAATACGCTTAGTGATTCAACCTTGTTAAAACCCTTGCTAGGAAAACCTAGTGGGGGCAAAACCATAGTTAAGGCAAAATAGTGCAACATACATTATACACAATTAACATCATACTTCAGAATGATGTTAGATTGGTACTTCGTGACTTATAAGACAAATAGAATTTGCCCCAATAAATTGGATCAAACTTATATTAGTATCAGTACAAAGTAAAAACTGAAATACAAAATACAAAATATTGAGAGAGAGAGATTACTTCAAAAGATACTTGTATTACACAGCGGAGATTTGTTACAAGGTGTTTGAGATTACAAGGCAGGGAGAGAAGAAGTGTGTGTCCCTCCCTTTGATAAACACACATATATATAGGAGGAATTCATCTGAAACAATAATGTTATCAGATGTCATCCCTGACGTTATTGAATAATAATACAAACGTTACTAGTTTGACGACTATGGGTATTCGGACTACAGGTCCGAAAATGTTTCACCTTTCTAGCGATTTTAGTTCATCCTTTAAGGCATCTTTCCATTTTGGCCAATCGTTTTTTGTGGATGCGCTTTTCAAGAGTTTTCGGTACATAATCTTCTTTGTGATATACATCAGTTGCTATAGTTAATGCAAATATTTCATCAACATATGTTTCATTTTGGTTCCGTGTTACATAATTTATTAAGATCTCATACTTATTTGGTACCTGAGTTCTTGCTATAGTTAATGCAAATATTTCATCAACATATGTTTCATTTTGGTTCCATGTTACATAATTTATTAAGATCTCATACTTATTTGGTACCTGAGTTCTTTCTAGAACTCCATTATTCTATTCTAGGGTTTTATTACTCTTTTTTGGGATTTCGTTAACCTCTTCTAAGATTCTACCAATAACAACTTCTAGGATTAAGCTAATCTCTTATGGGATTTTATCAATAACCTCTCTTCTGGGGTTTTGTATGTAACATCTTATGGGGTTACACCAACTGCATTAGTCTATTCGTTTTGTTTTCATGGGTTTTTGTCTTTGGAACCGCTTTGTCTCCCACGTTTTCTTTGAATGGTAATATCTTTGTGATTACTTCAATTTAAGCAGGTGAATTTGATGCTAACTTTGTCACACTTTTGTGTTTATGAATGCATCTAGTAATTCATTTACTATTTCTTGTAAATGTTTGATATATTAGACTTTATATTCGTATTGACCACTTCGGGGGACGAATTTTGATAATGATGATACATTCAGTGTTATTTTTTGTGTTACCGGTCTTTCCTTATTCTTATACCCCCTAGGATTAGGAATATTGTCACATTTAATTGACAGTCAACATACTGTATTGTAAAATTTCTCCAATCGACCTCATGACTAGGAGTTAAAACCAATGTAAATGCCTAGCCTTCTTTGTGGTACGTTGTGGTGGTCGTATTGGTACATAACACAAAACCAAATATGTTTTAGGTGGGGCAAACTTGGTTTTATTCCAAAGACTAGTTGTAGTGGAGAGTATTTGTGATCAATAGTTTTAGGTTGATCAGTGCAGCGGTATGCAAAATGGCATGCCCTCTTGTAGAATACTGTAACCCACATCTTATCAGGAGTGGTCCAGCGATTAACTATAATCATTTAATTAATGATTCAACTAAACTGTTTATGTTTGAACATGAGCTACTGGACGTTCAACATTTATGTCAGTAGACATACAATATTCGGGCAAATACTACATTTGGGTAGCTAAAATACTCATATGTGATCATATAGAGATGCATCTCTTAAAACCATAAAGTATTAGAATGATCCACATGGAGATTAATTTGAATGTATATATCCCCCTTGAATTCTTTCCAAAAATAAAGGGATTCTTTCTAGGAGTTTGTTTACGAAAGGCCTAAAGATTTATTTACCGAAAGAGCCCGCTGCACATGATAAGTCTTTTAGTAGCAAAGTTTTTAGATTATTATTCTCCTTATCATTAATGTCGTGTTCTTATCCTGAACATCCCTCCTCCATAGGTTGTTTTCACCACGCAAATGGTCTATGCTTGGGCTGAGATCTCTTCCTCCCCTTCATCAACGTTATACGATAGTTGCATTGGCTTCAGGTAATGGGCTAGCATTGTCTGGTGCACTTGGTGGTTTTAAGTAGGAGCTTGTTAGTTTACTCCACGACAAGAAGACATGTTATTTTGGTCGCACTTCGTGAAAATCACGTCCTTAGTATTATCGCGGTAGGAGCAGGTTAGATGTGGAGAACGTGTTTTCTTACATGTCGGCATAGTTTTAATTCGGACGTAATACAAAAAAGACAGGAGTTGTACTTGCTAACTATCTTAAAAACTTACAATCGAATGTGAATTTATAGCCAGTTTTTGGGAGGAAGATCATATGGTAGTCAAATCTGGCTTTGAGGTCCTTCTACAGATCAAGTGGGTCCTCAGTTGTGAGATTTTATCTCTGTTGTCTCACCGATTCGACATAACGGAATCACTATTCAACCAAAATCACCATATTCTAGCCCGTTTTTGCAACTTAACCATTAACCCCAAAACCAAGAAACAAGAAACGAAACCTCTTGAACAATGATTGCTTGATTAAAAGGGTTAATCAGAATAACACGTTCCCGTCCCATGATACAAAATTCGATAAATTTGGGAAACGAAGTAGGTAAAACAAACAAATGGGATCAATTTCGGAGATGAAAGTGAATAAATTTTCGAAAGTTAAGTCAATATAGCAGATGAAGGTTGATCGACTTGAAAGACGAAAGTCGGTACAATAGATGAAGGTCGATTTAGGGGTTAATCAGAATAACTCTCTCCATAGATTTAGGGTAAGAAATTTGTTACCGAGGCGAAGGGTGTGGCCTGTGGGGAATCGATTATTCTTAAATATGATGAAACTAGGATTGGGGAGTGAGGGGATGGGGGTTTATTAATTTTAGTTTTTAATTTTTATTATTGATTAAATTAAAAATGGGGGAGTAAAACGATCAAATTACCCTCATGTAGAGGTGCGCAAAAAACCGGTTTCGCACCTGTAACCGATTTTGTAAGCAGTTTGGCAAGAACCGGCTAGGAACCGACCCGAATCGCCGGTTTGATATCAGTTTGAGAACTCCTCGTTTGAAACCGGTTAAAAACCGAACCATACCGATCCTTTTCCACTTCACAAACCGACTCCAAACCCGAACATGTTTCTCCAAAAACTGGTTTTGACTATTGTTGTCTTGTATCGAACCGGTTTGATAAAAAATAATCAATTTGTACACCTCTACTCTCATTTATACTACACATGACTGGATCTAGCTGAAATATTTAATGGCCATCCACTCATAAGACGAAATCTTTGACAAACTAAAATCTAAATATAAAGAATGATCCATATTATTTTTGAAGTTTAAAGACGAAAGTCATGAAAATTACAAGTTAAACATAAATGGACGAAATCGTAATTTAGTAAAAAAAAACCAACGTGACATAATAATACTATAATAGATGGCAGGCCAAATTCAACCGCGAAAAAATAATAATAACAATAAGCATGGTTCACGATATAACAGGGTCCAGTTTCTCAGTTGTTAGTTACTGCCTGCCTTCAAATACACACACCATTTCACACACAATTCCTCCCATCCACTCCAATGGCTTCTCTTCACCTAACATCTCTCTCCATTCGCACAGATCTCTCTCTTCCGGACATCAGAGTTTTCCGCTGTCGGAAACCTCTCTCTGTCCGGTGCTCTGCCGGAGAATCTTCTTCCGATTTTGACGCCAAGGTTTTCCGGCATAATTTGACCAGAAGCGAGAACTATAACCGGAAAGGCTTCGGACATAAGAAGGAGACTCTTGAGCTGATGAATCAGGAGTATACGAGTAAGATACACCTCTTAAACTTGTATTTCGACTAATTTGTCTCCTCAATTTCTCGTTATTGAAATGCAAATTGATTTTCTTATATTTGGTTAACCCATGATTGTTTTAGGGGCGTTTGGTTCGCGAATGTTTTTGGAATTGGAATTAGAATAGGAATTTGAAGGTTTGGTTTGAAAATCCATAATGTGTTTGGTTGATACATTTATTAATGGAATTGGAATGTAAAAATAGCTAAAATAAAATTAACAAAATATAGAAACATAGATCCAAACTCAAATATTAAAAAAAAAATAAAAACGGCTAGGATTATTACGTAAATTATAAACATTCCTAATATTTCATTTGAAATGTTGAGAGCAGTGTCGTAAATACTTTGAGAATTATGTTATAGCATGGTATAAACTCTAAGTTGATTGATTTAGTTCTTGAATGATTGAACATGTTTGTTAGAGTTAAATATACATAGTACAGGCCAATTCGATTTTTAGGTATGCTAATGTTTTATGTAATTATATACAGGCGACATCATAAAGACTTTGAAGGAAAATAACTATGAATATACATGGGGAAATGTTACCGTAAAGCTTGCAGAAGCTTATGGCTTTTGCTGGGGTGTTGAGCGTGCGGTCCAGATTGCTTATGAAGCCAGGAAACAATTCCCTGATGAGAAGATATGGATTACAAATGAGATTATTCACAACCCAACTGTTAATAAGGTATTGATTTGTATTTCTGAATTAAAGTTGATGATTACCTGTAGCTTAAGATTCACAACCTAACTGTTATTTCCACTTGCTTGTATACACACCCATCCTTTAAAACTTGAGATATCTCCACTGATGAAGCACTACCTTCATGTTCTGGCTGCAGTAGTCCTAGCCTCCTAGGGGTGTAAACGAGCCGAGTCGAGCCGAGCCCGAGCTTGTTTAGACTCGATAAGAGAGCTCAAGCACAAGCTAGGCTCCTTTAGATCTCTATTACAAAAGTTATTCAAGCTCGAGCTCGGCTCGTTTATTATTTATTAATTATTTTATTTATATATATTTATAATTTTTTTTGTATATATTTATAATTATTTTATATATATATAACATAATATATATTATTTAATTATTTTTGTCATAATTTTATATACAATAATAATAATTATTTAAATATATATTCAATATATTAAATAAAAATATATAAATAAAAGGCTCATTTAGGCTCGCGAGCCGGCTCAAGCTCAATATGTGAGGCTCGAGCACATTTAAGCTCGCTTCGGTTCGAGTTAATCTCAAGTAGCTCACAAGCAGCTCGTCTTGTTTACACTTTACACCTCTAAGTAGTCGTATTATTTCTTTTCATTTTTTTTCTTTCTTGTTTTAGCATTTGCTACAATCTGTATTTTATCTATTAGACCAGAGATGGTTAAAAAATTTGAATTCTACATTGTAGAGGCTAGAAGAGATGGAAGTTAAAGATATCCCCATTGAGGACGGAGAGAAACAGTTTGATGTTGTCGATAAGGGCGATGTTGTGATTCTTCCTGCTTTCGGAGCTGCAGTAAACGAGATGTTGACTTTGAGTAACAAACAAGTACAAATAGTTGATACAACATGCCCTTGGGTGTCTAAGGTTTTATTTTTTTCTTTTATTTATTTGTTTAACTTTTTCTTGCTTGCATACTATTAACCATGGCCCGGGGTTTTTACATGGGATCTTTTAAGTCTTGCAGCCATTAAATCATAAGTATCATGTTTATATGTATATTTGTTGGGGTTCAAGGTGTGGAATAGTGTTGAAAAGCACAAGAAGGGGGACTATACTTCAATAATCCATGGTAAATATTCTCATGAGGAGACAGTAGCAACAGCTTCTTTTGCAGGAAAGTATATAATTGTGAAGAACATGGATGAGGTAAGCTTAATGTGTTTTGTACTTTTGAAGTGAAGATCACTTATTCACAACCATATACCTGAACTAAATGGTTTCTTACTTCATCTAGGCAGCATATGTGTGCGATTACATTCTTGGTGGTAAACTTAATGGATCTAGCTCAACCAAAGAAGCTTTAATGGAGGTGGTGCTTTCTTTTTAATCAGTTCAATATTGATCTCTTACATATGTTACACCAATTCTTTCTATTCTTTTCTAGTTCTAATTACAGCTTTGAACTTTGGCATGCCTGCAGAAATTCAAATTTGCAGTGTCTAAAGGTTTCGATCCGGACAAAGATCTTGTCAAAGCTGGTATTGCGAACCAAACAACAATGCTAAAGGGGGAAACAGAGGAGATAGGTATGTTGCTAGTAGTTCTGGCAAAATGGGTAGGTCGGGCGTGTTGAGTAGCAAGTTAAAATGGGTAATTTTTGGTAAGGGTCAAAACCGTATGTGTTGACCTTACACTTTGTAGTTAAATTCTTTTATTATTATTTAGTATGTCGAATGTAATTACAAAAGTTATATATTTTTAGATGATAATATAATTTCTTATATAGAGTGTTTTAGGATTTTTTATTTTTTTAAGATCCCCTTCAAACGTATCAACCTGTTAGACCCCTTTCCATTTAAGCTAAACTTTTTATGTTACTGTTCCTGTTAGAGATAAAACATAAACCAGACCCATTCAGTAGTAAATAGACCGATTAGCCACTTCTAATACTTCCTTTTTCCTTTCTAACAGGGAAATTATTAGAGAGGACTATGATGCAGAAGTTTGGAGTAGAAAATATCAACCAACACTTCATAAGTTTTAACACCATCTGTGACGCTACCCAGGCAAGTTCTAATAGTTTTTTTTCCTTATATCACAGCATGCTTGATTTTCACTCCTCCATCTTCACCTTACATTAATGTTTGAACTCTACATTTAAAAGGTAACAAGTCGATGCTATTCTTGTAGGAGCGACAAGATGCTATGTATAAGTTGGTAGATGAAAAATTAGATCTTATGTTAGTAGTCGGTGGGTGGAACTCAAGCAATACCTCACATTTACAAGAGATTGCAGAGGAGCGCGGGATTCCATCTTATTGGATTGACAGTGAACAAAGAGTAGGCCCCGGAAATCGAATAGCTTACAAGTTAATGGTAAGACTTTCACCTCACACACTAATTTTGGTGTTAATCACTATGTTTTAGTTTTTCTTTTAATTAAACATGTCCACTGTAACAGCATGGTGAATTGGTTGAAAAAGAAAACTGGCTACCAAAGGGCCCAGTCACGATTGGTGTCACATCTGGTGCATCTACCCCTGATAAGGTAATCCTTGTCACTTGAAAATATATGTAATGTGTGCCTGTTTTGTAAGCTTCAATGGGCTGGTCGGGTGACGCAGAGAGGAAATAGAAATAATAAACAGAATACTCTTGAGGAAAAATTGATGTAATATTGAATGCCTCAACTATTACATCAAGCCCGCCTTTATAGGGAAATCCAAATTTGACAGGTCAAGCCAAATTTTGGAAAACTTAAATTGACTGCCTAAGAACTAAATTGACTCCCTAAATAAACACGTAGATTACTCAAATCAAAGATTCACACGTATTTACAACAAAATGGACAGTTTAAATTGCTAAAATTGGGGAAAACCTCTCTAATTAATCAAGGCCCAGATGATGGAATTTCTGTCCGACATTTGGTGCAAACCGCCTATGGCGTTTGTTACATGATCCGGCCCGTTGAAACGTTTATGTCCATTACTTATGTGCTCCGTAACCTCCATACAGTGTGAAATTTATTCCCGTTTTAAGGTTTCTATCCCATTTGCCTCTGTCCAATTGCTCAAGTATGAATCTGCAATCTTCTGGATCAGCTCCGTATCAGTTGGATAACATGTTTAGGTCAAAATGGTAATTTTTGGTAAGGGTTGGATCAGGTCGGGTCGGGTTGACCCAAAAACAAATATCCAACTTTTTAATAGATAATTGATGCGTTAAATATGAAAAGAATTATATTACTATTATAATAATCTAAGTTTATGACTAAAACGATTTATGAAGTGTGCATTAAAAATACACTTTGAACGACTTTCAACCCGTTTGAGGACTCATTTATAAGTAACCTGGTTGAAATTGCTAAATATGTTTTTGTGGTTGATATTCATATGTTGAACATGGATATTTGCAGGTTGTTGAAGATGCTCTACTGAGGGTATTTGAGATCAAAGGTGAAGAAGCCCTGCAACTCGCATAGGTTAGGGGTACTACAGTTAATCAAGTCTCTGAACATATTTTGCAGCACCATGTACCTTTATGTACAAAAATGGTCGTTGCGGGTGTGCGAAAATCAGTCTGGACCAACAAAAAACCAGCTATATTCGATTTGGTTCTGGATTTCTAAGTTCTTGATACCGGTTCTTAGTGGTGAATTCAATTCGTCTTTTCTGAAGATAAGTAGGTTTCAGATTTTTATATGGCATTTTATATTTACTTCGGTTCATCATTCGGTATGAACTGAGCGGGTTTAGAGCTTGTTTAAAACTGAGATCTCACAAGATTAAACATAAATACCAGATAGGAGTACTTAAAACAATTTAACACAAAAACTAAGACCTAATATGAAAACACAAAGCATTTACGCTTAGCTCACCCAAGTGGCCAAGTCTTCGTTTCATCTCGAGCTTGTTACACGGATGGTCCTTGTGGTATGTTTATATTACAGTTTTGATCTTAAATTTCCGAAAATTAAGGTTTGATTCTCACTGATTCGCACCGTCCTTGACGCTCTAAAAAAGTATGTGAAAACTGAAATGACTAAATACCATTTGTTATTAGCCCACTTGGTAGAGGCTCTTGCCTCTTAGATTGGAGGTCCTGAGTTCAAACCCCGGCATAAGGTGAATTATTTGGTGTAATTTAGGAGTAGGAGTAGTGTAGATTTGCCGTTCAAAAAAAAAAAATTAGAAAACCAAAAAAAAAAAATTTAAAATAAGCTCTCCCTAGTCCTCACCCACGGCAACCACCCAACACCGCGAAATCAATAGTAAAAACGCCAATTTCAATTACGGGCCATATCCGATCACGAGCCCTGTTAGACTAATCTTGATGAATTAGAAAGAATGAATAGATAAAATAAAGAGATTTAGCAAATCTAGGAAGATAAGGTTTTCAACTTGCTAAATCCTTACGAACTCTAGTCTAGTTGGTAAAGTTTTTAGTTTAAATAGGAGTTTAAGAGTCTTGTAAATGTGTGCTTTTCATTGATGTATCAAAAGAGTCGTGGGAGGGATTCCACAAATAACCTGCGCCCTTGTTTGTGTTCTTGCTTTTTGTTGGGAATTTTAATCAGCAAGGGGCTAAACTAACAGTTTTTATTCAATCAGCAGCCTGCTGATACATCAAGCCCAAAAGAAACTAGGAGGTTAAATGGCGACCAGAATCCACAAATCTGTGAGAATACTTTCCCCCAAATCAATTTGTGTATCCAAGGATATGAATTTAATCCCTCAGGATATGTATACATAAATCCAACCTGGGTCATGGGAACTTGATATGTAGATGAGTTTTGAAGCAGAGAGATGACTCCAGTTTATTGCTTTTCTTCTTCTTTGTTGTATTTATTCCAATGACAATGGTAATGGGTAGTTGGAAACCAGATGGAGCGGAGCCATTGCCGACCGACAAAATTCTCGATGCCTTACATAACTCCTGCTACACTGGTTTATGGACCGTGAGAGGGAGGGAAAGTGTCGCAATCGGGAAGAGGGGTGGGGGGGGGGTTGGGTTTACATACCTCTTTTTAATAGTAAAGGCATAATGATAGTTTCACAAAAAATAACAGAAAATTTAACATCAGTTAGTGAAAAGAACCGAAAGTGTTGCATACGAGTAAATAGTTGGGACTAAAGTTGTAACTTTCAAATATAAACCGTAATATGAACATACCACATGGACCGTTTGTGTAATTAACTCTTTCATTTACAAATCACCTTAAACTTCTGGTGTCCACAACCTTACTCCCAATGTCCCATTCTGTACACTATGAACCCTAAAACATTTAGCCAGCACAAGTTAATCAAATAAAAAATAAAATCTTATGTTTACAACTTTAAATGACATTGTAATTACCCTACCTAAAAAGATATAAAGATCAAATCTTTCTACAAGATCAAAGATAATCTAAAAAGCTATGATGTTAAGTTGCTTTAGGGCGCGCGTCTCATATATGGATCATACTGACATACTTTACATTTAAGGAAACTCGCTTACAATTTAATGTATGCAGAAGGTTGCGCGTTTCTACAATGGACGCGATCGTTAAACGCACTACATAGATATAAATACACAATTCAAGACTAAAACAACAAAGATGAAATAAGCATAAAAGCAACAAGAACACCAAGGAGCAAGAAACATATCATCAAGAAAACCAGTTTAGTTCCTTGTACATAAATCGGGTATTGATGGAGACCATGCGCATAACCTCCATGAGCATACGATGATAACATATAATGAACTCCACTAGTGGGTCCATAACCACCAATATCATGAAAATCACGCACCTGAAAGCTCGAAAGAGCTGAAACGACACCAACAAGAGCAGTCCTAGTGAAGTCCCCTAGCCTTGCAGTTGCCATTGGCATGAACCCCCCTGGTGCACCAGACCCATCTTGGCGGAAGTATGATATGACCGGTGCTGGAGCCGTTTGCGGCCTCTGCCTAGCCGGGCGGCTGGGAATTTCATCTCTGTTTAAATGGTGAGCCCTGAGGTCTGGGCTTGATGTCCCCCTTCCATAAATAGGCACCAAGTTACCCTCATCTACAAGGGCTTTGCAGACAGGGCATTCATGGGAGTATGAATGAAACTGCAGCCATTTGTAAAGACATGGCCAACAAAAGAGGTGGCCGCAGAGTGTGACAATGGGATCTTGAGCTAAATCGAAGCAAATATTGCATTCGAAAACTGCTATCACACACTTGATGTTCTCTGAACAGGAGTGATTAACTAATTCTTGAAACCCAACATCTGTATCCATATATCAGATCTTTGAATGCCTGCTTTATTAAATAACAACCATAAGAACTTCAAAGGGGCAAAAATGATTGATTATTCATTTATTCCATCAAATACTGAACAAAATTGCACTATATATCAAGATGAGAAAACTATAACTAGTGTTCGGATATCAACCGAGCATTCATTTTTGAGAAATAAGGGCTTTATCAACCAAAAAAATCAGGAAATAAGAACAGTGAGCAAGGAATTCAAGTTTGAAATAAGAAACTGAAGCTGTAATTTGGTTTTAAACACAAATTAACATGGATTAGAGATTCAAACATGACTGATAAACCCTAATTTGCAGTGTAACCAATAATATTTTCAAATTTTGGGAAATTAAGAACAGTGAGCATGGAATTCAAGGTTTGAAATAAGAAACAGAAGTTGTAATTTGGTTTCAGTTACAAATTAACATGGATTAGAGATTCAAACATGACTGATAAACCCTAATTTGCAGTATAACCGATAATATATTCAAATTTTGAGAAATTAGGGATTCACCGACCAAAAATTCAGGATATAAGAACAGTGAGCATGGAATTCAAGGTTTGAAATAAGAAACTGAAGCTGTAATTTGGTTTCACTTACAGATTAGCATGGATTATTAGAGATTCAAACATGACTGATAAACCCTAATTTGCAGTAATGTATTCAAATTTCTAATATAAAACGATAATTCAAACTCTGATAGCAATGAAATTGACAGGAAAAGAAGTTGAAGGAGTGTAAGTAAGAATGATGATCGTACCAGATGGATGAGGGGAGGGATTAGGTTAGTTAAATCAGATCTGATATAAAGAGGGAGGGTACACTGTTAGAGAGGATGTTTTTGGACTTTTTTATTTGCATGTTTTTAAAACATAAATAACCTATTGCTAGGTTACCAACCACTTTTTAACTTTGAACTAGAGTTGAATTCATTTAATCTTAAGCTTAAACATGTATTTATTAATTTAAAAGAGTTTGAGCTCGATTTTTCGACCTTTAGACTGACTCGTTTATTTTTATTAATTTTTTAACTAGTATATATATATATATATAATTGTTTTATATATGTTTAATAATTATATATATATATGTCATTATTTTGTTATTATATATATAGATTGAGGTTACGCTAAAAAGGAAAGAAACCCTATAAAGTCTAGGAAGCGATATAAGGGAGACACGTGGAAGATTTTAAATTTTAGGCGGAGTGACATTTTGGTCTTTTTGCAATTGGAGTATTTTTTGAAAAATGTAGCAGATTAGGAATCTAACTGATTTTGCACATATCAGAGATATCTCTTCCAATTTCAAGCGATTTTAGATTACATATTCCAATATGCTAATCTCATTATTTTTGCTCCCGATTAGACGCATCTGTCTTCGTTTCTTCAATAATTATCTGATCTATCGTGACGAATGCTATAATTGACGACGCAGAAGGTAATTTTGATGCTGTTCATTTTTAGGTTAATTTTGATTGTTTTTGGTTTATTGTTAATAATGGTAGTTTATATTTGATTGTCGTGTTTTTCTTACATTGCGTTATAAGATGTTGTATTATACTATCATTGTCTGTAATTTATAATTTATTGTATTGCGTCATTAGATCTCATCAATAAAGTTAGTTATTCATGAGTTTACATTGCGTTTTAATTTATTGATTTATATGTTTCATGTATACTGCGTTTCAACCTTTATAACCACACGTATTGTTTTAAGCTAGTTGTATATTAGGTTATATTGCGTTTTAGTGAAAATTAGTTTTATTAATATAATGGCGTCGTTCTACGAATACTGTTGTGTTGCATGGATGTGGCGTTTTAATGTTATGATGTCATTTTTATATGGCGTTTTATGAAATTTTGTTTATTGATATGGTGTTTTAATGTTATGGCGTCTTTATATGAATAGTGCTTTGCTACATTGATATGGCGTTTTAACAATGTTTAACCTTATTTATTGTTTTAGGTTATCAAACCTATAGTGTTATTGGAAATTAAAGAGTTCACCAAGTTCTAGAAGAAAGTTCTACACACCTAAAGTTCTTGAAGAATTAAAGCCAAAGTGTGGAATGATTTTTGAAACCTCGGAACAATCATATTTTTTTATATCAAAAGTATGTTCTTGCTGGGGGGTTTTGTCGTGCGTAAGGGTGCAGAATACCATGATCGTAATGGTGTTAGAAAATTAAAATATTTTGTTTGTATTAAGGAGGGTTTAAGTAAAATGAAAAGTGTTGATACATTAGACGAGACTGTCAAACTGAAGACTGTCCGAGCTAATTCTTCCAAGAGGACTGGATGTGGTGCACAGATTCATTTGGATTTTGTTGAGGACACATGGCAGATTTATAAATTTGTTAAAGAGCATAATCATTGTTTTATTGATCAACATGATATGCATTTCTTAACATCGTCAAGGAAATTGACTCACCTACAAAAGCATATGATACATAATATGTCCATGATTAATATTAGACATGTGAAGTCTTTTAATATAATAAGAACCATATTTGGTGGTTTTGAAGAAGTTGGTACAACGAAAGAAGATTACAAAAATTTTAAGAGGGAGATCAATTTATTTATTGGCGAATACGATGTTGATATGGTTGTTAGCCGACTTATGAGAAAGAAAGATTATCTTCCAAACTATTCTTGTGACTATTATACGGATTGTAACATCCTAAAACTCGTTTTGCAAGTTCGAGGTCGAAAGTGAAAGGTTTAAATGCTTGAGGGTCTAAAGTAAAAGGGATGGGACTCCCTTATACCCTAGCAGCCGCCAAGCCAGCCCTCATACTGAAAAATTTATGAATTGTCTAGAGAGAGCGAGAGGAGAAATGCTAGAGAGAGAAACAAGATTTCTTGGTGTTTTGGAGGCTTCAAGCATTGGGGAATCGTTGGTAATCATTCCAGCAGAGAAAGTACGAAGAAACAGAGCATTTACACTGTAAGAATCACTCTAAATCTTGTGTTTTTGTTCAGCTACGGGTTTCAGGTAAAAAGCTTAAGATTTACATATAAAGGTTTATCATTTACGCTGATCTAACCTTAAAACATGTTTATATCAAATAAACAAAGGTTGTGGACGTAAAAAGTTAAAAGCTTGATCAGTTTCGAGAGACCCAATGCATAGCCGCCATGCTTAGGGTTTCTGGCTGAAGAAGAAGGCAGGAATCGCAAGTATCCTACTTGCGATAAGGGGAGTTACGATTGAAAGAATTAGCTGGTGAATCGCAAGTATCCTACTTGTGATTGACCTGGGCTATCGTAAATACCCCACTTGTGATAGACCTGAGCTATCGACAGTACTTACTTACGATTATACAGTTGCAATCATATATCTAGTTGCGATAGAGACGAGTCGATCGTAAGTGCCCACTTACGATTAAACTATTTGGAATAAGTCTGATTATGTTTTAACTATCCAGATTTATGAGTACCTTAAGTCAGGACCCGCTGATTTAGTACGTAGAAGCTAGCTTGATCAAGTGAGTTTCTATTGCCCTTTTTCTTTATGTTTTGGGTTGAGATACATACTTAACCAGTGAATGTGTTTAATGGATGGCATAGACGAACGAAGGAAAGTTTTATGAACTATTATATATTTTATAAAAGAAATGAAAGTAAAGAGATAGAGTAACTTATTTATACAGTCTTTGAAAACTATATTTTTAAAGAGAACAAAAACAAGTGAATAGCGGTACTTCGGTACTAGATGACAGTGACAGAGTCATATATTTTTCCTATGTGAAAATATGTGCTTAATGGTTAATGGGTATGGTTAATGGCGGTACTTCAGTACCGGATGAATGTGATAGATGGTGTGTATTATACTTAAATGTTAATACGTGATGTATGGTAATGTGTATGTGTTAAAGTGTTATTGCATTCATTGAATGAACAGTGGAGTCTTGTATACAAGCAACAGAGGAGTCTTGCCTTGTGCAAGCAACAGATGAGTCTTGTCTTCGTGACAAGTAACAGATGAGACTTGTATATGAGCGTATGGGAACTTTGTCTTCAGGCAATCGATGATTATATTGTCGGTCTTCGTGCAGTTAGCCTTAGGGGCAATATAATCCGAATGGATTCTTGTCTTGTACAAGTATATGTGAACTTTGTCTTCAGGCAATGGTTCAGTAATGGCGTCACACGAGTGCTTGTTCACTATAAGGCCACTCGTGGTGGTGGCGTGAAAGAGGTGGCGCCACCTGGCTCAATCATGGGCGTGGAACACCGCCCCCTAAGGCGTGATCCAGGGCGTGGGGCGGCTTCCGTGAGGCGCTTCGGGCGTGGGGCAGATTGGTGTGTGTGTTATGTATATGTATATGTATATGTGTATATATATATGTGTGGATAATGAAACCATTACACACCTTAGTTATTCGGTTTAATGATTGCCCATAGTTGACGTGACGGTGACGTGGCTGGGCGGGGCGTGAATCACTTTTTAGTGAAACCACTACGGATGGCCTAACTATAATTTAGTTGTTGCATGTTTTGCCACGATATAGTTACATATTATAGACCTTATTTTTTTCCAACAATTAAAATAACCCATTGATTTGTTTATAGTAATATCAATATATAATTAAAAAAAATATATAGATTTTATATAGTTTTGATTTGTTTTGTTTGTTTAGGCAGTCAAATATGAGCAACAAACATCAATTAATGAGATTTTAATATGACTAACACCACTTTAACAATAGATAGACGTACGACCCTATGAACTCTACCACTACACCTAGTTAGAGTCTCTATGATACGGTATAGAGAAAAAGAATTTAAAGAGAAAGGAGTAATTAAGTTGGTAGTCTTTGATACTCTTTCATAGCTCAATTACATGCCTTAGATATTAACACAGCTCTAACGGTCAATAACGACTTAACTAAGTAGTTATTATTAGTTTGACTAACTTGCTATTATTTTCACCCTGGACAAGGTTAGAACCAACAATCTCCTCTTACTACTAGATCCCAACCCTCCTCCCTGACTAACTTGCTATATTACTCTTTTACTTACAACAACTTACTCTTAAGCCCCTATACTATTTATCACGTAAGACGATTTGATGGAGAAGAAGAAATTAAAGAGAGGAGTAAATTCATATTCATTGATGATGTTTCGTAGTTCGTAGTTCAATTATAAGCCTTAAGTACTAACACAACTCTAATTGTTTAATAACTACTTATCCAAGTTTGAGGGGGGGCAACCGGTAAGAGGGAAGTAGGGGTGAGCAAATAACCGACTTAACCGAACCGTAACCGAATTAACCTACTTAACCGAATTAACCGAACCGAAGAGTTAACCGATGGTTCGGTTAAGCTATAACCGACTAACCGAAAGTTGTGGGTCGGTTTTGGTTATGATGTGTGTAATAACCGAACCGAACCGAATATCAACAATTTGGAATAAATTTAAAATACCACCCATGTCAATATGTATTATGTTAATATCGTTTATTTCATGAGTTTCATCATAAAAGGATTGTGCTTTTATTTTTTAGATTTTCAAGCATTTGAAGTTTTTACAGTCAAACCTATTAGTCTTCACGGCTATTAGTTGAGAACAGAAGCACCAAAGCAAACATTACAACCATGGGAAATAATGAATTGAATCAATATTTGGAAGAAAATTATTGCAATGAATATCAACAGAATAAATGTTTTATGCTTGTTTCAGTTATATCACATTTGTTTAAAAGTATCTTATGTAAAAAGATTAAATACCATAATCAAAATGTAATTGGTATTCAATATTTGCAAGAAGTTATCCAAATGCATATAATCTCCATAGCTGTGAAGAAAAAGGAAATATGAATCTACTTTGAAATTTGACTTTTGAGGCATCCCACATCGGCTGGCAGAGGAAAATAGCCATCGAGAGTTAGCTATAAATAAGGAAGTAAGAGATATGCAAGCTTAAATGAGTGAAGCTATGAATTCTACTTCAAAAGTTAAATGTTCTATGGTTTTCAAGGCTACTTCCGGTTCATTATTGTTCTTTTGGCTCAACAACAAACTGGTTTGTATTACTAGTCTAATAGTTGGTTAACCGAACCGAATATACTTAATTAACCGAAACCGAGCGGTTTTGAAAATCCCTTAACCGAAAGGTTCGGTTTTGGTTACGGTTATGGCTTAAAACCGAACCAAACCGACCCGTGCACACCCCTAGAGGAAAGTCCCACAACCAAGAAGTTGTGGGTTTTAACCTTGTCTAGGGCAAAAAAAGATCAAAAAACTTAACCAGGTTTGACTAATTTGCTATAGTATCCTTTTACTTACAATACATGACTCTTAAGCCCCTGAACTATTTATCATGTAACACTTTAGAGTCTCTACAGTGATACCTTGTTAGGGTCTTGTTCACGTAGAGAAGAATTTTGAGATTAGGAGAAATAAGACATCTGGGTGTCTCACTCATTATATCTTAATATTACTTTTAAGAGAAAATCACTAAAAATATTCATTTTTTCGGCTTTGTTATATCACTATAGTCGTGTTAGAGAAAATAACGCATCTAGCCATGAGATACTTATTCGTGGGGTCAGATATTTAAATTTGCTCGTGTATTAGACTTTATTCCAATCAATGCATATGTAGATGCACACAACCACAACCCGAGTATAAGCTTTCTTTTGCGTATGGTATGTATACGTCTATTCGGTTGTAGTTTATTATTACAAATTCAATATCTACATGAACTTAACTCGTGTATCATCCATTTTCTTCGCGTATCGGTATCGAAAATGACAACCCTATAGTTCATTATAGCGAACTGATTTATGTGATACTCAAGCATAAGTCGCATATCACAATAACATTCATTTACTATATAAAGACATGAATCAATATCGGCCGGTCGGGAGGGAGGGAGAGGGAGAGAGAGAGAGAGAGGCCACTAAATCAATATTGGACATGGAAACGACTAAAGTAATTTAGGGGTCTTTCAAAGCACAAGATTAATTGTTGCTTGTGTTTGGTTTATAATGTCTGATTTTATATATGTACCATCACTCCGTTGTTAGACGAGTTCTTCTACCTCTTAATGGTCAAATAAGCAAAGTGTGGGTAGATATAGTATAAAGAGATGTTCATATTCCAACTATCTCAAATGTTATAATATATGTTAATTAGTAGATTGGTTCAAAATGGATACTATGTACATTTCAGGCGCACATCCTTATTATGCATTCCTTATTATGCGGGAATACATTAGTTCACAATTTCGTGTTGTTGGAGTCTTATTAGTAGGGCACTATCATCTAACCCTCACAACAACTTATCATTACCAACTAGAAATTTTACCCCACGCTTCGCGATGAGAAGTGGACCTTAAACGGTTAAGGCGGTGACACTAACGTGGATAAGCACAAAAAGAAACATAGTTAAATAAATTTTAACCCTCGCTCCGCGGAGGGAGTCGGACCTTAAACGGTTGAGGTGGTGACATTAACGTGGCTAAGCACAAAAAAAAACTCGTACTTAAATACATAAAAGAAACGTATGAAGTTACGGCTACTCGGTTGTGGAGATCGAAACATAGATAAAAGACAGTTAGATAACGGTACTGGTGTTTTTCAGTTGGTGTCGGCTTCATTCTTCACAGTACCAGCGCGTCACTGTCAAATAACCCCAGATACCTAAAAAATACTCTATTTTGAATACAACAAACAAACAAACAAAAACTATTAAGGAAAAATTAAATTACATATACTACAGGAAGTAAACTTGAAACTTTAAAACTTGAGAGGGTTAAAGTGAAATTCTATAAAGCTAAGGGGTAATTTTTGTAATTTTACAAAGTTGAAGGTAGAATTTGTCGGTGGCATTTTGCCACGGACACTTGGGTTTAAGTAGAATGGTAATTGCATGATGTTTGCATGCAATATTATTGACTTATGAAAAGATGGAAGCACAACTGCATAATGTGATAGGCCTATGTTATGCTAAAACTCAAGGTTTAAAACATCCCAAAATCCGTAGACTTTTTATTTTATTATATACAATATTATTTTAACGAAAGAGGATTGTTTTATTATTTAGTTTTCATTAACTAAACGAATGTAACAACTGAAAATGGATATCCATTACCAAATATTGATAACCTTATTGGATGATACATAATGGGATGATCATCAGCAGTTTTGCCATGCGCTTACTGTGAGAGTGTTAGTTTGATTTATTTCCTAATTATGAAAATGGTAGTCTCAAGACTTCTCATAGTGGAGGTCTTGGGTTCGAATCCGGGCCACAGCAAAAAAAAGGGTTTGTGGCAAGGTCAGGGGGTTTACTCAGTTGGGGGTTCCTCCTGGGATGGGCTGTCCTGGATGTTCTAGGTGTTGCCCCGAGGAAACCCTATTATCCTACAATATTTAGGTGTTGCCGTTCAAAAAAAAATCAATCTAGGTAAAAGCAAAACATATGACTGATCATTCGAGGACTTTATCAACCGAATCTCTTATTGTTGTTTAAGTAGTTATGAAGGTCATACGCGATTCTGAACACGTTGTCTTTACGGTATTAGATAACTGTAACACACTATGGTATATATTATGAGTAATGACTACGGTTGAACGACCCTGAACATAAAATTTTCGAATAAGTTGTTAAGGTGGTAGTTACGACAACTGAAACGCTAAACACTGCTCTGTCCAATGACGTTGATTTGTTCTAAGCATTTGAACAACAAAATGATTTGAAATTTTGGTTTTGTTAGGTAAATTTTTTCTTTGCAGAGTAATCTCATGGAATACATTGACGGTGCAAAACGATCATCTAAGAACGGTGTCATAGAGAAGGGAAGGACCGGACAATCATGCACAGTCTGGCCATGACATTGACCGTGTCGTGTCTATTTATTTCTCTCACATATTTTTATATCCGTTACAATAAGTCAAAATGAGATGTATAAATAATTCAGTCTTAAAAGTGGTTTTGACTTGATAAGAATGAATACAGAGTCAACAAAAGTAAGTGTTAATAGACATTATCTTCTTCTAATCAAGGTTGTAAAGTAACAAGAGTATAAATTGGTTATAAGCATTATATCTATATAATCATGGTTAGAGTAACATGATTAAAAGTGGACGTCGTTTTCATGTAATCAAGTTTTGCATGATAACATGACAAAAGTAGAAATCGACCATCAACATTGTCTACATGTAACTTCATTTTTAATTATATATTGACTAATTTATATGCAAATAATATGATTTAACTTTATTGTCAAGTTTTATTTATTTATTAAATATTTCAGCTAAAGCAAACAATTTCATATATAATTAAATTAGTAAAAAGAACATTGTATAAACCTATCAGTTAGGGTGTATAATGCAAGCTATAGAATTCATGAGCTATAAAACGTTTGTAATCCGTAGAAGCCTAATCAACTTCTACTTGTACTTTTATTGATTTATCTAGAACTAACTTCTCCATAAAAAAACAAACTTAGCATTCAAACAAATACACCCTTAAAACAATCTATATGACAAAATGTCTCATCCCCGGAAAGGTCACTATGGAAGTAGAAGTCATCTATGCTTCACGCTCACCCTTTCTCATACACTCCGTGAATTATATTTATGGGATGAGAGAAGATGAAGCTGCCATCTCAACTGTCATTTATACCGCCTTCTCGAAATATGTTCTCATAGTAATTTGTTGACATCATAAACTCTGAACAGTAATCCCCCTCCTCCTCTTGAATGAATTGAACTAATTGTTGGACCCCAAATTTTGTTGAAAGACATGTCTTATCTATTAAAAAGGGATATATAATTGCATATACCATTAACAGTAACTCTAATTGAAAGATATTTATATAATGTTTAAAAAAATCTCTAACTGAACTCATACCTGATTTATAGGACCATCTCTAATTGAACTCATTAAAAATCTTGTCCAGGTATGAGCTTTAATTAGGGTGTCAGTTTGCGAGTTGGGTGTTAAAAACGGATTGACAGATTGCAATCAAGTCGATTGGCTTTATTGAGTTGTAATCTTATTATAGACAATGGCGGACTTAGGTAGTGAGTAGGGGGTTCACGGGAACCCCCCGCGTTTCGAAATTATAATAGAACGTCATATAAAAAAAGTGGGGTGAACCCCCTGGAAAAATAGAAGGTGAACCCCTTCATCGACGGTGACGGATGCGGCGGCGGCGGACGGTGGCGGAGGTCAGACGGTGACGGGGGTTGGTGGTGCGCGGAGCTGCGTGAAATATGTTAAATGTGGAGAAAAGAATAATGAAATAAAAGAAGAGGGAAAGACTTGTGATATTTATTTAATATTATTTTCCATTTTCTCTTCTTGTTAGTACATAGAGATAAGACCATACTCTGTCACATGGACATATACTTTCAAATTCAATAGTTTAATTGGTACAATCTGCCACCTATTAATCTACTACCTTCTAAGTATTAATCTTTCATGAATTAAATTTCTTTACTTTTGGACTTCAGTTTTAGTTTTTTTTTATTAGTTACTAGGTTAGACGCCTGTGTATTACACGGGTTGTATATTGAATACGATATAATTCATAAATATGTGTATATGTTTTTTCCGAACTTAATTCATAAACCTTAATACAACTTCCATTTGCAAACTGGAGAGAAAGAACATGAGTATCATTAGAATTATTTACAATATATTCAGACATTTCTTAAATGTAGTTTGATATAACATATTCTATTTTAAATATAAGATGAAATAAAAAAATTGTATAATTAATAGGAGAGAGATACGGGAAAAAATGTTGAGAAAGAATAAAAGAGTGACAAATGTCCCACCAAAACCTTTATTTATTAGATAGTATAGAGTAGATAATGATTTTTATAATTTTTTTTCATAAAACGTTTTTTATTAAAAAAAAATAGGTTTGTTCATAAAACTTTTTAATAAATTGAACATTTATTTCATTCTTTTTATAAAACATTTTCAAAAAATAAATATATAACATTTCTAGAATTTGTATTAAAAAAGCATATAACATGTCAAAAATATGTAATGTGTAGTTTTTATTACTAAGTATATAACATTGCATTTATTCAACCCGTGTAATGGTTCTAACCCTGTTAGATTAGAAAATTCAAAAAATACTTAGAATAAGGAACATTAGGGATTTTGTATTCATATGTACTCATATAAGGATATTTGGTAAGATTGGTAATATAAGATTTATTACAATTTAACATGAATTTATAATAGGTTTTTAAAATCGGATTAAAAAGTATCAAAAGTAACAAAATTAAATTAACATTATTTATTTTTTCAACTAAATTATATATAAGGATTTTAAATTTTCCTATATGAGTTAAAATTTACATTTAATTTGGTTCCGAGAATATTTTCATTGACTTTAAAATATTTTGACTTTTTTAAAAATTTAACTTAAAATATATTATAATTAGTAAATGTATTTTCATAAATCATTACCTAAATAACTTCAAAATCATTTATTACTGTGAGAAATAAAAAGTAAAGTATTTTGAGCGGGAAAACATCATTGAGAGAGCCTAAGAATATGACATGTGGCATCTAACATTTTGCTTTATTATAGTAAGATTATTTTTCTCAAATAATTGAATACGTAGGTTTTAAATTTTAATTTTTTCGTGCATATGATGAAATTTTTAATAGGTCGTTACAATTAGCTAGTTTAATTTAAATTCATTTGTGTGATTAGTTTGATCAATTAATTAGGTATTTAATAAAAGAAAAAAATTTGTTAGAAGAATGGTTTAGGCGGAAAAAGTGACCTAAGGAGGCTTAGAATAATGTTAGCAACAATATTTTCTCTTTTATTAAGTAGTATAGGTTAGTTATTATATTACTTATATTGTTTTTTATTTTATTTAACTTAAAGTTTATTAATTTATATAAATATTTATTATAATTGATAATCAAAACAATAAAGTTCGAAATTTAAAATTTCGTTTCCTTTAACCTTAATGATCGATATAATTTATTTTATTTAATAAACTATAAATGAGTCGAGCTCAAATTTAAAAAAAAATAATTTTTAGTTATTTTGATATATGTGTGTTTTCAAATTAGCTCATTTTTTTATCTCCGACCGGTCCGACCAGTGAATCTTTGAACCTTACCTAACCCGAACCGTCGTACCGACCCGAAATTTTTTATGTCCAGCCCTATGAAATTGGAGCAGCTAAAAACAGTGAACCTCCTGAAAAAAATTTCTGGATCCGCCACTGATTATAGATGCGTTAAATGAATAGTAAACAGATAATAAGTTGCAAACAGACTGACAAACATCAAAAAAATATTTTTCAAATTTTAGTGCAAATTAAGTTAAACATGTTAGACAGAACTCAAACACTACATGTTTAATTTAAAGGGAATTTGATTTCTGACCATAAATCTCAATCACGTATTTATTTAATTTTAATTCCTACGTTTGTAATAATCACCTGGAAACCTCACACCACCATAACACGCACTGAACAAGTATGGAGTACCATGAGATTAGTTAGTTGCAAGAAATTGTTTTACCATCAGTCTCTTTCTAGCACACACAAACTTGTAAAAATGAGACCCATGTTCATTGTTAGCCTCCAAAAGCCTGGGTTTAATACCTCATTAGAATTGAAGTACAAATCAATACATAATCTTTTAGTTCCACAGAAAACCTTAGCAGTTTCGTAGGCAGATTCTTGTACCATCCTATCGTTTCTGCAAAAAGAGTAGATCAAACTCAACATTTACTTAAAGTAGGGATGTAAACGAGCCAAGCCGCTTGTGAGCTACTCGAGATCGGCTCGCTAAAAACGCAAATCGAGCTGAGCTTACATTGAGGCTCATTTAATAAACGCGCTCGAGTAGGCTCGTGAGCCTAAACGAGCTTTTTATTTATATAAATTTTATTAATGTATACATATATATTTATATAATAATTATTATATATTAAATTATGATAAAATAATTAAATAATATGCATTTTGTTATATGTTATATATAAAAATTAGAATTATAAAATATCTAAGCAAAACAATTAAATAATAAACAAGCCGAGCCCGAGCTAAGCTTGAAAAACTACTCACGAGCTGAGCTTGAGCTTAGACGAGCTCAAGCTCGGCTCGTTTACTCCCCTAACTTAAAGGTGTGTCAGTTTGGGTGTTTTGTGTCCCAAATGGGTTAAACGAATTGAATCAAAACGTTGAACGGGTTGAAGGTTGAGAGCCGCTCAAAGCCTACCTCCAGTGTATGCAACGTCCTAAATTATTTCATTCAAGGATTTAAGTTACTATTGTGAGAATATTGTTTTTCATAATCATAGTTAATGCATTAGTTATTTTAAAAAATATACAAGAAATTGGACAAAAAGTGTGGGGGTAAACCTACCCCGGCCCGTTTCACATGACTCGAGAGTTTTATCCTCCACTGCCAACCATTTACAGTGAGATTTTGAATAAAACAAAGGGAATGAGATTACCATAATGACGTGGAGCTAATCAGGTGTGCTTAATCAGAGCTTCAATGTCAGCTGCAACTTCAGAGACTTTAGAATCTTTTGATGCTTTTGCTAATTTCGCGACACTGCCAACTTCAAAGTCCAGTGCTATTTTCTTAACAAGACCCTCGAGCATCTGTGATAGATTAGACGGGTCAACACTTAGCAATTATCAGCTATAATGCAGTAGAAAAAAAATGACTGAAGATAATTTATAGGTAAAGATTGATCAGCATCAACCTTACCATGTGAGGTATTAACTAGATCTTGGGTCTCTTATTTAATTCATTATAGGACACAGAAATGTCATTTAGAATCTAATTATGAGTTGGTGAAGAAGAAACTGTGAGTATTGAAGATGAATGATAAGTGAAACGTACCAGTGATCCAATAGCAACTAAAGCTCGGTATTTAGCATCAGTTTCTAAAGTTTCTCCTTCCGCAATCTGTACAAAAAAGAAATAAAAACCTTGATTATTGCACGCGCACACAAGCACGTGTGGTAGTAGAAGACCAGGGAAAACTTTCGCGCATGGCTTGGTAAATTTGACCACTTGAGATCACACTCACAGATGGGGGGTCTACTTTTACTAGAGGTAAGAATTTCAATACATTTCCTTATAAATGAATTGATTTGGGTTATAACAGGTCAAACTAAAAAACAGAAAACAATAAAAAATGGGTGTAATTGGTCAGAAGGCTCAAAGCACCACAAAGTGTATTTTTATGCATAAAACTCCCCGTTCTCCCGAAATCAATTTATACGAAAAACTATATGGTTATATATTAGCCGAATAAGTTATGTTAGTATAATTAGAGGGTTCTAAATGTAACTGTGCTATCTATTTATATCACTGTATTGCTTCATCATTATCACAACAATAATTCAAGAAACACTTCAGATTACCAAACTTAATTTGGTATCAGAGCTTAGGGTTTTCCTAAGTTCTCTGCCGCCACCTCCTCCTCGGGAATCCTTCCCTATTTCTGATCGAGCAACAGCCTCTGATCCTTATGGCTTTTGGAAGGCTATGATTGGTTTCACAATTCACAAGTGCTGAGAAAACTGTTCACAATTCACACAAGTTTGGTTTCACATTGACTCCAACCAACTATGGCTTTTGGAAGGCTATGATTCAACCATTTTTGGTTACCAATGGACTGTTCGCTTATATTGATGGCACTGTTCTGTATCCCCCTCCTGTCATCCAGTCTCCACATACGTCCGGCAAGGATGATTCTGCCATTGCCAAGATCCCAAACCCCAGCCATACGGCTTGGGTTTCCAATGATGCGCACGTCCGCATGCTTCTAATCTCTACCATATCTGAATCTTCGTTTCAGCACGTTCAAGGGGCCACCTCTCGTGATCTTTGGTTGTCTCTTGAACGTGCCTATGCACCACACACCTCTTCACGAGAATTCACCTTGAGAACACAACTTCTAAAGATTATGATGCAGGAAACCGAGACCTCCTCTGCCTATCTCATCGGGGCTCAAGAGTATTCTGATGCCCTCGCCAATATTGGAGCACCAATGCCCGAAAAAGACGTTATGCTTGTTCTCTCAAGGCTTCGTGAAGAGTACAACCCTCTCAAATCAAACGTGTTGGCAAGACAATTTCAACATTCAACGAACTTCATGGCCTACTTGCTGATCATGATTTCATGATCCGAAAAACTGTTCCATCTGCTCTTACCTCTACTCAGGCTTTTACAACAAACCTGACCTCCAGTTCCACTGTTGTCCAACAAGAGATTATGAACACCCTCCAACAGTTAGTCACAAAACTGGGTCTACAACTACAGCCCACTTCTACATCAGCCCAACAACCACCACAGGCCCACTACACTACTCGAGCAGGTTACCACAATCGAAACAGGGGTTGACACACCAACCGTGCCCGTGGAGGACGTTTCCAAAATAATTTCAGCAATCGAGGAGGGGGAGGTAATCGCAATTCAGGTCAGTTCAGTTGGGCCTCTAATCAAAACATGGTTTATGGGTCATGTAACAGGTGTGGAATAGGCCATCTCCCGTCACAGTGTCCAAACCGTGACCCATCCACGTTCCGGATGAAACAACCATCCGCCAATTATGCTGACGTTCACAAACATCCTCTTGGATCTCTGACACAGGTTCAAACAACCATGTGTAACAGGATATGTCTGGATTTGACACTGCTGAGCCTTACTACGGTGACGACAGTCTTCATGTTGGTAATGGTACGGTTTTACCCATTTTACATATTGGTTCCTCTCGTCATTACTCACCTAATAAAACCTTTTCCTTAACCAATATTCTTCACGTTCCTCAAATTAAACGTAATCTTCTTTCTGTTCAAAGGTTTTGCCATGATAACAATGTCTATTTTGAATTTCATTCCACCTTTTTTGCTGTGAAGGACGAGGGCACCCACAATACCCTCCTCACGGGTCCAAGTGAAGATGGACTCTACTCAATCACTCTCCCTACAGCTCAACCAGTTCCCAAAGTTGCCTTTTCAACCTCCCGCACATCTACTACTACATGGCATCAATGTTTAGGGCATCCACACCATCAACTTTTTCAGACTATGTTATCCAAGTACTGTTTACCTATTTCAAATAAAACATTTGATTTACATTGTAATTCCTGTTCTATTGGGAAATCTTTAAAGCTTCACTTATTATCCTCGGAATACAAAAGTACTCATATTCTAGACTTGATATTTTGTGATGTCTGGGGGCCCGCACCGGTCACCTCCTTTGATGGTCACACCTATTTCTTGTTATGTGTTGATCACTTCTCTAAATTCATGTGGTTGTTCCCATTAAAGCACAAATCTGATGTGTTTGAGGTGTTTAAACGTTTTGTTACAATGGTCGAACGCCAATTTACCACACGCATAAAATGTGCCCAAACTGATTGGGGGGGTGAGTTTAGAAATCTATCCCAGTTTTTCTCCTCCATCGGTATTATTCATCGTCTTTCTTGCCCTCACACTAGTGAACAAAACGGTGTGGTAGAAAGACGTCACCGACATGTTGTTGAGACTGGGCTCGCACTTATGGCCCAATCCAATGTCCCAAAACACTTTTGGCACTTTGCCTTTGAAACAACAGCTTACCTCATTAACCGGATGCCGTCACGAGCCAACTCTGCCATTTCTCCATTTGAGCTTGTGTTCAAACACAAACCTGACATTTTCTTTTTGAGGGTTTTTGGGTGCTAATGTAATCCCCATTTACGACCATACAATCCCCACAAAATGGACTTTCGTTCCACACCGTGCATCTTCCTTGGGTATAGCACATCCCATCATGGGTATCGATGCTTTGATCCAATCACCGAACGTATGTATATTGCCCGGCATGTTCGGTTCAATGATTTCCATATCACACCAAACCTGCGGATATTCCTTCTCCTTCCACTCCAAACCCTTATTTTTCCACCTATCCCACTTCAGCTCCCATTCCCACCGATACCGATCCCATTCCACCACCAACTACTCCCACAGAAAATTCCCACCCCCATCACCACCCACTCCACCTATCACCCAAACTTACAGCCGTCGACCTACACCTCCACCCACTTCGTCGGCTGTTCCCACTTCTGCTTTTGACAGATTTTCCCAGCTCCCACCCACTTCTCCTTCCGCTGTCCAGCAGCCCCCTCCTGTCCCACAACGCTCTAGGCCCTCCAATCTGCGCCCCAACCCCAAACAAACACAGCCATACCCACCTACCTCCCATTACATCAGCACCACAGCTTCCCTCACCGAACCCGCAACCTTTACCATTGCCAAAACTGATCCTAACTGGCGTACAGCTATGGCAGAAGAATATTCAGCACTTATACGAAATGGTACATGGACGTCGGTCCCTCGTGCTTCTGGTGTTAATGTTGTTGATTGTAAATGGGTTTACAAACTGAAACGGGATCAAACAGGTGCTATTAAACGTTACATAAAGCGGCTCGTTGCAAAGGGTTTTAAACAACAGCCCGGTATTGGTTACACCGAAACTTTCAGTCCTGTGGTCAAATCAACCACCATTAGAGTTGTTCTCTCTCTGGCCGTCACTAACCAATGGCCTCTTCGCCAGCTAGATGTTCAAAACGCATTCTTGCATGGTGATTTGAAAGAAACAGTGTACTTACAGCAGCCTCCCGGGTTTGTTGATCCCACTAAGCTTGATCATGTTTGTTTACTTCACAAGTCGTTGTATGGCCTCAAGCAGGCTCCACGGGCCTGGTTTCAGTGCCTATCTCAGGCCTTATTTGCTCTCGGATTTACCGGTTCTAAAACAATCCGTCTTTATTTATCTATTCAGCTCATGGTGTTTTGCTCTATATGCTCGTATATGTCGATGACATAATTTTGACAGGTAACAACAGCCAAGCTCTTGAGCAGGTGGTGTACAGTTTGAGTAATTCCTTTGCGGTTCAGGATATGGGTCCATTATCTTATTTTCTGGGAAGTTGCCCCTAAAGGAGATGACATTGTCCTCTCCCGACGCAAGTACATTACTGAGTTGTTAGACCGGACCAACCTATCTCATTCCAAACCGGTCCCCTCTCCGTGTACATCTAACGCCAAGTTGGCTCTTGGTGACAGTACCTCGTTTGAAGATCCGGTTAAATATCGACAGGTCGTTGGTGCCTTACAATATGTCACGCTCTCTCGGCCAGACATCACCTTTGCCATTAATAAAGTGTGTCAATTCATGCAGTTCCCGACTATTAATCACTGGACAGCAGTTAAACGCATCCTTCGGTACCTTCATGGGGCAGCTGATCATGGCCTTCTACTCTCTCGTTCCTCGTCCTCCAGATTACATGCCTATACGGACGCTGCCTTCAATTCCTTGAGTGCTTTTTCTGATGCAGACTGGGCTGGATGCCCGGACGACCGTCGATCCACGGGGGGATATGCAATATATCTTGGATCTAACTTAGTCTCCTGGTCTGCTCGCAAACAGAAGACTGTATCTCGGTCATCTACAGAGTCCGAATACAAGGCTTTAGCTGATACGGTTGCCGAATTGACTTGGCTCGAGACATTGCTTCATGAACTTCGTGTTCCAATAAATTCTGTTCCGATATTGTGGTGTGACAACTTGGGGGCTACGTACTTATCTGTTAATCCGGTGTTTCACGCGCGTACAAAGCATGTAGAAGTTGATTTCCACTTTGTTAGGGAAAAGGTTGCACAAGGAAAATTATCAGTTCAGTTCATCTCAACAAACGATCAGATAGCCGATGTCTTTACAAAGCCATTATCTTCTCAACGGTTCCTACTTTTGAAGACCAAGCTAAGAGTCGATACCCGGCCTTAGCTTGAGGGGGAATATTAGCCGAATAAGTTATGTTAGTATAATCAGAGGGTTCTAAATGTAACTGTGCTATCTATTTATATCCCTGTATTACTTCATCATTATCACAACAATAATTCAAGAAACACTTCAGATTACCAAACTTAATTTTATACTATATGGTTATAGCAATAATATAACTTTGTAATCATATTAAAAAGTTTAATATTTAGAACAAAATGTGTCTCGGGTAAACCAGACTGTTCCCGATCACTTTTAACAAGTACCAATACTTCTATCTTTTTGACCCAAACCTATTTTGACCCGTTTTACAACACCCCCCCCCCCAAAAAAAAAAAAATCAACACTCTACCAAATTGTCATCTAAATTTATTGCTCTTTAAAGAGAAGGTCTATGTACCTCCAGAGCTGCTGAAAGAACATGAGCTTGACCTTCTTCATCCTTCTTTTCAATCAACAGCACAGCATAACTATATAGGTCAAAGTAAATGGAAATGTTAAATTAAAATTAACGATTGCAACCAACTGTAGAACAACTGAGATGCTTCAAATACGTATGAAATTCAAAGGAGTGTTTTTGGAGCACATGGCTGATAAAAAGCTTGAGGTGAGTTAATAGAACTCATAAACCACCAAGGTAGTTTTACTATCTTAATGGAAATGAAAGAAACAGACTTGGCATTTGGCAAGACTTTTGTTCTTTTATTAATGTAAGAAGAACGAAACAAATTAATAAAATAATTATTGAATTCGTCTACTCATCATCTTCCTCACTCGTAAATATACAATCCATTATTCTTCCCCTTTCCCTCTCCATCCCCTCCATGTCACTATCATCTTCACCCACAAACCCGTTTCTAGAAACCCAAGGCAAACCATCCCTATTTCAAGAAATCAAGTATAACTGTTTGAAAATAGAGAAGGACATTTAGGGAGAGTTTTAAGAAATTAAATCACTATCATGGACCTATCACCCCCTAAAAGAATTTAGAGGGATTCATAGAATGAAGAAGAGGCTTGCTTGGAACTTTGGAAGACACAGAAAACAAAACTAGTACAGCTCAACAGTGATCGGTCCCTCCATTGTTGAAAGCTTCTTTTCTTGACAGAACGTTTCTTGAAAGTAATGTAAAACCCAAATGACATTTTCGTTACAAAAAGATCATTATTCATCTTTTTTTGGAAAATGAAAAAAAAAATATATACTATGATTAGGTTCATCGGAAAAAAAGGAAAGAATGCAAAATAAAAGTTAAGAGTTACGTTAATGTAAAATTTCTGAGTACTTACTTGAGTACCAATGTAGAGTAAGATACTTGAACATTCTTATTCGGAGATGAATAACAACTTGCGAATGCATCAAAAATCTACAAGGTTAGCAAAATGGAATTCAGTAAACATTCTCACAAAGAACAGTCCATCTTTAACAAACAAAACTACTTTCTCACAAATTGGGTCCAATTTCACATTCTTCTAGAGCAAACAGGCAAAAACTACTGTTTTCACAAGACATTCCAACAAAACAAACATATAAGAATACAAAGTCTAGCACGTATGCACGTACCTCAACACGACGCTTTTGCAACCAGAGATGATATCCTGAGTTCTTAAAAAGATTTACCACTGCACGGATACTGGTAAGAAGATTTGGGGCAAGAGGATTACTTGAAACCTTTCTAATCAACTCCATTAATGTATCTGAAGAAGCAAAGACAGGTTTATTAATAAATTTTAAAATCAATCAACACGTACCAAGTGACCATAGAAAGTTAAAAGTAAGAAGCATTGCATGAAAAGTAGTTGACTAGCCGGCCAGCTGGATCTTTCTTTTAACAGCTTTAGACATGTAAAGAAAATTTAAATTAAAAACGTCTTTAGAAAAAGATAGAAATCACAGCATCACAACGTGACTGTACACAGACACTATACATCAACATCACAAACAGGAAAAAGCGTAACAATCTACAATCTGAAATTGCAAAGCATATTCTAGAAACCGGCAGTTTGTTTTATATGTTTATGAGAAGTTAGTATGGATACCATTTTCATCATTGGCACGCTTGAGAAGGGTTGACCCATCTGGATGCAGAATGACCATCCTTAACACATCAATAACTGAAAACAAAAACAATAGGTTCAGAAGTGGTTATAATGAACATATTTTGAAGGAATAGCATATGACCATACGACTAAGAATAATATACACACCTCGAGAAAACAAGCAATACAAAACAAAATAATTGTAGTAAAGTATCACATATCATCATACATTCACCATGTGGCACAAGCCAATGAGTATGAGAAGACATCAATATTAAAAATGTTGAAACTGATCTGGAGAATATATTTCTTGATTGCATTGTCAGCTGATACCTAATTTTATATACAATGATAAGCTAAATAAAAGAACTAGATATGCTAACCCTAATACATCATAAAAGCCTATTCTATAAATAGAATATATCTTAACACTATATAATATGGCTATAGTAAAATAGGAAGGTCATGTTTTTCTTGATAACCAAAGTGATACAACACCAAAGCTTAGTTTGAACACATACAGATAAACCATGTATTTATCATCCCTAAGACAACTACAGTCTCTTCAATTCAAAAAAGATGCTCACCTGGAAACATCATTGAAACTGGCCAAGATTTTAGCAATTTCAACAATAAGCTGATGTCATCATCTGAAAATCTACTACTATGGTAATGTGATGTGTCCTTCAATATTTTAGCAATGGCACCCAATCTTGTTGTCTCAGTCTCACTGAGTGACAAGCTCTGCTGGTCCTAAAATAACAAAGCAAAATCCAATAATTAGCAGCTATAAGAAGCAACTGTGTAAAACATCTAAGGATTAACACACAAAATTCACCCTCGTGTCACACAAGAATTGAAATGTCTGACTCAACATGTACAACAGCTAAGAATCAAAATACCTTTGAATTTCTCCTCTAATACTTCAATAATATTTGATATTAGAAAACTAGTGAAATTAACTTCAAAGGAGGAAACCTATAGATTCTCTTGAGACATCCAGAAGGAATACAAGAGTAATAGACAGCTAGATAAGCCTAGCCTCTCAAGATCCAAATTTTGGAACCCTTTAAAAAGTTCCAAACATGGCAGGGGAAAGCAAAAGCATAATATGTTATAAACAGCATAAAGATGATGGGAGTAGATACCATCATACTACTAAACAAAACAAAACTGATGATGAAAATACAAGCACAAAACTTACTGGGTCAGACCGTAAAGTATTATTGAACTCTGAAATCTTTTTAAGGATTCCATCAAACTGAGCAGCATCAAAAATAAGCATTCCTTTCTGAAAAAGAGTAGTTGTAAGTTATAAATACTACACTTGAAATGCATTCCTAAGATCAAATATGGAAAAATTATCTAATCTAATCTGTGAAATAAGGAAAGAGTTCAACTGGAAGCTCTTTGCTCATGTTTGAGGAACTTTAAAGAGCAAGGTAATACAAAAGAACTAAAATGACAAGCTTAATGTAACAATCAATTTTTGAGTAGATATATCAGTAACATTTCAAGTTATCCACTTTGGAATTGGAATAACTCAATCTAAACATAGATAAGTAATTGAAGATGTGTGCTCTTCTAGAAATTGGAAGAAAGATTAAGGACCTGCAGATAACTTTTTTTCCCTTTAAAATGATGATGTTGGTTCAAATTACTTGCAGAGTTTTCAAATGAGCTTACTCAATCCCAAAACAAACTTAAGAAGCGTTCACCAATTACAAAGTATGAGTTTGATATGACATTTATCGATTATAGAAGTAAGATCATACACATAAGGATGTTAATCAATGGTTCAAGATTTCCTTCAAATGTATTAAACCTAACAAGTTGTTTAACCAAACACCATAACAAATAAAAGAGAATCCCAGACTTAAAAAGCCAAACATTCACAAATCAAAACCAAAAGGGAAGCAAAAATATAGCATCATGCAAATATGTGAGTGTTCTATAAGTAAACGGCGAGACAATAAGCATACCTTGGGTATATGCTTGAACGTTGGTTTGCTTGATACAGCTGTTCCACATGCAAACAAGAAATGATCAGATTGAGGGGCTATAAACAGAACTTAAATAGAAATGAAAAATTCAGCAAAATTGAATTCCATCAAACAGTAAGCACATACCAGAACCAGAAGGCTGCCCAGGTACATAAGCATTCGCTGAAAGACAAAAACACGAAATGAGTACTTTAAAACGAATAAATCTAGGAAAAGATGATTAATGGATCACACCATATAACTCCACCATATAATGATGTACTTACATCCAGTGTAAGGATCACGGAATGATGAATCAAGGATGAAATCTTTTTGTCCAGAATTTTGTAATATAAATTCGACAACTTGTTGTCGATAGGAAAGAGGCAGATTCTCCTTGAGAAGCCACTTATCAGCTGTGTCATAGACATTATCTGTAAATGGCACACAAACTAACCATCATCACCAAAATTTTTTGATAATCATCCATTATGTTACTAAATCATATCTTGAAATAAAAAGTAAGTACCTGATCTATTATATGGCAATTTTCGAATAGGTTCGCCATCTCCAATATCGACATCGAACACTGATTGACACAGTTTTCATGGTTCAGTAGAAGATAGAAAAAAGAAAAAAGGAAAAGAAAAATAGACATTAAAGCCAAAGCAGATACTCAAAAGGCTAACCGTAATCATATTGTACGCCATCAAGAACAGGGCGTTTCATGCCATCATCAGGCCCATCAATTACTTCCCCAATCTGAAATACAGAAAACAAATGCCAATTATGATATTAACATAACAAGGGAACCAATTCATTGAACTGCATAAAACTTCTAATAGAAAACTCTAGCCACTAATTAACTTGAGTTGTCATGGTTGATTTTAAAATCATAATCTCAAAACTCCCAGAAATAACAACGAAAATGGATTTAAACAATAAAGATCAGAAAATATATTAAAAAAATATACGAATAGGTGAATAAAACTGATATCATCTACTTTTATTATACAGCTTGCTTCGTGTAAGATTTTAGTGTCTACCTACATAACGATATGACACACATCCTGAACGGTAAGCCAATAACATGATGAATAAAATATTGATTGGACTCCAAGAAAAAACTTGCTAGCTTTCTTAATAAGGGACGTTCAAGTGTCTTATACCCTCAAACTAACACTGTTATAAGAATCAGAATAAAATAAGTCATGACTGTTAAGGTAATTGATTGGATCTTAAAATTATCCTACAACTAAAAGATCGGATTCATAAAAACATGAGATTTACCTGTCTCCCCTGAAAAGCAATTTACAGTTTACCCTTTCTTACAAGCAAATCATATTTAAAGCAAAACAAAATTGTTTAAAGATGAAAGCAGTAATGTTGCTGCCATGAGCGCTCATTTGTGAAATTTTACCCATTACAGACAAGTATAAATCAACAAAGCAAGTATGACTTTTCATGAACAAAGAACCTTTAATACCATGTTTGTCACAACTCACAAGCATGTATTATACATGTAAAAAGATATCAGCAAACATTGGTAATATAAGTTTGATCTAAGAACAAAAAATAATGATACAGACCCAGCCATGAGGGAAGGCAAAAAAACTCCATCTTAACATGTATTAAATCATACCTTATCCCACTTTTGTTCCTTCATATTCCACGCATATGCAACGCCGTTGTCTCCTTCACGTACAACCATTGTTTGCCCATCTTTGGTTCCTGGTCATAATCAAAGAAATTTAGAATTAGAGGCAATTTTGTTTCTTTTCTAAGATGATGACTAAAGAAATACATAGAATGTGTTTTATTCTAAACAGCCGAATAATCAAAATGTTTTTATTAGTAAACCATAAAAACACCAAAATTTATAATGCAATCACAACTGCTGTTCAGAACTCTGTAAACCTATTTGGTTTTCCACGAATGTAAAAGGTTGGTGTACACGTTTTAAGTATACTTCACACTTTTAAAACATAAATGAGGATACAGGAAACAAGAACATTGCCAAACAACGCACATAGCATTGGCTTCATTGATTCATGCAACTTATGGCATATCTTTTTCATATTGCAATATTGCTTGATAGGAAACATGGCATGTACAATGGTTAAAATTTAAAAATGCTAACCACTCATACAGAAAATCTTCTATCGCACACTAAACAAGATGGGGAATAACACCAGATATCGAAATAAAAAGTTTTAAGTTACGCAAGTGACCAAGAAATATCATGAAAACCAAACTACCCATAGTAATTAATAAAAATAATTGAGCACTCCTAAATACGCTGCCCACCACCCAAAGATGCAAAAATCGCTTTTAGAAGAAAACTTTAGAAGCTTCTTTTCCCAAATCTTTCGTAGACTCATTGTTCCAATCTTAATGCATTTGAAGGAAACCTCAAAAGACCTTTATTTAAATTAGTAGAATATCAGTACGGATTATACCAAATAGTACATTTGCATTTACTGAGATAAAATAAACAAAATTCACCCTGAACCTTCCAATTGTTAATCAGTAATCACAACAAATGAACCAACTGATAATCATATAATGCTAAGAAAACAATATAATATAATCTCAGGTGGTCCTAATCCTGTATCAGAACAAAAACCTCATAGTACCTGGAACCTGCAAAGCCTCTAAACCGGGTAATTCCTCCAATTTCAAGCCTCCGACTCTCTTCCTAACAAACACAAAATGAAGATTTGATCAAGTATGGAAGATATGATACCTAACGTAGCGTTGGCTGAACAGCCTGAATGTGCTATTTTATGCAGCTCATGGATTAATTAATAAGTTAATAATCACTCATCCAAGTCTAAACTTTATAAATGGTAAAAATAGTGCTTAACTTCTGCTCCATATCTGCAGTAACCCTACAATTTGAGCTTAAACCGTGGATGCATGATTTTCTATTTAAATGTATCAAATTTTCTTTATGGTTATGGCACAATGTTATCAGTCCATACTCAAGTCCAAAATGAAAATATTTAGCCAAATTAAATATATATATATATATATAGAGTAACTTAATTGCACCAGTAACAACATGTGAAAAGGGAAACGTCGTTGTTGATCATATGTCAAACAACGTAAAGCCAAAATGAATAAGAAACATGTACAAACCAGAAAGACAAACATCACAATTCCAAGAAGCCATCAAAATGTTAATGTCTATCCAAGGTTGTTGCTCATTATAATCAAATATTTCCAACACAGCTGCAAAAAAAAACAAGTTTTCTACAAAGAGAGTGGTAGATACCTGCTTCCCTTGTAATGAGAAATTAGAGAAGCATATGCCTCAAGTTCAAGAGCCTCAGCTATCTTATCCTGATGCACAGTCCAAATACGTGCCACACCATCGGAGCACGCAGTCACAATATCACCATTTTCCAAGAATTTAACATCCCAAACACAACCAGGATGCTCTATGCTTTGGACACAAACTCCATCTAGAAGTCAAACACATGCTCTCAATGGTTAACTCCAAAGTAGTTTAAAATTCAAAAATATATACCAAATCTTTTGTAGGCATGTCAAAGTTGCCTTATATAACCCTAAAAGATATAGAGATAGTACATGTGTGATGAGCATCTAATGCATCAAGCGACTCAAGCATAAAGATATGTACCAAGTAACTGATGTATTTGATCAATTATATGATACTAGAAAGTATATAACATAACTAAATTCTATTATACACGTGCAAAAATAAAAACTCACTACACATGATTCTTTTTGTTGAACCTTACTATAATGAAAACAATATGTAAGCTATTCAAAATAATTTTTTGATGTTTCTACTGGTATACAGTCTGCATGTATACCTAGGTCGTGAAATATATACTACAAATCCAAAACTGGCTACACACAACATAACAAGATTCTAATGATTTGTCAGAATATGGGCCAGTGAATATGTAAAATTCTAGATTATACAGCAGTGTTGTAAAAATCGCTAGGCGCTAGTCGGGCGGTGGGGTGGGGCCTAGGCAGGATTAATCGGATTGGAATTTTTATATGTAATTTTCAGTTTTTTATATATATACACACATTTTTATATGTAATTTTTATAAAAATGTTCATTTTTAAATATTTATACACATATTTGGCTGGAATTTGAAGGGTTTGGCTGGAACATGCAAGGTTTTGTCAGAAAATCCAAGGTTTTTGCCGGAATTTGGCTGAAAATTCCAGGTTTTGCCGGAATTTTCGCCGGAAGCTGGGCGCCTAGGCCTGCCTAGGCCCGACTAGACCCGATTTGGCCGCCCAGCGATTTCTGGAGCGACTAGGCCAAAATTAGTCCTCGAGTGACCGCCTAGCGATTAATCGGCGCCTAGGCGCCGCCTAGGCGCGATTTTTACAACACTGTTATACAGATAGTTGGACACAAATGTCACGAATGAGGACATAGAAGGCTCTTATACTTGCTTTTTTCTCTATAAGATTTACTCCCCAACAGTTTATGTATAATGCATTATTTATCAACTGCCAACTACTTGTATATCTGCTAGATATTTTCCATAACTAGTAATATATGTGATTCCAATTTCAGCTTGAGTCCTAAATATAGCTCCAACTACAGTAAAGTTCTTCTAATGATGTTAATAATGTTATCTTAGTTCCTGATCTTAACGTCAATGAATTCTATTAACTGGCAACCCATTAATTATTGGAATTTCATCTTCATATAGTACAAAAACTCTTTGTTAGTATATTGAAGTCCAGTATCAATACCATTTATGCAAAGGACTAGATATATCACCTTTCCATATCTTTGCTAATCCATCCTCACTACCACTCACAACAAGCCCAGATTTGTTTGCATCAACAGAATAGACAATGGCTGTGTGACCAACCATCTCCAGTAAAACCTCACCAGTAAGCGCCCATAACCTGATTGAACTGTCATTTATAAACCAAAAATGACCAGTCAATTTAAAGCACAGATTTGTCAAGAATTAGTAATGATTGTACACAGAAAATAAAGAAATGAAGGGAAGGTGGTAGTTACATTTTAAAGTGATGATAAAGTATGCATATATCAAGTAGCAAATTATTGCATGTGTCAAAAATAAACATCCAAAAGTACTGAAAGCATGAAGGCGATGTATTTTAGAGGTGATGTTAAGGCTCATGAGCCAAGCCATGGCTAAAGACTTGCAATAAGAGTGAAAATTCACGATAAGGAAAGTCACATAAGACATACAGATAAAATTAAGGCACAAAAGGTATGCTACAAACACAGAGTATGTGAGGACAAGGATTCCCTCACTCCCGCGTCTTCTTTGAGGGTAACTCCTGGCGATACTTAAAACTTGTGGCTTCTTGAAATTCCATAAAGCTATTTGAATTTCATTATCATCCAGCTTCCATTCCCGGCTATTAGGGTTAGAAGGATCTTGAGTCTTGACTCGAGTAAGCATCTTCATCCAAAATTTCAAGACCAATTTGATTAACAAAATCCACTGAGGTCTGAGCCCAGTTACTAGAGTTGAGTTTTACGGATATCTTAAGAATAGCAGAACAGTTGAGTATTACTGGAATCATACCATCACTTGTCTTTAATAAATCTCTTATTTTTAGTAAGAAATAACAAGCAACAGCTAGTCTGGAATCAGAATAGAGTTAGGGCATGGCATTTACAGATAAATAGGAAAGGAGTTGTTATTTAAAATTAAAGAAATCTTTGGGCTGGAAAGAAAAAGGTTTTGAGCTGGAAAAAAAATGGTATTTAAAATTATGGTTTTTTTCTTTGGGCTAGAAACAAGGCTTATTAAAAAACATGTCTTATGAAGAAATCAAGGGTCAGAAGTGGAAGCTAAAAAATCAGCAGAAAAAAATGGAACTTTGAGGGACATGAACAACACTGAAAACAACGAACTTTATCTCGCTTGTCACAGGCAACGGATGCTAGGGTTTTATGACTGGGAGAACAGATAACATGAGGGGTTGTCAAAACAGGGTTCAGGTCCAGCAAGTAGCGGAGTTTTAGGAGTTTGGCAAACCGGTTGAAATGCGACGAATGAAACACTCAGGTCAGAGGAGCTTGGACTCCAAGGGGAAATGTCGGTGTAATTTAGACCCAGGTAGGTCAAACAACAAAAGACAAGGAACACCGAACAAGAAACAAGATACCGTCTGCGGACTAAGCTTACATTCAGGCCTAGGACAACTCCGATACCATGTAATCGGAGGAGAGAATGTTTGTGTATTTTATTCAAGATAAAAATGGGTATTCATACAAGAGTGCATGATCTAGGCATTTAATCTATTTATAATTACAGCATAATACTGTTACAACGCTATAATTATGCTTTGACTACCATTACAACAACGAAAATGCATGCACTACTGATTGGTTCATGTTGTCCTTCGGGCTGCCTTAATACTGCAGACGAAATAAATACAGCTAATAAATCACTTCATTGTCTCAAATCATTTCAATTAATCCATTCAACATTAATCTTATATCGAATCAGAAAAATGGACGGCTAGGCGAGCTTTACATACACCATCAATTTATGATTTATTAAAAAATTTCTTTTCAACATGAATATAATTCCGTGTTTCAACACATTCTATCAACAAGTTAGTAACCATGCCCTGCTCTCCCCTAGCACTGCTTGCATCGAAGACATGCACCCTTTAGAACAGCATAAAATAATAAACAAACAAAAGCAAGGCTATTATCCTAACCAAGCTGAGGAGGCTGAAATAAAAAGCTTATGTATATGCATGAGCAAGCAGTTTGCTTGTCTGTATGTGAAATTCCGTAAAACATGGCTAAACATAGAAGTACTTAACAACCAGAAAGCTTACCCATCATGTGACGCAGAAAGAAATCCCAAACCAGGCATTATAGCCAAACCTCTCACTGTATCTGTCCCAGAGAGAATAACCACACTCAAATTAATAAATTCATTTTCAAAGGAACAAATGCATCAGCAAAATTTGTTCAGGTAAAACAAGCACATAAAGAAAGAAAGAAGAAGAAACACATAATCAGAAAAATATTATCCATGCACTTCAGAAAGCAACTGAATTTGATCATAGAACTTCTCTATTTGTAAGCATACCCACTAATATTTTCTGCCACGTTGTAAGGAGTAGACAAAAGCAAACATGTACCTGTATGACCAGAAAAGGTATGTGTGCATGTGCTTCCTTTCCAAAGCTTTATAGTACTGTCGCTTGAACCTGGATCACAATTATATCAAACAAATCTTCAATCATATAAAGAGGGGAGGGTGTGGTCATGGCACGGCACCAAGAATCCTAGGTGTCATTGTGGTACGCAAATGAAACCACCCCACCCATCTAGTGATCGGCAAATGAGCAGAGAAATCATGAGGGTGGTGCCGATGAATGAGGGAGAATGAGTGGGTGGTGGGTTGTACATTGTGGTTTACATGTTGTACAATTAATGAATGAGTGTAGTCATTTGAATGAGATGTGTTTCCACCTTTGAGTGAGAGTTGAATGAGAGTTTTTTAGACATACATTGTTGCTTAAAGGTTGTACATTAATTGAATGAGTGGAGTCATCCTAGTGATGACACCCTCCCCCCTAAGTGTAGCCAGCTTGGTCATGGACACTTTCATTCACAGATTTGGTCCCACTTAGAAACAAACATATAATAGAAACCTGGGCTTAACAAGTTCTACATGTTATTGAGAATAAAAAAGAGATGAAAGGCAATAAAAGGGGATTAAATATGGAGATTGGGGATAATGAAAATACAGAGAACAACAAAAACACAGAAATAGATGGTGAAGAAAGAGGGGATTAGTAAAGCACAAAAGCCTGAAAATTAAATCCAAAATTGCAATATAATGAATAAGATGCATTTAAACCTGTAATAAGTTCGTCGGTGTCTAATCTCCTTACTACTTGGATTGGTGCCTTGTGAGCTTCCCAAACCTCACTTTGATGTTCTCCTTTCCAACGTCTTAATGTACTTCCATAAAGCAAAAAAAAAGGAAAACAGATATCAGGAGCCATGATGTGATGATGAGCAAAATTTGGTCAAGTATATGTGAATATGGCAAAATTTCCAACATGAGATAATAGTCAGTAGCAGTTTAGCAAGAAAATTTTACTTTCAGATGATATGTACAAACTACAAACATTAGTCATTTGACAACCCTTACTAACAAGAGTTCGTTTCATCCCGTCTCTCAGCTTTGCGAGCAAACCCTAACTAATCAATTTTGAAAGTAAGAAAAAAATATATGTAAGCATACTTTAACAATATAGTGATTGATAGTCCCTGGTACATTGTTATCCTGCAACTTTCAAAGCCCTAAAGCAATTTTCCTTTCCTTTTTCTCTAGCCTTACAAAGAACTATAAGAGAGTATAATGTCACGGGCCCACTTGTTTCACAAGGGGTTCCCCCCACTAATGATCTATAGCCACATGCATGGCACGTACGAGATCAGCAACCAGCCACATGCATGCACGTACGAGATCATCAACCAGCCACCCACAAAGATAAAAAACTTGAAACTGGAATCACTAGGAACTTGTTCAGTTCTCCAATAATCCAATGTATTCTAGCACTCACTTGATCTTCTATTGTTGTATATAAACTTCTAGGTTGTCAATGATACATGTAAAAGTTAAATACTCGTATAGATGAACCAATCTAGAAGCTTGATACGGGTGTGTATAAAAACAGTTAACAATTTTCTGCAGGCTCAGAAGTTTCTTCTGTGCAATCAGTTTCTGCTGACCCAACTTAAACCAGACTACCAGAGAAAGATTGTGTTATGATTGTATATTGTATTGTGTGAATAATAGGGTTACATGGGTCTCTATATATAGAGAATAATATTACATATAGATACCCTCTAGACTATATTAATCATGATTTAAAAAAAACGGACGAGGCGTACGCCTCGGGCGAGGCGTTAAGATAACGTATCTGAGGCCACGCCTCAAGGGGGGTTTTTATATGTACGCCTCTAGGTGTCGAGGCGTTCATAAAAACGTATGAGGCATACCTCGAGGCGCGCCTCTTGCTGTTTTAGGGTTTAGATGATGAAATATGATTATCTTACCTATTATAATTGATTATCATTGATAATTATTAATTAATAAATAGTCTAATAACCCATATGGTTCCTCTACTCACCCACACTCTTCTGCTGACCTGGAAACTTCTACTGATCCAAAACTTCTCATGAGTTCAGGTCAAAATATGATTATCTTACCCATTATGGCAGCATGGCACATTTCGGAGAATTGGTGGTTGATCTGGTTTCAACAAGGGATTCACTCTGCTCCAACAATTTGGTCTAGGGACAGTTGGCAGTTCAAATTTTATATGCTTTCAATAAGCTAACCATACGCATACGCATGTGCAGATTCTTAATTAAAAGTTTTTAAGAATTATCTGACCTGGAAATGAAGCCAGAATACATCTAAAGAAGCCTGATTTTACCAGAATACATCCAAAGAAGCCTGATTTTGCCTTACCCTCCACCCATTTTATTTGCCACTACCGGAAGTGGGAAGCAAGGGGCAGAAAACAACTTTTCAGAAATGTTGTAGAAAGTGGTCCCAACTGGGTGTTGGGCTTTTCTTCCTTTTATTATTGGCTCAAATTCTTGTAGTAGAAAGAAAAATCTTTTTGTTCCAGTTTTTGTTTATTTTTGTCTAGGGAATGCCTTTAGAAATTAGAGTAGTGGGTTATTATCTTTCTTCCTATTGTTACTGTTGGATCAAACACACAACAGTTACTAAACTGGGCCCGCTTAGGGCTAGGGCCGGCTGACCCGAAGCCTACATCCCAACAGTTACTATTCGCAGCTGTTAGTTTGCTACTTTGTTCCTAATTTGGACTTCAAGGTTCTGTCCAGAAATTCCAGTTCAATCCCAGATTTTGATTTCACATCAAAGCTCCTAGGTCACTCTTGTATCTGGCGTCCAAGTAATCTAGGATGTTCCATGACTCCCTATATTAGACCAATATGTAATAGGGTATTAGTGTAGGGACTAGATTGTAATATGGTGGGTTATATATACCACCTTATATTGTAACCCTAATTATCTATTACAATATACAACCTATTACAAGGTTTAAGTTGGTATCAGAGCTAGTCACCGGAGACATCGCCGGAGGAGCGGCCAGCCGCCGCCACCGCCCTGCCCACCACCACCAAACAACTGCGCTCAGTTTTCTCTATCCACTCCTACTGCCGCCGTCAACCACCACTGCCCCTCCACCTATGGCGGAACCCTAGCGGCCGCCACCACACTTGACCACCCAAAACCCTTTTGCCGCCACACAACCAACAACCACCACTACACAACCAATGGCTCCACAACGCCACAAGCCCGCCGCCTCCATGCTGCCACTGCCACCACAGGTACGTCACTGCAGCACCTCCCCGCGTCTAGGGTTAGCAAATACAACTTGCTTTCTTGGCCCTAGACGTCGTCGCCGCCGCCACCACACAACGGTGACCGTTTTTCCGGCGACGTGCACCTCGCGAAAGCCACAATGTTTTCATTTCCGTTTATTTGAGGTTTGCAAAAAAAAAATACAGATATGCAATCGAGGAGAAGAAAAGGGGAACAAACCCCTAGTTGTTGAAGAACTCCGGCGAAGTGGTGACGGCCGGAAGAAGATTAGGGTTTTCCTAATGTAGTTTCGATTGGGCTTTTGAGCCTGGGCCTCACAAGCCCATTTACGATTGTTGTCAAAAAAAAAAAAGGCTTGTGACGGGTGGAAGCATGGAGACGGGCGAAAGCATGATGGAGAAGGAGAAGACCAACTATCTTTTTAGTTTTATGTTTTTATATTTTCAACCTAAATCTCTCCCGAGCTTAGTTTGCGGGGGAATATTAGACCAATATGTAATAGGGTATTAGTGTAGGGACTAGATTGTAATATGGTGGGTTATATATACCACCTTATATTGTAACCCTAATCATCTGTTAGGTGTGGAGTCTCGTTTAGAGACGGCCGGCCCTAATTAGGGTTAGCCGGCCCTAATGGGCCTGTCTCTACGGTTTGGGCCTAACTTGGAGAACAAGTTAGGAACCCTAGTTTTAATCTATAAATACCCTATGTTGTAATTGTAATCTGTGTGCCTTTGAGCTTAATGAAATAACCTAGTTGCAGCCCGTGGATGTAGGTCCCCCACTGGGACCGAACCACGTAAAATTCTTGTGTCGTTTATTTTTCTGTACCGCGTGATTATCGTTTGTGCATGTGTGTGTTGGTTCCGCTGCGCCACGTTGTTCCTAACAAGTGGTATCAGAGCTTTGGCTCGTTGTTTACACACGGTCTGCACGGTTTTCGATCGAGAAAAAGGGTAGAGGCTGATCGAGGGTTGATTCAGATCTGCTGCTACAGTACCGTCGCCGTCGTGAACAGTGTTTTCCGGCGTGAACAGTGTTTTTTCCGGCAGGAACAGTGTTTCTCCGGCATGAACAGTGTTTTCGAAAGAAAAAAAAAATTTTCCTTTTTTCTGCTGCTGTTCCAGGGCTGATTCGCAGCCTGGTTTCTTTTTTTTTGGGCCGCCGGAATTAGGGTTTTTTCATATCCTAGGTTGCGCAAAAGTTTTGGGAGAAAACAGGGCTGTTCGGGACTGATTTGGAGTGATTTTGCAATTAGAGTTTCTGTTGTGGATCTCTTGGAGTTGCTGGTTTCACTCGGGTTTGCAGGTGAAGCGTCGGGTCGGGTGTTTCGGGTTTGTGTTGCGGGTTAACGGTTTGATTGTTTCGGGTACCGGGTTAAACTCTTTGAAGCCGCCGATTAGGGTTTGGTTATAAAGCTCTTGGATTCGTCGGGTAAAGGTTAGAGTTTTGTTTAGTTCTGTTTGACTGTTTATTATCAACTATTTGGGAACCGGGTTATGTGAAATTCAGTATTCGGGTTTAGATTTGTCTGCGAGGTTTATTGCAGGAGCAGATCGGTTTATTGACAGTGTTTGGTAGAACAACTGTCAAGTTCAGGCCCGTGACATTACTGTGTTTGTTTCACTGTTTCGATATATTTTCTGTGTGCTATTGTTATGGCTGGAGACAGGATGGTTGTTATCGAAAGGTTTGGCGGTTTGAATTTCGGTTGGTTGGTTTGTCAAGTGAACTTGGATGTGGTACTAACGATGGATAAACCGGGAGAAAATGGAACCAGCGGGTGTGCTGGTGATGACATAAGTGAAAAAAGGGAAGTCATGTGATATTTGCTTGGTTGAAAGATTTTTTCGGTTAGGGTTAGATGATCGGGTGTACGATCACAGAATCCTTGGTACCGTTTGCTTTCATGAAAGCTCTACTGTTGTTATAACCGTTTTCCGGTTAGCTGGTCTAGAACTGTGAAGCGGTTTCTTGTTCGGTGGTGATCAGTGGTACGACATTTGACATGGGTTGGGATAACAGGGACAGTGGGAGCTGAGCATAGTTGACTTGGTGGAGCTGCATGGAGGTATGTGACATTCTTTTAGAGTCGATGTCAAAGATAGTAAATTCTGCTTCTGAGAATGTGTCTGGGTTGATGCATTGGGACTCAGTGATGGCAGTGGAGACTCTTGGGTTCAAGATTCTGGTATGCTTCATTACTCACTTCTGTGAAGCATTGGTGAATCTATTGTTTGGAGACTTTGGGAAGATACAGGTTTATGTATCGCTGGAAGAAGGGAACCAACTTCCGAGTATTAAAGTCTTGACTCGCTGCATCGGGTAGAGCTAAGTGGATTCATTTTGCAAGTGTGATTCCTGGAGCCACGGAGATGTCAGCTGAGTGCATTCGGAGGTTTAAACCAGGTCAGGGGTTTTGGGAACAGTGGGAGCATGGGACGTGTTCTGGGTACAGTTCTAAACACCGTTGGGTTTTGAAGACCAGAATTCCGAATGGGAAAATCTCTCCATGGTACTTGCAGGTTTTGGAGAGTGGTGTTTCCTCTGGAAGTCTCTGGAGTCGGTAGTTCGAGTGAGTAGGTGCCGGTTGAGATTGAGGATGAGTCAATGGCGGGTTTTGCCATGGCTGGGTCAGTGACGACTGTTGGGTTGAGCTCGGGGGAGCTTCAACCGGCTCTTCTGGTAATTAAGAAGAGGTCTGCTGCAACTAGGAGAATTAGATTGAAGTCTTAGCTTGTTTATGGGAACTGAAGGCTTGGAGGACTTCTGTTATTTGAAATCTTAGCTTTTTCTTAGGAGCTGGAGGCTTAAGAACTTCTGATATTGAAGTTTTAGCTTGTTCTTGGAATTGGAGGCTTGGAGGATTTCTGTTTTGAAGATTACTGGAGTTACTGGTATAGGGTCTGCTTGAATGGTGGATTGAGGATTGCTCGAGCCTCCAAGTGGGAGATTGTTAGGTGTGGAGTCTCGTTTAGAGGCGGCCGGCCCTAATTAGGGTTAGCCGGCCCTAATGGGCCTGTCTCTACGGTTTGGGCCTAACTTGGAGAACAAGTTAGGAACCCTAGTTTTAATCTATAAATACCCTATGTTGTAATTGTAATCTGTGTGCCTTTGAGCTTAATGAAATAACCTAGTTGCAGCCCGTGGATGTAGGTCCCCCACTGGGACCGAACCACGTAAAATTCTTGTGTCGTTTATTTTTCTGTACCGCGTGATTATCGTTTGTGCATTGTGTGTTGGTTCCGCTGCGCCACGTTGTTCCTAACATCATCTATTCCAATATACAACCTATTACAAGGTTTAAGTCCCTAAAGTAATCAATCCTCTCATTTAGTTAGGCATCCAAGAAACATTCATGATTCATGTAATTTGAACAACCTTTTCTTAAAACTCTTGCAAATATTTTTCTAAGTTCTTTTATCTAAGTTCCTTATGGAGAAATCAAGGCTTACTTAGTACATATGTGGCATGAATTACTATGGATGCATGTAATTTGAACAAGCTTTTCTTAAAACTCTTGCAAATATTTTTCAAAGTTCTTTTATCTAAGTCCCTTCTGGAGAAATCAAGGCTTACTTAGTACATATGTGGCATGGATTACTATGGAACCACAAACAATAGCCGTGTGACAATAAGCTAGCATATGCACATCCATCTTGTATAACCATGAATCAATAATTTCAAAGCTAATTCTGCCTCAGTTTGCATTGACCAAGGCTACTACTCCAAGAGTAACAGCTGAACATCCACCACTCCTAATATAGAAACATCATGATTTCAAGTACTCAACTTCCATCAGATTGCTTGCAAGTCTCAGGAAATACATTACTATGAAGAAGAAAATTTTAACCTACAGCCTTACAGCATAATACACATGGCATGATATTCCCGTTCCAAATAACTAACATCACACATAGTAAAAACAGTTAACTAACCAATCAACAGACGATGATATTATGTCTGATCCATCCAAAGTGACTCCTGTTACTTGCATTTTATGACCTCTCAACGTCTGAACTTTCTCTCCAGTCGCTAGATCCCATACCAAAACAAGTGTGTCCATACCACCAGATATAAGGGCACCTTCTGGAAACTGTTCATTCGGGGGAACCCAAGCCAGTGGTCCAACAAAGCTAGTATGCCCAAGTAGTATCTTTGAAGAAGTGTAAGCAGCGTTGTTAGTCTGATCCACAGTCCAGAACCTAATGGTTCGGTCTCTTGATGAAGTTGCTATTCCATCATTGTCACAGACACATACACCACGGACCTAGAAATAATACAAATAATAAGCATTAACATTCATAACAAAACGGTGTGTTATCCACAAAAAAACGTTAACATTAACTCTTCCTAACAAATGCATGCAGAAAGCAAGACCTAGTCCCTATTAACTTCAACAAAGTGCATGAGCTCTACCAGTTTTAACAATAGCTCCTAGAGTGATATTACAACAGCCAACAGGAATAAAAGGAGACTGAATCAGAATGTCCTCCCTTCCAAAACTTGAGCAGCATTTAGACTTTTGAATGCTAACTTGTGAAATCCTTGGACAATGAAGCTAAGGAGAAGTTATTAACACAATGCACCATGCAACTATTGCTATCCAAAAGTACCTACTACCAATTGTCTTCAAAATGCATCTCTAATTTCATAACCACGGGAGTGTAAATTATTAATTAGCCATAGAGTAATCAGAATGCGAATAAGATGAATGCTAAACGCAATAATTCTAATAAACAAAATCAATGTAGCACCAATAGCATTACGAAATCGTAACTTTTATCACTAATTAGCCCTAACTACAACCACGTATCAAATAATAAATAAACGGATCCAATCAAACTCATACTTCACTGCGAAATCATTCAATTTTCAGTTTCATTTTCAAGTTCAATTTCCCCAATCATAGCAAAAACTCGATCAATAAGTAAACTAACAAACTCGCTAGCAACTTAATCTCGCTAAAAAGCCCAGGTATTCACGAATTACCAAAAAGTAGTAGAGAGAAGAGACGTACGTCGTCTTCATGACCTCGAAGCTGGCAGCGCAGTCGGTACTGAGAGAAGTCGATATCCATAGCCATGTCAGAGAATAAAGGTATAGAGAGAGAGATAAACGCGACGGAAGCGAGTGAATGTTTTAGGGTTTGGAGATCGATGAAGCAATCGGCTTTAATCGTCGTCTCATGGATCGGTTATAACGTCGCTTGTTCCCCAAGTTGTGCTACTTGTGCGATAAACCTCAAATAATTTAGGCTCTGATGACTGAAATTGGTCATTAAACTTTCATTTGTACATCAAGCAATGGGATTTGTACGTTTGTTTTGTGTTTATCGATTCTAATTTTGAAAATTAGAAACTAGAAAAATAATCCGTCCCTGATAGTGATTTTAGATGGTTAAATGAGATTTGTCAGACTTCTGACTGAACTCTTTAGCCTTCGAACGTGATAAAACCCTAAATCTTCAAGCGTTTGCTCATACACACTTCGATTGTGATGGAATTTAGGTAGCGGAAAGCTTTGTGATTCACATCCACATGATGACTTTGATCCTTACGAATATTACTATAAATCTATCAGTGTACCCTCAATAAACATATGGAAAAACGAATATTCCCCGCTGTAATGATAAGTTATTAGTGATGTTTTGTTATAATAGTGAATTATCTTTTATCAAACAATTCACATGTTTGAATGGAACATTACAAATACTACAATTACCAAATAGCAAAGGGTTAAAGCTTAATGTATAAGTCCATGATGCTGCTTATTTTGTCTTCTTATGCCACTTTTCAACTTTTTTTTCGTTTTTTCTTTCAATTTTTCAGTTTAGCCCCTGAATTTTAAACAACTTGTTTTTTTTCTTTTTCTTTAACTAATCTACATCATTAGCCCTGAACTTTAATAAAAATACAACACAGCCCCTGAACTTTAATAAAGTTATTTTTTTAATATATTTTCTCTTTTTTTGATTTTTTTTATTTTACTTTTATTTTTATCTACGTTTTTAATGTTTGGCAAGCATTTTTTTCCGCTAGGTGAGTGCTAATATACCGTTGCCTGCGTATTTTTATTTACGTTGTGAACCCGCTACGGAGCGCAGGTAATTACACACTATTTATATGAAATTCAAAACATTACAAATTAGATTAAAATAGTGTTGGGCTGAATAGTGCGCGACCCATTCAAAGTTTTACACGCAAAGTTTTTGTTTTTATATTTTCATTTTTAACCCTTATACTATATATAATATACGCTTTTAGCCCGTTTTATTTTTTATTAATTTCGTTTTCTTTTAATAACTTTCGTTCGTTAACCTTTTCAAAATACGGAGTGCGTGGCTGTTTTTAGTTTTTTTTTTCAATGTTACGATATAATTTTTTTTAAACTGAGTTGTATTTAAAATCGATTTTTTTATCGTTGACTATAGCGAGTGTCGTTAGCGTGTGGTATCATAACGAGTCGAACCTATTATGAGCGAACAACCTCATTGTCCGTATTGGTATTATCGAAACTCCTATCGGTATTCGCTTTTATGGTCTTCGACGACCCAAACCGGTAGTTTTTTTATTTTGTTTTTTCCTTTTTTATTATTAAGTTTTATTTTCTTTTTATTAACATTATTTTTACCGTTGCGCCTACGTTTTTCATTTAAATTTTATTAACGATGTGCCCGGCCCCGCCACGAAGCGCGGGTATAATGTGACAACCGCGACTTTTACGGTCAACACTTGTGTTCGACGAGTTCGTATAACAGTAATAATAGTATTATTATTATGTTAAAGTATACTTTTAAACGAAAGGAACTCGTTGGATAACGATAAATAATAGCAAGATTTATTTAGGTGTTGTAATGTTAAAATTTTGCCCAAGTTCGGTTCTATACGCGTTAACACCCGAGTCAAGCGGTTTCGTAAACTAATAATTTAAATTTGAAAGGATAAGTATATTTACGAGACGCAAGGATTCGAGGGAAAATAATAAATTATAATAAGATATTTTTGGGTAAAATAACGCCTCTATTTTTTATCGAGTTCGTTTAAGCGAAAAATCGACACGCGATCGGAGACCACGGGGGCTATAAATACCCCAATCTCACCCCACTTTCTCATTTGCAAAATTTTAAAGAAAAAAGTTAGAGAGAGAGGGCAGAGAATTCAGGTGGTGGTGGCGGTGGTCCGGTGGCGGCCGACGGTGGTCCGAAGGTGGCCGGAGATGCGGTTATTCACCTGGAACCATTTCTCGATGCTACAAATGCAATGGTAAGCTCAGATTTGTCTAAATCCTTGCTTAAATTCGTTAAAAATGTCAAAAATAAATCTGTCCAAAATGTTGTTGCATGCACAGTCTCAAAGATCGGACGATCCCCGGAAATCCGACCGTTAGAAATATATGAATTTTGGATGTAATGTTGCCAACACATAGACGCACAATCCTACCAGAGGAATTTTTTATCAGAGCTCTTTAGGTATGCTTTTCATACCCTCGAATGTGACTGATCGGATTTTCGGATTTGAAAAACTGGGTCTCAAAGAATCGTCGATCCCCGGAGATCCGACCGTTGGATCGTGACGATTTTTGGACAGTAGTTTTCTAACACATATATGAATGTTTTCGTTGAAGAAAATTCCGATCAGATGTTGGGGTATTTTTTTGAATACGGACAGATTGTAACAGTTTCTAGGATCGAAAACAGGAAATTGATCGAGTTGCATAGCCATTCAAACGGCATTGCATGTCAATTTCGAGCATGTGAAAATGCTCGGGAGATAGAAATGATCCTAATGGTGTTTTTGGTTCGTATTGCATGTGAAATACGGGAGGTTCCGCGTACGCGAACCATTTATACGGAAGGTATAAACTTTACCCGTTAAGATTTGATTTTATGTTAGAATAGTTTTATGAGTTATTGTTTGGGAATTGAACCAGAAAATATTAAGTATTGAGATATTTGATAATTTGAGTGGTTATTAGGTTATAAACCCAACCCCGGTTCACGTGAAACAAATAATCTATACTAATAAATAAAGGTTTTTTGGGACACATGTCACTTTTTGGTGCATCCTTAGTATATTTTTCCCGCCTCTCTCTCCTATTAAATAGTTATATTAAAATAATATATACTTTTAAATATCTAATATAAATCTAATTATAGATACTTATTATTTAGTTATAGATAGTTATTATATCATCAACTAAATGAATTTAATATAAATTAACATTTATCAATTACATAAAAAAAATATTAATACCGAGTTGAAAAAATGTTTTAAAATTTGAACTTAACAAAATATATAACCGTCCCGTCAAATCATTCGACCCGTGTAATACACGGGATTTTAAAGAAATTAAAATTTTTTATTAATAAATATATGACATTACATTTATTTAATCCGTGTAATACACGGGATTTTAACCTAGTGGAACTAATATATTTATTTTTATACAACAATTGTTTTGATGGATTTTTCTAAAAATGTGATCTAACACTCAAATTTATTTTTAAACAGTAGTATTTATATAAAAAGTTTGATCTGAAAATTTTGGTAACCAAACTCTTTATAGATTATTTATTAAAATTCCTATAAATTTAATACATGTAAATTGAGAAAAATACCTATGAGTATTGGAAAAATCTAAAAAATGGTCAGTAATTAGTATATGATAAAACATGACTCCTGACTAAAACTAGTGAAAATTGGAGTTGTCTAAGTAGGTGTTTGATATTTATGAAGTTTTAACGATTGAATTTGGGATCATATACTTCTGGACAATATTAGGAATTGAAACTTTTAATAGAATCTCATATGGACCTAAAACTAATTTGGTAAAAATTTGGTGAAGTTTGGACAAGTCTAACTATTTTTTCCGAATTTATTAAATTTTAACAAATTTATATTCATAATAAATAATCTGGATATTGAAAAATTATGCAAATTGGTCAGAAATTTTTATTTATGTATATGAACAATTGGTAAAAGTTTTAAGTATTAATTTAATCTCTAAGTATAGTTTTAGAATTATGGTCCATTAAAACTTTTTAAAAGTTACTATTTTTGGAAATTTTTGTATAAAATTGTTTTTATAAAAAGTTTTAGGGCATTTTGGACAGAAGTATGATCACATTAAAAACATAAATTTGGAATTTTAAATTGGGTGCTAATATCAACCTAAAACCCTAATTTCGGATGGATCGGATTTTCAAACCGTAAACCGGACTTTACACGCGTAACCGCGTTTTTGATCAAACGAAACTGTGACTTGAGATTTTATTATATATGACTTTATAATTACTGATGTTCTTTATTAAAATCTAAAACTTAAGGTTTTAAGGTCACGAATTTATATAAAAGCCGGTTTTACAATTCCTAACAGTTCGTACGCGTATGCACGGGTTTGGGTATGCAACCGATTACATAGCCACCTTTTGTTTTGTTGACTTGGTCACAACCTTTAGAAGTCATGAATGCATCGTTTGTGTCCACTTGACCAGTAGGACCCGATTAGGACTTGGATTTTTCCAGTATTTTGTCGTCTGTGACGCAGTACTCGCCGCATTTTTCAGGTGAGTTTCGCGGCCCCACTTTACTTACTGTTTACTGTTTTTGGGGGAAAGCTGTTTCTTTATTTATTTTTACTCACATGTTATATGATACATTGATACATGAGTTATTTTTTTTAATACCTTAAAGTCCCTAATTTTGGGCAATCAATTAGCCGAGCGTAGACGTTGGGAATTTTGGGTAGTACTACCTTGGTTGACACCCCCGCTCATGGTTTGGTCGCGCCAACCAGACTTGTAGGATCACTTGGGCGCAAAGTTAGCCAATTTTTAGGCGGTTGTTTGCATTAGACTTCCGTATTTGGTACTTTATTTTTATTTTGTCGAGGCTTTAATACATGTGTACTCGATCAATGGATTTTTGATCACTTTGGATTTTTATAAGAAACTTTTTTATAGAGTCACAAAACCTGCGAACTCACCAACTATTTATATAGTTGACCCGTTTTCGAAACATGCTTTCAGGTAAACAGAATTGAAGAAGAGATTTTTATGAGGGCTCGCTTTTGGATTATGATTATTGTTTTTACTTTTGAATATGTACTTTGGTTGTAGTCAGGCATTTATACACTTTGTATTGTTTTAGAGATTTTTCTTGTATTTGTACTGTCGTTAGAAGCATGTGGTATGGTTCAATGTAATGCACAATTTTCCTTTTAGTTTCTCTTGTACTTGTGTTCAATGCGATATACCGGTTACATCCCGTACTTCCGCCTTGGCGGGGTGTGACAGACTTGGTGTCAGAGCACTAGTTATAGAGAATTAGGTTTACTCGAGACTAGACCTAGACTATAACTCTAAGTTTAATGCATTGAACCTTAGGAATTATGTGTGCATTGCATACTACCTTTTGCTTATCTACTACACATTGCTTCGTCATAATCATGTCGTCGTCGCAACACTACGCGTACTCTTTTGATGATTCTGGTTAAGTTTGCGGTAGTCCATATCCGTCGCTTTTGGTCATGGTTACCAGTAAGGAGGACCCCGCAGAATATCACAAATCTAATTACGAGTCGAGGATGACGGAGATTCGGCACATTAAACATGGAGGATCGAGTTATGAGTTGAACTCGGGTGATGACGGTAGTAATCACCAGTCACCGGTCTTGGTGTTACCTCGAGTTGTACATGTACCTGTACCTGCACCACACCTGCATCTACTTCAGCTGTGGAGTAGCTTTCTTGTTGACATCTATTGTTTTCACTTTGTGCGATATATACTTCCTTTCGTGATCTGCTGGATTGGATGACTAGAACTTTCGCCATGAGATATGGCAAACAGAATTGCTTGATCTAAAGGGAACCCGAGATGGAGAAGCAGGACTAAACGGGAGAGAACTCTACGGGTCAGGAGACCCATTGACTTTTTTTTGTTTTGTTGGATCATTGGATCCACGTATATGTACAAATTTGTAGCATGACTTGCTCGACTATGATTTGAGGATCTCTACCCTATTATTACTGCCTGACTTCCACCGCACACTTTTTCGAGGACGCTGATTGTGTCCCTCTATCATTACCTCCATCCAACAACAACCTTAGTCTGCAGATCCATGAGTATTGGTACAAATAATTAAAAGTGATCATATAGAACATCCACACTTTTACACGAAAGTGCAACACGATGACGTGATCTAATGAACATTTCAGTTCCTTTTTTTTAGTTGAGAGCTTGGGATAGAGGAAACACTATATGGACCATACAAAGTAAATTATCATTACGGGAGCACACGTAATCATAATCTGCAGTGCATGAGAACTCTAGTGAGTCTTACTGTCCGAGTTAATGTTCATGATTAATCTGTATTTCTAGTCCCGATTCCCAGTCATTCGAATATTGATCGAAACTATCGTAACCTTAGGGTTGAGCTGAAGACATCGAATGATGCGATGGGCTACCTCAGGTGACATGGGAATTTATATCGTCTCTTTTATCTTTGAATCGTAATGGATCCAAAACTCTTATCAAGATTTCTTTTGCACAACAATTTAGACCAAGACACTGAAGAGATCTATTCTCAGATGATTTAACTTCGGTATTTGGACTGGATGTGGAAACTATTTGCAAAGTACTGCTTCACCTTAGAGATCCAGCTAAAGATTTTCTCATTTCAATTTTGTTATTTGTCCATCTACTCTTATGACTGATCGTCGGTCTAGCGTGAACCCGACCTCAACATTTCTGACTCCCCTTATAGACCATCTTTGTAGGATCGGATCTGAGCAAGAAACCCACTTTACTCACGAGTAGTTATTCAGGCCAGGAGTAGTTATTTCGTGCATCTGGAACACAATCGAGACACCTGGTAAATTTGTTCATCCTGACTAGATTTGTTGTGACATTTCAAAGATTTTCGTTGCGAAATTTATCGTGTAAATATTAACATTTTATTTCAAAACATATACACGTATATTTAATCAAATTTATACAAATCGGTGTATTGGCAAATTTCAATTTAGATATTTTTAATTTAAAAAATATATATATATATATATTTGAAGGTTATAAACTATATAAATCATGTTATCAAATTAGATAATTTATATAAATAAATCAATGGTTTTCAATTTTATTAACCATTCAAAATGATTGATTTTAAATAAAAACATAAGTTTTATAAAATTCTATATGCTTAAGTTTTATTTGGTTTTATACAAATAGGTATCTTATTTTATGGATTTAAACTAATTAGAAATTTATAAATTTTAAAACTAATATAAAATTTTATATAAAAATCTAAGTAAAAAAAAAAAAAAAAAAAAGAAGTTACATATTTAATAAAATAACCCATTTGAATAAGATGGATAACCTTATAAAAATTGTTTATAATAATAATAATAAGTAAGTTTATAAAAACATTTAAAATATAATGTTAAAGTAAATTGATTTAAAAGAAATTAAATTAATTTATTTAATAAAAAGTTTAGGGTTCGTTTTGTAATTAACTAAACTAGAAGGTTTTAAAACTAAAATCGTTTGAGGGACTATTTCTGGACAAATGAAACCACAAGGATCCATCCGTAATTATTTTAAGGGTTGTTTCGAATTAAACCAAACTCCAGGGACCAAAACTGTCAATCCCCAAATCGCATTTCCGGTCACCCCTTTCCTTTGTCCGGCGGTCCAAGTTAATTTCCGGCGACCCGCTCGACAAGCCTGTCCCCTGCACCTCAACGCCCGACAAAAGCATCCCCGACTTCGTCTCCCCCACGCGAACTAGACCCCTCGACCAATTGGTCTCCCCAACACACGGATCGTCTGATCCTGTTGGTGGCCGAGAACCCACGCCCGAATTCAGGCCCGACAGGCCACCTCCACGCCTTTCGATGGTCTGGTTAGCTTCGTCTCGTCCAGACGAATGTTCAGGCATGCTCAATTGCTTGTCTTATTATCAGGATTGGGCTCGGCTATAAATGGCCATATACAGACCTGCACGAGCTCGCCCACCCTCCTCCACCCACTCTCACCCCAAATTGAAGGCACCATTGCATTCGTCGACTCTGAGTGAAGCTTGGACCAGGATATCAAGGCCTGATTTCACCCCGAAGTCTGATTCCCGTTTTGGACATTTTCGATACAAAAGTCTCTGCCGACCAAGCCCTTCGCGACTGGGTTCGAGCCTCGATTCGATTCCTATACCTTCTGTTATCATCAGGTAACCTATTCCAGTCGAAATCTAGACAATCGCTCGATGATTACCGGGCAAACCCAATGTCCTCGGACACGGTCGCCGGTCACTGAGGTCCAGCGACTTGATTTTGCCTTGAATACTTAAATTAACCGGTACACACATAACCAGCGATGGGCAGTAGCCCGGCTGGTTATGCGTGTGTGTGTGCGAGTTAGAGGTCGCGGGTTCGAGCCTGCTGGCCTCCGGCCCAACCCCATTTTTATTCTGTTTTCATTTTTTTTTATTTTATTTAATTATATTAACTTATTTTAATACCATTTTGATACAATAAATACAAAAACGAGTTGGTTTACGTGTTCGAATCGATTAAACTATATATTTTTTTTTATAAACCATCCCATCCTTTTATATATAATATTTTTATAAAAAAAATTATTAAAATACATTTAATATATAAAATGTCCTTTATTTTTATAAATCTTGTAACATTTTTTTTATAAAATTATTAAAATACATTTAATATATATAAAATGTCCTTTATTTTTATAAATCTTGTAACATTTTTTATAAAATTATTAAAATACATTTAATATATAAAATGTCCTTTATTTTTATAAATCTTGTAACATTTTTTATAAAATTATTAAAATACATTTAATATATAAAATGTCCTTTATTTTTATAAATCTTGTAACATTTTTTATAAACTTATTAAAATACATTAAATATATAAAATGTCTCATTATTTTTATATGAACCTAGCATTATATTTTTTTATGAACTTGTTTAAATAAATAAAGACTTTTCTTTTATTTTGTTATTATTATATAAATACATTGAATATAATACTTGTTTAAAACAATACATATATATATATCCTTATAAGTTAAAGTTTTATAAAAAAAAACCCATTATCATTCTATTTCTATACTTTATACAAATAAATATTAAAGAAAATTATATTAGAGCCTATATACATTAAATACAAATACACACCTATACGCATACAATAATACCCATTTGTCTACATAGGGTATCAACGTGCTTAGGCTTCCGCATACTTATCACCTACACGCGTGGACAAATACCCGCTTGCAAGGTGAGTTACATAGCCCCTATTTTTATATTTTTATACGTTTTGGGGTGAAACATTATACATACTACTCACATTGTTTGTACGTGTTATACATGAGACTATATGTTTATTCTTTGGATGTACATACATTTAAACACAAGACAACCAACTGTAATATTGATAGATCTATTGTGCCTGACCAGCCCACCCGGTTAGGGTGTTTATTACTGCATACTCGGATATAACCGCGTGTTATATTCAATCATACCGGATATAGTGGGTAACTATATTCAAGCATACCGGACTTAGCTGTTGTGCTCTGTTCAAGCGCGTCAAACTCGGTTTGAATTGTGATTAAATAAATGTTACATCATATACTATGTTTAACAATATAAACAATGAGTTGCAAAACGATTTACAACCACTATTTACAGGAAATACTAAACCTATGTACTCACCAACTTTTTAGTTGACACTTGATTTAAATAATGTTTCAGGTTTGGATATGTGACTGCTTGCCGAAGATCTCTCCATTTAGGAACTATGGACCTAGTTAAATAAATTAATGTTTTGAACTAGACTAGGTTATTTGAAATGTATTGTATTTGGAACTTGTTGTCTTTAAATTAAAGTAATGAATTATGCAACCTTTAGTATCATGTGCTTTTGAACAATCATCACATTGTCCGCCTCGATGATTCCGCCATCGGTCGGGGTGTGACAGATTGGTATCAGAGCCATGGTTATAGGGAATTAGGTTATTAGACACAATGACCTAGACTATAACCCTAGGACTCCCTTTTTATGTGTTATGTGCTAAATGATTAATTGCTATGTGAATTATTTGTAGTTAGGAATTGCCTGAATTTTCCCGAGTTTGGTACATGAGATTTATACACATACATACAAGATTTTGATACATGATACATACTATACATACACATTTGATCAACACACTTATGCAAACAAATACACTACATATCCTTGTCCATACTCTCTCCTAATCCTTATAAATCGCAACATCCCTACACGTTTTATACTCATGGACTCTCAAATCTATTAAAATCTTGAAAATCTCGTCAACGACTTAATTTCCCGAAATCAGTAAAAGACACGTGCAATCTGGAAGGGTGACACCTGTACATTGGGTTTTCTGTCTAGGAAAGCATTTCGTATAAATCCAAATAAACGGACCCGTATGCTTTCCTGGGAATTCCTGAAGTGAGTGTTTACCTATAGGCTAAAGCATGTCTCTTTGAAAGTTTTGGGGAATTATTTAACGTTGATAAGTCAATGTATTCGCAAGGATACAATCCGAACTTGAACTCAAAATCTGGGGACATTATAGCAAAATAGGAAAAACTAGACGAACATGCAAACAAATCATTGTTTCGGGTGCACACGTAATAACAATTTGTAGTGCATGCAAGTCCCGGCAATTCCTATTACGCGAATAATGACCTATAACATCATGTTCTATCCGGAATAGATGACTTAGTTTCCCCCATCAACCTAGAATAAATACACATGCACTGGCACGCGTCATGATGAATCCCGTTTTTCTGCTTACATTATTTCCCGCTATAACTCATATATATCCATCTTATCTAAAATATCATTGTCTTTTCTTATGGTGTTAGAATGCCTCCTCGACATGCTAACTCTAGCAACTCCAACGTTGACCTTGCTGCACTACTTACTCAACTAGTAGGCCAAATGATCCAAGCTAACAACAATGGTAATGGGTCTAATACGCAAGGGAAGGTGCAAACCCACCATACTGCACATTCAAGCATTTCAATTCTTGCAACCCCACCAAATTCTTCGGGACGGAAGGTGCTACTAGCCTTCTTCAATGGTTTGAAAGTATGGAGAGTACTTTCCTAAACAGCGGTTGTCCCGACGTCCTCAAAGTCCGTTATGCTGCCAGCGTCTTCCAAAAACGAGCACTCACCTGGTGGAACGGTGGGAAGCGTACTCGAGGCAACGAATCTGCTATGTCCTTGTCTTGGGACGAAATGAGACGACTTATGACTGACGAGTTCTGTCCTCGCAACGAAATGAGGAAGCTCGAAGCTGAGTTTTGGGATCTCACCCAAGATAGCGGAGAAAATTTGGCTTACACCACTCGTTTTCAAGAACTAAGTCTGCTCGTGCCCCACATGGTTACTCCCTTAGCACGGAGAATTGAGAAATACATAGGTGGACTGCCTATGCCAATCCAAGACACCGTATCGGGAAGTGATCCCTCCACTCTCGGGGACGCTATCCGTTTATCTGCTGTATTGACTGACAATCACGTCAAAGCGGGTACCTTATCTAGGAAGAGTACCAAGAAGGTGGTCGACAAAGCTGCTACTTCTGTGTCCGACAAAGACGAAGAGCTCAAATCTTCCCATCATGATAGGAAGCGCAAGGCCCAAAACTTTGCGGCCATCATTCCTGCCATACCTATGACCCAAGTTACTCCTACGGGTCAAATTCCGAGAAACTATGTAGGTTCATTTCCCCAATGCCCTACTTGCAAGTATCACCATGCCCCGCATGCTGCATGCCGTCTATGCTCAAAATGTGGACGCTATGGGCACGTTGTTACTACTTGCCGTGCTCGCACTATCGTTAATCAAGCTACTCAAGGCAATCATTCAATGCCTCTCACTGTCACCTATGGACGGGCCTGTTACGAATGTGGAGACCCAAACCACTTTCGAAACCAATGTCCAAGACTTCAAAATCAAGGTGGTCCTCGTGGACGAGCCTTTAATATAAATGCTAACGAGACTCCGGCCAATGACGACACTGTTAACGGTACGTTCCTTTGTACACTATCTTTATACATCCGATTTATTCAATATTCATGCCAATAGAAAAATTGTGTCTCTTGCTTTTAACCAACTGTTTGCTAAACCATCAATCAATCTTGATAACTCGTATATCATGGAAATAGCGGATGGGAAATCCATTGCTATGAGTTTTATAACCCGTAATTGCATATAACAGCTATGCTATCACCATTCATCTCATTCCTATACTTTTGTGAGACAAACCTATTAGGTTTAAACTCGGTCATACAACTTGCTAGCTCTGTTAAAGTTTACCTAAATTGTTGAAGTTCCAAATCCTAGTAATTATGCGCGGGGAATCCCCGGTATATCAAAGGGGTGGTGGGTTAGCCGCTGGTACACCCTATACATAAACCCACTTGATATAACGAGTATAAACCGTGCATAAGTACTAAGAGGAGGACCGGTTTTAGAAAATGTTTTTGCAAAATTTGAAAATATGAACACCCGTGGGGTGGAGTTTTAAAGGAAAATGCCATGTCACAAAGTGATTGGCACCAATATTGTTAAATCTGGGTTCTAGTAGTTTACATTCATGCATTGTACGAACAATTGTATGCATAAATCTCATTATACTATTAGATCAACTAATTGACAACTCGACTCGAATTAGCATCGTCATCCGTTATCATACGATATTTCCCCGCTGAATCTTTCTCTTGTGAAGTAATTCCATTCTAAGTCTATTGGCACCCCTTTTCCCGTTCCCATAACCTTCGCTAATCGAATTTCGGGACGAAATTCCTTCAACTTGGGGAGACTGTGACATTTCAAAGATTTTCGTTGCGAAATTTATCGTGTAAATATTAACATTTTATTTCAAAACATATACACGTATATTTAATCAAATTTATACAAATCGGTGTATTGGCAAATTTCAATTTAGATATTTTAATTTAAAAAAAAAATATATATATATATTTGAAGGTTATAAACTATATAAATCATGTTATCAAATTAGATAATTTATATAAATAAATCAATGGTTTTCAATTTTATTAACCATTCAAAATGATTGATTTTAAATAAAAACATAAGTTTTATAAAATTCTATATGCTTAAGTTTTATTTGGTTTTATACAAATAGGTATCTTATTTTATGGATTTAAACTAATTAGAAATTTATAAATTTTAAAACTAATATAAAATTTTATATAAAAATCTAAGTAAAAAAAAAAAAAAAAAAAGAAGTTACATATTTAATAAAATAACCCATTTGAATAAGATGAATAACCTTATAAAAATTATTTATAATAATAATAATAAGTAAGTTTATAAAAACATTTAAAATATAATGTTAAAGTAAATTGATTTAAAAGAAATTAAATTAATTTATTTAATAAAAAGTTTAGGGTTCGTTTTGTAATTAACTAAACTAGAAGGTTTTAAAACTAAAATCGTTTGAGGGACTATTTCTGGACAAATGAAACCACAAGGATCCATCCGTAATTATTTTAAGGGTTGTTTCGAATTAAACCAAACTCCAGGGACCAAAACTGTCAATCCCCAAATCGCATTTCCGGTCACCCCTTTCCTTTGTCCGGCGGTCCAAGTTAATTTCCGGCGACCCGCTCGACAAGCCTGTCCCCTGCACCTCAACGCCCGACAAAAGCATCCCCGACTTCGTCTCCCCCACGCGAACTAGACCCCTCGACCAATTGGTCTCCCCAACACACGGATCGTCTGATCCTGTTGGTGGCCGAGAACCCACGCCCGAATTCAGGCCCGACAGGCCACCTCCACGCCTTTCGATGGTCTGGTTAGCTTCGTCTCGTCCAGACGAATGTTCAGGCATGCTCAATTGCTTGTCTTATTATCGGGATTGGGCTCGGCTATAAATGGCCATATACAGACCTGCACGAGCTCGCCCACCCTCCTCCACCCACTCTCACCCCAAATTGAAGGCACCATTGCATTCGTCGACTCTGAGTGAAGCTTGGACCAGGATATCAAGGCCTGATTTCACCCCGAAGTCTGATTCCCGTTTTGGACATTTTCGATACAAAAGTCTCTGCCGACCAAGCCCTTCGCGACTGGGTTCGAGCCTCGATTCGATTCCTATACCTTCTGTTATCATCAGGTAACCTATTCCAGTCGAAATCTAGACAATCGCTCGATGATTACCGGGCAAACCCAATGTCCTCGGACACGGTCGCCGGTCACTGAGGTCCAGCGACTTGATTTTGCCTTGAATACTTAAATTAACCGGTACACACATAACCAGCGATGGGCAGTAGCCCGGCTGGTTATGCGTGTGTGTGTGCGAGTTAGAGGTCGCGGGTTCGAGCCTGCTGGCCTCCGGCCCAACCCCATTTTTATTCTGTTTTCATTTTTTTTTTATTTTATTTAATTATATTAACTTATTTTAATACCATTTTGATACAATAAATACAAAAACGAGTTGGTTTACGTGTTCGAATCGATTAAACTATATATTTTTTTTTATAAACCATCCCATCCTTTTATATATAATATTTTTATAAAAAAAATTATTAAAATACATTTAATATATAAAATGTCCTTTATTTTTATAAATCTTGTAACATTTTTTTTATAAAATTATTAAAATACATTTAATATATATAAAATGTCCTTTATTTTTATAAATCTTGTAACATTTTTTATAAAATTATTAAAATACATTTAATATATAAAATGTCCTTTATTTTTATAAATCTTGTAACATTTTTTATAAAATTATTAAAATACATTTAATATATAAAATGTCCTTTATTTTTATAAATCTTGTAACATTTTTTATAAACTTATTAAAATACATTAAATATATAAAATGTCTCATTATTTTTATATGAACCTAGCATTATATTTTTTTATGAACTTGTTTAAATAAATAAAGACTTTTCTTTTATTTTGTTATTATTATATAAATACATTGAATATAATACTTGTTTAAAACAATACATATATATATATCCTTATAAGTTAAAGTTTTATAAAAAAAAACCCATTATCATTCTATTTCTATACTTTATACAAATAAATATTAAAGAAAATTATATTAGAGCCTATATACATTAAATACAAATACACACCTATACGCATACAATAATACCCATTTGTCTACATAGGGTATCAACGTGCTTAGGCTTCCGCATACTTATCACCTACACGCGTGGACAAATACCCGCTTGCAAGGTGAGTTACATAGCCCCTATTTTTATATTTTTATACGTTTTAGGGTGAAACATTATACATACTACTCACATTGTTTGTACGTGTTATACATGAGACTATATGTTTATTCTTTGGATGTACATACATTTAAACACAAGACAACCAACTGTAATATTGATAGATCTATTGTGCCTGACCAGCCCACCCGGTTAGGGTGTTTATTACTGCATACTCGGATATAACCGCGTGTTATATTCAATCATACCGGATATAGTGGGTAACTATATTCAAGCATACCGGACTTAGCTGTTGTGCTCTGTTCAAGCGCGTCAAACTCGGTTTGAATTGTGATTAAATAAATGTTACATCATATACTATGTTTAACAATATAAACAATGAGTTGCAAAACGATTTACAACCACTATTTACAGGAAATACTAAACCTATGTACTCACCAACTTTTTAGTTGACACTTGATTTAAATAATGTTTCAGGTTTGGATATGTGACTGCTTGCCGAAGATCTCTCCATTTAGGAACTATGGACCTAGTTAAATAAATTAATGTTTTGAACTAGACTAGGTTATTTGAAATGTATTGTATTTGGAACTTGTTGTCTTTAAATTAAAGTAATGAATTATGCAACCTTTAGTATCATGTGCTTTTGAACAATCATCACATTGTCCGCCTCGATGATTCCGCCATCGGTCGGGGTGTGACATTTGTTCACCCTGACTAGAATTTGTTCATCATGACTAGAATTTGTTCATCCTGACTAGATTTGTTCATCCTGACTAGAATTTGTTCATCCTGACTAGATTTGTTTATCCTGACTGGAATTTGTTCATCATAACTAGATTTGTTCATCCTAACTAGAATTTGTTCATCCTGACTATAATTTGTTCATCCTGACTAGATTTGTTCATCTTGACTAGATTTGTTCATCCTGACTATAATTTGTTCATCTTGAGTAGAATTTGTTCATCCTGACTAGATTTGTTCATCATGACTAGAATTTGTTGATCCTGACTAGATTTGTTCCTCCTTAGTAGATTCCAACACTTAGAATATTTTTGGCAAACTTAAACTTCAGTTCTAAGTTGGACTTAGATTAACCATGATTCTTCATGCTTGATTTGGTGAGCATCATCCTTATATGAAATTAATGCCATTTTTTAAAACCATTTTTATGGAGAAAATGAAACTTTATGTTGGAATGATTTTCTTTTTTTGTGTACCAAAAATTTTATTAGTTATCATTCAAAGTTTATTTATGGTGATTATCCCTGTTTGTTACTCTGCGTACACTATCCCTATAGATCCGAATAGGATAATCTCATATCCTTTTTATACTTGCACTCCCTCAAATGTCATTTTGTTGATTGACTTTCTGATTTCCAACTAGGTAGAGACGTATACGCATTCCTTATTCTCAGTCTCCTGTAATTAGAAAGCCTTAGAGCAACTACTATTTAGAAACGACTTCTTAACACGTGCCCTAAAGGAATATGAATCTATGACATTCAAACACTCATTCCATCAACTTTTTGGCTTAACCCCTTGTGCAAAGGACTTTAAGGCTATGACCGATATGGGTGAAATGTGAAATGGTAAGTCATAGTGGTACCGTTCGAAAGCCAAGGAAGTTGCAGGCATACTGTACTACCAGTTATTGACAGATAATTAATTCGACCCTCTTCAACGTGAGATCTAAGGACAAACTCTGAAACCTTATGGTCCATTTCCACCGACTTTAATGGGAAAGCGAGGACCTAAGTTGAAATTTTAAAACCTTATCATTTGAAAGATGCATCATAAAACCATAGTAGATCAATTTTAAATATATTTATGTGTTCTACGATTCTTAACCGATTAAAGCTGTACGCTACCAGGAAGAGGAACAAGGGACGAATCATAGTTGACTGTGCTCTCTTGAAGATCCGCTTGGGATTGCATTATCTTTAAGGGACCTATGAGCATGACGTCCTCACATTTGACAAATTCCTGAAGTTTTACTTGATCCTCTCCTATTTTCTGACGTCTACTTTATGAGAATCAAACCCCAGGCTAAATTGACAATGATATTACATCAAAGTCTATCCATTTTGTGGGTTAGCAAGCTCATAATCATTTTCGAGGGACACTATTTTTATGAGATTATTTCCACAACGTGACTGTTTATTTCCTCATCTAGATGAATAGCGAATTACTTCCGAATCATTTCAATACACATCAAGAAAGATGTAGACGTCTAATGTTATCCTATCAAATTTGGACGCCTCGATGTGAGGAGTAGACCATCTTTTTAATATGGACTTCTTGTTAAAATTTCAAAATTCTATTTCTAACCGTTAACCAAAATTGACTTCTGGTGGTTGTCAATTCAATGTCCAACTATTGAGCTGGCTCCTAGTCTTTTAACTAATCTACTTGATGAGATCGTTCCGGATCTTTAGTCACTTTCTCTATCTAGATCTTGTGGTGACTTTATTATCATATATGTGACAACCGGCAAATTCAGGTCTATACCCGTCCCCGTCTCTGTCATAATTACATACATCGTATACGTGTAAGACTTAATTATGGTTAATTAAGGTCATTTCATACATAGCAAAGTCCATTCATAACATTTCACGCATCAGTAATTTGGTAAATTAGCGGGTCACAGGCAGTATAACCGGCACACACGAACGTTGGTGATAATTAATATTTATGTTTTAATAAATATTTTGAGATGTTACAACACTATTTTTGAACTTAAATATATGCGTGTGTTTATTTATATCAACTTAGTACTTTAACGCGCACATTCACCGTTTCACCGGTATATCTTATTTTAATGCGCTACTCCGCAATATTAATTTACTAAACATATATTTACAAGTTAGTAAACCGCTAAAAATATAATGTATAATTTTATTTAACTCGGTTTTAATAAAAAGTATGATTTTATCTCGTATAACTTATACCCACTACCACCTTAGTACCCGTTTAAATTATATAATCATATTTCCATGCCAACTTTGAAAAGGCTCTTTTCTCTTTCCCTCCCACTTTTTCGATAAAATAAGATCATACACACAAGCACACTCTAACTAGCTAACCTATGTGACTTGATTATACCCAAGTTACCATTTTTATGAATAATCACTTTAGCATCAAAACCCCATCTTTTGACCTTAGCAAATTTCGGCCATAAGGCCACCCACATTTTGACCAAAAGTTTGAACCCATACCCACCCCTTTATACCTACAAGACCAATTAATGGGATTATATATTCTTGTTTCACCTACACAGAAGTTGCAACATCAACTCTTTCCCCCTTCCTCAAATCCCGGCTCCCTCACCATAAAAAAAAACTTAGACAAGTTTCAAACATTATTCAAGAATTCAAGCAAGTGTTTCAAGCCTTTCAAGTGAAGATCAAGTGGCATTTGGTGATTTCAAAAAAACCTATTCCATTCCTACCTTCTTCTTTGCTTGCTTTTAGTGAGAAACTCTTCTAATCATTTATATTTTGCTCTTGTTTTATATTTTTCTACATATTGTTGTGTAACAACCTTCACCCACAAAAATCCATTTTTTGTTGAATTTAGAGTTGTTATAATCTAATCTCTACTTGAAAATAGTTTTGTATAAAAGCTACTGATCAAAGTGGGTCATAATTAAAATAAAATGTAGGAGATAGTAATTTTAGTTTTATGTATCGATTACTTTCACTAAATGGAAACATTTACAATAGAAAGCCAAGTGTATCATATTTTATGACAAGTAAGTTAAATTATGTCCATGGATTATTGCAAAGATTTTAGTATGTGCTAATATATATATATTAGTCTTTACAAATTATTGGTAATTATTTGGTGAACTTATGTCATATTTACGAAAAGTTAAATTTTCACTAGTTGTCGTGATGGCGTTTCTAATAGTTAATGTGGTTAGTATTATGATGTTTATTTGAAATATTTATATATAAAGATATGTCTTTACAATATGTATTTTTTTTTTCAGTGTTTACTTTAATGAAAACCGACTTTTATTTTAAAGTCATATTTCTAAAGATATTTATTTTAGAATATAATATAAATATTATTTTTACTTAAAAATGCGTCGTATTTCGAAATCATTACTTTAAATAAATATGTAACATATTTATTCACCGTTCGCATCGAGTTACAGCTCGGGTCGAGTCAAACTATATTTTGAAACCCGAACTCTAAGCGGACACCAAGTTACTTGTAGACATGGGCACGCTTGATCGAGTATATGACTTATATTTATTTTATGTAAATGTATATTTTTGGTAACAAATACATATCATCAACGGGTCGTCGAGTCAAACGTTTTTAACCAAGGCTTGCACGCATAACGTATCGAGTTGGGTGAAACTGTTACATGACCAACTTGTATGTAGAATCATTACATAGACCTTAAGGTGTCTTATATTTTCTAGGGCACGCATAGGTCGGTTTATTCTTGGACTTTTGCTACTTACACGTTTACGGTACTCACGCATCAGGTGAGTTTTCACGACCTCGTTTTACTTACTTTTCCTTTGGGGGAGATACATGCTAAAACCATTTTCTTAGTCGTATGATGTTACTTTTTGATTTCGCTTTAATATATAAGTGGGTGCATTTCCCGCACGTAAAGTCCTCTCATAATCGAACCGTTAATTATTTCCCAAGCGAGGTAATCATGAATAGTACTATTGGGTTTAACAACCCCCACCCGGGTTAGTCGCACTAACTTTGACCGGAGGTCTAACGGGTGCATCATTGACCTAATCCATACGTGCGGGGCACGTAAGAGGCAAAATGCTAGTTTCTGCATCCTTCGTTGAGCTTCGGTTTCGGTGAATGCTTATATTATTATTGTATATTGTTTGATCAACACTCGAATCATTAGTAGGAATACGGACTGTTACATTGTTACAATTCTTTTACTGTTACTTCAAACCTGTGAACTCACCAACCTTGTGTTGACACTTTTAAGCATGTTTATCTCAGGTCGCTAAGCATTTGCACAAGGACTAGGATTTGCATATCTGGAGTCTCATTGCATGTTTTTCATTTGAAGCTTAGGTTTATGGGAACCTAAAGACACTATGCTTCTGTATATTGATACATTTCTTTTGCTTCCGCATTTACATTCCGCATTTTCTTAAACTCTGTAAAACTTATGTATTTCGAATGATGTTAAAATGGAATGACTTTTTCAAAAACCATTTAGTGGTCATTCGAAATGACCAGGACCGATGATCCTTGACAGTCACGACCCGCGGGTAAACCGCTGTGGAATTTTAGGGTGTGACAGATTGGTATCAGAGCCCTGGTTATAGAGAACTAAGTTGCATTTAGTGTGCTTAGACTATAACTACAGGCTTACGTATTTCACATAACATCATTCACATTGCATATGTTCAGATGATCTATATTACCTAATACTTAGACAGTGTCACTATCACGATTATGTCTTCTGCATCTCACCCGATTGTCATCTTCGACTCTAAGGAGAAGTACAAGTACACACTGTCGGCATCGTCATCAACTGAATCGTCACTTCCCGCACCGTCCGCACCACTACTCCTACGCGCATCCGGTGACGATAGTGTTCCACTGACTGACGACGACAAGAACCCGAGCGGGTATTCGGGGGAGCACATGGCCGACAACCACAAGGATGATAAGGAGGAGCCCGAAGAGGTTTCTGAGACTGTATTCGGTAAGGAGCTTGAGGCTCTCGCGGACACAAGTACTGGGGAGGAGATCCCGAGGTGGTACCTCACCCATCCCATCCCTGTACCTTGCGTACTCAGGTGAAGCACTATTTTGTCAAACCTCGAGGAAGAGGGTCATACTGCCTCGTCATACTCCAATCCCGCCTACATCGGCACATCACCCGGACCACAAGGAGCTCGAGGGGGAGATTCACGCAGAGAGGCAGAGTCTGTCCAAGGAGGACTGGAAGGACTCAGAGAAAACAATGACTGTTACTTTGGGTTGCGAACTGAACCTATTCATATGTCCCAACTCAAGGAAGTTTGTTAATGAAATTCCCCTTTTCAAATCTATTTGGTATGACTCTAAAACCCCCAGCCTTAGTATAATGGCTACATTCTACTATATCCTTCGACGCGGTTAACAATCCGTACCCGATGGTACAATCTAATGAGAATCACAACTCTTTTAATCTGGAAACTTGGGATAAGGGAAACATCAGTGGGACCATGCAATGCAAAGTATTATTACGGGTGCACACGTAATCATAAAATGTAGTGCATGAAAACTCTGGTGAGTCCTACAATCCGAGTTGACTTTCCTGTACGAGCCGTACACCTATTTTCCAAATCTTAGATGATCGATTTCTGATCGCCTACTGCGAATGGATCGGGTTACATCATATCACATGACATAAAACGCTACCTTTGATGGCATAGAATTATCCAACATCTTATCTCATTTGTATATTTGAATCAAAACTTAGCCTGAAATGAAGAACCTCCTGAAGGGCGGGTCATACAAGGCTCTCTTTGCATACAGACCCTGAAACTTCCACGAAAATGGAGGAGTCAGGGGTATTGCCAAACGGACTATTAAGATGGAATATGTTCTCAGCATGAACAATTGAACCATGGATTAAGAAGTCAAATTCGCCACCGACACATTCAAAGGGCAAGCCCTCACATGTTGAAACACACATGACCACACTCTAAGTCTAGGAGCTGCTAACGCAATCCTATGAGAAGAATTTAAGGAAATTAGGAAATAGGAATATTCCCTGAAATGAACTACAAAAGTTAGAACAAGGAATATGAAAACTTGTCAATAGAAGGTGTGAATATGGAAGGATACACCACGAAATTCTATGACTTGGCCCGATTATACTCACATATGGTCACACAGGAATCCAAGAGAATCGAAAGGTACATTTGAGGCTTAACGCCTCAGATCCAAAGTATAGTGACATCTGCTGAATTTATCACCATCCGAAACGCAGCGAGACTTGCACTCAATCTGACAGGCCAAGCAGTTCGTCAAGGTGTACTATTCAGAGATGTATCTCTTGTGAAGTCATTTAAAAACAAAAGGAGATGAGACGATACTCCCGATAAAACCCTTACACCACCAGCCCCGAGGAGACAGAAAACAGTTAAGGCCTTTGCCGCACGCCAACCGGATAAGGAAACCAGAGGTGGATACACTGCGAACTGCCGACTTGTAACAAATGAGGTTTTCGCCACACGAGTTCATGTGAGGACTCCAAGTGCCAGAAATACAAGCGTTTCAGCCATGCCACCCACAATTGCAGGACTGTTGATCAAACCACGAACACAGGAGAAAATCCATGGATGCTTCGAGTATGGTAAACTCGGACATTTCCGCAAGGATTGCCCAAAGTCTAGAAGACATGGTGATAACAATGCACGTGGCATAGCGTTTATTGTAGGAGTTGGAGGAGCTCGATAGAATCCAAGCTTTGTCACCCGCATGTTCTTGTGAACAATTGTTAAGTTTCCATTCTATTTGATACAAGTGCCGATAAAAGCTTTGTGTCTACTGGGCTCACTACTTGGTATTACACCGACTACATTAGATTACCTATACACGGTAGAACTAGCTGATGGTAAGTTGATCGAGACATAACAGATAATTCCTGGGTGTGTCCTGATACTAGTTGATCACCCGTTCACTGAAGCCCTATTACTAGTAGCTCTTGGGAGGTTTGTTATAGTCATCGGTATGGACCGGTTGTCCAAGAACCGAGCTGAGATTGTATGTCACGAGAAAATCGTTCGCATTCCACTGCCGAACGGAGAAACACTGCGATTCAAGGAGAAAAGAGTGGTACATCACTAAGGATCATTAGTTGCATGAAAGTCCAGAAGTACTTACGAAAGGGTTACCATGCGATCATAGCGTACGTGACGGAAAAGAAGGCAGAAGAAAGGAAGATTGAGGACTTTCCGATCGTTCGAGAATATCCGGATGTGTTTCCCAAAGATTTGCCCGGATTTCCATCGCAACGGCAAGTCGAGTTCCGGATTGATCTCACACTAGGAGCTGCTCCGATAGCAAGGTCACCGTACCGACTGGCGCCATCGGAAATGCAGTAATTATCTAATCAATTACAGGAACTGTTAGACAAAGGCTTCATCAGACCAAGCTTCTCGCCTTGGGGAGCACCGGTCTTGTTTGTTAAGAAGAAAGACGGATCGTTCCGTATGTGCATCGACTACCGAGAACTGAACAAAGTGACGATCAAGAACCGATATCCATTACCAAGGATCGATGACCTGTTCGATCAATTACAAGGGTCAAACTATTACTCGAAGATCGATCTGCGGTCGGGATACCATCAGCTAAGGATTTAGGAAGATGACATTCCAAAAACCGCTTTCCGAACCCGTTACGGTCATTACGAATTCATGGTCATGCCATTTGGGTTAACCAATGCACCGGCGGTATTCATGGACCTCATGAACCGGGTGTGCAAACCCTACTTTGATAAGTTTGTGATTGTGTTCATAGACGATATCCTGATATACTCATGGAATAAAGAAGAGCATGCCGATCACCTGAAGTTAATCATGGAGTTGCTGAAAGACGAGAAATTGTAAGCCAAGTTCTCGAAGTGCGACTTATGGATTCGTGAGGTGCAATTTCTTGGACACGTGGTCAACAAGAAGGGCATACATGTTGACCCATCCAAAATCGAGGCGATTAAGAATTGGGAAGCACCTAAGACTCCGACTGAGGTGCGACAGTTCTTAGGTCTTGCCGGCTATTATCGACGATTCATTGAAATTTCTCTAGGATAGCCCAACCCCTCACTATTCTTACACACAAGGATAAGAGATACGAATGGAAAAACAAGGCAGAAACCGCTTTTCAATTACTCAAACAAAAACTTTGCAGCGCACCGATCTTGTCTTTACTGGAAGTAACAAACGACTTCGTGGTGTACTACGATGCGTCCCATCAAGGACTTGTGTGCATGCTAATGCAAAGGGAGAAGGTCATTGCCTATGCTTCTCAAAAACCGAAAGTGCACGAGAAAAACTACACTACCCACGACTTGGAGTTGGGAGCTGTATTATTCGCACTCAAGATCTGGAGACACTATTTGTACGGCACGAAATGTACAATTTTCACAGATCATAAGAGCCTTCAACATATCTTTGATCAGAAGGAGCTTCACATTAGGCAGCGTCGATGGGTCAAGTTACTAAACGACTACGATTGCGCCATCCGTTACCATCCTGGAAAGGCAAACATCGTTGCTGATGCCTTGAGCAGGAAAGAACAACCCAAGCCGTGATGAGTACGAGCGTTACAGTTGACCATCCACACGAATTTACCCATACAAATCCGTGACGCCCAACTCGAGGCAGTCAAGGAGGTAAACCTATGCCATGAGTCCCTACGAGGTAGGGACAAGCAATTTGAGGTCAGATCTGATGACATTCGTTACTTTATGGATCAGATTTAGGTACTGCACTTTGGGAATCTAAGGGATCTAGTGATGGACAAAGAACACAAGTCCAGATACTTGATTCACCCCGGTGCTGACAAAATGTACCATGACCTCAAGGAGCACTATTGGTGGCCTAACATGAAAGCCGAAATTGCTACCTACGTCAGTAAATGCTTGACCTGTGCTAAGGTCAAGGTGGAGTATCAGAAACCATCAGGGTTACTGTAACCAGAGATTCCACAGTGGAAGTGGGAACAAATATCAATGGATTTCATTACGAAATTGCCCAGGCATCCAATGGTTGCGACACCATCTGGGTAATTGTCGACCGGTTAACAAATCAACACATTTCCCTCATATAAAAGAGACCGACAAGTTAGAGAAACTGACCCGAATTTACCTAAAGGAAGTAGTCGCGAGGCATGGAGTGCCAATCTCCATCATTTCAGATAGGGATAGCCGATTCACATCCCGATTCTAGCAATCTTTACAGAAAGCCTTGGGTACTCGATTGGATATGAGTACCGCATACCATCCCCAAACGGACGGTCAGAGTGAAAGGACCATCCAAACCCTTGAAGACATGCTTAGAGCTTGTGTGGTTAACTTCGGGAACGGTTGGGATGCACACCTACCGTTGGTCGAATTTTCATACAACAACAGCTACCACACTAGCATCAAGGCCGCACCATTCGAAGCACTTTATGGACGAAAGTGTAGATCGCCGATTTGCTGGACAGAAGTGGGGGATAGCCAACTCACAGGTCCAGAAATTATTCATGTGACTACAGAAAAGGTCGTGCAGATACGCGAACGTATCAAGGCCGCGCGTGATCGTCAGAAGAGTTACGCTGATGTGAGGCGCAAACCATTAGAATTTCAAGTGGGAGACAAATTGCTACTGAAAGTCTCGCCATGGAAAGGATTAATACGTTTCGGCAAGCAGGGGAAACTGAACCCTCGTTACATTGGACCTTTCGAGATTCTGAAAAGGATTGGTCCCGTTGCTTACAAGCTTAACCTATGAGAAACCCCCAATGGCGTTCATGACGTGTATCACGTGTCAAATCTGAAGAAGTGCTTATCAGATAAGACACTAGTCATACCATTGGAGGAGATTCAAATAGACGATCAGCTTCACTTTGTCGAAAAAACCAGCTGAGATCATGGACCGAGAGGTCAAGAGAATGAAACAGAGTCGTATCCTCATAGTAAAAGTTCGATGAAACTCTAGACGAGGACAGGAGTTTACATGGGAACGCGAGGACCAGATAAAGCGCAAGTACCCGCAGTTGTTTGAAACTGCACCAATCACGGATGATACTAGCGGAATTTCGGGACGAAATTCTTTTTAACATGGGGAGTATGTGACAACCGGCAAATTCAGGTCTATACCCGTCCCCGTCTCTGTCATAATTACATACATCGTATACGTGTAAGACTTAATTATGGTTAATTAAGGTCATTTCATATATAGCAAAGTCCATTCATAACATTTCACGCATCAGTAATTTGGTAAATTAGCGGGTCACAGGCAGTATAACCGGCACACACGAACATTGGTTATAATTAATATTTATGTTTTAATAAATATTTCTAGATGTTACAACACTATTTTAGAACTTAAATATATGCGTGTGTTTATTTATATCAACTTAGTACTTTAACGAGCACATTCACCGTTTCACCGGTATATCTTATTTTAATGCGCTACTCCGCAATATTAATTTACTAAACATATATTTACAAGTCAGTAAACCGCTAAAAATATAATGTATAATTTTATTTAACTCGGTTTTAATAAAAAGTATGATTTTATCTTGTATAACTTATACCCACTACCACCTTAGTACCCGTTTAAATTATATAATCATGTCCATGCCAACTTTAAAAAGGCTCTTTTCTCATTTTCTCCCACTTTTTCGATAAAATAAGATCATACACACAAGCACACTCTAACTAGCTAACCTATGTGACTTGATTATACCCAAGTTACCATTTTTATGAATAATCACTTTAGCATCAAAACCCCATCTTTTGACCTTAGCAAATTTCGGCCATAAGGCCACCCTAATTTTGACCAAAAGTTTGAACCCATACCCACCCCTTTTTACCTACAAGACCAATTAATGGGATTATATATTCTTGTTTCACCTACACAGAAGTTGCAACATCAACTCTTTCCCCCTTCCCCAAATCCCGACTCCCTCACCATAAAAAAAGACTTAGACAAGTTTCAAACATTATTCAAGAATTCAAGCAAGTGTTTCAAGCCTTTCAAGTGAAGATCAAGTGGCATTTGGTGATTTCAAAAAAACCTATTCCATTCCTACCTTCTTCCTTGCTTGCTTTTAGTGAGAAACTCTTCTAATCATTTATATTTTGCTCTTGTTTTATATTTTTCTACATATTGTTGTGTAACAACCTTCACCCACAAAAATCCATTTTTTGTTGAATTTAGAGTTGTTATAATCTAATATCTACTTGAAAATAGTTTTGTATAAAAGCTACTGATCAAGGTGGGTCATAATTAAAATAAAATGTAGGAGATAGTAATTTTAGTTTTATGTATCGATTACTTTCACTAAATGGAAACATTTACAATAGAAAACCAAGTGTATCATATTTTATGACAAGTAAGTTAAATTATGTCCATGGATTATTGCAAAGATTTTAGTATGTGCTAATATATATATATATATATATATATATATATTAGTCTTTACAAATTATTGGTAATTATTTGGTGAACTTATGTCATATTTACGAAAAGTTAAATTTTCACTAGTTGTCGTGATGGTGTTTCTAATAGTTAATGTGGTTAGTGTTATGATGTTTATTTGAAATATTTATATATAAAGATATGTCTTTACAATATGTATTTTTTTTTTCAGTGTTCACTTTAATGAAAACCGACTTTTATTTTAAAGTCATATTTCTAAAGATATTTATTTTAGAATATAATATAAATATTATTTTTACTTAAAAATGCGTCGTATTTCGAAATTATTACTTTAAATAAATATGTAACATATTTATTTACCGTTCGCATCGAGTTACAGCTCGGGTCGAGTCAAACTATATTTTGAAACTCGAACTCTAAGCGGACACCAAATTACTTGTAGACATGGGCACGCTTGATCGAGTATATGACTTATATTTATTTTATGTAAATGCATATTTTTGGTAACAAATACATATCATCAACGGGTCGTCGAGTCAAACGTTTTTAACCAAGGCTTGCACGCATAACGTATCGAGTTGGGTGAAACTGTTACATGACCAACTTGTATGTAGAATCATTGCATAGACCTTAAGGTGTCTTATATTTTCTAGGGCACGCATAGGTCGGTTTATCCTCGGACTTTTGCTACTTACACGTTTACGGTACTCACGCATCAGGTGAGTTTTCACGACCCCGTTTTACTTACTTTTCCTTTGGGGGAGATACATGCTAAAACCATTTTCTTAGTCGTATGATGTTACTTTTTGATTTCGCTTTAATATATAAGTGGGTGCATTTCCCGCACGTAAAGTCCTCTTATAATCGAACCGTTAATTATTTCCCAAGCGAGGTAATCATGAATAGTACTATTGGGTTTAACAACCCCCACCCGGGTTAGTCGCGCTAACTTTGACCGGAGGTCTAACGGGTGCATCATTGACCTAATCCATATGTGCGGGGCATGTAAGAGGCAAAATGCTAGTTTCTGCATCCTTCGTTGAGCTTCGGTTTCGGTGAATGCTTATATTATTATTGTATATTGTTTGATCAACAATCGAATCATTAGTAGGAATACGGACTGTTACACTGTTACAATTCTTTTACTGTTACTTCAAACCTGTGAACTCACCAACCTTGTGTTGACACTTTTAAGCATGTTTATCTCAGGTCGCTAAGCATTTGCACAAGGACTAGGATTTGCATATCTGGAGTCTCATTGCAAGTTTTTCATTAGAAGCTTAGGTTTATGGGAACCTAAAGACACTATGCTTCTGTATTTTGATACATTGCTTTTGCTTCCGCATTTACATTCCGCATTTTCTTAAACTCTGTAAAACTTATGTATTTCGAATGATGTTCAAATGGAATGACTTTTTCAAAAACCATTTAGTGGTCATTCAAAATGACCAGGACCGATGATCCTTAACAGTCACGACCCGCGGGTAAACCGCTGTGGAATTTTAGGGTGTGACAGTATATCCCATTGCTAACTTTCGGAAATAGGTATATGAACCTTTAGTTGAAAATCACCAAACATGGTTATATTATATCGAGACTAACACGCGAGTTAGTACCGAATCCTAATGCTTTGTGGTGAGGTTACATAGCACCGGGTCATCGTTGACATCTATTTTTATGACGATGACCCATTTCCTATAACACTTGATAGGATTGAGTAAAATTGACTCTTAGCAAATTTATCCCGATAGAATCCTAGTATAATCTCCTTTGTTTTTTTAATCTTCGGTTTAACGACTCGAGTTTGGTACAATCATGCTGATACTCATTATATATTTGCTTTGTAAAGCTTTAAGCTTGGATTACTCGTTATTAATTCACTCTCTAATGACTAATCATCGCTCTTCAATTCTAGTACAAGAAGTGTGAATCTCGTCCTTTTGTTATGTTGATTTTCAAAATTCCCTTGTATCTACTTTTACGGTTATGTTGTATACACACCAACCATGTTATGTCGCCTTATGACGCAACAATATATTGACCTTTATGAGTAATTACTATTACTAACAATAAGTAGATACAACAACCTGAGATTCCACAAAGGGATATTGGAACAAATTTCAATAGACTTCGTTACTAGGCCTGCCTAGAACATTAGGCGGCTATGATTCATTTTGGGACATTATTAACCAATAAACGAACTCTACACGTTTCCTACTTATCCGAGAGGACTTCTAGATAGTAAAGCTAGCTCGACTGTATAGTAGTGAAATTGTAGCAAGGCATGGAGTGCCTGTTTCCTTTATCTCTGATAGGGATAGTCGCTTTACATCTCATTTCTGGCCGACACTACAGAAAGCTTTGAGAACGCGCTTAGATATGAGCACTGCTTACTATCCTCAAACTGACAGTCTAAGTGATCGAACTCTATTCATACATTGGAGATATGCTCAGGGCTTGTGTGATAGAATTTGGTGGTAATTTGGATACTCTTTTACCGTTGGTCCGATTTCCTTACACAAACAGTTATCACACTAGCATTAAATGAGCGCCATTGGAAGCTCTGTTTTGACACAAATGTTGATAACCATTTTGTTATGTGCTGAGGTTGGTAATAATCATTTGATTGGTCTTATTGTGTACAAACTGAAACTACCTCAGGAGCTTAATGGTATATACGATGCTTATCGTATATCGAGTCTCAAAAAGTGTTTAGCCAATGAATCCGTAATACCACCTAAGGAAGTTCGTATTAACGACAACTTTCATTTTAACGAGGTGTTATATCTCTGTATTCTAAATGCATGGTATGATCATCCTTCATAACCGATAGTATTGGTTATCAATGTGACACGTTTTATTCCTAATGAGTCGTGGTGAGACTACCGACACTTTGGATCTTAATAGCACCTCTCATACTATAATTTTATGGTTACTATTTATAATAGTATTCCTTAATGGCACCAAGCAAAATGTTGTTTTTCCTTTCTCATAAAAGGATACTAAATCACCGGGATTTTGTATAATGATATCATTTTGGATTTGTACCTGTGACACCCGACAAATTCCCGTTAACTCTGTTTACCTAAACTCCGTTATCTCATAAACTACAAGGACTATTTTTGTATTTTGCCAAAACCCTACTTGGCACGGTCGCGCTGTGTATACAAGCACGGTCGTGCCTGGTGCACAGGCACGATCACGTTTCTTGCCCAGTTGAAACGTAAACCAACATTTAATCGCAAATTCGTTCGAATACGAGATTGTAACGTACGTCTATGTTAATATCGATCATCATTAGCCTTTATCTCACGTGTTAAACTCAAATTAAACTCTATTATGAGTAGTTATCTCATAACCGTCGATCATCATTGTATAACCATCGAATCCGACGAATTCGTGTATTATTCTCACGAATTAAACCTCTGCGCATCCTGTACGAACTCTCTCGAAGCAATTTCACACAGCAAACTCGTCGGAATCACAACAGAAGTCGCCGGAGATCGAACCAGTCCCCGTCGGCCTCGGTTTTAGTCGACCACACTCAATTCGTCATCTATTCTGGTAATTGAACACATCCTTATCTTCGTTTTAGCGTTTAGATTGAAAGCCCTAACTTATTCAGGGCTTACATCACTAAATTGGACTCAATCAGAACTAAGTTTCTCATACTTTTCATTTTAATCGAACTCTGGCCTAAACAGAACCTTAACCCAATTAAAATACATGGTTATGTTCGCAATACCTTGTTTATCAAAAGCCCTATGATTTCCAACATTATTATCATAAGATTCGAGCAATTTTGTTTCTGAAATAGACCAGACACGGTCGTGCTAATATAATAGCGCGGTCGTGCTTCTCCGATCACAGTCGTGCCCCGTACCTGATCCGGTCGCGCCTGCTAGCCAGTCATGGTCATGCCTTGAAAACCACATACACGGTCGTGCCGGACACGAGCACGGTCGTGCGTGATGAACAGGCCCCGGTTATGTCTTCTGACCAACCACAGGAACGCCCCAGACCAACACGGTCGCGCTCACTAGCCTAAGCACGGTCGTGCCTATCTTAGGCACGGTCGTGTGTGGGTTAATTTGTAACGAACCAAAATCGGGGTCTCGTTATAAATAAATAAATAATTCTAAATAAATATTATGGCGAAAATATTATGTTAGAAATAAATTGAAATAAGCGGGTTTCAAGTTAGTAATGGGGTTAGGCTAGTTTTTAACTAGTTTGGAATGAAATTGGTGAAATGAAATTGGTGAAATGAAAGTCGAGGGACTAAAGGTGTAAATGAACAAAATCTGCCATTTGACTATATTGAAGTCAAAATTGGGATTTTCATTTTATGTTTGGTCGATGGTTGCAAGAGAAGAAGGAGAAAGAGGAGAAATTGATCAAGAACGAAATTAGAGGCTTGTATGCTCGGGATTTAGGGTATTGATTCACACAATACCTTCCTAACATCAAGTAAGCTTCTCTTTCATCTCTTGAATTCACCATTTATGGTGTTCTTGGTGGGTTTTGGGTAGAAACCCGAATTTTGTATGCATGTGATGAAATAGTGTTAGATTATTAATAATCTAGCTAAACTAAAGGTGAAGGAAGGTGATTAACACCTTAGAACCCTTTGATTTTTAATTTTGAAAGTTAGGGTTCATATGGAGGAATTTGGGGGTTTTGGGGGAAATGATGAATTACTTGGTAATTGATGATGAATAAGTGTTTTTAAGATGTTAGACACTTAAACAAACCCCAAATTAACTTAAAGAAACTAATTTGTTGAAAAGTTAGTGTCAAGGTATTGGAAAGAGAATTCAAGTGGTTGAGTTCTTGTTTAAAAGGGGGTGTTTGGATATGAGTATAACCCAAACGGGTCATTTTGGGTGAAAATGGGAAATTAGGTTGTGAACTCAATTTTGAAGTGATTTTTGATGTATGTTTAGATTACTAAACTAGATGTATATGTTTAGGTAATCAAATTGCTAAACTAGAAGGTGGTACGGGATCTTCAAATCCGCAAGGTAAGTGCCTTTGCACTTACTTAGTAAATGTGATATGTGACGTATGTGTTATGTGTGCATAGTATGAATGATATGTGAAATGAATTGAGTAAGCATGAATGTATGAACGAATGTGGATATGGTTATTATACTATAAGGATTATATGGAGGTTATTGTCAAAGAATCATAATGGAAATGGGAGGTTATGGTCAAAGTACCATAATGGAAATGTGATAAGATCTTGGTCTATGTACCAAGATGAATGATGAAAAGAAAGTTATGGCCTTTGTGCCATAAATGAAATGATAATGTAAAGTTATGAATGAAACTTGTAGGTGAAATACAAGTGGTATGCACTCAAATATCATTTTGAATGCAAACGGGTCAAGAAGGGTTAAATGAGTGAAAACAAGTGTAGTAGTTCTTTTGATAGGTTGTTATGCACTATTAAATGTTTTGAAGATGTAATGTTAAGTAAAGAATGAAACTTGCAAGGTGTAATGCAAGTGTTTGCAACCAAATGCATCTTTTGGTGCAAACGGGTCATAATGGGTGAATAGACGAAATGAGTATAAATTACTTGTTGTTATGATTGCTATCTCATTACTAATGGCGTTATGTTTTTATGGTTGTAGGGAAAGCTCCGAGGTAGTCCAAGTCATGTCCGAAGCGGTGGCGGATTCTCGTATTGTAAACGGGTCATGTTTTGATATTTCACTTGGGGGTGTGAATTTGATTTATATAAACTATGATTTGATGTCGAATTATGATTTAATTATGTTTATGGTTAAAACCCAGGTGTCGGGTATTTTTGGTATGTGAATTGGATGTAAAATGGTTGAAAAATGGCTAAGTATGAAATTTGCAGGAAAATGAATCTTTCTGGAAATCTGGTGCCTCGCGGTACGCGAAGAACTGGGGTAGGTTCTCTCACGGTACGCGAGAGACCTGGTTTCCGGCTTGCTTGTTTGGGGCTCCCTCGCGGTACGCGAAGGGAGTGGGGCTGGTTTCTCGCGGTACGCGAGAGACCTAAAAAAAATAAAAAATAAAAAATCTTGGGATTAAGTCTTCCGCGCGTTTACGTGTTTTAATTCAGTGTTTCGAAAATAGAGTGTTACATAATTCTTTGGCAGATTCTTGTTTATAAATCTTATATTTTCTAAACGATATTTGAATATTATATTATGACATTTTAGAACTCAGAAACGGCCCGTAGGCTCGGGTTTGGTTTTATAACGTGACTTCGTATTTCCACTTTTAAATAATAATATTTATAATATTTCCAAACCACGACTTCGTATAAAATAATAGATTTTATTTCGCCCCGTTTATTAATCTCGCGTAACGTTTTTAACTAATTAAATAATTGTCTATATTATTTACTCAGGTTTATCGTATCGAATAAAAATATTATATTTATTATTTTTGTCACAAACAATTATTTAGTTAATCCTACGAACCTAAAAATAATATATTTAATTATATTATTTTCCTAACTTTCGTAAACGACTTTGACGTACGGATTTATTTATTCATTTATATATTACTCGTTTTTAACGTTCGACACGTAACGCTTTGATCTTAATTATTTTATTAAGAAATATAATTCCGTAGACACGTTCGTCTACTCCTAATCCTTAGAAAAGCGTTAGGACGTTAACTTCCGTGTCGTCGTCACAAATCTCAACTTGTTCCTAATTTATGTGTTCATAATTTTAGGGCATACGTAAGTCGTCTGAGACTTACACTTGTGGTTCCAACTTATCTTTTGTGTGATCAAATCCACTACTTAACCCAGGTAAGTTTTCACGGCCCCTTTTACTGTTTTACTTGGGGGAGAAAACATGATTCAAACACTTTTGGTTTTTGTAATTCATATATATTATCGTTTGTTATGACTATGCATAAACTCTATCATGAAAGTCCTCACATCGAACCGTTTAAATATGAAGAATAGCGAGGTATGTTGAGTAGTACTACTGGGTTTGACAAACCCCACCCGCGTTAGTCGCGCTAACTCGATTGGAGGTCGAACGGGTGTAATATTGACCTAAAACATGCACCATGGTTGATAGACCTGGTGGGAGGCATTCAAACATAAACTGTCAGTCTACGGTTGCGAGCGCATTAGTATACATAAACATTGGTTAGCTACCTTTTTGATATATATATTGAAAGTACAATAAACTGCAAACACTTTATTTGAAACGATTGAAACGTGTGAACTCACCAACTTAGTGTTGACCCGTTTTCCTTACCTATTTTCTCAGGTTGGCACTCAGGATCACGTTAAGTCATGCATGTGTCGTGGACTGCAATTGAAAACCACTTTTGAATAATCTTTATGTTTATTGTATTTTGGTTTTGGGCGCGTTGTTTTGAGCATTTACTTTATTATACGCTTCCACAACTTTTACTCTGAACCTTGATCTTTTATGTTATTATATTTCAAGTCCCATATAGTGTCGTTTGAAGTAACTGATGTCTGAGATCCTGGTTTGTCACCTTCCAAAACGGTAAAACTCCGTTAGTGGAATTTGGGGGTGTGACAGTACCAACTTTGTATACCTGTGTATATCAATCCTATGACGGATTTCTTAATCTTCTGAATAACACCAGCAGTGTACCTTTTTTACTGATCCGATGAAACAATGATCTATAGATTATTTGGAATTCGAAGGATTTTTCTCTCATGATTATTCAATTTGCTTTTGAGCCTGCCTAGGTGTAACCTACTCTCTATGATTCTTAGATCTCGATTTGTCAAATCTCCCTGCTGTATCTAAGAAACTAGATTTCCCTTGATGATCGTACAGGAATCAAGTTACGAAAAAGAACCTGTCAACTATTATACCAGCTGAATTTCGGGACGAAATTCTGTTAACCGGGGAGAATGTGACAACCGCGACTGTTACGGTCAACACCTGTGTTCGACGAGTTCGTATAACAGTAATAATAGTATTATTATTATTATGTTAAAATATACTTTTAAACGAAAGGAACTCGTTGGATAACGATAAATAATAGCAAGATTTATTTAGGTGTTGTAATGTCAAAATTTTGCTCAAGTTCGGTTCTATACGCGTTAACACCCGAGTCAAGCGGTTTCGTAAACTAATAATTTAAATTCGAAAGGATAAGTATATTTACGAGACGCAAGGATTCGAGGGAAAATAATAAGTTATAATAAGTTATTTTTGGGTAAAATAACGCCTCTATTTTTTATCGGGTTCGTTTAAGCGAAAAACCGACACGCAATCGGAGACCACGGGGGCTATAAATACCCCAATCTCACCCCACTTTCTCATTTGCAAAATTTTAGAGAAAAAAGTTAGAGAGAGAGGGCAGAGAATTCAGGCGGTGGTGGCGGTGGTCCGGTGGCGGCCAACGGCGGTCCGCGGTGGTCCGAAGGTGGCCGGAGATGCGGTTTTTCACCTGGAACCATTTCTCAATGCTACGAATGCAATGGTAAGCTCAGATTTGTCTAAATCCTTGCTTAAATTCGTTAAAAATGTCAAAAATAAATCTGTCCAAAATGTTGTTGCATGCACAGTCTCAAAGATCGGACGATCCCCGGAAATCCGACCGTTAGAAATATATGAATTTTGGATATAATGTTACCAACACATAGACGCACAATCCTACCAGAGGAATTTTTTATCAGAGCTCTTTAGGTATGCTTTTCATACCCTCGAATGTGACTGATCGGATTTTCGGATTTGAAAAACTGGGTCTCAAAGAATCGTCGATCCCCGAAGATCCGACCGTTGGATCGTGACAATTTTTAGACAGTAGTTTTCTAACACATATATGAATGTTTTCACTGAAGGAAATTCCGTTCAGATGTTGGAAGTATTTTTTTGAATACGGACAGATTGTAACAGTTTCTAGGATCGAAAACAGGAAATTGATCGGGTTGCATAGCCATGCAAACGGCATTGCATGTCAATTTCGAGCATGTGGAAATGCTCGGGAGATAGAAACGATTCTAATGGTGTTTTTGGTTCGTATTGCATGTGAAATACGGGAGGTTCCGCGTACGCGAACCATTTATACGGAAGGTATAAACTTTACCCGTTAAGATTTGATTTTATGTTAGAATAGTTTTATGAGTCATTGTTTGGGAATTGAACCAGAAAATATTAAGTATTGAGATATTTGGTAATTTGAGTGGTTATTAGGTTATAAACCCAACCCCGGTTCACGTGGAACAAATAATGGAACTAATATATTTATTTTTATACAACAATTGTTTTGATGGATTTTTCTAAAAATGTGATCTAACACTAAAATTCATTTTTAAACAGTAGTATTTATATAAAAAGTTTGATCTGGAAATTTTGGTAACCAAACTCTTTATAGATTATTTAGTAAAATTCCTACAAATTTAATACATGTAAATTGGGAAAAATACCTATGAGTATTGAAAAAATCTGGAATTTGGTCAGTAATTAGTATATGATAAAACATGACTCCTGTCCAAAACTCGTAAAAATTGGAGTTGTCTAAGTAGGTGTTTGATATTTATGAAGTTTTAACGATTGAATTTAGGATCATATACTTTTTTACAACTATAGGACTTGAAACTTTTAATAGAGTCTCATATGGACCTAAACTAATTTGGTAAAAATTTGGTGAAGTTTGGACAAGTCTAACTATTTTTCCCGAATTTATTAAATTTTAACATTATTATATTTATAATAAATAATCTGGATATTAATAAATTATGCAAATTGGTCAGAAATTTTTATTTATATATATGAACAATTGGTAAAAGTTTCAAGCATTAATTTATCTCTAAGTATAGTTTTAGAATTATGGTCCATTAAAACTTTTTAAAAGTTACTATTTTTGGAAATTTTTGTATAAAATTGTTTTTAAAAAAGTTTTAGGGCATTTTGGACAGAAGTATGTTCACATTAAAAACATAAATTTGGAATTTTAAATAGGGTGTTAATATCAAACTAAAACCCTAATTTCGGATTTTATTATATATGACTTTATAATTACTGATGTTCTTTATTAAAATCTAAAACTTAAGGTTTTAAGGTCACGAATTTATATAAAAGCCGGTTTTACAATTCCTAACAGTTCGTACGCGTATGCACGGGTTTGGGTATGCAACCGATTACATAGCCACATTTTGTTTTGTTGACTTGGTCACAACCTTTAGAAGTCCTGAATGCATCGTTTGTGTCCACTTGACTAGTAGGACCCGATTAGGACTTGGATTTTTCTAGTATTTTGTCGTCTGTGACGCAGTACTCGCCGCACTTTTCAGGTGAGTTTCGCGGCCTCACTTTACTTACTGTTTACTGTTTTTGGGGGAAAACTGTTTCTTTATTTATTTTTACTCACATGTCATATGATACATTGATACATGAGTTATTTTTTTTAATGCCTTAAAGTCTCAAATTTTGGGCAATCAATTAGCTGAGCGTAGCCGTTGGGAATTTTGGGTAGTACTACCTTGGTTGACACCCCCGCTCATGGTTTGGTCGCGCCAACCAGATTTGTAGGGTCACTTGGGCGCAAAGTTAGCCAATTTTTAGGCGATTGTTTGCATTAAAATTCCGTATGGGGTACTTTATTTTTATTTTGTCGAGGCTTTAATACATATGTACTCGATCAATGGATTTTTGATCACTTTGGATTTTTATAAGAAACTTTTTATAGAGTCGCAAAACCTGCGAACTCACCAACTATTTATATAGTTGACCCGTTTTCGAAACATGCTTTCAGGTAAACAGAATTGAAGAAGAGATTTTTATGAGGGCTCGCTTTTGGATTATGATTATTGTTTTTACTTTTGAATATGTACTTTGGTTGTAGTTAGACATTTAGACACTTTGTACTGTTTTAGAGATTTTTCTTGTATTTGTACTGTCGTTAGAAGCATGTAGTATGGTTCAATGTAATGCATAATTTTCCTTTTAGTTTCTCTTGTACTTGTGTTCAATGCGATATACCGGTTATATCCCGTACTCCCGGCTTGGCGGGGTGTGACATATAACAATCTAGTTGTCTGTTATTCATGACTTTTATTTAAAACACTTATATAACAATCATTTTTTATTCAACATTGTCGACTAAAATGGTAAATTTGGTCACTTAATACAGTCCATTCAACACACACACGCTTAACAAACAGCGAACCATTCATTTCATAACATATTATAAACAGAGCGAACTATTCATATCATAACATATTATAGACAGAACGAACTATTCATTACCACTTATTCTAGACGTAAGTTGTGTTTACACTCATCTTTAACCAGACAGAGCCTATTCATACAAAAACAATCAGGCTGTTACTGTTAGGAATACATAACATATTTTTAAGAGATTTTATCCTAAGGGTAAAAGTGATAATTATGTGAATATGTTTGTTCTCTATCATCAAACTCGCTGAACTTCCATTTATTATTCACACAAGCTCAACTATACTTAACGTCTTTTATAAAAGCGTTCATTTTTTCTGAACGTCTTTTTAAAACCGTTCTTTTCTTAAAATGACGGGTTTAGAAAAAGAAAATAGAAAATGAACGTTTTGAAAAAATGAAAATTTATATATAAAAAAGATATTTAAAAAACGAACGGTTTTAAGATGGACGCTTAAAAACCGAACGATTTTAAAAAGGACGTTATAAAAACGAACGCTTTTAAAATGGACGTTTAAAAAAACGACAGATGTTTAGAAAAACGAACGATCATAAAAAAGAGTTAAACAACGTAGATTAGATAAAACTTTTATAAAAAACAAACCGTGTTAATTTTTTTTTAGGAAAACAAACAATTTTTATAAAAGAAAAAATTTATTAGATTAGTGATCGGTGTAGAAGGGACGGGTCAAAGATAAGAGAATTTGTGTGTCCTAATCACCTTAAACTAGTTAGGGTAAGAAGGGTGTCGAACCACGAAGAGTTTGTGGTCGGTATCTAAATTCAATCTACAAAGTCATTTATAAAGTTACAATGGGTCTTTTTGACCAAACGAAAGGATTTAGTTGATTTTAAAGTAGTAACTTCAACAAACAATGATTATCAAGTGATAAATAGTGCACAAACGATCACTAGCAATCAAGTAATAAGTAAGTGGTTTGGATTGTAAACAATGATTATAAATGAATCACACCCGGGTTCAATTTAATTAGTAATTAGGAATTATCACTCTAAAGATATGAGTTCAAGTAATCGCAAATGTTATTTAGGTTTATTAGATCAAATTCCTAATCAAGAACATCAACAATCATCTATCATAAGCAAATGGTGCAAGAAAACCTTCACAAATGAATTATGGACAATTGTATGCAATATAGCCTTAGAACGATCAACAAACCTTAACACAAACCAAAGGTTATAGCAACTATCATCTCACGAGGTCAATGATGCAAGAAAATCTTAACACTCGTAAGTTCATAACAATACAGAACGCAATGATTCAAGTATTTCAAACCAAACGATTACAGAAATAGTATCTCAATTCGTTGACATGATAAAACCCTAAAACTTGCAAAACTCTACACCCAGGAAAACTTAGCCAATCATGATAAATGCCATTTAAATCTAAAAACAACTAATTGTAACATCCCGGAAATCCGGAATCTATTGGTTCGGGTCGGCGGACGACCCGAAACCATTTTTAACATAATCATAGGCGAGGTTGATCCAACAAGGTGCGTTTAATTATCAAAATAGAAGCAGTTGACCGTTAAAGAGAGTTCGAGATCAAAACACGCGGGATTTTATCTAGAGGGACCCGGATGTAAATAATAGTGGTTTAAATTCCACATTAGTGGAAACCCTAGACCACAATCGGTCTAGGGGGTGCGACGGCAGGAAAGAGGACGTAAGGGGAGAAACCGATGACCAAGGAGGAGGAGGGCAGTGGTGCAAGGTCGGTCAGGCGAGTAGGACTTCCGTTTCACGTGAGGTAATTCCCGTTCACTCGTTATCGCATTTTTGTTCTTGTTTTGCTTGTCCGGTTATGGGGAAAAGGGGTGGCAGCCGACGTTGGTCAGGGATGCTGGGTTCGCGACGGTGATCACGAGGGGTTGCAGGTGGCTGAAGATAGTATGGCGGTGGTGTGCAATGGTGGTGATCGGTGTGAGGCGGAGACTTAGGGCCGAGGAGGAGAAAAGAGGAAGGGAGAGTGATAGAGAGGGGTCGAGTAGCGTGGCGGTGGTCTCAGGAGTAGCCGGAAGCAGCGACGGTAGCAAGGGGGTGCCAGCGATCACGGGAGTCGGCTGTGGCGGTGGTTCGCGGCGGCGGACAGCGGGAATAGAGGTGGTAGTGGTGTTCCGATGAGAAAGGGAAACCCGGTTAGGGTTTCTCTTGGCTAGAAAGGTGGCGGGAGTACAAGGGTGACCCGAGGTGAAGAAACGCGATGGTGGTCCACGGCGGGAGATGCTTGGTGGTGATACACGGTGATGGTGGTTCACGATGATATGCCCTAAATTATACATGTTTTGCATGCATAATAATCCCCATATTATGGTACTAATTGATTAAAACCCTTGTAATTGATACTTAAAGCGTTAATATTTCACAATTGGAGGTTATTCGGTATCCCAAGATAAACAGAGCAAAAACCAGCTTAAAACATGAAGAAATCAAGCTTTTGGAAGACCAAACCCGAGCATTGACCCCCAAGAAGTCAAACCAGGTCAACATAAGTCAACACAGCAGCTAAAAGACGAAACTGGGAAGCAAGGGAGGGTTGCACGGCCGTGCATCCCATTGCACGGTCGTGCAAACCCAAACTTGCTCCCCACGGACTTAGTACACTGCCATTTGTACCCTGTTTGACTCCTGAGGTGTTTGCACGCCCGTGCAATCCAATGCACGGCCGTGCATTGCTCAATTTGAGGCCTATAAATAGATGGCTTGAGTTCTTCATTCCACACACCTCAACACACCCATCCATACCTCAAGAACACACCAGAGAGTAGGGGTGTTCAAAAGTATCCGTATCCGAAACCGAACCTGAAATATCCGAAATTCCGAATCCGAATTATCCGAAAATTCGGATATCCGAATTTTCGGATTCGGATAACATTTTTCAAAAATTTCGGATATTCGGATATCCGAATATATATATATATATATATATTTAAGATATCTTTCCTAGAAAGTGTTATGAATACAATATATATATAAAGTATATGGTTTTTATGTTATGTGTTTAGCTCTCTTATTTTAAAAAAATATAAAACGTATTCGCGTCGTAATTTCAAAAATTATATTATTTTGGTCAAATTTATATATTGTTTCTTAGAAAGTGTTATAAATACAATATATATGAAGTATATAGTTTTTATGTTATGTGTTTAGCCTTCTTATTTTTTTAAAAAACTAAAACGTATTCGTGTCGAAATTTCATAAATTAATCAAAAATTGGTTTTTTAATTATTTCATAAAGATGATGTTTATTTAGTATATTTTATATATTTAGATTTTAATTTAAAAAATATATTTAAGTTAAAAAAAAACCGGATATCCGTTTCACTATCCGAATCCGAATCCGAAATTTCGGATATCCGAAATTTTGGATTCGGATACGGATAGTGAAATCCACTATCCGAAATTTTCGAATTCGGATATCCGACTTTGAACAACCTACCAAAGAGAGCTTATTTCGTAGTTTAGAGTAGAGAGTAGAGGGGCTCTTCCTCCTTGTTCCACAATAGGGGAGCCTACGAAACTCAGCGTTACGCTAGCTAGTATGGCCATTCTTGGCTAAACTCTTTGTATTGCTAGGGTGAAGATTAAGTTTGGTGCTTGTTAATGTGTTAACCTATTAATCCAAGTGATATGTTTATGTCTTTAATTATTCATCCTTAAAACCACCATTTGGTGGGCTTTTATTAGTGTCTAAATCCGTCTTTATATTTGTGAGTTTTCTTGATTTTGAAGCGTAAGATCGTAAAACCTTTTTAATCAAACTTCTTTCGAAACTTGTACGTCTTTATACAAGCAGAGATTGATAAGCCAAGGCTTGGTCAACACTAGTAAGGTCGTACGTCTTTATATGAACTTATTATGCGACCAAGAATTGGTGAACTCATGTTGGGAACGGTACGTCTTTATACTTGGTCCCATTGTTACACCGCCTCCCGGTGAACAAAATATAATCACCTATTTAACTTTAATACAAAGTATTTACGTTCGATGTCTTAAACCAACCCGGAGATGACCATTCGAAGGGTTGAGGGTAACTGTTGTCTTTAACGGGAGGCACTACCATTTTAATTTAAGGATTTTAATTCGTGAATCAAATGTCGTGAGGACGAGGCTCTAGCGGTGACCCGGGTCACAAGTTTGTAGTAGTCATATCACTGGATTAGTCAACTTAAAATTATCACGTACCAAGCGGATTCGAAACCCAAAGCAATACTCTTCGTGACCTGATCATTTCCAAGATATTTACTTTACTGCTATTTACTATTCTGTTTGTTACATTTCTTTTACCCACTTCACGCACGTTTTTACTTTTATACTATTTACTTTACCGTCATTTACTTTTCTGCCATTTACTAATCCGCTTCACAAGCACACAAAACCCACTCACTAATTAATCCGGATAAATGATAACAAAAGTTGAGTACTGGAACTCGACCGTGTCCATTGGTTCTATACTTGGTTCTTACCTAACTATATTACGCTGCGATAGGTACACTTGCCTATTGTGCGTTTTTAAGTTAAAGTAATTATCATTTTATAAATTTAAAACCTGATCTCGTAAAACCATTATAAAAATATATTATATTTTTATATATTAAAAACGACACATTAAGTTTTTGGCGCCGTTGCCGGGGACACGGTGATTTCAAGAAAAATTCGAGTTAACGGATTAGCCTTATCATTTTCCATCTATTTTTCTTTTACATTTTGTTGCAGGTAGTGTATGATCCATAGCCCCACTACTGGTTTATATCAACCTTTAGCAGAGCCCGAAAGATTCTTTCACCGCCGAATACGAGAAAACCGTACTAGAAGAATGGCCGTAGAAAACCACACTATTTCCGATTTCGCAAGACCGTCACTAGAGGCTTTGGGGTCCAGCATCACGAGGCCAATGGTTGACGCTAACAACTTTGAGATTAAATCTCATGTTATCTGCATGATCTAGTCGTCATGCACTTTCCATGGATTATCCGATGAACATCCACATGCCTGTATTGCAAATTTCCTCGAAATTTGTGACACTTTCAAATTGAACGGAGTTTCGAATGACGCAATTCGCCTTCGAATGTTTCTCTTTTCCTTAAGGGAACGAGCTAAGGCATGGCTAAACTCTCTTTCTATTGTGTCAATCACTACATGGGACGATCTAGCCCAGAAATTCCTGTCAAAATACTTCCCGCCAGCAAAAACTGCAAAACTGAGAAATGATATTGCCACTTTCACCCAAGAATACGGTGAATCACTATATGAGGCATGGGAACGTTTTAAGGACATGTTAAGGAAGTGTCCTCATCATGGGTTAGAAGTTTGGTTACAAGTATCATCATTCTACAATGGGTTGCACAATCAAGCTCGTCAGACACTCGACGCTACGGCAGGTGGTATTTTTGGAAACAAGAGGCCACAAGAAGCTTACAACCTAATTGAGGAAATAGCTATGAACAGCTATCAATGGTACAATCCAAGGAGTAATGGGGGAGCGAGGCAAGGAGTTTATTCTGTCGATACTGTAACTTCACTTTCTGCTCAAGTAGACGCCCTCACCGCTCGACTCAATCAGCTTAGCAAGGGCAAGGCAGCCACTGAGGCTACTGAAGAAGTAAAGAGTATCACTACCAATGCTTAGCAAGTTGACTTTATCGGAACAAATCGCCTACAAAACAACCCCTACAGTAATACTTATAATCCTGGATGGAGGAACCATCCAAACTTCAGTTGGAAAGATAACAACAACCGAGGACAATCTGGCTTCGGACAACAAAAACACTTTAAACAAAGACAATCTCAAAACCAATGTCGCAAAAGTCGCTAGGCGCTCCCTAGTCGGAGTCGGGAGTACTCGGCCTAGGAGGAGAGTACTCGGGGAGTACTCGGCCTAGGCCTAGAGTACTTGGGCCTCGGCAACCTACCTTGTAGCGATTACTCGGGGAGTACTCGGCCTCGGAGACCTTGTTTTACAACATTGTTTAAAACTATCAACCTCGTCAACAATTTTAAGGAACTAACAAGCCAAGTAATGGGTTAAGTTTGGAGGACGCGGTAACTAAGTTAATCTCTACAACTGAAAGTCAAGCCCTTCTAGCGGATTCCCGTCACAAACAATATGAGGAGAAGTTTAGTCTTCATGAAGCTGAGTTTAGGACACAGAAAACAACTCTTCAGTCCATTGAGACGCAATTAGGACAAATTGCAAAACCTTTCTCCGAAAGACAACCAGGATGTCTCCGAGTAATCCTGAAACCAATCCAAAAGCAAATGTAAGTGCTATCACTCTTAGAAATAGTAAAGTCTATCCAGAACCACCTATGCCAGAAGAAGAAGTTCAATCACCAAGGAGAGAAATATTCACCGGAGTACCACTTCGTTCGTATATCTCAGGAACAGCTACCCAAGGATCACAATCAAATGTGATCCCACCTCCTGCTCCAGTGGATACTCCTCCAAAATGTAAGGCCCCTTTCCCTGGTGACCTCACTCGTTGGATTTACTCGTAAACATAGTCATAAATTACTGATCATTAATTAAAAACATTCAAACACAGCGGAAGCTTTCATCATTCAATTACATAAACATAGCATAGCATTGCAGCGGAAGTCTTAACATTTAAACATAAAACATTGTCTTAACATAGATTAAAGTGGGATGTCAGTCCCATGCCGGGTAGCCATCACGCCCTCGCACTACCCTTCTTCTTGTTACCTGAAATGTATACTAAAAGTCAGCTAACGCTGGTGAGTTCTAGTTTAAGGCAATTATGCATAAACGTCCTTTCTTTTATAATTACTTATATATGCATAAATACACTTTAACACATTCATTGCTTTTCTTTATCGTCCATATGTGAATACATAAAATACGTATTCACCTTTACTTTCATTAGTCATTCATTAGTCATACACATAAGGGTGATCAACCCGTCATTTTATTTACGTAAGTCACAAAGACAAACGTTTCATCCTACCGTCGTAGTCTGTGTTTCATAACATCCGACCAACCTTCGGGCGTCTGTCATGCCTTACCGTCCGACCAACCTTCGGCCGTCCGTCTCTTCCGTCCGACCAACCTTCGGTCGTCCGCCCTTACCGTACTACCGTCGTAGTCCGTAATTCGCCCGTTTGCCCTGAGGCAACCGTTTCCCATGCGAACTATTATTTATGCAACCGTTCTGCTTATTGCTGCAACCTTCCGACCAACCTTCGGTCATCCGTAATTGCCTTCCAAACGTCCTAGCTGATGAAGGTACGTATATGTTCCGGTTGCAAAATAGTCGCATGGTCGTCCGTCTACCGAAGTAGCCGTTATCTTTGAAGCGTCCATAACGTTTACATACATTCATAACATGCGATATATAAAGATATAAAGCAAGAATTCATTCATTTATGTTATGTCATTCATTCATTCGTTCTTTGTAAACATATGTTTCATTCTTGTACTTCTTTCATTTCATATATGTATATATATATATGCATTTATACGTCACGTATGATCACATTGGCATTCATAACATTTACTCATTTGGTGTATACACTCCAACCCCAAAATATTTAAATTGATTTGCACATAACATAGAAGGGGGCACATAGAACTCACCTGACGAGTCGTTTTGGTAATACACCTAGCTGGTTACTGAGTGTCACTATGGTTACTCACAATCTGTATAATAAAGTCATACACATAAGGTTGTGCTCCTAGATGACACTAGACATTACTATGCTTGAACTCAGTAGTTTCGGGGGGTGAATCATATCGAAACTATAGTAGTTTCGAGTTGTGGATTACTATCGAAACTAGGTAGTTTCGATGGATTTGCTTGTATGGAAACTAGGTAGTTTCGATAAGTAACTTATGTAAAATCTTAGTAGTTTCGATCAGTGATGCCTATCGAAACTTGGTAGTTTCGATAGGTGTTTTATGTATCGAAACATGGTAGTTTCGGTGCGTGATTTATGTCGAAACTAAGTAGTTTCGACAACATTAGTTTTCTTCCCAACCAGAACCCTAGATCTGGCCAACTATTTCAAATCGATCAAGCCTTGAACTTTTTATGTTCAAAACCTTTCTTTTTCATTCATGAGTTCAAATATGTGATTTGTTTCAAGTTTCATACGTAAAAACCGTGCCTTTATGTGACTTAAACCCGAAACCCCAAAATACGTTAAAAACCCAGATTTAGAGGTGATGCTTACCTCTTAAGGTCCGATTTCTGTTGCTATGCGTTGCTATGGTGGAGACGGATGATTCCCGAGTCTTTGAGCTTCTTTCTCTGCTTTCTCTCTCTAGAGTCGGTCACTCTTTCTCTCTCTAGAAGTTGCGCATGGAATTGAAATGGGGAGGGGAGGAGCTGATGTAGCTAGTCATAGGGTTTCCACCCTTCCCACTTCGGCCCATGGGCCAAACCTTGGCCAAGCCCGCTTTGTTTTTCCTTTATTTGTTTTCTATTTATTCGGGATGTTACACAAAAGTTACGACAAAAAGAGCGTTCCATTCTCACATACCATACCCAGGAAGGTTAGTGAAGCATAAGACTGACGAATAATATGAGAAATTCATCGAGCTACTAAGCCAAATCTATGTCAATCTTCCCTTCCTGGATATCATACAACAAATGCCTAAGTATGGACGTTTCTTGAAGGATTTCCTTACAAACAAGAGAAACATAGAAGAGATAGTAAAAAGGACCAATCATTGCGTCGCTCTAATAGAAAGATGCCTTCCGAAGAAACTTTCAGATCTTGGGAAGTTCTCTCTACCATGTTCTATCGGACCACTACCGATAACCTTCGCACTCGCTGATTTAGGAGCAAGTGTGAATGTAATGCCTTATGTTATGTTTAAAAGGCTAAAAATTGGAAATCCACGACCTGTCAATGCAACTATCGAACTCGCGGATGGATCAGTCAAATCACCTATAGGAGTCATTAAGAACTTACTAGTGAAATTCAGCAAGTTTGTCTTCCGTGCCGACTTCATGGTTTTAGAAATAGGGCCCGACTATTCCGTACCTTTGATTTTGGGACGTCCATTTTTAGCTACTGCCCGAGCCGTCATTGACATGAATGAAGGAATTTTGACACTTCGTGTCGGAAAACAATCAGTGACCTACAACATCGGAGGAAATGAGTGCTTATCCAATGATCCCTTTGAAATTGCACAATTCATCGATACTAATCTAGACTACCAGCTGAAGAAAGCCAAAGAATTCAACAAAGGAAAGAAACTGGATCTTGGCAAGGGTTTTGAAAACACTAACCAGATCGATGAATACTTTAATAAGCTAACAAAACTGAAGGACTTGAATGAAGGAACAAGAGATACGGTGGAAGTTGATGGCTCCCACGTGAAGAAAGACTGATGAAGCACGTACGCGTCTGGCCAATGACCCTTAAATAAACGTGGCGCTTCCGGGAGGCAACCTGATGATCATGAATAAATTGAGAAGTTGGTGCACACGGCAAAAAGCATGGATCTCAGGTTTGGTTTTTCTAAGTTTAAGTTTCTTTTACTTCAGCCCCAGGTATGCCTTCTCGATACTAGGACCTTAGTAACTTAACTACTACCTTTTATTTTCCTTGTCTGCTTTTATGTTTTTCTTTGTGTGTCAGGTAGAATAACATCACCAGATAGTCTCTCTGCTTCTTTGAGGAATCACATTCCATCTCTACAACCTGAGGAGTCGAAAACCACATCAAATTTCTTTGAAATTCGATGAAGTCTTTGAAGCAACGTGTTGACAAGCAGCTGATAGGCACAGCCTGACAACAACAATAAGTTTTGGCCTTAGGTTATACACCGAATTGACCGGGGGAGTACCAGTTTCTTTTCCCTTAAAACTTCATGCATTTAAATTCCTGCATAGCATTTCATTACATGCATTTGTACATTGAGTGCAATGCACAGTTTAAAGTGTGGGGTGGGGAATTAAAGATTCAGGACTACTTGTAACCTCAAAGCAGTCAAATTTTAACTCGTGATTTTCTACCCATTTGACTAAAACATTACAAAAACTTACCTTTTGTAAAACCCGAAAAATTTTCAAAAATCTAAACCTCTTTGAGTTCGTACCTAATTAAATAAATGAATACATGGCAAGTAGAAACAAACTGATATTATGCATAACAAATCACTATACCCTATCCCATCCGTTTCCATGTAAGAATAATCTGAGCCTTTTCACGAGCATTATTATCATTATTTTTCGCATGCTCATTCGTTTGGTATATTGAGTGTTTTTTTATTGAATTTTGTGCATAATTAGAACTTGTGTGACTTATACATATCAAGACCATGAACTAGTAGAAGTATGAAAGTGATTGAGGCACCTAGGACTTTATCACCCTTATATATTATCCTTAAAACCCAAAAATTCCAAACATATTATCCGCCTAGATAGCCCTTTGAGCCTTAGCCTTTTCTTTTCTACTACCCGCATTTATCACCCAACCAGCTTTTCATAAACATCGGTTATTGGCTAACTGTCTTCGAAATGAAAAAATTATCCTATGTCGTTATTTCAAGTTTATTACCATTGAGGCAACTTTGGAAAGAATTTGTTTTACTCAAAAGAATTGAAATATACAAGGAGGTGAATGTATTAGGAAGAAACAACTGAACTATCTGCGGAATTTATGGAAATATTATTTCAAGAAAATTGAGCAAAATAAATTATTGAAGAATTTGTCTTGATACAAAAAAGAAAAAGAAAAAAAAATAGAAAAAGGGAGAAAAGAAAAAGAAAGAGAGAAGTTGGTCTTTTACCGGTTAGACCTTAAAGAGCTGGATATGCATTCTTTTGATTTCAATTTGCTTTCTTGTATTAATTTCGCAAAGCCTTAATTACCATCCGAACTCCGAGAGAAGATTTTCATAGTAACTAGTGATGTAAGAAAACGGTGGCGCAAGCAATAACAACTACCACCATTATGCGGTTTGTCAAAAAATGTCGCCAAAAGAAGAGCCAAAAGATACGAAAAATGTATGAAGTGTGGCAACTGGAGCCACGATGGAAAGTGTAGCAAGAATCAAACTTATTCCCAAAGTGAGTATACGCATCTAATCAAATTAGGAGCCGTTAGGCTACAAGCCGATGGAACCGTACGGAGAGGCAGTAATGTGTACTACGCAGTGAGAAAATAGTTGGCATTGACGAATGTCACACCCCAACCGACGGCGGAATACGTCGGGGCGGGACATGTAGACTGTTAAAAAACTCATGATCAAACTAAATTACATAATTTTATTAAAATGATTTAAATTTACAAATACATACTGATCAGACAACCAAAAACTAACAACAAATTCTAGTTTATTTGTCACTAGGTCCATATGCTCCTAAGTGATGAAATTGTACTTCAAACAATTCCACCTGAAACATGTTTAAAATGAGAGGGTCAACTATAAATAGTTGGTGAGCATACATAGGTTTAGATATCCCATGTAGTTTTCAAATAGTTTATACAATTCATATGACATATGGTAAATAAGGCATTTTATGAAGAATCTATAGTTAAACTAGGTGTACAATCAAACCTTGTGACTGAGGCATAACACGCAGGTTACCCTAATGTAGAGTCGGTAACAATCACCCTACCCGGGTGGGTTTATCAAACACAATAGATCTATCAATGTTACCGTTGACTTGTACAGAGTTAATGATTGCACGTGTATGTCATGTATATGTAGTTCAACTCATAGCATTCAAGCACAAAAGCACAAATTACACAAGTAGTCATAATGTAGAATTGTATATTTGTAAATGCAAAGAGTTTTCTAAAAGTAATCATGTTCCACCCCAAAATGTACAAAAATGAAAAATGGGCTATGTAAAAGTCACCTTGATAAGTAGAGGATTGGACTTGAAATTTGTAGCAACAAGAATTAAGGACGACATAAGTTAAACAGACACGTTAATATAATGAAGAAACAGTTAAGAGAAACAACAATGGAACGATTGGGATCTTAGGATTTTGGAATGGACGAGTGAACGAAAGTATATTAGGATCCGAACTTTATTGATACTAAGTTTAATAAATTGAATATATAAACCAAATTACATAAAATAGAGTTTTATGAATTTTATTTATAAAAGAAGACTCGGTGTAAACAATATGTATTATTAAATGTATTAAATATATTAAATATCTTAACACTATATTTGTATTATTAAGACGATATCAAGTTTAATTAAAAAATGATTCATAGTACGTATAAATAATGTTTTATAAATTTTATTTATAAAAGAGCACTTGGTGACACAATAAATATTACTTGCAAATATATTAAAAATACTAATTATTTTTATATCATAATTATATTATTAATATAATGTCAAAAGTGACCAAAATCATGTTATTAAAAGAAAATCAACGCTTTTAAATATTATTATTGGTATGCAAAACACTAATAACCAAAATTTATGATTTTGTTATATGTCTTAATAAATATAATACTAAGCGGATCCAACGAGTAGAATCATGTCTTTTAAAATAAAAATGACTATTTATACTTTTAATTCGATTACTTATAACTTAAAATAATACATATATACTTATAAAATATAAAGGTTTCCCTACTTTTAACATTAAATAAAACACATGAGTTGGATACAGATTATTCCTTATTAATGTTTTAAATGAAATATATATTTTAATTTAACCAAACCATATCTAAAACATTGGAAATTTAGAAAAAGAAAATGATCGGTTTAGATTTATTTATAAAAAGAAACAGATGATATGATTGACGATATATATAGATATATTAGTGTGTGTGGTGTGTAAGCTTGAGACAAAACAAAAAAAAATGTGCACCGATGGTCTCGAAACCAAGACCTTTTACTTGTTTATAATTGCCTTTTGACCACAAGGCTAAGTCTCCATACTTGTTAAATTTAGAAAAACAAATTCTTTAGCATCTGATTTCAAAACAGCTTCTTCTTCCCTAAACATACCCAGACGCAAACAGAGGTTCCAAATCCATCAACAAATAACCATAGATTGTTTTCAACATGATAGGGCTTTGATTCGCGAAGTAAAAACGAGATGAAGTATGGTTAATTTACCTGGAATCGGACCGGATGCGTCGCAAAACGAGGCTCGATTTCCCTTGGTTCCGATCGTGACTGAGGGGGGATAAAGGCACTGATTTTCGAATGTTTTGGAGTTGCAAGATGATAGGGGATTATATAGGGTGATAAGAAACGCGTTACAGCTTCTAATTACACGAGATTAATGGGTTTTGAGGCTTGAATCGTGGGTTTTGAAACCCCACAAACCTAACACTCTAAATTGGGTCAAACGAATCGATTTCTCAGTCAAATTAGATGATTACGGGTTTCTACTGAACGCAAATGAGTTGGAGTTTGATTTGGAAATGTTTAAATCCCGAAATTTCAGGGAAATAGAGACATTTGATCGAGTTTGATTTTTAGGGTCAAAATTGGTGCTAGTTGTTCATGTCCAGGTTCACAAGCCAAATAGGGAGGGGGTTCACAAAGGTTTTAAGGACATAAAGAGGGGGTTCAATGCTTTTGAGGAGGGGTTCATTGCTACAAGTTCAAGTTCTAAAGTTTTTATTTAATTATCAAATAAAGACATCTTATTTAAAACTTATAAAACTTAAATTTATAATTATCATTATTTATCATTATTATCATATTTTACAAAATAATTTTTATAAAATTTAAAGCTTATAAACACACACTATATATATATATATATAAGATATAATATATATATATATATATGTATATATATATATATAGGGAATGGATCATTTGAGAACTCCTAAATATTTTGAGAACTCGTCAAAAAACCAATCAAAACCATTTTTTTTGTTTTTACTATATTTATTGCTATAATACAATATAAAAAAATGAATTTATATATGTAAATTCACACATCTTCATATATTTAAAAAATATATACACTTATGTAAGTTTACCACTTACACATGTGTAAGTGTTTACCATTTACACACATATATAAATTTTTTTAGGGATAATTTAGAGAGAAAGGATGAATTAATTGGAGAGATAAATCATTTTTTATGTTATATTTTAATAATAAAGATAGTGAAAACAAAAAAAATGGTTTTAATTGGTTTTTTGACGAATTCTCGCGAGTTCTCAAGTATTTATGAGTTCTCATTTGAACCTAACCCTATATATATATATATAAAATTTGAAAGTTTTCAAAGTTAAACTCTAAACTGTTATGGCGTGATCTTATAACACGTTTGAAATAATTCGGCACGTCACAGTGTTATTAAAGCACTTAAATGCAATAAAATATTACTTAAAAAAATCACGGATATTACAGTATCCCCAAGTTGAAGGAATTTCTTCCCCGAAATTTAACTGGCGGAGGCTACTGAACCAGAAAAGAGGTGTGGATATTTGAGCTTCATTTGATCCTCACGTTTCCAAGTAAACTCTGGGCTACATTTGGATCCTCAATGAACTTTGAGAATTGGGTAGGAGTACGATCGATAACAAGATTCAGGTCTATTTCTCAAAGTTAGCCATGAATGATGATAGTGGATTTAGTTTAAAAGAACTAAAGAGAAAACTGTCGGAGGAATATTTTGGACTCCAAAGATGAAATGTATCCCTTGAAATGAGAACGATGAGAATTTGATGATCAAAACTTGTTTAGAATGTAGTCTAAATTGTTCAAGATACGTTACTGGTTAAGAGGTTTCAAAAACATCGGTCAATGTCAAAATAACATAAAACTTTAGGCGACACGAACAACGCTACTTCTGTCAATATGACAGGAACACTTATATATAGGAAGTACCAGCGGCGTATCCATAATGTCCTTATTATATCACACTAGTCTCGTTACTATATATCACGATAGGTTTTATGTCATAACACACGACATGATTCACTATGTTTTCCATGCGCTAACTTTTATAATTACGTGTGCACCCGTAATTACTCAATTCATCGCATGGTCCGTATAGATCATTCCGTTGTGTGCGGGTCAAGAGAGGACACAAAATTACTTAATTCATATCTATTGTTTTCACGTATGAGTTGCTAATAAATAACTGTGTCCCTAAATAGTAAAGTCAATCAGAGAACTAAAGAGTAATAGCGTGGTATAATTTAGAGTTCCATAGTTTCCTCGTGTTTGAACAAGAATACGTCAAACCCCGAGTAGTTTCAAAGTGTTACAGCTTTCTCGTGTTTGAACAAGAATACGTCAAACCCCGAGTAGCTTCAAAGTGTTATTATAGTTTTCAACTTTTGTGAATAAAGTGTATGATCATGCCTTATGTATAATGTACTTAATTCAATTGCGACAATGTAAACAATCTTGTTCCGTGTATATAGTGTAAGAACTCAAGTTTCATGTATGATCTAGTGTCATGTACATTGTAAACAAATAGGTTTCTTGTATATTGTGAATAATTTAGTATCATGTATACTGCAAACAAATAAGTTTCATGTAAGATGTGAACAATTTAGTATCAAATAAGTTTTTATGTATGATGTAAACAATTTAGTATCATGTATTTTGTAAATAAATAAGTTTTCATGTATGATGTAAACAATTTAGTATCATTTATTTTATAAATAAACAAGTTTTCATGTATAATGTAAACAATTTAGAATCATGTATTTTGTATGTCACACCCCGGCCGACGGCGGATTATACGCCGGGGCTGACACGGTTGTTTATAAGCACATGATCATCTATTAATAAGTGATAATACTATTTCATCGTAATTAAAACATCCCTTACAAATAGAAATGGAAAATAAGGAGTTCAAACATAACACAGATTAAATTAAATCTTTATTAAAACTAGGTCCATTGTCCTATGTGATCATGTAGTGTCCTCAACTGGTGCACCTGAAACATGTGAGTAAATGTCAACTACAAGTAGTTGGTGAGTAACATAGGTTTTGACACTAAACAAAAGTTGAGTAAAAAGGATTTGAAATTCAATATTGTTCAAAGCATAACTAAGGCATAAATGTGAAAAATACAAGGTTCCAAGCATACAATTCAATCCGTAAGTAATGGAAAACAGGTAAGTACAATCCCACTGATTGTGTTTTGGAAAAATAGTAATATGGTACGCACAAAACCCGCCAAGGTTCGTGTTAACTGGAATCGGATTCCCCTATAAATGATCATGTTAGGTACTACCTTAGGCCTGGGTAGCAGGTTAATGAATGTACTAGCATGAACACATGTAATGGTCACCAAACAGTTTAAGACATAAAGCACATAGTAATTTGCATGAGAACTGTCACACCCCTAAATTCCACTAACGGAGTTTTACCGTTTCGGAAGGTGACACACCAGGATCTCAGTCATTAGTTACACGGAACGACCACTATATGAATGTAAATAAACAATAATGCTGCTCATAGTCACGAGACAATAAGAGTTAAGTTTGAAAACGTTGCGGAAGCGTAAAATAATCCAAATGCAAGTAAAAGTAAATTACACAAAACAAAGCGCCCAAACCATGCAGTTTAAGTAAATAAAGTAAATTCAATGTTTGATAATGATGGGACTCCATGCATGCCCTATGCTCGTGCTTGGATACCTTAGTGACCTAAGAAAGACATGCTAAAAAGTGTCAACACAATGGTTGGTGAGTTCATAGAGAATGTAAGTAAATCAAATGTTCGATGTTTGCATAATGTTCGATTTTTGACAGATAATGTTCGATGTTTGACAGATAATGTAATTAGTGTATACCAATAGATAGCTAGTCTACGTCATGCTACTACAAGTGTTCGAAACCGAAGCTGACTGTTTGTATGTTTGAATGCCTCCTGCCATGTCTACCGAACAATGACAAATGTATAGGCAAATCTTACACCCGTTGACCTCCAATCTAGTTAGTGCGACTAACTCGGGTGGGGCTTGTCAAAACCCAGTAGTACTACTCAAAATTCCCTCGCTATGTTCCAATACTAACGGTTCGAGATGTAAGGACTTGTTGGTATGTTTGCACTTTAGTACGCAAGCGGTAATACAGTAATACAAAACCCAAAATGTTTGATAGCATGCTTTCCCCCAAAAAGGAGAGTAAGTAAAAGTTAGGGGCCATGAAACTCACCTGAATGTGTATGCAAATTGAAACGCCCCAAAACCGGGTACATCTCATAGTTGGCACAAAACATTCAAACATAGTTCTTAAACCAGAAATCAGAATTTATTACAGCGGAAGTCTTTGGATTAAAACATTCATCAAACAATAATGTAATTCATTGTCTAAAACATAAACTATCGGATTAGGAAATGTCAGTCTTCAGAGCGGCGACCCGATGTCCATGCTATCCAGCCCTCACGGCTCCTCTACTTTGCTTTCGCTTTACCTTTACTACCTGTCATGCATACTAAAAGTCAGCTAACGCTGGTGAGTTCTACCTTTACTTTAATCTGAAAACTTTCTTTTAGGTAGCTTAGTTTTATAAAAATAAAATAAGCTTTTCTTTCTCTATCTTCAAAACACTTTAACTTTACTTTAAAACTTTACAACGTTACAATTATAAAACTGTTACGTTACTATCTTTCATCAAAACTTTACTTTGAGGAAACCGGTTAAGGTGTCCTCCTTTACTCTTTACAACTTTGCGTTTCACTCATACATGACAAGTGACTATAACATTTTAACTATCACATGTGGATCTTTGCCCGAAGGCGAGATCCCTTTGCTCGCTTACACCTCAGGGTAAGACTTTTACTTTTCTGTGCCCACACCTTAGGGTGGGACTTTATCGCTTACACCGAAGTGAAGACTCCTTTGCCTGCTCACACCTCAGGGTGAGACTTTCTCGCTTACACCGAAGTGAAGACTCCTTTGCCTGCTCATACCGAAGTGTGAGACTTCTACTTTGCTTGCCTGCAGGGCTTTTTACTTTGCAACTACAATGCAACTACTATGCAATTACACTACTTCACATAATATAATGCCATTGAAACACATAACACATAGACAAATAACACATATTAACACATAAGCATATAATATGGCATCTGTCACTGTCACTGTCAAGCTGCACCGGAGTGCAGCTTCTTTACCATTCTTTACTTTAACTCTTTGCTATCTTTAAAAACACGTTTCAAAGATTGTACTTTACTCTTTAACACTTTCTCTTTCATTTTATAAAAATATATAATTCTTATAAAAATATACTTTAACTTCAAAACTATCTCTTTAACAGTATGCATGTCAGCCCAAAACCGTTTAGGAAAAAGGGCAATAAGAACTCACCAGATAAACGGTTGCTGTATGGTTATTGAGTGTCACTAAGGTCCTCTCAATCTGTATAACAAAATCATACTCATAAGGTAGCGCCCTACACGACACTAACATTACTACGCCTGAACCCAGTAGTTTCGATGGGTCCGCTGACATCGAAACTATGGTAGTTTCGAGCTATGGTTTCGTGTTCAAAACTATGTAGTTTCGAGTCATAGTTTCGTATCAAAACTAAGTAGTTTCGAGTCATAGTTTCGTATCGAAACTAAGTAGTTTCGAGTCATGTAACTTATGTAAATTCTTAGTTTAGGTCTAGGGTCTATATCGAAACTATGGTAGTTTCGATGGGTATGCACCTATCGAAACTAGGTTGTTTCGATGGGTTGGCTCTATCGAAACTATGGAGTTTCGATTACATAGCCTTCTTCCCCAACCAGAACCCTAGATCTGGTCCATTATTCCAATCGATCAAGCTTTGAACTTTTTACGTTCGAAATGTTCCATTTTCCCCCATGAACCCAAATATGTGGTTTGTTTCAAGTTTCATACGTAAAATCTAAACCTTTACCCGATTTTTAACCCGAAACTCGAAAGTTATAAAAACTCAGATTTAGGAATGATGGTTACCTGTTACTGCTTCCTTCCTGTTTCTATACGTTCCAGAGATGGTGAGCAACAATCCTCAAGACTTTGAGCTTGATCCGGAGCCTTCTCTCTCTAGACCCGAGCTCTCCTTTCTCTCTCTAAGTTTACGATGAAGGTAATGAGGAGGAAAGGCTGAGGGTTGCTGATTGTAAGGGTTTTCCTTCCCCTCTCGGCCCATGGGCCGACTCTTAGCCAAGCCCGTCTTGTATTTTCCTTTATTGGGTTTTATATTTATTTGGGATGTTACAAGTCTACCCCCCTTAAAGGGGTTTCGTCCTCGAAACTCTTTACTAGTTAAATAATTGGGGATACAATCCCATCATTTCGTCTTCTTTTTCCCACGTAGCTTCTGAACCTCTTCTATGTTTCCATTGTACTTTGACTAAAAGAATTGACTTATTACGTAGTCGTTTCTTGGCTCGGTTGAGAATAGCTATTGGCTCTTCTACATAATTCAAACTGCTATCCACTTCGATATCGTCATAGGGTATGTGGGCAGTATCGTCAGCAAGGCACTTGCGTAAATGTGATACGTGGAATGTAGGGTGGATTCCACTGAGTTCGTCGGGTAGGTCAAGTCTGTAAGCAACCTGGCCAACTCTTGCTAAGATTTTGAAAGGTCCGACAAATCTTGGACTCAGTTTGCCACGTCTTCTGAATCGGATGATCCCTTTCCAGGGTGACACCTTCAATAGTACCTGATCCCCGACATTGAATTCGATTGGTCTCCGCCTTTTATCCGCGTAGGACTTTTGACGGTCCTGTGCAGCTTTCATTCTGGCCTTGATCTGGCCAAACTTTACAGAGGTTGCTGTGACTACCTCTAAACTTCCCAACTCTTTCTGTCCTATCTCGCCCCAGCAGACCGGGGTTCGACATTTCCTACCATACAACATCTCGTATGGCGGCATACCAATAGTGGTGTGGTAGCAGTTGTTGTAGGAGAATTTTGCCAACGGTAGGTGGCTATCCCAACTGCCATCGAAGTCTATAATGCATGCGCGGAGCATATCCTCCAACGTCTGGATGGTCCTTTCCGATTGCCCATCCGTCTGTGGGTGATAAGCCGTGCTGATGTTCAATCTCGTACCCATTGACTCATGAAATCTTTTCCAGAACCTCGATGTAAATCGTGTGTCCCGGTCAGATACAATTGACAACGGTACGCCGTGTCGGGAGACAATTTCATTGATAAATACTTCTGCCAACTTCTCAGATGAATACGTTTCACGAATCGGCAAGAAATGTGCACTCTTCGTTAGACGATCCACTATAACCCAAATCGTATCATGGCCTCTAGCTGTGCGGGGTAGCTTTGTAATAAAGTCCATGGTGATTCGCTCCCACTTCCATTCGGGTATTTCCAGAGGCTGGATCTTCCCGTATGGTTTCTGATGCTCTGCTTTAACCTGTGAGCAAGTCAGACACTTGCTTACGTATCCGGCCACATCATTCTTCATGTTAGGCCACCAATACTCTTTCTTCAAATCCTGGTACATTTTCGTGGTTCCTGGGTGGATGGAATACCGAGACTTATGGGCCTCGTCGAGTACTTTGGCCCTAAGCTCTCCGCCCTTCGGTACCCACATGCGACCACATCTGGTCCTCATACCATGAGTGTTTAGTTCTAACTTCACCTGACCATTCTCTCTTTCTTTATGTTCTCTTCCTTTAGTGCTTCTGTCTGTGCTTTTTCTAGCTCTGTCATAAAATCTGGGGTTATCACCAATTGGTACGCTTTCACCCTAATAGGAGAATGAGTCTCTTTACGACTTAGGGCATCAGCGACCACGTTCGCCTTTCCCGGGTGGTATAGGATCTCACAGTCATAGTCTTTCAGCAATTCTAACCACCGCCTTTGTCGCATATTCAGGTCTTTCTGCTCAAAGAAATACTTCAAGCTCTTGTGATCCGAATAAATTGTGCATTTTACCCCGTAAAGGTAATGCCTCCAAATCTTTAGCGCGAAGACAACTGCCGCGAGCTCCAAATCATGAGTCGGGTAGTTAACTTCGTGAATCTTTAGCTGTCGTGACGCATACGCAATCACCTTTCCCCTCTGCATCAAAACACACCCTAACCCTTGTCCCGAAGCATCAGAATATACCACTAAGTCCTCATTACCGTCGGGTAGTGCTAACACTGGGGCTTGGGTCAACTTCTTCTTTAACTCTTCAAATGCTTTGGACTGAGCCTGACCCCATTCGTACTTTACTTCTTTACGTGTCAACTTTGTCAGTGGCGAAGCTATTTTCAAGAAGTCCTGAATGAACCCTCGATAGTAACCTGCCAATCCCAGAAAACTCCGAATCTCGGTTGGTGTCTTTGGGATTTCCCATTCTTGTACCGCCTCTATCTTAGCCGGGTCAACCATAATGCCGTCTGCGTTAATAACGTGACCTAAGAATTGGACCTCCTTAAGCCAGAACGCGCATTTGGAAAACTTGGCATACAACTTTTCTTTTTGTAGCGTCTCTAGTACTTCTCGAAAATGACATGCATGGTCGCCTTCACTCTTCGAATAAACAAGTATGTCGTCTATGAATACTATCACCGACCTATCCAGCATCGATCTACACACTTGGTTCATCATACTCATGAAAGCTGCTGCAGCATTGGTCAAACCGAAAGACATCACACGAAATTCGTAATGCCCATAACGCGTGCGAAACGCTGTCTTAGGTATGTCCTCTTCCCTTACCTTTAACTGATGATATCCCGACCGTAGATCGATCTTGGAGAACCATCTGGCGCCTTGTAGTTGGTCGAACAGATCATCGATCCTTGGTAATGGATATTTGTTCTTTACTGTATGCTTGTTCAACTCTCTGTAGTCGATGCACATTCTCATGGCACCATCTTTCTTCTTTACAAACAGAACCGGAGCACCCCATGGAGAAATGCTCGGCCTGATAAAACCTCTATCCAAAAGTTCTTCCAACTGTATCATTAGCTCTTTCATCTCCAGAGGCGCAAGTCGGTACGGTGCTTTAGCCACGGGTTGGGCACCTGGCACTAAGTCTATCTGGAACTCTGTCTCCCGGTTAGGTGGTAACCCAGGCAACTCCTCTGGAAACACCTCCGGAAAATTACATACCACTGGCACGTCTTTCAACTCTTTCACTTTTACATCATTGTCTATCACATAGGCCAGGTAGGCCTCGCATCTGCGCCCTATATACTTCTCTGCCTGTATCATTGATATGACGTTCGTTAACGAACCGTCTCGATCCCCGTAAACCAAAACTTCGCTACCGTCTGGAGCTTTGAGCTGAACTATCTTTTGTCTACATACGATCTGAGCTTCGTTTGCAGCTAACCAATCCATACCCAATACTATATCAAACCCTCCCAAGGTCATAACATATAACCTAACTGGGAATCTATGGCCCTGAATCTTTATCGTGCAATTTTCTACCAGTTCTATAACTCTCGTGGTCTTTCCCACGGCAGTTTCTACTGTAAAGGCCCATTCTACTTTAATAACTTTGCACCTCATTTTTCTACACATGGAGGATGATATAAAACTCCTACTGGCACCCGAATCAAATAGTACAGAAACAAAGGTGTGATCAAGGATGAACGTACCTGACACCACATCTGGATCGCCCCTAGCTTCTTCTTGTGTCAGTGCATACGCTCGGGTCCTTGCCTTTGGCTTCTCGGGCTCCTTTCCTTTCTCTGTGCCAGCAGCTTTAGGCTTGCGATAGTCCTTGGCCAGATGGCCAGGGATTCCACAGTTGTAGCATGACGGTGCACCTGGACACTCTCGAGAGTAATGCCCCGTCTTCCCGCATCGATAGCAAATGCTCAGACCCACACGGCACTCCCCAGAGTGCTTTCGTCCACACTTTGCACAATCACTCCCATCCTCTATCCTCAGCTTCTTCGCCTCCGGGCCTGCCCACTCTTTTGCTGGCCGCTTAACGGAATTTGTTACTTTCTTCTCCGTAGGCAGTGGGTCCGCGGATTCGAAGTCATCATAAACTATACCAGCAAGTGACACCACAAATTAAAAGCTTGTAGGAGTATTTGCTTTAACGTGCACACGGACTCTTTGTGGTAGTCCCTTGATGTAATACTTGATCCTCTTTTCCTCAGTGTCCACCAGATGTGGAACCAACTGAGCCAACTCTTGGTATTTGGAGGTGTACTGACGATGAGTCATACTGCCAGCACAGAGCCCCAGAAATTCCCTCTCAACTTTGTCAATCTTGTTCTGCGGACAGAACTTAGTGATCAGCAGCCTTTTCATGTCATCCCATTTCATCTTTTTCATTTCAGTAGAGGACTTGATTCTTTCAATTGATCTCCACCAACTCAATGCCTCATTAGTGAATGAGTGAGCGGCAAACTTGACCGCTTGGTCATCATGGCACTCACTAATGTTGATCACCCCATTCATCCTTTCTATCCACTCAAAAGTGGCAACATCATCTTTCCGTCCATCATACTTCGGCGGGTCACACCCCCGAAAGGACTTATAGTTGCAACCCCGAGTTGCCATTTCATTATCAGAATCGTCACTGTCAGTGACTTCAGTTCTCTTGCTGCTTTCCTCTTTCTTCTCTTTCTTTCCTATATCAAACTCTTTAAGGGCCTCGCCCAGTGCTTCCGGTAGAACTTTCTTCAAGATTGAAGTAACCTCTGCCACGATAGCTTCCTTCACAATCGGTTCCAACTCAAGCGCCTCGTTATGGGCATCGTCAGGAACCGATTCATGGTTCCCACTGTCATTATGCTCCACGTGCACCGATTCAGTCTCGTTGCGGGAGTGTTCACTTTCCTCATGACGGTTTCGGTTACCCGGCGATCGGCCTCGACGACCAGTACGACCCCCAGTACGACCACCTCTCTTTGCTCTAGCCATTAGTGTCTACTGCGAACAAAGATAGCTCGTGTTATCATGATAGGTAATAATTTTAGAACACCTCGAGTAATGTAAATTACTAATTACAGAGACCGGTATGAAATTACTAATTTACTTTACCACTCTGGTTCTGAACATTTCCTTTCAGAGTAACATTTGCATCCAAGTTCAGAGTTTCTACTATAAGGCACGTATTATCTGCTGTTTACTATTTGTGCTGAAGCATGTACTACGTACTATTTATGCTAAAGCCTTAACTTTCTACTAGCTGTGCTAAGGCATTATTGTCTATGTTCTATGTTAGGACATTGACTACCTTCTTTTCTTTCTATCCATGGATGGGCTGCCCTGACTGACATTCCTTCCCTTCTTTCCTTTGTCCCATTCTCAGTTTAAGTTCAGACATTATCGCAAATTTCTGAATCTCTCAAACTATGGCTCTGATACCAACTTGAAACGCCCCAAAACCGGGTACATCTCATAGTTGGCACAAAACATTCAAACATAGTTCTTAAACCAGAAATCAGAATCTATTACAGCGGAAGTCTTTGGATTAAAAAATTCATTAAACAATAATGTAATTCATTGTCTAAAACATAAACTATCGGATTAGGAAATGTCAGTCTTCAGAGCGGCGACCCGATGTCCATGCTATCCAGCCCTCACGGCTCCTCTACTTTGCTTTCGCTTTACCTTTACTACCTGTCATGCATACTAAAAGTCAGCTAACGCTGGTGAGTTCTACCTTTACTTTAATCTGAAAACTTTCTTTTAGGTAGCTTAGTTTTATAAAAATAAAATAAGCTTTTCTTTCTCTATCTTCAAAACACTTTAACTTTACTTTAAAACTTTACAACGTTACAATTATAAAACTGTTACGTTACTATCTTTCATCAAAACTTTACTTTGAGGAAACCGGTTAAGGTGTCCTCCTTTACTCTTTACAACTTTGCGTTTCACTCGTACATGACAAGTGACTATAACATTTTAACTATCACATGTGGATCTTTGCCCGAAGGCGAGATCCCTTTGCTCGCTTACACCTCAGGGTAAGACTTTTACTTTGCTGTGCCCACACCTTAGGGTGGGACTTTCTCGCTTACACCGAAGTGAAGACTCCTTTGCCTGCTCACACCTCAGGGTGAGACTTTCTCGCTTACACCGAAGTGAAGACTCCTTTGCCTGCTCATACCAAAGTGTGAGACTTCTACTTTGCTTGCCTGCAGGGCTTTTTACTTTGCAACTACAATGCAACTACTATGCAATTATACTACTTCACATAATATAATGCCATTGAAACACATAACACATAGACAAATAACACGTACTAACACATAAGCATATAATCTGTCACTGTCACTGTCAAGCTGCACCGGAGTGCAGCTTCTTTACCATTCTTTACTTTAACTCTTTGCTATCTTTAAAAACACGTTTCAAAGATTGTACTTTACTCTTTAACACTTTCTCTTTCATTTTATAAAAATATATAATTCTTATAAAAATATACTTTAACTTCAAAACTATCTCTTTAACAGTATGCATGACAGCCCAAAACCGTTTAGGAAAAAGGGCAATAAGAACTCACCAGATAAACGGTTGCTGTATGGTTATTGAGTGTCACTAAGGTCCTCTCAATCTGTATAACAAAATCATACTCATAAGGTAGCGCCCTACACGACACTAACATTACTACGCCTGAACCCAGTAGTTTCGATGGGTCCGCTGACATCGAAACTATGGTAGTTTCGAGCTATGGTTTCGTGTTCAAAACTATGTAGTTTCGAGTCATAGTTTCGTATCAAAACTAAGTAGTTTCAAGTCATAGTTTCGTATCGAAACTAAGTAGTTTCGAGTCATAGTTTCGTATCGAAACTAAGTAGTTTCGAGTCATGTAACTTATGTAAATTCTTAGTTTAGGTCTAGGGTCTATATCAAAACTATGGTAGTTTCGATGGGTATGCACCTATCGAAACTAGGTTGTTTTGATGGGTTGGCTCTATCTAAACTATGGAGTTTCGATTACATAGCCTTCTTCCCCAACCAGAACCCTAGATCTGGTCCATTATTCCAATCGATCAAGCTTTGAACTTTTTACGTTCGAAATGTTCCATTTTCTCCCATGAACCCAAATATGTGGTTTGTTTCAAGTTTCATACGTAAAATCTAAACCTTTACCCGATTTTTAACCCGAAACTCGAAAGTTATAAAAACTCAGATTTAGGCATGATGGTTACCTGTTACTGCTTCCTTCCTGTTTCTATACGTTCCAGAGATGGTGAGCAACAATCCTCAAGACTTTGAGCTTGATCCGGAGCCTTCTCTCTTTAGACTCGAGCTCTCCTTTCTCTCTCTAAGTTTGCGATGAAGGTAATGAGGAGGAAAGGCTGAGGGCTGCTGATTGTAAGGGTTTTCCTTCCCCTCTCGGCCCATGGGCCGACTCTTAGCCAAGCCCGTCTTGTATTTTCCTTTATTGGGTTTTATATTTATTTGGGATGTTACACAAATGAAAGCTAAATAGCAAACTGCTGGACTTCTAACTGCCACCTATAACCATAGTCTATAAGTGCATGTTCGTGCTAGCTGATATGAACCCTTATATCTAAACAATGTTGTTTAAGTGTTTTAGAAAGTGGTTTGCAAGTTCGACACAAGTTTGACATGACGACCCGTTGGTGACACGTTTGTGATTTAATGTTTGAATTGAATACTAACACATAGCACACAATTGATCATGCTGTATCACTTAGCAACAAATCCTATTTGTTCTAGCAAGATAGCCGGTTTCCATAAATAGCAGGCTTCCATAATTAGCAGGTTTCTATAAATAGTAAGTATGTTCGGGATTCACAACATAGTTATAATAAGCTTGTATGTTTGTATCAAGTAGCACATAGCAATTATCACATCATGCAACAATTCTATACTACCTAACATGTTTGTCTCAATTCCGATAAAGTTTTCATTTTTAGTAACCTATGATAAGTAAGCGTGTGTATAATCATCAAGTAAGTTTCCACAGGTTATCATGTCATATAAAATACAAATCCATCATCAATATGCTATAGAAATCGAAACGAACGAATGGGCGAAAAAGTGAAAAATAACATAAACTTTCTGTTAACAAGTGACCCTCGCGGTACGCGAGTGAGGAGAGGGTTCTCCCTCGCGGTACGCGAGAGGCTAAGAAACTCGCCCGGCTAACTTGTCTCCCGCGGTACGCGAGAGACTTGACCAAGGTTCCTCGCGGTACGCGAGAGGACTCAAAACCAATCCTGACTATTTTGTCTCTCGCGGTACGCGAAAGAATTGTCCTAAGGTCCTCGCGGTACGCGAGAGAACTATAATACAACGAATTTTGTAAAACTTTAGGGTTAGCAGCCTATCATGCAAATCCAACGATTTTAATCAAAGTTAACGACTTTTACAGAGTGTTCTACATCATAACAACATCACAAGTTTCATTATTAAGCAAGTAATCAATCATATTGAACTAGGGTTTAGCAAAACATCACAAAACCAACAATTATCATCAAACAACAATCAAGCTTGCATCTTTATTGTAAAAATCACCATGTTTGGATGATCTAGGGTCTGATCTAACTCTTAGGAATCAAAAAGTGATTAAATCAGGTGAAACAACTTACGTGTAGGTGTTAGTGTCACACCCCAACCGACGGCGGAAAACGTCGGGGCGTGAAGCTGTGCAGACTGTTCGTAGCTCATGGTTGCTAAGTTTGAATAATTAAGCATTCATTTTCATTACACGAAGCAAGTTCATACAATACAGAAATACATGTAGCGAATACAAAAGACAACAGGTTTAGATTAATTGCTAGGTCCAAATCCTATGTGTAACAAGCTTGTAATTCTTCAAACATTATCACCTGAAACATGGTTAAAAACAATGTCAACTAAAAAGTTGGTGAGAATACATAGGTTTTTGTGTCAAGTAAGAGAATATAGTGTTGTGTGCATACAATTCATACAAACATGGCAATTAAGGCATTTATGGAGAGTTACCATCATGTGACCAGATAGTACAATCAAACCTTTGTAACTAGTATCCAAAAAGCGTGTTGGCAGTAACAGTCACCCTACCTGGGTGGGTTTGTCAGACTCAATAGATCTATCACTGTTTACTGTAGGCTATAAAACAGTTAATGATTGCACGTGAATGGCTAACTGCGCGTTGGTCTACACACCTAGTACTCAAGCACAAAGCTCAAAATTGTAACACATGATTTGTAGGGTGGAATTGTATTGTGTAGTTTGTAAACATTTAGATCGAACTCATGTTCCACCCCAAAAGTTTGTAAATAGTAAAAGAGGGGCTATGAAACTCACTTGTGTTGGATAGTGTTGTTTGCACAAAAATCAACCAAAAATGCCAAGCGTGTTGTAGGTCGCTACGCTTGACCTATTGGATAAATGTAATACGCGTGTTATTGTTTGTGTTGTTTTTTTGTCAGAAATGGATTTGTACGTTTAGGGTTTGTTTGAAATAACAGATAAATAAATAATTTTTATTTATTTATTTAGAATATTTGAAATAGTATTGATATATATATATATATATATTTATTTAAATACAAATTTAAATAAATGATTTATACATATTTATTTAAATATAAATTTAAATAAATCATATTTGGTTTGAAATATGTATTTGCGTAAATAGTTTATAACAATAATCATATAAACTTTTAATTAGAAATTCATCGGTTTTGAAACTATCGGGAATTAATCAGTTTAAATTTCTAAATCAACGATTCGGTTTATAAATGATTCCCGGGTCTTGGGATTTTTATAACCTAATTTTTTTATAAATAAATAAATTTTGAGATTTTTAATAAAACATATTAAATCAATTTTGAAAATAATAAAATCTAAAGTTTCTGGTCAAGGAGCACGACCGTGCTCGCGAGAGGCACGACCGCGCTCGTTGCCGGGCGTGAACGTGGTGGTCTGGAGCGCGCCCGTGGTCAAGTCAGAAGGTGCTACTTAGTTTTTGGACATAGAGCACGACCGTGCTCGTATCTGGCACGACCGCGTCTAGTGTTTGTTTTTGGTCAAGACTTGTTTCCTCGGTAAGCACGATCGGGCCACACCTGGGGCACGATTGTGCTTGGTCAGGCACGACCACGCTCAATGACGAGCGCGACCGTGTCGAGTCTTTTTCAGACTCAATTAGATCGATTCTTATATTAAAAGCTTCTGGATTCTTAGGGCTTTCACTTAGTGGATGATTTCGAATGTTTATACATGGTTTAATTGTATTTATATCGTGTCTAAAGTGTAGTTCGAGTAAAAGTTATGTTTCGGCTTTTATGTTCAAAATCGAACCGATTTGAGTGTTTCTACTACGAATTGGCATAGGGCTTTCGTAGTAGAGGTAGATGCGAATCTAAACGCGTAATACTTACTTGTTATAATAGGGCAATTAATGCAGTCGGCTACGGGTTGTGTGGTCGCGTTTCTCGGTGATCGATCGGACTCCAGGGACGATGTGAATGTCGAGCGAGCGTTCTAAGTGGTTGAGTGGGTACAAATGAGGGTGTAGAAAGCATGGAAGTTGCTTTATATCGACGAATTCAGGAGATATGGATAGAGGTAGGTATGGGATTAAACAAATGGCAAATTGGATGACGATGGAAGCGTGTTTCAGTGTGGAATCAGTCGCGTATGGTCGAACGCGTGAAAACCGGCTTTATCCATTTTTAAATTCTGCGAATTCGTCAATTGTTGATGTGAATTGGCTCTGCAGAGGCAAGTTGCTTCTGCAGGCGCGACCGTGCTTAGATCTACAGGCGCGGTCGTACTGGTTCCAAGGCGCGACCGTGCTTGCCTAGTTTTGTAGTTTTTGAGTTTTGTCAATTTTGGTCCTCGAGGCTTGTGAGATAATGGTGTTTTGTTTAATTTGTTATTGTAATAGAATAGTTTGTCTACGTACTTGCATCATAGTTGTTTATACACGAATTGAGCTAAAATACTCGTTTATTGCGTTCAGAACGATTTCACGGTAAAAACCAGAAATGTTACAGTTAGGAATGTCGAGAGGAGTCCGAATACGTGTTAAATTCCAAGATTGAAGCTCAAAGACTGGTCTTTGCTTGGTTGCAGGTTAGAATCGCAGGTGGGAGAGAGAGAGGGCTGGGGACGGCGAGATTGAGAGAGAGAGTAGGATTAGGTTTTAATTTTTTTTATAAAATCTTTTTATAAAACTTGCATGGGCTTTTAAAACGGGTTTGGGTAATTACACGAGCTTTTAACTTAATTTTAACTAATTAACAATTAAAACCTTCTACTAATTATTTTTATAAAACTCCAACTTTATAAAAATAACAGGTAAAATAACTGTCCGGTAATTCTACGCGATTTAACGAAAGTTCACGTAATTCACAGATAATTCACGTAGCACGTAAAAACACATAATTTATATAAATTATAAATTATTAATTGCTTGAATTATTATTAATTAATTATCACCAACGTTTCGGGTTCGACTCGTGTGTGATCCGGTAATTCCACAAATTACCGATACGTGAGTGTTTGTGAGAAACTGACACATCTAATCAATCCTAATTAAATGTGATGCATGCGTGAATGTTCGAGATAACTGAGTTTGAATAAATAACTGTTCGTGGTAACGTGTTTGAATACATAACTGTTTGAGATAACGTGTTTGAGTTAACGGAGTTAACCTGAAATTGCCGGATGTCACATCATCCGCTTGTTGAAAGAATTTTCGTCCCAAAAATTAATCCAAGTTGCTAGTTGTCTGAAACAAAAAGTTTGGGTTGTCACATTATTCCCTTGTTGAAAGAAATTTCGTCTTAAAATTTAATTTGTACCTTTCGTGTTTGCCGTTGAGTGTTTGAAAAGCTGAGGATATTTCTTCATCATCTGATCCTCTCGTTCCCATGTGAACTCGGGTCCACGTTTAGATTTCCAGCGAACTCTAACAATTGGAATCTTGCTGTGTTTGAGTGTTTTGACCTCACGGTCCATGATTTCAACTGGTTCTTCGATGAACCGCAACTGTTCGTCGATTTCCAACTCCTCGAGTGGAATTACTAGTGTCTCGTCAGATAAGCACTTCTTCAGGTTTGATACATGAAAGACATTGTGTACTCCATTTAGTTCATCTGGTAGGTATAACTGGTATGCAACCGGACCAATCCTTTTCACTATCTCGAATGGCCCAACATAGCGCGGATTAAGCTTGCCCCGTTTTCCGAAACGGATCACCCCTTTCCAAGGTGAGACTTTTAATAATACCCTGTCACCTACCTGAAACTCTAATGGTTTTCTGCGTTTATCTGCATAGCTCTTTTGGCGGTCACGGGCTGCCGCCATGCGGTTTCGAATTTGCACAATTTTTTCTGAAGTTTCGTGCACAAGTTCAGGGCCTGTAATTTGGCTATCTCTAACTTCAGCCCAACAGAGAGGTGATCGGCACTTTCGTCCATATAAAGCTTCGAACGGTGCTGTCGGGATGCTAGTATGATAGCTATTGTTATAAGAGAACTCCACCAAGGGTAGGTGAGTCTCCCAACTATTTCCAAAATCGATTACGCATGCCCGTAACATGTCCTATAGGGTTTGAATTATACGCTCGCTCTGGCCGTCTGTTTGGGGATGGTACGCTGTGCTCATATCTAGACGCGTGCCTAGAGATTTCTGTAGTGATTGCCAGAAGCGCGAAGTAAAACGAGCGTCTCTATCTGAGATGATTGAAACTGGCACTCCGTGCCGAGAGACTACTTCCTTAAGATAAATGCGAGTTAGCTTCTCCATTCTGTCAGTTTCTTTGATAGCAAGGAAGTGTGCCGATTTAGTTAAACGATCCACTATTACCCAAATTGTGTCACATCCAGTAGGAGTTCGGGGTAATTTGGTAATAAAATCCATGGAAATTTGCTCCCATTTCCACATTGGAATCTCCGGTTGTTGAAGCAATCCGAATGGCTTTTGATACTCTACTTTGACCTTTGAATAAGTAAGACACTTGCTCACGTAGGTGGCTATGTCAGCTTTCATGTTTGGCCACCAATACAACACCTTCAGATCGTGGTACATTTTGTTTGATCCCGGATGAACAGAGTATCGGGATTTGTGAGCTTCATCCATAACAAGCTCTCTTAGGTTTCCATACACTGGAACCCATATTCGATCCGCGAAATAGCGAATACCGTCAGATTTAACTTCCAATTGTTTTTCCATACCACAGGTGGCTTCTAATGTTAGGTTCTCTTTCTTTAAGGCTTCAAGTTGAGCATTACGGATTTGTTCGGGTAATCCTGCATGAATAGTGAGTTGCAATGCTCGAACTCGTCGGGGTTTGGTTTCCTTACGGCTTAGAGCATCGGCTACCACGTTAGCCTTGCCTGGATGATACTTGATGGCACAATCATAATCATTTAGGAGTTCGATCCAGCGACACTGTCGCATGTTCAACTCTTTCTGCTCGAATATGTGCCGGAGACTCTTGTGATTGGTGTAAATGGTGCACTTGGTACCGTACAAGTAGTGTCTCCAGATTTTCAGTGCGAATACCACGGCTCCCAACTCCAAGTCGTGAGTCATGTAGTTTTTCTCGTGGACTTTCAATTGTCGGGAAGCGAATGCAATAACTTTCTCGCGTTGCATAAGCACACAACCGAGACCTTGGGTAGATGCATCACAATACACTATGAAATCATCAGTTCCCTCTGGCAGAGATGGGATGGGTGCGCTGCAAAGTTTCTGTTTCAAGAGTTGGAATGTTGATTCTTGGGTTTCGCTCCAGGTATAAGGTTTGCCTTTTTGAGTTAGGGCGGTGAGAGGTTGAGCGATCTTAGAAAATCCCTCAATAAACAAGCGGTAGTAGCCAGCCAATCCCAAAAATTGTCACACCTCAGTCGGAGTCGTTGGTGCTGCCCAATTCTTAATGGCTTCTACTTTGGATGGGTCGACATGTATTCCTTTCTCATTGACTACATGTCCAAGGAATTGAACTGTAACATCCAAGAATTTCTGGTATTATTTTATTATATTTTATACAATAATAACACTTCATTTTAAACATGTTCTTACCACATTAATTATTATTTTGACGTGTATTACATTCAATAATTTTCAACCTTGCCATAACATATTATGCTCTATTATACATATATATGTATATGTATTTATTTATAAATATAGGTAGATATATATATATATATATATTTTATTTCAAAAAATAAATAAATTGTAAACTTTGTAAATTTTATAAAAATAGAAACCCTTCCTTTTATAAAAATCTTTATGACTAAACAAATAATATTTAAATTTTTATAAATATTATAGAAAACCATTTTATAAATAGTTAAAGATGAAATTTAAAACAAATAATTCATTTCCTTTGAACCCCCCCCCCCCCCCCCCAATTTCTTTTGAACTCCTTTGAAATGGAAACCCCACACCCCCGATTTTGGACTTTCTTCATGTCCTTGACTCTCTTCCCCGTTCGTTGACTATTACAAGTCAACAGGAACGAATCTCACTCAATCCCCGCCTCAAAATGTCGAATCCAAAACTAATTATGCTTTCAACTCATGCGGGGCAGTTACACGACCAAGATTCATGCACATGAGGAACTAATTTGACTATAAACAAAACCTAAACCCGAATTCAAACTCCACCTGTCGAGTTTGACTTTTCTGAGTGAAACAATGCCCGATTTCAGTTTCAATTCGCAAATTCAAACATGTTTAACGGCCTGCAATCATGCGAGCACGTTACCCAAACGTGTTCCAGCTCAAATAATGATCCAATTAAAAAGGAATCAAACGAATTGACTCAAAATCATGACCCGTAACCATTCCTTAACTAAATCCATTCAAATCAAGCGTTTAGGATGAATTAGGACTATATAAACCAAACCTGTACCTTCACAACACTCCATTGACGCTCTCCGAACTCACAAATACGACGCATAACGTCCCTGGAACTCGAATTCAGGCCGAGGAGCACGAACACGAAGGCTCCCGTCGACCTCCACCTTTTCGCAACCATTTCAGGTAATAAACACATCCCTCTACTCGTCTTGATCCTCTGAGTAAAAGCCCTATGGAGTCAATTTCAAATCTGTGACCGATCGGGTTCGATTGAGGAGTTAGGGTTTTGAGTTTGGGACAATGTGGGGAAGGAGGGTTCTACGAACCCATCTGATAAAATAAAACGTTTCTAAACCTTAACAAAGCGCTAGCCCAGGTCAGTCGGTTAAAAGCATCACCCCCACAGGGCAGGTCGCGGGTTCGATCCTTCCCTGACCCGTTTTCATGGTTTTAAGTTTTCTTTCTTGATTGCCTCCTTGTACTCACTCACACACACACATATATATATATGTATGTATATACATATTCATATATATACCACAATACATATATTTTTGTAGAGTTAAATTGGTAAAATACATATTAATAATAAATCGACTCTTTATATTTTTTTATTTCCTCGAGAGTTTATAAAACCCTATTATTTTATATATGTAAATTTTAAAACTATAGTTGTAACGTCATAACAATTATTAAAAGGTTATATATATATATATATATATATATATATATATATATATATATATATATTATTTGAAACTTTAAAAACAACGTATTATTAATAATATGATTTTATTTGCATTATCAAAATGATTGTTTCATTAGTGTATTTATTTTATTAGTAGTTACTAAATAAATAATCTTACTCTTTAGACTTTCAATCCGTTTTTTTGTGTATTCCAAATTATATCTTTAAGAATACTATTATCTCATAATAAAAATTATTTTATTTACCTAATTTTTATTCACCTATAACAATAACTTAGTAATAAAAATATTATAGTTGTTATATCAATATTTTAACAAGTAATATTCATTGTTGACACCAACAATCTCTTTGATAAAATAGAAATCTATAAAACGTTATTTCATGCAATTCCATTTATATATTATTACTTTAGTTATCGTTAAAAAAAAATCAAATCTTTAATGTTCTCTCGTTCGCTCCAAATCCTCAAGTCCAAATCATTCCGCTTCTATTTTTGTTGATCATTTCAATGTATTAAATATGCCTAATTATTTACTTAGGGCATCATTGATCCGGTTCACTTGTCCTTACGAACTAGTTCAAGTTTAAGTCACAATATCAAGGTGAGTTACATAGCCCCTCTTTTTACTTTTTACATATTTTGGGGTGATTCATGATACATTGAAAACTTTTTGCAATTACAACATATAATTCTACATTTATGACCATATGTGTAATTTGTGCTTAGTGCTTGAATGCTATGAGTTGAAACTAAACATATACATGACATACACGTGCAATCATTAACTCTGTACAAGCCGACGGTTAACAATGATAGATCTATTGTGTCTGACAAACCCACCCAGGTAGGGTGATTGTTACCGACAACACATCAGGATAACATTAGGTGTTATGCCCTACATTAGGATAACCTGTGGGTTATGCCCTTCAGTCACAAGGTTTGATTGTACACCCAGTTTTGACTATAGATTTTCCACAAAGGCCTTATTTACCATGTGTCATATGAATTGTATAAACACTTGAAAACTATTTGTGGTGTCAAAACCTATGTATTCTCACCAACTATTTTTAGTTGACCTTGTTTTCATCATGTTTCAGGTACTAGTGTTTGAGATCATATGCAAGATACTACATATAGGATTTGGACTTAGTGAACAGAGAAATTGAACATGTTGTTGTACCTGATCTTGGTTGTTGATTGAACTATTGTAATGAAATCTTGACGCAATAAATATATGAAACTTTAATGGATCATGAGCTTATGAACAGTCTGCACGTTCGCCCCGACGTATTCCGCCGTCGGTTGGGGTGTGACATGAACCTCGCGAATCCAAAAATCGCATTTGGAAAACTTCGCGTATAGCTGCTCTTGCCTAAGCAGTTCAAGGATTAGGTGCAAGTGTTCTTCGTGTTCTTCCTTACTCTTAGAATAGATAAGGATGTCGTCAATGAATACGATGACGAATTGGTCTAGATAGGGTTTACACACACGGTTCATGAGATCCATGAACACCGCGGGTGCGTTGGTTAGTCCAAATGGCATGACCAAAAACTCGTAATGGCCGTACCGGGTTCTGAAAGCGGTTTTGGATATATCCTCATCACGAACTCTCAGCTGATGATATCCAGATCTTAGATCAATTTTCGAGTAGACACTCGACCCTTGAAGTTGGTCGAATAGATCGTTAATGCGGGGAAGTGGGTAGTGGTTCTTGATAGTTACCTTGTTCAACTCTCTATAATCAATACACATACGGAAAGTCCCATCTTTCTTTTTGACAAATAGGACTGGGGCTCCTCATGGTGATGAACTGGGTCTAATGAAACCCTTATCCAACAGTTCTTGCAACTGAGTGGATAACTCCTGCAGCTCACTTGGTGCAAGTCTATAAGGTGCTCTGGCAATAGGTGCTACTTCGGGTGTTAGATCGATTTGGAATTCGACCTGACGATGGGGTGGAAGACCGGGTAATTCTTCAGGAAAGACTTCTGGGAAGTCGCGAACAATAGGGATATCTACAAGTTTCTTCTCCTCGGAAGGTTTGTCAGTAACAAGTGCTAGTATCACAGTATGACACTTGCGTAGACATTTCTGCGCCTTCATGTAAGATATGATGCCCACAACGGCACCACTCTTCTCGCCCTTGACAGAAAGAATCTCTCCACTAGGTAGAGGAATACGAACAATCTTATCTTTACATATGATTTCAGCTTGGTTTTTAGATAACCAATCCATGCCAATGATTATGTCAAAGCTGCCAAGTGTAACAGGCATGAGATCGATATCGAGTTTGTGACCAGATAGTCCTAACTTACATCCCTCGAGGATATGAGTTGTCTCGATTAGTTTACCGTCAGCTATTTCTATGGAATATTTGTGCTCTAACGGGGTTTTGGTCAACTCTATTTGTTTACTAAAGTTCTCAGAAATAAAGCTCCTGCCGGCGCCGGTATCGAATAGAACAGAAGCAAAATGATCATTTAAAGGAAACATACCGGTAACAACATTGTGATCCTCACGAGCTTCTCCTGATCCAATCACGAAGGCCCGACCCTTCGCACCATTTCCATTATTCCCATTTCCATTTCCACCCTGTTGGTTATTGCCATTACCAGCTTTCTTTAACTGAAGACAGTCCTTTCTAAAGTGCCCTTCCTTGTCGCACTCAAAACATCCCTTTGGTGCGTCACCAGTTAGTGTCTGTTTGGTCTGCATATCTCCCCTGCAATCTTTGGCCGAATGGCCCATCTTTCCACACCTTTGACAACGGTACATGTCACAAGTTCCAGTGTGATGAAAGCCACATTTGTTACACTTCGGGTACTTACCAGCATAGGTACCCTGGTTTTGCTGAGCAGTGTTAGACTGTGTGTGGTTTCGATTAGGCTCAAACTTTCGCTGATGTTGTTGTTGCTGAGGCGGGTTAGACTGGGAAGACTTAAAGTGTGAACTCTCAAATTTACGCTTGTTGTCCACCACTTTAGTAGACGACTTCCTCGGTGGTAGCGTACCCTGGACAACCGCCTGATCGGTCAATTTATGAGCTAACCGAATAACTTGTTGGACAGTGGTAGGGTTTGACGATGTCACCATGCTTTGAATTTGAGGGACTAGGCCCCCGATGTACATCTCTATACGCTTGTAAGCTGGGGTCACCATTTGTGGGCACAAGGTTGCCAGCTCGTGAGCGCGGGTAGTGTATGCTTCGATCTCCGACCCTTCCATCTTAAGGTTCCATAGCTCGGCCTCAAGCTTCTGCACCTCATCACGAAGGCAATACTCCTCCTTCAGCATAGTTTTAAACTCTTCCCACGGCAAAGCGTTTGCCATTGCTAGGGTCAGCATTTGCACTTGCTGATTCCACCAAGTTAGTGCTAGACCTTCCAGTGTGCCAGAAGCATACTTCACCTGGCTGTTCGCTGGGCAATTTCACATTGCAAAGACTGATTCAGATTTCTCCATCCAGCGGAGTAGTCCGACCGCTCCTTCAGCTCCACTAAACGTGTGGGGCTTGCAGTCCATGAAAGTCTTATAAGTACAGATTTGTTGGTGGTTGTTTTGACCTAGATTACATACAAAGAATGCGTTTAGGGAAAAATTCAAGATTTGGGAAAAGAGTTCAGAATGGAAGTTGACTCGTTAAAGTCGACATATGATAGATTTACCTCCATTCGGGTTGGCTGCTAGAGCTTCAGCCACTCGTTCATTGATCATAGCAGTGAGTTCTGCTGGGGTCAAACTGATAGGGCCATTTCTGGCGTTACGTCCACTATTTCATCCAGACATGATCTTTACATTCACAAATACACAATAATGAGAAAAATATAGCGCATATTATCATCATACAAGTACAAGTAAATAAAAGAGAATTTAAACCGCAACATCTAACATTTCAATATTAATACTTGATAAAATAAATTGTAAAGGCTACAAAGTACTTTCAACCAAACATCAAAATCCAGAAATATATGTTGGATGGGAACAACCCTGCCCATCTAGGTTTAAATAAAGCAAATAAATCGAAAGATAGTATGTCAGTCATCATCACTGTCCACTGAAGTCACATCAGAGACAGCATCCTCATCCTCATCATGTTCCTCCTCGAGCTCATCTCCCTGGTCAAACTCTACGACGTTGGCGGCCTCGACCTGACCCACAAGGTCCTCAAGTCTTGGTCCCAATGCCTCAAGGTTAAGGTGCTGCACATTCACTTGTGCTTGTAACTCATAGAATGATGCTGCAAAGTTGTCTTGCACAGTGTTCAATCTCCCCTGATTGCTAAGTAGCTTCTCTACCCTCTGTTCGGTCCTATGCCCACGCTGTAGTAGCCCGGTTATCTCATCAGCGGCCTCGCGCATGTTTCTGATCTCTCGGTCCATCTTATCTACGAATGCAGCTAGAACCTGCTCCAGTGGGTATCTCAGCGGTGGCAAAGCTTGCGAAGACGAAGAGGAAAAAGTAGGTATGTCAGCTGCAAGTGGAGGTGGAACCTGCTCCTCGCGGATCCAGCTCCTAATCATGTCGGGATACCACTCCCAATGCTCCGTGTCGTCTCTAATACGCACGTGGAAAGGCTCTTCATGCACAATCGCATCACCGTTAGGCGTCAATCTCTGCCTCTTGGGCTCCGGTGAAGGTACGGTTGGAACCTCGGGTTCCTGCTCGACTGGGGATGTCGGTGACTTGGGTGAATGAGACATTTCCTGTAGTGTGATGAGTCAGTGTATTGTATGAGTTTAAGTGTTGTGTAACTAATGCAAGTGTGTGTTTATAGTCTAGAATGCAATTCCTAGTTCACTAGAAACCTGTCTCTGATACCAATCTGTGACACCCCCAAATTCCACTAACGGAGTTTTACCGTTTCGGAAGGTGACACACCAGGATCTCAGTCATTAGTTACACGGAATGACCACTACATGAATGTAAATAAACAATAATGCTACTCATAGTCACGAGACAACAAGAGTTAAGTTTGAAAACGTTGCGGAAGCGTAAAATAATCCAAATGCAAGTAAAAGTAAATTGCGCAAAACAAAGCGCCCAAACCATGCAATTTAAGTAAATAAAGTAAATTCAATGTTTGATAATGATGGGACTCCATGCATGCCCTATGCTCGTGCTTGGATACCTTAGTGGCCTGAGAAAGACATGCTAAAAAGTGTCAACACAATGGTTGGTGAGTTCATAGAGAATGTAAGTAAATCAAATGTTCGATGTTTGCGTAAATGTTCGATGTTTGACAGATAATGTTCGATGTTTGACAGATAATGTAATTAGTGTATACCAATAGATAGCTAGTCTACGTCATGCTACTACAAGTGTTCGAAACCGAAGCTGACTGTTTGTATGTTTGAATGCCTCCTGCCATGTCTACCGAACAATGGCAAATGTTTAGGCAAATCTTACACCTGTTGACCTCCAATCTAGTTAGTGCGACTAACTCGGGTGGGGCTTGCCAAAACCCAGTAGTACTACTCAAAATTCCCTCGCTATGTTCCAATACTAACTGTTCGAGATGTAAGGACTTGTTGGTATGTTTGCACTTTAGTACGCAAGCGGTAATACAGTAATACAAAACCCAAAATGTTTGACAGCATGCTTTCCCCCCAAAAAGGAGAGTAAGTAAAAGTTAGGGGCCATGAAACTCACCTGAATGTGTATGCAAATGAAAGCTAAATAGAAAACTGCTGGACTTCTAACTGCCACCTATAACCATAGTCTATAAGTGCATGTTCGTGCTAGTTGATATGAACCCTTATATCCAAACAATGTTGTTTAAGTGTTTTAGAAAGTGGTTTGCAAGTTCGACTCAAGTTTGACACGACGACCCGTTGGTGACACGTTTGTGATTTAATGTTTGAATTGAATACTAACACATAGCACACAATTGATCATGCTGTATCACTTAGCAACAAATCCTATTTGTTCTAGCAAGATAGCAGCTTTCCATAAATAGCAGGCTTCCATAATTAGCAGGTTTCTATAAATAGTAAGTATGTTCGGGATTCACATCATAGTTATAATAAGCTTGTATGTTTGTATAAAGTAGCACATAGCAATTATCACATCATGCAACAATTCTATACTACCTAACATGTTTGTCTCAATTCCGATAAAGTTTTCATTTTTAGTAACCTATGATAAGTAAGCGTGTTTATAATCATCAAGTAAGTTTCCACAGGTTATCATGTCATATCAAATACAAATCCATCATCAATATGCTATAGAAATCGAAACGAACGAATGGGCGAAAAAGTGAAAAATAACATAAACTTTCTGTTAACAAGTGACCCTCGCGGTACGCGAGTGAGGAGAGGGTTCTCCCTCGCGGTACGCGAGAGGCTAAGAAACTCGTCCGGCTAACTTGTCTCCCGCGGTACGCGAGAGACTTGACCAAGGTTCCTCGCGGTACGCGAGAGGACTCAAAACCAATCCCGACTATTTTGTCTCTCGCGGTACGTGAAAGAATTGTCCTAAGGTCCTCGCGGTACGTGAGAGAACTATAATACAACGAATTTTGTAAAACTTTAGGGTTAGCAGCCTATCATGCAAATCCAATGATTTTAATCAAAGTTAACGACTTTTACAGAGTGTTCTACATCATAACAACATCACAAGTTTCATTATTAAGCAAGTAATCAATCATATTGAACTAGGGTTTAGTAAAACATCACAAAACCAACAATTATCATCAAACAACAATCAAGCTTGCATCTTTATTGTAAAAATCACCATGTTTGGATGATCTAGGGTCTGATCTAACTCTTAGGAATCGAAAAGTGATTAAATCAGGTGAAACAACTTACGTGTAGGTGTTAGGAATGTCGAGAGGAGTCCGAATACGTGTTAAATTCCAAGATTGAAGCTCAAAGACTGGTCTTTGCTTGGTTGCAGGTTAGAATCGCAGGTGGGAGAGAGAGAGGGCTGGGGACGACGAGATTGAGAGAGAGTAGGATTAGGTTTCAATTTTTTTTATAAAATCTTTTTATAAAACTTGCATGGGCTTTTAAAACGGGTTTGGGTAATTACACGGGCTTTTAACTTAATTTTAACTAATTAACAATTAAAACCTTCTACTAATTATTTTTATAAAACTCCAACTTTATAAAAATAACAGGTAAAATAAATGTCCGATAATTCTACGCGATTTAACGAAAGTTCACGTAATTCACAGATAATTCACGTAGCACGTAAAAACACATAATTTATATAAATTATAAATTATTAATTGCTTGAATTATTATTAATTAATTATCACCAACGTTCCGGGTTCGACTCGTGTGTGATCCGGTAATTCCACAATTTACCGATACGTGAGTGTTTGTGAGAAACTGACACATCTAATCAATCATAATTAAATGTGATGCATGCATGAATGTTCGAGATAACTGAGTTTAAATAAATAACTGTTCGTGGTAACGTGTTTGAATACATAATTGTTTGAGATAACGTGTTTGAGTTAACGGAGTTAACCTGAAATTGCCGGATGTCACAAGATTTTTTTTTTATGCTATATGAAGGGATGAATTCCATCATTGTATGAAATCATAATTTGTATAAATGTTTTAATCAATGTAGTTAAATATATATATATTTACACATCTATCTTCATAGATAAATACATATATATATATATATATATATATATATTCACAAATGTGCTTACTTGAGTCGTAGAGAAATAATATGGAACGCAATGTTTGAAGAAATCAAATTGATATATGTTTAAAATAGTAATAAAGGTGACATATGAAGTTTGAATAGGTATGGGAAAATGTTGTATCATTATTGTATAAAAAAAATAAATAAAAATATGGTCAAAAAATCATAGATGTTACAGTATCCCCCAGTTGAGGAAATTTGTCCCGAAATTCAACTGACAGAGGCTACTGAATCAAGGGGGAGATGAGGTACTTGATCTTCGTTTGATCCTCACGTCCCCATGTAATCTATGGGTCACGTTTGGATTCTCAATGAACTGTGGAAATTGTTTATTTTAGGGGTACGATCGATAACAAGATTCAGTTTTGTTACTCAAGGTCAGGCATGAATGAAAATTGTGAATTTAGTTTGAAAGTATTAAGGGGAGAATTGTCCTAGAGTGATTTTGGACTCCAAATGATGGGATGCATCACTTGTAATGAGGGTGATGGAAATTTGAAGATCTAAGCTTGTTTAGGATATAGTCTAATATGTTCGAGTAGTGTCACTAGATAAGGATTTCACAACTATCGGTCAAGGTCAAAGTAATAGAAAAACCCTACGTGACACGGACAACGCTATTTCTGACAATATGACAGGAGCACTTATATACAGGGTGTGCCAGGGGTATACCCACTATGCCATTATCATATCCCATTAGTTTCGTTACTGTATATCACCATAGGTTTTATGTCATCACCCACGACAGAATTTACTATGTTTCCCATGCGCTGGCTTTTATAATTACGTGTGCACCCGTAATTACTCAAATCGTCGTATGGTCCATATAGATCATTCTATTGTGTGTAGGTACAGAGGGGGAAAAAACATTTAGTTTATTATTGTTTTCATGTATCAGTTATTAACAAGTGACTGTGACTCTAGATAGTAAAGTCAGTCAGGAAGTAAAGGCTAACAATATGGCACAACCCCATACATGGGTGTCCTGAGTAGATGGCATATCCCTCCAGATTACCCATAAAGTTGATAGCTGTCTCGTGTCTGAATAAGAATACGTCAAACCCCGAGTAGCTCAAGTTTATGGCTATCAATTTTCATGGATAAAGTGAATGATCATGCCTCATGTATATAGTAGACAATCAATTGTGAACAATGTAAGCAGTCTAGTTTCGTATGTAATGTAGGCACTTAAGTTTCATGTATAGCGTAAATAACCTAGTATTATGCATACTGTAAATAACCAAGTATCACGTATCGTGTGAACAATCTAGTATCATGCATATTGCAAGTAATCAAGTTCCGTCTATAATGTGATCAATCTAGTATCATGTATAGTGCAAGTAATCAAGTTTCATGTATAATGTAAGTAATCATGTATATTGTATACAACCAAGTTTCATGCATAACGTGAACAATCAAGTTGCGTGTATAATGTAAACAATTTAGTCTCAAGTATATTATGAACATTCATATGTAAGTATTTGAACCTCATGAGTAACGTAAACTATCGAATCTTGTCGGTGATCGAGTGTTGCGGACAAGCGTGTTGTATAATGTAGGTAGTTGGGTTTCAAGTTTTCAATTTTGTTGATGGATGGTTAACGCCTGTGCGAGATGATTCATCTTTTCAAAATGGCTAGTAAGTTCATACATTTTCGAAGGTGCAAGGTGATGAGAAAGTTTTACAGGTATTTAGAATAATACACACACGAATGACTGATTTGAGTTTTTTGTTGTAGCTGACAAGTAATTGAAATTTATCCTAGTTTGTAAATTAATAAGTGAAAGTAATAGGTTGAATAACTAGGTAATTGGGTAAATAATTTTTTATTTATTTATTTATTACAAAGAGAATGTTTCGAAAGAAAATAATGGTCAAATTATTTCGTAATCGGGCCAAGAATTTAAAAGTAACGAATTAAGAGGCCGTAATGAAATAATTAATCGAGTCATAATTAGTTATTAACCAAGATAATGAGTTAAACATTTTTTTATGATACAAATTGCTTTAAGTTCCTTCACAAGGTAAAGAGGTTTGTAAATAATTTATAATAAAATTTATAAATCAAGGGTTTGATAAAGGTTTTGTTTGAACAAAATAACTACGTTAGTCAAATCAGGAAATAGCAAAATGATTAGTTTACAAAGAAGGTTTAGATGTCAATTATTAAGGAGAGTAAAAAAAATATTAACATTTATATTTGGGTACATGATATGGATTTTAATTTAAGTTTTTAAGAAAACGCGAAATAGAATATTCGGCTAACATCTCAGATAGTTTTCTACCAGGAAGCAGATAAACACCAAAGCGATCATCGCTGAGGTTTTTCATATTGTAAACCGGGTTTCAGCTCTAGTCATTTCCGTATATGCATCAAGTATTCCCTGTTCTCCATTCCTTGCCTCAGAAACTCTGCGGTCCTTACATATAGGTGAGCGGCATCAGCTGGAACTCCTAAGGCACTGGTTGGTTCCTTGGCTTGTCCTACTCCTGGGCCTGGATGGTATAGGTTAGGTGCTAGATAAGGGTCTCTCGGTGGAGGTGGTTCAGCTGCTCGGAGTCTCAAGCCTGCTCCTAAGCCAATATGCTCTGCAGTCAACCATGGATTTGGCAGCTAGCTGTGCCGGTGACTGGTTATCTGGTGATGGGAACCCAAGATCTTCCTTTTGTTTTGACTCTGCTTCGGGGTGATTCTCAGGGGAGTGAGGAAGGTAAGAGGCCATGTGTAGCACGAAAAGGTCGTAAGTGCTAAAGTTCAAAGGTTTTCAGGAGTTTAGGGTTTGACTAATCATAACACCGAGTCCTCATATGTTAGGAGTAACACTTGACTTATAAGTAGTGTGCCAATGAAGAAATCTCCAGGAAAGGGAGGTTGGTCGCAAAGGACACACTTATGTACCCCGCCTTTCCTTAGTCAGAATCTTTCATGGGTCCACACCCACTCTTCCAGCCATCATGTATCATTAACATCATTATTTGGACTCATGGTTATGATGAGAATCATTAGAGACTGTGTCTTGTGGCTCAAAGGTGTGCTCTATCTAGCTTCCTTTTCTTGAGGGGTAAGGTCTAAGGGTTTAAATCCCTTGCAAATGATAATAAGGGTGATAAAATTTTTCAAGGCATCATGATGAAGAGGTATTGTTGGCTTAAATATGATTAAGTGTAAGAATCAAATATGAGATTTAGACTTGTATACCAAATTATAATAATTAAGCGAATGATGTTTAGGTTGTATTCATTTGGGACATAACCCGATCGATACCGTGACAAATCAAAGTGATTTGAGTACATATTCTTTCAAGAAGACATGCTTTAGCCTATAGGTGAACACTCACTTCGGGGATTCCCAAGAAAGCATACGGATCCTTCGGTTGATTTGGATTTATATGAAATGCTTTCCTAGACAGAAGACCCAAGGTACAGGCATTCACCCTTCTGGATTGCACATGTTCTCTACTAATTTTCAGAACCCAAAACTTTGACGAGATTTTAAAATTTTTATTAGGCATTGGGTCTAGGAGTTTGGATCCTTTCATAAGTGATTAGTGATAATGTGTAAAGATGAAAGTGTATAAGTGTATGGCAAAACTTAGGATAACATTTAGTGATATAAAATAGGTATTGTGCAGACAATTCAAATAGTGTAGCAAAAAAGGTATCACATGTGTCACACCCCCAAATTCCACTAACGGAGTTTTACCGTTTGGCGTGTGACAAACGATGATCTCAGTCATTAGTTACATCAAACGACACTATATGGGACTTAAAATGTAATAACATAAAAGTTCAAAGTAAAATGCGAAAGCGTAAACGTTAGAATGAAATCAAAAGTAATTACACGCAACAAGCGCCAATTAATGTAAATAAGTAACACTGTTTAAAATGTTTGAAATGAATGATATGACAGTAGGACTCCATGCATGTCCTAAGTGTGCAACATATGCCAAAGCGACCTGAGAAAAATGTAAGAAAAAGTGTCAACACGAGGTTGGTGAGTTCACAGGTTTCAAGTTTGCAATAAGAGAATCTTTGCCAGATTATGTACATTCAATATGCATATCTATAGGTAGCTAGCCTATGTTTATGTCTTACTAAAGCGCTCGTAACCGAAGCTGACAGTGAGTTTGTTTGTTTGCCTCCAGCCAGGTCTTTCAACTCTGACTAATATGTTAAGGTCAATATTTCACCCGTTCGACTTCCAATCGAGTTAGCGCGACTAACATGGGTGGGGTTTGTCAAACCCAGTAGTACTACCAAAAATTACCTCGCTAATTCCATATTAACGGTCCGAAGTGTGTGAGGACTTTCATGATAGTGTGTTACGCTTAGCCTCAACAGTGATATCATATGAAGTACCATAATCAAAATAGTTTGCGTCATGTTTTCTCCCCCAACGGGAAAAACATGTAAAATGATGTTTGTTTGCGTACTTGTTTCTCCCCGCGGGAAAACAAGTAAAAGTATGATGTTTTGTGTACATGTTTCTCCCCCAACAGGAAAACGAGTAAAAAGGGGCCGTGAAACTCACCTGCGTTGCGTAGTAGGTTGTATCACACAAGTATGAGATTTGAAATCTCAAGTGTTAGCCTGCACGGCTTACGTATGCCCTAGAATTATAAACACATAAGTTAGGGACATATGGGATTTGTGACGACGACACGGAAGATTGAACGCCTTATTGCGTTCTAAGGATTCAAAAGTAGATGAACGCATCTACAGAAATATATATTTCTTAATATAATACTTAAGATTAATGTGTTACGTGTCAAACGTCAATAACGAATAATATTAAGTAAATAAATAACTTCATACGTTTGCCATTTAAAATGGTTTGAAAAATAATATAACTATATATGTGACAACCCGGACTTTTAGGTTAACTCTGTTAACTAAATCCAGTTAAATCCTATTTAGTTTGCTTATCTCTAACTCTAGGGACTATTTCTGTCATTTCTCAAGCTCTAATTCACATAAAACTATAGGGACTAGTTGTGTCATTAGTCTAAACCCAAATCCTGTTGACTTTGAGGTCAAAATGCATAAAATTGTATTTCTGTTGACTTTAGAAAGTCAACTAACCACGTTCTAACTCAATTCAAACCACAAGGGTCTTTTCTGCCAAATTCCTAAACCTGAATACATGAAAACTATAGGGACTGTTTCTGTACTTACCCAAAAGTCAATTTTTGTTGACTTTCAGAAGTCAAACTTGCAGCTTTAATCCGAATTCGAATCCCTTGATCGAATTCTGTTTGATTCAGTAACCGTTATTCAAGTTAATACCATTAACGGCCATTATGAGGCCAACTAACAACTCCATCAATCGCGAGTTAAACCCAATTATGGGCATTAACCTCATAACCGTCGACAATGATTAGTTGGTCAACAAATTAGTCGAATTCACGTAATAACCCCACAATTAAACACCCTGTGCACCTCTTACGAACACCCATGAAGCTTTTGCACGACTCCCATCGATCGGAGAGGTAGCCGGAGCAGCCGGAGGTTAAGCTTGCAGAGCCGCAACTGTGGTTTGATCGAACTCCACCATCCCGATATTATTTCAGGTAATCGAATACACCAGTAGCATCGTTTTAACCCATTGATTGAAAGCCCTATGATTATTGGAGCTTAAAACATCGATTTGATCACAAACCGATTCTAGGGTTCATACGATTTACAACTTAATCGAACCCTAACCTAAACATGATATAAATCCAATTAATTAGTACGGGTAGTTTCGCAATCTCTTGCTCTGTAATAGCCCTATGCTAATTGAATCTAACAACACCGAATTTTTCAAGATCCTATAACTAGGGTTTGTTCTTAAAACAATTTGGGGATTTCAATCCTAACAACGTTTTAAATCCAATTAAATTATACCAGCAGATTCGTAATTCCCTTTTTGTTAAAAGCCCTATGATCCTAACAACTTTTATCAATAAAATCATTCAATTTGATTTGATGTTCATAACTAGGGTTTTCGGTCCTTATTTCTGAAATTAAACGACCATGAACCTGTTGTTGTTACGATCACATCCCACCTCAGACTCGTTTGATGTTAATGAACAAAACCCCTTTATCTTTTGAGTCAAACACGATCGAATTCGCATGGTTTGGGTTCAGCTCGCTTGGGGGAGGAGTGCTCTCAGGATCTGTATGTTAAAAACATTTGAGTCCCGGTTTGTTTGCGAATCCCTAGCGGGCAGAGATGGTTAAGGCTGTGTGCTTGTGTGGGAGAGACCCGGGTTCGAGTCTCTCCACACCCATTTCTTTTTAAATCAGTTTTTAATTAATATTTTAATATAAAACCATTATCCCATATTATTATAATATTATATTAATGAGTTTAAACCCCGAAAAAAAAAACACCCGTGAGCTCGGGTTTGATTTGTAACCCATAAATCACTATTTTTACCCACTTATAAAATAATACATTTATATTATTTTCAACCCGTGACCCCAATTATAAAAATGATATATGTTTATATATTATTTCGCCACGTTTATAAACATTGTGAGACGCTTCAAGCTAATAAATAATATATTTACCTATGTTATTTACCCACATTTATATCCTCGTATAAAAATAATAGATTTATTATTTTTGTCACACAATTTATTTATTGAGTTATTTTGCTAAGTATAAAAATAATATAATAAGTCATATTATTTCTTTAGGCCATTCTAATGGCACAAACGCGCGAATATTTATTAATTAATATTATTCACTATTAACGTTCGACACGAAACGTTTTTATCTTAATAATTTTTATGTTAAGAAAATCCTCTATTCCCGTGGACAAGTTCGTCGACGTTCACTCTTCCGTGTCATCGTCACATTATCCCATGTGTCCCTAATTATTATGCTTATAATTCTAGGGCATGCGTAAGCAGCTTACAGGCAAACTCTCGTACTTTCCTACTTGCATTCTTGTGTGGTGCTATCCACTACTCGTACCATTTCTAGCTTTGACTCAGTTGAGTTCATAGCCCCCTTTCTCTTTACTATTGTTTACAAATACTCGGGGTGGAACATGTTTACATACTATACTTACCATTTACCAGATTCAATACCATTGTTCTCATGCAAATTACTATGTGCTTTATGTCTTAAACTACTTGGTGACCATTACATGTGTTCATGTTAGTACATTCATTAACCTGCTACCCAGGCCTAAGGTAGTACCTAACATGATCATTTATAGGGGAATCTGATTCTAGTTAACACGAACCTTGGCGGGTTTTGTGTATACCATATTACTATTTTTCCAAAACACAATCAGTGGGATTGTACTTACCAGTTTTCCATTTACTGCGGATTGAATTGTACGCTTGGAACCTTGCATGTTTTCACATTTATGCCATAGTTGAGCTTTGAACATATTGAATTTCATATACTTTTTACTTAACTTTTGTTTGGTGTCAAAACCTATGTTACTCACCAACTACTTGTAGTTGACATTTACTCACATGTTTCAGGTGCACCAGTTTGAGGACACTACATGATCACATAGGACTACGGACCTAGCTTTATTAAAGATTGAATTTAACATGTGTTATGTTTGAACTCCTTGTTTTTCATTTCTATTTGTAACATATACTTTAATTTCAATGAATAAATATTGTCACTTATTAATAGATGATAATGTGCTTATGAACAACCGCGTCAGCCCCGGCGTATAATCCGCCGCCGGCCGGGGTGTGACAATATATATTATTTTTAAGTCGTATGATTAACAAAATAATCATTTGTGTGAAAAAATAATAAATATAATATTTTTATTCGATATACTAAACATGAGTAAATAATATAAACAATTATATTATTAATTAGTTTAAAACGTTACACGAGGTAAATAAACGAGGCGAAATAATATAAAATATATATTATTTTATACTAGAAGTCACGGGTTGAAAATAATATAAATATACTATTTTATCTGAATTCGTGGTTTGAAAATAATATAAATATATTATTTTAAAAGTGAAAATAATAATAATTATACGTTATAAAACCAAACCCGAGCCTACGGATGGTTTTCGAGTTTAAAACATATTAATATTCAAATATCGTTTAGAAAATATAAAATTTATAAACAAGAATCTGCCAAAGAATTAACCCACACACGACCGTGCCTAGGCTGGTGAGCGCGACCGTGCTGGTCTGGAGCTCGCCCGTGGTTGGTCAGAAGACATAACCGGGGTCTGTTCATCAGGCACGACCGTGCTCGTGACTGGCACGACCGTGTCTGTGGTTTTCAGGGTATGACCTTGTCTGGCTAGCAGGCACGACCAAATCAGGTACGGGGCATGACTGTGCTCGGAGAGGCATGACCGCGCTAGAATATTAGCGCGACCGTGTCTGGTCAATTTCATAAACAAAATTGCTCGAATCTTATAATATTAACGTCGGAAATCATAGGGCTTATGATAAACAAGGTATTGCGCATCTATTCATATATTTTAATTGGATTCAGATCAGGTTCCGGGTGTAGATCGATTAAACCAAAAATATGAAGAACCCTAGTTCTGATTCGAGTTCAATTCGATGATGTAAGCCCTGAATAAGTTAGGGCTTTCAATCTAGACACTAAAACGAAGATGAGGGTGAGTTCAATTACCTCAAACACTATCGAATTGATAGGGATCGACTAGAACGTGTTTCGGCTTGATTTCCGGCGACTCCGGCTTCGTCTCCGGCCTAAATAGAATGCGTAAGAGCTTCACAGAGGTTCGTACGAGGTGTGAGTGTAGTTTTCTTGCGAAAATATACAATGATGGTGTCGACGGTTGTAGATAAATGGTCATCATTGAGATTAATTCGAGTTAATGCGGGTGTTTAAGACCTCAATGATGGTCGTTAATGGCTCGATCGTGGTTGCTGGTTACGAATTCAAATGGATTAGCGAATTAAGTCTGGTTTACGTTTCAATTGGGCAAGAGGCGCGACCGTGCCTATGCACCAGGCACGACCGTGCTTATGTACATGGCGCGACCGTGCTCGTGCACTGGCGCGACCGTGGTATGTAGAGTTTTGGTAAAATACAGAAATAGTCCTTGTGGTTTGAGATGTTTAAGATTTGATAGGTTTGGTCCCTGTAGTTTATGAGGTAACGGAGTTTAGGTTAACCGAGTTAACGGGAAATTGTCGGGTGTCACATCATTCCCTAGTTGAAAGAATTTTTGTCCCGAAAATTAAGATAAAAAAAAATTTCTGAGGTGTCACATCATCTCCTAGTTGAAAGAATTTTCGTCCCAAAAATTAAAATAGTACCTTAAGAGTTTGAAGTGGATTGCTTGAACAGATGAGGGTACTTGCGCATCATCTGATCCTCGCGCTCCCAAGTGAATTTCGGTCCGCGTTTCGAGTTCCAACGAACTCTGAAAATAGGGATTTTACTGCGTTTGAGCGTTTTGACTTCCCTATCCATGATTTCTACCGATTCTTCAACGAACCGTAGTTGTTCATCGATGTGCAGTTCCTCAAGAGGATCCGTGAGTGTTTCGTCTGCTAGACATTTCTTCAAGTTCGAGACATGAAAGACATCGTGTACACCACTAAGTCCTTCAGGTAGGTCCAGTTGATTTGCTACTGGGCCAATTCTCTTCACTATCTTGAACGGTCCGACATAACGAGGATTCAGCTTGCCTCGCTTCCCGAAGCGAATTACACCTTTCCAAGGTGAGACTTTGAGTAGAACCATATCGCCTACTTGAAACTCTAAGGGTTTACGACGCTTATCGCGTAGCTCTTTTGACGATCACGAGCTGCCGCCATACGATTTCAGATTTGAACAATCTTTTCAGAGGTTTCGAATACAAGTTCGGGACTTGTAAGTTGGCTATCCCTAACTTCAGCCCAACAGATAGGAGATCGGCATTTACGTCCGTACAATGCCTCGAATGGTGCTGCTTTGATGCTAGTGTGTAGCTGTTATTGTAGGAAAACTCCACCTAAGGTAAGTGGGATTCCCAAGTGTTACCGAAATCGATCACACAAGATCGTAGCATGTCCTCTAAAGTTTGAATGGTACGTTCCGTTTGACCATCAGTTTGAGGGTGATACGCCGTACTCATGTCTAGACGCGTGCCTAAAGCTTTTTGTAGTGATTGCCAAAACCGCGAGGTGAATCGAGCGTCTCAATCTGAAATAATAGAAATTGGCACTCCGTGCCGAGATACTACTTCCTTCAAGTAAATTCGAGTAAGTTTTTCCATCTTATCAGTTTCTTTGATGGCAAGGAAGTGTGCAGATTTAGTCAAGCGATCTACGATCACCCAGATGGTGTCGCATCCGCTAGGGGTTCAGGGTAGCTTAGATATAAAATCCATGGAAATTTGTTCCCATTTCCATATTGGAATTTCTGGCTGCTGTAGTAGACTAGAGGGCTTTTGGTATTCCACTTTAACCTTTGAGCAGGTCAGGCACTTGCTCACATAGGTGGCTACATCGGCCTTCATCTTCGGCCACCAATATAACACCTTAAGGTCATGGTACATTTTATCGGAATCAGGATGAATAGAATAGCGAGATTTGTGAGATTTATCCATTACAAGTTCCCTTATGTTTCCGTACTTTGGAACCCATATTTCACTCTGCGAAACAGTAAATACCGTCCGATTTAACCTCAATGTGTTTCTCTATACCACGCGTGGATTACAACGGTAGGTTTTCCTCTTTCAGGGCTTTGAGCACTATGGATCTGATCAGGTAGTCCATGGTGGATAGTGAGCTGTAATGCTTGAAATCGTCTGGGTTTAGTTTCTTTCCGGCTTAGGGCATTGGCTATTACATTTGCCTTGCCCGGGTGATACTTGATATCACAATCATAGTCGTTCAAGAGTTCGATTCAACTACGATGCCGCATGTTCAACTCTTTCTGTTCGAAGATGTGCGGAAGACTCTTGTGATCGGTGTAAATTGTGAACTTGGTACCGTACAAGTAATGTATCCATATCTTCAGTGCAAATACCACATCTCCCAATTCTAAGTCGTGGGTCGTGTAGTTTTTCTCATGAATCTTCAATTGGCGAGAAGCATAGGCAATGACCTTATCACGTTGCATTAAAACATAACCAAGACCTCGAATGGATGCATCGCAGTATACTACAAAATCATCCGTTCCCTCTGGCAGAGATAGGATGGGTGCACTACAGAGCTTTTGTTTGAGCAGTTGAAATGCTGATTCTTGGGTGTCACCCCAGTCTCAGGGTTTACCCTTTTGAGTTAGAGTAGTGAGGGGTTGAGTTATCTTAGAGAATCCCTCGATGAATTGACGGTAATAACCAGCCAATCCCAGAAATTATCGCACCTCTGTCGGAGTTGTCGGTGCCATCCAATTCTTGATGGCCTCTATATTGGATGGGTCGACATGTATTCCCTTCTCATTGACTACATATCCTAGGAATTGTACTTCGTGAATCCAGAATTCGCACTTAGAGTGTTTTGCATACAATTGTTCTTTCCTTAGCAATTCCAGAATCAAATGAAGATGCTCCTCATGTTCATCTCTATTCTTGGAATAGATGAGGATGCCATCAATGACGACGATAACGAATTGGTTAAGGTACGGTTTACACACACGGTTCATGAGATCCATGAACACCGTGGTTGCGTTGGTCAGTCCGAATGGCATGACCATGAATTCGTAGTGACCATACCTAGTCCTGAATGCCGTCTTTGAGATGTCCTCCTCTCGGACTCTCAGTTGATGGTAACCGGATCTAAGATCTATCTTGGAATAGAAGCTTGACCCTTGGAGTTTATCAAACAGATCGTCGATGCGGGGTAGAGGATAACGGTTCTTGATGGTTACTTTGTTTAGTTCCCGGTAATCGATGCACATGCGGAAAGTCCCGTCCTTCTTTTTGACAAATAGGACTGGAGCTTCCCAAGACGATGAGCTAGGTCGGATGGAACCTTTATCCAACAACTCTTGCAATTGTGTAGATGGTTCTTGTAATTCACTATGTGCAAGTCTGTATGGTGCCCGAGCAATAGGCGCAGCTCCGGGTGCTAGGTTAATTTGGAATTTGACTAGACGATGAGGTAGAAGACCAGGCATGTCTTTGGAAAATACCTCTGGATAATTGCAAATGATTGGGATATCGTCAATCTTCTTCTCCTCGGATGGCTGCTCGGCGACGAGAGCCGGAATGGCAGTAAGACCTTTTCGTAGACACTTTTGTGCGGATATGATGCCAACGGCTGCACTACTCCTTTCGCCTTGGACAGAAAGGGTTTCTCCACTAGGGAGAGGAAGGCGAACAATTTTCTCACGATAAATAATTTTGGCTCGGTTCTTAGATAACCAATCCATTCCGACAACTATGTCGTAACTGCCAAGTGTGACTGGCATAAGGTCAATGTCAAGCTTATGACCAGCCAATCCTAGCTTACATCCTCTAAGAATGTGAGTTGCTTCGATTATTTGACCGTCCACTATTTCTATAGTGTACTTAGCTCCTAATAGAGTTGGAGTCCGACCGCACCAACATAAAATTTGTGAAGTCATGCTGAAACTTCTAGTGAAACCCGCGCTTATAAGGTAAGCGTCGTTCAACACAAAAGCTGAGGTAAGAGGTTCACATGTAGACAAGATTTTAACGAGATATAGATTTCCCGGAGTACAAGGGATAGGATGTCTTGCTTAAGTAATCGCGTTTAACTGATGGTCAGTCAGATTAAATCCCCATTTTCTAATGTCATCGGAACAACGGGATCATTTCGCGAAGGAAGAAGTCCATTTACAGGGTTGGATATCCTGGGGTATCAAACAAATTAGGCTGAGGATTAGTCACATGATAAGGTAATAGGGTCAAAGGAATTTATTGTTTGAGTGTAAGGAATAACGTGTTAGCTTAGAAAGAATTCCTCATATTTTGTGTACATAGTTGGAGTCGGTGGTTTACCATGAGGTTCTACTAGATTTTCAATCTAGGTGGTTCCATTGATCAAATCTGGATGAGAGTCTTAAGTTCACTAAGGCTCTTACATGAGTGAAATCAAATGATGGATCCTATGGATGATAGTTCAGTGTGTTCGTAAATACCTTCAACATGATAGTCGCGTCTATCAACTGTTAAACAGGTTTAACGATACCAACAAGTCGTTGAGTGGGTTACGAGAATTTCTACGGACAGTGGAAACTTAAGTCTGTAATTCACAGATTAGGACCATTTATCCACACACTAGGTTTCACCAGGACTTACATGCACCTCAAATTACTATTACGTGTGCACCCGTAATGATAATTTGCTTTGCATGCTCACCCTGGCTTCTCCCTGTCCTGTGTCAAAATGTCCCTCAATCTTTATTGTCGAGTACAGAGTGTTGTTATCACAACCCCGAGCTACCCCCGCCCGGGCGTCGTGAGACAACGCTGGTATCTGAATGTGGTCACGAAATTGGACAGCGGAAGTCTTTGTTTTTAATTGATGCCTTTTTGTAATGTAAATAACCTCAGGGTTAATTCTGTACTTTTGTCAAAACTTGGGATCTACGTCCCATTTCATTTCATGATAATAGACATTCAAAAGTCTATTATATAATGTAAGCTGTTGAAATAATTTACATAATACAAGCCATTTAAAATGTCTAGGATCCATGTCCGTTCCAACATTTGGTCTTGTATTAGTCTGCCACAGGGTTTCTTGATATGCCTAAACATCTTGTCTTTACTGCATTACCCTGTTTTACTGATTTCTTTCTTTAACTGTGAAAACGTTTTGAAAATGAACATCAGCATAAAGCCGGTGAATCACATTTAACTGACACGAAAATGATTTCTAACATAAACCCAAATTAAAGCCTTTAAGCACGTTTCTGTGACGATAAATCTACACATTCAGCAGTCTATTTCACCTGAAGTATATACCACCTACATACACTGGGTTATCTGCCATGGGGTCAACTGGCTGAGCACTATGTCTCAGACTGATAGCCTATTCCCAGGGTATTGATGCTAAGAACCTTGTTCTTAGTCTTACATGATACTAAGGAACTCGTCCTTAGTTTATTCTGCTAAGGAACCCATCCTTAGTCTTATGATGATGTCCCGTCTCATGGTCTGTACCTAGCCATGGACGGGGATTTCACCCGTCTCATGTGTACTATTTGATCAAATCTACGTATGCTTATGGCCTGAATGCTATCACGTAGATCACCCTTATGATTAAAGCATTTAATTTGTTTCATGCCGTTTTCGTAAATAAAACGGTTTTATTGTTTGAAAAGCGTTAAACGTGTTCACCTTGATATTGGTGGCGGGTAGGGTTGTAGGCTTCGGAATTTGAGCAGAACCTCGACACGTTTCTTCCTGGGGAAGACACGATTAACGAGAATGTATATGAGAATATATATATAATTGCGTTTATATATATATATAATGATAGTTGCATAGTGATACCTATTTCTCGGGATTTGGGTGGAACAACGGCTTGAGCAGGGTTTCGTTGGATTGTTGGATAGCGCCTCGGGACGTCGTAGAGCTTGAAAGAACGGGGTTTGTGTGAAATGAACGTTTGGAAACTGTGCAGAAGATTCAACCCATTTAAGGGCCTTTTATAGGCTGGATTTCCAGTCCCTCGCGTACCGCGAGACTGGTTCAGCAAATCCCTCGCGTACCGCTAGGGGATGATGTGTCGCGGACGTTGCTGAGTCAGCATGACACGTGGCACATGGTGGAAAGGGTACACGACACGTGTCTTCTGGACTTGACGCGTGTACTATCCCCTCGCGTACCGGGAGACTTCATTGGAGATTTTCTCGCGTACCGCGAGAAGGTGATTTTCTGGCGCGTACGCAGTTTCTTCGCGTACCGTGAGATTTTGTCAAGGACTCCTTCGCGTACCGCGAGGGAGTGAAATTTCAAAATTTTCTTTTCTTTTTTTATTTATTTTTGGGCGTTACATCCTCCCCTCCTTTAGAATAATCTCGTCCTCGAGATTCATTGGAAGAGATGTGGGTACTTTTTGTGCATTTTCGATTCAAGTTCCCAGGTATATTCTGGGCCACGTCTGGAGTCCCATCTTATTTTTGACTAACGCCAATTGCTTTCGTTTAAGCCTTTTGATTTGTCGGTCTTCAATTTGTAACGGGCGTTCAATGAATTTGAGCTTTTCATTTACTTCCACATCTTGTAAAGGCATAAGCAGGGATTCATCAGCTAAACACTTACGTAGGTTTGATACATGGAATACATCGTGTACTCCACCCATCTCTACTGGTAGTTCAAGCTGATAGGCAACAGGTCCGATTCGTTTAATGATTTTGAAAGGTCTAACAAAACGTGGACTTAATTTTCCTTTCTTTCCGAAACGAATAACACCTTTCCAAGGTGAAACTTTTAATAACACCTTGTCACCGATTTGGAATTCTAACGGCTTTCTTCGTTTATCTGCATAACTCTTTTGTCGATCTCGAGCCGTTTTTAAACGTTCACGTATTTGTAATACTTTATCAGTGGTTTCCTGAACTATCTCTGGTCCCGATAATTGATTTTCTCCGATATCTGACCAACATACAGGCGTCCGATATTTCCGTCCGTATAATGCTTCAAATGGAGCAGCCTGAATACTTGTGTGATAGCTATTGTTGTAGGAAAATTCCATTAGAGGTAAATGATCATCCCAATTACCTCCAAGATCTATCACACAGGCTCGGAGCATATCTTCTAGGGTTTGTATGGTTCTTTCGCTCTGCCCATCAGTTTGTAGATGATAAGCAGTGCTAAGATTTAATCGAGTTCCTAGAGCTGTTTGAAAGCTTTGCCAGAATCGAGATGTGAAGCGACTATCTCTATCTGACACTATGGATAGAGGCACACCATGTAATGTTATGATTTCATTAACGTAAAGTTGCGCCATTCTATCCATACTCATGGTGTCCTTGATAGGTAGAAAGTGAGATGATTTGGTTAAACGGTCAATGATAACCCAGATTGCATTATTTCCACGAGTGGTTCGAGGAAGTTTCGTAATAAAATCCATAGTTATCAATTCCCATTTCCAAACTGGCAATTCTAACTGTTGTAACAAACCAGCTGGCTTTTGATGTTCTGCCTTGACTTTTGAACAAGTCAGACATTTTGCTACGTAAATAGCAATGTTCTTTTTCATACCAATCCACCAGTAACTTTCTTTGAGGTTCTTGTACATTTTATCACTTCCTGGGTGCATGGTGTATTTGGACTTGTGTGCTTCTTCGAGGATTCGCTCTCGAAGATTACCTGTAATTTGTACCCAAATACGTTTATTCATGCGAAGGATATTATCATCTCCCTTGATTAGTAAGTCAAGCATTCCTTTCATTCCTTCCTTCTCAAAGTTATTTTCTTTCAAGGCTAACTCTTGTGCCTCTTTTAACTGACCTACAAGATCAATTTGTAGTTCAAGTCTGAGATAACATACTCTCTTTGGCTTGACATTTTCTTTTCGACTCAAGGCATCTGCTACTACGTTTGCCTTTCCTTCATGATAACAAATTTCACAATCATAATCATTCAGGATTTCCATCCATCTTCTTTGTCTCATATTTAACTCTTTCTGGCTAAATATGTACTTGAGACTTTTATGATCAGTGTAGATTGTGAACTTAACCCCATAGAGATAGTGTCGCCATAACTTCAAAGCAAAGATTATAGCGCCCAACTCTAGATCATGGGTTGAGTAGTTTTTCTCATGAATTTTCAACTGACGGGATGCATAAGCAATGACTTTCTTGCGTTGCATTAATACGCAACCTAAACTAGTATGTGAGGCATCGCAGTAAACTACGAAGTCTTCAATACCATCTGGTAAGGATAAAATAGGTGCGTTTGTCAGTTTTTGTTTCAGAGTTTCAAATGATTCAGATTGTTTGGGTCCCCATTCGTACTTTACAGACATCCGAGTTAGGGATGTGAGTGGAATTGCTATACGAGAAAAGTTTTGAATGAACCGGCGATAATATCCTGCTAATCCCAGAAAACTACGAATTTCGGTGGGTGACTTGGGAATTTCCCATTTGGATATAGCTTTAATTTTGGAAGGATCTACTTGAATTCCGTTCATGTTGATGACATGACCAAGAAATTGTACTTCCGTTAACCAAAATCCGCATTTGGAAAACTTAGCATATAATTTCTCCTTCCGAAGAAGTTCAAGTACGGTTCGAAGATGAATTTCGTGTTCAACTTGGGTTTTGGAATAAATAAGTATGTCATCAATAAAAACTATGACAAACTTATCCAAGTAAGGTTTACAGACACGATTCATCATGTCCATGAATGCGGCAGGAGCATTTGTAAGTCCAAATGGCATAACCGTGAACTCGAAATGTCCATACCGTGTTCAAAATGCAGTTTTCAAGATATCGTTATCATGAACTTTCAACTGATGATAACCAGAACGAAGATCGATCTTTGAAAAGTGACAAGCTCCTTGGAGTTGATCGAATAAATCGTCAATCCTTGGAAGTGGATATCGGTTTTTAATGGTAACTTTATTTAATTCCCGATAATCAATACACATGCGCATTGATCCGTCCTTCTTTTTAACAAAGAGAATTGGAGCTCCCCAGGGTGAAGAACTTGGTTGGATGAAACCTTTCCCAAGAAGTTCATCCAATTGTTTCTTGAGTTCTGCCATTTCTGTGGGTGCCAGTCTGTACGGGGATTTAGCAATTGGAGCTGCACCAGGTACAAGGTTGATTCGAAATTCCACTTCTCGTTCTGGTGGTAATCCTGGCAGTTCCTCAGGGAAAACATCTGAAAATTCAGATACAACAGGTACTGATCCTATCTTCTTCTCCTTCTCCGGGGCCGTAATTGATACCAAACATGCCAGATATCCTTTTCTTAAGCATTTGGTTGCTTTAAGTATGGAGATTATCTGGATAGGTTTGGTAGGTTTATCACCTTGGATGGTTAGAACTTTGTTTGTTGGTGTAATGAGTTTCACAGCTTGTTGATTACAAAGGATTTCGGCTTGATTAGTGGATAACCAATCCATCCCCAAAACAATGTCAAAGCCAGTTATTGACATTGGTAACAATTGTACTGGGATAGTGAATCCAGCCAATGTAATGTAACAATTGTTCAGTGATTGAGATATTTTTATCAAATCACCGTTTGCTGTTTCTACTTCATATGTTTCAGCTAAGGGACTTAAAGGTTCATTTAATAGATTACAAAAATTATAATCTATAAAACTCCGGTTCGCACCTGAGTCAAATAAGACCTTAGCATAAACATTATTAAGAAGAAATGTACCGGTAATTACGTCCGGCGTTTTCTCAGCTTGGTTAGCATTCATGACAAATGCTCGCACGGTCTTTTTGTTTTCTGGAGTGATCTTAGCTCCGGATCCTCCAGCTCCTCCGGTCTTTGCAAACTTAGGGCAATTAGTTCTGATGTGCCCTGGCTCTCCACAATTGAAACAAGTAATCATTCCCTTTCTCTTAAAGCAATTCTCAGTAGTGTGACCTGAGACCTTGCAATGATTACAAAATGAAGTTTCAAAAACACACTTTCCACTATGCCTGCGTCCGCACGTTTTGCATAGTGGATTATTAAATTGAAACCCCTTTTGCCCAAAACCCTTGCTAAATCTTTTGGCTTCGGGTTTTGTTTTTGTAGAGGATTCAACTTTCTTCTTCTCCTCTATGTTTCTGATTAGTCCAGCCGTCATGGTACCGGTCAATTCTACGGTGGACTCAATGGTTTTTGGTGAGACAACCTTCACCAAATCACGGATCTCTGGAACTAAACCATAAATGTATCGAGTTATGAGAACCGATTCGGGTTTAGCTAGGTGTGGTGCCAATCGGGCATATTCAAAGAATTTGGTGGTGTACTCTCGATCGTTGGTACCCACCATCCTGTGCTCCAGAAATTTTCTTTTAGCTTGTTCTTTTTCGGTCTTGGGGCAGAATTTCTTTTTCACCTTTGCCCGAAATTCCTTCCAATCCATGGCATTGGTCTTTCTTCTTCCTTTGGCAGAAATGATTGAATTCCACCATTCCAATGCTTCATTTTTGAAGGAGTTTGAAGCGTATAGTACTTGGTCCTTCTTGGCACACTTGCTAATTGCTATAACGGACTCCATTTTCTCCAGCCAGTGAAGAGTAGCAACACCGCCTTCGGTGCCCTTAAATTCGTAAGGCTTACAGTCCTGAAAGGCTTTGTAAGAACAACCTTTATATCTACACCTTTTTACTTCCTTTTCTTCTTCTGAGCTTTCACTGCTCAGATTTAACGATTCTTCAGATTCAGAATACTTATTGCTTGATGTTCTGGACCTTTTTGAGGTTTGAGGTTTACGAGAGCTTGCTATTTGCTCTGTATGGGTTTTTGGAGGGTTTTCTGTTCTTTTTGAATGAAGGGTTACATGGCTTGGAGTTTTGATGTTCTCTTGTACTTCCTTTATTATGTCGGGAAGCATCTCTTTAATACTTTGTTTGACCAGTTGTTGCAATTCTGGTTGTTGAGTAGTTATTTCAGGATTATTATTAGTTTCTTTTTCTTTTCCCTTGGTAATGTAGGTAGATGGACCGCTATTGTTGTTGTTTTGTTGAGACATCTAAGAACACAAGACAAGAATTTGGGTTAAAATTTGAAGTTTATTATCGCTAAACTTCATCTATTCGGTACAAATACAGAAATATAGATATGCATCTATATCACTTAGGGTTAACTAATTATACAAGTACTATCATCAACTTTAACCTAGAAACACATCTCCCAAATCCTGATAGAACCTCCCCAGGATCTCGGTCATAGCACCCTTCTGAATCAACTGATCTGCTACCCATTGTTCTGCATACTTCCTGTCTTCCTGAGCTAGTTCGTAGTCAAATATAGTTTGTTCCTTCTTGACTACGACTTGTTTGGTGAAGAACAGTTCAGCACGTAGATCGTCAGCCTCCCTAAGAGCACGATCGAGGTGTTCATCAATTGAGTTCGGCAATTCGTCATGGTATCCATAACAAGGAGGTGGTTTCCTGCGTCCCATCCTAAGATCGTGATATGCTGAATTAACAGACCACACGACCTTTCCGTCGGTTGCATACTGACGTCCATCAGAGGGATCTACATAGAAGAAGGGTTCCTTGAAAACGGGATGTTCTGGAATAGGATCGAAGAAATATTTTCCACCACTGCCTTCACAAACGGCAGCCTTGTCGGATTCAGCAAGCGAATGTGAAGTTTCTTCACTTGGACTGGGTGGATGTTCTTGAATTGTTCCGATACGGTATACCACGTCTAACGATTGAGGTGGTGGCGTAGGTGTCATAACAGGCCATAAAGATCCTCTTGAATCTTCCATTTCAAGAGAGTATTCCGATTCTTCCCTCAGTGGTTCGAGTCTTGCTTGAGTCTGTTCCACTTGCTCTGCGACCATTCTGTTCCAGTTTTCGGGTGTCGGCAGATAGTGGATATAATCGTCATAGCTTGGTACTACTTGATCGTTTCTTGTATTAGATGATTCTCCAGGAAAGAAGTTTGGGTAGTTATAAGGATAATAGTATGGATCTGACATCTTGCAAATTATTGGTTATGTTAAAGGCATCTTCCTACCGTTCGTTTAGTAGGCACAACTATTGGTTAAAGCCAAGATACAATCATATACGTATCCAATTTTTTTGCTAAAACCCTTAAATATGGCTCTGATACCAACCTGTCACAACCCCGAGCTACCCCCGCCCGGGCGTCGTGAGACAACGCTGGTATCTGAATGTGGTCACGAAATTGGACAGCGGAAGTCTTTGTTTTTAATTGATGCCTTTTTGTAATGTAAATAACCTCCAGGGTTAATTCTGTACTTTTGTCAAAACTTGGGATCTACGTCCCATTTCATTTCATGATAATAGACATTCAAAAGTCTATTATATATTGTACAGCTGTTGAAATAATTTACATAATACAAGCCATTTAAAATGTCTAGGATCCATGTCCGTTCCAACATTTGGTCTTGTATCAGTCTGCCACAGGGTTTCTTGATATGCCTAAAGATCTTGTCTTTACTGCATTACCCTGTTTTACTGATTTCTTTCTTTAACTGTGAAAACGTTTTGAAAATGAACATCAGCATAAAGCCGGTGAATCACATTTAACTGACACGAAAATGATTTCTAACATAAACCCAAATTAAAGCCTTTAAGCACGTTTCTGTGACGATAAATCTACACATTCAGCAGTCTATTTCACCTGAAGTATATACCACCTACATACACTGGGTTATCTGCCATGGGGTCAACTGGCTGAGCACTATGTCTCAGACTGATAGCCTATTCCCAGGGTATTGATGCTAAGAACCTTGTTCTTAGTCTTACATGATACTAAGGAACTCGTCCTTAGTTTATTCTGCTAAGGAAACCCATCCTTAGTCTTACGATGATGTCCCGTCTCATGGTCTGTACCCAGCCATGGACGGGGATTTCACCCGTCTCATGTGTACTATTTGATCAAATCTACGTATGCTTATGGCCTGAATGCTATCACGTAGATCACCCTTATGATTAAAGCATTTAATTTGTTTCATGCCGTTTTCGTAAATAAAACGGTTTTATTGTTTGAAAAGCGTTAAACGTGTTCACCTTGATATTGGTGGCGGGTAGGGTTGTAGGCTTCGGAATTTGAGCAGAACCTCGACACGTTTCTTCCTGGGGAAGACACGATTAACGAGAATGTATATGAGAATATATATATAATTGCGTTTATATATATATATAATGATAGTTGCATAGTGATACCTATTTCTCGGGATTTGGGTGGAACAACGGCTTGAGCAGGGTTTCGTTGGATTGTTGGATAGCGCCTCGGGACGTCGTAGAGCTTGAAAGAACGGGGTTTGTGTGAAATGAACGTTTGGAAACTGTGCAGAAGATTCAACCCATTTAAGGGCCTTTTATAGGCTGGATTTCCAGTCCCTCGCGTACCGCGAGACTGGTTCAGCAAATCCCTCGCGTACCGCTAGGGGATGATGTGTCGCGGACGTTGCTGAGTCAGCATGACACGTGGCACATGGTGGCAAGGGTACACGTCACGTGTCTTTTGGACTTGACGCGTGTACTATCCCCTCGCGTACCGCGAGACTTCATTGGAGATTTTCTCGCGTACCGCGAGAAGTTGATTTTCTGACGCGTACGCAGTTTCTTCACGTACCGCAAGATTTTGTCAAGGACTCCTTCGCGTACCGCGAGGGAGTGAAATTTCAAAATTTTCTTTTCTTTTTTTTTTATTTTTGGGTGTTACAGTTGTTAGCGATGATAAGTCATTGAAAGGTGTAGTCATCAACCATAAGTTGATCGACTAGGACTCATATCAGGATGAGTAGTCGGGAATTGTTTGATCCGAGTATTCACTCGAGTTGGAACATAATACAAAAGTCCAATCCAGTGGATTGTGGATGGGAACATGCACGCGAAATGCGACTTCGAGAAGTGAAACTAGTTCACGGATATGTGTTACTAGAAGAGGCAAAGTAGCCGTCCTTCCAACTGAGTCAGGATAGGGTTCGGGTATGCAATGAGCAAGGCGTTCTCAACCATGTGGTCAATCTTTCTTCAACAGAATATCAACCAAAGCGCGAGCCCACGGCTCGGGAAAGTGTTGACATCTACGTGTCAATGGATTCTGCAATGATGCGTGCAACAGTCTGCCTTCACACGGCGTATTATTGCTAGTAGGTATGGTAGGGACTCGCCTCCGACGATCCCAACTCCCAAAGAGATATGTGCTACTACTGAGTGTCGTCCAAATCATGGACCTGAGAAAGCCCACCATACCCGACAGATGATGGTGGCGTGAGAGACTCCTCCGAAGGCTCCGTCTTGCTGCCCTCGGACGGGAGTGGATGTTGTTCTGATGATTCCCCGAGTGTCGCCACTGGGAATGATGATGTAATGCGAATGACGTGTTCCTCGTCAGCAGAGGGTAATATGGATGATGTCAACATGCCTGCAATGCAACGCATGTGTAGATGCTACGTGTAGCATGTATGAGTGTCTGTGTCGTGTAACTAATGTGTGTGGGTTATAGTCTAGTATGCAATCCTAGTTCTCTATAACCTATGGCTCTGATACCAATCTGTCACACCCTCAAATTCCACTAATGGAGTTTTACCGTTTGGCGTGTGACAAACGATGATCTCAGTCATTAGTTACATCAAACGACACTATATGGGACTTAAAATGTAATAACATAAAAGTTCAGAGTTAAATGTGGAAGCGTAAACGTTAGAATGAAATCAAAAGTAATTACACGCAACAAGCGCCAATTAATGTAAATAAGTAACACGGTTTAAAATATTTGAAATGAATGATATGACAGTAGGACTCCATGCATGTCCTAAGTGTGCAACCTGTGCCAAAGCGACCTGAGAAACATGTAAGAAAAAGTGTCAACACGAGGTTGGTGAGTTAACAGGTTTCAAGTTTGCAATAAGAGAATCTTTGCCAGATTATGTACATTCAATATGCATATCTATAGGTAGCTAGCCTATGTTTATGTCTTACTAAAGCGCTCGCAACCGAAGCTGACAGTGAGTTTGTTTGTTTGCCTCCAGTCAGGTCTATCAACTCTGACTAATGTGTTAAGGTCAATATTTCACCCGTTCGACCTCCAATCGAGTTAGCGCGACTAACGCGGGTGGGGTTTGTCAAACCCCGTAGTACTACCAAAAATTACCTCGCTAATTCCATATTAACGGTCCAAAGTGTGTGAGGACTTTCATGATAGTGTGTTACGCTTAGCCTCGACAGTGATATCATATGAAGTACCATAATCAAAATAGTTTGCGTCATGTTTTCTCCCCCAACGGGAAAAACATGTAAAATGATGTTTGTTTACGTACTTGTTTCTCCCCCACGGGAAAACAAGTAAAAGTTTGATGTTTTGTGTACATGTTTCTCCCCCAACAGGAAAACGAGTAAAAAGGGGCCGTGAAACTCACCTGCGTTGCGTAGTAGGTAGTATCACACAAGTATGAGATTTGAAATCTCAAGTGTTAGCCTGCACGACTTACGTATGCCCTAGAATTATAAACACATAAGTTAGGGACATATGGGATTTGTGACGACGACACGGAAGATTCAACCCCTTATTGCATTATAAGGATTCAAGAGTAGACGAACGCATCTACATAAATATATATTTCTTAATATAATACTTAAGATTAATGTGTTACGTGTCAAACGTTAATAACGAATAATATTAAGTAAATAAATAACTTCGTACGTTTGCCATATAAAATGGTTTGGAAAATAATATAACTATATATATTATTTTTAAGTCGTATGATTAACAAAATAATCATTTGTGTGGAAAAATAATAAATATAATATTTTTATTCGATATACTAAACGTGAGTAAATAATATAAACAATTATATTATTAATTAGTTTAAAACGTTACACGAGGTAAATAAACGAGACGAAATAATATAAAATATATATTATTTTATACTAGAAGTCACGGGTTGAAAATAATATAAATATACTATTTTATCTGAATTCGTGGTTTGAAAATAATATAAATATATTATTTTAAAAGTGGAAATAATAATAATTATACGTTATAAAACCAAACCCGAGCCTACGGATGGTTTTCGAGTTTAAAACATATTAATATTCAAATATCGTTTAGAAAATATAAAATTTATAAACAAGAATCTGCAAAAGAATTAACCCACACATGACCGTGCCTAAGATAGGCACGATCGTGCCTAGGCTGGTGAGCGCGACCGTGCTGATCTTGAGCGCGCCCGTGGTTGGTCAGAAGACATAACCGGGGTCTGTTCATCAGGCACGACCATGCTCGTGACTGGCACGACCGTGTCTGTGGTTTTCAGGGTATGACCTTGTCTGGCTAGCACGCACGACCAAATCAGGTACGGGGCACGACTGTGCTCGGAGAGGCATGACCGTGCTAGAAGATTAGCGCGACCGTGTCTGGTCAATTTCATAAACAAAATTGCTCGAATCTTATAATATTAAAGTTGGAAATCATAGGGCTTATGATAAACAAGGTATTGCGCATCTATTCATATATTTTAATTGGATTCAGATCAGGTTCCGGGTGTAGATCGATTAAATCAAAAATATGAAGAACCCTAGTTCTGATTCGAGTTCAATTCGATGATGTAAGCCCCTGAATAAGTTAGGGCTTTCAATCTAGATACTAAAACGAAGATGAGGGTGAGTTCAATTACCTTAAACACTATCGAATTGACAGGGATCGACTAAAACGTGTTTCGGCTTGATTTCCGGCGACTCCGGCTTCGCCTCCGGCCGAAATAGAATTCGTAAGAGCTTCACAGAGGTTCGTACGAGGTGTGAGTGTAGTTTGCTTGCGAAAATGATACTAGAATTCGTTGAATTCGACGGATATACAATGATGGTGTCGACGGTTGTAGATAAATGGTCATTATTGAGATTAATTCGAGTTAATGCGGGTGTTTAAGACCTCAGTGATGGTCGTTAATGGCTCGATCTTGGTTTCCGGTTACGAATTCAAATGGATTAGCGAATTAGGTCTGGTTTACGTTTCAACTGGGCAAGAGGCGCGACCGTGCCTATGCACCAGGCATGACCGTGCTTGAGTACACGGCGCGACCGTGCTTGAGAACACGACGCGACCATGCTTGTGCACTGGCGCGACCGTGCTAAGTAGAGTTTTGGTAAAATACATAAATAGTCCTTGTGGTTTGAGATGTTTAAGATTTGACAGGTTTGGTCCCTATAGTTTATGAGGTAACGGAGTTTAGGTTAACAGAGTTAACGGGAAATTATCGAGTGTCACATCATCCCCTAGTTGAAAGAATTTTCGTCTCGAAAATTAAGATAAATTTTTTTTTCTGAGGTGTCACAACATGAGTAGTAGTTTTTTTTGTAAGCATGTAGGTTATCAAGTAACATATCACATAAGATAATTCGTTTTGTATCATGCAATGTAATACACTAGATAATATGTAGGATAGTTACACAAGGGTATCCTAAGGTTATAGAATATAGACTAAAAATATGTTTCAAGTAATCCATGTAGTTTCATGTAGTCTCTTGAATGCTGCAGTTCATATATTTGCACCACGTAGATAGAAGTAGATAGATGTAGATAGGTAAGTGGATGTAAGTATGTGCACAGTAAGCATAGAGTGGAGTTCCTACTAAAAGACATGAGCTTAACTCATGTTTTGGACTCCTATGTTATAGTCTAGGTCATGTGTGTCTAATAACCTAATTCCCTGTAACCATGGCTCTGATACCAATCTGTCACACCCCGGCCGACGGCGAATTATACGCCGGGGCTGACACGGTTGTTCATAAGCACATGATCATCTATTAATAAGTGATAATATTATTTCATCATAATTAAAACATCTGTTACAAATAGAAATGGAAAATAAGGAGTTCAAACATAACACAGATTAAATTAAATCTTTATTAAAGCTAGGTCCATAGTCCTATGTGATCATGTAGTGTCCTCAACTGGTGCACCTGAAACATGTGAGTAAATGTCAACTACAAGTAGTTGGTAAGTAACATAGGTTTTGACACCAAACAAAAGTTGAGTAAAAAGGATTTGAAACTCAATATTGTTCAAAGCATAACTAAGACATAAATGTGAAAACATACAAGGTTCCAAGCGTACAATTCAATCCGTAAGTAATGGAAAACTGGTAAGTACAATCCCACTGATTATGTTTTGGAAAAATAGTAATATGGTACGCACAAAACCCGCCAAGGTTCGTGTTAACTGGAATCGGATTCCCCTATAAATGATCATGTTAGGTACTACCTTAGGCCTGGGTAGCAGGTTAATGAATGTACTAGCATGAACACATGTAATGGTCACCAAGCAGTTTAAGACATAAAGCACATAGTAATTTGCATGAGAACAATGGTATTGAATCTGGTAAGTATAGTATGTAAACATGTTCCACCCCGAGTATTTGTAAATAATAGTAAAGAGAAAGGGGGCTATGAAACTCACCTGAATCAAAATTAGAAATGTATGAACTGGTAAGGATTGTTAGGCCTCGTTAGAAACTCTCACAACAAACCTACACGTGTAATGGTAACCTAATTTCAATATATGTCTAAATGGTATTTAAGAGACATTGGGACTTTTAGGGTTTTCATGGGATTTGTACAAGCTTTGTAGGAAGTATACGTGTTTAAACTGATAAGTGAATATCGATGAGAATTTATAGTAATGATGGTATGTTTTATTTATATAATTATTAAATTAAATAAATAATATAGGAAAGAGGTTTAAATGATAATCCGTTTGAATTTAAATAACTATTCTAAGAATAAATAAATAAATAAATTGTGGTTTAGAGAAAGAAAGGGTTAAATAATGGTTCTATAGAATAACAATAAAACAATTATAAAAATTTTAGAGAATTTCTTTTGCTTAAATAATAATTGAAAGAAATATTAAACAATTATTAATAAGTAACTTAAAGAAATTAAATGAATTCGTGTATTCATCTACAAATAACTATTTGAGTATTTCTATAAATTCCTAATATTTTAAATAACTATTCTTTACCGAAATAAGTATTTATATGTTTTGAGAAATACTTAAGTAATTTAAATTGCAATTTTTGTCGATAGCACAACATAATTATATTTGTTTAAATAACCCGTTTCTGTTTTGTTTATTTAAAAATCATGACATTTATAATTTGCTTTTAAATAAAAAAAAAGAGTAAAACCTTATTTCCTGTTTTATGATTTTATAAACATTTTATTGGATTTATAAGGAAAAGTCTTGAAACTTAAATTGCTAATTCAAGTGTTAAACTAATCAGAAAAATCATTTAAAACAAAACATAGAGAAAAAGAATGAAAAGGGGAGGCGCTGGGACTCGAACCCGCGACCTCATGTCTAGAAGGTAAACGAGTTAACCGAACGATCTGGGCTTGAAGCCTTGATAGGGATGGAACTACTTATTATTTAACAAACAGCCCCAAGCCCCTCTTCTTCCCCAAATCACGAAAACAAAACCCTATCCCGACGATCAGCCATGAAAACACACAGATACGAACCCAAATCATTAGGGCTTTCGATCAGTGGGTTAAAAGGAGTTCAACGACATAAGATTTACCTGCAATGGTTGGGTGACGGAGGAGATCGGCAGGGGGCCGCGACTCCGGTTCTTCGAGTTTGATCGCGAATCAGGGATGTTTTGGGCTGGGTTTGAGTGTTCAGAGAGAACTAAAGGAATGTCGCGATAGTGTTAGGCTGGATTATATGTTCCAATTTCTCATAAAACGTCCGCATTGATTAGGACCGACGAAAACGGTAATGGGAGGCCTTTGGGTTTCGAATCATTGAATTTCCGATTCAATTGGATCATTAGTTGCATTCGAAACTCATTGTGTAACGTCCACGCACGCTCGTTGATCATTAACAACTTTGATTTCGAGGATTATGGATTCAATTCGTTGCCTGTTGACTTCCAAAAGTCAACATAAACGGAGTTTCAATTTCATGGCAATAGGTTCAAAATTTTGAAGGTTCAAATGAAAATTGTGGGTCCAAGGGCATTTGGATGGGTTCAAAAGAGTCCAAGGCATAAGGGAGGGTTCAAGAATCATATTAACTAATAAAAAATCTCTTTTTATTTGTTTTAGAATCATGTTAATAATTTATAAAACTTATTCATTACATGATTTTTTTTATGCTATATGAAGGGATGAATTCCATCATTGCATGAAATCATAATTTGTATAAATGGTTTAATCAATGTAGTTAAATATATATATATTTACATATCTATCTTCATAGATAAATACACACACACACACACACATATATATATATATATATATATATATATATTCACAAATATGCTTACTTGAGTCGTAGAGAAATAATGTGGAACGCAATGTTTGAAGAAATCAAATTGATATATGTTTAAAATAGTAATAAAGGTGACATATGAAGTTTGAACAGGTATGGGAAAATGTTGTATCATTATTGCATAAAATAAAATAAATAAAAATATGGTCGAAAAATCATAAATGTTACATTATAAATAAGTAAGTTTTCATGTATAATGTAAGCAATTTTGTACCATGTATTTGGTATGTGTAATGTAAACAATTTAGTTTCATGTATATTGTAAACAATCAAGTTTCATGTATCATGTGATTAATCTAGTATTATGTATATTGTAAACAAACAAGTTTTATGTATCATGTGAGCAATCTAGTATTATGTATATTGTAAACAAACAAGTTTTATGTATCATGTGATAAATCTAGTATTATGTATATTGTAACAACCAAGTTTCATGTATCAGGTGATCAATATAGTATTATGTATATTATAAACAATCAAGTTTCATGTATCAGGTGATCAATCTAGTATTATGTATATTGTGAACAACCAAGTTTCATGTATCATGTGAGCAATCTAGTATTATGTATATTATAAACAAACAAGTTTTATGTATCATGTGATAAATCTAGTATTATGTATATTGTAACAACCAAGTTTCATGTATCAGGTGATCAATCTAGTATTATGTATATTGTAAACAACCAAGTTTCATGTATCATGTGAGCAATCTAGTATTATGTATATTGTAAACAAACAAGTTTTATGTATCATGTGATAAATTTAGTATTATATATATTGTAACAACCAAGTTTCATGTATCAGGTGATCAATCTAGTATTATGTATATTGTAAAACAACCAAGTTGTAACATCTCAAAAATAAAACAAAGAATTATAATAATGGGTGAATACGAGAACGAACGGAATAAACAAACGAGGCATAACGGGCCGGGCCCGTTGGGCCGGCATGTAAGAAGGAGGGGGAGCCTCCCCTATAAATAGGAGATGACATCCCCATTTTCTCTCTTTTGCAAGTCTAGAGAGAGAAACCTGTAGAGAGAGAAAGTGACGAATCGGCCCGAGATTGAAGGAGCGTGTTACTACCAAGCTTGTGAACAATATCTCCGAATCGGAATCTCCAAACAGGTAACAACCCGTTCCAAATCTGAGTTTTTGTTCGTTTTTGGGGTTTTCGGGTATTTCCGTGAAAATGATGAGTTTTTATAAACCAAATGAGAAAAAGATTATATATCTGGAATCACGAAAGGAAAATACACCTTTTGAACGGAACAAGTTCCAAACTTGACGAAATCCGTCGATCCAGATCTGAGTCCAAGCTAGTTCACGGTTTTTTATGAAGTTCACGGTTTTGGGAAGTTCACGGTCTATGAAGTTCACGGTTTTGTGAAGTGATGTGTTAGAATTTACACATCTTTTTGGCACAAAACTTCACTCATTTCACGATCAATTCTTGGTTATTTTCATCGTTTAGACACTTATTTGCTTCATTTCCAGTTTTGTAGGTTTTTGTGAAGCTCGGTGAACAAACAAGGGAATTCCAGGATAAAGAAGAAGTTTTTAGGGTTTCTGAGGTAGAGGCACGGTCGTGCCCCCTACTTGGCATGACCGCGCTAATCCAGGAAACCCTAGACACGGTCGCGCCCCGCATCTGGCACGACCGCGCCAAGCAAGTCTCTCGAGCACAACCGTGCTCCAACGCCCCCACGACCGCGTGTAAACCCGTGAGTCTGACCAAGCCGTACCACCTCGTTCAATGGGACCCAATAGAAGCTCCGGATCGGTCAACCCTCTGCACCACGACCGTGCTAGGTTTTAGGCACGGTCGCGCCTCAGCGACAGGCACGGTCGCGTCGCGTCTCTTGGCGCGGTCGTGTTTCCCCATTTCTATAAATACAGGAGCCATTTTCTCATTCAGGTATTCAGCAACCAGAGCAAAAACCCACTGTTTGAGCTCCGAACCCGTCTTGTTCCAGCCATATTTCAAGCATCTTGGAGGGATTTCAACATCAAGAGGATCACCATACATCAAAAACAACATCTAGGCTTGTGGGAGTGGTTTGATTCTTGTTTCTATAGCATGTTTCTTACTATTTTTCCCTGCTCATTTGTTATTTTTGTGCTCATGATGAGCTAAAACTCTTGTTCACTTTGGTTTAGATGAAGTTTAGAATCATTTGACAACATTCATGGATTATTGGCAATTATTATGTTAATGTTATGACAATCGTATGATTATTCTTCAATGAAATTATGTATTCAAGTATTTTGAGTTGTCTACAAGACTTGTATTTGTGTATGCCATATCATGTTGGAAAACTTATGGTTTATGCTTGTATTCATGGATTGGTATATGTATTTATGCTAGATTATGGCATTTGACTAGGAATGGTGAATGAAGTCTTGTTTATGATTTGATATTCTTGAATGTGTATCCTTATGCTTATGTTTGGAAAGACAAAGTGTTTGTTATGATGTTTCATGCTTAGCCTTATGTTTATCTAGGATTTGTTGACACAAACCCCTAATTTATATGAACTTTGTATGAACATTGTATGTTGAAGAAATGCATGTTATTGTCTAATTAAATTAACTTGAGGTGGATAGTGTGTTTTTCATATTATCTTTCCAACTAGTTGTTGGATTGGTGTACTTTAATCGGAAGCTAGTTCAATCTTTATAAACATTGACATGATTACAACACGTGAGCTTTATTGCATGATTTTAGGTGGTTAGTTTGTGTTATTCATTCTAGCTTTCCGAATGGTCATTTGATTAGATGTCTTTGACGAGAATTTGGTCAATCTATGTTTCGTGTATTTGCCTTGTTTCTATGAATGTATTGAATGTATTCTAGATGGATTCGACACCGAAGTGATTTTTCCTCCTTGATTGTTCGATTTGTGATCTTAGTTTAGTTTTATATAAATTGCATGTTAGTTAATTAAACAAACTTTCCAAAATATCTTTTTATCATCACTTGATTGAATCTTAGTTCCAGTTTATTATCGCATCCCACCGTGTCCACGGATTGATATCCGGTTCTTACCCTTACTATATTGCTATCCGACGGGTACACTTGCCCGACGTGTGGGTGATTAGTCTTTGGTGAAAACCCTTTTTAAAACTAATTGTGTAAAAATCTTTATTAAAATATATATATATATAAATCCGACACATCAAGTTTTTGGCGCCGCTGCCGGGGATACGGTTTTGCGAGAACGATTGGAATTGATTTTTAGTCATTTAGTATATATTTTTGTGCATATCGCATCTTCTTGTTTATTATTTGCAATTTTCGTGTATAGATATTTTTGCATTTTTATTTGATATTTTTAGTCGCATTTGTATATATATTTTAGTTAATTTTATTTCCAATTTATTTTTCATTTTTCTTTATTTATTCATTTTTATTATTATTTTGTCTAACTTGTGTTTCTTCTCTTTTAGGTTCGTCCATTTAAATCTAACTTGTCTTGCAGATCGTGTATGTCCTCAACTCCCACCGAGGAGGTTATTGAGCCGTCTTCCGAGCCGGAGCGCGATCTTCATCAGAGATTGCGGGCCCTTTCCCGATTTGTGGCCCAGTTACTCGAGCTTGACGAGGTTGTTGTTGACGAGGTCGAAGAGATGGCGGACGCGGATGCAGGTCAGACGCTTTCGGATTTTGGCAAACCGACGCTTGAGGGTTTGGAGTCGAGCATCAATAGGCTGACTGTTGGAGCGCACCAGTTCGAGATCAAGTCCAGCATCATACAGATGGTGCAGAACATGTGGCAGTTTGACGGCAAGGATCACGAGGATCCCAATACTCATCTGGCCGGTTTCTTAGAGATTTGCGCCACTTTCAAAATCCGTGATGCTACCGACGATGCTATTCGGCTCCGATTGTTCCCGTTTTCCTTACGGGATCGAGCCAAGGCTTGGTTACTGTCACTTCCCCCTAGGTCCATTAGTACTTGGGACCAGATGGCTGCTAAATTCTTAGAGAAGTACTTCCCTCCGGAGAAAACAGCAAAATTGAGGGCTAGGATTCTTTCTTTCCAGCAGGATGACGGGGGGACGATCTATGAGGCGTGGGAGAGATTTAAGGAACTGATGAGGAAGGTTCCCCACCATGGATTGTTGAAGTGGCAGCAGTGTGAGACCTTCTACAATGGTCTAGATATGACAGGGAAGCAGCTGATCGACGCATACGCGGGTGGAGACATCGGAACGAAGACACCCCAGGAGGCGTATGACTTGTTGGAGAAAGTGGCGTCGAAGAGCTACACGCAGCATACTTCCCGAGCTAGGACTCAGAGGCAGGGTGTCCATCACGTGGATGGAATCACCTCTTTAGCTGCCCAGGTGGAAGCACTTTCCACCAAGATCGATCAGATGCAGGTCCACAAGGCCCAGTCCTTGTGTGAGTTATGTGGTGGGGCGCATCCCACGAGTGCTTGTCAGATTGGGGATCTAGGGACCCACGAGCAGGTTGACTTTATGTCTAACCAGAATCGTCCCCAGAACAATCCCTACAGCAACACATATAATCCGGGGTGGAGGAATCACCCGAACTTCAGCTGGAAGTCTGGCAACAGTGGCCAGAACCCACTCGGATTCACTCAGCGCCCACCATTCCAGCATCAGTCCCACCAGTCTCAGGGACAGGGTTCCCACTCCAGACCTCAGCAGGGCCAGTTTCATGGCCAAGGTTCTAGCAGCGGTCCTCCACCCGCATCTGAGGGTAAATCCACTTTGGAGGACATGGTTGCGCGGTTGCTTGCCAACTCGGAGAGTCAGAATCAGTTGGCAGAAAAGTAGAACCGTTACATGGAGGAGCGTTTTCATACGCACGAGACTGAGCTGAGGAATCAGAAAGCTTCGATCCAGATCATAGAGAATCAGGTTGGGCAGATCGCGAAGCTTCTTTCTGAGAGACCGCCAGGTGGCCTGCCTAGCAACACTGAGGCTAATCCCAACGCCCATGTGAAGGCCATCACCCTGAGGAGCGGTAGAGACACAGGACCAGATCCACCGGTGCCTGTGCGTGAGTCATCCGAGGAGGAGGTTGTGATTGAGATTCCGGATGAGACACCACCGAGGGGTAAGCCGGTGAGTGCATCACGCCCACGAGAGGCTGTGCGAGATTATACTCCGTCCATTCCATACCCAGGCAGGCTGAGGAAACAGAAGATGGATGAGCAGTATGGCAAGTTCTTAGGGTTGTTTAAGCAGTTGCACATCAACTTGCCATTTGTGGAGGCTCTAGCTCAGATGCCCAAGTATGCGAGGTTCTTGAAGGATATCCTCACGAACAAGAGGAAATTAGAGGAGTTGTCTCATGTGACGCTGAACGAGGAGTGTTCGGCCGTACTTCAGAACAAGCTGCCCGAGAAGAGGAGAGATCCGGGGAGTTTCACTATCCCCTGTTTGATAGGGAGCTTGTCGGTCAGCAATGCCTTAGCTGACCTTGGTGCTAGCATTAACCTCATGCCATATGCGGTCTTTGCTAAGCTTGAGTTGGGAGAACCTAAACCGACACGTATGAGTATCCAGCTTGCCGATCGTTCGGTTAAGTATCCACGAGGGATAGTGGAGAATATGTTGGTTAAGGTTGATCGTTTTGTGTTTCCTGTAGACTTTGTGATTCTGGACATGGATGAGGACAAGAATGTCCCTATTATCCTAGGTCGACCGTTCCTAGCCACCGCCAAGGCCCTGATTGATGTGTATTCAGGCCGGCTCACACTGAGGGTGGACGAAGAGGAGGTGACCTTTGACGTTGGGAGATCCATGCAGCACACCCAGAATCAGGATGATTCACTCTACTTCGTTGAGACCGTCTATTCTTGTGTGAGTGATCATCTCCAGGACACAGTTGAGGAGGAGTCCCTGGACACGCAGATTGTAGGAGGGGAGACACTAGATCCAGTTGGTGAGGATCAGTTCATTGAGCAGGTGTATGGCCTAAAGGGCTATGAGATTCCCCCGTGTCCAGAGGTATTTGAGATTGTTGATAGAGAGTCTGAGCCGAAAGAGCGGCCTTCTGTTGAGGACCCACCACCTGTTGAGCTTAAGGAGCTCCCAAGCCATTTGGAGTATGCCTTTTTAGATGGTGATTCTCGATTACCCGTCATTATCGCCTCTGATTTGACGAGTGATGAGAAGGAGAGGCTATTGGAGGTGCTGAAGCAGCACAAGCAGGCCATTGCATGGAGGATTATGGACATTAAGGGAATTAATCTCTCTTTTTGTACCCATAAGATCCTTATGGAGGATGATTTCAGGCCTGTCGTGCAGCACCAGAGGAGGTTGAACCCGAACATGCAGGAGGTGGTGAAGAAAGAGGTGATTAAGCTACTTGACGCTGGTTTGATTTATCCCATCTCTGATTCACCCTGGGTTAGCCCGGTTCAGGTTGTTCCCAAGAAGGGAGGTATGACTGTTATCACCAACGAGAGGAATGAGCTGATTCCTACTCGTACAGTCACAGGTTGGAGAGTTTGCATCGATTACCGCAAACTCAATGATGCTACTAGGAAGGACCATTTTCCCCTCCCTTTCATTGATCAGATGTTGGAGAGATTGGCGGGGAAGATGTTCTACTGCTTCCTGGATGGATTCTCTGGCTACTTTCAGATCCCGATTGCTCCTGAGGACCAGGAGAAGACGACGTTCACATGTCCATATGGCACATTTGCATATCGGCGGATGCCCTTTGGATTGTGCAATGCTCCGGCCACTTTCCAGCGTTGCATGGTGGCCATTTTTCATGATATGATCGAGGACTCCATGGAGGTTTTCATGGATGATTTTTCTATGTTTGGGAGCTCCTTCGATCATTGTCTCGGGAATCTGAAAAGGATGTTGGCCAGATGTGAGGAGGCCAACCTGGTGTTGAATTGGGAGAAGTGCCACTTCATGGTGAAGGAGGGCATTGTGCTTGGGCACAAGGTTTCACGAGCGGGGATTGAGGTTGATCGAGCTAAGATTGATACCATATCTAAGCTGCCCCCGCCCACTACTGTGAAATCTATTCGGAGTTTCCTTGGTCACGCGGGCTTCTACAGACGCTTCATTAGAGATTTTTCTAAGATTGCCCGACCGATGACCCAGCTTCTTGAAAAGGAAGCCCAGTTTGTATTCTCCGACGAGTGCCTTAGTGCATTCAATCTGTTGAAGGAGAAGTTGGTGAATGCCCCTATCATGGTGGCTCCTGATTGGAAGCTGCCATTTGAGATTATGTGTGACGCGAGTGATTTCGCTGTTGGGGAGGTCTTAGGACAGAGGAGAGAGAAGCAGTTTCACCCGATTTATTATGCGAGCAAGACGCTCAACGACGCACAGGAGCATTACACCACGACTGAGAAAGAACTCCTTGCCGTTGTCTTCGCTTTCGATAAATTCAGGTCTTATCTTGTCCTATCAAAGACCATTGTATTCACTGACCATGCAGCTCTGCGGCACCTGTTTAGCAAGCAGGATGCCAAACCCCGACTGATCCGGTGGGTCTTGCTGCTCCAGGAGTTTGACATTGAGATCCGCGATAAGAAGGGCGCGGAGAATGTTGCTGCGGACCACTTGTCCCGTCTTGAGTGCTCAGCTTCATCTGAGCTTGTGGGGTCATCCATAAATGACAATTTCCCCCACGAGTCACTTATGCACATCCAGACACAGGATGAGGAGTGTCCTTGGTTTGCAGATTTTGCAAATTTCCTTGCTAGTGGGATCGTGATTAAGGGCTTAACGCATCAGCAAAAGCGAAAGTTCTTTGCGATGTGAAGCACTATCTTTGGGAGGATCCCTATTTGTTTCGAGTCGGGGCTGATCAGATCATGCGCAGGTGTGTGTTTGGTGATGAGGCACGTCAGGTGCTTAGACACTGCCACGAGGGCCCGACAGGCGGACACCATGGAGCTACGTTGACCGCGAAGAAGGTCTTTGACGCCGGTTTCTTTTGGCCTACCATCTTCCGGGACGCTCATGAGATGATCCGAGCTTGTGATGCTTGCCAGAGGGCGAGCAACATTTCATCGAGGAACGAGATGCCCCAGAACAACATTCAGATTTGTGAGATTTTCGACGTTTGGGGTATTGATTTCATAGGACCTTTCCCAGCTTCTCGTGGCAACCGGTATATCCTAGTGGCTGTTGATTATGTTTCTAAGTGGGCGGAGGCTCAAGCCTTGCCCACTAATGATGCTAGGGTGGTTGTCCGGTTCTTGAAGAAGCTGTTCTCACGCTTTGGTGCCCCCAAGGCTCTTATTAGTGACTGTGGGACTCATTTCTGCAACTCCCAGTTGGAGAAGGCGCTATCACGATATGGTGTGAACCATAGATTCTCCACAGCCTACCATCCGCAGACCAGTGGACAGGTAGAGGTCACGAACCGGGGCATAAAGCGGATTTTGGAGAAAACGGTTGGTCAGAACCGTAAGGACTGGTCGGACAGGTTAGATGATGCACTTTGGGCTTTTCGGACTGCGTATAAGACGCCTATTGGTACCACACCATTTAGGTTGATTTATGGGAAAGCGTGCCATCTTCCGGTTGAGTTAGAGCACAAGGCTTATTAGGCATTGAAGGCGGTGAATCTTGACTTAGTGAGTGCGGGTGAGAACCGTTTCACTCAGATTCATGAGCTTGATGAGTTGAGGAATCAAGCCTATGCAAACTCCACGATTTACAAGGAGCGCACCAAGAGTTTACATGACCGACGCTTGAAGGACAAGAAGGAATTCCGAGTGGGTGGTCGTGTGTTGCTTTACAACTCTAGGATGCGATTGTTTCCCGGGAAGTTGAAATCCCGATGGACGGGTCCCTACACAGTTAGAGAGGTATTTCCTTACGGGACCGTCGAGATTGAGCATGAAGATGGGAGGATCTTCAAAGTCAACGGTCATCGCCTCAAGCCATACATTGACGGACCGGTTGACCCGGCATTGGAGGTAGTGGACCTCCACCCCATGGACAAATGAATTCGGGGATTGGAGTCTAGCTAACAACTCGTTAATAAACTTAGCCTGTTGCGGTATCATCTTTGGTAGCATTTCTTAGATTTTATCTCTATCTTTATTTTCCTGTTTTTATTTTCTATTTTTCTAGGATTTTACCATTTATTTTTGAGTTTAGGTCTTCGGAACGTGTTTTGGATCGACGGACAGGGGATATGGATTGGAATATCGCAGGTACGTCTTCTGAATTTATAGAAATTTTAGTTCGGAAGGATCGCAGTCGGATTGGGAATACTCTTTATAAAAATCAGGTTTCTGTGTCTGCTGGGCAAGAGACACGGTCGCGCCTCCCAAAGGGCACGGTCGTGCCTCTGCCATAGGCGCGGTCGTGCTTTTTAGTGAGCACGGTCGTGCCTCTAACCCTATATAGGGTCTTGAATCTCAGACGTTAAATCTTTTTTCGAAAGCCTACACAGAGACCCCCATTGCGATCCCCCTCGTTTTCCAGTTCCTGATCTTCACCCCGACGATTTACGGTACGTTCGATCACCTTTTCTTCTTTTGTTTACGTCTAGACCTAGATCATAGTCCCTTTTTGTGTTTGAAAACCTAGGGTTTCGATTAATTTTTGGGTTTTTCTTTCAATCTCTCTGTTTAGTGGTTGTTTGTAGATTGTATATACATAGGATTAGTAGTTATACCCCTTGGGATGTTGATTTTGCAAAAGCCCCTTCATAAACAAGTGGAAATTGTGAAATTTTGAATTCTGAAAACCCTAAATTGGGTTGAGCACGGTCGCGCTCATGACCAAGCGCGGTCGTGCTCGGCTTTTGATATCCCAGGAGAGCTTGGTTTGGTCGAACACGGTCGCGCCTTTGATGAGCGCGGCCGTGTCTGTTTGGTTTTGCCTTGGCGCGGTCGTGCCTTGACCTGGCGCGACCGTGTTCCCGAGATTTGTGTGCCCGTGGTCGGCCACAGCGCGACCGTGTCCGGACACTTTGGCCTTGGCGCGGTCGTGCCCATTCCTAGGCGCGACCGTGCCCCTTCATAATTCGGGTCAGAAATCTTCATAATTTTATCTAGCATCTTCATAACTGTTCTGATTTCAGTTTTGTGTTTGTGCAGATGGCAGGCAACCGGGACCACCCATACCTTGAGTTTGACCCCGACGAGCACGAGTACGAGGCTCGTTTGGATGTTCTATGGCCCCGTCGAGGCAGGATTTTAGCCGCTCGTCGCCTCGAGCCAGCTGCCATTGACGCCATCGGTCAGCGGGACCGATGGAACGATCTTGTCACCGCCCCCTGGCGCCGACTGTTCAGGTTTCACGCTATCCAGTACGTTGAGCTCGTCATGGAGTTTTTCTCCACATACGAGTTCGATTATCCTTGCATAGACCTAGAGCAGGCCGAGACGATTAGGTTTAGACTAGGCGGGGAGTGGCGGGTGATGTCTGTCGCCATATTTGGGCGTTTATTAGGCTTATATACGAGGGATGAGATCCCGAACGAGCTGTTTACGGAGGGTATCACCGAGTTACCCTCCGAGGAGGCCAAGGACCAGTTCTGGCATGATTTTGGGTTCGGGATGTACGACCCTAGTTTGACCAAGGCTTCGAGCCTTCGAGACCCTCTTCACCGCATTCTCCATCGCTGCATTGTATACTCTATTTCTGGCCGTGGGCAGGGGGAGACTGTGGTGAACTTGAGGGAGCTGTTTTACCTGTTCTGCCTCGTACACCCGCGCACGTGCAATCTTGCGCACGCTATCGCGGGGTACTTGGTGAACAGCTCAGGGAGAGAGGTCACTAGTGCCATTTGTGGCGGGCACTTCGTGACGAGGCTTGCTAGACACTACCACCTGCTTACGGATGAGCTGATCGGAGATTTGACCCCGGTGGCCGAGACCATGGTGATGACCGTGCAGACTCTTAGGAACATGCACGTGGCTCGTCGCGCACCGGGAGGTATTAGATTGGTTGATAGATGGGGCCGAGTGTGGGACCCAGACCGTCCGGGTCCCGATCCAGACGTTGTTCAGGCCGTCGCCGCCGGCCACCAGGCTCACATTGCTCAGCAGGAGCAGGAGCATGAGCAGGAGCACCACCACGACGCCGACCCGATTGTTCCGCCTCCTCCGCCTCCGCCTCCGCCTCCGCCACCACCACCTGCGGTTGTCATACCGCAGGACCTATTCATGCGCTACTGGGCCTGGCAGTATGAGGTCCAGTGCGCTGCTGCTTCTGCCGGCGGGGCGCCATACGTGGTTCCCCTTCCATTCTTCATGCAGCCGGAGCACCAGCATCAGCCACCACCTTCACCGCCGCATCAGCCTTCACCACCACCATCACCACCAGCAGCAGGAGCCGAGGGAGGCGGTGCAGCCGGCATCGATCTCGAGGGTATGCAGTGGTAGTAGTACCTCCCATTGCCTTTTGGTATCATTTTTGTGAGTTGTACTTACTTTATGCTGTACAAACTCTTGTATCGCGCTTCGGCGCTTGTCTTATTCTGCATTTTGTTGTACTTTTGTTTCCGATGTATTGTTTGTAAATATTTGACATTACATTTCAGTTTATATTTTTGGCTTGATGTTACTGATCTGTGTTTGATGTTGTTAGTTTTGATTAGATCTTGGAATTGTGGAACTGAGTGGAACATCATTTTTTGTGGGTAGGCCATCTGAGTTTGACCGAGATCGACACGAGGGAAGTTTCAGTTCTCCCTTCACACTCCATTGCATTGCATTCCATTCCATCTTGCTTTGCATGTTTTTGTATACATTGGGGGCAATGTATGTTTCTAAAGTGTGGGGTTGGGTGTTTATTCCGTGCTTTACATTATTTTTGTTGTACATTGAGGGCAATGTACGATTCTAAGTGTAGGGTGGGAATTTATTCACGCGATGTTTGTCCTTTTGAGCATTTTATCACTTCATTTTTTTTGCAAAATCTTCCTTCATAATTTTTATTGGCATTAATCAATTTTATAAAATTGAAAAACACAAAAATATAATAAAAGTTAACCGTTTAGCATTCAAAATTTTTAGTAAATATTAGAGGTTTGATTTTTCGAAAGCAATTGAGATAGAAATTCCATCGAGTCAAACCCAATTTTTTGTGATAACCATGAGTTTTAGTGGGCTAAACGAATGAATTGCATGTAACCTTTTGCTTACACCCATTCTTTCCGTTTCCGTGAGTTTATTTTTGAGCCTTGATAGCTTTAGACATTGTTTGCTCTCGTTTTTGCGGATTTGAGTGTGCCGGATGTTTCATGCTTATTAGAACTTGCTTTTAGTATACATTTCGAAATCATGAACATAAATATGGCATAGAAATGATTGAGGCATTAGGATAAACCATTTTGTGAGCCTTTTATTTATTTTGTTTCCTTCACCCGAACACATCCACTAGTTAGCCACGTTGAGCCTGTCCCATGTTTTTCTTTTATTACCCACATTACATCACCATAAACCTTCATTAGCCTTTTCATTTATTTTAATTTTTCACCCGTGTTAGAAATCCGGTTGGTTAATGTTAATTTTATAGTTTTTATAAAAGTTGTTGATTTCTTGAGAGGTTTTAGCTAAGGAAAGATGCATATTGACTTAGTTCCCTTCAAAAGAAAGAAAAGAAATAGTCAAAAAAAAAAAAATCACCAAAATTAGGTGAATTATAGCCGATTAGAGCAATTTTGTGAACAAAGATGGAAAGAATTCGGTTGTTAGCTCTTATCTATACGGAAGTATTAGCTAGTTTATTTTTAGTTGAAAGTTGTAATAGTTTTTGAGTTAGCATAACCGCCGGGTTTTTAGCCACTTAGCCACTTTTAAATTCCACTTCCCTACCCCTAACCATTGCCAAGTTACAACCCATTTCAAAGTCCTCTTGATTTATGCTTTGTTTCATGTTAGTTGGTAGAGATTTGATCTTTTAGCAAGCTTATGATTTATGCATGTTCATTGTCTTGGCATTTGAGTGTTCTATACATACACCAATACTTGTATGATCATATATATACCCGAGTGTGTGTGAACATTGTGAGAAGCATAAAGTTGCATGCTAATGATTTCCTAGGCATATTCATTTGCTCATTCGGTTGTTACTTCATTGGGCTCCATGGGTTTCATTTAGTCAACTTTGCATTTCTTGAAAAACTTGTCAAACCTTTAGAAGTTTACTAATGCTTACGGTTTTCTGAATTGATCCGTAGTGCCATTGGAAGTTTTGTTTTATTTTGATTTCTTGCTTGAGGACAAGCAATGTTCAAGTGTGGGGTTGTTTGATGTGTTAGAATTTACACATCTTTTTGGCACAAAACTTCACTCATTTCATGATCAATTCTTGGTTATTTTCATCGTTTAGACACTTATTTGCTTCATTTCCAGTTTTGTAGGTTTTTGTGAAGCTCGGTGAACAAACAAGGGAATTCCAGGATAAAGAAGAAGTTTTTAGGGTTTCTGAGGTAGAGGCACGGTCGTGCCCCCTACTTGGCACGACCGCGCTAATCCAGGAAACCCTAGACACGGTCGCGCCCCGCATCTGGCACGACCGCGCCAAGCAAGTCTCTCGAGCACAACCGTGCTCCAACGCCCCCACGACCGCGTGTAAACCCGTGAGTTTGACCAAGCCGTACCACCTCGTTCAATGGGACCCAACAGAAGCTCCGGATCGGTCAACCCTCTGCACCACGACCGTGCTAGGTTTTAGGCACGGTCGCGCCTCAGCGACAGGCACGGTCGCGTCGCGTCTCTTGGCGCGGTCGTGTTTCCCCATTTCTATAAATACAGGAGCCATTTTCTCATTCAGGTATTCAGCAACCAGAGCAAAAACCCACTGTTTGAGCTCCGAACCAGTCTTGTTCCAGCCATATTTCAAGCATCTTGGAGGGATTTCAACATCAAGAGGATCACCATACATCAAAAACAACATCTAGGCTTGTGGGAGTGGTTTGATTCTTGTTTCTATAGCATGTTTCTTACTATTTTTCCCTGCTCATTTGTTATTTTTGTGCTCATGATGAGCTAAAACTCTTGTTCACTTTGGTTTAGATGAAGTTTAGAATCATTTGACAACATTCATGGATTATTGGCAATTATTATGTTAATGTTATGACAATCGTATGATTATTCTTCAATGAAATTATGTATTCAAGTATTTTGAGTTGTCTACAAGACTTGTATTTGTGTATGCCATATCATGTTGGAAAACTTATGGTTTATGCTTGTATTCATGGATTGGTATATGTATTTATGCTAGTTTATGGCATTTGACTAGGAATGGTGAATGAAGTCTTGTTTATGATTTGATATTCTTGAATGTGTATCCTTATGCTTATGTTTGGAAAGACAAAGTGTTTGTTATGATGTTTCATGCTTAGCCTTATGTTTATCTAGGATTTGTTGACACAAACCCCTAATTTATATGAACTTTGTATGAACATTGTATGTTGAAGAAATGCATGTTATTGTCTAATTAAATCAACTTGAGGTGGATAGTGTGTTTTTCATATTATCTTTCCAACTAGTTGTTGGATTGGTGTACTTTAATCGGAAGCTAGTTCAATCTTTATAAACATTGACATGATTACAACACGTGAGCTTTATTGCATGATTTTAGGTGGTTAGTTTGTGTTATTCATTCTAGCTTTCCGAATGGTCATTTGATTAGATGTCTTTGACGAGAATTTGGTCAATCTATGTTTCGTGTATTTGCCTTGTTTCTATGAATGTATTGAATGTATTCTAGATGGATTCGACACCGAAGTGATTTTTCCTCCTTGATTGTTCGATTTGTGATCTTAGTTTAGTTTTATATAAATTGCATGTTAGTTAATTAAACAAACTTTCCAAAATATCTTTTTATCATCACTTGATTGAATCTTAGTTCCAGTTTATTATCGCATCCCACCGTGTCCACGGATTGATATCCGGTTCTTACCCTTACTATATTGCTATCCGACGGGTACACTTGCCCGACGTGTGGGTGATTAGTCTTTGGTGAAAACCCTTTTTAAAACTAATTGTGTAAAAATCTTTATTAAAAAATATATATATATATAAATCCGACACATCATGAAGTTCGCGGCCCATGAAGTTTGCGGCTTTGCGAAGTTCACGGTTTGTGAAGTTCGCGGCCCATGAAGTTTGCGGTTTTGCGAAGTTCACGGCCGAGGAAGTTTGCGGTTGTGAAGTTCACGGCTGATGAACTTTGCGGTTTGTGAAGTTCACGGCTGACGAAGTATGCGGTTTGGGTAAAGTATGCGGTTAAGGTGAAGTATGCGGTTAGGGTAAAGTATGCGGTTAGGGTAAAGTATGCGGTTAGAAGGAAGTATGCGGTTTGGGTAAAGTTTGCGGTTTGAGCGAAGTTCTCGGTAAAACGGGATGAAATGTAACGAGTTGTATGAGAAGCTAAGACTAGGTTGTGCATGTACAGGTTAGAAGATCCTTTAGAGGCCTTTGACCCTGTTTATCTCTGGTGAGTTCTAGAAGCCCTCTTTTAAATGTTTTAAATAATGTTTTTGGGCTGGTGTGCATACGTAACGATGTGACTGTTTTATAAAATGATGTTTATGAATGATGTATGTGACGTTTTATAAAACGATGTTTATGAATGATGTATGTGACGTTTTATGAAACGATGTTTATGACGATGTTTTGAAAGGAAAGGTTATGAAAAAAGTGTTTATGAAATATTTTGCCAAAAGAAGTTTACGAAGTGTTTACGAATGAATGAATGATTTTTAATAAAACGTACGAATGCTTTAACTGAAATTTTGAAGTAAAAGAAGTGAATGTTTACGAAAGTCACGAACGAACGAATCTGCCACTATTCCTTAGGGAATGAAGGTTATGGGTATGGGATGTATGTTATGGGCCTTTACCTTTTAGGGGCCTTTGTGGCTGGCCAACTGTTGTACAACTGGGGTGATGACGGTCACCAAGGGGATTATCGTGATCCTTGAAGTTGGTACGATTTGCCTTACGGGGTAGTCGTGCTTGAAGTTTGGTACTGGTACCTTACGGGGTGCAGTGCTTGAAGTTGGTACGTGTCATCCTTGTGATGCCGTGCTTGAAGTTTGGTACGGATGCCCTATGTGGTATCGTACTTAAACTTTGAAATTGACGGTTACGAGAAGGCGCAGATTCGATATGTTCGTTGACTTATGGGTTATGATGTATTATGTTTTGTTATTGCATTCTTTTACGTACGCTTTTATTAAATGAAGTATGATGTTATGTTTTTGGCAAATATTTGAGGTTAATGTTTTTATGGAAAGCTAGAACTCACCAGCGTAGCTGACCATTTTAGTATGCACATTCAGGTTAAGGCAGGTTATGATGATGGATGGTGACGCTGGGCGGCTTGATGAGTTACCCGGATGATATGAAGACTGGCATCCCGTTATGATTAGTTTACGTTATGTTTATGTAATTGACAATGTTACGCTTCCGCATGTTTGAACAAGTTTTAATTATGATTGAATTCCGCTGCGTTATTTGATATTCAAGTTTAAGAACTGTTTGTGAATGAGTAAATCCAACAAGTGAGGCCTCCCGGGTTTAGGGGCCTTACTAGTTGGTATCAGAGCAATAGTTTGAGAGATTTGGACACTCCCTGTGTCTGAACTTAAACTGTGAATGGAACCGAAAGCGGATGCCAGTACGGGTAACTCGAGCCACAACATCAGGTATGAAGGTAGTATATATATTTACACATATAGTATGCCTTAGAAGTGTTAGGCTAGGACTTGTGTTCTGATGGAATCAAAAAGGTGGTCAAATAGAAATCGAAAGGTAGTGTAATGGTTAATTGCAGATGGCCAGTGTATATTAACATCTTACAATGCTTGTTGAATTCTATTTGTTAACTAGCGTGATGACATTGGATTTCCTTGTCTTATAAAACGAGATGGCGAGGAGAGGAAATGGAAGGCGTGGTGGTGGCCGAGGTAGAACCCCTGCGCTCCAAGAGCACAGTGAAGAAGGAAGTGTTCACACTGAGCCAGAAGCTAGTGTGCACGGAACTGAGCCGACTCATGTCGAAGAACAACAATTCACTTTTGAACCGGAAGTAAGAGCGGCTCTGGCACGTGAGTTCACAGAATTAATGAAGGCTTCCTTGCCAGGACTTTTGGCAGAAGCATTAAAGAAGGCTAATGAGGAGGGCGGGTCTAAACCGACAACTGATACCCCGAACACTGAGGCAGTTAACGCGCCGCTTAACCGCGGTTGCGACTATAAGTCCTTTAAGGCATGTGACCCGTCGGTCCTGACTGGAAGGAAAGACGCGGTGGCTACTTTTGACTGGGTAATCCGTATGGAAGCTGCCATTCGTCTGAGTGAATGTCGGGCGAATCAAGTTGTGAAGTTTGCTTCTAACTCCTTAAGGGATGAAGCATCTCATTGGTGGGAAGGTGTGCGCCAAACCAAGGGGGACGAGGCTGTGGATGCAATGATGTGGTCTGATTTGAAAACTTTGGTGATCAAGAACTTCTGTCCACGGAATGAGATTGAGAAGGTAGAACGGGAATTTCTGGGGTTGAAGGCCGGGAGCATGACGCACCGGCAGTATACAACTCGGTTCAACGAACTGGCACGTCTGGTGCCACATCTTGTCACGACTGAGGAAAGAAAGATTGCCTGCTACATTCAAGGGCTGTCGGACCAGATCCGCACCTATGTTAAGGCAAACGCCCCTACCACCTATGATTCGGTAGTAGAACTGAGCGGCGTGGTATTTGATGATCTGGCGCTGAATGTCATTGCCATTGAAGAGCCTAAGAAGAAGGTGAGTTTTCCCGCTAAGCGATCGGGTGGGAAGTTATTTGGGGCTCGGGACAAACAGGCCAGGGTGAGTGAGACGGTAGTCTGTGGAAGGTGTGGGGTAAGGCATGCAGGTGAATGCCGAGCAGGATCAAATCTATGCTTTAAGTGCGGCAAGACCGGACACTACTCCCGTGAATGCCCACAAGGCTTCAAATGCTACAACTGTGGGGAGAGTGGTCATATGAGCCGGGAATGCACTAAGCCCAGAATGGGTTAGACTGGGAAAGGGAAAGGCCCAGAGAAGAAGGAAGAAAGGCCACGAGCGAAGACTCGAGCGTATGCACTGACGCAAGGACCCCGATGTGGCGTCAGGTACGTTCATCCTCGACAACACTTTAGTATTTGTGTTATTTGATTCGGGTGCCGGTAAAAGTTTTATATCTGCCACTTTTTGTAAACGGGTAAAATACTCGGTCAGTAAACTAGAAAGGGCCTTTAATGTAGAAACCGCTGAGGGTAGAACTGCAAGAGTAACCGAAGTAGTTGACAATTCCACGATAAAGATAGAAGGCCATAGATTCCCCGTCAGATTGTTCGTTATGGTTTTGGGAGGGTTTGATGTCGTGTTAGGTATGGATTGGCTAACTGCCAACGAGGCTCAGATGATATGCAAACGAAAGATAATCCGACTCAAGGCTCCGGATGGTAGCGAAGTTGAAGTACTTGGGGATCGCGACGCCCCGATGCCTAACGTCATCTCAATGATTAAGGCAACAGATTACTTGAGACGCGGATGCGAGGCTTATCTGGTGTACGTGATTGAAAAGTGTAAGGAAGTGAAGGAACTAGATGATGTACCTGTGGTACGCGAGTACCCGGAGGTGTTTCCAGAGGAATTGCCTGGGATACCACCCGACAGAGAGATTGAGTTTCGAGTTGACTTAGTACCAGATGCCCAGCCCGTGGCTAAGGCTCCATATAGACTAGCACCAGTGGAGATGAAAGAGCTAATGGCACAATTAGACGGATTACTTGAGAAAGGATTTATCCAACCGAGTATCTCGCCTTGGGGTGCTCCGGTGTTGTTTGTGAAGAAGAAGGATGGTTCGATGAGAATGTGTATTGATTATCGCGAGTTGAACAAACGTACTGTGAAGAACAAGTACCCATTACCAAGGATCGACGACCTGTTCGATCAATTACAGGGCGCAAGTTGGTTCTCAAAAATCGACCTTCGATCCGGGTACCATCTGTTGAAGGTGAGAGAGGAAGACATACCGAAAACCTCGTTTCGTACGCGTTATGGACATTTCGAGTTCCGTGTAATGTCCTTCGGATTGACGAATGCCCCTGCGGCATTCATGGATTTGATGAATAGGGTGTGTCGACCGATGCTGGACCGATCGGTAATTGTGTTCATTGATGATATCCTCGTCTATTCCAATAATGAGGGTGATCACGCCTGTCACTTGAAGGAAGTGTTGGAAGCTCTAAAGAAGGAGAAGTTGTATGCTAAGTTCTCCAAATGCGCGTTCTGGCTTAGGGAAGTCCAATTCCTAGGTCACGTCATTAACCCGAACGGCATTATGGTTGACCCAGCAAAGATAATGACGGTAAAGGATTGGGATATTTCTAAGACGCCAACTGAGATTCGCAGTTTCTTGGGATTGGCAGGCTACTATCGGAGATTCATTCAGGATTTCTCAAAAATAGCTTCGCCATTGACAAAGTTGACACGAAAGGAGGTAAAGTACGAATGGGGTTCGACACAGGAAGAAGCATTTAAGGAATTGAAGAAAAGGCTAACTCAAGCTCCAGTCTTGGCCCTTCCCGAGGGCAATGAAGACCTGGTGGTATACTCTGACGCTTCGGTCAGGGATTGGGGTGCGTGCTGATGCAACGCGGGAGAGTGATCGCATATACATCGCGACAGTTGAAGGTTCACGAAGTCAATTATCCGACTCACGATTTGGAACTTGCTGCTATCGTATTCGCATTGAAAATCTGGAGGCACTACCTTTACGGGGTAAAGTTTACTATTTACTCTGACCACAAGAGTTTGAAGTACTTCTTCGAACAAAAGGAACTTAATATGCGGCAGAGGCGATGGTTGGAACTTTTGAAAGACTATGACTGTGAAATCATGTACCATCCTGGAAAGGCAAACGTGGTGGCTGACGCTCTAAGCCGAAAGGATGTGCCTACTCCTATTAGAGTGAAAGCTTGCCAGTTTGTGGTAACGTCGGACGTGATGAGGGAAATCGAAAAGGCTCAAGACGAGGCACTAAAGGATGAAAACATAAAGAAGGAAAGGATGGTTGGCCAACAGGGCAAGTTAGAATATAACACCCTTGGTGTTAGGACACGTTTTGGTCGGGTATGGATACCTATGGGTGGCGAGCTTAGAACCAAAATCTTAGATGAGGCTCATAAGTCTCGTTACTCTATCCATCCTAGTACCAACAAGATGTACCAAGATCTGAAGAAGGAATACTGGTGGCCTGGGATGAAACACGAAGTGACGAAATATGTAAGCAAGTGCTTGACTTGCTCACAAGTTAAAGCCGAGCACCAGAAACCGTATGGGAAGGTTCAACCTCTTGATATACCAGAATGGAAATGGGAACACATTACAATGGACTTCATAACTAAGCTACCTCGCACAGCTAAAGGTCATGATGCCATTTGGGTAATTGTGGACCGATTAACGAAGAGTGCTCATTTCCTACCTATTCGCGAGACGTTCTCGTCGGAAAGGTTAGCGGAAGTATTTATTAACGAAGTACTAGCACGACATGGGATGCCTTTGACAATTGTATCTGATCGGGACACACGATTCACATCGAGGTTCTGGAAGAGATTTCACGAGGCGATGGGTACGAGACTCAATATTAGCACGGCATACCACCCGCAAACGGATGGTCAGACCGAACGGACCATTCAAACGTTGGAGGACATGCTTCGTGCTTGTATTATTGACTTCGGTGGCAGTTGGGATAGTCATCTGCCGTTAGCCGAATTCTCCTACAACAACAGTTATCACACGACGATAGGCATGCCGCCTTACGAAATGTTGTATGGGAGAAGACGCAGGACCCCGGTTTGTTGGGGTGAGATTGGACAGAAGGAACTGGGGAGTCTTGAAGTCGTAAGAGAAACGTCAGAAAGGTTTGATTAGATCAAAGCACGAATGAAGGCCGCCCAAGATCGTCAGAAATCCTACGCGGGTAGACGGCGAAGGCCTATTAAGTTTAATGTTGGGGACAGAGTAATGTTGAAAGTGTCGCCCTGGAAGGGAATCATACGCTTCAGAAAACGAGGAAAGTTAAGTCCGAGGTTTATCGGACCATTCAGGATAATGGCACGGGTTGGAGAAGTCGCTTATCGATTGGAGTTGCCTGATGAGTTAAGTGGGATTCATCCTACCTTCCATGTATCACACTTGCGAAAGTGTTTGGCGGATGAATCGGCTCACGTACCACTTACTGACATCGAGGTCGACAACAACCTTAACTACATTGAGGAACCCGTGGCCATCTTAGACAGGAAGGAGAAGCGTTTACGTAACAAGGTTATCCAGCTGGTTAAAGTCCAATGGAAACATCGAAAGGGATCGGAAGCTACATGGGAAACGGAGACGGAAATGAGAGAGTCGTACCCTCAACTGTTTGACTTATGATAGGTTTCGGGGACGAAACCTATTGTAAGGGGGGTAGACTTGTAACATCCCAAAAATAAAACGAAGAATTATAATAATGGGTGAATACGAGAACGAACGGAATAAACAAACGAGGCATAACGGGCCGGGCCCGTTGGGCCGGCATGTAAGAAGGAGGGGGAGCCTCCCCTATAGATAGGAGATGACATCCCCATTTTCTCTCTTTTGCAAGTCTAGAGAGAGAAACCCGTAGAGAGAGAAAGTGACGAATCGGCCCGAGATTGAAGGAGCGTGTTACTACCAAGCTTGTGAACAATATCTCCGAATCGGAATCTCCAAACAGGTAACAACCCGTTCTAAATCTGAGTTTTTGTTCGTTTTTAGGGTTTTCGGGTATTTCCATGAAAATGATGAGTTTTTATAAACCAAATGAGAAAAAGATTATATATCTGGAATCACGAAAGGAAAATACACCTTTTGAACGGAACAAGTTCCAAACTTGACGAAATCCGTCGATCCAGATCTGAGTCCAAGCTAGTTCACGGTTTTTTATGAAGTTCACGGTTTTGGGAAGTTTACGGTTTGGGAAGTTCACGGTCTATGAAGTTCACGGTTTTGTGAAGTTCGCGGCCCATGAAGTTTGCGGCTTTGCGAAGTTCACGGTTTGTGAAGTTCGCGGCCCATGAAGTTTGCGGTTTTGCGAAGTTCACGGCCGAGGAAGTTTGCGGTTGTGAAGTTCACTGCCGATGAACTTTGCCGTTTATGAAGTTCATGGTTTGTGAAGTTCACGGCTGACGAAGTATGCGGTTTAGGTAAAGTATGCGGTTTGGGTAAAGTATACGGTTAAGGTGAAGTATGCGGTTAGGGTAAAGTATGCGGTTAGGGTAAAGTATGCGGTTAGAAGGAAGTATGCGGTTTGGGTAAAGTTTGCGGTTTGAGCGAAGTTCTCGGTAAAACGGGATGAAATGTAACGAGTTGTATGAGAAGCTAAGACTAGGTTGTGCATGTACAGGTTAGAAGATCCTTTAGAGGCCTTTGACCCTGTTTATCTCTGGTGAGTTCTAGAAGCCCTCTTTTAAATGTTTTAAATAATGTTTTTGGGCTGGTGTGCATACGTAACGATGTGACTGTTTTATAAAATGATGTTTATGAATGATGTATGTGATGTTTTATAAAACGATGTTTATGAATGATGTATGTGACGTTTTATGAAACGATGTTTATGACGATGTTTTGAAAGGAAAGGTTATGAAAAAAGTGTTTATGAAATATTTTGCCAAAAGAAGTTTACGAAGTGTTTACGAATGAATGAATGATTTTTAATAAAACGTACGAATGCTTTAACTGAAATTTTGAAGTAAAAGAAGTGAATGTTTACGAAAGTCACGAACGAACGAATCTGCCACTATTCCTTAGGGAATGAAGGTTATGGGTATGGGATGTATGTTATGGGCCTTTACCTTTTAGGGGCCTTTGTGGCTGGCCAACTGTTGTACAACTGGGGTGATGACGGTCACCAAGGGGATTATCGTGATCCTTGAAGTTGGTACGATTTGCCTTACGGGGTAGTCGTGCTTGAAGTTTGGTACTGGTACCTTACGGGGTGCAGTGCTTGAAGTTGGTACGTGTCATCCTTGTGATGCCGTGCTTGAAGTTTGGTACGGATGCCCTATGTGGTATCGTACTTAAACTTTGAAATTGACGGTTACGAGAAGGCGCAGATTCGATATGTTCGTTGACTTATGGGTTATGATGTATTATGTTTTGTTATTGCATTCTTTTACGTACGCTTTTATTAAATGAAGTATGATGTTATGTTTTTGGCAAATATTTGAGGTTAATGTTTTTATGGAAAGCTAGAACTCACCAGCGTAGCTGACCATTTTAGTATGCACATTCAGGTTAAGGCAGGTTATGATGATGGATGGTGACGCTGGGCGGCTTGATGAGTTACCCGGATGATATGAAGATTGGCATCCCGTTATGATTAGTTTACGTTATGTTTATGTAATTGACAATGTTACGCTTCCGCATGTTTGAACAAGTTTTAATTATGATTGAATTCCGCTGCGTTATTTGATATTCAAGTTTAAGAACTGTTTGTGAATGAGTAAATCCAACAAGTGAGGCCTCCCGGGTTTAGGGGCCTTACAAGTTGGTATCAGAGCAATAGTTTGAGAGATTTGGACACTCCCTGTGTCTGAACTTAAACTGTGAATGGAACCGAAAGCGGATGCCAGTACGGGTAACTCGAGCCACAGCATCAGGTATGAAGGTAGTATATATATTTACACATATAGTATGCCTTAGAAGTGTTAGGCTAGGACTTGTGTTATGATGGAATCAAAAAGGTGGTCAAATAGAAATCGAAAGGTAGTGTAATGGTTAATTGCAGATGGCCAGTGTATATTAACATCTTACAATGCTTGTTGAATTCTATTTGTTAACTAGCGTGATGACATTGGATTTCCTTGTCTTATAAAACGAGATGGCGAGGAGAGGAAATGGAAGGCGTGGTGGTGGCCGAGGTAGAACCCGTGCGCGCCAAGAGCACAGTGAAGAAGGAAGTGTTCACACTGAGCCAGAAGCTAGTGTGCACGGAACTGAGCCGACTCATGTCGAAGAACAACAATTCACTTTTGAACCGGAAGTAAGAGCGGCTCTGGCACGTGAGTTCACAGAATTAATGAAGGCTTCCTTGCCAGGACTTTTGGCAGAAGCATTAAAGAAGGCTAATGAGGAGGGCGGGTCTAAACCGACAACTGATACCCCAAACACTGAGGCAGTTAACGCGCCGCTTAACCGCGGTTGCCACTATAAGTCCTTTAAGGCATGTGACCCGCCAGTCCTGACTGGAAGGAAAGACGCGGTGGCTACTTTTGACTGGGTAATCCGTATGAAAGCTGCCATTCGTCTGAGTGAATGTCGGGCGAATCAAGTTGTGAAGTTTGCTGCTAACTCCTTAAGGGAGGAAGCATCTCATTGGTGGGAAGGTGTACGCCAAACCAAGGGGGACGAGGCTGTGGATGCAATGATGTGGTCTGATTTGAAAACTTTGGTGATCAAGAACTTCTGTCCACGGAATGAGATTGAGAAGGTAGAACGGGAATTTCTGGGGTTGAAGGCCGGGAGCATGACGCACCGGCAGTATACAACTCGGTTCAACGAACTGGCACGTCTGGTGCCACATCTTGTCACGACTGAGGAAAGAAAGATTGCCTGCTACATTCAAGGGCTGCCGGACCAGGTCCGCACCTATGTTAAGGCAAACGCCCCTACCACCTATGATTCGGTAGTAGAACTGAGCGGCGTGGTATTTGATGATCTAGCGCTGAATGTCATTGCCATTGAAGAGCCTAAGAAGAAGGTGAGTTTTCCCGCTAAGCGATCGGGTGGGAAGTTATTTGGGGCTCGGGACAAACAGGCCAGGGTAAGTGAGACGGCAGTCTGTGGAAGGTGTGGGGTAAGGCATGCAGGTGAATGCCGAGCGGGATCAAATCTATGCTTTAAGTGCGGCAAGACCGGACACTACTCCCGTGAATGCCCACAAGGCTTCAAATGCTACAACTGTGGGGAGAGTGGTCATATGAGCCGGGAATGCACTAAGCCCAGAATGGGTGAGACCGGGAAAGGGAAAGGCCCAGAGAAGAAGGAAGAAAGGCCCCGAGCGAAGACTCGAGCGTATGCACTGACGCAAGAACAGGCCAGGAAGGACCCCGATGTGGCGTCAGGTACGTTCATCCTCGACAACACTTTTGTATTTATGTTATTTGATTCGGGTGCCGGTAAAAGTTTTATATCTGCCACTTTTTGTAAACGGGTAAAATACTCGGTCAGTAAACTAGAAAGGGCCTTTAATGTAGAAACCGCTGAGGGTAGAACTGCAAGAGTAACCGAAGTAGTTGACAATTCCACGATAAAGATAGAAGGCCATAGATTCCCCGTCAGATTGTTCGTTATGGTTTTGGGAGGGTTTGATGTTGTGTTAGGTATGGATTGGCTAACTGCCAACGAGGCTCAGATGATATGCAAACGAAAGATAATCCGACTCAAGGCTCCGGATGGTAGCGAAGTTGAAGTACTTGGGGATCGCGACGCCTCGATGCCTAACGTCATCTCAATGATTAAGGCAACAGATTACTTGAGACGCGGATGCGAGGCTTATCTGGTGTACGTGATTGAAAAGTGTAAGGAAGTGAAGGAACTAGATGATGTACCTGTGCTACGCGAGTACCCGGAGGTGTTTCCAGAGGAATTGCCTGGGATACCACTCGACAGAGAGATTGAGTTTCGAGTTGACTTAGTACCAGATGCCCAGCCCGTGGCGAAGGCTCCATATAGACTAGCACCAGTGGAGATGAAAGAGCTAATGGCACAATTAGACGGATTACTTGAGAAGGGATTTATCCAACCGAGTATCTCGCCTTGGGGTGCTCCGGTGTTGTTTGTGAAGAAGAAGGATGGTTCGATGAGAATGTGTATTGATTATCGCGAGTTGAACAAACGTACTGTGAAGAACAAGTACCCATTACCAAGGATCGACGACCTGTTCGATCAATTACAGGGCGCAAGTTGGTTCTCAAAAATCGACCTTCGATCCGGGTACCATCAGTTGAAGGTGAGAGAGGAAGACATACCGAAAACCTCGTTTCGCACGAGTTATGGACATTTCGAGTTCCGCGTAATGTCCTTCGGATTGACGAATGCCCATGCGGCATTCATGGATTTGATGAATAGGGTGTGTCGACCGATGCTGGACCGATCGGTAATTGTGTTCATTGATGATATCCTCGTCTATTCCAAGAATGAGGCTGATCACGCCTGTCACTTGAAGGAAGTGTTGGAAGCTCTAAAGAAGGAGAAGTTGTATGCTAAGTTCTCCAAATGCGCGTTCTGGCTTAGGGAAGTCCAATTCCTACGTCACGTCATTAACCCGAACGGCATTATGGTTGACCCAGCAAAGATAATGACGGTAAAGGATTGGGATATTCCTAAGACGCCAACTGAGATTCGCAGTTTCTTGGAATTGGCAGGCTACTATCGGAGATTCATTCAGGATTTCTCAAAAATAGCTTCGCCATTGACAAAGTTGACACGAAAGGAGGTAAAGTACGAATGGGGTTCCACACAGGAAGAAGCATTTAAGGAATTGAAGAAAAGGCTAACTCAAGCTCAAGTCTTGGCCCTTCCCGAGGGCAATGAAGACCTGGTGGTATACTCTGACGCTTCGGGTCAGGGATTGGGGTGCGTGCTGATGCAATGCGGGAGAGTGATCGCATATACATCGCGACAGTTGAAGGTTCACGAAGTCAATTATCCGACTCACGATTTGGAACTTGCTGCTGTCGTATTCGCATTGAAAATCTGGAGGCACTACCTTTACGGGGTAAAGTTTACTATTTACTCTGACCACAAGAGTTTGAAGTACTTCTTCGAACAAAAGGAACTTAATATGCGGCAGAGGCGATGGTTGGAACTTTTGAAAGACTATGACTGTGAAATCATGTACCATCCTGGAAAGGCAAACGTGGTGGCTGACGCTCTAAGCCGAAAGGATGTGCCTACTCCTATTAGAGTGAAAGCTTGCCAGTTTGTGGTAACGTCGGACGTGATGAGGGAAATCGAAAAGGCTCAAGACGAGGCACTAAAGGATGAAAACATAAAGAAGGAAAGGATGGTTGGCCAACAGGGCAAGTTAGAATATAACACCCTTGGTGTTAGGACACGTTTTGGTCGGGTATGGATACCTATGGGTGGCTAGAACCAAAATCTTGGATGAGGCTCATAAGTCTCGTTACTCTATCCATCCTAGTACCAACAAGATGTACCAAGATGTGAAGAAGGAATACTGGTGGCCTGGGATGAAACACGAAGTGACGAAATACGTAAGCAAGTGCTTGACTTGCTCACAAGTTAAAGCCGAGCACCAGAAACCATATGGGAAGGTTCAACCTCTTGATATACCAGAATGGAAATGGGAACACATTACAATGGACTTCATAACTAAGCTACCTCGCACAGCTAAAGGTCATGATGCCATTTGGGTAATTGTGGACCGATTAACGAAGAGTGCTCATTTCCTACCTACTCGCGAGACGTTCTCGTTAGAAAGGTTAGCGGAAGTATTTATTAACGAAGTACTAGCACGGCATGGGATGCCTTTGACAATTGTATCTGACCGGGACACACGATTCACATCGAGGTTCTGGAAGAGATTTCACGAGGCGATGAGTACGAGACTCAATATTAGCACGGCATACCACCCGCAAACGGATGGTCAGACCGAACGGACCATTCAAACGTTGGAGGACATGCTTCGTGCTTGTATTATTGACTTCGGTGGCAGTTGGGATAGTCATCTGCCGTTAGCCGAATTCTCCTACAACAACAGTTATCACACGACGATAGGCATGCCGCCTTACGAAATGTTGTATGGGAGAAGACGCAGGACCCCGGTTTGTTGGGGTGAGATTGGACAGAAGGAACTGGGGAGTCTTGAAGTCGTAAGAGAAACGTCAGAAAGGTTTGATTAGATCAAAGCACGAATGAAGGCCGCCCAAGATCGTCAGAAATCCTACGCGGGTAGACGGCGAAGGCCTATTAAGTTTAATGTTGGGGACAGAGTAATGTTGAAAGTGTCGCCCTGGAAGGGAATCATACGCTTCAGAAAACGAGGAAAGTTAAGTCCGAGGTTTATCGGACCATTCAGGATAATGGCACGGGTTGGAGAAGTCGCTTATCGATTGGAGTTGCCTGATGAGTTAAGTGGGATTCATCCTACCTTCCATGTATCACACTTGCGAAAGTGTTTGGCGGATGAATCGGCTCACGTACCACTTACTGACATCGAGGTCGACAACAACCTTAACTACATTGAGGAACCCGTGGCCATCTTAGACAGGAAGGAGAAGCGTTTACGTAACAAGGTTATCCAGCTGGTTAAAGTCCAATGGAAACATCGAAAGGGATCGGAAGCTACATGGGAAACGGAGACGGAAATGAGAGAGTCGTACCCTCAACTGTTTGACTTATGATAGGTTTCGGGGACGAAACCTATTGTAAGGGGGGTAGACTTGTAACATCCCAAAAATAAAACGAAGAATTATAATAATGGGTGAATACGAGAACGAACGGAATAAACAAACGAGGCATAACGGGCCGGGCCCGTTGGGCCGGCATGTAAGAAGGAGGGGGAGCCTCCCCTATAGATAGGAGATGACATCCCCATTTTCTCTCTTTTGCAAGTCTAGAGAGAGAAACCCGTAGAGAGAGAAAGTGACGAATCGGCCCGAGATTGAAGGAGCGTGTTACTACCAAGCTTGTGAACAATATCTCCGAATCGGAATCTCCAAACAGGTAACAACCCGTTCCAAATCTGAGTTTTTGTTCGTTTTTGGGGTTTTCGGGTATTTCCGTGAAAATGATGAGTTTTTATAAACCAAATGAGAAAAAGATTATATATCTGGAATCACGAAAGGAAAATACACCTTTTGAACGGAACAAGTTCCAAACTTGACGAAATCCGTTGATCCAGATCTGAGTCCAAGCTAGTTCACGGTTTTTTATGAAGTTCACGGTTTTGGGAAGTTTACGGTTTGAGAAGTTCACGGTCTATGAAGTTCACGGTTTTGTGAAGTTCGCGGCCCATGAAGTTTGCGGCTTTGGGAAGTTCACGGTTTGTGAAGTTCGCGGCCCATGAAGTTTGCGGTTTTGCGAAGTTCACGGCCGAGGAAGTTTGCGGTTGTGAAGTTCACGGCCGATGAACTTTGCCGTTTGTGAAGTTCACGGTTTGTGAAGTTCACGGTTTGTGAAGTTCACGGCTGACGAAGTATGCGGTTTGGGTAAAGTATGCGGTTAAGGTGAAGTATGCGGTTAGGGTAAAGTATGCGGTTAGGGTAAAGTATGCGGTTAGAAGGAAGTATGCGGTTTGGGTAAAGTTTGCGGTTTGAGCGAAGTTCTCGGTAAAACGGGATGAAATTTAACGAGTTGTATGAGAAGCTAAGACTAGGTTGTGCATGTACAGGTTAGAAGATCCTTTAGAGGCCTTTGACCATGTTTATCTCTGGTGAGTTCTAGAAGCCCTCTTTTAAATGTTTTAAATAATGTTTTTGGGCTGGTGTGCATACGTAACGATGTGACTGTTTTATAAAATGATGTTTATGAATGATGTATGTGACGTTTTATAAAACGATGTTTATGAATGATGTATGTGACGTTTTATGAAACGATGTTTATGACGATGTTTTGAAAGGAAAGGTTATGAAAAAAGTGTTTGTGAAATATTTTGCCAAAAGAAGTTTACGAAGTGTTTACGAATGAATGAATGATTTTTAATAAAACGTACGAATGCTTTAACTGAAATTTTGAAGTAAAAGAAGTGAATGTTTACGAAAGTCACGAACGAACGAATCTGCCACTATTCCTTAGGGAATGAAGGTTATGGGTATGGGATGTATGTTATGGGCCTTTACCTTTTAGGGGCCTTTGTGGCTGGCCAACTGTTGTACAACTGGGGTGATGACGGTCACCAAGGGGATTATCGTGATCCTTGAAGTTGGTACGATTTGCCTTACGGGGTAGTCGTGCTTGAAGTTTGGTACTGGTACCTTACGGGGTGCAGTGCTTGAAGTTGGTACGTGTCATCCTTGTGATGCCGTGCTTGAAGTTTGGTACGGATGCCCTATGTGGTATCGTACTTAAACTTTGAAATTGACGGTTACGAGAAGGCGCAGATTCGATATGTTCGTTGACTTATGGGTTATGATGTATTATGTTTTGTTATTGCATTCTTTTACGTACGCTTTTATTAAATGAAGTATGATGTTATGTTTTTGGCAAATATTTGAGGTTAATGTTTTTATGGAAAGCTAGAACTCACCAACGTAGCTGACCTTTTTAGTATGCACATTCAGGTTAAGGCAGGTTATGATGATGGATGGTGACGCTGGGCGGCTTGATGAGTTACCCGGATGATATGAAGACTGGCATCCCGTTATGATTAGTTTACGTTATGTTTATGTAATTGACAATGTTACGCTTCCGCATGTTTGAACAAGTTTTAATTATGATTGAATTCCGCTGCGTTATTTGATATTCAAGTTTAAGAACTGTTTGTGAATGAGTAAATCCAACAAGTGAGGCCTCCCGGGTTTAGGGGCCTTACACAAGTTTCATGTATCAGGTGATCAATCTAGTATTATGTATATTGTAAACAACCAAGTTTCATGTATCATGTGAATGCTCATATGTAAGTTATTGAATCTCATGAGTGACGTCAACTATCGAATTTGTAGGTGGTCTAGTGTTGCGGACAAATGTGTTGCTTGGCGTTCATGTATACTGTGGGTAGTTGGTTTTTAAATTTTTAATTTTGTTGAGGTTTATATGGATGGTTAATGTCTACGCGAAATGATTTATCTCTTTGAAGTTCCTAGTGTGCTCATACATTTTCGAAGGTGCAAGATAATGAGAAGGTTTTGTAGGTATTTAGAGTGATGTGCTTACGAATAACTGATTTGTGTTGAATAACTAAATAAATGGATAAATAAATGAAGACCTCTTTTTTTTTATAATCATAAAGAGAATATTTCAAGAGAAAATAATGGTTAATTTGTTTAATAACTCAAGCCAAGATTTAGTAATAGCAAATTTAATGAAGTAAAAGTCATAAGATAATGTTTTATAAAACAAGTGGTATTAAGTTTTCTTACAAGGTGAAAAGGTTTATAGAAAGTTTATATTCTAGATAATATCTATAACCTAAAGGTTTGATAAATGCTTTGTTTGAACAAAATAATGATGTTGTTTAAATTAGAAAAAATGATTGGTTTACAAAGAAGACTTAGGTATGTGTACTAAATTGCAATAAACAAAATGATGGTGTTTAGATTGTACTCATTTGGTATCATAACCGAATGGATACTTTAACAAATCAAAGTGATTCAAATTCTTATACTTTCAAGAAGACATGTTTTAGCCTATAGGTGAACACTCACTTCGGGAATTCCCAAGAATGCATACGGATCCTTCGGTTGATTTGGATTTATATGAAATGCTTTCCTAGACAGAAGACCCAAGGTATAGGCATTCATCCTTCCAGACTGCACATGTTCTTTACTAATTTTCAGAACTCAAAACTTTGACGGGATTTTAAAATTTTAATAGGCTTTAGGCCTAAGAGTTTAAATTCTTCACAAGTGATGATGATGAAGACGTAATTCTCAATGTGTGAGAGTGGGGGTGTATAAAGACTTAGATATGAAATAGTGTGTGGTAAGACTTAGGATAGTATTTAATGGGCTCAAATATGTAGCATGTAATCAAACAGTGTGGTAAAGAAGGTATTACATAGATAGCAATGTTTATAAGCATGTGAGTTATCAAGTAGTGTAGCACATAAACTATCATGTATTGTATAATGCGATGTAATACTTAGAATAACATTTAAGATAATCACACAAAGTAGCAAACATGTAGCACCTAGCAATGTGGAATATAACATAGAGCATGGCATAAGATGGGTGTCCTAAGGTTATAGTCTAGGTAATGGGTGTCTAATAACCTAATTCCTTATAACCATGACTCTGATACCAATCTGTCACACCCCAATCGACGACGGAATACGTCGGGGCGGAACATCTAGACTGTTCAAAAACTCATGATCAAACTAAATTACATAATTTTATTAAAATGATTTAAATATACAAATACATACTGATCAGACAACCAAAAACTAACAACAAATTCTAGTTTATTTGTCACTAGGTCTATATGCTCCTAAGTGATGAACTTGTACTTCAAACAATTCCACCTGAAACATGTTTAAAATGAGACGGTCAACTATAAATAGTTGGTGAGCATACATAGGTTTAGATATCCCATGTAGTTTTCAAATAGTTTATACAATTCATATGACATAGGATAAATAAGGCATTTTATGAAGAACCTATAGTTAAACTAGGTGTACAATCAAACCTTATGACTTAGGCATAACACGCATGTTACCCTAATGTAGAGTCGGTAACAATCACCCTACCCGGGTGGGTTTGTCAAACACAATAGATCTATCAATGTTACCGTTGGCTTGTACAGAGTTAATGATTGCACGTGTATGTCATGTATATGTAGTTCAACTCATAGCATTCAAGCACAAATTACACAAGTAGTCATAATGTAGAATTGTATATTTGTAAATGCAAAGAGTTTTCTAAAAGTAATCATGTTCCACCCCAAAATGTACAAAAATGAAAAAGATGCTATGTAAAAGTCACCTTGATAAGTAGAGGGTTGGACTTGAAATTTGTAGCAACAGGAATTAAGGACGACCTAAGTTAAACAGACACGTTAATATAATGAAGAAACGGTTAAGAGAAACAACAATGGAATGATTGGGATCTTAGGATTTTGGAATGGACGAGTGAACGAAAGTATATTAGGATCCGAACTTTATTGATACTAAGTTTAATAAATTGAATATATAAACCAAATTACATAAAATAGAGTTTTATGAATTTTATTTATAAAAGAAGACTCGGTGTAAACAATATGTATTATTAAATGTATTAAATATATTAAATATCTTAACACTATATTTGTATTATTAAGACGATATCAAGTTTAATTAAAAAATGATTCATAGTACGTATAAATAATGTTTTATAAATTTTATTTATAAAAGAGCACTTGGTGACACAATAAATATTACTTGCAAATATATTAAAAATACTAATTATTTTTATATCATAATTATATTATTAATATAACTAGGAATTTTACCCGCCTCGCGTTGCGGCGGCGTCGAATTCCTCACTGTATCTTAATGGTAACGGCGTCCGCTATAACCTTAAAAAAAGTTACTATTCATTTCATAAGGTTTTTTAAATAATAAGGATAATGTCAAAAGTGACCAAAATCATGTTATTAAAAGAAAATCAACGCTTTTAAATATTATTATTGGTATGCAAAACACTAATAACCAAAATTTATGATTTTGTTATATGTCTTAATAAATATAATACTAAGCGGATCCAACGAGTAGAATCATGTCTTTTAAAATAAAAATGACTATTTGTACTTTTAATTCGATTACTTATAACTTAAAATAATACATATATACTTATAAAATACAAAGGTTTCCCTACTTTTAACATTAAATAAAACACATGAGTTGGATACAGATTATTCATTATTAATGTTTTAAATGAAATATATATTTTAATTTAACCAAACCATATCTAAAACATTGGAAATTTAGAAAAAGAAAATGATCGGTTTAGATTTATTTATAAAAAGAAACAGATGATATGATTGACGATATATATAGATATATTAGTGTGTGTGGTGTGTAAGCTTGAGACAAAACAAAAAAAAAATGTGCACCGAAGGTCTCGAAACCAAGACCTTTTACTTGTTTATAATTGCCTTTTGACCACAAGGCTAAGTCTCCATACTTGTTAAATTTAGAAAAACAAATTCTTTAGCATCTGATTTCAAAACAGCTTCTTCTTCCCTAAACATACCCAGACGCAAACAGAGGTTCCAAATCCATCAACAAATAACCATAGATTGTTTTCAACATGATAGGGCTTTGATTCGCGAAGTAAAAACGAGATGAAGTATGGTTAATTTACCTGGAATCGGACCGGATGCGTCGCAAAACGAGGCTCGATTTCCCTTGGTTCCGATCGTGACTGAGGGGGGATAAAGGCACTGATTTTCGAATGTTTTGGAGTTGCAAGATGATAGAGGATTATATAGGGTGATAATAAACGCGTTACAGCTTCTAATTACACGAGATTAGTGGGTTTTGAGGCTTGAATCGTGGGTTTTGAAACCCCACAAACCTAACACTCTAAATTGGGTCAAACGAATCGATTTCTCAGTAAAATTAGATGATTACGGGTTTCTACTGAACGAAAATGAGTTGGATTTTGATTTGGAAATGTTTAAATCCCGAAATTTCAGGGAAATAGAGACATTTGATCGAGTTTGACTTTTTAGGGTCAAAATTGGTGCTAGTTGTTCATGTCCAGGTTCACAAGCCAAATAGGGAGGGGGTTCACAAAGGTTTTAAGGACATAAAGAGGGGGTTCAATGCTTTTGAGGAGGGGTTCATTGCTACAAGTTCAAGTTCTAAAGTTTTTATTTAATTATCAAATAAAGACATCTTATTTAAAACTTATAAAACTTAAATTTATAATTATCATTATTTATCATTATTATCATATTTTACAAAATAATTTTTATAAAATTTAAAGTTTATAAACACACAATATATATATATATATATATATATAAAATTTGAAAGTTTTCAAAGTTAAACTCTAAACTGTTATGGCGTGATCTTATAACACGTTTGAAATAATCCGGCACGTCACAATGTTATTAAAGCACTTAAATGCAATAAAATATTACTTAAAAAAATCACGGATGTTACAATGAAAGATCTTGGTCTTGGCAATCTGACCATAAACGAGTCCTCGGATTAGTTATACCCTCATGATCTGAGTACTGTAGAGGGACCTGTTAGTATTTTCCCTTTTAAGCCATGATGTCGTAGCTGTGTGTTTCACGATAGCTGCAGCCCTTCAAACCCTTTAAATCCCTAAAAATCCAAAAGGATTTTCATTTTCACCCTTTATTTTTATTTTAGCCACATTATAACCCTTTTAAAGTCCTCTTGATTCATGCATACTACTTAGTTAATTGGTGGAGACTTGATTTGCATACAAGCTTATGACCATTGCATAATTCTATTCGAACTTGAGTGTTCCACTTAACTTACATTATCCATATATATATAACCCTAGAGTTGAGTGAACATTGTGAGGAGTGAAAGTTTATGCATAATTGAAGTTCTAGTAGGCTTGTCTTGGATTTCATCATAGAAAAGCACAAAAATAGAATAAGCAACTCAAGAGTTATCCTGGAGTCTCCAACTACTTGGGGCTCCATTACTGTAACATCCCAAATAAATAGAAAATCAAATAAAAAAAGGGCAAGGTGGGCTTGGCTAGGGGCCGGCCCATGGGCCCGAAAACTGAAAAGAAACCCTTCTAATCAGCAGCCATTTCCCCCATTTCCCTCATTACTTCCTGCGCAAGAACTCTAGAAGAGAGAGAGATCGGTTAGAGAGAGAAAGCTCGGGACTCAAGCTCAAAGCTCTGGAGATCATCACTCCTCGCATCTAGATCGACTAGCATCGTAAGGAGGACGGAAACAGGTAACCATTGGGCTTAAATCTGAGTTTTTGTGTATTTCGGGTTTTAGCTTAAAAATACATAAAGACATGATTTTTACGTATAAAACTTGAAACAAATCACATATTTATGCTCATGAATGAAAAAGAAACGTTTTGAACGTAAAAAGTTCAAGACTTGTTCGATCAGAAAGAATTGGCCAGATCTAGGGTTCTGGTCGGGAAGAAGGCTGAGATATCGAAACTACATAGTTTCGATATATGCAGACCCATCGAAACTACCTAGTTTCAATATAACCCCTGGCTCGAAACTACTATAGTTTCGATATGCATCACTGATCAAAAACTAAGATTTTACATAAGTTACTTATCGAAACTACCTTGTTTCGATATAAGCAGATCATGACTCGAAACTACCTAGTTTCGATAGAGAGACCTTGACTCGAAACTACCTAGTTTCGATAGAGAGACCTTGACTCGAAACTATCTAGTTTCGATAGAAAGACCTTGACTCAAAACTACCTAGTTTCGATAATGAAAACCATAACCCGAAACTACTGAGTCAAGCATAGTAATGTCTAAGTGTCCCCTAGGAACACAGCCTTATGTCTATGACTTGATTATACAGATTTTGAGTGGTCGTAGTGACACTCAGTAACCAACTAGGTGTAAACAGAAACGATTCATCTGGTGAGTTCTTATTGCCCTTTTTCCTAAACGGTTTTGGGCTGGCATGCATACTGTTAAAGAGATAGTTTTTCAAAGTTAAAGAATATTTTATAAGAATTATATATTTTTATAAAATGAAAGATAAAGAATAAAAGAGTATAGTATTATCTTTTAAACAAGTTTTTGAAAGATAACAATGAGCTAAAGAAAGAACGATAAAGGAGCTGTACTTCGGTACATCTCGACAGTGACAGTGACAGTGACAGTGGCAAATACCATGTTATATGCTTATGTGTTAATATGTGTTATTTGTCTATATGAAAGTTATGTGATTACATTTCTATTTGTGTAATAGTGTAATCGCATTGCATAGTAGTTGCATAGTAGAAAGTCCTGCAGGCATGCTAAAGTAGAAGTCTCACCCTGAGGTGTGAGCAATGCTAAAGGAGCCTTACACTTCGGTGTAAGCAATGCTAAAGGAGACTTACACTTCGGTGTAAGCAATGCTAAAGGAGTCTTCACTTCGGTGTAAGCGAGAAAGTCCCACCCTGAGGTGTGGGCAATGCTAAAGGAGTCTTGCACTGACGTGCAAGCAAGAAAGAAAGTCCACCCTGAGGTGTGGGCAGCGCTAAAGTAAAGGTCTTACCCTGAGGTGTAAGCGAGAAAGGGATCTGGTCCTCGGATCACGATCCATATGTGATAGTTAAAGTATGATAAGTCACTTGTCATGTACAAGTGAAATGATAGACAGACAGAGTACAGGGGGACACCTTAACGGGTTTCCTTAAAGATAAAGTTTTAATGACAGACAGTAACGTAACAGTTTTATAATTGTAACGTTGTAAAGTTTTAAAGTAATAGCTAAAGGGTTTTCAAAGAAAGTGAAAGTAAAGCTTATTTTATTTTTAATAAAACTAAGCTACCAAAGATAAAGTTTTACAGTTTAAAGTAAAGATAGAACTCACCAGCGTTAGCTGACTTTTAGTATGCATGACAGGTAGAAAGGGTAAAGCGAAAGAAAAGTGAAAGAGCCGTGTGGGCTGGATAGCATGGACATCGGGCTGCAGCACTGAAGAATGACATTCCCAATCCTGATAGTTGATGTTATAGACGATGTTTTACATTATCGTTGATGAATGTTTTAAATTAAATGACTTCCGCTGTAATAGATTCTGATTCCTGGTTTAAGAACTATGTTTATGATGTTTTGTGCCAACTATGAGATGTACCCGGTTTGGGGCGTTTCAAGTTGGTATCAGAGCTATAGTTTGAGAGATTCAGACATTTGCGATAATGTCTGAACTTAAACTGAGAATGGGACAAAGGAAAGGAAGGAAAGGAATGTCAGTCTGAGCAGCTCGTCCATGGAACGATGGTAGACAGAAGGTAGTCAATGTCCTTACATAGAACATAGACAATAATGCCTTAGTACAGATAGTAAACAGCAAATGCTATAGCATAAATAGTACCTAGTACATGCCTTAGCAAAGATAGTAGACAGAAGGTAGTCAATGTCCTTACATAGAACATAGACAATAACGCCTTAGTACAGATAGCAGAAAGTAGATGCTTTAGCATAAATAGTACATAGTACATGCCTTAGCACAGACAGTAGATAGTATGTGCCTTATTGTAGAAACTCTGAACTCGGATGCAAATGTTACTCTGAAAGGAAATGTTCAGAACCCGAGTAGTAAAGTAAATTAGTAATTTCATACCGGTCTCTGTAATTAGTAATTTACCTTACTCGAGGTGTTCTAAATTATTACCTATCATGATAACACGAGCTATTTGTGTTTGCAGTAGACACTAATGGCTAGAGTAAAGAGAGGTGGTCGCACTGGGGGTCGTACTGGTCGTCGAGGCCGACCGCCAGGTAACCGAAACCGCCATGAAGAAAGTGAGCACTCCCGCAACGAGACTGAATCGGTGCATGTGGAGCATAATGACAGTGGGAACCATGAGTCGGTTCATGACGATGCCTATAATGAAGCGCTTGAGTTGGAACCGATTGTGAAGGAAGCTATCGCGGCAGAGGTTACTTCAATCCTGAAGAAAGTTCTACCGGAAGCATTGGGCGAGGCCCTTAAAGAGTTTGATATAGGGAAGAAAGAGAAGAAAGAGGAAAGCAACAAGAGAATAGAAATCGCTGATAGTGATGATTCTGATTACGAAGTGGCAACTCGGGGTTGCAACTATAAGTCCTTTCGGGGGTGTGACCCGCCGAAGTATGATGGACGGAAAGATGCTGTTGCCACTTTCGAGTGGATAGAGAGGATGAATGGGGTGATCAACATTAGTGAGTGCTGTGATGACCAGGCGGTCAAGTTTGCCGCTCACTCATTCACTAATGAAGCATTGAGTTGGTGGAGGTCGATTGAAAAAATCAAGTCCTCTACTGAAATGAAAAAGATGAAATGGGATGACATGAAACAGCTACTAATCACTAAGTTCTGTCCACAGAACGAGATTGACAGGGTTGAGAGGGAATTTCTGGGGCTCTGTGCTGGCAGTATGACTCATCGCCAGTACACCTCCAAATATCAAGAGTTGGCTCAGTTGGTTCCACATCTGGTGGACACTGAGGAAAAGAGGATCAAGTACTACATCAAGGGACTACCACAGAAAGTCCGTGTGCACGTGAAAGCTAATGCTCCCACGAGTTTTGAATCTGTGGTATCACTTGCTGGGATAGTTTATGATGACTTCGAATCCGCAGACCCATTGCCTACCGAGAAGAAAGTGATCAATGTCGTTAAACGAACGGCTAAAGAGTGGGCGGGGCCAGAGACGAAGAAACTGAGGATTGAGGATGGGGTTGACTGTGCTAAGTGTGGGAGGAAGCACTCTGGCGAGTGCCGAGTTGGGTTGAATATTTGCTATAGGTGCGGAAAGACCGGACACTACTCTCGAGAGTGCCCCGGGGCGCAGTCATGCTATAACTGTGGGATACCTGGCCACATGGCCAAGGACTGTCGTAAGCCTAAAGCTGCTGGCACTGAGAAAGGGAAGGAGGTCGAGAAGCCAAAGGCAAGGACCCGAGCGTATGCACTGGCACAAGAAGAAGCTAGAGGCGATCCAGATGTGGTGTCAGGTACGTTCATCCTTGATCACACCTTTGTTTCTGTACTATTTGATTCGGGTACCAGTATGAGTTTTATATCATCCTCTATGTGTAGAAAAATGAGAAGCCAAGTTATTAAAGTAGAACAGGCCTTTACGGTAGAAACTGCCGTGGGAAAGATCACGACAGTTATAGAACTGGTAGACAATTGCACGATAAAGATTCAGGGCCATAGATTCCCAGTTAGGTTGTATGTTATGACCTTGGGAGGGTTTGATATAGTCTTGGGTATGGATTGGTTAGCTGCAAACGAAGCACGGATCGTATGTAGACGAAAGATAGTTCAGCTCAAAGCTCCAGATGGTAGCAAAGTTTTGGTTTACGGGGATCGAGACGGTTCGTTAACGAATGTCATATCAATGATAAAAGCAGAGAAGTATATAGGGCGCGGATGCGAGGCCTACCTGGCCTATGTGATAGACAATGATGTAAAAGTGAAAGAGTTAAAAGACGTACCCGTGGTATGTAATTTTCCGGAGGTGTTTCCCGAGGAGTTGCCTGGGGTTACCACCTGACCGGGAGACAGAGTTCCAGATAGACTTAGTGCCAGTTGCCCAGCCCGTGGCTAAAGCACCGTACCGACTTGCGCCTCTGGAGATGAAAGAGCTGATGATACAGTTGGAAGAACTTTTGGACAGAGGATTTATCAGACCGAGCATTTCTCCATGGGGTGCTCCGGTTCTGTTCGTAAAGAAGAAAGATGGTGCCATGAGAATGTGCATCGACTACAGAGAGTTGAACAAGCGTACAGTAAAGAACAAATATCCGCTACCAAGGATCGATGATCTGTTCGACCAACTACAGGGCGCCAGATGGTTCTCCAAGATCGATCTACGGTCGGGATATCATCAGTTAAAGGTAAGAGAAGAGGACATACCTAAGACAGCGTTTCGCACGCGTTATGGGCATTACGAGTTTCGCGTGATGTCTTTCGGCTTGACGAATGTTCCGGCAGCATTCATGAGTATGATGAACCAGGTGTGTAGACCGATGCTAGATAGGTCGGTGATAGTGTTTATAGACAACATACTCATTTATTCGAAAAGTGAAGGTGATCATGCTTGTCATCTTCGAGAGGTACTAGAGACGCTACAAAAGGAAAAGTTGTATGCCAAGTTCTCTAAATGCGTGTTCTGGCTTAAGGAAGTCCAATTCCTAGGTCATGTTATCAACGCAGACGGCATTATGGTTGACCCGACTAAGATAGAGGCAGTACAAGAATGGGAAATCCCGAAGACGCCAACCGAGATTCGGAGTTTTCTAGGATTGGCAGGTTACTATCGAAGGTTCATTCAGGACTTCTCGAAAATAGTTTCGCCACTGAAAAAGTTGACACGTAGAGAAAAAAAATACGAATGGGGTCAGGCCCAGTCCAAAGCATTTGAAGAGTTAAAGAAGAAGTTGACCCAAGCCCCAGTGTTAGCACTACCCGACGGTAACGAGGACCTGGTAGTATATTCTGATGCTTCGGGACAAGGGTTAGGGTGTGTTTTGATGCAGAGGGGAAAGGTGATCGCGTATGCGTCACGACAACTAAAGATTCACGAAATTAACTACCCGACTCACGATTTGGAGCTCACGGCAGTTGTTTTTGCGTTAAAGATTTGGAGGCATTACCTCGACGGGGTGAGATACACAATTTATTCGGATCACAAGAGTTTGAAGTATTTCTTTGAGCAGAAAGACCTGAATATGCGACAAAGGCGGTGGTTAGAATTGCTGAAAGACTATGACTGTGAGATCCTATACCACCCGGGAAAAGCGAATGTCGTCGCTGATGCCCTAAGTCGTAAGGAGACCCATTCTCCTATTAGGGTGAAGGCGTACCAATTGGTGATAACCCCATATTTTATGGCAGAGCTTGAAAAAGCACAGACAGAAGCACTAAAGGAAGAGAACATAAAGAAAGAAAGAATGGTCGGTCAACAGATAAAGTTAGAATTAAACACTCATAGAGTGAGGACCAGATGTGGTCACGTGTGGGTACCAAAGGGCGGAGAGCTTAGGGCCAAAGTACTCGACGAGGCCCATAAGTCTCGATATTCCATCCACCCAGGAACCACGAAGATGTACTAGGATTTGAAGAAAGAGTATTGGTGGCCTAACATGAAGAATGATGTGACCGGATATGTAAGCAAGTGTCTTACTTGCTTACAAGTTAAAGCAGAGCATCAGAAACCATACGGGAAGATCCAGCCTTTGGAAATACCTGAATGGAAGTGGGAGCGTATCACCATGGACTTCATTACAAAACTGCCCCGCACAGCTAAAGGCCATGATACGATTTGGGTTATTGTGGATCGCCTGACAAAGAGTGCACATTTCTTGCCGATTCGTGAAACATATTCATCTGAAAAGTTGGCGGAAGTATTTATCAATGAAATTGTCTCTCGACATGGCGTACCGTTGTCGATTGTATCTGAACAGGACACACGATTTACATCGAGGTTCTGGAAAAGATTTCATGAGTCAATGGGTACGAGATTGAACATCAGCACGGCTTATCACCCACAGACGGATGGCCAATCAGAAAGGACCATCCAAACGTTGGAGGATATGCTCCGCGCATGCATTATAGACTTCGGTGGCAGCTGGGATAGTCACCTACCGTTGGCAGAATTCTCCTACAACAACAGCCACCACACCACTATTGGTATGCCGCCTTACGAAATGTTGTATGGTAGAATATGCCGAACCCTGATATGTTGGGGCGAGATAGGACAGAAAGAGTTGGGGAGTTTGGAGGTAGTTACAACAACCTCTGAAAAGTTTGACCAGATCAAGGCCAGAATGAAAGCTGCACAGGACCGTCAAAAGTCCTACGCAGATAAGAGGCGGAGACCAATCGAATTCAATGTCGGGGATCAAGTACTATTGAAGGTATCTCCCTGGAAGGGGATCATACGATTCAGAAAGAGAGGGAAGTTAAGCCCAAGATTCGTCGGACCCTTCAAAATACTAGCGCGAGTTGGTAAAGTCGCTTACTGGTTAGAATTACCTGATGAGCTTAGTGGAATTCACCCAACCTTCCACGTGTCGCACTTGCGCAAGTGCTTGGCTGACGAATCAGCGCATATGACACTTGATGACATCGAGATAGATAATAGCCTAAATTACATCGAGGAACCCGTCGCCATACTAGACAGGAAAGAAAAGCGGTTATGAAATAAAGTGATACAGTTAGTCAAGGTACAATGGAAGCATCGTAAAGGGTCGGAAGCTACATGGGAAACCGAGACAGAAATAAAAGAGTCGTACCCACACCTGTATGACTTATAACAGGTTTCGAGGACGAAACCTTTCGTAAGAGGGGTAGACTTGTAACATCCCAAATAAATAGAAAATCAAATAAAAGAAAGGGCAAGGTGGGCTTGGCTAGGGGCCGGCCCATGGGCCCGAAAACTGAAAAGAAACCCTTCTAATCAGCAGCCATTTCCCCCATTTCCCTCATTACTTCCTGCGCAAGAACTCTAGATAGAGAGAGAGAGAGATCGGTTAGAGAGAGAAAGCTCGGGACTCAAGCTCAAAGCTCCGGAGATCATCACTCCTCGCATCTAGATCGACTAGCATCGTAAGGAGGACGGAAACAGGTAACCATTGGGCTTAAATCTGAGTTTTTGTGTATTTCAGGTTTTAGCTTAAAAATACATAAAGACATAATTTTTACGTATAAAACTTGAAAAAAATCACATATTTATGCTCATGAATGAAAAAGAAACGTTTTGAACGTAAAAAGTTCAAGACTTGTTCGATCAGAAAGAATTGGCCAGATCTAGGGTTCTGGTCGGGAAGAAGGCTGAGATATCGAAACTACATAGTTTCGATATATGCAGACCCATCGAAACTACCTAGTTTCAATATAACCCCTGGCTCGAAACTACTATAGTTTAGATATGCATCACTGATCAAAAACTAAGATTTTACATAAGTTACTTATCGAAACTACCTTGTTTCGATATAAGCAGATCATGACTAGAAACTACCTAGTTTCGATAGAGAGACCTTGACTCGAAACTACCTAGTTTCGATAGAGAGACCTTGACACGAAACTACCTAGTTTCGATAGAAAGACCTTGACTCGAAACTACCTAGTTTCGATAATGAAAACCATAACCCGAAACTACTGAGTCAAGCATAGTAATGTCTAAGTGTCCCCTAGGAACACAGCCTTATGTCTATGACTTGATTATACAGATTTTGAGTGGCCGTAGTGACACTCAGTAACCAACTAGGTGTAAACAGAAACGATTCATCTGGTGAGTTCTTATTGCCCTTTTTCCTAAACGGTTTTGGGCTGGCATGCATACCGTTAAAGAGATAGTTTTTCAAAGTTAAAGAATATTTTATAAGAATTATATATTTTTATAAAATGAAAGATAAAGAATAAAAGAGTATAGTATTATCTTTTAAACAAGTTTTTGAAAGATAACAATGAGCTAAAGAAAGAACGATAAAGGAGCTGTACTTCGGTACAGCTCGACAGTGACAGTGACAGTGGCAAATACCATGTTATATGCTTATGTGTTAATATGTGTTATTTGTCTATATGAAAGTTATGTGATTACATTTCTATTTGTGTAATAGTGTAATTGCAATGCATAGTAGTTGCATAGTAGAAAGTCCTGCAGGCATGCTAAAGTAGAAGTCTCACCCTGAGGTGTGAGCAATGCTAAAGGAGCCTTACACTTCGGTGTAAGCAATGCTAAATGAGCCTTACTGTCACACCCCAACCGACGGCGAAAAACGTCGGGGCGTGAAGCTGTGCAGACTGTTCATAGCTCATGGTTGCTAAAGTTTGAATAATTTAAACATTCATTTTCATTACACGTAGCAAGTTCATAACATACAAGAACCAAATGTAGCGATTACAAAATATAAATAGTTTAGATTAATTGCTAGGTCCAAATCCTATATGTAGCAGCTTGTAACACTTCAAACATTGTCACCTGAAACATGGTTAAAAACAAAGTCAACTAAAAAGTTGGTGAGAATACATAGGTTTTTGTGTCATGTAATAGAATATAGTGTCGTGTGCATACAATTCATACAAACATTGCAATTAAGGCATTTATGGAGAGATACCATCGTGTGACCTGGTAGTACAATCAAACCTTTGTAACTAGCATGCAAAACAAACGCGTGTTGGCAGTAACAGTCACCCTACCTGGGTGGGTTTGTCAGACTCAATAGATCTATCACTGTTTACTGTAGGCTATAAAATAGTTAATGATTGCACGTGAATAGCAAACTGCGTGTTGGTCTACACACCTAGTACTCAAGCACAAAGCTCAAAATTGTAACACATGATTGTAGGGTGGAATTGTATATTGTGTAGTTTGTAAACATAGTAAATAGAACGCATGTTCCACCCCAAAAGTTTGTAAATAGAGTAAAAGAGGGGCTATGTAACTCACTTGTGTTGGAGCGTGTAGTTTGCACAGATCAACAAAAATACCAAGCGTGTTGTAGGTCGCTACGTTTGACCTATCGAATGAGGGTATAACGCGTGTCACTGTTTGTGTTATTTTGTGTCCAAAGTGGGTTCGTTGGTGGTTTGTGTGTTTAGGGTTGGTTTTGGAATAATAAATTAGTAGCGATATATATATATATATATATATATATATATATTTATTTAAATAAAATTTAATTAAACGATATTTGTTTAAATCAATATATATATATTTGTATAGATAAAAATGATTATATAAATTCACGATTTCATCGGTTTTGAAACTATCGGGAATTAATCGTTTTAAATTTCTAAATCAGCGATTTGGTATATAAATGATTCCCGGGTCTTGGGATTTTATAACTTAAATTTTTATAAACAAGTTTTGAAATGTTTAAATAAAAACATATTAAATTAAGTTTGAAATATAATAAAATTAAAGTTTCTAGTCAAGGAGCACGACCGTGCTCAAGTAGGGCACGACCGCGCTCGTTGCCGGGCGTGACCGTGGTGGTCTGAAACGCGCCCGTGGTCGAGTCAGAAGGTACTTCATAGGTTCTGGACATAGAGCACGACCGTGCTCGTTTCTGGCACGACCGCGTCTAGTGTTTTGTTTTTGGTCAAGACTTGTTTGCTCGGTAAGCACGACCGGGCCACACCTGGGGCACGATTGTGCTTGGTCAGGCACGACCGCGCTCAGGGATGAGCGCGACCGTGTCGGGCCTTTTTCAGACACAATTCGACCGATTCTTATATTAATAGCTTCTGGATTCTTAGGGCTTTCACTTAGTGGATGATTACGAATGTTTCTACATAGTTTAATTGTATTTATATCTTGTCTAGAGTGTAGTTCGAGTAAAATTTATGTTTCGGCTTTTTGGTTCAAAATCGGATCGATTTGAGTGTTTCTACTACGAATTGATATAGGGCTTTCGTAGTAGAGGTAGATACAAAGCTGAAGACGTGTTACTTACTTGCTGAAAGTGGGCAATCGAATGCGGTCGGCTACGGGTCGAGCGGCTTCGTTTCTTGGCGATCAATCGGACGACAGAGGTGTTGTGAGTGTCGAATGAGAGTTCAGGGAGGCTGAGTGGGCTTATATGAAGGCGTAGAAATCATGCAAGTCGCTTTATATCCACGAATTCGAGAAACTCGGTTGTGGTGTGAATGGGATTAAAAAAAATGTGCAAATTGGACGACATTTGATGCGTGTTTCAGACGGAATTCAGACGAGTATGGTCTGACGCGCGAAGACCGGCTTTTCTCCATTTTAAATTTCGCGAATTCAGCGGGTATGGTATGATTTGACTTCTGCAGAGTCAAGTGGGTTCATCAGCGCGACCGTGCCTACTTTAGGCGCGACCGTGCTTAGGTCTGCAGGCGCGACCGTGCCTAGTCCTAGTCGCGACCGTGCTTGCCTAGTTTTGTAGTTTTTAAGTTTTGTTAGTTTTTGGTCCTTGGGGCTTGTGAGATAATGGTGTTTTTGTTTAATTTGTTATTGTAATAGAATAGTTTGTATATGTAACTGCATCGTAGTTTGTTTGTACACGAATCGAAACTGAAATGTGTTTGTTTATTGAAATCAAACGATTACATGATGAAAATCAGAAATGTTATACTTACACTTCGGTGTAAGCAATGCTAAAGGAGTCTTCACTTCGGTGTAAGCGAGAAAGTCCCACCCTGAGGTGTGCGCAATGCTAAAGGAGTCTTGCACTGACGTGCAAGCGAGAAAGAAAGTCCCACCCTGAGGTGTGGGCAGCGCTAAAGTAAAGGTCTTACCCTGAGGTGCAAGCGAGAAAGGGATCTGGTTCTCGGATCACGATCCATATGTGATAGTTAAAGTATGATAAGTCACTTGTCATGTACAAGTGAAACGATAGACAGACAGAGTACAGGGGGACACCTTAACGGGTTTCCTTAAAGATAAAGTTTTAATGACAGACAGTAACGTAACAGTTTTATAATTGTAACGTTGTAAAGTTTTAAAGTAATAGCTAAAGGGTTTTCAAAGAAAGTGAAAGTAAAGCTTATTTTATTTTTAATAAAACTAAGCTACCAAAGATAAAGTTTTACAGTTTAAAGTAAAGATAGAACTCACCAGCGTTAGCTGACTTTTAGTATGCATGACAGGTAGAAAGGGTAAAGCGAAAGAAAAGTGAAAGAGCCGTGTGGGCTGGATAGCATGGACATCGGGCTGCAGCACTGAAGAATGACATTCCCAATCCTGATAGTTGATGTTATAGACGATGTTTTACATTATCGTTGATGAATGTTTTAAATTAAATGACTTCCGCTGTAATAGATTCTGATTCCCGGTTTAAGAACTATGTTTATGATGTTTTGTGCCAACTATGAGATGTACCCGGTTTGGGGCGTTTCAATTACCCTTGTAAAGTTTTTAGTTATGGGTATGATCATGCATGAGTTTGCTTGAGGACAAGCAAAGTTTAAGTGTGGGGTATTATGATATGCCCTAAATTATACATGTTTTGCATGCATAATAATCCCCATATTATGGTACTAATTGATTAAAAGGCTTGCAATTGATACTTAAAGCGTTAATATTTCATAATTGCAGATTATTCGATATCCCAAGATAAACAGAGCAAAAACCAGCTTAAAACATGAAGAAATCATGCTTTTGGAAGACCAAACCCGAGCATTGACCCCCAAGAAGTCAAACCAGGTCAACATAAGTCAACACGGCAGCTAAAAGACGAAACTGGGAAGCAAGGGAGGGTTACACGGCCGTGCATCCCATTGCACGATCGTGCAAACCCAAACTTGCTCCCCAAGGACTTAGTACACTGCCATTTATACCCTGTTTGATTCCCGAGGTGTTTGCACGCCCGTGCAATCCAATGCACGGCCGTGCATTGCTCATTTTGAGGCCTATAAATAGATGGCTTGAGTTCTTCATTCCACACACCTCAACACACCCATCCATACCTCAAGAACACTCCAGAGAGAGCTTATTTCGTAGTTTAGAGTAGAGAGTAGAGAGTAGATGGGCTCTTCCTCCTTGTTCCACAATAGGGGAGCCTATGAAACTCAGCGTTACGCTAGCTAGTATGGCCATTCATGGCTAAACTCTTTGTATTTCTAGGGTGAAGATGAAGTTTGGTGCTTGTTAATGTTTTAACCTATTAATCCAAGTGATATGTTTATGTCTTTAATTACTCGTCCTTAAAACCACCATTTTGTGGGCTTTTATTAGTGTCTAAATCCGTCTTTATATTTGTGAGTGTTCTTGATTTTAAAGCGTAAGATCGTAAAACCTTTTTAATCAAACTTCTTTAGAAACTTGTACGTCTTTTTACAAGCAGAGATTGATAAGCCAATGCTTGGTCAACACTAGTAAGGTCGTACGTCTTTATACGAACTTATTATGCGACCAAGAATTTGTGAACTCATGTTGGGAACGATACGTATTTATACTTGGTCCCATTGTTACACCGCCTCCCGGTGAACAAAATATAATAACCTATTTAACTTTAATACAAAGCATTTACGTTCGATGTCTTAAACCAACCCGGAGATGACCATTCGAAGGGTTGAGGGTAACTGTTGTCCTTAACGGGAGGCACTACCATTTTAATTTAAGGATTTTAATTCGTGAATCAAATGTCGTGAGGACGAGGCTCTAGCGGTGACCCGGGTCACAAGTTTGTAGTAGTCGTATCACTAGATTGGTCAACTTAACATTATCACGTACCAAGCGGATTTGAAACCCAAAGCAATACTCTTCGTGACCTGATCATTTCCAAGATATTTACTTTCCTGCTATTTACCATCATGTTCGTTACATTTCTGTTACACACTTCACGCACGTTTTTACTTTTATGCTATTTACTTTACCGTCATTTACTTTTCTGTCATTTACTATTCCGCTTCATAAGCACACAAAACCCACTCACTAATTAATCCGGCTAAACGATAACAAAAGTTGAGTACTGGAACTCGACCGTGTACATTGGTTCGATACTTGGTTCTTACCTAACTATATTACGTTGCGATAGGTACACTTGCCTATTGTGCGTTTTTAAGTTAAAGTAATTATCATTTTATAAATTTAAAACCTGATCTCGTAAAACCATAATAAAAATATATTATATTTTTATATATTAAAAACGACACATCACACGATAATGACCGACGAAGGAATGGAGGCGGGTTACACCGACTATGGTATTGCGGACCTAGGATTTGCATGGTCGGGTTTAGATGTGCATGGTCGGGTTTTAAAGGGCTAGGCACGAAAAAAATATATATGTATATATATATATACCTAATCTCTTTAAAAGTCGTGACATTACAAACACAATTGTTTTATAATTTTAAGAGTCGTTTAAATACAATAATGTTTGTCACGTTTTTTAAATATAAAAAGGTAACGAAGTAATAATTTAATTATCGTTTCTAAAAGAGTTGGTCTATAACACAAGTTTTATATATGTGTATATATGTATATGTGGGTGTGTGAGGATAGCAAGGAAATGAAACAAAAATAAAAAAATGACAGCGCCCTGCCTTGTAGGTGTAGTAAGCTTTAATCGATAGATCAGGGCATAAGCCTTGATAAGGAACAGGAAAACAAATATATAACTGATACGCACCGCGCATCTTCTTCCCTAAACATCCAAACCAAGAACCCTAGTCCCAAAGATTCACACCCAATCGTGATCAAAACATGGGGCTTTCGAACTAGAATGGAAAATGAGCAAAGGGGAATGGTCATTACCTAAAGGATTGGATCGATTGGGCATGAAATCGAGTTCGTGTGTTGTTTGTTTCTTGTCGCGACAAGAGGGGTACGGGCTGGCCTTGGGGTGGCGATTTCGAGTAGTGATTTGGGATGGGAATGGTTTGCAGTGATAGGAGATTGAAAAATGGCCTCATTATAGTAAAAATCGACGGGTTTAACACAGATTTGATCTATGATTCGAGCCCTTTCATGTCTAAAACCGAAATTTTTTTAATGGTTCTTAAAGGCTCCTGATAACTTGATTAAACGCGAATTAATTTCTCACAAATGCTTGTAATGAATGGAGAAAACAGTTACAAAGACTTTGAGATTCGATTTGGGATGAATTCAAGAGTTTTAACGTGGGTTGAGTTTTCCTAAGTCAAAATTGTCGCTAGAACTTGTTCCAGGGTCCAAATTAATGGGTTGGGGGTTCAATGTAAGTAGAGGGGGGGGGGGTTCAAAAGGTTTAAGGGGGTTTAATTGTTACGGGGGTTTCAAGACTCAACTCATTTATTTTAATTCCTTTTAATTGTTTATAAAACCCATTTTATTTATAACATTTGTTCTTATAAAGTGTAATAAAATTTAAATGTTATTTATTAAATTAAAATGTTTTATGAAGTGGGGAGTTTTATAACAAATTGTTTAAAGGTTTTATTTAACATGTTTAAATATATTTATTTACATATATATAGTTGTAATTAAACATACATATAAGTGTAAAAAGATGCAAACATATTTTTAAGTTCGTGACTTTTATTTTAAAAAAACGAACATTGGACACATAAATACATATGAATATGATAAGAAAGTATATACCATGTAGGTACATGGTTGAAAAGATTTATATGTTTACTTATATATATGTGTGTATATAAATATGCTTACATATGTTATGGAAAAATAATCCATAACGCGAGGCTTGGAAAATTTGAATTGATATGTGTTTAAAATAATAATTAATGCGACATAATGTGTTTGAACAAACACTGGATTTAAATATTGTATTATTATTGTAGATAATAAAATAAATAAAAAGATATATAGCAAAAAAAATCATGGATGTTACAGTATCTCCTAGTTGAGGGAATTTCGACCCGAAATTCAACTGGTAGAGGCTACTGAATCAGGAAAAGATGAGGGTTCGGACTTCAACGAGTTTTGACTGTCGGTTTGAGGAGTACAATTGATAACAAGTTTCAAGTCTGATACTCAAGGTTAGGTATGAATGATGATAGTGAATTTGGTTTGAAGAGATTTAAGGAGGAATTTGTCGAGGAATATTTTGGAATCACATGATGGAATACATCACTTAATGAGAAATTGATGATTAAAACTTGTTTAGGATGTAGTCTAATTTGTTCAAAAAGTATCACCGGGTAAAAATTCCACAAACATGGTCAAGGTCAAAATGATAGAAAACCCTACGTGACACGAATAACGCTACTTCTGACATTATGATAGGAACACCTACGGCGTATCCCTCATGTCCTTATCATATCGTCTCAGTTTTGTTACTACGTATCACGATAGGTTTTATGTCATCACATATAACAGAATTTACTATGTTTTCCATGCGCTGACCTTTATAATTACGTGTGCACCCATAATTACACAAATCGTCGCATGGTCCGTATTGATCATCCTATTGTGTGTGGGCCAAGTGAGGATACAAGTTACTTAGTTCTTGACTATTGTTTTCACATATGCGTTGCTAACAAAATAACTATGTCCCTAGATAATGTAATTAGTTAAAGAATATCAATGTGACACAACTTCATACATGGGTGCCCTAGGTATATAGCATAATCCCCCAGATTACCCATAAAGTTTATAGTTCCCTCGTGTTTGAACAAGAATACGTCAAACCCCGAGTAGTTTAAAGTTTTATAGCTTCCTCGTGTTTGAACAAGAATACGTCAAACCCCAAGTAGCTCAAAATTTTACAGCTTTCAACTTCCATGGGTAAAGTGGATAATCATGCCTTAGGTATATTGTGGACGATCAATTGCAAACAATGTAAACAATCTAGTATCATGCATTTTGTAAACGACCAAGTTTCATGTATAATGTGAACAATTAAGTTTCGTGTTTAATGTAAACAATTTAGTTTCACGTATAATGTGATCATTCACATGTAAATAGTTGACTCTCATAAGTAACGTAAACTATCGAATTTCGTAGGTGATCGAGTTTTGTAGACAAGCGTGTTGTTTGACGTTCATGTATCATGTAGGTAGTTGGGTTTTAAGTTTTCAATTTTGTTGGGGTTTATATGGGTGGTTAACGCCTACGCGAACTAATTCATCTCATTGAGGTGACTAGTAAGCTCATACATTTCCGATGGTGTAAGATAGTGGGAAAGTTTTACAGGTATTTTAGAATAAGGTGTACATGAATAACTGATTTGTGTTTTTTGTTTGTAAATAAACAAGTAATTGAAATTTTACTCTTGTTTGTAAAATAGTAAATAAGTGAAAATAATAAGTTGAATAAATAGATAATTGGGTAAATAAATAAAAACCTTTTATTTATTTAATTTAGTTATCATAAAAACGTTTATTTCATTATGACTTTTCATTACCTTGTAAAGAAACTTAATACCCATCTTGTACAATTGGTTTTATAATAACATTAACAAATATTTCATTCTTTTAATGATTAATTATTTCATTATGACTTTTCATTATCATTCAAATCTTGGCATAATTACCAAATGATTAGGCCGTTATTTCTTTTGCACTATACGGGGCTAAAGGAGGAAAAGATTCCAAGCCTACGGGGCTGAGGAATAAATGAGTCTTCGTGACAAATGCAAGGGGTCTATACTGATGAGTATAAGGACCTTGCTAAAAACTCGGACCCGAGGTACGTCCTAAGACGGTCGCGAGGGGGTTAGCACACCCACTAAAATATACGAATGACGTGACTGGAGGTACGTCTGGAGATGGTCACGGGGGCGCCGAGAGCCCTGGAAACTTGAATATTAATAAGAACCTAAAGGGTTCATGATAAAAGAAATGATGCAGTATACTTACTTAGCAAAAGCTAATTCAAAAACGTTTTTCAAACACTGTAGGAAAGAAGCACGTGGAATAGAGCTTCCTATGGATGATGGCGGATGAAATGAAGAATCCCTAGACTTTTATGTAACAGAATATTGTAAATGTAAAACAATATTTATAAATGAAAAATACACCTTAGTCATTTAATGACAAGGTTTTGATAAACTGGGACCATTTTTCACAATAAAATACTCTGATATAATGAGTAAGATAATGTATGGGACTATCATGATATCGAAAATACTCTGATATAATGGTATCAGAGCACGGTTTGAGGGATTTAAGTATCAGAAAGGGCACTTAAACTCAAACCGTAAGTACTCATGATATAAATAGGGATTCAATCCGAGGCCGTCCAAGAAAGCAGGTATATTTAAATTCCGGTGCTTAAACATGAAAGATGTGAGTATACGTGGGCTGAATTTTGTATGAGATAAGCTCCATATGATAGTTGGGAGTGTCATGATAAGTAACATACATTGCCTTATGTCTGGCCAGTATAGGAGCTAATGTATGGGACTATCATGATATCGCAAACATCATATGATAACTTATTTCAGCAGATAGTAAACCGGGAATGTGAACATGCATGATTAAAATGCATGAATGAATGTGCATATGTGTAAAACGCATATATGAGTCCTTATGTGAAACCCTAGAATACTTGAATAGGGTTAAACTGATAAAAGGCCTATAATATAACACCCTAGACTATGATTATGGTAAATGAATGAGAGATTAAAGCGATGCCATGTTTCAGCAAATGGCTGAACATCAAAACGATGAGGTACGTGACGAGGGAAGCCATAGGAGAACTGAATCTCCACGTCATGATGAGAACGAAGTCGAACAAGTCCCGGAGAATATCCGGAGACAGGTAGCAATAGAAGTAGGAAAAGCGTCTGATGAAAACTTCCCGATCTTACAAACAGGTCTACAAAATTCATTAGAAAGCTGGTTTGAAAACCATAAGGAGATTACTCATAATAGAGAAGGAAGAAATCCAAAGGTTGATACGAAATCAACTCGTTGTACGTACAAGGATTTCATGACATGCAAACCTTTAGAGTTTAAGGGAGCTGTTAATCCCTTAGAAAGCCAGAGGTGGAATGCCTCAATAGAAAGGGCATTCGATACATGCCACTGTGAGAAAGAAGATGAGGTTACCTTCGCCACCAATTAATTAAAAGAACGAGCTGATGATTGGTGAGGAGTAGTGCAGAGAGAAAAAGGTAGAGAGAAAATCAAAGAAATGAGGTGGGAAGAGTTCAAAGATCTCTTCTTAAAACACTATTGCCCTCGAGCGGCAATTAAAAGAATCACTGAGGAGTTTCTTCAACTCCGTCAGACAACAGAGACTGTAGATGAGATCACAAGGAACTTCTTTGATAAAGCTAGGTTCTGTCTGGATTTGTTGACAACCCCGAAGATGTGGATGATGAGATACCATCTCGTTTTAAAAACAGAGATTAGAGAGTTCATCCATCCGTCCAAATGCGTGAACTTGGAGGAGATGATTGATTAGGATCGGGAACGCGAGACTGAGCTAAAGAGGCAGGCTGAGAGAGATGGAAAGAGGAAAGGAGAGAGTTATCCTTCTCTTATGCCTCTTAAGAGGTTTAAGTTCAATAAACCGGGAGGCGGTTCCTCCCCAAGGAAAGGTGTTCAAAGCTGTAAGACTTGTGGGAAAAGGCACCCATGAGAATGCCGATTCAAGTCAACAACTTGTTACAAGTGTGGAAAGACAGGGCACACAGCATTGCAGTGCATGAGTGGCACCCGATTGTGCTACAACTATTATAAGCGAGGACATTTTAACAGGGAATGTCCTGAGCTAAAATCTCAGACGGGAGAAGGGTCGAAAGTGTCAGAGAATGAGGTAAAGAGAATCGAGGCACCAAAACCAAGAGGTAGGGCTTTTCAGATCACTACAAAGGAAGCAAAAGATGTTCCTGACGTTGTCTCAGGTACATTCCTCTTGAATTCCCTTCCTGCTTATGTTTTATTCGATACGGGAGCTAGTCGATCATTTATTTCATTAAAATATGCGAACTCTAGAAACTTAAATAGAAGTAAGTTGGCTAAGGCATTAGAGGTCGAAATCGCGAGTGATCAAAACTGCGTAGTTACTGAAATATGCCAAGATTGCCGACTACTAATAGAAGGAGAAGAATATCTCGTCGATTTAATTTCAATGCCAATACAAGAATTTGACGTGATCATTGGAATGGACTGGTTGTCTTCACATGCTGCAACGATTATATGCAATCAGAAGATTGTACGATTCATGACGCCTACAGGAAAAGAAGTTAGTGTCATTGGTGAACGACGAAACCAGATCAAACTATGTACGATGGCCAAGATAAGTAGGTACGTGAGACAAGGTCATCAAGCCCTCTTAGCCTACGTAGCTGATGTGAAAATGAAAGGGAAAGAACTGGATCAAGTTCCAGTAGTAAAAGAATTCCCAGAAGTATTCCACACGATCTTCCAGGTGCCCCACCTGAAAGAGAAATCGAATTCAAAATTGATTTGATTCCTGAGGCTAAGCCGGTATCTAAAGCCCCCTACCGGTTAGCACCAACTGAAATGAAGGAATTGATGTCACAACTGCAAGAGTTGCTAGACAAGGGATTTATACTGTAGAGTCTTATTTTTATATAAGCTGTTGTCATCAATGTATTTCTTTTGAACATGTTTAGTTAGTTTTTTTTTCTTGTAATTTCAGTTTATGTAATTTCTTGTTTTATTTCTTAGTCTGGGCCATCGAAACTTCCTAGTTTCGGTTGAGTCTGTTCAACCGAAACTAGTAGTTTTGATAAATGGGAAGTTTCGACAGGTTCTATCTTTTGTAAATGCTCAACCGAAACTAGTAGTTTCAGTGAGCATAGTTTCGATACCTGTCAGCTTACTATAAATAGCCTAGTTTGAGAATGTGATGTAGTGCAAAGCACACATCTTTATTCCATTGTTTTAGTGCGTCTTTAGATAGTTTTATATTTGTTTTGATTCGTTTTGATGTACATTTGAGTCTATTGTATATTACAGGAGCTAGTATGAATTACAAGTGAATACGTGAAGAAACCGAGCGAGAGAACAAAGCCGGAAGATCAAAAGAGAAAAAATGGGAATTTCCATCTCTTCGCGGTACGCGAAGACCCAGAAGATTTCTTTCGCGGTACGCGAGGAAGATCAGGAAGGCGCCCGCGAAGGCCCGGCCATAATGTTTCACGACACGTGAAGAGCAATAATTCCGCAAAAACCCTAATTTCCAATATTTAATGTTTTAAACGGCCATTATTTAAGAAGTTCGATCTATTGCCGTCTAGAGAGAGGTCCATAGGCGATTTTGAGACTGGAGAAGCCAATTGAAGAGGAAAGCTTGCATCTTTGTATTCCGGGTTTGTAGTTCTACGTATTCGGTTTGAAAGATTGGATTTTTACCTTTGATTTGAATGTTTGATACCATGATGATTGCTTTTACTTCTGTTTTTGGTTGTTTAAGCATGATCCTAGGCTAGAACATTGATACTGCCTAGGTCATATGATGAATACGTGTTAAAGTTTGGATTTTTATCGGTTTCTGGTTATTATTGAATGGATTTATGATTTAGTAAAGATCTTGATTTGATTATTTATGATGTTAGTGCATGTTTAATTCTGATCTTATGTTTGATTATGATTTCCTGCGTTGATTGTGGTTGTCTGCCAGTTTGATCTGCGTATCTTGATCATAGATCTTAGGGTTTGTGATTAGGGTGGTCTGCTAGACGTAGTATCCATAGGGATTGTAGTTGATTACTGATTAGAAGTGAATGTGTGTCCTAGTTCAATACCCGAGAGGTGAGAATTAGTCGCTTAGTCTTCGTCATTAGGAATCCGAGTGTTAACAGTCTGAGAGGACGTTAGTATTAGGTGTCTAGTGATTGTTACTATTCGTGTCATACTAGTTATCTTAAGATTACCCTGTGCACTCCTTGAGTGTATTGGTGGACGGAGAGACTGAGAGGTAATATGTCTATTAGGGTACTTTATCATAGTTGGAGATACCTGAGAAGTGATCCAACAATCTGGTGAGTTAGTACACTTTAGGTAGCTTAGTTGGTGACATCCTGATAGTGATTAGGGATCCACTAGGTTGTCTAGAGTTGTCATCCTTAGAAAACCAGATCCATCATAGTTTCCAGAATCGGTAGAAGTTGTGCTTTGCAAGTAGGATTCCGACCTAGGTAGTATTCTTCCCATCTCTTGATTTCATCTTTGTTCTTTGTCTGGATAGTTGAGTCGTTCTTAGTTATTGCATTCTTAGTTAATCTTTACTGTAGTAAACCCCCCAAACCAAATTAATCTTTAGTCCGAGTCAGAGTCTAGTTAGCTATTCAGTGTCTCTTGGGTTCGATATCCGGACTTCATTAGTCTATACTGCATTGATCGGTACACTTGCCGGTTGTGTGGTCTAGTATTAGGTCGAGTCTTGGTTTATAAATTTAAAGCCAGAGAGTCTAGATTAGGTTTTACTTATATTAGTTTTTATAGACCGTCTGGACGACATCAGAATGTTTAGGATGTGAGTAGCGGCTGTAACCCTGAACCTTTCTCTTTCACAGTTTTTCTGAATCAATACACATTTGAAGTGATTTCATCTGCTGTCCTTACAATTTCATATTATATTTGTATTGATTCTTGTGTGGTTTGCTGTTATCTTCACCAATTCTGTTTCTAACTTCTGTTTCACCACCATACACACATTCCGCCTGTGTGTGTGTGTAATCGATCTACTGAGTGATTTCCGATTGAAATCTGGACCTACAATTGGTATCAGAGCTTTATGCTCTTGATTTCGGAGTGTATTCAGGTTATTTTGATCGATTTTAGGTGTTTTTTTGGCATTTTATTGAAGTTTTTCTGCATCGGAGTTTTGGAGTACTGTTTCATCGATCTTAGCATTATTTCGTTGAGTTTCTCGGATCTGAAGATTGATTTGTGTTCAGAAGATTTTTTGGAAGCTTTTCGCTGGTTTAGTTTGTTGTTTCTTCACTATTGATTATTGAAGCTTTTCATCAATGGAGTCTGCTGAAGCTTGAAGAAGGAGGTATCAAAACTACTGGGAGACAATTTCTGCTTTTAGTTGGTCATCGAAACTTCTTGTCTGTACTTTTGTCTGGAGAAGGTATCATCAAAACTAGCTTTTTGTCTTGATTCTATCGAAACTAAATTTTGCAGATTGTTCACCCGAAACTACTGGTCTATCGAAACTAGTTTCAATCGAAACTTGTAGTTTCTATCGAGTTTGCTGGATTGTCTGCTAAGTCTTCTTCATCGAAACTAGGAGTTTCGGGCAAGCTTGTTCTATCGAAACTAGGAGTTTCGGTCAGCTTTTTCTCTATCGAAACTAGTTGTTTCGATCAACCCTGTTCACCCGAAACTAGCTACTGTTTGAATTTCTTTTCTGAGATTATGGCAACTTCAAGCACCAATGAGTATGCTGGAGGAAACAAACCACCTGTCTTGTTGTCCACTAGAGATTTTGATGACTGGACCAAGAAAATGAAGACTTTCTTTCAGTTCCATGATCATACTCTCTTGCAGTCAATCACTGATGGTCCACACAAGCTAGTTACTACCACTGCAGATGTTCAACGTCCCAAGCTTGTGTCTGAATATGATGATAAAGATATTGCCTTAATTGCCAGAGATAACAAGGCTTTTGGATCTATTGCTATGGCTCTTCCTATGGATGTGTTCAACATATTTGCTGAGTATACTACTGCCAAAGATCTTTGGGTTGCTTTATGTACAAGATATGAGGGAAGTGCTGAGGTTAGAGAAAGCAAGAGGGATTTAATCAAGAAGCAGTATGAGATGTTTAGTAGTGTCCCTAGAGAACCAATGTCTGAACTGATCAACCAATTCTCAAGCATTGTCTCTAAGTTGAAAGTATTGGGAGCTGAGTATCCCACTGTTGAGTTAAACAAGAAGCTACTTGATTCACTGCCCGAAGAATGGAATATGTACCTGATTATGATAAAGAAAACTGAAAAGCTAAATGACTTATCACAGCAAGAACTCTTCAGCATTCTGGAGTCTTATGAGTTGGAGATAAAGAGGGTGCAGTCACTCCAACTAATCAGTCTGGAAACACAGCTCTTCTTGCAGGTCAAGGTTCCTCCACTTCATCCAACAAAACTACTATGGCTTATTTTCCAACTGATGTCCCACCTTCAATTTCTGGAGTTCAACCTACTACTTCATCCACCTCTCAGAAGCCAACCACTATGATTCCCGATGAGTATCTGCCAATCATGACTACTTTCATGTCATGCTATGATGCACTAATTTCAGGAAACTTGACACCTGTCAGCTTTCAACCTGATGACTTGGAGCAGATCAACCCTGGTGATTTGGAGAAAATGGATATTGATTGGTGTATGGCTATGCTGACTCTGAGATCCAAGAGATTCATCAAGAGGACTGGGATGGATAGATTCAAGCAAGGAAAGACTCTGGGGTTTGACATCAAGAAAGTGAGATGCTACAACTGTGACCAGCTGGGTCATTTTGCTAGAAATTGTAAGGAGCCATCATCAAAGGAGCAGCATGAAAAGAAGAATTCCTCTGGAAAGCAAGCTGCCGTCTCTCCCAAATCTACTACACCTTCCAGCTCCACAGCTCTGGTCTGTCAAGCTGATGGACACTATCATTGGGGAGATCAAGAAGGGGAAGCAGCTAACAAAGCACTGATTGCTAACATTGAAGAAATGGAGAAATGTGTCATGATCGAACCAGCTGAGGATCTCACCACCGTGTCAGCTGAGGTAATGTCTAGACTTTGCAGTGCTAAATCCTGTTTAAATGAGATTCAAAAATATAGATTCATCAACCAGGCTTTGGTCGATGAACGAAACCACATAAAGGTGATGTATGATTCTGTGGCTAAAAATGAGAAACTTTACTTAAAGAAAATTCATGATATTTCTGGAGAAAACCGATCTTTGATTATACAACTTACTACACAGAAGAATAATAATGAAATTTTAACTAAAAGACTTCAAAAGGCCGAAAAAGCTAATTTTCAAGTTGAACACATGGGTATGGATCAGAAAATTCTTTTTGGAATCATTGACAACCAAATTTATAAAAAGGTCACAGAAGGCATCGCCGTATTCCAAGTCTGGAAGATTTGCTGATATGCCAGTTCCTCATGTTCCCACACCTTTTGTTTGCAATTTATCTGCTGATGATTATATTCAAACTTCAGATTCTGACAGTTTTGCTTCCTGTGCAGAGTCAGATTGTGTAGGTTCCGAAGATGATTGTGATGAGAGTTCTAGTAAGAGAAATGTTTTAAATGAACTTGAGTCGGATGAATGTAATAAAATGTCCGTGTCAAAATCAGATATTTGTGAACACACTGAAAATTTGTATTTTGGTTCTGTGTCTTCTGAGCATGACAATTTGAGAAATGCTATTTCTAAGTTTAAGAATGCTTTGCCTTTTGTTCCTAAATCTGTAAATGCTATGAGTTGTATTGCAAATTTTAAAAGTGCAGGAGTTGTTGTGGCTGACATTCCACAAGAAACAATGAGCAATCTGGAATTTTTCAGATTAAAGGAAGATCAAAGTCTTCAAGAAAGAAATATTAAAGAAAGAGTTGCCTCTAGTTCTGATGTCTCAACATCACAATCATCTTCATCATCCTGTGATGACAATTATGAGGCTAAGCCAACATGTGATAAAGTTTGTTTTAGTTGTGGGGAATCCAATCATGTTTTCAAGACATGTAAATTGTCTACATATCATTTCAAAGAAGAAAACGTACCATCTGTTATTCAAAATTCAGTTGATTGTGTTTCAAATGTTTTCTCTAAATCACAATATAGTAGAACTTTGCGACGTAAAATGATTAAAAATGCTAAAAATTGGTCGAAAATGATTTGGAAAATTAAGAATAATGATCTTTTTGAGAATACATTAAAGGAGGATTCTGATTATGATTTCCGAGACGCATCTTGCAAAATTAAAAGATATCAAGTTAGCAATGGCTTGGGTACAAATGTCTAAATAATTCATGATTGTGTAGGGACAATTGAGGAGGACTGGAGACAATATTTGGCATGTCGACAGTGGTTGCTCAAGACATATGATTGGTCACTTTTCTTTGCAAGATTATCATCCAATAGACGGAGACTATGTCGCCTTTGCAGGCAATCCAAGAGGAGGAAAAATTGAAGGTCAAGGAACCGTGTCCAATGGTGTAAATAGCTTGGAGAATGTCAATTTCGTTCCACAGCTGAAGCTGAATACATTGCCGCAACCCTCTGTTGTTCCCAAGTGAGATGGATCCACCATCAGATGCTTGATTATGGGATCACATTTCATGAAACCCCCATCTTGTGTGATAACACCGCCGTTCCTCATATCACCAAGAATCCCGTTCAGCATTCAAAAACCAAACACATTGAGATCAAACACCACTTCATCCGTGATTGTGTCGAAAAGAAACATATCAAGATCGTTGAAGTCAAAACCGACAAGCAAACCGCCGACATCTTTACAAAAGCATTTGATTCTGCCAGATTTGAGAAATTGGTGGAGACGCTCGGCATGATAAACTTTCAGTAACCCTTGTGCTTATTGTCTTATGTCTAAGTATGATTTTAGAATTATGGTCCATTTTTATTTATATATATGAACAACTGTTAAAAGTTTCAAGCATTAATTTTATGTCTAAGTATGATTTTAGAATTATGGTCCATTAAAACTTTATAAAAAATTACCATTTTTGGAAATTTTTGTATAAAAATGTTTTTATAAAAGTCTTAAGGGATTTTGGACAGAAGTATTAACATATTAAAAACATAAATTTGGACTTTTAAATTGGGTGCTAAAATCACATCAAAACCCTAATTTCGAACGAATCAGATTTTAAACTGTAAACCGAACTTTACGCGCGTAACCGCGTTTTTGGACAAACGAAACCGTGACTTGAGATTTTATCACATATAAATTTATAGCTACTGATGTATTTTATTAAAAACTTAAACTTTAAGTTTTAAAGTCACGAATTTATATAAAATCTGGTTTTACAACTGTAAGCGGTTCGTACGTGTATGTACGGGTTTTGGGTATGCAACCGACTGCATAGCCACTTTTATTTTGTTAACTTACTCACACATGTTAGGTGTCCTAAATGCATGTTTCGTGTCTACTTGGTTAGTAGGACTCGGTTAGGACATCATATTTGCGGTTTTTTCGGTTAACCGTACTTTTTGCATTACCGCGCTCATGTGAGTTTCGCGGCCCCAGTTTACCTTTTTACTGTTTTACGGGGGAAAAGCTGTTTCACATACTGTACGTTGTTACTTGGGATTAGGATTACCTAGGTTTACTTATAATTGCATTAAGCCCCCACTTTAACGCAATCAATTAGCTTGGATAGCTGATGAGAATTATGAATAATACTATTTGGGTAGACACTCCCGTCGAGGGTTGGTCGCACCAACCACACTTGTAGGGTCATTTGGGCGCATAATTAGCCATAGTAGGTGTTCGCATTTGACATCTGGATATAGGGGCAACAGCTAGTCTGACGGTTTTGATTGTGGCTTAGGGTAATTAAAATCTTAACACGTGTGCTTGATCATCTCGAGTTGCAAAACTTGCGTACTCACCAACTATTTTTATATTTGACCCGTTTTCGAAACATCCTTTTCAGGTAAACAGTTATGGGGATAACGAGCTCAAAGGGCTTGCTTTTGTGAAAAATTATTATTAGGTACCTTTGGTTGTGGTCAGACATTTTAGACACTTTGTATTGATTCGGGATTTTACATGTATTTGTCTGTAAGGCCCCAAAACCTGGGAGGCCTCACGTATTGGATTTACTCATCAACGCATAGCTCTTAAACATAAGGCATTCACAATCACGACGGAAACGATTTAAAACATAACGTAAGCAGCGGAAAATACATAACTTTTCTTTAACATACTTGTCTAGTACGAATTTAAACTTGTCTTAAAAACCTCATAAACTGTAAACATAAACTACATAACATCGGGATGCTAGATCTTTACTTTGGGTAACTCTTCAAGCCAGCCAAGCATCCATTAGACACCTGCACTCAACTGATATGCATACTAAAAATCAGCAACGCTGAGTGAGTTCTAACGTTTACTTTAAATCAGTCATATAAAAGATTTAACATTTACATACATACTTCCTTTAAGGCTATCTTTACATATATTATCTTTTATCTCATACATTCATTATCTTGACTGAAACTTAGCTCTATCTTTTCATTTCTTCCCGTAATTACCCCAATTGACACAAGTCCAAAGGCCGACAACTAAGGGAAGTTAACACGATGCATCACGTAACATTAGTAACTGCTTAGGCACAAAGCCTACTTAGACACTGAGTTCTGCTTAGGCACTTCAGCCCTACTATAGGCACTGAGCCCTACTATAGGCACTGAGCCCTTCTATAGGCACTAAGCCCTACTATTGGCACATAAGCCCTACTATAGGCACTGAAGCCCATCTTTGACTCTCTATTCGTAGTGATATTCATTCCCGAAGGAAAACATTTCTATTTAATTTCTTTGCTATTTACTTTCTTTAAAACCTCACCTTCGTTCCTTTAAAAATAACTTTACTGCTCATAAAGCTTTCATAAGTATCATTCTTTGCATAAAACGTTTCTGTTGCCTCTTTTAAACTTTCCTTTTTAAATCATGACTGTCGCCATCGTTTATTAGCATCAAATATGTAATAAACACTTTACACTAAGTATGCATATCACCCCAAAAGTAGGCAAGAAATGGGATTAGAACTCACCTGACTTTCTTAGCTACTTTTCTTAAGGCTCAACGATCTGTACGAGTGGTCATAAACGAAACGTGTTAACATCGTGTCATATTAAAACTATCTGTCCGAAATCTACCGGTCGAAAACTCTACTTGACCGAAATCTCCTTTCGATCGAAATCTATTTCGGTCGAAAAGTCTTGTCCGAAAACCATTTCGCCCGAAAACTAATTCGCCCGAAATGTCTTTCATCCAAAGTCTTGTTCCTCCGAAATCTGATCCGTCTGAAATCTCTTTTCGATCGAAATCTCTTTTCGATCGAAATCTCACACCTCGTCCGAAAAACCTTTCGGACGAACTGGACTTTTCGGTCCATTCATCGACTTTTCGGACGATTCATCTGATCTAAGCTAGATTCTTCGTTTTTGATCCAAAATCCCAACTTTTTACGTCCACACTGTTCTAATCTTAACCATGAAGCTGAATCTATGGTTTTTATCAATGTTTTCAGAACCGGACCGGACGTCGAACCGGTCTCCTTATCGGTCCACCGGTCGGACCGGATTTAAGAACCGGACGACGTCATAAATATTATAAAATTATATTAATCCAAACAACCATTAATCCTTTCAAAAACCACCAACAAGTCAATTTCAATAATTTTAAACTAACAATTAGCTATTAAATACGAGGCCAAGAGACTTAAAAAGGATTAAAAAAATATAAAAAAAATTTGTCAACCGGTTCGTCCGGTCCGACCGCGGGTTCACTGCAGGACCGTTTCAGCATACGTAACCAGACCGGCCAGACCACCGGTTCCCGGTCCGATCGGCCAGTCCGGTCCGGGTTTGAAAACATTGGTTTTTATTCAAAAACACACGTAAAAATCTAATCTTTTTGAGGAAAACTTGTTGAAACCCTAAAAACCCATTTTAAACAAAATCTCATATCTGAACGAGTTTTGTTACATGATTGTGCTTGATTCTTCGGAGAAGCTTCAAACAAATGCTGGAGAAGAAGGTTGAGACGATCTTGGGACAAAAACCGACACTCTCTCTCTAGGTGCTTTCTCTCTCTAGAAAGTGGGGAAGATAGAGTGTGAAATGAGGTGGTTTGGGATGAGGGTTAGGGTCTTAAGGCCCACCCTCACCTTCAGCTCAGCCCACCTAGCGATCCGGCCCAAGGCCCGGTCCATCACGCTTTCCTTTGATTTAAATTTTTTATGTAAATCCCGTGTTCGTTTTATCGCTTTCGAAATACGGGATGTTACATTGTTCTTTCAATAGAGGCTTGTATTATGGTTCAATGTAATGCACAGTTTTCATTTTAGTTTTCTCTTGTACTTATGTTCAATGCGATATATCGGTCCGTCACGCCTTTGCTTGGCGGCTATGCACTTCCGGACCTCCTAACGGACCGTTACCAGGCTGTGACGGACCATCACGAGGCTGGGTCACTGGACCCTAAGCCTATCATTACAACCCTTTACAAGCCCTCTTGATTTATGCATATATTTTATGTCAATTGGTGGAGATTTGATTTTTATACAAGCCTATTATTATGCGAGCATTAGTTATAGCATTGAGTGTTCTACTTGACATACTTTATCCATATATTAAACCCGAGTGTTGAGTGAACATTTGTGAGACGGTAATTTTGTGCATAATCATAGTTCCATCAAGTATGTTAGGCTTACTACCCTTGTAAGGTCCCAAACCCGGTAACCCTACTTGTTGGCACAAACGCAAGCTAAGTAGTCATAGACATCAAACCAAACACCATTCATTGCAGCGAAAATCAAATAGTTAAACCAATGGTCAAAGATCTGACCCAAATATAATCCAAAACAAGTACTTATGTATAAATATCTTAACGAACAATTTAAAACCCAATGTCATCACAGACACGCGCGGTAACCAAATGCCATTCAGAAGTCGCCAGCTCAATTCTTCTTCTTACCTAAAATACATGTCTAAAATGTCAGCTACGCTGAGTAAGTTCTACAATAAATTATTAGGGATAATAATTCCCTAAACTGTTATTAAAATGGTTTAAAGCTCAAAGGTATTAGCTCATAAATGATTTATATCAAGCAAGTATTCATAATCAACGACACACGTTTATTTCCCGTTCACTATATCTGAAGATACAAGCAAACACAGCCACCTGCCTGAATGTCGTCAGACACATTAACCCGTTGACTGATGCCAACACAATGTCAAGCTTACGCTTAACCACCTGCCACAACCATCAAGTATGTGACACACTCTCATGCATAACATGCAAACACAATGATTATCAAAATAAATGTTAAGCACACGACACTGTCTACGCATACCTTTACCAATAACTCGCTAAACATGTATTTCGTGCCCAAAATGCTAAAACAATTAAAAGTGGGCGATAGAAACTCACCTTTTCGTGACAAACCCTGGAATACTAGGACTCGTTAACTTCACGTGCTCGCCCTTCGATCTCGCAGCTAAAACACACATAACATACAAGTCAATACACGACTCGTCACTTACACTCTCGTTTACACGCATGACACGACCACGTGTATGGTCGCCCGCGCATGCATGTCACCATGCATGACGTGTATGCGATGTGTAAACACCCTCACCCTTCCCATGCATTCCCCGGTCAACAAATTCGCACGCAACAACCTGAACTAAACCCAAACTGACCCACTACGGCTTTGTGTCTCCCCGTCGTCCCAACTTAGCCATGGCCATCCCTACGCATGGCTGACTCGGCTACATGCCATCACCCCAGCCCCCCTTCGGCCTCCGGAAGCCTACACAGCCACTGCCGGCCCGTTGGGTCATCGCCGTGGTCACACGAAACCACCACAGCCCCTGTCACCTTATCCCGATCGTGACCCGATTCTCCCCTACGCACCACCACCTCCTCCGAGACCATTTCAACCATGAACAGCTCCCCCGGGTCCTCCCGTTCCTCGCCCTCCGTCGCAAACCACCACAGTCGCCCCCCAGGGTCTCGGCCAAACCCCACATTCCCGCAAATGGGTCTCACTGTCACACCCCCGCCAAGGCGGAAACATGAGGGGCGACGAAATTGAATCATTACACATGGAATAAAGAAAGTACTAAGGAATTTATTTAAAAACCGATAGTCATTACATCAAGTTTAATTCAAATAAAGCAAACAACCAAATAGTTTCATTTTCAATTTAAATCTAAGCTAGGTCCACTAAGCCTTATCCTTGAATCCTAGCGTGAGCACGACAACAAACTAGTTTCCATTACCTGAAAAACATGCTAAAATAGGTCAACTAAAAAGTTGGTGAGAACGTAGGATTAGATAGATATAATAATAGATAACAAGAAGCAAATCATAAACAAGTTTCAAATTCCATTAAAACTACTATACATGAGTCCACAACCAAACCTATTGATCGATAGCTCTCCCATCCAACACCTTGTCAGGGTGTTAGACTAAGTATAAGTGTCAAAAATGCAATTTCTGAACACCCAACTCCTTCCAAGTTGTTCAGAATCTACAACTTGAAGGACGCTCGGAATTGATTGGCATGCATCAACCGGAGGACCGGATGGGCTAGTCAGGCCAATAGATCTATTTACGTACTCCCGTGGCTTCCCCGAAGTTAATGGTTGTGTAGGTTTTAGAAATTAAGAGAGACTAATGTCGCCCAGACGGTCTATAAAAAAACTAATAAAACCTAACCTAGACTCCTAGGTAATAAATGGAGTACCTTCGAACTAAACCGCACTGACAGTCAAGTGTACCTATCGAGTGTAGCACAGCTTAACAGTAAACCGGAATATCAAACCCTAGAGACACTGAATACTAATACTAGACTCTGACTCGGACTTATGATGATTGGTTTGGGGGGTTTTCTATACTAATGATTAAACTAATAATGAAAACACAAGAACGACTTCAACTATCAAACAAGAACTTGAAGGAATATCAGGAATGGGAAGAATACCACCTAGGTCGGAATCCTACTTGCAAAGCACAACTTCTATCGGTTCTGGAAACTATGATAGATCTGGGTTTCTAAGGAAACAGCTCTAGACTAACTAGTGGATCCCTAATCACTCTCAGGGTGTCACCAACTAAGGAACCTAAAGATGTAATAACTCACCAGATGGTCGGATTACCTTTCGGTCTCTCCAATAATGATAATGTACCCAAAAGACGGATTACCTTTCAGTCTCACTGTCCACAATACATTCGAAGAATGCACGGTGTAATCTTAAGATAACAACTATGATTCAGAGTAGCAACAATCACTAGACACCTAAACCAGCTTCCTCTCAGACAGCTGACACTCGGATTCCTAATGACGAAGACTAAACGACTATCTCTCACTTATCGGGTATTGAAATAAGATACACACTCAATCTAATGAACTATTCAATCACAACTCCTATGGTTACTATGTCTAGCAAACCACACAAACAATCACAAACCCTAAGATCTATGACCTACTGTAACATTTCGGATTTTAGTATGCCTATTTCAGTTCAATGTAATGCAATTTCAAGTTCTATACTCGTGCGATGCCTCATTATTTTTCTCGTCGTAAAATTTAATGCAATGATCCTATACAAATTCGCAAGTTTTACTCGATTATTTACATTTAAACGCTATACAAGAAACTATTTGGTACAAACTTATCAAACCTGAAAAGTCAAGGACTAAAATTGAAAAACATCAAGAAACCCTAGTTAGCACGGTCGTGCTTCGTTCTAGCACGGTCGCGCCAAGTGCTTTGGCACGGTCGCGCGACCTGCTCTGGAACGATCGCGCCCGGTGCCTAGGCACGGTCGCGCCTCTCCTTGGCACGGTCGCGCCTGCGTAACAGAAAAACGTAAATGCAGATTAATCACCCGATCGTTCGAATCCGAAACCGTTATACGTTTCTTTTCCCCTTAACAATTGTATTACCACTTTTCAAATCCCAAACGCCTCAGTATTCATTTGCAAGAAAACTCTCTCAAGCAAATTTCAAGAAAGAAACTCTCTCAAAGCTTTTCGACCCAAATTCTCCCAACTCAGTAGCAGAATCGCGATATCAAACCATCTCTGAAGCTTCCGGACTGTCTGGATTGACCGGAGTTGCAGTAAAGATCGTCGGAACTCGAGCCGTCGTCGCCGGAGCTTCCTTCCAACCGTTCTCTATAAATTCGTTTCGTTTCAGGGTAAATATAATCGTCTTCTCATTCATTTCAGTATCATTATCAAAAGCCCTCATCCAATTTGGGCTTCCACAATAGAAATCGACCAGAATCAGAAACCATGTTTCCAATAAAAATGATTTAATCGAACCCATACTTAAACTCGATTTCCATACAATTAAGTTATATGAAAAGACTCTTAATAACCTATTAATCAAAAGCCCTAACAATTCCAGTGTTTAAAATACAAGAAATTCTCGATTCGTGTCTGATTTAGTTTAGACACGGTCGCGCTATTCATCTAGCGCGGCCGTGCCTCGTTTAGCGCGGTCGTGTCGACTAGAAGCGCGGTCGTGTCATCCGTCCAGACCTTGTCATGCCCTTTGGGCTAGTCTCTGTTGTGTCTTAAAATCATAGACGCGACCGTGCCGGGCTAAGGCACGGTCGTGCCTGATGACTTGTCTAGATTGTGCTCCTGATTGATCAACCCGGTCGCGCCCCGACTAGCGCGGTCGCGCCCGTGGTTTGAGCACGATCGTGTCCTTCCGAGGCACGGTCGTGCTAGACTCAGAATTTTTAACAGAATTATAATTTTTATATTTTAATCAGTAAATGTTTCAGATTTTATAAAAAATATGTTTTCTGTATTTAAAAATAGATTAAAAGTTTAATCTTGGCATAAATGTAATTTATTGAAAAGTTTATAAAAATTAAATTTATATTTATTATCTTACACTTAAATGATATTTTAAATAATTAAGTTATAAGATTTATAAATAATGATGACTTATTTACTTTACATTTTAAATCAAAATCGTTTTATTTATTTATACTTAATTACAATTAATATTGACATTATTTCATAAACTATAGTTATACACTTATTTATTTAATTCAAACCTAATTAAATTGTTTCAAACATATTTTACCTCAAACTTTATATATTTTATTCAATCCTTTTTAAATACAAACCAATGGTTTTACATACAAATCCAACTTTCATTCTTAAACTTTATACATCTATGTGATTCAATGCATATTACTATTTAGGTTAAAGTGTGCTTTTCAAGGATCTTTTGCTATCTATATTCCTTGTTAGCTTCACTTCCATACCAAGTGAGTATTCACAACCCCTTTTTACTCTTTTACACTTTTGGGGTGGAACATGAACTCTATACTCATTACACATTACACAATTACATTTACACAAACAACACAAGTGCAAAGATCCTATTTACATACATGTGTGCAAAAATTTGAGCTTTGTGCCCGAGTGCTAGGTGTGTTTAACCTTTGTATGCTCTTATGTGCAATCATTAACTATACAAGCCGACGGTTTTCAATGATGGATCTATTGAGTCTGACAAACCCACCCATGGTACGCGGTGATTGAAACCGACAATACACTTTGTTTTGCATGCTAGTTACAAGGTTTGATTGTACATTTGGTTACACAATAGTTACTCCCCATGAATGCCTTATTTATCATGTCATGTAAAGGATTTGTTTTCAACTATATGCTATCTATATACAACTGTGTTATACTCACCAACTTTTTAGTTGACTTTATTTTATTCATGTTTCAGGCCCCAATATGTGAGATTGATTCAAGACGTGTTCAACATAGGATTTGGACTTAGCAAAATAAATCAAGAACTTTATGAATTATTTTATGTATCTTGTTTGAATTTGGTTTTGTACTTGGATTATTTGAAATGCAATTTGACTTTAATATATTTCAATTTAGTCAACCATGTGCTATGAACAGTCTTACATGTCCCGCCCCGATGATTCCGCCATCGGTCGGGGTGTGACAGATTGGTATCAGAGACTTGGTTATAGGGATTTAGGTTATTAGACATCTTGACCTAGACTATAACTTTAGGACACCCACTTATATTATGCTTCATGATTTTGTGCTATGTGCTACATGCTATGTGCTACATGCTTACCATGATTAATTATTATTATATTTGCTACCTTCTTTGTTAGAAATGCATGACTTATTAGGATATTCTTAAATAATAATTAAATAAATAACATCCTTTCCTATGGCCTAAACCTCTTATTATTCTTATCTTCTTTTTCTATCTTTATCCTTTCTAAGCATGTGGAAAATTCTTGAAGCAAAAATCTTTAAATAAAATTTTTATTTCTTCGTTGAGGTTTTTAAACTTGTTAAATTATTTGAGGACACGTGCAATCTGGAAGGGTGACACCTGTATTTTGGGTTTTCTGTCTAGGAAAGCATTTCGCATAAATCCCAATCAACCGAGGGAACCGTATGCTTTCCTGGGAACTCCCGAGATGAGTGTTTACCTATAGGCTAAAGCATGTCTCCTTGAAAATTATATGAGTTTAAATTAACCTTAATATGCCTTAGTATTCAAGTGAATTTTTGTCACTTTTGAGTACAATCCAAACTATGATTATCTATCTTTTATTTTGTTATCTCATTCTATTAAATCCTAGCAATTCTCATAAGTTCTTACAATCTCTCTTGTCTTGTGTTTCAAATCTGTAGAATGCCTCCTCGTCGTGCTCCCGCCGCTAACGCCAACTCCGACATTGCTACTATCCTTACTCAATTGGTGACACAACTCACCCAAGCCAATGGTGCCACTAATGGCAATGGAAGCAATAGTGGTAATAATGGTGGTAATGGTGGAAATGGTGGTAATCCATCCCAATGCACCTTCAAGCACTTCAATTCGTGCAATCCCCTAAAGTTTTATGGAACCGAAGGAGCTACCGGACTCCTCCAATGGTTCGAAAGTATTGAGAATACCTTTCTCAATAGTGACTGTCCCGACAACCTCCGTGTTCGTCATGCTACTAGTGTCCTTCAAAAGCGGGCACTTACATGGTGGAATGGGGAGAAAAGGAATAGGGGTGTTGATGTAGCTATGGCCTTACCTTGGGATGAGGTCAAAAGGCTTATGACCGAGGAGTTCTGTCCTCGCAATGAAGTGAAGAAGTTAGAGGCCGAATTTTGGGATCTTGCCCAAGATAGTGGGGAACACTTGGCTTACACAACTCGGTTCCATGAATTGAGTCTTCTTGTGCCCCACATGGTCACTCCATTATCTCGTTGTATCGAAAAGTACATTGGTGGGCTACCAAGACAAATTCAAGATACTGTCTTAGGTAGAAATCCTGCTACTTTGGAAGATGCCATCCGCCTGTCTGCTACCCTAACCGATAATCATGTTAAAGCTGGAACTCTTACCAAAAAGGGTTCTAAGAAAGTTGTTGAAACCGTAACCCCTCCTAACCACACCAAAGAAGCTACAACCGAGCCCTCTCGCAACACTAGAAAGAGGAAGGTTAGAAATTTTGCTGTGGTTACTCCTGCTGTTCCCGTGAACCAAGCTGCACCTATGGTTCAAGCACCAGTCAAAAAGCCATATGGTGGAATTTACCCACTTTGTGCCACCTGCAACTATCATCATCCCCAAAACATCCCATGTCGCCTTTGTACTTATTGTGGGAGATATGGTCATACGGTTAATGTTTGTAGGACCAAAGCCCTTACGGGCCAAGTCAACCCTCCAAACCAAACCGTACCTCAAGTGGCTAATCAAGGTGCTCCCGCCATTGCTAATGGGCGTGCTTGTTATGAGTGTGGTGACCCGAATCATTTTCGTAATCTATGTCCAAGGCTCGCAAATACTAGACAAGGTGGAGCTCGTGGGCGTGCTTTCAACATTAACGCCAACGAAGCTCAAGCCAACAACGACGTGGTTAATGGTACGTTCCTTGTTAATAGTCAATATGCCTCCATTTTGTTCGATACCGGTGCCGATAAAAGTTTTGTGTCACTAAATTTTGAGCCTTTACTTGCAAAGACACGATCCCAATTAGAGAAAACCTTCACCGTTGAAATAGCAAATGGTGACTCCCTTACAATTGAGTCTATTATCTATGATTGCTCTTTAGAACTTAATGATCATGCATTCCCAATCAACCTTATTCCAATGCCACTAGGAAGCTTTGACATTATCATAGGTATGGATTGGCTATCAAATCATCATGCCGAAGTTATTTGCTTTGAAAAGTGCATCCGAATTCCGCTACCTTCGGGAGAAACCTTAAGGGTTTTTGGTGAAAAGCCTTGCAAGGGTCTTAAATTGATGTCTTGTACTACTGCTCAAAAGTACTTGCGAAAGAAGTACATCGCCTTCCTAGCTCATATTGTTCAAAAGGATGTCAAGGAGAAGAGTATCCAAGACATTCCCATTATTCGAGATTTTCCCGAAGTGTTTCCTAAAGATTTATCCGGTCTTCCTCCCGTTCGTCAAGTCGAGTTCCGTATTGATCTCATGCCCGGAGCTAACCCTGTTGCTAGAGCTCCTTATCGTCTTGCACCTTCCGAAATGCAAGAGCTCGCAAGTCAACTTCAAGAACTCTCCGATAAAGGGTTCATTCGCCCGAGTCATTCACCGTGGGGTGCACCCGTCTTATTTGTAAAGAAGAAGGATGGATCATTTCGCATGTGTATTGACTATCGCGAACTCAATAAGCTTACTATCAAGAATCACTATCCTTTGCCTAGAATCGATGATCTCTTTGATCAACTTCAAGGTTCTACGTGTTTCTCGAAGATTGATCTTCGATCTGGTTATCATCAGCTCCGTGTTCAAGAAGATGACATTCCTAAGACTGCTTTCCGAACAAGGTATGGTCATTATGAGTTCATGGTTATGCCTTTTGGATTAACCAATGCACCCGCAGTTTTCATGGACCTCATGAATCGTGTGTGCAAACCGTACCTTGATAAATTCGTGATCGTTTTCATTGACGATATCTTAATCTATTCCAAGACTAAAGCCGACCATGAAGAACACCTTAGATTGGTTTTAGACCTTTTAAAGAAAGAACAACTATATGCCAAGTTCTCCAAATGTGAATTTTGGTTAAAAGAAGTTCAATTTCTTGGTCACATCGTCAACGACAAGGGTATTCATGTTGATCCTGCTAAGATCGAAACGGTTAAAAATTGGAATGCCCCGAAGACTCCTACCGAAGTTCGTTCATTTCTTGGTCTTGCGGGTTATTATCGTCGTTTCATCTCAAACTTCTCAAAGGTTGCTGTCCCTCTTACCGCCTTGACCCATAAGGGTAAAGCTTATGAATAGGGACCGAAACAAGAAGAAGCTTTCCAAACTCTTAAGCATAAGTTGTGCAATGCTCCCATTTTGACTCTCCCCGATGGAAATGATGATTTAGTTGTCTATTGTGATACTTCTAACCAAGGTCTTGGTTGTGTCCTCATGCAACGAGGAAAAGTGATCGCTTATGCATCAAGACAACTCAAAATTCATGAAAAGAATTATACGACGCACGATCTCGAGTTAGGTGCGGTCGTATTCGCGTTAAAGATTTGGAGACATTACCTATACGGCACGAAATGTGTGGTATTCACCGACCACAAAAGTCTTCAACATATCTTCAACCAAAAAGAACTCAATATGAGGCAACGACGTTGGGTCGAACTCCTTAACGACTACGACTGCGAGATTCGTTACCATCCCGGCAAAGCGAATGTTGTAGCCGATGCCTTGAGTCGAAAGGACCATGTTATGCTTCATTGTGCCCGTATTCAATCCGATATTCAAACCCGTATCCTGGAAGCTCAACACGTCTCGGTTACCGAGGGTAACATGTATGAAGAAATGTCGTGTGGTGTTGAACTTCTTCTTGAATCTAAAACCAATGGCTTACTATATTACTTGAACCGTATTTGGGTTCCCGATCGCGATGATCTCCGTACAATTCTCATGAATGAGGCTCATAAGACTCGTTATTCTATTCATCCTGGTGCGGATAAAATGTACCAAGATCTTCGTCAGCTTTATTGGTGGCCCGGTATGAAGAAGGACATTGCTCTTTATGTTGCCAAATGCTTAACTTGCTCCAAAGTCAAAGCCGAACATCAGCGTCCTTCTGGTTTACTCGAACAACCAGAAATTCCCGTGTGGAAATGGGAGAATTTAGCTATGGATTTCATTACCAAGCTCCCTCGCACCTCGAGTGGTTATGATAGTATTTGGGTGATCATTGATCGACTCACCAAATCTGCCCATTTCTTGCCTATTCGTGAAGACTTCAAAGTGGAGAAATTAGCCCGAATTTACGTTGATGAAATTGTGAGCCGTCATGGCGTTCCCTTGAACATAATATCCGATAGAGACGCTCGGTTCACTTCTCGATTTTGGCAATCTCTCCAATCTGCTCTTGGTACTCGTTTGGATTTGAGCACGGCTTACCATCCCCAAACTGATGGTCAAACCGAGCGAACAATCCAAACTCTTGAAGACATGCTTAGAGCTTGTGTAATCGATTTTGGTGGCAATTGGGATTCACATTTATCCCTTATTGAGTTTTCTTATAACAATAGCTACCACACAAGTATCAACATGGCTCCATTCGAAGCTCTCTATGGTCGCAAGTGTCGTTCTCCGATCTGTTGGAACGAGATTGGTGAAGCACAAATCACCGGTCCCGAGTTAATTCAAGAAACTTCCGACAAGATTATTCAAATCCGTGACAATATTCGAGTAGCGAGGATTCGACAAAAGAGTTATGCCGACAAGCGTCGAAAACCCTTGGAATTTCAAGTCGGTGATCTCGTTCTTCTTAAGGTATCTCCATGGAAGGGTGTGATCCGTTTTGGAAAGAAAGGCAAGTTATCACCTCGTTATGTTGGTCCATTCAAAATCCTTGAAAGGATTGGGAAAGTGGCTTACAAGCTCGAGTTACCTCCATCTCTTGGCAATGTGCATCCTACATTTCATATATCTAATCTAAAGAAGTGTCTCGCTGACGAAAATCTCCATATACCGCTTGACGACGTGCGCATTGATGAAAAGATGCACTTCGTTGAGAAACCGGTGGAAATTATGGATCGTGAAGTCAAGCAACTCAAGCGAAGTCGCATTCCTATCGTTCAAGTTCGTTGGGAATCTAAGCGTGGTCCTGAGTTCACTTGGGAACGAGAAGACCAAATGAAGCTCAAGTACCCTCATCTTTTTACTAATAATGTTGTTTCCTCTAGCTAAATTTCGGGACGAAATTCTCTCAACATGGGGAGACTGTAACATTTCGGATTTTAGTATGCCTATTTCAGTTCAATGTAATGCAATTTCAAGTTCTATACTCGTGCGATGCCTCATTATTTTTCTCGTCGTAAAATTTAATGCAATGATCCTATACAAATTCGCAAGTTTTACTCGATTATTTACATTTAAACGCTATACAAGAAACTATTTGGTACAAACTTATCAAACCTGAAAAGTCAAGGACTAAAATTGAAAAACATCAAGAAACCCTAGTTAGCACGGTCGTGCTTCGTTCTAGCACGGTCGCGCCAAGTGCTTTGGCACGGTCGCGCGACCTGCTCTGGAACGATCGCGCCCGGTGCCTAGGCACGGTCGCGATTCTCCTTGGCACGGTCGCGCCTGCGTAACAGAAAAACGTAAATGCAGATTAATCACCCGATCGTTCGAATCCGAAACCGTTATACGTTTCTTTTCCCCTTAACAATTGTATTACCACTTTTCAAATCCCAAACGCCTCAGTATTCATTTGCAAGAAAACTCTCTCAAGCAAATTTCAAGAAAGAAACTCTCTCAAAGCTTTTCGACCCAAATTCTCCCAACTCAGTAGCAGAATCGCGATATCAAACCATCTCTGAAGCTTCCGGACTGTCTGGATTGACCGGAGTTGCAGTAAAGATCGTCGGAACTCGAGCCGTCGTCGCCGGAGCTTCCTTCCAACCGTTCTCTATAAATTCGTTTCGTTTCAGGGTAAATATAATCGTCTTCTCATTCATTTCAGTATCATTATCAAAAGCCCTCATCCAATTTGGGCTTCCACAATAGAAATCGACCAGAATCAGAAACCATGTTTCCAATAAAAATGATTTAATCGAACCCATACTTAAACTCGATTTCCATACAATTAAGTTATATGAAAAGACTCTTAATAACCTATTAATCAAAAGCCCTAACAATTCCAGTGTTTAAAATACAAGAAATTCTCGATTCGTGTCTGATTTAGTTTAGACACGGTCGCGCTATTCATCTAGCGCGGCCGTGCCTCGTTTAGCGCGGTCGTGTCGACTAGAAGCGCGGTCGTGTCATCCGTCCAGACCTTGTCATGCCCTTTGGGCTAGTCTCTGTTGTGTCTTAAAATCATAGACGCGACCGTGCCGGGCTAAGGCACGGTCGTGCCTGATGACTTGTCTAGATTGTGCTCCTGATTGATCAACCCGGTCGCGCCCCGACTAGCGCGGTCGCGCCCGTGGTTTGAGCACGATCGTGTCCTTCCGAGGCACGGTCGTGCTAGACTCAGAATTTTTAACAGAATTATAATTTTTATATTTTAATCAGTAAATGTTTCAGATTTTATAAAAAATATGTTTTCTGTATTTAAAAATAGATTAAAAGTTTAATCTTGGCATAAATGTAATTTATTGAAAAGTTTATAAAAATTAAATTTATATTTATCATCTTACACTTAAATGATATTTTAAATAATTAAGTTATAAGATTTATAAATAATGATGACTTATTTACTTTACATTTTAAATCAAAATCGTTTTATTTATTTATACTTAATTACAATTAATATTGACATTATTTCATAAACTATAGTTATACACTTATTTATTTAATTCAAACCTAATTAAATTGTTTCAAACATATTTTACCTCAAACTTTATATATTTTATTCAATCCTTTTTAAATACAAACCAATGGTTTTACATACAAATCCAACTTTCATTCTTAAACTTTATACATCTATGTGATTCAATGCATATTACTATTTAGGTTAAAGTGTGCTTTTCAAGGATCTTTTGCTATCTATATTCCTTGTTAGCTTCACTTCCATACCAAGTGAGTATTCACAACCCCTTTTTACTCTTTTACACTTTTGGGGTGGAACATGAACTCTATACTCATTACACATTACACAATTACATTTACACAAACAACACAAGTGCAAAGATCCTATTTACATACATGTGTGCAAAAATTTGAGCTTTGTGCCCGAGTGCTAGGTGTGTTTAACCTTTGTATGCTCTTATGTGCAATCATTAACTATACAAGCCGACGGTTTTCAATGATGGATCTATTGAGTCTGACAAACCCACCCATGGTACGCGGTGATTGAAACCGACAATACACTTTGTTTTGCATGCTAGTTACAAGGTTTGATTGTACATTTGGTTACACAATAGTTACTCCCCATGAATGCCTTATTTATCATGTCATGTAAAGGATTTGTTTTCAACTATATGCTATCTATATACAACTGTGTTATACTCACCAACTTTTTAGTTGACTTTATTTTATTCATGTTTCAGGCCCCAATATGTGAGATTGATTCAAGACGTGTTCAACATAGGATTTGGACTTAGCAAAATAAATCAAGAACTTTATGAATTATTTTATGTATCTTGTTTGAATTTGGTTTTGTACTTGGATTATTTGAAATGCAATTTGACTTTAATATATTTCAATTTAGTCAACCATGTGCTATGAACAGTCTTACATGTCCCGCCCCGATGATTCCGCCATCGGTCGGGGTGTGACACCTAGATACGTGTTAGGGGTCAATTTTATGATCCAGAATCCAGGACCCGAGTATACTATGATCCGGAATCTGGGATCCTGAAATCGATTATTTGTTCCCCTATCTTAATTTATATACGCAGGTAAAACGTGTTGACTCATTCATCCCTGAAGAATCGGTCAAGAGGTCAAAGAGAACATGTGAAACTTGCTGGAGAAGCTCTATAACGATCATATTTGAAGACCGAGTAAAGATCCGGGATTCTCGGATATTTTGTTATTCTATTTTTGTATTTAATTAGCAGTAAGATCGAATAGGAAACACATCACAATACACTTAGCAATTCACAACAACTCTGTAACACATAGATTTCGATCGTTGCTCACATTTGTAATCATTTTTATCGATTTATACAATACTAGGAGGCAAGTGACTTTCAGTCATTTCCCGAGGTTTTATGCTGGCAATCCTTAGGGATTAAGGGCTTTCCTCGTAAACACTTGTGTCCTTTTATTGCTTTATACGCTTTATTCATCACGGATCTTACAAGCACACTACCTCACTTATTAAGTTTGGTTACAAAATTAGTCTTATTAATTTTTTACCCAAAACAATTTGGCGCCCACCATGGGGCAAGTGGTGCTTTTTATCTTAAAACCTTTGCTAAAGTTTGTGTTCAATCACTATCTTTCCAAACTGATTTCAAATATGTCGTCCCAATCCAAAAATGTTTCTAAACAACCCTATTCCTCCCCCTCCGTCATTCCAAAAGAATGTTAGTCAGCCTAAGAAAACTACTTCTGCAGGTTTTTCGGGATCAGGAATACCTGCTGGAGGACCGGTGCTCTTTTCAAATGATGATATCCTCAATCTGTTCTCAGAAATAAAGCAACATGTGGAGCAACAGAAGAAGACTAATCTGATGCTGTTCAGAGAGCTCGAAAAGGTCAAATAATCAAAGAAACCGGTGGAAGTGACGACCCCATTAAAATCAAGGGTCTTGGATTTTAACTATTCGGGATCCTCAGGAGTCCATAAGGGAGATTTTCTTCCCATGCATTCTGGAAGCACTACAGTCGGCCCGACTCCGATTGTCAGGGTTACTACGAATCAGGATCTTGGAGTTACTCCGGGATCATCATTCCAAAATCCTGATAACGGTAACACTTTCAACCAATTTTTGAACACTAATGACTTTGTGCAGGATACAGGAATTACTCCATCCATGGCCAAGGAGTTAAAGAAATTAAGAGAGATGATCTCCGTCGTACCAGGTGTAGTCCAACCTATACCGGAGATGTCCTGTACCAGTCACAAGATCTCCAGATTCGCTCCACCAATTTGTGATGCTGAGATCCCCAAGCGCTTCCACACTCCTAACATGAAGTTGTATGATGGAACTACGGATCCCGAGGAGCACGTTGCGCAATACAGGGAGAGAATGGAGATAAACCCCTTTCCCTTGGACCTAAAAGAAGCATGCTTCTGCAAAGGCTTAGGCTCCACTTTAACAGGATCAGCCTTGAAATGGCTACTGAATGTTCCACCTTATTCTATTACTTTATTTGCTCATTTAATCAATTTGTTTAACAATCAATTCTCTTGCAGCAGAACATTTGAAAGGTTGACAAGTGACTTATACAGGATAACTCAGAACAGTGGAGAATCCCTTCGGGATTATGTCAGCAAATTCGGCCGGGAATCCCTGGACATCCCGAATCTTGACGTTGCCACTGCTGTCCAGGCATTCAAGAAGGGATTGAAAAATGACTCCCAATTTTACAAAGACCTTGTCATGAATCCTTGCAGGAACCTTGATGAAGTCAGAAACCGGGCATTAAGATTTATAAGACTCAAGGACGACAAAAAGATTTAGCAACGGATGGATGCTCCAACTAGTTACAATCAGCCCAACCGAAAGACTGAATCTGCTCCCTTCAAGCCTTACAGATCCAAGCCTTATTCCAAACCTGACAATCACAGAGTTAATGTTGTGGAAGATGACGAGGATGAAGAAGAATATCCTAAATTATCTGAATATTGTTTTTCTCTTGACACAACAGGTTTACTATTTGCTATGCAGGATCTTGGAGAAAAAGCCAGATGGCCTCGCAAATTTGAAAAGGGCACAGGATGGAAGGACAAGTCCAAGTGGTGTGCTTTCCACGAGGACTTTGGCCACATGACTGAAGATTGTATTGCTTTGCGAAAGGAGATAAGCTATTTCTTAAGAAAAGGACATCTTAAAGAATTTCTAGGCAAAGGAAAGAATAAAGCTAAGGATAATGACAGGATCCCACAAAGAGCAACATCTCCCCCGCCGGATGCCAAGGTAATAGGTTTTATATCTGGTGGATCTGATATTTGTGGTACATCTTACTCTGCAGTAAAAAGGAACGCCAAAGAAGCAAAGACAGAGAAAGGGGACAGGCCCACTAAGACCTCCTGCCTGACTGAAAACAAGGTGATCTCTTTTGACGAAGAGGATAGAAATGATGTGCAGGATCCTCATCACGATGGCCTAGTGATCACACTAAACATTGCAAACCACTTCATCCGTAGGATACTGATCGACGGAGGAAGCTCTGTAAACATTATTCAGCATGAAGTCCTGAAAAGAATGGGGATCCCGGATTCTGAAATCATCTCAAAATCCTCAGTGTTGGTAGGATTCAGTGGAGAGGTTAAAAACACAGTTGGAGAAATAAAGCTACCAATCTACATCGAGGGGGTAAACTCTATACAAAAATTTTGTGTCATTGATTCTTTATCTTGCTATAACATTATTCTAAGGAGACCCTGGATACACGACATAAAGGCAGTACCCTCAACATATCACCAATGTGTCAAGATGCCGACCCCTTGGGGGTGGTAAAGATCAACAGCGATCAACAGGAGGCCAAAAACTGTTATACATCTTCGATGAAAGCCTCCGTCAAAACCAGGCAGGCATAGCAATTAACAAAGCAAGGCAGGGATGTTCTAGAAACTAGAAAATAGGATGTTAAAGAGGTATCCCTGGATGCTGAGAATCCAGATGTAAAAGTCCTTGTAGGGAGCAATATCCCTAAGGATGTTGAGAAAGATATCCTGAACTTCCTGAAGGGCAGAAAAGCAACCTTCGCATGGAAGCACGAAGACATGACAGGTATATCCAAAAATATCATAACCCATAGACTTGGAATTGACAAAAGTTTCAGGCCAATACACCAAAAGCGAAGGAAGTTTGCTCCTGAAAGAAACGTGATCATCCAAGAAGAGGTGGAAAGGCTCCTCAAGTCCAAATGATAAGGGAAGTAAAATTCCCAAGGTGGCCAGCCAATGTGGTGGTGGTCCAGAAGAAAAATGGGAAGTGGAAAGTTTGTGTAGACTACACGGACCTCAACAAGGCGTGTCCTAAATATCCCTTCCCATTACCACACATAGACTCAATGGTGGATGCTACATCAGGCCACGGAATCCTGACTTTTATGGATGCCTCTTCGGGATTTCAACAGATCCAAATGGAACCATCAGATCAGGAAGACACAGCCTTCACGACTCCGACAGGTATTTATTGTTACATAGTTATGCCATTTGGTCTTAAAAATGCAGGTGTCACATATCAGAGACTAGTAAACATGATGTTCAAAGACAAGATTGGGGACACAATGGAAGTCTACATAGATGATATGGTGGTAAAGTCAAAGAAAGCTGAGGATCATCTTAGGGATCTCATAGATGCATTCGATATCCTGGACCAACATAACATGAAGTTGAATCCTTCAAAATGCCACTTCGGAGTAGGGGCAGGAAAGTTCTTGGGCTACATGGTAACCAAGAGAGGGATAGAAGCCAGTCCAAAGCAAATCAAAGCGATCATCAATCTGAAATCCCCAGCAAACACCAAGGATGTCCAGAGACTAACCGGCAGGGTAGCAGCACTCAACAGATTTATATCAAGATCCTTAGAAAAGTGCAAGGAATTCTATGACATCCTGAAAAAGAACAAGAGATTCGAATGGGAAGAGAAACATGAACAAGCACTCCAATCACTAAAGGAATACTTGTCATCAGCTCCTCTATTAATGAAACCAGAAGACGGTGAACCATTATCCCTATACTTGGCAGTATCCCGAAGCACTGTGAGTGCCGTACTAGTCAAGGATCATGAGGGACAACAACATCCAGTATACTATAAAGCCAGAGATGTCAGGAAGGATGGCTAAGTGGTCAGTCAAGCTCAGCGCCTATGACCTTATATATGAACCTAGAACAACAATAAAGTCTCAAGCACTTGCAGACTTTGTGGCTGATTTCAGCAGTGACATTCAACATGAAGCAGACCATGAATTCCAACAACTAGAAGAGTCAAAGGATGAATGGACCTTATTCACTGATGGTGCATCAAATGTAAGAGGAACGGGTCTAGGGGTCATACTAACATCGCCACAAGGGGACATAATACCCCAATCCATAAGTTGTGAATTCCAGTCAACGAATAATGAAGCAGAGTATGAGGCACTGATAGCAGGATTGTGACTAGCCAGGGATATCAAGATCAGGTATCTCTAAATATACGTAGATTCATTATTAATTGCTAATCATTTCAATGGCTCATATGCAGTAAAAGGCGAGAAGTTAGCTAAATATCTCATAATAGTTAAGCAACTATCTATAGAGTTCGAAATTTTTAACATTACACAGGTACCTAGAGAAGACAATGCTGAGGCTGATGCCCTAGCAAACCTCACTTCGGCTCTTAAAATACCAGAAGGTATCAAAATACCTATTATATATATTCTGAGCCCAGCAATTGAGAAGACAAATGAAGTATCCAACACTGAAGAAGAAGCAGACATTCGGGATCTTGAACCTAGTCAAGGATCCTGGATTTCACCTATTAAGAAATATTTGCAGGATGGTGAGATCCCAAGTGAGGAAAAGAATCACAAAGCTTTTCGCATGAGGGTATCCCGTTTTATAATATTGCACAATGTCTTGTATAGAAAGTCTATTGCAGGTCCATACTTAAGATGCTGGAGGATCATGAAGCACAGGAAGTCCTGAAAAACATACACGAAGGTGACTGTGGAAGTCACACTCGGGGCAGAGCACTATTTTCAAGGATCCTGAGACAGGATATTACTGGCCTACCATGAGAAAAGATGCTATGGATTATTCCCAGAAATGTGACGCTTGCCAAAGACACAGCAACATACTCCATCAACCGGCCGAACCTTTATATCCAATCATCTCTCCATGGCCATTCATGAAATGGGGAATGGATATAGTTGGCAAACTTCCTAAGGCACCGAGAGGAAAGGTCTTTATGCTATCAATGACAGATTACTTCTCCAAGTGGATTGAAGATGAGGCATTTGTCCAAGTCAGAGAGAAAGAGGTCATCTCCTTCATCAAGCGCAACATCCTAACAAGATTCGGGATCCCGGCGGAGATAGTTTGTGATAATGGATCTCAGTTCATTGGCAAGAGAACAACTGACTTCTGTGCCAGTTGGGGAATCAAAATGATAACTTCTACCCCAGTACATCCTCAAGCCAATGGACAAGCAGATACTAGCAATAAGATCATCATCAACAACCTCAAGAAGAGATTGGGAGCAAAGAAAGGAAGATGGGCTGAAGAACTACCATTTGCACTTTGGGCAGATAGGACAACCACGAAGAACGCAACAGGACAAACCCCATTCTCTTTGGTGTTTGGTACTGAAGCCATGATCCCTACAGAGATGGTTATCCCTACTGCCAGAACCAATCTTCAATATCCAGACACCAACAACGAAGCTCTCGCTCAGGATCTCGACACTGTGGATGAGCTCACATATCTTGCCAAAGTTCGTATTGCAGCTTATCAACAGAGGATAGCAAAGTCATACAACAAAAACATAAGAATTAGAAGATTCCAAGTGGGTGATCTTATGTTGAGAAAGGCATTCCAAAATACTACCAATCCCAACGATGGAAAGCTTGCACCAAAATGGAAAGGCCCGTACTTGATTAATTCGGAAGCAGGCAAGGGTGCCTATTGGGTGGCTACTATGGAAGGAGATATCCTGCCAAGATCCTGGAAGGCTATCCATCTCAAAGCTTATTTTATGTAAGTCATAACTTAAATTCTAACTAAGACTGGTATGTCTTCTATCCCTGACTATTTTTATACTTATTACTCTTTATCAAAGTACTCACTTGAGCTGGCTAACACCCACCTTCACCAAGATTTTCTGTTTTGCAGGAAGTATCCCCAGGGATCCCGACAGAAGATAGAGATTGGCCATCTCTCCTAAGTTAAGGTATCCTGCATACCTTCTAAGGTTTAAAGGTTTTCACCTTTCTAAGAATTGAGTTTAAACACTCCGCCTGTAGCGCACGATATTCAAGTATAGTTCAAGGTGGTGCGACTAGTCCATGTAACAGTGACTGATAATTTCATCACTGTTGGCTATATCTTGAATCCTACGATAGTAACAGACGTGTTACTCCTAAGGTTTTTAGCATTTTCATGCTAACTTAAGTCTAGCTTGGTTATTCTGGCTTGGCCCACGTTTTTCTGGCTTGACCCATGTTTTTCTGGCTTGGCCCACGTTATTCTGGCTTGGCCCACGATTTTAACTTGTCACGGGTATTTAACACTTATGTGTTAACTCAAGAACTTAGCGTCAATATGCTAACTCGAGATCCTTAAACGGATTGAAGACCTATGAAGATCCTTAAGTACAATTACTAAGCCTACGGCGTATTTAATGACTATACACAGGGGACAACCAACGGTTGTCGTATTTCGAACTCAAATATCATAATCTGGTATGTGTGTCTACCTGACTTAATTCTCAACAAAGGTATGTATTACTTGTTAATTTTCAATTTATAGAAGATTTGAGATTCACAAGACTGAGTCATGATATGTTTGTAACTGATATTTTACATAACATTTATCAAGATCAAACTATATTTTTCTAAGTCGAAATTTGATAAAAACCTAAGGTGTTATTTATAAATTGTCATTGAGGATCCGGTATCCTGAAAATATACCTAAACTTATTCTTTCTAAGGTTTAGTGATCTAATAAATCCTAATTTTCTACAAACATATCAAACACATAACAATCATGGCATGCAGTCAAAAGCTACTTGTTAATATTCAAAGTGCAGGAAAGAAAGGTGACTCGGGCTTCATCCAAAACCTAGACCCATCCACCCGGATCACACATTGTCAAATTGTTTATCCCATTCAGGGATCCCCAGAAACAAGAAAAAGGAAATTGTTCAGCAAACCAACAAGATTAAAGTTCAGAACCACAAATACCAAATACAAGACTCAGGCCTTCTCTTCTTTGCCTTCATCAGCTTGACCAACCACCTTCTCAACCACCTTTGCAAATCCCTCCACCTTGCCTTCGACCACTGCTTTGCCTTCGTTCTCTTTTGAGATTGGCTCCCCATTCAAATCAGCAACCGACTTTGTCACACCCCAACCGACGGCGGAAACGTCGGGGCGTGAAGCGTGCAGACTGTTCATAGCTCATGGTTTGCTAAAGTTGAAATAATTAAACATGCAGTTTTCATTGAACTCAAACAGCAATCCATCAAGTACACGAAACCAAACGAAATACATAACAATGTTCATTTTAAAGCTTTTAACTAGGTCCTCAAACTAGGTGGAAGCAACTTGTAATCATCTCAATTGTTAGCACCTGAAACATGATTTAAAAACAAGGGTCAACTAAAGAGTTGGTGAGCATACATAATTTTTAACACACGCAAAGTAGAGTTCAAAATGTTTATACAATTCAATTGATTCAGATGGCATATAAGACAAATATGGAGAATCTATAGTTATACTAAGTGCACAATCAAACCTTGTGACTGAGGCATAACACGCAAGTTACCCTAATGTAATGTCGGTAACAAACACCCTACCCGGGTGGGTTTGTCAGACTCAATAGTACTATCCTTGTTTACCGTTGGCTTGTACAGAGTTAATGATTGCACGAGTTGCGTCATGTATGTATAGTAATAACTCATAGCATTCAAGCATATTGTACAAATAATTCATGTAATCAAGTAAGAATTGTACTATGAAAGAGTTGCGAATTGTTTAATGTAAATCATGTCCACCCCAAAGGTGAAAAAGAGTAAAAGTGGGGTTATGTAGACTCACTTGTAATGTAGAGTGTGTAGATTGCACAACCAAGCAAAAAGTCAAGTGTTTGTGGGTCACGGGGCTTGACCTATTGGATAAATGTATGACGTGTATCAATGCGGTGTATAAGGTCTAAAGTAATTATAGTGCTTCAGTGGGTTGTAAGTGTATGGACTTATATCGTTTCAAGGAAGGGTCGGTGTCTTGTATTTGAATTTATGTATGTTGTAAAATAATAATGGGTTTAGAGATCGTATTAAAATGAATAAATAAGTTTAAATAATTATTTATTTATGTATTTAGGATATAAGGTAGTGTGGTACATATATTTAATTGGATATAATATAAATGAGTAAATTTGTTTTATTTATTTATTTTTGAAAAATGTCACAAAATATAAAGTAGTTTATATTTATATATGAGTTTCATTTGATTTAAATAGGATTTATACAATTGGTTTATAAAAGTTCTTTTCATAATAAAGTGTTTTATAAAATCTTGTTATAATTTTTATAAGTTTAAATAAAATGTATTTTCAAATGATCAAAGTATGTTTTAAACAATTTAATTGGTGAAAAATAATTGTTGTGCCTAAGGGTCGTACACTTCTGTTTTAAACTGTTAAGTTTGTAAAATAAGTTTTATAAAATTTACAAATCTAAGAAGGCTGTAAAAGTTCAATTCTGACTGAGCACGACCGTGCTCGTGGTAGGCACGACCGCGCTCGTCACCGGGCGTGACCGTGGTGGTCTGAGGCGCGCCCGTGGTCGAGTCAGGAGACACCACAGGGGGGTCTGGACATAGAGCACGACCATGCTCGTATCTGGCACGACCGCGTCTAGTGTTTGTTTTTGGTCAAGACTTGTTTGCTCGGTAAGCACGACCGGGCCTCACATGGGGCACGACTGTGCTTGGTCAGGCACGACCGCGCTCAGTGATGAGCGCGACCGTGTCGGGTCTTTTCCAGACCCAAATCCGTCGATTCTTATAATAAAACCTACTGGAATGTTAGGGCTTTCAAAGAGTAGGTGTTTGCGAAGCTATCCATGAGGTTTAATTTGATTTATAACGTGTCTAGTGTGTCGTTTGATTAAAAGTGTAGTTACGGTTTCTTGATCAAAAATCGATCGATTTGTGTGATTTCATTACGAATTAGCATAGGGCTTTCATAGTAGGGGAAGATATGAAGCTAATGATGTGTTACTTACTTGTAATTACTGGGCAATTTAATGCGGTCGGCTACGGGTCACACGATGGAGTTCTTCGGCGATCAATCGGGCTCCAGAGGCTGTTAGAGGATCGGGTGAGAGTTCTGGGAGATCGTGTGGGTGCATATGAAGGTGTAGGAGGCATAGGATTCACCTTATATCGTTCGATTCGCGAGTTCATGATTATGGTGGGTGTGGGTTCAAAATGTACCGATTGGTGGCCGAATTGAGGCGTGTTACAGGTAGCTTACTGTTGCGTATGGTCGGATGCGTGAAATCCGGCTCAGACTCGTTTCGATTTGATGAGTATTGACCACTGTCTGACTCTGCGGAGTCACGTGGGTTCAGCAGCGCGACCGTGCTTGTATTAGGCGCGACCGTGCTTAGATTTTTAGGCGCGACCGTGCCTAGTATTAGGCGCGACCGTGCCTTGCCTATTTTGTAGTTTTTGAGTTTTGTCAATTTTTGTTCCTCGAGGGTTGCGAGATAATGGTGTTTTGTTTCAGTTGTTATTGTAACCTAATGTATTGTATATGTATTTACATCTTAGTTATTGCACATGAATTGAAAATGAAACTCATTTATTGCATCAAAACGATTACATGATAAAAATTGGAAATGTTACAAACTTCCTCCAGCCCTGTACGTCCCAGTTGGCTCGGTCGAAGTTCTCATCAGTAGCCTCTTCTGCCATTTTGATCCTAGCCTGGAAGATAGAGATAGCAGCTAACATCTTTGCCTATTCATGGGATTCGTCGAGATCCTGAGCATGCTGGGCGTAGACATCCTGGAGCTTTGCTCTTATCTTATTAAGATCACCGATTGCTTCAGCCAGCTTCTTGCTCTTGGCAGCCCCAATCTTCTGCAAATCAAGGATCATCTGCTTACTTTCCTTAGCCTCTTTTACTGACAGCTCATAGAACCTGATCATTTTCTCCATAGCCTGTTTTAAACAATATATGTCAATATAAATGCAGGGCCAAAATCAGGATACGGGATATTAAAAGTTTCTTACCAAATGGCGAAGAGCATGCAGCTTCCGGTGAACATCAGCATAATCAGAACATTCATTAATGGCTGTCTCAGCAGGATGAGGAATCTTTCGCTTCTTGTTGGAGGCTGGTTTGAGATGAGCAGTTGAGGACTCTGGCTTCGGAACTTCTGCTTTGGATGCTGCAGTAGCAATGAGGCTAGGCTCCTTCTTGACGCTCTTTCCTTTAGAGATCATACTGTCAATGTCGTCCAGGGCAAATTTAGAGCTTGGCTTGCTAACACCTATTTCAAAATAACGGGTTAGAATATTGCACATATATATTTAACTAACGAATTAATATGATTTTTCAAGTCTTACCAGACATCTCAGAGGTGGAGGGATAGCTTTCTGAACTTACTTCTACGGAGGGGATCTTGAGACGGGAGGTTCTTTCAGCAGCAACAGTTTAAAAATTTAATAGTTGTAAATGGTGATAACAGCTGTCAAATTTTGGAGACAATTGTTAGGGGTTAATTTTATGATCCAGAATCCAGGATCCTGAGTAAAGTATGATCCGGAATCCGGGATCCTAAAATCGATTATTTGTTCCCCTATCTTAATTTATACACGCAGGTAAAACGTGTTGACTCATTCATCCCTGAAGAATCGGTCAAGAGGTCAAAGAGAACATGTGAAACTTACGGGAGAAGCTCTATAACGGTTATATTTGAAGACCGAGTAAAGCTCTGGGATTCTCGGATAGTTTGTTATTCCATTTTTGTATTTAATTAGCAGTAAGATCGAATAGGAAACACATCACAATACACTTAGCAATTCGCAACAACTCTGTAACACATAGATTTCGATCGTTTCTGCTCACATTTGTAATCATTTTTATCGATTTATACAATACTAGGAGGCAAGTGACTTTCAGTCACTTCCCGAGGTTTTATGCCGGCAATCCTTAGAGATTAAGGGCTTTCCTCGTAAACACTCATGTTGTTTTATTGCTTTATACGCTTTGTTCATCACGGATCTTACAAGCACACTACCTCACTTACCAAGTTTGGTTACAAAATTAGTCTTATTAATTTTTACCCAAAACAATACACAAATCAAACTGGAAGACATCCACAATCAATGCACGGAATTTAAATCAAACATAGATCAGAACTAAGCATGCAATATTCATCATAATTATTAACTAAGATTCTTTACATAATCATTAAACCATCATTATAATCCAAAAACCAACAAAAGTCTAAACTTTACGAGTATTCATCAATTGACCTAGGCGGTACCAATGTTTTAGCCTACGATCATACTCAAAACATCCATGACAGAAGAAATTAAGCAAAACATGGTTCAAACACAGAAATCAAAACAAAAGATTCAAACTTGAAAACCTAAAAGGCTAATATAACGAACCAGGAATTCAAAGTCTCAATCTTTGCACTTGATTTAACCTTCTTGCTCCCAAAATAACCCCAAGATCGTCCTCTGATGGCCGAATATCGATTCTTTGAATAATGGCAATTAAATTCTATTTAAAATCGAATTTAGGGTTTTTGCGGAATTACGGGCCTCTCGCGTACCACGAGAGACATTGGCAAGCCCCTCGAGTACCACGAGGGCCAAAATTGTCAGGCGGGTTTCTGAGATTCCTCGCGTACCGCGAGGATTTCTTCTTCCTCTCTCGCGTACCGCGAGAGTCTGGTTTTTCCCATTTTTGACTTTTGCTTCTTAGGCTTTCTTCTCTAGCTCGGTTTCTTCATGTATTGAATTGTAATCATCACGAGCTCCTGTAAACATAACATAGACTAAATACATAATAAAAACGACTCAAAACAAAGATAAAACTAACTAAAACGAACAAAAACAATAGGAATAAAGATGTGTGCTTTGCACTACATCAAACATCCCCACACTTAACCTTTTTTCGTCCTCGAAAAAGTCTGCAATGGAATCATAACTGAGATCTAACATAACAATTCTTCAATTTGCAAAACATACTCACGCGTTAAAAAGCAATAATCAGTATTTCTATCCGATTAAACCCAACCACCAACTTTCAAGCCCCCGTTAAGTGTTCTAATTCATTTTATACAACATCAATCTATCTATGTGACTCACACTTAAAAGCTATAGCTCTACCTAATCCCGACTCACGTTCATGTCTAGGCCCCGGGTTAAACCATATAGATTTCCCACCACGTTAAACTAAGATTTAAATGTTTTAGAAATTAAATGAAATAATGAATGAATGGATGACAATTGTAACCTTTCTAATTTTCATGTTTTTCCTATTTATTCTATGCCGTGCAATAAAAGACGATTTCCGATTCCAATTTTTCATTCATTGCTTCATATGCAATAACAAACATACACGCGTTTAGTATATTACAATATTAACAACAACAAACTCACAAACCTCGAGGACCAAACACGACTAAAACTCAAAACAACATTAAGACTTCAAAACTACAAGGACTAGTCTTGAAAATTATCAAAATTTACACAAGCACGGTCGTGCTTGATCTAAGCACGGTCGCGCTTAATACAACGACCACGGTCGTGCTTACTCCTAAGCACGATCGCGCCGAGACCACGACCACGGTCGTGCTTAGTTTTAAGCACGGTCGTGCCTATTATACAGTTTGACTCTGAAAAGGTCAAACCGACTCGAATCTTGTCCAAAAATAGATTGTAAACGCGGTTGGAAGTTCGCGAAACTTGCAGGAGAAGGTATTCAACGAATTGGGACTAAAACGCGACCAAATACACGCCCAATCGTTCGATTTCTCGCAAACTTTTACCAACTTTCCTTTTTAAATCGAATCGGGTAATTATGACCAAATCAAACGAATCAAACCACATTAATAACTTTATACGACTCCTATAAACATTCCACAACTCTCAATTCGTCTAAACATCGTCCCAAATCCTCTGTCTATCTCCTAAAAGCCGCGATATTCCTCCCGTAGCCGTCTGCACTTGTTGCCCGATCTAAACAGGTAAGTAGTAGTCCAACTTGTTCGTTTCTCCATCCTAAACAAAAGCCCTAAATCAATTCAGAAGATTAATACACGATTAAACTGATTCGAATCTAAGTTTTTGAAAATAAATGGTTTTAATCGAACTACACGATAAACACGTTATAAATCCAATTAAATGGTGTGATTGGATTCGCCAACACTTGTGTAATGAAAACCCCATGAATCCAACAGCTTTTAATATAAGAACAATCGAAATTGCTTCTAGAATTGACCAGACACGGTCGCGCTGTCCTACGAGCGCGGTCGTGCCTGAGCAAGCACAGTCGTGCCCGAGAGAGGCCCGGTCGTGGTTGCCGAACAAACCAAGTCCTGACCTAGACGCGGTCGTGCCGGATACGAGCACGGTCGTGTCTCGTAAACAGACCCTTTTGTAACCTTCTGACTCGACGGGCGCGCTTCAGATCACCACGGTCACGCCCGTTGACGAGCGCGGTCGTGCCTTATACGAGCACGGTCGTGTTCGATTTCAAACAGAATCTTAATTTTAACCAATTTAATATATATTATATTCTAATGTTATAAAGAGTATTATTTTATAAAATATCCAGAACCAGTTATCGTTTAACAAAAGATCGACTATTTAATTTTTCTTTAAATTAAAATCAATAAAATATTACAAAGTTTATATGATTATTTTTATAAACAACAATGTATTCTATACGTTTTGTCCTTAACAAATAGTATTTATTTAAACTTATATTTAAATAAATAATAAACAAAATAGTTATTATTTTATCTAAACAAACCTTAAACTTAATCCACTTCCAACACCGAATAAACGCAACTCAATAATACATAATCGTATACATTGTTCATTAGGTCGAACTTAGCGATCTACAACACACCGCCATTACATACTTGCTTGTGTGATCTACACTCTACATAACATGTGAGTTTACATAGCCCCTTTTCAACTATTTACAACTTTTGGGGTGGAACATGCGTTCTATTACTATGTTTTCAATTATACACGAATACAGTTTCCATCCTACATACATGTATGCAATTCTGTGCTTTATGCTTGAGTGCTAGGTGTAGACTATATACGCTATTCACAATCATTAACTATTAGCCGACAGTATACAGTGATAGTACTATTGAGTCTGACAAACCCACCCAGGTAGGGTGACTGTTGCTGACAACACGATTTGATTTCAGTTACAAAGGTTTGATTGAATACACAGGTCACACGATGGTTTCTCTCCATAAATGCCTTTATTGACATGTTTTGTATGAACTGTATGCACACATCACGTTTTTGCTATCACACAACAAAACCTATGTTTTCTCACCAACTCTTTGTAGTTGACCCTCTCGTTTTAACCATGTTTCAGGTACTAATATTTGAAGTGATCAAGATATGCTACACATAGGATTTGGACCTAGTTTTAATTAAACCAGTTATATTTTGATGTAATTTTCATTATTTTTGGTGGATTGAATCTATGTTTTAGTTGAACTTATTTGATTACAATGAAATTGATTATTTAATATTCAAACTTTAGCAAACCATGAGTAATGAACAGTCTGCACGCTTCACGCCCCGACGTTTCCGCCGTCGGTTGGGGTGTGACAGATTGGTATCAGAGCCTTGGTTATAGGGAATTAGGTTATTAGACACATGACCTAGACTATAACTTTAGGATACCCACTTATGCCATGCTTCATGATTTATGTGCTACATGCTATGTGCTACATGCTATATAATATATGTTAAACGTTTTACATGTATATATAAATAATAAATTAAGTAAACAATATCCCTACCCATATCCTAAACCCCATATCCTTCTTGCCTGCTGCCATGTCATCATCAAAATAGCTGGTGGAACATCAAATCCATAGACTTTAGTCTATAAAAAAAAATTTTCTTGTACACTCGTTAAGGTTTTTAGACTTTGAATAATTGTTAAAGGACACGTGCAATCTGGAAGGGTGACACCTGTATTCTGGGTTTTCTGTCTAGGAAAGTATTTCATATAAATCCCAATCAACCGAGGGATCCGTATGCTTTCCTGGGAATTCCCGAGATGAGTGTTTACTTATAGGCTAAAGCACGTCTCCTTGATAATTATATGAGTTTAAATTAACCTTAATATGTCATAGTACTCGAGTGATTATGTCACTATTTGAGTACAATCCGAACTATGAATTACTTATATCTATTTATCCTTCTATTTAATCCAAGAAATTCTCACAACTCTTATTGTGTCTAAATCTGTAGAATGCCTCCCCGTCGTGACAACAGCAACAACAGCAATAACACTGACCTGGCTGCTCTACTCACACAGCTAGTGAATCAACTTACCCAAGCCAACAACAACACTAATGGCCATGCTAGTGGGAGTGCTAACACTGGAGGTGGTGGTGGTGCCAACCCACCACAATGCACCTTCAAACACTTCAACTCCTGCAATCCCCTCAAATTCTATGGTAACGAAGGAGCCACGGGACTCCTTCAATGGTTTGAAAGCATTGAGAGCATATTTCTCAATAGCGACTGTCCCGACAACCTCCGTGTTCGTCATGCTACTAGTGTCTTTCAAAAAAGGGCGCTTACTTGGTGGAATGGTGAGAAAAGGACTAGGGGAGTGGATGTAGCAATGGCACTGCCATGGGATGAGTTGAAGAGGATCATGACTGAGGAATTCTGTCCTCGAAATGAGATGAAGAAGCTGGAAGCGGAATTTTGGGATCTTGCTCAAGATAGTGGTGAAAGCTTAGCATACACCACCCGTTTCCACGCACTGAGTCTACTTGTGCCACACATGGTTACACCTCTGTCTAGGTGTATTGAAAAGTACATCGGTGGTCTACCTAGACAAATTCAAGATATTGTGGTAGGAGGAAATCCTGCTACTCTGGAGGATGCTATCCGCTTGTCAGCCACACTTACTGACAACCATGTTAAAGCGGGTACACTTACAAGAAAGGGTGCCAAGAAACTTTCTGACACAACAACACCTCCCGCTCATGTCAAGGAAGTCCAAACCGAACCATACCGCAACACTAGGAAGAGAAAGGTCAAAAACTGTGCTGTAATCACTCCAGCTGCTCCAGTGAATCAAGTTGCACCCATGACTCAAAACCCAGCAAAGAAACCCTATGGAGGCAGCCACCCACTTTGCAACACCTGCAACTACCATCATCCTCCAAACATACCTTGTCGCCTTTGCAGCCACTGCGGGAAACATGGCCACACAGCCAATGTCTGTCGAGCGAAGGCACTTGCCAACCCAACCAACCAACCAGCAGCTAATCAAGTCGTCCCAGCCGTTGCAAATGGACGTGCTTGCTTCGAATGTGGAAACCCAAACCACTTCCGTAACCAGTGCCCAAAACTGGTCAATGTTAACCAAGGCGGAGCCCGTGGGCGTGCTTTCAACATCAACGCAAATGAAGCTCAGGCCAACACTGATGTGGTTAATGGTACGTTTCTTATGAATAATCGTTATGCTTCTATATTATTTGATACCGGGGCCGATAAAAGTTTTGTGTCACTAGACTTCGAACCTTTACTTGCAAAAACCCGGTCTACACTAGAGAAAACCTTTACCGTTGAGGTAGCCGATGGTAACACCGTTACTATTGACACCATCATCTATGATTGTTCCCTAGAGTTAAATAATCACACTTTTCCAATCAACCTCATACCAATGCCATTAGGGAGTTTTGACGTCATCATAGGTATGGATTGGCTTTCAAAGCACCACGCCGAAGTCATGTGCTTTGAAAAATGCATCCGTATACCACTCCCATCCTGTGAAACATTGAAGGTCTTTGGTGAGAAACCTTGCAAAGGACTCAAACTAATGTCATGCATCACCGTCCAAAAGTATATACGAAAGAAGTGCATGGTTTTCCTAGCCCATGTTATCCAAAAAGAAGACAAGAAGAGGAGTGTACAAGACATCCCCATCGTTCGAGATTTTCCCGAAGTCTTTCCTGATGACTTGCCCGGTCTTCCACCTGTTCGGCAAGTGGAATTTCGCATCGATCTTGTAACTGGAGCAAACCCCGTGGCTAAAGCTCCATACCGGCTCGCACCTTCCGAGATGCAAGAACTTGCAAGCCAACTTCAAGAACTCGCCGACAAAGGGTTCATACGCCCGAGTCATTCACCGTGGGGTGCACCGGTCTTATTTGTTAAAAAGAAGGACGGTTCATTCCGCATGTGTATTGACTATCGAGAACTCAACAAGCTTACAATCAAAAACCGCTACCCTTTACCTAGGATTGACGATCTCTTCGATCAACTCCAAGGTTCTACATACTTCTCGAAGATTGATCTTCGATCTGGTTATCACCAACTCCGTGTGCAAGAGGAGGACATCCCAAAGACCGCCTTCCGAACGAGATATGGTCACTACAAGTTCATGGTTATGCCTTTTGGGCTAACCAATGCACCTGCTGTCTTCATGGACCTCATGAATCGCATGTGCAAACCATACCTCGACAAATTTGTGATCGTGTTCATTGACGATATCCTGATCTATTCCAAGACTAAGGAGGATCATGAACAACACCTTAGGTTGATTTTGGATCTCTTGAAAACCGAACAGCTATACGCCAAGTTCTCCAAGTGTGATTTTTGGCTAAAGGAAGTGCAATTTTTGGGTCACGTTGTCAATGAAAAAGGAATTCATGTTGACCCCGCCAAAATTGAAGCTGTTAAGAATTGGAAAGCTCCTAAAAACCCTACCGAAGTTCGTTCGTTTCTTGGTTTAGCGGGTTATTACCGAAGGTTCATTTCTAACTTCTCCAAGATCGCTGTTCCCCTCACCGCCTTAACCCAAAAAGATAAACCTTATGAGTGGGGACCGAAACAAGAAAAAGCCTTTCAAATTCTCAAGCAAAAGTTGTGCAATGCTCCTATCCTCACCCTTCCTGAAGGTGAAGATGATCTAGTTGTTTACTGTGATGCTTCAAACCAAGGTCTTGGTTGCGTTCTCATGCAACGAGGCAAGGTGATTGCTTATGCATCAAGACAACTCAAAATCCATGAGAAGAATTATACGACGCACGATCTCGAGTTGGGTGCTGTCGTATTTGCATTGAAGATTTGGAGACATTATCTCTATGGCACGAAATGTGTGGTGTTCACTGACCACAAAAGCCTCCAACATATCTTCAACCAAAAAGAACTCAACATGAGGCAGCGACGTTGGGTTGAACTCCTCAACGATTACGATTGCGAGATTCGTTATCATCCCGGCAAGGCTAATGTTGTAGCCGATGCGCTAAGCCGCAAGGAACATGTCATGCTTCAAAGTGTCAAGATCCATTCCGATATTCAAGTTCGTATTCTAGCAGCTCAACATGTCTCGGTTACCGAGGGCAATATGTATGAGGAAATGTCTTGTGGTGCTGAATTCCAATTGGATACAAAAACCAATGGCTTGCTTTATTTTCTAGATCGTATTTGGGTTCCCGATCGTGACGATCTCCGAGCTTTCATCATGACCGAGGCACACAAGTCTCGGTATTCCATTCATCCCGGTGCGGATAAAATGTACCAAAATCTTCGTTCCCAATATTGGTGGCCTGGTATGAAGAAAGACATTGCTTTGTTCGTAGCAAAATGTCTCACTTGTTCCAAAGTCAAGGCTGAGCATCAACGTCCTTCCGGTTTACTTGAACAACCGGAAATCCCCGTGTGGAAATGGGAGAATCTAGCTATGGATTTCATTACTAAACTCCCTCGCACTTCGAGCGGTTATGACAGCATTTGGGTGATCATTGACCGTCTCACTAAGTCCGCACACTTCTTGCCTATCCGTGAAGACTATAAGGTTGAGAAGTTGGCCCGTATTTACATTGATGAGATTGTGAGTCGTCACGGTGTTCCTTTGAACATAATCTCCGATAGAGATGCACGTTTCACTTCCCGGTTTTTGCAATCTCTTCAAAAAGCACTTGGTACACGAATGGATCTGAGCACGGCCTACCATCCCCAAACTGATGGTCAGACCGAGCGAACAATCCAAACTCTTGAAGACATGCTGAGAGCCTGTGTCATCGACTTTGGTGGCAATTGGGATTCGCATTTGACACTTATCGAATTCTCCTACAACAATAGTTACCACACCAGCATCAACATGGCTCCGTTTGAAGCTCTCTACGGTCGTAAGTGTCATTCTCCCATCTGTTGGAACGAGATTGGTGAAGCACAAATCACCGGTCCCGAGTTAATTCAAGAAACATCCGACAAGATTATTCAAATCCGTGATAACATTCGAGTAGCGAGGAGTCGGCAAAAGAGCTATGCCGACAAACGACGCAAACCCTTGGAATTCCAAGTCGGTGATCTGGTACTTCTAAAGGTGTCTCCTTGGAAGGGAGTGATCCATTTTGGGAAGAAAGGCAAGCTAGCACCTCGCTATGTGGGTCCATTCAAGATCCTCGAAAGGATTGGGAAAGTGGCTTACAAGCTCGAGTTACCTCCATCACTTGGCAACGTACATCCTACATTTCATGTATCCAACCTCAAGAAGTGTCTTGCTGATGAGAACCTCCATATACCACTTGATGATGTGCGCATTGATGAGACGATGCACTTCGTTGAGAAACCAGTCGAGATTATGGATCGTGAGATAAAACAACTCAAGCGCAGCCGTATTCCTATTGTCAAGGTTCGTTGGGAATCTAAACGAGGACCCGAATTTACTTGGGAACGAGAAGACCAAATGAAGCTCAAGTACCCACATCTCTTTGCTGAAGCAGTAGCCTCAACTAGTTGAATTTCGGGACGAAATTCCCTCAACATGGGGATACTGTAACCTTTCTAATTTTCATGTTTTTCCTATTTATTCTATGTCGTGCAATAAAAGACGATTTTCGATTCCAATTTTTCATTCATTGCTTCATATGCAATAACAAACATACACGCATTTAGTATATTACAATATTAACAACAACAAACTCACAAACCTCAAGGACCAAACACGACTAAAACTCAAAACAACATTAAGACTTCAAAACTACAAGGACTAGTCTTGAAAATTATCAAAATTTACACAAGCACGGTCGTGCTTGATCTAAGCACGGTCGCGCTTAATACAACGACCACGGTCGTGCTTACTCCTAAGCACGATCGCGCCGAGACCACGACCACGGTCGTGCTTAGTTTTAAGCACGGTCGTGCCTATTATACAGTTTGACTCTGAAAAGGTCAAACCGACTCGAATCTTGTCCAAAAATAGATTGTAAACGCGGTTGGAAGTTCGCGAAACTTGCAGGAGAAGGTATTCAACGAATTGGGACTAAAACGCGACCAAATACACGCCCAATCGTTCGATTTCTCGCAAACTTTTACCAACTTTCCTTTTTAAATCGAATCGGGTAATTATGACCAAATCAAACGAATCAAACCACATTAATAACTTTATACGACTCCTATAAACATTCCACAACTCTCAATTCGTCTAAACATCGTCCCAAATCCTCTGTCGATCTCCTAAAAGCCGCGATATTCCTCCCGTAGCCGTCTGCACTTGTTGCCCGATCTAAACAGGTAAGTAGTAGTCCAACTTGTTCGTTTCTCCATCCTAAACAAAAGCCCTAAATCAATTCAGAAGATTAATACACGATTAAACTGATTCGAATCTAAGTTTTTGAAAATAAATGGTTTTAATCGAACTACACGATAAACACGTTATAAATCCAATTAAATGGTGTGATTGGATTCGCCAACACTTGTGTAATGAAAACCCCATGAATCCAACAGCTTTTAATATAAGAACAATCGAAATTGCTTCTAGAATTGACCAGACACGGTCGCGCTGTCCTACGAGCGCGGTCGTGCCTGAGCAAGCACAGTCGTGCCCGAGAGAGGCCCGGTCGTGGTTGCCGAACAAACCAAGTCCTGACCTAGACGCGGTCGTGCCGGATACGAGCACGGTCGTGTCTCGTAAACAGACCCTTTTGTAACCTTCTGACTCGACCACGGGCGCGCTTCAGATCACCACGGTCACGCCCGTTGACGAGCGCGGTCGTGCCTTATACGAGCACGGTCGTGTTCGATTTCAAACAGAATCTTAATTTTAACCAATTTAATATATATTATATTCTAATGTTATAAAGAGTATTATTTTATAAAATATCCAGAACCAGTTATCGTTTAACAAAAGATCGACTATTTAATTTTTCTTTAAATTAAAATCAATAAAATATTACAAAGTTTATATGATTATTTTTATAAACAACAATGTATTCTATACGTTTTGTCCTTAACAAATAGTATTTATTTAAACTTATATTTAAATAAATAATAAACAAAATAGTTATTATTTTATCTAAACAAACCTTAAACTTAATCCACTTCCAACACCGAATAAACGCAACTCAATAATACATAATCGTATACATTGTTCATTAGGTCGAACTTAGCGATCTACAACACACCGCCATTACATACTTGCTTGTGTGATCTACACTCTACATAACATGTGAGTTTACATAGCCCCTTTTCAACTATTTACAACTTTTGGGGTGGAACATGCGTTCTATTACTATGTTTTCAATTATACACGAATACAGTTTCCATCCTACATACATGTATGCAATTCTGTGCTTTATGCTTGAGTGCTAGGTGTAGACTATATACGCTATTCACAATCATTAACTATTAGCCGACAGTATACAGTGATAGTACTATTGAGTCTGACAAACCCACCCAGGTAGGGTGACTGTTGCTGACAACACGATTTGATTTCAGTTACAAAGGTTTGATTGAATACACAGGTCACACGATGGTTTCTCTCCATAAATGCCTTTATTGACATGTTTTGTATGAACTGTATGCACACATCACGTTTTTGCTATCACACAACAAAACCTATGTTTTCTCACCAACTCTTTGCAGTTGACCCTCTCGTTTTAACCATGTTTCAGGTACTAATGTTTGAAGTGATCAAGATATGCTACACATAGGATTTGGACCTAGTTTTAATTAAACCAGTTATATTTTGATGTAATTTTCATTATTTTTGGTGGATTGAATCTATGTTTTAGTTGAACTTATTTGATTACAATGAAATTGATTATTTAATATTCAAACTTTAGCAAACCATGAGTAATGAACAGTCTGCACGCTTCACGCCCCGACGTTTCCGCCGTCGGTTGGGGTGTGACAACAATGAGTATTTATTCAAGCAAATGAACTTTCGTCTAGAGGCGTTTCAACCAAGTCACTATCCCGGAAGGTAACACATAGACTACAGTATCAAAAAATGAAGCACATAAGATTCACTTAAGGGTGTTTTCTCCAAGTGGCCATCCCAGAGGGTAACACATAAGCAAACTCAGTATTCTAATCAAATAAGCTCATGAATATGGAATTATGGATGCGGGCGCCACCAAAACTCAAATTTATTCTCATAAAAAGAGAGTGGCGTGCCAAAAATTTCAAAACAAATAGATATTAGCTTAACGTGGTACCTATCATCCTATGTTGACAGTTTCAGTATTACCAATTACCCTAAATTGAGTACCCACAAGATATCATGATTTTATTACGTGATTAATCCTAAGTAACACTTACAGGATATTTAAGCTACACTAGCTAGCTCGATCTACCAAAACATCACTAATTAGACGCGATTTCAATTATTTATAACTTTTAAAACAAACAAGATCAGTTGTACAATCATTTTCCATTTATTATGCAAAAAATTTTGATTTCAAAGGACATTTTTCAAATTTTTTTTGTATTTTTTGGATTTTTATAAAGAAACAAAAACTAAAACTAAATACTCACATCTCCATACTTGAAAGACACATTGTCCTCAATGTGAAGGAAGACATAACTAAAAATAAAAATGCAAAAATAAAAACAGGAATCGACTTAGCTGGTAATGTAATGCACTGAAGTGTATCCAGCTTTAATCTTCCTTATGTGCACCATATAGCATTTCGGTCGCGGTTGCACAAACAGCTAGGCTGCTCTAAAGAATATCAGGATCAATTCCGTCTGAATGGAGATTGAGAACGGACGGGATGATGTACGCCTGCAAAACAAACTCACACAATACCCGCAGCATCAAACTGACTCAAATAAAAATAAAGGACTCGACAGACTCACTAAGATATAACACAGGAACACGTACCCGATGCGTGACAAACACATAGACATGAATGGCACAAGCAAGGTAGATCATCGGTCATGAACGGTTCTTAAGTTTCCCATGGTCATGGTAGTCGGTGAATGGTAATGGATGATGGTGTTTGATGTGGTAAAGATGATGGTGGATGAATGGTGGTGAATGTGATGATGAATGATGGTGGATGATGTACGGTTGTGGGAAACCATGGGAAACAAGGGAATAAGGGGTGAATCAGGAGCCCCCGCGTACCGCGAGAATGCAAGTCCCATCCCTCGAGTACCGCGATGGATTGAACTACAAGTCGACCTAAAACTTTTGTCTCTCGCGTACCGCGAGGGACTTGTGTTCTAGCGTCGCGTACCGCGAGAAGGTGCTAATCACAGAAAGTTAAAAAAAAATCAATTTTTATACTTAGAATAATTTTTGCCTTCTAAAAATCTTTTTCACCCAAACCCTTTAAAAACCTGTTCCAATGATAAAAACCAATGTAAAACATACCCGGAACTTCATTCCTCATAATTTTCCTCACCGAATCAAGCGCGAATCCCTGCAAGACACGACACAAACAAACAACACATACCGAAAAACACAGAAAATGACACGGACTTAGAACCAAGAAATTTACAAACTGTACACCCCGGGCACTTGCCCGAGACTCAAACAAGCCTATCAGGAGGCTTCTCCTTGATCCTAACCGGTACCGCCTTCATTCTGCGCGGTCTCCCGGTCCTCCACAAACCTAACAACCAACCAAAATCCACATATCTATTGCAATTAACACACATGTCCTTCCGCCACAACTTATACCTACCAGGTCCGAAGATAACACTGTTCAGGTATCCTAGTAGCTTATCACCCTTAAATTTCCCCACACTTGGGGGTTTCACTACCCTTAAATTAGATGAATCTCTCAACGCATGGGTCCTCTTACGGGGTGGCCTAGACCTAGGGGCACTAGAACTAGGGGTCGGATCAATAGTCCTCCCCTCAGAGCAAAGACTAAGTAGAGGTTCAGGAATAAGATTTTCTATGGATGTGACCTCTAAAACTCCACCAGGATCTTCAGGATCCTCTACATTCTCCACCAACTTCCCCACACTTGGGGTTTTGCCTATGATCTCATCTAGCTCTACCATCATCTCCAGCAGATCATCAGGCATCTCATCTCCGTATTCATCCGGCTCATCCAACAGCCCCTCTAACTCCAACGCCCATTCAGATATTTCTCCTAAGTTCGGGGAGGGTTCATGAACAACTATCTTACATGGATCAGAGTCCCGATAATGGTCCATAAGGGCATCAATCATGCACACGAAGTGGCTTTTCTCACCAACCCCCTTCATGGACTTTGTAGCATCAAAGGTAATCGACTCATCCCCCACATGAAGTGTGAGCTTTCCGTCAAAGACATTGATCAATGCCTTGGCAGTACGTAGGAAGGGGCGTCCTAGGATGAGTGGGACTCTATCATCCACCTCCATATCCAGGATGACAAAATCCATGGGGAAGACAAATTTGCCTACTTTTACTAACAGATTCTCCACAATTTCCCGTGGATACTTGACTGATCGGTCAGCCAAGGATATGCTCATGCATGTCGGCTGTGGTTCACCGAGGTCTAGCTGCTTATAGATAGAATATGGCATCAGATTGATGCTAGCACCTAGGTCCGCCAACGCGTGGTTTAAGGGTAAACTGCCAAGCAAACATGGGATCGTGAAATGACCCGCATCTGCAAGTTTCTCTGGGAGTTTTTCTAAACCACCGCAGAACATTGCTCACTAAGTGAGACTTTAGAGATCCCCTCTATCTTTTTCTTGTTGGAAAGACGACCTTTTAGGAACTTGCCATACTTTGGCATGTGTTGGAGGACCTCTATGAATGGCAGATTGAACTTGAGTTGTTTGAACATATCAAGGAAGTGAGCGTGTTCCCTAGCGTGTTTATGTGGCAGCAAGCGCGCTGGGTAGGGAACACGACTCAGGTCACTCTCGAGGCTCTTTATCTCCACCCCTTTCTTCTTCTCCTCTGCCTTCTCGGCAGGCTTCTCTAAAACTATCTCCTCGGCTATCTCCTCCTCCACCTGCTCTTTAATCATCTTAGCATCGATCTCAGCAAATCGATCTCTCCAATCTACCTTCTTCACCTCTTCAGGCGAAGGGATGCCATAGTCAACGTCGTGGGAGACTTTCTCCTTCTCTCTTCTTCTTGGACTCACAGTTGACACGGCCATCACTAAAGCATTAGGGCCTGAAGATGGACCTCCCTACCGATCCTTCAAACTCTTGGCGATGTCTCTTACCGTGCGTTATAGATCCTGGAATGCTGAATTCTGATTCTTCAAAAGTGTATCGTGAGCATCCAGTCTCTGCTTAGTCTCCTTGTCTTTCACCACCAAGTGGGCGAGCAATTGGGTCTGTGTCTCCAGCATCTCCTCAATCCTCTTAGTGTCCACAGTGCTTCCCCCACTCGGTCCTGCTTCTCCTCCTCCGACATGCTGATTCTGGCGGACATTAAACCCAGGCGGGTTGTTTCCAGATCTCCAGCCTGAACCATATGAATTATTATAATTGTTGTACCCTCGGTTATGGTTGCCCGCAAAGCTCACCTGCTCTTGCTGATTGACGGGGCAATCTCTGGTGTCGTGGCCTCCCCTGCACACCTCACACCGTAGAGCACTGAGCTTCAGCTCCTTTATCTCATTAGTCATAGCTGCGAGTTCAGCAGTCATGCTAGTATCAGGAGTGACATGATGCACACCTCTAGGTAGGGGTGTGCACGGGTCGGTTTGGGTTGATTTTGGCCCAAAACCATAACCATAACCGAATTTTCGGTTAACCAAAAACTAATAACCGCTCGGTTTCAGTTAAATCGGTTTCGGTTAATCGGTTAAATAAATACACTCGGTTCGGTTTCGGTTCGGTTAACCACCTACCAGGTTAACTAATGCAAACCAGTTGGTAAATGAGCAAAAAAAGCTCTTATAAACCGGAAGCTGACTTAAAAGCCATGAAACCCTCATATGAAAGCCTTGAAGCACTCATATGAAAGCCTTAGAACAAAAAAGTCTCAAAAGAGACTTGAAAGATTTATTCATTTTGTCTAGATCTCCTCCCTTCCTTATTTATAGCCAATTTCCATGGGCTATTTTCTCCTCCATCCGATGAGGGATGCTAAGAACTTACCTAGGCTATTTTCCTTCTCTATCTCAAGTATGTTAACATTAGACAATGATGAAGACATGCTGGAAATGCTACGTAAATGAGACAACGAAAGTGATCGATTAACTCCTCGCATGTTTTTAGATGGAAATTAAAGTAACTACATACACTTGTACATAACATTTTTTCATAAGTAACTCCTCGCATGTTTGGATTGAAATTCATTTTAATTTTCTTTTCATTCTAATAAATGCATACACAGATATCTTCATTCTATATTTTACATATCTAGCTTTATTTCTTCATTCTATTTTTTTTCTTATGAATTCTTAATAAACTACCAAAAGTACTAAACTAAAAAACATGGTCAAACATAAATTCAAGATTATCACAGTAGTGTCTTAAGGAACCAAAATAGTCACCGGTCAATGTGTTGAGGAGCCCAAACAGTCCAAGAATAGAGCTTAACTATGTTAGCAAATGATTTAACATGAACATCAAATACATACCTTTAATTGTTAACAAAGCATTGCATACAAAAGAAAACGCAAAAACATAATATATGTATATCGGTTCGGTTCGGTTAATTCGGTTATGCCACACATCAAAACCAAAACCGAACCGTAAATTTCGGTTAATTTGTTATAGCTTAACCGAACTGTCGGTTAATTGTTCGGTTCGGTTAATTCAGTTCGGTTAAGTCGGTTAATTCGGTTATATGCTCACCCCTACCTCTAGGAGAAGAGGTGGATGCCCTAACACTAGGAATTGAAGTCCTAGTAGATGGTCGATGCTGTTCAGCGAGAGCGAAGCTCTCGAACATCTCCTAGCATTCAGCAGGCTCGAGTTTATCTATGATGTGGCCTCCCGCAGCTGTGTTGAACGTTTGCTGCTTCTCGAAGGTGAGACCAGTGTAGAACTTCTCCATTATCGCCCAGTCTGATAGACCATGCTGGGGACATCGGCTCAACAGCGTGTTGAACCGCTCCCAGGCCATGTGATAAGGCTCGTCGGGATCCATCCGGAAGGAGTGGATTTGATCCCTAAGGCGAGCGGCCTTGGAAGGTGGATAGTACTTATTAAAGAACTTAGCTTGAAGATCCTCCCATGTGGTGATAGAATTGTCATGGAGGGTATCAAGTCAAGTAGATGCACACCCAGAGAGCGAGAATGGGAAGAGACGCAAGTAGATTGCGTCCTTAGACACACCCGTGCTATTGAAGGTATCACATATACGCACGAAGTGGGACAGGTGTCCGGGTGCATCCTTATCCTCGAGGCCATGAAACTGAGTGGCATGAGTGATCGTACTCATGACATGTGATGGGATCTGCCAAGAATTGGTATTAGGAATAACGGGGCATGTGATCGAAGATCTAGCCCCGGTGACCCCATCACTGGCCCTCTGGTGTACAGTACGTCTCGCTGGTGGGTCAGCGTCGCCCATTTGTGGAAAGGGAACTGGGCTAGTGGAACATACCCGGTTGTTGAACAACTGCTTCAAACGCTCCCGAAAGTCGCGGGTGCGCTCGTGTAGATCTCGTTCGGGCTCTAGAAAAGCTGAATAAGGTGGTGATCCCTATGAACGAGTGTGGTGCATAAACTGACACAAGAATAAAAGAAATAAAATAAAGACTCAAAGACAGAAAGACTCGATCCTATATTAGACACACAAATAGCACGTAGGACAAGCACACAAGACAAGACTCAAAGGAAACAAAATAAACCAAAAATCAAATAAAGAACTAGTCAAAGTCAATATTGCTATTGCCAAGTGTCCCCGGCAACGGCGCCAAAAACTTGATGTCGCCCATACGATCTGTAAAAAATTAATAAAACCTAACCTAGACTCCTAAGTAATAAATGGAGTACCTTCGAACTAAACCGCACTGACAGGAAAGTGTACCTATCGAGTGTAGCACAGCTTAACGGTAAACCGGAATATCGAACCCTAGAGACACTGAATACTAACACTAGACTATGACTCGGACTTATGATGATTGGTTTGGGGGGTTTTCTATACTAATGATTAAACTAATAATGAAAACACAAGAACGACTTCAACTATCAAACAAGAACTTGAAGGAATATCAGGAATGGGAATAATACCACCTAGGTCGGAATCCTACTTGCAAAGCACAACTTCTACCGGTTCTGGAAACTATGATGGATCTGGGTTTCTAAGTAAACAGCTCTAGACTACCTAGTGGATCCCTAATCACTCTCAGGGTGTCACCAACTAAGGAAGGTCGGATTACCTTTCGGTCTCTCCAACAATGATAATGTACCAAAACGACGGATTACCATTCAGTCTCACTGTCCATAATACATTCGAAGACTGCACGGGGTAATCTTAAGATAACAACTATGATTCAGCGTAGCAACAATCACTAGACACCTAAACCAGCTTCCTCTCAGACAGCTGACACTCAGATTCCTAGTGACGAAGACTAAACGACTATCTCTCACTTCTCGGGTATTGAAATAAGATACACTCAATCTAATGAACTATTCAATCACAACTCCTATGGTTACTATGTCTAGCAAACCACACAAACCCTAAGATCTATGACCTATATATGCAAATCAAACTAGAAGACATCCACAATCAACGCACGGAATTGAAATCAAACATAGATAAGAACTAAGCATGCAATATTCATCATAATTATTAACTAAGATTCTTTACATAATCATTAAACCATCATTATAATCCAAAAACCGACAAAAGTCTAAACTTTACAAGTATTCATCAATTGACCTAGGCGGTACCAATGTTTTAGCCTACGATCATACTCAAAACATCCATGACATAAGTAATTAAGCAAAACATGGTTCAAACACATAAATCAAAACAAAAGATTCAAACTTGAAAACCTAAAACGCTAATATAACGAACCATGAATTCAAAGTCTCGATCTTTGCACTTGATTTAACCTTCTTGCTCCCAAAATCGCCCCAAGATCGTCCTCTGACGGCTGAATATCGATTCTTTGAATAATGGCAATTAAATTCTATTTAAAATCGATTTAGGGTTTTTGCGGAATTACGGGCCTCTCGCGTACCGCGAGAGACATTGGCAAGCCCCTCGCGTATCGCGAGGGAAAAATAGTCGGGCGGGTTTCTGAGATTCCATGCGTACCGCGAGGATTTCTTCTTCCTCTCTCGCGTACCGCGAGAGACTGGTTTTTCCCATTTTTGACTTTTGTTTCTTGGGCTTTCTTCTCTAGCTCGGTTTCTTCATGTATTGACTTGTAATCATAACGAGCTCCTGTAAACATAACATAGACTCAATACATAACAAAAACGACTCAAAACAAAGATAAAACTAACTAAAATGAACGAAAACAATATGAATAAAGATGTGTGTTTTGCACTACATTAGAGACTTTGTAGTTAAAAATGACATTTGCAACATGTATAAATCAGTTTAATGTTACTAGAATTAGAAAGTTTGTTATTGATTTCAAAAGTATAGTTTTGATTCGAGACTCGGTTTCAGTTTTGATATAAGAGCATGTTTTCCACCCCAAAATAGAAAAGTAAAAAGGGGCTATGAACTCACCTTGCAGCAGGTGGGTAGATCTTGATTGCTGAAGTAACTTACTTTAGGAAAAGCCCTTAAGAATTCCCTAAGTAAGTTCGAGTTTGAGTTAGTTTATAGAATTATAGAAAGATGAGGGGTTAATTTGTAAATAGATGAAAGTGGTTATCATATACTAGAGTGGTTATCGTACCAGAGTAGTACCTCCAACAGAAAAGTTCCCAGGAAAGAGTTGGTCGGACCAGAACCCCGTCTTTCCTAGCCAGAACCTTATTGTTTGTCAGATAACTACATATAAGTTTGAAAGTTACTCTATTCGTACACTTTAACCAGGTTTAGAAGTGTCTGGTAAGTTTGGGAAATATAGTGGCTAAAGTGCAATTGTGTATTTAATAAGGATTAAAAATAGATGAGTTAAATACTAGAGAGTTTTAATAGTAATTTAAGAGTTATAAATATAATTCTAAAAGTTAAAAGAATTTCAAGAAAATCAAGTTTGTAAATAAGACGTTTGAACAAGTTTTTAAAGAGTTGAACAATTTTTAAAGGGTTTATAAAATATATTTTATAACTCTTGCGTTTTAAATCAGAATACTAAATGCTTAATAATATATAGTTTCTCGTTTAAATAACATTATTAATTTTAAGTAAAAAAACATAGCTTTAAACGGTTTTTCACAAAATCTTTATGAAATGTATATAAAATCCCTTTATGTTTATTTGAGAGGAAAATACATTTTATTTTTACTAAAATCAATAAAATGCTTTACATTTCATTTGTTTACGAATAGTTTTTTTTAAATATAAAATGATTTATAAAAGTTAATTAATAAGGGTTATAATACTAAATATATAAGTATTTATATTTGTGTATGTGTAATTGAAGGGAGACAGGTACCTTGAGTCGGAATCACACGGATGGAAACCAAACGCCAACGATTTCGCGTCAAGGGATACTTGCGTCGCCGGAACAGGAAGAAGAAAAAAAACATGAATTTTTATGGTAACTTCGTTTAGGAATTGACGTGGGTATTTATAGGGGGGTTAGCTCCATCATAGACGCATTAGCAGTTGGAATCGAACTGGATTTAAGGATTTTGAAACTTGAGTTATGCTCAAAGGATCGAATTAGCTAACAATTTTCACGAATTACTCATTCCTCTTGATGGATAATGCTTAGACACGAGTTAGAAAGGATTTAACATCCCGAATTTGATGGATTTTGGTTGAATTTGATGCGATTTTGACTTTTGAAAAGTCAAAATTGTTCTTGAGTATATCTAGGGTCCAAGAATGAAAAGGGAGGGGTTCAAATGGGGTTCAACTGATTTTGAGGGGGTTCAACTTAAAAAGGAGGTTCAAATGCCATTTATTTTTAATATTAAAATCCTTTTTGATAATCAATCATTTAAATTTACTTAAACATTAATTTTTTTTTTAGTTTTACAAATTTTACAAATATTACTAATCCATTTAATAATATCCATTTTTGTTTAAAACATTATTAATGTAATCAATTATTAGGAATTGTAATTAAATTGATATATTAAATAAAACGAGGCAAAACGAGGCTTGCGCATTAAGTCGAAGTAAGATTACACGAACTAGAATCATTACAATTTTTAGAGACGTCACAGTCTCCCCTAGTTAGAAGAATTTCGTCCCGAAATTCCACTAGTAGAGTCTGTGCTAACATGAAAAAGGTGGGGGTACTTGAGCTTCATCTGGTCTTCACGTTCCCAGGTGAACTCAGGACCTCGCTTAGAGTTCCATCTGACTTTGACTAATGGAATGCGACTACGCTTTAGCCACTTGACATCACGATCCATGATCTCAACTGGTTCTTCAACAAAGCGTAACTTGTCGTCAATTTGAATCTCATCCAAGGGGATAAGTAAAGGGTCATCGGCTAAGCACTTCTTAAGATTATACACATGGAAAGTGTCATGGATACCGCTGAGTTCTTAAGGTAGCCGGAGTTTGTAGGCAATTGGACCAATCCTTTCCAGGATCTCGAATGGCCCGACATACCTAGGTGCAAGTTTACCCTTCTTCCCATATCGGACAACTCCTTTCCAGTGGGGAAACTTTAAGTAAGACTCTGTCACCGGTTTGAAACTCGAGGGGCTTTCTTCGATTATCAGCGTAACTTTTCTGACGATCTCGGGCGGCCTTGAGTCTCTCTTGAATCTTGAACACTTTGTCTGAGGTTTCTTGAATGAGCTCGGGACTAGTTATCTGATTATCACCAATTTCTGTCCAACACACGGGTGATCGGCATTTCCTTCCGTACAAGACTTCGAAGGGTGCACACTTGATGCTGGTGTGATAACTGTTATTATACGAGAACTCAATGAGAGGCGGGTGTGTATCCCAGTTTCCACCAAAGTCGATTACACAAACTCTGAGCATCTCCTCTAGGGTTTGTATGGTCCTTTCGCTTTGGCCATCGGTTTGAGGGTGATAAGCCTTGCTAAGATCCACACGAGTCCCTAAGGATTTATGTAAGGATTTCCATAATCTGGATGTGAAGCGACTATCTCGGTCAGAAATGATGGATATGGGTACACCATGACGAGTGACAACTTCGTTCATGTAGATCTTTGCTAGTTTCTCCATCTTGTAGTTTCCACACCCGTAACACATGACAGTCATCTACCATAGTAGTACCTCCAACAGATATGTTCCCAGGTAAGAACGACGGGTCTAGGAGAGATTTATACACCGCTCTTTCCTAGACAGAACATTCCGTTCGTCAGATAACTACATACCGGTTGAAAGTCGCCTTCTAGTTACTGTGACGTTGATACCAAAAACACACAACGGAAGACTTAACATCATAACTTATTTCATTTCATAACATAATGTTTGTACAATCGGGACTGACTGGCAAAATACAACATAAACAACTCTGGACTTATGGCTCATGAAGAATCATGCCATCCACTCAGGCCTTATGGTCACACAGGGACCTGCCCTCAGTCATTATAACACCTACCAAAATTCCGATCTCAATTTCTGCCCGGAACTCTTGCAAGACTTCAAGAATTATCGAAAAACCAAAAGTTAGAAAAATAAACTAAGAAATTTAACATTTAAGGGGGTAGCAGACCGCTACCTATTGGTTAACGATCCGTTACGGAGTAAAAGAATCTGGCCGCCTAAGGGGTGGTGGACCGCCAGCTGCTTGGCTAACGGTCCGCTACGGATAACCCATGGCTGGCGGACCGTCACCACCAACGCTAACGGTCCGCTACGAAGGTCCCTAGGGACCCTCTGCAGATGACACGTGTCAAGACACGTGTAGGGCATGCGTCGGCCCTAACGACGCGTGGTTGGTGGCGGACCGCCACGGTTAAGCCACACGGTCCGCTAGAGACGTGTGGCGCGTCTAAATTGCATGGCGGCCACGTGGCGCGCATGTGGAGCACAAGGGGCGGTAGCGGACCGCCAGAGGCCTGGCTAGCGGTCCGCTACGGGGTCAAGGCTGGCCTATAAATAGAAGCTCATTTGCTTCTCATTATCCACAAAACACACGTCTCTCTCTCAAGCCTTCTCTGCACTCGAGCCGTCCCTGAGCCCTCCAGCCATCCCGACTCCCGAGCCGCTCTTCCCAGTTCGACCACCTTTCGTTTATTTACCGGACTTAAGCGTTAGAGAGACAAAGGAGCCCGAGGAACTAGTAGAAGTACCAGTTGCCATACTAGAAGTTTAAGAGTTGACCATTTAGAGCCGCTTAGCCCTAAGCTGCTATCTTTCAACCAAGCAAACTTCCGATCAAAGGTAAATACTCGTCTTTATCAAAAATACTCGTTCTCATGGCGAGAGCGAACTTTTACAAAAACGATTTATAAGATGTGCTTGGGATGTAAGCTATGATCACGCAAATAAGACGTGCTGGTGCTGTCGGCACCTTCACGCAAAAGATCAAACGATTTACGTTTCACAAAAAGGGCAAAACACGATAATTAAATGTTTACTCATACAGTCCGAGATGGGATTAACCAGCGAGGTCAATCCCGGCGGACTCTAAACTACCCAGGAAGTGTACGTAAAGTTTGATCAAATACTTATACTCGCTCCGGATCCAGTTGGGCCGGGCGGGGTTGGCTTGTATGTCGGGTGATGCGTAAAACGCAGTTGTGCTAGTTTGGCCACGTGGCCCCGAGTGCTTGTCCAATGTATACAAATGGATGAAATACAAGGAAGTGACATGATCACTAGAATCCTCCAATGATGAAATGTTTAACTGTTTAATTAAACTATTTTGCCATGCTTATGAAAATGATTTGAGGTCATAAAGTATTCACCAGCATATAGCTGACGTTCATTTTCAAATGTTTTCATGAAAAGAATGAAATGACCTCATAGTACCGGGACCGGCTACTGCCTAAGTCCCGATGACAGTTTTGTTGCATAATCCGGGTCAGGCCACACACCTAGACCCGGTGCAACCCAAAAATGTGTTATACAGGTTCGTGCGAGGCAAAAGAAAGAACCTGAGAAAAGACAAGGTTAAGGTGCCCAAAGGATGTCGACTCCCCAGGCAGAATACCTCCTTGTAGATTTTACTGACTTTGGTCAGGGTTTTGATTTCAAAAATCAAATGTATAAACGATCGGGTATTATACCCAAGTATTTAAATAAAGAAATCTTTTGTCTACACGACAAGATCCTAGAATTTACAAAACCAACCCTTGAGGTTGAGAATCGTTAAAAAGATCCTGCTGAAAACCACTATTCCGCTACACAAAACCAAACTCTGAAATCAAAGCAGGTACCGAAGGTGCCAACTGACGTCACAGCCCGGTAACGTCCCGGGGGTGCCCGGGGCGGGGTGTGACAGTCATCCCTATATCCAACATCTATACATCCTCTGGAATGCCAACTACAAGCTAGGGTTCACCTGTGCTCAAAAACATTTGAAAACATTTTGGATCAGTATTACGCTGGTAAGTTCATAAACAAAATCATATTTACGTGTATCTTTGAAACAAGGATGAATGCCCTGTCTGGGTCTTACAACCATCTCCTCCAATCCATCACCCAGTAACCTCACATGGGTTCTGAGTCTATAACATACATATATACAGAGACCTTCCGTCACGCTGGTCTGCCAAGGACCAGTTCTCTAAACAAGAGGATCAGTCTTGTCCCTCAGTCCCACCCCAATCATGGCCATAATAAGTACTTATTATAGGATATATGCACGGATAGTATTGGGATCTCATATACAAAATCATTTACAAAACGTTTTATATAGCACAGTTCAGAGGAACTCACCTCAAGCAGAACCTTCTTTCTGATCACTTATAATAATCAACACCTCGACAGAACCTCGGCACTACCTACGACAGTTTGTGGACGTTTTGCTAGAAACCGGACCCTCATATGCGAACCTCAGCTCGGGAATGGAATCACCAAAGTGTGTGTCTATTTTTAAGAGTGTAAAGGTGTGAGAAATGAGCTGGGATCGGGTTTCTTTTTATAGGCAAGTTCAGGGCTCGTGACGGACCGTTACTAACGCACCCAATTTTGGGTGGCAAGCGTAACAGACCGTTACACCCCGTGACGGTCCGTCATGGTCCTGAGTCAGCTGCCACATGTTGGTCTTAGGTTGAACGGCTTCGTTTTGCGGCGTGACGGACCGTTACCCACGATGACGGTCCGTCATAGGGTTACACGTGTCATGATTACCCCGCTAGTCAGCATACACGTGTCATCACCAGGTTCATTGTCGTGTTGAGCCCGTAACGGACCGTTATTACTCATGATGGTCCGTCATCACCGTAACGGACCGTTATCTACTTGTGACGATCCGTCACAGACATTATTTTCCATTTTGTCATTTTTGGTCCTTGAACTTTTGTAACTTTACACTTATACCCCTTGGGCTTTTCCTTTGAACACTTTTAGCCCCTATAATTCTTGGAGAATTTTCCGAGTGTTACAAATCTCCCCTCCTTAAAAGAATTTCGTCCTCGGAATTTAATATCAGTCAAACAAATGTGGATACTTAGTTTTCATTTGCTCTGTTAATTCCCAAGTTTGATCGGCACCTTTCCGACCTTGCCACTGTACTAACACCATTGGTATTGTTTTCTTTCTGAGCTTACGATCTTGTGTTCCTAAGATCTTAACAGGTTGTTCGGTGAAATGGAGCTTATTATCGACGTGTGCATATCTAATGAGATTGCCTGCTCGGGATCTGCTAGGCACTTGCATAAACACGACACGTGAAACGTGTTATGAATATCCTGTAATGCTTCAGGCAATTCAAGTTTATATGCTACAGCTCCAACTCTTTCTATGATCTTATAAGGCCCAATATACCTTGGCCCTAATTTTCCATGTTTCCTGAAACATACAACACCTTTCCAATGTGATACTTTTAACATGATGTAATCACCAACTTGAAATTCTAATGAACGTCGGTGTCTATCTGCATAACTCTTCTGCCGATCTTGTGCAGCTTTCAAATGTTGCTTAATCTAGACTATCTTATCAGTCGTTTCTTGTAAGATTTCTGGTCCAGATAGTTGGCTATCCCCAACTTCCGTCCAACAAATTGGAGTTCTGCATTTTCTACAATATAAGGCTTCAAATGGTGCAAATTTTATACTTGAATGGTAGCTGTTGTTGTAAGAAAATTCTATCAATGGCAGATGATTATCCCAGCTACCTCCAAATTCTATTACACAAGCCCTCAGCATATCTTCTAGGGTTTGGATTGTTCTTTCACTTTGTCCGTCGGTTTGAGGATGGTAGGCTATATTCATGTTAATTCGTGTCCCCAACTCTTTCTGGAAACTAGTCCAGAATCTGGAAGTGAACCAGCTATCTCTATCAGAGATAATAGATAGCGGTATACCATGGCGGCTTACAATTTCATTGATATAGAGTCGGGCTAGTTTATCCGTTGAATAATTCTCGCTGATAGGAATGAAGTGTGCCGATTTGGTTAGTCTATCAACCATAACCCAAATAGCATCATGCCCTTTCTGGGTTCTCGGCAGTTTTGTAACAAAATCCATAGTAATCCTATCCCATTTCCACACAGGTATCTCTAACTGTTGCAGTTGCTCTGCGGGTTTCTGATGTTCAATCTTGACTTGGAGACAAGTCAAACATTTTTCTATGTACTGAGCTATAGATCTCTTCATGTTTGGTCACCAGTAATGAGTCTTTAATCCTTTATACATTTTATCTGCTCCGGGATGCATTGAGTATTTTGATTTATGAGCTTCATCCATTACTTTTGTTTGAATTTCTCCGAGTCTAGGAATCCAAATTCTGCTTTCAAATCGTAGGATTCCATCATCGCCTTTGGTTAGTAATCTCTCCTTACCAACCATGCACTCCTTCTTGATGTTATCTTCTTGGAATGCTTGTGTTTGAGTTTCCTTGATCTGATCTATCCAGTCTATCTTGATTTCTAACCTTAAGGCCCTGATTTTGATAGGCTTGATTCTTTCTTTCCGACTTAGTGCATCTGCTACAACATTAGCTTTCCCGGGATGGTATTTAATCTCACAATCATAATCATTAATGAGTTCCATCCATCTCCTCTATCTCATATTCAAATCCTTTTGATTGAATATATGCTCGAGACTTTTATGGTCTGTATATATCACACACCTAGTACCATACAGATAGTGCCTCCAAATCTTTAAAGCAAACACTATGGCACCAAGTTCGAGATCGTGTGTGGTATAGTTCTTCTCATGAATTTTAAGTTGTCGTGATGCGTAGCCTATCACCTTTTCTCGCTGCATCAACACACAACCTAGACCAATTCGGGAAGCATCACAATAGATGACAAAGTCATCATTCCCTTCGGGTAATGCTAAGATCGGTGCTGAACTTAGTTTCTGTTTAAGAATCTTGAATGCCTCTTCTTGTTTCTGACTCCATTCAAACTTCATAGCTTTCTGAGTTAAGGTAGTTAATGGAGTAGCAATCTTGGAGAAGTCTTGTATAAACCTTCGATAGTATCCGGCTAGACCAAGAAAGCTTCGAACCTCGGCCGGCGTCTTTGGAGTTTCCCATTTCATTAATGCTTTGATCTTGGCTGGATCTACTTGAATTCCCTGATGGTTTATAACATGCCCTAAGAATTGTACCTCTTGTTTCCAAAACTCGCATTTGGAAAACTTAACATACAACTTCTCTTTTCTAAGAGTTTCCACGATTATCTGAAGATGTTTGGCATGTTCTTCCTGAGTTCGGGAGTAGATAAGGATATCATCTATGAACACTATAACGAATTTGTCCAAGAATGGTTTACAAACTCGGTTCATTAAGTCCATAAATGTTGCGGGAGCATTAGTTAGACCAAATGACATAACTAAGAATTCATAGTGTCCATATCAGGTTCTAAAGGCAGTCTTAGGTACGTCTTCTTCCTGTACTTTCAACTGGTGATATCCAGATCTAAGATCGATCTTCGAGAAGTATCTAGTTCCTTGCAACTAATCGAACAAATCATCTATCCTTGGCAATGGATATTTGTTCTTCACAGTGAGCTTGTTCAGTTCACGATAATCTATACACATACGCATGCTTCCATCTTTCTTCTTTATGAACAGTACCGATGCTCCCTAAGATGAAGTACTTGGATGTATGAAACCTCTGTCCAGTAATTCCTAGATCTGCTTTATCGGTTCTTTTAGTTCAGATGGCGCTAGACGATATGGTGCTCTAGCAACGGGTTTAGTTCCAGGAATAAGGTTGATTCGGAATTCAATTTGTCTATCTGGTGGTAGACCAGGTAATTCTTCCGGAAATACATCGGGGTGATCACATACTACAGGAATGTCCGCAACTTGCCGTTCAGGTTTAGAGTCTAAAGTATAAACTATAAATATACTACATCCTGTATTCACACATTTCTTAGCCTTAGCTACAGAAATCGTTTTAATCTTATTCTTATCACTATCGCATTGTATCAACATAGACTCTCCGTTAGGACTACAAATCCTAACAGTCCGTTGATCACAATCGATCTGAGCATGGCATTCATTCAACCAATCCATTCCAATGATAACATCGTACTTGCTCATACTCATTGGCATTAATTCAATCACTGAATTTTCGTTGCCCAGAGTCATCTTGCAATTCGCATACGATTCGGTTATCCTAATTTGCTCACCACTCGCCGTCTCAACTATGTAAGCACGCTCAAGTGGAGTTGGTTTTATGCCTAAATGCAAACTAAAGGCATTAGAAACAAAAATTCTATTCGCTCCCGTATCAAACAGGATTTTAGCAAAAACATTATTAACTAGGAACGTACCAACTACTACCTTGGCCTTGTAGTTCCTCCTTCCTTCACCTATTACAAATACCCGACCTTTAGCCCCTCCCCCGGGCTTTTGCTGAACAGGTTTGGTACAATTTATTTCTATATGTCCCACCTCATTACAATTGTAACACTTAAGAGAAGGACAATATATTGCAGTATGCCCTGACTTCTGGCATTTGTAATGTCACACCCCAACCGACGGCGGAAACGTCGGGGCGTGAAGCGTGCAGACTGTTCATTACTCATGGTTTACTAAAGTTTAAATAATTAATAATCGTTTTCATTGCAATCAAACAAGTTCAACAAAACATAGATTCAATCCACCAAACAATAATGAAAATTACATCAAAATATAGCTCGTTCAATTAAAACTAGGTCAAAATCCTATGTGTAGCATATCTTGATCACTTCAAACATTGGTACCTGAAACATGGTTAAATGAGAGGGTCAACTACAAGAGTTGGTGAGAAAACATAGGTTTTGTTGTGTGATAGCAAAAACGTATTGTGTGTATACAGTTCAATACAATCATGACAATTAAGGCATTTATGGAGAGAAAAACATCGTGTGACCTATACAATCAAACCTTTGTAACTTGCACTCAAAATTTGTGTTGTCAGTAACAGTCACCCTACCTGGGTGGGTTTGTCAGACTCAATAGATCTACCACTGTTTACTGTCGGCTGTTAGTTAATGATTGTACATGAAGAGCATAATAATTGGTCTACAAAATGTACTCAAGCACAAAGCGCAAAACTGTAAACATGCATAGGATGGAACTGTATATGTGTATAATTGAAAACATGTAAATAGAACGCATGTTCCACCCCAAAACGTTTGTAAAATAGAGTAAAAGAGGGGCTATGTAACTCACTTGTTATGCAGAGTGTAGGTCGCACAAGCAAGTATGTAATGGCGGTGTGTTGTAGATTGCTAAGTTCGACCTAATGAACAATGTATATGTGTTATTGATTTGCGTTATTTAATGACGGAAGTGAATTTGTCATTCTTAAACGTGTAGGGTTTGTCTTAAAAATAATAATTAACTATGTTATTTATTATATATATTTATTTGTATAAGTTTAAGTAATAGAATATTTATTTAAAATATAAGTTTAAATAAAAAAATGTTCATTCGGAACAGTGTAAGGTATTCCGGTAATTAGTTTATAAAAATAATTATTTAAACTGTTATTTAATTTATTTATCAAATTAACAGAATAAAAATAAAAATAAAGATTCTGTTTAAGGGATGAGCACGACCGTGCTTGTATATGGCACGACCGCGCCCGGCACGTACGCGACCGCGCTTGGTCGGTAACGCGCCCGTGGTTGGTCAGAAGTCAAAACAAGAGTCTGGTCCTGAGACACGACCGCGTCCGTATCCGGCACGACCGCGCCTAGGGTTTTGACTAGGTCAGGACTTGGTTTGATCGGTAAACACGACCGGGCTTCTTACGGGGCACGACTGTGCTTGGTCAGGAACGACCGCGCTCATAGGCTGGCGCGACCGTGTCTGGTCAATTCCAGAAGCAATTCGCCTGATTCTTGTAATAAAACAGATTAGAAACTTAGGGTTTTCATTGATATGATGTTTGCGAATCGAATTACACCATTTAATTAGGTTTATATTCTGTTTATCGTGTCGATCGTTTAAAACCATTTTTTATCAAAACTCAGATTCAATTCTGTAAAATCATGTAATGTGGTTACGAATTAAGTTAGGGCTTTCGATTAGCTTGGAGAGACGATCCTAATGAACTATTACTAACCTGTTTTGAATGGGCAACAAGTGCAGACGGCTACGGGGAGACTTCGCGGCTTTTTCTTGATCGACAGACGAGATAGAGATGATGGAATGATGGATTTAGGGTTTAGGGAAGTTTATATATGTCTCGGGTAGGTATGGGCTTAACTTAATTCGTTTGATTCTTGCCCCAAATACTTGATTCGTTTTAAAAAAAAAAGTCGGTTTAGAATTTGCGAGTATTTGGACGATTGCATGTGTATTTGGTCATGTTTTAGTCTCAATTAGCCGAATATCTTCTTCTGCAAGTTTCACGACCTTCTAAACGTGTTTACAATCTATTTTTGGACAAGATTTGAGTCGGTTTGACTTTGCGGAGTCAAACTGTAAACGAGGCACGACCGTGCTTAATGTTAAGCACGACCGTGGTCATGGCACAAGCGCGACCGTGCTTAGGACTAAGCACGACCGTGCTTGTGTTGGTTTTGGAAATATCAAGACTAGTCCTTGTAGTTTTGTAATATTGATGTTGTTTTGAGTTTTGGTCAAGTTTGGTCCTCGAGGTTTGTAAGATTGTTTTCGTTAATATTGTATTATAATGAACGCGTGTATGCTTGTAAGTGTATATGAACAATAAATGTAAGGTTGAAATCTTTTATTGCACGGCATAAAATACATAGGAAAAACATGAAAATCAGAAAGGTTACATGTAACATCTCATTTCCTGAGGATTTCTTACTGGATTATTTCCCTCTCTCATAGGGAATTTAAAATTTCTCGGTTTAAACCGATACATAATTTCCTCACTCTTCCTCTTGGTTTCCACTGGTTTTATCTCCACTGACTTTTCAGCATTCTCCTTGGCTTCTTGAGCTGCCACATCATCATAAATTGTGGCACTCAATGATAAGGCTGCCTCCATCGTTTGGGGTGCAGAGGTTTTCACCAAGGTACGCACCTTGAGTGGCAACCCCCGAATGAAGTGTTTGATTCTTCGGGACTCTGGTGTCACCAGATGTGGCACCAATTTATACATTTCATCAAATTTTGTCGCATATTCTTGATGCGTCATAGTTCCAGACTTAAGACGCTGAAACTCTTCCTCAATCTTGTCAAGTTCGTTCTGAGGACAAAATCGCTGTAAAACCAGTTCCTTGAACTCGATCCATTTCATGTTGTCCACAACCTGCTCTCCTCTGGCTTATTTCACCGATTCCCACCAATCCAATGTTGTAGTTTCCAAAGAATTGGCAGCAAACTTGACTACCTGATCTTTCCTGCACTCACTAAGTTTGATCACAGCTTCCATTTTTGTGATCCATTGGGTAGCATAAATGGCTCCCTTTTTCCATCAAATATCTTAGGTTTGCATCCTTAGAAGGATTTGTAGTTGCATCCCTCATGATTCTCAGTTCTTGTTACAGAACTAGTGTTAGTATTTCCGTTTGCTCCTCCGATGTTGTTGTTGGTTCCTCCCCTGGCAGTTCCAGTACATATCCTCCTCGTGAGGACTTCATCTAATAAGCCTGGTAGTGTTGTTCTTAGTGCCTTTGTCACTTCGCTAGCTACAACATCTTGAAACTGAGCCTTAGACATAATTACTTCTTCGGCATGAGGACCAGTGTTATTGTTATTCTCGTTCCTTTCGAGATTATCATTAGTATCAGTGTTATTCTCAGTCTGCCTATGAGATCTAGTGACCGGAGTATGACCTCTTCCTCTACCTCTTCCTCTTCCTCGTCTAACCATTGTTACCTATACATACAGATGTATGACATCAGAATTCGTATAACTGGTTATAATCCAGAAAATCAGAAATTAAAAACATTTGGCCAAGAATGTACTTAATATCTGTTTTCTTGATATCTCCTGTTATATTCATAATGATAATCAACATCTCATCTTATATCCTGTTGGCATTCTAGCTATTCTCATAGCTCTTAGTTTAAGTCTAGATATTAATCTTTCCTATTAGTATCTAAATCCCTTAAACTGCGGCTTTGATACCAACTTGCCACACCCGTAACACAGGACAGTCATCTACCAGAGTAGTACCTCCAACAGATATGTTCCCAGATAAGAGCGACGGGTCTAGGAGAGATTTATACACCGCTTTTTCCTAGACAGAACATTATGTTCGTCATATAACTACATACCGGTTGAAAGTCGCCTTCTAGTTACTGTGACGTTGATACCAAAAACACACAGCGGAAGACTTAACATCATAACTTATTTCATTTCATAACATAACGTTTGTACAATCGGGACTGAATGGCAAAATACAACATAAACAACTCTGGACTTATAGCTCACGAAGAATCATGCCATCCACTCAGGCCTTATGGTCACACAGGGACCTGCCCTCAGTCATCCCTATATCCAACATCTGTACATCCTCTGGAATGCCAACTACAAGCTAGGGTTCACCTGTGCTCAAAAATATTTGAAAACATTTTGGATCAGCATTACGCTCGTAAGTTCATAAACAAAATCATATTTACGTGTATCTTTGAAACAAGGATGAATGCCCCGTCTCGGTCTTACAACCATCTCCTCCAATCCATCACCCAGTAACCTCACATAGGTTCTGAGTCTACAACATACATATATACAGAGACCTTCCGGCACGCTGGTCTGCCAAGGACCAGTTCGTTGTTATTGGACTTCGCAACCTGTTTCTGACCTTAGCTTGAGGATTTTTGTATTCGTGTGATTACTTGGTTGGATGTATTGCTTTGGGCTTTGCTTAGGGACAAGCAAAGTTTAAGTGTGAGAAAGTTTGATGTGTTCTAAAACACATATGTTTATGGAGTTATTGTTGACCCGTTTTACCTGGTTTTATTAGCAAATACCTTAAGAAATTGATACTTAATGAGATTATTGTTGAATTTGCAGGTTGCATGATAAACCAAAGAATTATACTGAAGAAACGGAGCCGGAAGAAGCAAAAGAAAAAAGTTGGAATTTACACTCTTCGCGACACACGAAGAGTTAGCTTGTAACATCCCGAATAAATAGAAAACAAATAAAAGAAGAGCAAAGTGAGCTTGGCCAAGGTTCGGCCCATGGGCCTGAAATATGAAGGGGAAACCCTTCTAATCAGCAGCCACCAACCCTTTCCTCATATTTCCTTCATTTTCGCAAACTTAGAGAGAGAAAGGAGAGCACGGATTTAGAAAGAGAAAGCTCGGGTTTCAGCTCAAAAGCTCAGAATTCGACCGTCATCATCATAGTAACACAAAGCAACGAAAACCAGACTCTGAGAGGTAAGCTTCATCGGTAGATCTGAGTTTTTATACCTTTATGAGTTACTAATAAAATGGCTAAAAGTGCGGGTTTTTACTTATGAAACTTGAAACAAACCACATATTTGGGTTCATGGGGGGGAAAGAAACGTTTTGAATGTAAAAAGTTCAAAGCTTGATCGATTAGAAATAATTGGCCAGATCTAGGGTTTCTGGTTGGGGAAGAAGGTTGATGCATCGAAACTACTAGTTTCGATATAGGCAAATCCATCGAAACTTCCTAGTTTCGATATATGCAGACCCATCGAAACTACCATAGTTTCGATATAGTCCCTGACCCGAAATTACTAAGATTTTACATAAGTTACTTATCGAAACTACCATAGTTTCGATATAGTCCCTGACCCGAAATTACTAAGATTTTACATAAGTTACTTATCGAAACTACCATAGTTTCGATATAGCCCATGACCCGAAACTACTAAGATTTTACATAAGTTACTTATCGAAACTACCATAGTTTCGATATAAACCCATGACCCGAAACTACCATAGTTTCGATATAGCCCATGACCCGAAACTACTAAGATTTTACATAAGTTACTTATCGAAACTACCATAGTTTCGATATAAACCCATGACCCCAAACTACCATAGTTTCGATGTGATTCATCCACCGAAACTACCGGGTTCAAGCATAGTAATGTCTAGTGTCATTTAGGGGCACTACCTTATGTGTATGACTTTATTATACAGATTGTGAGTGACCATAGTAACGCTCAGTAACCGGCTAGTATACTTCAGGAACCGCTTATCAGGTGAGTTCTATGTGCCCCGTATGTGTTACGTGCAAATGATTTTAAATGTTTTGGGGATGGAGTGTATACATGATATGAATGAATGTTATGTTATGTGTTATATGACAATACATGCTAAATATAAGTATGACAAGTAAGGTTTTAAATAAAGAAATGAAAGCATGACATAGCGCATAAGAATGAAATCTTGCTTTATATCTATGTATATATATTGCTTGCCAACTATGAAAAGAATGACATAACGTATAAGAAAGAAATCCTGCTTTATATCTATGTATATATTGCTTGCCAAGTATGAAAAAGAATGACATAATGTATAAGAAAGAAATCCTGCTTTATATCCATGTATATATTGCTTGCTAAGTATGAATGAACGTTATAGACGGAAACGATGATAACGGCTACTTCGGTAGACGGACGACCACTTAACTAGTATGCAACCAGAAATGAAAGTCTAGAATTAAGGCCACTACGGTGGAGTAAGTCCCTAAATTGATGCACGGTTGTATAACTAATTCAAGTGGGAAACAGATGCCTTAGGGAAGACGGGCGAATATGACGGACTATGACGGTAGGACGGTAAAGACGGACGGCCAAAGGTTTGACGGACGGTTTCTAGTGCCGGACAGTTCAGTAAGTGGACTACGACGGTAGTTCGAGAACGTTTGTCTTTGTGACTTACGTAAGCAAAGTAACGGGTTGATCACCCATATGTGTATGACCAACGATCTGTGCACTAAGAAATAAGCATGTATGTAATTATATACGTACTCATTACGAATGTTATAAGAAATAAGTAAAGTAAAGAAAAAGCATATATATATTATATGATAAGTTTATATCTGATTGTTTTAAACTAGAACTCACCAGCGTTAGCTGACCTTTAGTATACATTTCAGGTAAAAGAAAGAAGGGTCCTGTGAAGGCGTGATGACTACCCGGCATATGATTGACATCCCACTTTGATTTATATTAAGACAATGTTATCTTATGCTTAAATATTAAGACTTCCGCTGTTTATGTACTCGAATGATGAATGCTTCCGCTATGTTTGAATACTTTTAATTAATAGTTCAGTATTGATGACTATGTTTATGAGTAAATCCAACAAGTGAGGTCACCCGGGAAAGGGGACTTACAAGTTGGTATCAGAGCAATAGTTTGAGAGATTCAGACATCCCTAAATGTCTGAACTCAAGCTGATAATGAGACCAACGCACGGATATCAGTCTGGGTAGCCAACGCCAACGCCGACACAGCAAGTAAGTAATAAAGTTAATGCCTGTAGTTAGTGATAGATGCCTTAACTTAGAACGCTTAGATGTCAATGTCACTACTGATGTGAAGAGTTTTGAACCCGAAAAGCAAAGCAAATTATTAATCACAAACCGGTCATTGTAATTAAGAATTTACCTTGCTCGTACTGTTCTAAACTATGATCTGAAGGAATGACATTGATGTATACCCTTTTTACTTATCAGGAAATCTAGAAAACTATGGCTCGTAGAGGAGGAACTGGACGCCGAGGCGGTCGCACTGGCCGAGTCGGTAGACCACCATTGAACCGAAGACATAATGATGAGGAAAGTGTGCATGTGGAACGGGAGGAAAGCGTGCACGAAGAACGTACTGAGAGTGTGCACGAAACTAATGTGACTCCACCGGGCGAAGGCAACGAAGGATCTCTACGACTGAAGTTAGGAATGCTATTGCCCGTGAGGTTATGCTAACTCTGAAGGACGTACTGCCAGATCTGTTATCTGAGGCACTAAAGAAGAGCAAAGAGGAGGAGGAAAATAACCATGAGGAAAAGTGTATGATAGTGATGGGGATGAGGTGACTGTAGGACTGAACACCCGACGGTGTACCTACAAGGGATTTAAGGACGGTGATCCGCCCAAGTTTGATGGAAACAAGGATTCGGTAGCTACTTTCGAATGGATTGAAAGGATGAACGGTGTAATCAACATAAGCGAGTGTCGACCCGACCAAGGCGTTAAGTACGTTGCTCACTCTTTCACCAACGAAGCACTGAGTTGGTGGAGGAGCATTCAAAGAGCTAAGTCGCCAAATGCCCTTAGAAAGATGACCTGGGAAGACCTGAAGAAACTAATAATCCAAAAGTTCTATCCACAGAACGAGATTGACCGGGTGGAGAACGAGTTCCTAAACTTCAAGGCTGGCAACAAAACCCATCGCCAGTACACCTTGTGCGAGTGTTCAAGACGAGATCCTGTGGGAAATTATGATTATAAATATTATGTGTATGAATGTGTAGTGTGATGACCTGTGTCTAGGGTGAGTAGCGTGTTGTCCTGAACCATTGGTATGACCCGTATGGGATACGACTGTGTGAACTCTGTGTGAGTAAGTGATGACGTGTGGCAGGAGCTACTGTTGTGATAAATAGGAGGTGGGGTTTAGGAGTTTGTGTGTCTATAAATGACGAGATCATATTGTATACACATAGAATTGCTCAGGTCTAGCTAGTTAGGTGTGCACTTGGTGCGAGTTAGAGAGTTGAGATGCTATACCTAGATATATACTTTGAACATGATAGGTCTTGTTTTTTTATGACCTGACATTATCGTGGTAGTACACGCTTAGTCATGCATAGGACGGGTGGTGGGGATGATGAAGCATAGTATTTCTATCTTGACGTTTTCTATATTATTTTACTATATTATGAAAAGATAACCGTCATGCATAGGACGCTTAGTCATGCATAGGGAGATAACCGTCATGATGAAAAGATCTGAAACACCCTACTTTTACTATATTATTTTATCAGAGTTTAATGCGGAAAATGGGCCCAGATTTTTCAAAACCATATCACTAAAGTGATAAAGGTATATTTTATTATAGCTTGAGGATTTTTGTATTCGAGTGATTACTTGGTTGGATGTATTGCTTTGGGCTTTGCTTAGGGACAAGCAAAGTTCAAGTGTGAGAATGTTTGATGTGTTCTAAAACACATATGTTTATGGAGTTATTGTTGGCCCGTTTTACCTGGTTTTATTAGCAAATACCTTAAGAAATTGGTACTTAATGAGATTATTGTTGAATTTGCAGGTTTGCATGATAAACCAAAGAATTATACTGAAGAAACGGAGCCGGAAGAAGCAAAAGAAAAAAGTTGGAATTTACACTCTTCGCGATACGCGAAGAGTGAGCTCCAGAAGTTCGCGACACGCGAGGGACTTTAAAACCGAGCCCGACTAAATTGGCCTTCGCGACACGCGTAAGGCCAGGTAGAATTCTTCGCGACACGCAAAGACCCAAAAAGCCGCAAAGATTTCAATTATTTAAAGATTTAAGCGGCCATTCTTGGGAGAGTTTGATTATTTGCGGCTGGTAGAGAGCAGAGAGACTTCAAGGACGAGTTTGGAGCTTCAGGATCACTTGGATTGCTTGTGGGGATTGCTTTTCGGTTTGAAATTCGCATTTTCATCATTCGGTTTCTTCTATTTACATTTTTCGAATTATAAACATGTTCTCAGTATATTTTGGATTGTATCTCAGTATTATGAGTAGCTAAACTCACAGCTATCTAGATTAGGATGAATATTGACTTGGTTTGATTGTTTTCAAGTTTTAATCGATCGTATGACGAATATTAGTGTAAAGATTCTTGATTTATTGTTTATGAATGTGTTTGAGTACTGATTTGCTACTGATCTTGCATGAATTTGTTGCTCTTGAGGTTTTCCTTGAATGCTTTGTGTGTTTTGGGTGAGATTTCGGGTTCTTGAGTCATTTGCTTTGTGTTTGTGATCTAGACGATTAGGGCAGTCGTTGTAGCAGGTTTGTGGGGTCATATAAATCAGTGTTCTACCAATCTTGAGTCCGAGAGGAGATAGGTTGTCGAGTTGTCTTGTGCTTTGTCAGTTTGGGTAGCAATTACACGAGAGTGAATTGTCCGAGTCGTCCTTATCATCTTGCAATTTCGTGTCGTAAACAGTATTTTGGGAGTTTACTCCTTGCTCTTAGGTCTGTCTAGGATAGCCTCTGAGTATAGGATGGTTGAGACCGAGAGGTGAAACCGTTGTCGAGTACGTGGTGTTCTAGGTTTTGGTGAGTCCGAGAGGAAATCCACTTCCTTACCGGTGAGCTTAATCCGACCCTTAGGATAGTTGAGGTGTGTGGGCGAGTCCGAGAGGAGATCCTGCATGTTTTAGTGATTCCCGAGTCAGTCTATCTTTAGAACCGGTGTCATACAGTCGGTTGTCTCAAAAGCAGTTGAGTCAGTCAATCCTGGTCTAGGTAGTATTTATCTCATATTTGGTCTTCGTCTGAGTTCTAGTGTGTTTGTCTTTCTAGTATCGTTTATTTGTCCGTAATCTTTAGTGTCTTGTCTTCGTTCATCTTTGTGTGTGTTTACGTATTTGTGTGTCTTTTCAGTCTTCGAGTCGAGTCAGTATTTAGTTGTTTTATTCTAAGTTGCATGTCCTAAAATCAATAAAAGTAATAAATAAAATCATCTCTTGTGTTACATCGGTTAGGAGTCAATAAAGGTTCAGTATCGAGGGCCGCCGCCTTTTGTGTCCACGGTTCGATAACTCGGGCTTACTGTCTTTACTACGTGCGACCGGTACACTTTCCGTGAGCGTGTGATTTAGTTGTGAGTCCATTTCTACATTTAAAACTTGGTTAATTTAATATATATATATATATATATAATATCACGCATCAGTCAGCATACACGTGTCATCACCAGGTTCATTGTCGTGCCGAGCCCGTAACGGACCGTTATGACTCGTGACGGTTCGTCAGCACTGTAACAGACCGTTATCTACTTGTGACGGTCCGTCACAAACATTATTTTCCATTTTGTCATTTTTGGTCCTTGAACTTTTGGAACTTTACACTTATACCCCTTGGGCTTTTCCTTTGAACACTTTTAGCCCCTATAATTCTTGGAGAATTTTCCGAGTGTTACAGTAGTCCTCATGGATAGGGAGGAAATGAGCAGACTTTGTCAGGCGATCAACTATGACCCAGATTGAGTTGTGTGTGCTAGTGGTTCTAGGAAGTTTGGTGATGAAATCCATAGAAATTTGCTCCCATTTCCATTGAGGGATTTCAGGTTGCTGGAGTAATCCTGAGGGTTTCTGGTGCTCAGCTTTAACTTTCAAACAAGTAAGACACTTCCTAACGTACAGAGCTATATCTTTCTTCATTCCGGGCCACCAATAAAAATCTCGAAGGTCTTGGTATATTTTATCGGAACCAGGATGAACTGAGTAGTGGGATTTGTGGGCTTCATCCAAAACGAGTTCTCTAAGGTTATTAAAACTGGGAATCCACATTCGACCCATAAAGTAGAGAACTTCATCGGACTTGGGCTCTAATTGATTCTCATATATGCTTGCAAGTTCAGTCTTCAAATCAGTTCTGACAAGGGCTTGTCTTTGGGCTTGAAGGATTTGGGCTTTAAGGCTAGTTTGAACAATCATTCCCAATGCACGAATGCGTGAGGGTTTGATTCTTTCCTTATGGCTGAGTGTGTCTGCTACTACATTTGCTTTACCAGGGTGGTAACGGATCTCACAATCATAATCACTCAGTAGTTTAACCCAACATCTTTGTCTCGTGTTGAGTTCCTTCTGGTCGAAGATATGTTGTAGGCTCTTGTGATCAGTATAAATAACACACTTGGTACCATACAAGTAGTGTCTCCAAATTTTTAGAGCAAATACTACAGCACCTAACTCAAGTTCATGAGTGGTGTAGTTCTTTTCATGCACCTTGAGCTGTCTAGATGCATAGGCAATGAATTTATCTCGTTGCATGAGTACACAACCAAGACCTTGGTTGGAAGCATCGCAGTATACGACAAAGTCGTTGTTGCCATCGAGAAGGGTTAGGATAGGTGCATTGCATAACTTCTCCTTGAGCAACTGGAACCCGTCTTCTTGTTTCTGTTCCCAAATGAAAGGCTTGTTTTTCTGAGTCAAGGAAGTGAGTGGCAGAGCAATTCTCGAGAAGTTCGAGATAAACCTTCGATAGTACCCTGCTAGACCCAGAAATGAACGGATCTCTGAAGGGGTTTTAGGTGCATTCTAGTTCTTGACTGATTCAATCTTAGATGGGTCGACATGTATACCCTTGTTGTTGATAACATGACCCAGGAATTGAACTTCTCTTAGCCAGAATTCACATTTAGAGAATTTGGCATAGAGTTGTTCCTTCTTGAGAAGCTCTAGGATAAGTTTCAGGTGTGTCTCATGATCTGCTTTGGTTCGTGAATAGATCAAGATGTCATCAATGAAGACAATGACAAATTTGTCTAGGTAAGGCCTACAGACAGGATCATGAGGTTCATGAACACTACGGGTGCGTTTGTTAACCCAAAGGGCTTGACCACGAACTCGTAGTGTCCATAGCGGGTTCGGAAAGCGGTTTTAGGGATGTCTTCTTCTAGAACTCTGAATTGGCGATATCCAGATCGGAGATCAATCTTTGAAAATCAAGTGGCTCCTTGTAGTTGGTCAAACAGATCATCAATCCTCGGAAGTGGATACCGATTCTTGACGGTCAGTTTGTTCAACTCTCTATAGTCGATACACATACGAAACGAACCATCTTTCTCCTGAAACAGTCTTCTTCGGCTGATTGACATTCTTTTGGAATGACGGAGGGGGAGGAATAGGGTTGTTCAACCCAGAGCTTGAAGATGGAGTAGAAGCAGAAACATTTTTGGATTGGGACGACATCTTTGAAATCAGTTTGGAAAGATAGTGATTGAACACAAGCTTTAGTAAATATTTGAAGATGAAAAGCACCACTTGCCCCACGGTGTGCGCCAAATTGTTTTGGGTATAAATTATTAAGGCTAATTTTGTAACCAAACTTAGTAAGTGAGGTAGTGTGCTTGTAAGATCAATGAAAAACAATATAAGAATGTAAAACTTGGCACGGTTGTTTACTAGGAAAGCCCTTGATCTTTAAGGATCTCCGGCATAAAACCTCGGGAGGTGAAAATCGACACCTGCCTCGTTTCTTGAATAAATGATAAAAAGATTACAATTGTTGAGCAGCAGATGATCGATATCTATGTGTTACAGAGTTGCGTATTGCTAAGTGTAATCGTGTGTCTTTTCTAATCGATATTACTACTATATTTATACATGGATAAGCCTAACTAACTATCCGAAAATCTTGGATCTCGGCTAATTCTTCCCTTATGACCGTTATAGAAGCTTTCCATGCTTATTCCACACGTTTCCATTGACTAGACGACATGGTCTTCAGGAATAAGTGGTTACACACGCTTTACCTACAAGCAATAAAAGAAATAGAGGACAAGTAATCGTTAGTAGCATTAATATTCAGGATACCGAAGTTACCAGGATCTTGGATTCCGGATCTCGTTAGATTCAGGATCCTGCATGAAAATCAATCCCTAACAAAAACGATTTATAAAAGTTAATTAATAAGGGTTATAATACTAAATATATAAGTATTTATATTTGTGTATGTGTAAAAGAGACGAAACAAAACAAAAGGAAAAAAAATGTTGGAATGTGGCAGCCCCAAGGCTCGAACTCGAGACCTTGGTTTGTCTGGCTGTTACCACTAGATCACATTCTCATTTTGGTTATGGTTCAGAAAATTAAATACTAGAACATTTTTTTAGCCTTTATCATCTTCCCAAAACAACATACAGACATGAAACCAAAAGCATAAACCCTAAAAATTGATCTTGTTTAAACCAGAACAGACTAGAGGACGCGATTGGAGGGAGACGAGTACCTTGAGTCGGAATCACACGGATGGAAACCAAACGCCAACGATTTCGCGTCGAGGGATACTTGCATCGCCGGAACAGGAAGAAGAAAAAAACACGAATTTTTATGGTAACTTCGTTTAGGAATTGACGTGGGTATTTATAGGGGGTTAGCTCCATCATAGACGCATTAGCAGTTGGAATCGAACGAGATTTAAGGATTTTGAAACTTGAGTTATCCATATTTCGGGTTTTCAAATTGATGCTCAAAGGATCGAATTAGCTAACAATTTTCACGAATTACTCGTTCCTCTTGATGGATAATGCTTAGACACGAGTTAGAAAGGATTTAACATCCCGAATTTGATGGATTTTGGTTGAATTTGATGCGATTTTGACTTTTGAAAAGTCAAAATTGTTCTTGAGTATATCCAGGGGTTCAACCTAAAAAGAAGGTTCAAATGCCATTTATTTTTAATAGAGTAAATTACAAATTATGTCCTTTAACTTTATACAAAATTGCAGATTATGTCCTTTGCCTTTAAAAATTACGTTGGATGTCCTTTTTTTGAAACTTTTGCACACTTAAGCCCTTTCCACAAACTGGAGTTAACTTTTTCTGTTAAGTCCAGGCATGTGCCTTGCACATGAGGGCAATACGGTCATTTTACCCTATAAAGGACGAAAAGTGTAATTTACTTAAGAAAGTCTTTTAATATTACAAAAATAAAAAATCTGGATATTAATAGAACCCCTCTCTCAATAAACTTAACCCTACCCCCCCCCCCTCGTTCATCCCCGTCGACTTCACAGTGATCTGAACTCCGTCGAGCTGATGATATGATGAACGTTCCCTTTTAAAGTTTTGATAGAAATTTTAAGAAAAAACCATACGTTTTAAGCTTAATCACAACCTGTATTAACAAAATATAATAACCAAAACACCAAATAATAACTCAAGCTCATTTTCTTGAATACTTTGGGTATTTAGTGAAGATTTCTTAAAAGAAAATAAGACGCCGATGTTGAAAGGAAGTAAAACTATATACCCGTTAATAAAATATGCTCAATTCAAGATATATGTAATAGTATCAAAGAACCAAATCATTTTTCTATGTGTTGTACAAGAACACAAATCACTAATTCAAACCCAAATCTTGAAGCTAAAGTCACAAAATCCAAAATTGATTGCAAAACCAGAATCATATTACCTGAAATATCAACCACTTGAAGATTTGAGTGGAATATGTTTCTACAAAATTGATTTAGAATAATGCCCAGTTTAAGATTTGATGGTAATCTCCATAATCCTAATAATTTTCTCCAAAATTGATGGCAATCTCCACGAGCTGAATCTGCCTTCAATTATCCCTTATACAACATCGTTAATGCCGTCGGAATCTTAGACGCCTCCTACTCTTCATTCCTGATTCAATCGTTCCCATTGCAACAAGAGGAAAGACGATGCAGATTGATCGAATACCTTGGTTCGAATGAACACTTCAGGGGCTCGGTTGTGAAATCGTAAGCCGTCGCCGACTACAAGCGGTCACCATCCCAACCCTAAAATTACCACTGGAATCCAAATCGTATATCCCCTGCAATCCATCATTTTCATCACCTGACTAACAAACGGCGGAAATATCATCACCATAGCAATCCATCGTCGCCGTCTCTTCGTAATCCAAATCGTATATCCCCTGCGATGTCGCTGTCTCTTCGTAATATCATCACCATCGAAAATCGCTTTCTCACCCTAAAACTCCATCTCAATTTTAGAGATTAAGATCTGGAAACATGTATAGATTAAGCAAATTGTATCAGTGAAATCCGTCGGAATTGCAAGAACCCTAAATTTAATTGAAGGGGAGAAAGAAAAGTAACGATGGAGTTGGAGTAGGTCTAGAAAAGAGAGGTAAAAAGACAGTTATACCCCTCACGTGAGTGGCATGTGACCCGAGTTAACACCTCAATTGGATGGGGGTTAATGGAAATGACTTAAAATGTGCAAAAGTTTCAAAAAAAAGGACATCGAGTGTAATTTTTAAAAGCAAAGGACATAATCTGCAATTTTGTATAAAGTTAAAGGACATAATTTGTAATTTACTTTTTTTAATATTAAAATCCTTTTTGATAATCAATCATTTAAATTTACATAAACGTTTAATTATTTTTTTTAGTTTTACAAATTTTACAAATATTACTAATCCATTTTTGTTTAAAACATTATTAATGTAATCAATTATTAGGAATTGGAATTAAATTGATATATTAAATAAAACGAGGCAAAAGCGAGGTTTGTACATTAAGTCGAAGTAAGATTACATGAACTGTAATCATTACAATTTTTAGAGATGTCACACTCACGCACCCGGCAATTCAAAATACGAGATGGTTAACGAGATTATACCTTTAAACTTGGATGACTTGTGCAAATCGAATCACCAAAACACTCGCCTTCTTCCTACCCTTGTCCCCTTCAAAACTCTAAAATCATAAAACGCTTATTATGATTATATTGGACTCAAAACACGCAAACAATGCCTAGGGGATCATAAACATAGCTCGGATTGATCACGGAAAGCGACCCACAGCTTGATCCCCTCTCCTTTTCTTATCGACAGCCGCAAGCAACTCGAATGGGGTTCTCCCCCTTGCGCCGTGAGCTATTAGGGTGTAACACCCTCGGACCGGGCTTCGGCCCCTCGCGCGCAATCGACTCCCTCCCTCGGGCTTGGCCCCTCTCGAATCATTTTTAATACCATCCTACTATAATACGATAATTACTCGCTAACCCTCTCTGGATATATTTACATAAAAAGAAACCCCTGCATTTACGTCTACGGTTGAGCCTCGTCAAGTTCTCGTCACAAATTCGTCCACTAATTACACAAATACACTAATCCTGTTTAATAGGTAAAAACCCGGGATGTTACAATCCTCTTGTGGAGAAACACTCGAAAGGTACAAAAACCAAATCATTGTTTTTAAGAAACCCGTTTAACCATTTGGGACAAAATCTTTGAATTAACATTTAATCAGTATTCTACTTCTCTGGGTATAATCATGCATGAGTTTGCTTGAGGACAATCAAATTTTAAGTATGTGGTGTTATATGTGTCATCATTTATACATATTTTACATGCACAGTTATCCCCATATTAATCACAATTATAAACAAAATGATAGGAATTGATACTTAATCTATTTAATTATGCTACAACACGATATTTATCCATTGTTTGCAAAAACATGAAGAAATAACTCAAAATCAAGGGAAAATCAGCACCTAGAAGCCAATCGGACGTTCGTGCACCCAAGAAGTCAAAGCAGGAAGTCAAAAGTCAACAATAGTCAAAATGGAAGGATGCACGGCCGTGCATCCCAATGCACGGCCGTGCAAATGGTGAAAAGTGGCCCTGAGCTTGCCAGACCTGACAGACCTAACAGATTCCCTTAAGAAATGGGTGCTTTGCACGACTGTGCATTCCAATGCACGCCCGTGCATTGCTTAGATCTTTGCCTGTAAATAATAAGCTCATTATAGTGTTTTAGGTCTCCAAGATTAAGGGATTTGAAGGCCCTAGTGCTCTGCTAGAGCCGGAACTCTCTTAGTTTTGGTCCGTTTTAGCTTTTCTTTGTTTATTTTCCTTTTTAGTCTTGTAATATGAAATATTTCTTCTCATTCGAGTAAACAAGAGGCAACCTATACCCACTCCCCCTTTGTGTTGGAACCCTTCCACACATTGTCTAAGGGTTAGTGGAGTCACTTGTATGGTCATTCATGGTTAGTTCTCTTACGTTGCTCGGGTTGGTTGAACTTTAATTAATTAATGAAGTATTTTTAGTATGTTATGTTCCTAAAGTCTTTATTTTATTTCATTTTAAAAAGACAATAATAAGTGATCTTTAAACCAACTTAATAATCTTAAATCATGTGAGTTCCTTAAGCAAGACTTCTTGTTTGAGAAGCTTATTCGAGTTTGTATGATCTATATACAAATCTTGGTGCTAGCAACGCCCGAGTTAGTATTGATTTATTATTATTGGTGAAAAGCAGTTAAGTAGTTTAAATGTTTGCATAAATAATAAACTTCCATGCTTGCCCTAAATGTGTACTTGTGCCTTAGGTTGGTGAGTTCACAGGTTTCAGTTCAAAATAATGCTTGCCAGATAAAGTACATTCAATATATATCAATAGGTAGCTAACCTACGTTCAAGTTACTAAAGCGCTCGCAACCGAAGCTGACTGTTTTGTGTTTGATGCCTTCCACCATGTCTATCAACAGTGGTGATGTGTTAGGTCAATATTACACCCGTTCAACCTCTAGTCGAGTTAGCGCGACTAACGCAGGTGGGGTTTGTCAAACCCAGTAGTACTACTCAAGATTACCTCGCTAAGTTCATATTAAATGGTTCGATGTGTAAGGACTTTCATGATAGAGTGTTACGCTTAGCTTTAACAAGTGATATATAAGAATTACAAGTATCTAATGTTTGCGTCATGTTTTCTCCCCTTAGTTTAAAACAGTAAAGGGGCCATGAAACTCACATGAGATGTGTAGGTGTAGCAAATAGCACCACAACAAGAATGCAATAAAGACCACAAATGGATTGCACGTGGACAGTCTACGAATGCCCTAGAATATGATTACGATTGTTAGGGATAAGTAGGAGTATGTGACGACGATACGGAAAGGTCGGACGTTCAAAAACACACTTAAGATTAACGAGTGGAAATCTTGATGTCGGGATTAGTAAATCCCCAGTTTGGTATCCATTACGGATGTGGTATGTGTGAAACACCACTAAACACGAGATAATAATATTAAATAATAGTTCGTGTGTTTTTGTGAACAAATTAAATGTTTAAATGATAATATAAATAGTTATATTATTCTTAAAATAAAAATAACATTTAGAATGAATTAGAATTTTAATCCCGAGCACACGGGTGTTTTCCGGTGTCAAACCGTGTTAATATATCATTATAATAATATAGAGATTGATTTTATTTAAAAATATAGTTTAAAAAGCTACTTAAAAATAAATATGGGTTGTGGGACTCGAACTCGGGTCTCTCCCACAACATCATAGAGTCTTAACCAGTCCGCCAGCTAGGGTATCGCGTACAAAGACCGGACCAGATTGGTTTTAACCTTCTGAATCCCCGTGTTCTTCCCCCTTTCGCAAACTGAACCAAATCCATCACTGGATCCCTCAATTTCAGCCACGACTGAACACAAAGGTTTAGGGTTTTTGTTTATTGATGATTTGCGAACCTATTGACAAGTTTAATTGTAAAAACATTAAGTTTAGAATCGTTTATTGGATGTTTTAAAATCCGACGAACCCTAGGTTTACCAAGAATCAAATCGGTTAAATTCGATAAGATTGCACGTTGGATTCACTAACAGTCCATAATGCTTGAAATCGGTTCAATGATGGTTGACATCATCATTTCTATGCATTTCAGTTACGAATTGGAACATACTTGGAGTTACGGGTTTGATTTTGGATCAAGGTCGATTTTGACTTTCCAAAGTCAAACAATTGAGTTTAGGGTAATTACAACATTGGTCCCTGAACTTTCATGTGTAATTATTTAAGGTATGGCAGGTCTAGTCCCTGGGGTTTGTGAGATAATGGAATTTGAGTTAATGGGGTTAACTTGAAATTGTCGGGTGTCACATCATCCCCTAGTTGAAAGAATTTTCGTCCCAAAAATTAAGTAACGTTGCTAGTTAAATAATTTTTTTTTCTGGATGTCACACTTATGAAACGTGTCGGTATTTCTTTACTTCTCTTGTGTTAGCTTACAGAGGACTTCTAGCGGAAGCCACGGGGCTTGATCTTGAGAATGAAAGTTTTATTTATTTAAAATGAATTTATAAGTAAAGACAACTATTTTAAGAATATAAACTGTTAGGTCCGAGCATTCATAAAGTAACTTTGGAGGCGGTTGCGCATTCCGACTTTTCAAAAGAAGTTACACGACATGGTGTACGCCTGTCGACATGATAATCTTAGTCCGAATAATAACTCACGGGACAACCGACGGACTTGAGACCCCGTTAGGATCCCGAGAATTAATAGGAGCAGTTGGCCGACCGTATCCACTGTTCCGTTATGAAATACTAACTCCCCTATCGAAATAGTTAGTACTAGTAACTTTGACCAACCTTACTAAAATATAACGTTAATTAATAAGTGATAACAACAGGAGTAACACCTTAAACGAGATAATATTTCTAATTACGTTTCTTATCATTTTTACTTTCTTTTAAAACAAAAACCCCTCTTCCAACTTATTATCCTAGTAAGACAATAGCGAGGGTTGAGTAAGGAATTCGTGTCTATGGTTCGATACTTGGTTCTTACCCAGACTATACTACGCTATGATATGTACACTTACCTATTGTGTGTGTGTTTAGTTGAAGTATTTATCATTTTAATTTATAAATTTAAAACTTGATTTTGTGTAACTCTAAACCGAACATTAAATAAGAATATATATATATTTTATGTCTCTCATATTTGGCATCAAGTTTTTTGAGCCATTACCAGGGATGTATTTATTTATATATTTTTATATTATCTATTACACTAAAACACGCTATTATTTAACAACCATTTTCAAAATCAACCTGCGAAGTTTAAGTAGTTTTCTGCATAGTTTACTAAGTAACCGTTAAATAGAATTATCCATGAATTCCTTGTGGATTCGGCAACCTTACTTTTCGTACTACAGTCTAAAGTAGCTAAGGATCAGTATTTAACTATGTTTTTTATTAGCATTCGACACGCGGTCAGCATACACCCTACTTTTCACATGTCACAACTGAGGAAGTGTTTAGCAGACGAAGAGGCTCATGTGCCTCTTGATGATATTGAGATTGATGATAAGTTAAACTATGTTGAGGAACCCGTTGCTATACTTGGTTGGAAGGAGAAACATTTGTGAAGTAAAGTTGTTAAACAAGTGAAGGTACAATGAAGGCACGAAAAAGGTTTTGAAGCTACTTGGGAATTCGAGACGAAAATGATGAAGCATTACCCGCAGTTGTTTTATATACAACAGGATACGAAACCTGTAATGCCCCGAATTCCTGTCTAATGGATTGCATAGTTTGTAAAACTTGTACGTTTGAAAAGAAGGTTTAATTTCACGACTTTGGGAGGGATTTTGTCAACTAATGAGTTATTGGAGGACTGGAAGGTAAAATCTATTGTTCAAGGAGATAAGGGGCCATGGGAGAAACTAGAGGGTCCTAAGTGTAATATTTTGATTTCCCTCCGTCAAAAACCCTAATATCGCAATTCTGTTCCGTTTTTGGCATACGAACACACTCTTGGGAGGAGCATTGCCTCAATATTCTCAGGTAAACAACTCTTCACCTCCACTCATTCGTCGTTGTGTGATCATGTAACCCGTAACTCTCGCAACTACGGTTTTAGGGTTTACAAGAAAAGCAATCCAGGAACAAGGAGAGGGGAGACGAATCTGGGAACACGACTTCTCCTACCTCCGGCGACTGTGAACTGCAGATGGATCTGAACCTGCACGTGGAGCAACAGCAGCAAGAGGACAATACCATTATTCACGCAAGAGCTGGTAAGATTTAAAACGAGATGTTTCCTGTTTGATTTCAATGGGTGGTGATCATGATAATTTTCTACCGTTGAAAAATATGTGATAATAGAACTAATGAGCCAAATGCATAAAAAAAAAGTTTAAAATTGAAGTGAAATTGAGAATCCTGACATGAGATTGTGTTTGTGAGCTAACCAAAATGAATCATGGTATTTGTGTTTAGAATCGAATATTAATGCATATAACTTAGTGAGTGATCTTGGTACATTACCGAGGGAGGGTTTGTTGGAATGCAGACACATGTGCATTACGTGCCAGTTTAGCCGTTTGCTGCTTTGACTAAGTTTGAAGATGTCAAGCACGTGGGATATTGTTTTTTGTTTAATTCTCATTTTGTTACCGAGTCTTTTGTTAATTTCCTTATTAGGTAGCTGATTGTTATTAGTTTCCGTTTGTTTACCGTTCGCTATTTAAAGCATTGAAGTTCATGAATAAGATATCAGTTTCGTTCATACATGTGTTATCACTTTAACAAATTTAGGTGTTCTTTTTCTCTGTGATTTAGACTGATACATATGAAAACTAGTTAGCACTCGGTTTGATTTTACCTTTTTTAATGAATTTCTTAGTAAAAACACGCATTATCAGGTCAATTGGGAATTGAAAATATAGTGGGTCCCCATGCTATACCCGGGCTACTTAGACTTCCGTTCGCGCTACGAATGAAAGACGTATGTAAGCATAAAATTAAAGACAAAGCTTACTTAACATTGATAAATTGAGCATTGATTTTTTATATTTTGTTTGCTTGGGAGTCTTGTACACAATCAAAGACTACAAGATATTAGTGTGCAGTCAGGCGCCACCATCCTGATTCTTTCTGGAGATAACATGAGGCGAAATCGTGTAGCGGAATTAGAGTTATGGGGGACTCTAGCGGCCATTAGAGATGCAAGATCTATAATTGAACGTGTTATAAAACAGGTCAGTTCAACTATTAGTCAAATGTCATTTATGTACTTTCCTATATTTTTGACTAGAATTATTCTTTATTTAATTAGTGTAAATTAGTGTCCTAAAATAGCTCTACGGTCTATTTCGAATTTCTGTATGTATGTCTTGTACTCTCCTCTTTTGAAGATCAAGAAAATCATTTGAAATCATATGGTATCAAAGCCACTGCTCTATACCATATTTCAGCAGCCGTCGACCAAAGTCCACGGCTTTCCGACCGCACCCGTATTAGCTTCAGGCGGATCTCGATCCTGCCCTCCTTCCCTGTTTTTCTTTTTTTCTTTTCCCGGTTCTCCTTCTTGCCGACAGTCATGGCTGATGGATTATGACAATGATTTACCATCGACCAAAACTCAGTCCCTGTCTCCTATTCTTCACCCCATGTACACTGTCACGAACATTCAACACAAAATCCGAGTTTTGGACGATACTAAAGTATCGCACTTATCATGGGTCAAGCCTTTTCTACTTCACGCTCGAGGCTATGACGTTCTACACCATATTGATGGAACCCCGCCTCTCGCTACAACCGACCCCTAGTTTGATTCATGGAATAAAATTGATGCTATCATCCTACAGTGGACCTACGGGACACTGTCGGATGAACTACTAGTAAGAGTGGAGACTGAGTCCACTGCATTTGAAGCCTGGACTCGTATCAAGAACATTTTCTTGAATAACAAGGGCTCCCGTGCAACAGTCCTTGAACACGAGTTCATTAGTCTTGTGCTGACTGCCATGCCCTCCCTTGAGTCATGTCAAAACCTTGAGTGGTTATTTCAATACCCAAAAAATAGGACAAGGGGCCATATCCTGAACCGCAAAAGAACGGCTTAGACGGTTGACCACTCGATCGATCTCCTGTGAGTTGTTACCTGTCAAAATAATATTGTCAACGTAGACAAGCATGTATAGGAGGGTTCCCTGAGACGAATAAATAAATAGTGAGGGATCGGTCTTGGAATCCTGGAAGCCGAGTGTATGAAGAACCGTGGATAGGCGTTGAAACCACGCCCGCGGTGCCTGTTTTAATCCATACAAGGATTTGTGAAGAAGACAGACATGATCCGGTTTGTTCGGATCCACAAAGCCCTGAGGTTGTTGCAAGTAAACTGTCTCAGTAAAATTGCCATGAAGAAAGGCATTCTGCACGTCTAGTTGTCTTAAGGGCCATTTTTGTGCAACGGCTAAAGAGAGAACAACACGTATAGTGGTGGATTTGACCACCGGACTAAAAGTTTCTTGATAATCAATGCCCGGTTGTTGTCGAAACCCCTTAGCGACCAGGCGCGCTTTATAACGTGCAATGGCCCCTGTTTGATCCCTTTTTAATTTATATACCCACTTGCAATCAACAACGTTGGAATTCGGAACACGTGGAACTAAGGACCAGGTGCCATTTCTCATAAGCGCTGAATACTCTTCAGCCATGGCTGTACGCCACTGATGGTGTTTGTTAGCAACAGTAAAGGTGGCAGGTTCAGTGTCAAGAGGAGTATGGGTATGGAAAGAGGTGGCATTGTGTGTTTTAGTTTGTTTGGGATTGGGACGAAGGTTCGCTGGTCTAGGACGGGGTGGTGGTTGGGCTGAGGTGGTTGTGGAGCGACGGTGATATGTATGAAGGAGAGGTGGAGTGACAGGAAGGTGTTGTGGCTCGGGTAGTGGTTGGGCCGAGGGTGGGGATGGGGATGGGGATGGGGATTGTGTTTGGGGTGAGGCAGGTTGGGGAGAGGTAGGTGTCGACGTAGGTGTGTGAGCCGAGGCTGGTGTGGTGGGTGTGGATGGTGGGGAAGGCGTAGGAGGATGTGGCATGGTGTTAGTTTGAGATGGGTTTTGTAAAGGAGAGGGGGGTGTAGTAGGTGAAGGAGGGATGGGATAGGATGAGAAATAAGGGTTGGGAGATGGTGAGGGAGAGGGGTTGGTAGGTGGTTTATGAAAAGGAAAGGACTGCTCATCAAAACGAACGTGTCGAGCGATATAAATGCGTTCAGAAACGGGGTCAAAACACCGGTAGCCGTGGTGGGAGGTGCTATACCCAAGAAAGACACATGGGAGTGACCGAAAATCCATTTTATGTTTGTTATATGGACGAATGTGAGGGTAACAACGACAACCGAAAACACGAAGAAAAGAGAAATCAGGGTGATGTTGAAAGACTTGTTCAAGAGGTGAGATGTTGGAGTTTGTTCTAGTGGGCATCCGGTTTATGAGGTAAACTGCTGTGTCAAAGGCAAAGTGCCAAAACCGTTGTGGAACGTGAGATTGGGCTAGCAAGGTAATACCGGTTTCAACAACGTGACGGTGACGGCGCTCAACAAAGCCGTTTTGTTCACTCGTATGTGGGCACGAGAGACGGTGAATGATGCCACGAGAGGAGAGGAGGGGAGAGAGACTCTGGAATTCACCTCCCCAGTCAGTTTGAACAGATTTTAATTTAGTGTTAAATTGTCGTTCAACCATAAGAGAAATTGTTTAAAAATATCACAAACATCAGATTTCAATTTCAAAGGGAAAATCCACACAAACCTGGAGTAATGGTCAACACACAATAGAAAATAACGATGGCCATCAAAAGAGGTAACGGGGGCGGGGCCCCATACATCACAAAAAACTAAATCCAAAACATTCAAACTTTTATAAGTAGATGGCAATAAATGAAGTTTTGTAGACTTTCCAATAGAACAAGAATCACAGAACGAAGTAGTACAATTTTTAAGCAAAGGTAAATGATATTTAGATAGCATAGACTTCAAAAGTTGTGGATGAGGATGTCCAAGTCTTTGATGCCATGTTGTGGAAGAGGCACGAGTGGCGGAGAAAATGACTTTAGAAACGGGTTGTATCCTCGGGAGCTGGAAGGAGTAGAGACCATCATTACTTGGACCCGTGAGGAGGATAGTGCGTGTAGACTTGTCCTTCACACAAAAGAAAGTAGAGTGAAATTCAAAAAAGACATTATTGTCATGGCAAAATTTTTGGACAGAAAGAAGATTACGTTTGATTTCAGGAACATGAAGTATATTTTGAAGAGAAAAGGTTTTGTTTGGGGAGTAAAATGTGGAGGAACCAATGTGGAGAATGGGAAAACCCTTACCGTTGCCAACGTGGAGAGTATCCTCACCATAGTAGGCCTCAGAGTTGTCAAGGCTAGAGAGATCAGGAGCAACATGCTGATTAGCTCCAGTGTCCGGAAGCCAAGAGGTTGATGCTTGTGAGCGGTAATCAGTAAAGTTGGCGGATGGTTGTGGTCTCGTCCTTAATGTATTAGGATCACGATTGGGACATTGAGAGGGAACATGACCAATACCGCACCTGTTGCATGAACCAAAAACAGTATTCTGATTAGTAGCCCAACTAAATTGATTACGATTACCTCCTCCTTGATTGCGGTTGTTGTAGTTCCCTCGTCCACGGGTACTTCCTGACCGAAAGTTTGAACCACGAGTACAATTATTTCCAGACCGGTTTGTGTAGTAGGCTTGTGCTGGTTGTGAACTACCTGGTTGAAGTTGTAAACCAAGTTGAGTAGCAAGTTGTTGAAGAGCTTGAAGAGCCTCTGGTTGAGACAGAGACTGACCGGGTACAACACGGTTGGTAGTAGCAGCCGTGTATGCCTGTGTTGGGGTCCCTTCTGTGGAGGGCTTGTTGATCATGTAGTCATGATCAGCCAAGAGACCATGAAGTTCGACAAAAGCTGTTGGGAATTGTCGAGCAAGGATAGTAGACTTCAGGCTGTTGTATTCTGCCCGTAGACTGGAGAGCACCAATATAACAAGATCTTTTTCCTTTACCGGTTCTCCTATGTTGGCAAGTGCATCAGAGTATTCCTGAGCCCGGGGCAGGTAAGCAGAAGCAGACTCATCACCTTTCATTGCAATCTTCAAAAGCTGAGAACGAAGAGTGTATTCCCTCGAGGAAGTATGAGGAGCATAGGCACGCTCGAGGGATAGCCAAAGATCTCTGGATGTAGTGCCCTGAACATGCTGAAACGATGCTTCAGAAACAGTGGACATGATTAACATGCGAACGTGAGCATCATTAGAAACCCAGATGGCATGATTAGGGTTTGGGATAAAGGACACAACTGATCCTTCTTTTTCTTTACCGGAGACCGATTCAATATCTGTTGGAGGACACGGAATCGTGCCATCAACGTAGCCAAATAAATTGTTTGTAACAAGAAACGGTTGGAGCATGACCTTCCAATAACCATAGTTGGTTGGAGACAAGGTGAATCCAAACTTGTGGGAATTATGTGTTGTCTTTTCGATTTGAGAGAAGGCTGTAAGGAGAGCCATTGTATGGCTGATTGCAATTGTTGTAGGTGAATCCAAAAGATGCTGGAAAAAAAAAAAAAAAAAAGAACTGTAGCGGCGGTACTGTAGCGGCGGCGGCAGTAAATTTTTAGGGTTGGATCAACGCTCTGATACCAAGATAAACTTGGTAATCAGTATTGTATTATTGTATTGAATAATGATGATTACATGATGTATTTATAAGATACATAATTACACTCTAATCCCTCTAATATTAACTAATACAAATATTGTCTAATACACTTAAAAAAAATATTTAAAATATATTATGTATTGAAAAATAATATTATTTTTCAAACAAAATAAAGAAAAGCTATTACGTAACATTTAATATCATCTAATTAGTACCAAAATGTTCAAAGTCATATACCAAAATCATCAAATACCTAGGAAATGAGCTTCAATGGGTATTGTGGAAGCTTTTATAAGCTCAACCATAATCTAGGAAATAATAATAAAGCAAAAAAAAAAAAAAATCAAAATTACGCCTCACTTCCTTGATATGCGCCTCAGACAAAAAGCCCAAACCCTGCGCCTCGCCTCAAAACTGCGCCTAGGCGCCCGAGGCGAGGGCTTTTAATAACTATGCTTTTATATCGATTAAAAGGAACATTAAGTTTTATATCTCTGATGACCCATATATAGCTAAGTTCAACAATTCACAAAAACAAACGCAATAACAGAGAAACATCATGTGAATATAGTTGGAAACTTATGTTTGCATCTTACCCTAGTGTAAACAATGAAAGCAATCTCATGTCAAAATAGCTATGAAAAAACTCAAAGCAACCTACTTTGAATAAAACTCAAAGCGGCAATCAAGACTCTACCGAGAATAAAAATTAAAAGGCCGCATGGAAGAACAAACACCTAATCGAACCAGTATAAATTTTTTTGATAATTTAACTGGTTGAGACATCTGTAAATCTTACTTTCCTCCTTTAACCCTTCTAAAGATTAAAAGGGGATAAAATCATGCCTTTTAATTTCTACTGATAATAAAGGGTAATAGCAAGACTATAAAGATGCATGTCTTACAAAGAAAAAATGGGATTTTAGATTTGATTAGTTTGGGACCATTAAAATCCATGTAAATGACAACAACAAAATTCAAATGTAAGCATCTAATGGACAGATACAAAAAGAAACAATAGTTAAACAAATTAGAGCAACACAACTTGTTTAAAATAAAAAATTAAGAGCTTCTAGCTTCAGCATAAGTCAATCAGCACGATTTTAGCAACAACACAAAGCTTACGACTTACAGATTTTCCTCTCTATAAGCAAAATTACCAAGTTCAAACACCCCTATTTAATTTTGACTGGATATTTTTATCAAGAGTCTTAATCCCTACAAACCAATTCCCGATCAAATTAGAACAGTGGTACCAACAAAACTGTTGCAAAATAACCGGACTCCATTCTCAATATTTGACGAAAACTTAATTTATTAACTACAACGGAAACGTAATTAATTGTTCAATACAAATTAATTTTGATTGAAAAAGTTTATATCAAATTGATCATTGACGCTATTAGAATATAACAGACGTATCGGTTAGGTTTCGTAGACTAACCCTAGAAACCCTAAATCAAGCACAGATCCAATCACGGGACGTATCTTCTCTATTGTTCTGAAAACCGAGATCTTCCTAACCAACGACGCCACCACCGCGTCGGAAGATATGTGAACTGACACTGCAGGATACACCACCACGATTGATCTGAAACTGAAATCCTAATCGAGAGTCCATGGATTAGTAGCTGTGTCTTCTTCAGATTTTGTGTATCGATAGAGAGAAGAAGGGGAGGCGGCAGAACCGTTTCTTCTTCGGATTTCTTTGTATTGAGGGGAAAGGAAGGATGACAACATTTGCTAAGAGGCGTGGCGTTAAAAGCATGTCACTGCCCCAAACAAACCAACCACAAGAAACTGTAACAAACCAACCACAAGAAAGTACTACTCACGTGTGTCTGTAATTCATTTTAAAACAGGCTTCGCAAATTTCTATATGGTTTAAAACAAGCCTTAAGTGTTGGGTTATGAAGGCTTTGGGCCAGGCCGATTGGGCTGGGCTTTTCTGGGCCACCTGCGGATGGGCCCCTTGGGCCTATTAAGGCTGAAAGAACAAGATCAGAAGCTGGCGGCTAAGGCTGCTTAGCTCTATTTCTTGTTGATTAAGTTATTGCCTTATTTAATTAACCCTAATCTTGGTATTATATATACCCCATGATGTAATTGTATCTTTGAGCACCTAATAATAAAGAACCCTAGTTGCAAAGTGGACGTAGGCCAATCTTGGCTGAACCACTATAATTCTCGTGTCTCTACTTTCCTGTTTATTGATTGTGCGTGTTTGTGTGTGATTCCGCTGTGATCACGTCTCTGATTCCTAACAAGTGGTATCAGAGCTTTGGCTCGTTGTTTACACACGGTTCTTCGCTACTGGTTCGATCGCAGGAAGGGGGTTAAGGGCTGTTTCGAGAAAGGCTGCTGTGGTAGGCTGATTTGTTGCTGATTGCTGTCGAGATTAGGGTTATAGGAACTCTAGGTGCCGTCGCAATTAGGGGAGATAACAAGGGTCTTTTTCTGCTGTTCGATAAAGCCTCAAGGGCTGTTTCCATCTGCCGACTGCTGCTGATCGGCTGATTGCAGCCAATTTTGGACTGCTGGTTATCGCGATTAGGGTTGTAAATCCCCTAGGGTTTTGGCGGAAGTGGGAGACAGGAGTAACAGGGGCTGGTTCGGATTTTTTTTTTGTGATTTTGCGATTAGTGTTTGGTCTATTAAACCCTTGAAGTTGCTGCTGGTCACAAGTTTTGCACGTGAAGCGCTGGTTCGGGTGTTTCAGGTTTTAGGTTGCTTGACTTAAGTTGGTGGGCTTTTAATTTTGGTTTTTTCTGATTCTCGATTGCAATGGCTGAAGACGGGAGAATTCGAATCGAGAAGTTTAACGGGACTGATTTTGCATGGTGGAAGATGCAACTAGAGGCGTTATTCGGTGAAAACGATTTGGAGATGACGTTAAAAGAGAAACCGAGTGGTTTGAGTCAGGCCGACGAAGTGATATGGAAATCTAAGGACAAAAGGGCGAGAGGTAAAATTGTACTGGTTTTGACGAGTAGTGTAGCGTTTAATATCAAGGAGGAAACCACGGCTCATGGTATGATGACGGCTCTGTCAAACATGTATGAAAAGCCGTCTGCCAGTAATAGAGTGTTCTTGTTGAGAGAGTTATTCATGATGAGGATGAATGAGGAAAGGTACGGTTAGCAAACGGTCACATTCTTGATGTTACGGGCATGGGAGATGTAAATTTGGTAACGCCTTTGGGAACAATTTGGAACCTGAAGAATGTCCGGGTAATTCCTGAGTTGAAGACGAAACTCATTTCGATCGGTCAATTGGATAAACAGGGACTGGAAGTAAGGTTTGGCAATGGCAAATGGAAGGTAGTTAACGGTAATCTGGTTATTGCTCGTGGGAAGAAGCGTGTGTCGTTATACATGGTGGAAGTACCTGTTGAGGACTCCCAATAAAGCAAGACAAAGTCTGGTTCGCTGAATCTAGAGCTAAGAAGGTTCACTTTGCAAACGTGAAGCTTGGAGCAAAAGAGATGTCAGCCGAATGTGTTTGGAAGTTTAAACCAGTCAGGGGACTTGGTGACAGTGGGAGCACGGGACGTGTTCCGGATACAGTCTCAAAGAGCCGGTGGGTTTTGAAGACAAAGGTTCCGACCGGAAAATTCTCTCCTGGAGATAGTTTGCAGGGTTTGGAGAGTGGTAATGGTCCTTGGTGTATCTCTGGATCCGGTGGAGTGTGTAAGACGATTGAGACAAAGGATGGGTCTGTTAAGACTGCTGGGTTGGAGCTTCGGGGGAGCTTCAACTGCCCCTTCATGTACATGATGAGAGGGGGGCTGCAACTAGGGGGAATCTGTTGAAGTCTGAGCTTATTTATGGGGACTGAAGGCTCGGGAGACTTTGGATATGGAGGATACTGGAGTTACTGGATCTGGGTTACTCGGATGGTGTTTGTGGATTGTGCAAAGCCTTCAAGTGGGAGATTGTTAGGTTATGAAGGCTTTGGGCCAAGCCGATTGGGCTGGGCTTTTCTGGGCCACCTGCGGATGGGCCCCTTGGGCCTATTAAGGCTGAAAGAACAAGATCAGAAGCTGGCGGCAGCCTTAGGGCTGCTTAGCTCTATTTCTTGTTGATTAAGTTATTGCCTTATTTAATTAACCCTAATCTTGGTATTATATATACCCCATGATGTAATTGTATCTTTGAGCACCTAATAATAAAGAACCCTAGTTGCAAAGTGGTCGTAGGCCAATCTTGGCTGAACCACTATAATTCTCGTGTCTCTACTTTTCTGTCTATTGATTGTGCGTGTTTGTGTGTGATTCCGCTGTGATAACGTCTCTGATTCCTAACATTAAGAGCCTGGTATCAAAGATTTGCTAACTACATTGCTTCGTGTGGTTTTCGCAGCTCCTCCTGCGACTCATCCCTTTTCATTTATAAACAAGGTTCTTGGATAGCATACTTGTTACTCTATGTGGACGACACCATTCTTACTGCATCCGACAACCAACTTCTTCGTCACATCATTGCGTCCCTATCTAAAGAGTTTGCCATGACAGATTTGGGAAATTTACATCGAGGTAACCCAGAAATCAGGAGGTCTGTTTCTCTCTCAGGAAACGTAAGCTTCCGATATCATTGCTGTGTAAACAAGTGCTACTCCATGTGACCCCGACTTTAAACTAAGTGGCACAGATCTTATTTCTGATGGCACTTTATACAGGAGCTTAGTAGGGGCGCTCTAATATTTGACATTTACCAGACCGGACATTGCCTACGCGGTGCAACAAGTATGCCTATTTATGCATGCACCGCGTGAACCATGTTCGTCTATGAAAGCTTTTGGGTTGGGCTGGGCCTGTTATGGCTGGAATACAATGAAAGGGTAGCCGGCCCTAATCTGTTTAGTTAGCCCTAATCTAGTTATTATAAATACTTAGCTATGTAATTGTAATTCTTTGTAGCACCTAAATAAAAAAGAGAAACCCTAGTTGCACCCGTGGACGTAGGTCACTTTGGCCGAACCACGTTACATCTTGTGTCGTCTATTGCTTTCTAGTTTATCGTTTGTGCGTGTGTGTGTTTGTTCCGCTGCGTACGATACCTACTTTGATTCCTAACAAGTGGTATCAAAGCTTTGGCTCGTTGAAACACACGGTTCTCGCACGGGAAAACAATCGGAGATGCTAAACAGAATTGCGATTAGTGCTGGACCAATCTGCTGAGTTTCTGGGCTGAAGTCGCAAGGATGCTTGTGGGGTTTCTGAGTCGCCGCAAGGGCTGCCGGAAAAAAGGAATCGCCGTCGGATTAGGGTTTTGGGGGTATTGTTTTGTCTTTGAATTTTGGGGTCGCTGCCGTGATTAGGTCGCTACCGGGGGTTGATCGTCGATTAGGGTTTGGCTTAAATCCTTGAATTCGAAAATCAGGTTTAAATATTTCAGTTCTTTTTTATCAGTTGGTTGGAGTATTCTTCGGAAAATTGTTTGGTAGGGCCGATTGCGTTATTTTACTTCTGTTCGGTTTGATATTGTTACCAAGTTTCAGGTGCGTTGTTAAACTCGTCTGTTTACGGTTTTTTGAGACCGAGGAAAAGGGTAGTGTGCAATAGAACAACCAACAAGTTCAGCCCCACGACATTGCTGTGTTTGAACACTACTTTCAGTCTTGACTCGATTAGTAAACAGGGTTTGAGACAATGTCTGACAAGAAGGGAAGATTAGGATTGATAAGTTCAATGGTACTGATTTTGCCTGGTGGAAAATGCAAATAGAAGCATTACTGGGTCAGAAAAACTTGGATGAGGTACTGGAGGAGAAACTGGCAAGTATGACTAAAGCTGAGGAAGTTGTGTGGAATTCAAAGGACAAGAACGCTAGGGGGGCTATTGTTTTGTCTTTGACGAGGAGCGTTCCTTTTAACATCATGAAGGAAACCACGGCTCGTGGTATGATGTTGGCTCTGTCAAACATGTATGAGAAGCCATATGCAACTAATAAGGTGTTCTTGATGAAGGAACTGTTCACAACAAGGTTGAAAGAGGAAAGCTCAGTTACTGCGCATATAAATGACCTGAACTCGTTTATGTCCAGATTGTCATCTGTGGGATTCAAGTTCGATGATGAAACTCAAGCTGTGGTATTGCTATATTCACCGCCTGATAGCTGGTCTGGAACTAAGACCGCTGTCACGAGTTCTGTAGGGTCAGTGGCATGACGTTTGAAGGGATCCGGGACATTGTATTGAGTGGGGATACTCGCCGGAAGAGTACGGGCGGAGGATCTTCTTCTGAGATGTTACACATGGGCAAAGGAAGAGGAAATAGTAGGAACTGTGTGAGTCGGGGAAGGAGTTCGTCTAGAACTCGAAAAAATGTGAAGTGCTGGAGCTGCAATGAAATTGGGCACGTCAAGAGTGAGTGTCCTGGTCCTAAGAGAAAGGATGTTAATAGTGTTGAGGCAGAATCTGATGACGCGCTGGTTTGCTGCGTAGAGTCTGCTGTTGATGCTTGGGTCATGGATTTTCATGCTACCCGCTGCAATGAAGTAATGAAGAATCTAAAGACAGGTGACTTTGGGAAGGTACGACTTGGTAACGGGGAAATCCTTGAACGGGTATGGGTGACATTGATCTAAAAACATCTTTGGGAACTACATGGAGCTTGCGGAATGTCAAGTTGATTCCAAGACCGGAGACAGTTGAATTCAGTCGGGCAATTGATGAACAGGGACTAGACGTTAAGTTTGGTGGTGGAAGGTGATCGATGGGAACTTGGTTATTGCTCGGGGTTTGAAACGAGGATCGTTATACATGGTACCGGGGCCGTCTGAGGGAGTGACCACCTCGGTAAAGACGATTGGGAAGGTCAGGCTCGCTGAATCGGGTACTGCTAAGAGGGTTCAATTTGCAAACGTGAATCCTAGAGCCACGGGGATGTCAGCTGAGTGTATTCGGAGGCCTGAACTAGGTCAGGGATTTGGTGACGGTGGGAGCACGGGGCGTGTTTCGGGTACATTTATAAAATACCGTTGGGTTTTGAATACCGGGAATTCGAATAGAAAAATCTCTCGAGGAAATAGTTTGCTGAGTTTGGAGAGTGTTTGTCCACTGGGAGTCTTTGGAGCCGGAATTGCGAGTCAGTGGGAGCCGGTTGAGATTGTGGATGGGTCTGTTATGACTGCTGTATTGGAGTTGGGGGGGAGCTTCAACTGACCTTTTAGGTAACTGATGAGAAGGGTCGTTGCAACTAGGGGGATTTGACATGAAGTCTTAGCTTGGGCTTGGAGAACTTGTTTATAAAAATCACTGGAGTTACTGGTGCTGAGTTTGCTTGGATGGTTTGTATGGGGCAAAGCTTTCAAGTGGGAGATTGTTGGACTATGAAAGCTTTTGGGTTGGGCCGGGCTGGGCTTTTGGGCCTGTTATGGCTGGAATACAATGAAAGGGTAGCCGGCCCTAATTTGTTTAGTTAGCCTTAATCTAGTTATTATAAATACTCAGCTATGTAATTGTAATTTTTTGTAGCACCTAGTTAAAAAAGAGAACCCTAGTTAAAAAAGAGAACCCTAGTTGCACTCGTGGACGTAGGTCACTTTGGCCGAACCACGTTACATCTTGTGTCGTCTATTGCTTTCTAGTTTATCGTTTGTGCGTGTGTGTGTTTATTCCGCTGCGTACGATACATACTCTGATTCCACACAAACCACACTTCCAATTTCTTAAGCGCATTTACAAGTCGAAAGCAACCAGCGGGTCGGCACTAACTTGGGTTAGGAGTTGCGGGTCAAAAGTGGGTCAATCACATCCAATTGGCCCCGATAAAAACCCGCGATAACCCAACATGAAAAAGTACTCCATGCAACCGACGTTTCGTATCATGTAGCAACTTGCAATTTGTTTTCGTCCATTTCCACATGCAAAGTTGTCACTTGAAGACCCCACATTAACATGTGTCTTTGTTTCCCCCCACGTTTATTTCTATGCCAGTTTAGTGTAATTAGTTTCTTTCCTCATTCCCATGTTTTCCATGCGGTTAGTTTTCAATGCTTTTCAAGTTGTACTTTTAGCTTCTTAGGTAGTACTTTAGCTTTTAACTTTCTCTAGTTTAGGACGTGAGTAGTGCAAGTTTTCTATATGTACTAAATCGTTTGTTAAAGAAAGGGAGATGAGTTTGATGTTTAAAAAATGTTTTTTGGTTGAATTATCTCATTGGATTATGGGTTAATTGATCCTTCCATTGCTAGTTCAAATGTGGCAAACTTGAATGGTGTTCTTTGGAATCTAGATTAGGATTGAGTGGTGAAACTGTATTTCAATTCGAGTTTAGAATTTGCTCAACGATTAGTTCGGGTGGTGTTTTATGTATCTTGAATTACCGTTGCCTATCCGTTTTCTATTTGAATTCAATTTTTATCCGTTACCCACTCTGAATTCCTATCATACAGTTTCTCACTTACTCTTGATCTTGGTTTTAAATTACGCGATGCGTTTGGTCCCAAAATCTGATGCGCGATGCGAGCGCATCACCTATGTGATGCGTTCTTTGTTAAAAAAGTACTAAAAATTAGTTATACATAATAATTTTTATATTGTTAATACTTACACATAAAAACACACTTATAAAACATACGTAAACATTGAAACACAATTAAAAGTTAACATACTTAAAAACATACCAAGCAAACTTAATCCGTAGTCAATTAAGCTTTTATAACAATCAAAGAAAACAAATAAAGAAAAAAAAGTTAAAAGAAGAAGAAAATAAAAAATCAGTAAAAGGATGAGATGTGGAAAAAACAAAACAATCATAAAAGTAATATTAGAAAAAGTACTGCAGTCTGCAGCGTGAAAAAAAAAAATAATAAGTTTTTAATTTTACTACTGAAACACACTACCTCTCGATCAATCAGAGAGTGCTACATCACTTACTTTTATTATTTTTTATTATTTAGTTCATATATCTTTCGATCCATTTCTTCTCTAACATCATATCTCAACCTCTCTCTTTCTTTTTTCCTTTTTTTTACTTTCTTACCTGCAACTCAACATCTCCTTCTTCAACCCAAAAATCCAGCATGTGCAAGATCCGACCCAGTGCCGGAATTGAGCCGCATCAGACGCATACTGCGAAGACCGCATCTTGCGAGAATTGTCGCATCAAGCACGCAACATGGAATCGCATCGCATCAGGTGCAACGATGCGCTCTCAACACCGCATCAACCGCATCACGCATTATGCGCGCAAGATGCGCGCATTTTAAAACCAAGCTCTTGATCACTCCCTCCAAGCCCTCCAAGCTTACATCATATTCTGATGCCGATTGGGGCGCGTTTCCTGACTCTTGACGTTCAACCTCGGGTTATTGTGTATTTTTTGGAGATAATATTATCTCTTGGTCATCTAAACGCCAACACACACACGATCTCCCGCTCAAGTGCAGAAGCTGAATACCGCCGTGTAGCAAACACCACTGCCGAAGTTACCGGAACTTCCTTCTTGAGCTTTATGTTCCCATCCGTGATGCCGGTGTCATTTTTTGTGATAATGTTTCGGCTGTATACCTCTTAGGCAACCCGATACAACATCGACGCACAAAACACGTTGAGATTGACATTAATTTCGTGCGAGACAAGGTCCGTCTAGGGGCCATTCGAGTCCTACATATCCCTGCAAACTATCACAATGCAGATATCTTTACGAAGGGCCTTCCTAGAGCATATTTCAGCGTTTCAAGACCGGTCTGTGTATTTAACCCCAGGCTCAGGCTCAGACTGCGGGGGCGTATTAATCAAATGTCATTTATGTACTTTCCCTTGTATTTTTGCCTAGAATTATTCTGTATTTAATTAGTGTCCTAAAATTGCTCTAGGGTCTATTTCGAATTTCTGTATATATACGTCTTGTACTCCCCTCTTTCGAAGATCAAGAAAATCATTTGAAATTATACATTCGACATTTGTAATGAACTTACCATAACTTGCTATAAAATGACATTTGTATAAAACAACGTTTTGTAAACATTTTTTTACCATGCAGACATATGCGGATGCATTTGGAGTACGATATGTCCCTCCTGCTCTAATGCCGTTGGACGTTGTTGGTGCTCCTACCTTTTGGCGTAGACGCATCTCATTGTTTAAGGTGATAAATAAACTTACCATAACTTTCTATTTTCTTATAATAAACTGGTGTTTTTGTCTATGTGTGTATATAGGCCGATTTATTACTTGGAGTGAACGATGTCAATATCGTGAGATGGGAAACCTTGACGGGAGCTTGGATACAAGTTTGATTTCCAAACTATATCATTATTCACAGATTTTAACACAATGACATGCTTATTTATGTTTTGATTTTTTTTTCCAGGTAGAACCCTTTCAATGTGATCGCAATGAAGTGGTTGGTGGATTCTGCAGATTCTGCAGATGGCTGACAGCCTTTTGCACCCAACAAGAGTGGCACCATCTTGAAGCTGTGCTAGACAGCAACTTGCAGAACGGAGCTTAATGGCAGAACTTCTAGAAATTGAATCTCGACACTCAGGTTTGCATAAAACGATTATGCGACTCTTTTATTTAGTGAAAAATTTCTGGTTACAAATCAAATAAACAAAACAAGTATTTATACCGCTCTAAACTTGCGCAACAAGCATCCTATTTTATCTCAACTAGGACTCAAATTCAAACAGAAAAGTAATTTGAATTAAACAAATACTTTAACTAAACTTATCTGCTGACTTTACGAAAACAATAAGCCGGCTTAATTTAAATTCGGTTTAGACTTCTTGTTGACCGACATATTTTTGGTCAATGTTGTCGGCTTTGACTCTTCACACTCCCTCTCAGTGTCGACTTCTTCCATTCCCAAGTATGAACGAAGTTCTAACAGCTTTGCCTTTGTCAATCCCTTTGTTAACACATCAGCTACTTGCAAATTTGTATTAACATAGATTACATCAATTTCTCCTTTAAGCACTTTCTCACGTATGAAGTGGTAGTGCACTTCTATGTGCTTAGTACGAGCATGAAACGTAGGGTTTTCGGCTAGTTGTATGGCTGACTTGTTGTCACAAAACAATTTCAATTTGTAATCAACCGGTTGAGTTAGCTCTTGCATTAACCGGACAAGCCATACTAACTCTTGAGCTGCTACTGCCATAGCTGTATATTCAGCCTCGGTTGTCGAGAGTGACACCATGGGCTGTCGTTTACTGCACCATGAAACTGAGCTATCTCCTATGAAAAACACATACGCAGTAGTAGACCTTCTTCCATTAGGATCACCCTCATAATCAGCATCACAGAACCTTCTTACTTCAAGTTTTGACTCCCTCTTGAACTTTGCACCATGCTTCATCGTATCTTTAACATACCGTAGCACCCGTTTAGCTGCATACCAATGAGCCTTTCTCGGTTGTTGCATAATCCTGCTAAGGACTCCAACTGAGAAGGCTATATCAGGTCTGGTCAAAGTTAAATAGATTAGAATTCCAAGTATTTGACGGTACTCGGTTGAATTCTCCAAAACAGTTCCCTCATCCGAGTATAGTGATAATGGATTGTAAATTGATCACCCTTCATTCATAATACCAATCGGTATTTATAGATTACAATGGCCCTAATCTATACTTGGTAGATATTTACATTATGCTATCATAATACAAGATATATCTAAATCTCTCTCTATATTTGGGTGTTAGAAACGGAAAGTTTTGTTCGATAAACCGAACGTGACGAGCAATATAGATGCAATCAGTTGTCGTGTCCAGACAACGGTAACCATGGTGTATGGGGCTGTACCCGAGAAAGACACAGGGAATAGACCAAAAATCCATTTTATGTTTGTTGTACGGGCGAATGTGTGGGTAGCATTGACAGCCAAAAACACGCAAAAAGGAGAAATCGGGTTTTTGAGAGAAAATATGCTCAGAAGGTGAGATATTGGATGAGGTACGAGACGGCATTCGGTTGATTAGGTAAACGGCTGTATCATAAGCAAAATGCCAAAAACGAGTTGGAACACCGGATTGGGCAAGTAAAGTGAGACCCGTTTCAACCACATGTCTGGCGGCGCTCAACAAATCCGTTTTGCTCACTAGTATGTGGACAGGAGCGACGGTGAATAATGCCAAGGGGAGAAAAAAATGGAGATTCCTGAATTCTCCTCCCCAATCTGTTTGGACAGTTTTTAGTTTGGTGTTAAATTGGCATTCAACCATGACAAGGAACTGTTTAAAAATAGTAAAAACATCGGATTTTTGTTTTAAAGGAAAAATCCACATGTATCGGGTAAAGTGATCCACACATAGTAAGAAGTAATTGTGACCATCATAAGATGTAACAGAAGCGGGTCCCAGACATAAAAAAAAATTAAATCCAAAACACACGCACTTTTAAAATTAGAAGAAGCCAAATGTAGTTTCGATGATTTCCCAATATGACAAGCATTACAAGGAGAATTCGAACTATTATTTAAAATAGGAAGAGAATATTTAGATAACATAGAATTTAAAAGCTGTGGATGAGGATGTCCAAGCCGTTGATGCCATGTGTGGATAGGAGCACGAACAGCTGTGAAAGCAAGTCTTGGAATAGGCTGAATCTGAGGAAGACGAATGGAGTAGAGCCCGTGTTCACTTGGACCCGTGAGGAGGGTAGTGCGTGTAAACTTGTCCTTCACATAAAAGAAAGTAGCATGAAATTCAAAAAAGACATGGTTATCATGACAACTTTTGTACGGAAAGGAGATTTTTTTTATTTGTGGAACATGAAGAATATTGGATAAGGAAAAGGTTTTGTTAGGTGAAGAAAAACGAGTTGAACCAATATGTAGAATGGGTAAACCCTTACCATTGCCAACATGAAGAGCATCCTCACCAAAGTATGGTTCGGCAGTGCCAAGGCTAGACAGGTCTGGAGTTACATGGCTATTAGAGCCCGTGTCCGGGAGCCATGAAGATGCTTGGGAGCGATAATCAGCATGATTGGCCGAGGGCTGCTGTCTCGAGCGCATGGTAGCCGGGTCATGATTCTGATGTTATGTGTCTAATACTACACCTATTACACGTACCATAAACTGTGTTTTGGTTTGAGGCCCAGTTGAATTGACTTTTGTTTCCCCCGTTGTACCTGTTGTTGGACCCACGGCCACGACCACGGTAGGCTGAGGTACGGCCACGCCCACGATTCTGAGACGTAAAGAAGGCCTGGGACTGCTGAGTTGTGGGCTGAAGATGAAAGCCAAGTTGTAAGGCAAGCTGCGGTGGTGTTGATGAACTTTGGATTTTGTTTTCGTGCCCGATCAAACTTTCTTAGAGGCTGATTCTGATATGCAGTTGCTGTTTTTGCTTCTGTTCTCATCGGTTCTTGTTGTACGACCGGTTCTGGTTCAACTCGATCAAACCTGTCAAGTTTGACCCGTGTAGACTCGAGATCAACTTTTAGGTCTTCTGAATCAGGTAATACTTCCTGATTTGGTGCCCACCATGACGAGTTTTCGTCAAACACCACGTTTCTTGATATGTAGCATCTCCCGGTGTTTGGATCACAACACTTCCATCCGTTCCTTTCTTGATCGTACCCCACAAAAATACACCTCAAGGCCTTTTTTTCTAACTTGTGTCTCAAGTGTCCCGGTATGAACACATAGCACACACCTCCAAAGACTCTAAAGTAACTAACACTAGGCCCGGTTTTGTGTAGATGCTCATATGGTTTTACAAACCCAAGACCTTGTTGTGGTAGAGTGTTACTTACATATGATGCAATTGCCATTGCTTCAGCCCAAAACCTCCAGGGTACATTTTTATCATGTGACATGCTGCCACACACTTCTGCCAGATGCCTGTTCTTGCGTTCTGACACACCGTTTTGTTGAGCTGTGTTGGGACACGTCAGTCGTCGTCGAATCTTCTGTTCGTTTAGGAAATTGTCAAATTCTCGAGAGGTATACTCCCCTTCATCGTCTGACCGTAGCATCTTGATGCATACTCCGGTTTCTCGTTCGGCTATTAATCTGAAGTGAACTGCTTGAACTTTGATAAAGTTTCTGACTTTTCCTTCATGAATGCTACTCAAAGAAAACGGGAGTAGTCATCAATGAAAGTGATCATATACTCCATGCGAATGAGTGACTTTTGTTTGACAGGGCCAAACACATCTGTGTGGACCAACTCAAGTGGCTCTGTGGTCTTTTGTTTGGATCTATCTAAAGGTTTCTGATGTGATTTGCCATATTGGCAACCTGCACACACATTTTCATTAGTAACTTCAGTATTAGGCAAACCGTTTACGATACCTTTCTTGGTCATCAAGCTGAGTTTGTCATAAGCAACGTGTCCTAGGCGTAGATGCCATAGATCTGTACTGGCGGTGTGTCTGGTGCGCTCCACGTAGGCTGATTATGCTGATAGCACATAAACAACTTCTTTTCTTCTTCCTTCCAAGATCGGTGCCGACTTGGTTTCAAACTTCTCAAACATTTGAACTTTTTCTGGTCCAAACAGCACGTATTTACCGGTTTCAGTGATACGGGGACTGAAATCAGATTCTTTTTCATCCCTGGTACATGGTAAACCTGCTCTAGCTTTAATTCTTTGTTTCCCGGTTGGTTTGAGAAGACCACATCACCGATACTTGAGATAGAATGCCGTGAGTTATCTGCTATTACCCTACTCCCTCCATATTTCTTTGCATTAGTTTGTTTTTGTCACCTGTCAACTGTCAAGTGGTTTGAACAGCCTGAGTCGACGATCCGCACGTCTAGGCTGTTAGACCGGGGTTCAATGGTGGCGGTAAAGGCATTTACTTCCTCTAGCTGAGCTACGTGTGCTTCAGCATCCCAGCCTTCCTCGTCTTTCACCTCGGCGCTGTTTCCTTCATCCTCTTGCTTGGATCGACAGCCCTTGGCCATGTGGCCTTTTCTGCCACACTTGTGGCACCTGCGCGGAAATCTTTTTGAATTAAACTTTGTCTTCTTCTCGGACTCGTTTCCATACTTCTGACCTTTGCTGTACCTTGACTTCTCCTTTCATTTTCCTGCGTTAGAGCCTCTGTTTCTGTCTTCATTGACGCACCCGCCATCTGTTTAGCCAAGGCTTATTGCCCGGCTAACAGATTCTCGAACTCAGTCAAGGTAGGCTGATTCTGCCAGCCTTGAATAGCAGTAATAAAGCTTCTGAATTCGGGTTTTAAACCATGAATGATTATTCTTTTCATTCATGGTTCCCCGATCTTAGAATGTGGGTCGAGCTCCCCGATCTCCCGGCATAATGTCTTGATCTTTCTGAAGTACACTGGAATGGGCTGATCTCCTTGAGACAACGACATTAATTCGCTTTCAAGAAGTTGAAGTCTCGTGTCATTCTTCTTGGAGAAGAGCTTTACTAGAGTATCCCAAGCAACCTATGGGTATTCGACTTCTTGAAAGTACTCTAGCATGTCTTCTTCGACTGTCGTCTTCAAGATAAACATGGCACGCCCTGCTTTGACGTTCCACTTGTGCACAACTCCATTCGTATCCATTCTTGGTGCTTGTGTTTCAGATCCATTTCCTACAGATATTGTCCTTGCAAATAGGACTTCATACACGTAGCCCATGTGGTGTAATTCGTTTGGTTGAGTTTCCTTATGCCACCTCCTACCCGAAATTCTGCCACGAGTCTGATGCGAGTTTTCTGATAGAACTGGGACTGCTTCAAACAGCCGTAGGCCTGCCTTGATCGGATCTGGTACTGGACTCGATTGGACTGCCTTCTTCTTCAGTCTTGGATCTTCTTTCAACAACCAAACTGCAGATCGAGACTAAATAACAGTCTTGATCTGGTTCCTGCTGTTGGTTCTGCGATTGGGTTCTCCCTTCACTTCTTCGATTGGAAACGGCTTCATCTAATCGGATTTCTGGGCTCTGCTGCAATCGGTATCTTCCCCTTCCCAAGCTCTGATACCGGTTAACCTGGCAGAAATTCTGGAACTTGAATCTCGACACTCAGGTTTGCGTAAAACGATTATGCGACTTTTTTTAAATGAAAAATTTCTGGATACAAATCAAATAAACAAAACTAAAGGCACAGGAGCAGCAAGAACAAAAGAAAAAAACACAGATTGAAACCAAAATTTGGGTTTCGACTTTATAAAAAGGACTCACAAAAATTCGACTCTTTAAAACTAAACAAAAACTCGATATAAATAGACTAAACCTAGCTTAACCCCTAAGCTAAATCAAAACAAATTACTTCTAAAAATAATTCCCCTAAAATAAAGCAAATAAATATCAAACCAAAAATAAAACATTGAATCAATTTTGAGTAAATTTCTGCCAGCTTTTCTTTCCTTGATTGCTATTCCAAAATTAAGCCAACAATCTCCCCCTTAATTTTGGAATCGGATTCACTTAAGCCAGGTCTTCAATTCCCAACAGTCCCTGCAAGTACTTGGTCATTCTTTCAAGTTCTTCATCATGCTCGTCCATACCATTCAAGCCCGTGTTTTCTGACCACATGTCAAAATCCATTTCTGTACCTTGTTCACCTTCAGACCCATCATCAAAGCTTTTCACAGACCCAAATTTCCTACCAAGAAACCCCTCTTGTTTATCCATGGTTAACAGCAAAGCTGGTTCATCATCACTCTGAGCCAGCAGTGCTTTTTCTTCCTTGTGTTTCCGGTTAGGACACTCATTTGCATAGTGTCCGTATTTCTCACATTTAAAACACATGTGTGATTTGTCCTTGTTTCGATGTGGCTTCTGATGATCATTGACTATGTTTCGGTTCCCCCTAGCTCGACCACCTCCTCGACCCCGTTCCCGACCATTCCCTCGGTCGTCTGATCGAGCAAACATCAGTCTTTCTTGATCATCACTTGTTCTTTCTCGACCCTTGATCTCCTTCCCACGAAGACGCTCCTCAAAAGCTTTGAGTCTTCCTACGGCATCTTCAAATGTCATAGCATCAAGGTCTGCATATTGTTCCATTGCAGCAGCAAGGTGGAAGAACTTCTCTGGTACGGCATCAAGAAGTTTTCTCACTAGTGTCGCATCGTCAAAAACAGTTCCAAGGCTCACTGCTTTGGATGCTATTCCGCTTAGTTTTCCAGAAAATTGATCAATAGATTCATCGTCCCTCATCCTCAAGTTCTCGAGTTCACTCTTCATTGTTTGGAGCCTTGCTTTTTGCACACGATCAGCCCCGACGTATCGCATACGTAGGGCTTCCCAGATCTCATTTGCAGTCTTGTACTTTGCTATTTGCAGGAGGATGTCGTCAGAAACAGCCTGGAATAGGAACGCCCGGGCTGTTTTGTTTCTTTTTTCATCTACTGCCGCCCCGGCAGTAGGCTGGACAGCATCCCACACACCCTGATCATCCAGTATGGCCTCCACCACAATCGACCAGGTAGTGTAGTTGGTTCCAGTCAGCTTCAGAACCTGCTGTGATACCCCAGCTGTCACTCTGGTTTGAGCAATCACAACTGCATTAGTGTTTGTATTCTGATTGGCCATGGTGTCCTTCCTTCCAGCCTTTCCTCAGTCGATTTTTCTGTTGTTAACAAGCCCCAACCAGGTTGGAAACCGGATACGGTCGATTTTTCCTTCTCGTGAGTTTTGAAACAGTTTGAAGAGTGCGATCACCCCAATCTTCTCTTCTGCCTTTTGTTGCTGCTCGATTGAACCAAACAGCCCCTGCTGTTCGTCAATCTCCTCCCTTTGAATCAGCTAACTCCTCCTTTTGCTAGCTCTGATACCAATTAAAGGCACAGGAGCAGCAAGAACAAAAGAAAAAAACACAGATTGAAACCAAAATTTGGGTTTCGACTTTATAAAAAGGACACACAAAAATTCGACTCTTTAAAACTAAACAAAGACTCGATATAAATAGACTAAACCTAGCTTAACCCCTAAGCTAAATCAAAACAAATTACTTCTAAAAATAATTCTCCTAAAATAAAGCAAATAAATATCAAACCAAAAATAAAACATTGAATCAATTTTGAGTAAATTTCTGCCAGCTTTTCTTTCCTTGATTGCTATTCCAAAATTAAGCCAACAAAAACAAGAATTTATACTATAAACTTGCGCAGCAAGCATCCTATTTTATCCCAACTAGGACTCAAATTCAAATTTATACTATAAACTTGCGCATCAAGCATCCTATTTTATCCCAACTAGGACTCAAATTCAAAACAGAAAAACAATTTGAATTAAACAAATACCTATCTGCTGACTTTACGAAAACATTTAGCCGACTTAATTTAAAGTCGTTTTAGACTTCTTGTTGACTGACATATTTCAGGTCAATGTTATCGGCTCTGACTCTTCACACGGTCCGGATATATGCACTTATACGTATAACATATTTTTCTTTATGTTAGGAGTTGAAGGTGGTGCTGGATCTGGATGGAAGTGGTGGGGTTTTCTTTCTGCAAGATGTCATTTTACTTCGTACGTGGTTATTTGGCTCTAAATGTTGTTTTAGGATATAGTTACTGAGATATAGTATTAAGGGCATTATTAACACATTTAACCTTTTGGCAGGCAGGGTTAGTAGATGATTTAATTGGTTGCTTGTTTTTAAACATGATAAAATTGGGAAGATGTTTTTGAGCTTCTTGAGGCAGGTTATTATCTTCAAAGTGAATATGGTTCTTGGGAGGATGGGTTCTTGTTGATGCTGACCCATTTTTAAGCCCTGTTGGGGAATGTGACTGCATTTTCCTTTTGTTGTTCAACTGCTGCACAAACTCAGTGATGTGGACCCACACTTGAAGGTTTACTTACTATAGCAGTGGTATATCTTAATTTGATGAATTGCCATATCGAAAGCCAATTGGGCTTTACAATCACCATATTCGTTTTTAAACTCCCCAATGTAGGGGTGCAAAAAAACTGAAAATTGAAAAAAACCGAAAACCGAATCGTATCCATAACCGAAAAAAACCGAACCGAATTGTGAATTCGATTTTCGGTTCAGTTATTAACGGTATCCGAATTGCGAATTCGGTTAACGGATATACCTCTTTTTTTTTTGTAATTCAGTTAGACATATTTCCAATACGGTTCGGTTTATTCAGAAATTCTTTTCTTTTGAAATCGGTTTGGTTAGAAAATTTTCCAATTCGGTTCGGTTCGGTTAACGGATAAGGGTTAAAAAAAATTCAAAACCGAATCGTATAAACCGAACAAACCGTTAACCGAACCGACGAATACCCCTGCCCCTATGGCTCTTGCCCAAATGGTTTAATAGAATTGACTTGTACATTTAGTCATTTAGGCCTTTAGATTGGTCACCGAATAAAGGCCCATTAACTTGGTTAAATGAAGAACGGGTATCCACTTCATATAAATATGTTCTATTAATCATACACATAAAGACTTGATCAATCGAAAGAAATCAACACATTCCAACGGTTTAATATTTAAGATTTTTTAGAACGGCTCCTATTAATTACCTATACCTGCACCTTGGAGTAGAGGTACACAAACCGGGTTCTTTTTTCCAAACCGGGTAGGGAGTGGCCGGGTAGAGTGGAACCGGTTCCGGTTGTTTATCGGTTTTTTTTTTTTCCGGTTTTAGCGGTTTTTTACCGGTTCGGGTCCGGTTCTAGAACCGGTGTAAAACTTAATAATAGGAACCGGGTAAGAACCAACGGGTTTTTTCGGGTCCTAACCGGTTCCACTGTAGACCAGGTAGGAACCGGTTCCAGTTCCCATTCCGGGTAGAACCCTCGGTCCGGTTCTAGAACCGGTGTTTTTTGCACCTCTACCTTGGAGGATACCTCTTGAATAAAAAGCAGACACCATGATGTCCCTTAGAGAATTTATTATTCAAGTTGATCCGTAAATCTTACCATTAATTTTTTTTACATATTTCGGATAATTCATAGATGTTGGATATCGTCATCAACAAGCTACCCTCAAACGTAATATTTTACCTTTTTTTTTTCCTAGGTACTAGGTGGACCAAAGCCATTGATATTGAAGGTGAAATAGTCGGTGGATCATAAAAAAAAAAGTAAGCTTGATCACTTTTGTTTCATATGAATCCGATGCAATCTGCTCATGGTGACAATTTCCTGCAAACATGATCGCATTTTTATGAAAATGTTTTACTCAATGACAATTTATAGTAAAAATAATGAATAATATTGTCTCGATCCCTATTCTAATAAGATAATAAATATTGTGTCCCTTGTCAACACCATATTCATCTTCACAACGATTCAAAATCCTGCCGTCCCCCCTTCATCAACAACAACCGACCGGGAGATTTCACCGCCATTGTCACCGTCCTATTTCTATTTGCCTTCCTTACCTCTTCACCCATTTTTTTATCATATCCACATTTTCTGACGGACTATGCATACTAGAGTTACTCTCATGTTCTTCTGTTTGATGAGAGGTTGGGAGCCGGAAGATGGTGCTAGGGCAAAGCTTGAAGACGATTGTGTGATGTCACTTGGATTTTTGATTGCTAAAGTGGGTTAAGAACATGTATTGCAAGATTTACAAGGTACTCACGCTTTTTCTTCAGTTAGGGTTTTCTTTACGACTTTTAAATTAGATTTTAAGTTCGAACCTGCTAATCCTTTTTTGCAATCTTTGTCTTGCTTCGAATCCACCCTCTGCCATCTATGAGTTTGCCACTGTGAATCACCAGACCATGTTTCTGATTTCGATTTATGTTTCTGATTTCAATTTCTGTTTGTGTGTTTCTTTTTTAATCAATGGATTTGCTTTATCTCATTTAGATGCACAGACATGGAGGACTATGGATTCGAGTACTCCGAGGAGAAACCTGAAGAGCAAGATGTTGACATTGAAAATCAATATTATAATTCTGCAAAGTAGTTGGCCTCAGACAGCAGTGTGAGGAATGATTCCATCCATGATCCATGTTAATGTTATGTGATTTTTCAAGTATATGACTCATTAATTTGAAGGCAATCTCTTGTTTATGACTTATGTCATTTAATATTCTTTATAATTACATAAATGATTAGTCATGTGGTGTGTGTGCTCCTAAAATTCACTTTGTACGTGAACAGAACTCCAAGAATTTGATTGGCTACTAAGGTCTACAAAAAGAATTTTAAGAAAGCAACAGGGAAGAGGAACCCTCACCCCTTGTGTGAGGATGAAACCAAGTTACCATTTGATCTCAAGCCTGAAACAGCTTCGAGGGTTGGCCAAGGTTCCCAAAACGGATCACCATCGATTAACTTATGTTTTTTATCAGAGTGTGTGTGTCTGCATAGCAGAAACGGATCGAAACAAATGAACTTCAACTTTTAAATTTTTATCATATGTGCTTATTTTCATCAACGACGTCAAGTTCCTGGTTAAAAAGGTTTTAGTCATTTGATCGCTAGTCTAATTGAACCCAGATCATAAACAGAAACGGAAGAAACGAACGAACAATTCTTTTATTATTACATCGAATTATTAGTCCTGGTTTGGTTTCACGGTTTGATCTTTGAATGATGGATGCAAATGGTAGTCATGTTTTCTAATATCCCATGATAGCACCAATTACTAGCATTTTCATTATTACAAAGAATCTTTAAATGACAAAGTCTTAATAATAGTGTAATGCTCGTTCATTCTTTTCGCGTTTGTTTATTTATTTGATGAGAAAACCGATTAGGGCTTGGGGTTTCATACCCACGGTCGGCGACGTATTGATGATGGTAATGGTGTTCGACTGAGGTGGTGGTCCTGGGGGTAGCGAGAGGTAGCAACGGTGGGGAGGAGGTGTGTGATGGTGGCCGAAAAAGAGAGGTAGGCGGTGTTGTGCGATGGTGGCGTCGGAGAAGGAGGAGCAAGGTGGGAGCCACGGGAGTGGTGCTTGACTGGGTGACGGACCCGACACGTGCAATGGCGGGGAGTGGATATGAATGGCAACACAACGGTGGTGTAACGTGGAGGAGGCATGGTGGAGGGCCGGTTAAGGTTATGCCTGAAGAACAAGGTGGTGGCGCATGGAGGTGATCGGACTAGAAATACATGAGGAAGAAGACAAGGACGTCAATGGTGATTAGTGGCATGGTGGTGCAACGTGGCAACCAGGGTAACGCCAGTTAGGATTTTTAGTTGCATGATTACATGCAGAGGAGAAATCCGGCTCGTGTACGCGCATACTCGAGGTACGAGGATTTGCATGGTCACGTGCATGCATGCATGCATGGAAACCAAGCTCAGACATTCAGATTGCTAAACGGGTCAAGGATGATTCGGTTCGGACGAACATGTGAAACTAGGGTTCAGCAAGGACGAAGAGACGAGCAGAGGAGACTGAGCTTCGAGACTTAGTTATGTTATATGTGGTCAACGTATCTTTGGATCATGTCTAATCACGTGATCACGCGCTTGACAGGTTTGGGACTCGAGCGTGGACGTGCGAGTTACAAAGCAAGGACTAAGGCTCGACATATCCGGTGAGTTTCTAATCACCTCTTTAAATGCTTTAATTTTTTGGGGCTATCGTACATACTTTCGAGATGTGTTTTATTACATTAAATGGGTAACGAGCTTTGGGGTTTAACCCGATGAGTTATGAATATAAATATTCAAATATGGGACTAAGGGACTGTGTGTTGTCCATAGGGTGTGTGCGTTAAAGGGGGTATGTGGTCGTGGGTCGTATAGTGACTTAATAGATGTGAGTCGGGGGACGAGTTTACATGTCGGGCAGGTACGACTAGGTAGTGTTACGGGGTGCGCACGTACATAATATGTGCTTAGATAATGAGACATAATAAGTGTATATGTGTTGCTATTTTAGCAGCGTATTGTGTTATGAGTTAGTTGGGGTGAGTCGAGATAAAAGCTAAACGCTTATGAATACGTGTAGGATGTGTTGTCCTAGGGTTATGTGTGGGGTGCAGGTGTAGTTAATGAGTCATGTGAATGTAGCGTGATGTTATGTGATTTATATTAGTGTTGTGTTTGCATCGTTGTCTATATGACACGGCAAATGGAATTGTGAAGGACGAGATCCTTCGGGAAGTCACCTAAGGCGACAATATTCCGAAGGTTAATGATGAGCTCGGGGTGTGTCGAACGCCCTGACGAGGGTGCAGTGATGAGGTATGTGTTTGTATGTATGTATATATGTGTTAAATTGCATATAAGTGTTGAGTTATGTAACAACCCCAAATTTAGGGCCTGATTTTTTTTATTATTTACGTGGTATCTATTTTGTTACTTGAACTACTGGATAGCAAACTCGAACACTTTGGGCTACCATTTAGAACCCAATAAACACATTGTGCTTACACAACTGAACTAGGCCCAACTGTAGATAAACAGACTCGGCCCATTAACGGCCCAACTAAAGGCCCATTATACGAACCAAATCCAAAACGAACTAATAAACATTGTTTGACGGATCGTTACACGATTCGATATAATTTATAATGATCACGAACTAAAACGTTTACTCGGAGAACTGTTAGAACGATTAACGTGCTTGTACGGGTTACTACCGGTTATCCGACGCGATAAAATATTTGGACATCAAATCACAAATAAATAATATTAATGAATATTATTATTTATTCGAGCGACTGATTAGGAATTTATACGCGAGATATGCGACGTTGGAAGCGCGACTGCGACAAACACTGGTGTGGATATCAGCGGGTCTTGCTAGATCCGGTATAACTAAATAATATAAACAGGTATTTATTCTATACCTATCATATTAAATTATTAGTATTATTATTACTTAAGAATTATAAAATACTTGCAGAACATGATACGTCTTACCTGGAGCAAACGCGTGTGAACACGCAGTACAGAGCGATACCGCCTATTTTAGAAATAGCATAATATATATATATATATAATTATATACTATTATAGTTAATAATGTTATTATTAATAAATAATATAAGTTATCGGAGCGCGAATCAATGGTTTCAGCAAACGCGTGTGGCACGTGCAGTATCAACGTGTACCGGCTTAGACAGCAACCGGGACGGAGATTTTACAAAACAGATCTTTAAATGATATATACTGCCTCGATATATTATTATAGGATTTATAAATTCATAATTAATCCCGAGACGCGAAACGTTTAATCTGAGAACACGCGGTTAGACACGCGATACAGGAACGTCATCCGACTATTTTAGAACTGCACGATTAAGTAGATAAAATAAATCATTATTTATATTGTTAATAATATTATTTAAACGGAACGCGATACTTTTATTTAGGCCAATTCGTATGAGACACGCGGTGTCGGCGCATACCGGCTTCGACAGCAGTCGGAACGAGAATTTTACGAAACATATATTTAAATTATAGTTATTACCACACCTTAGTATTATAAGAGTTATAGAACAAAATTCAGAATTAAATAACGAGACGGAGACTCGTGTGGACACGCGATATGCAGAAACCAGTCCAAGTAACACTGCTTTTTAGCTTACTCTCATTTTAATTATTATTATTTTATTTAAATCTTTAAATTAAATGAATCCATGAAGAATCTTTTGAATCCTAAAAATCTTCTAAAATCTCATAAATTATTACACTTAATTTTTTTTCTGTAGAAGATCTTTTTCACCTCCTCCAAGAAATTGACTTTCTCATATCTATTTTCTTTTTCTTTACCATCGGATTACTATTTCATCCTTAAACCCCTTTAGTTTCCATTTTACCCTCAAACCAAACACTTAACACTTTTAGGGAGAGAGAGAGAGATACGGGAGAGAGTGAGAGAGAGGGGGAGGAGCCTCCTGCTCCGGCCTCCCCTCACGGAGGAGCCCGCGACGTCAACACCACCACCACCTCTGGCCATTTTCCACTTCTAGTTCCGGCAGTGGCTTTACGGGTCTTGATTCCAGGCGACAAAGAGAGGGAGAGAAGCCGGCCACCTTTCCGGCGGCTCGTGGCCCGATCCTCTTTATTACAGGTTAAATCCTCTCTTTATTTGATTTCCACTATTCCCTTACGTTTCTGGTTAAACCAACTAGCAAAAATGGTCGGGTTTCATTCCCGTGAGTACTTGACGATTTGGACAGGTTATGGGTAAAGACGGAATGTCACCCGGATAGGCGGGACTGCTCGGGTCGTTCCCGACAGTTTCTGGTTTCGGTCAAAGACAGTCAAACGCGGTCAATGGCAGAAATGACGAGCGGGTTCGTGTACGAGTGGTGAGGTACTAACATGTAACAACCCCAAAATTAGGGCTGAATTTTTTTTTATTACGTGCTGCCTACTTGAATACTTAAACTGCTGAATAGCAAACTCGAACACTTTGGATTACGATTTAGAACCCAATAAACACATTGTGATTACACTAATGGGCTAGGCCCAGTTGAACTCTGCCCAACTGTAGATAAACAAACTCGACCCATTAACGGCCTAACTGAAGGCCTAATATATGGACTGAACCCAAAACGAACTAATAGACCTTTGTTGATGGATCGTTATACGATTCGATATATTTATAATAGTTATGAACTAAACCGTTTACACAGAGAACTGTAAGAACGATTAACGTGCTCATACGGGTTATTACCGGTTATCCGACGCGATAGAATATTTAGACGTCAAATCACAAATAAATAATATTAATGAATATTAGTATTTGTTCGGGCGACTGCTTAGGAGGTTATATGCGAGTTATGCGACGTTGGATGCGCGGATGCGACAAACACCGGTGTAGACATCAGCAGGTTTTACTAGATCCAGTATAACTAAATAATATAAACAAGTATTTACTTTTATCTATTGTATCAAATTATTAATATTATTATTATTATTATTTAGAAAGTAATAACTAGTTTCGGAACGTGAAACATTTTACCCGGAGCGGACGCGTGTAAACACACGGTACAAGATCGATACCGGTTATTTTATAAATAGCATAATAAAATATATAATTATTTATTATTATACTTAATAATGTGTGCCGGCTTAGACAACAGCCGAAACGGAATTTATATAAAACAAATATTTAGATGACATACATTGCCACGATATATAATTATAGAAATTATAAAATAATAATTAATCTCGTGACGCGAAACGTTTAATCTAAGCTTTCGCGGTTAGACACGCGGTACATGAGCGTTATCCGACTATTCTAGAGCTGCACGATTAAGAAAATAAATTAAATAATTATTTATATTTATTAGTTATTATTATTAATAATATTATTATTTAAACGGAGTGCAAAACGTTTGTTTAGACGAACGCGTATAAGACACGCGGTGTAGACGTATACTGTCGTAGACACGCGATATGCAGTAACCATCATAATTTACACTGGTTTTTAGCCTACTTCTTAAACACGTTTTACATAAATAATTTATTTAATTATAAATTCTTTAAAATCTGGATTTGATTAAAAGATCTTGAAAGATCTCTAAAGTCCTCCATTGTCAGATTAATTGATTTGTGAAGATTGTGCTAATATCGATGAGATATCATGAGATTTTTCTTCTTCCCGAAAAATCACAACTCTTTTCCTGTTTATATCCCCTTCATATTTTTTTTCCTTCCTCATTTCCAAACACTCCAACACTCGGACCAAAATGCTCACTAGTTCAAGAGAAAGAGAGAGATCGTATGGAGCTTTAGAGAGAAAGAGAGAGAGAGAGAGATTAATCGGGAAAGAGAGGGGAGATGCCCACCGCCGGAGCCGGCCACTCCACGGCGACGATAATGGGTCTGGCCTTCACCCACGACCCACACCACTCTCATATTCGGCTATCTCCGATCCGGATTCAACGGTGGCCTCACGGCAGTTGGTGGCGGCCTAGGGTTCCGGCAAGACCCCAAGGACGAGCATGCGACGGGTGGAGTTCAGTGGATGGGTCAGCGGCGGCAATAGTCAGATGGCACCAACGACGGTAGGAGAAGGCAGCGGTAGATTCAGGGACGTTTTCCCGGAGAATCCGGTTCTCCGACGGCCCTGATGGTGGCGGAAACGGTATTCAGGTTCGTTTTTCCGGCCATTCTCATTTTTCCAGTGGCGGCGACGACCCGAGGAGGGTCACCGCTTCTCCGACAGTCCAGTTTTTCCCGGTGAGCTTTATTTCCCCTTTTAGTTTCAGGCCGGGTATAAACCTACACGCATTTTCAAGTCCAAGAATCGGTAAACAAACACACGTTAATTTGGCTAACTCCTAAACACGTTTATTATATCAAGAAATTTCTCTCTAAAAATTGATTACAAATAGCAAACCCTAACTCGGTTTACATAGACTACTTGATTACAATGTCAAACCCAAACATGGTTTATATAGACTAACCTAACTTGTTAGCCAAGACATTACCATACTAATTATAATGCAATTAGGAAACTTAACTAATTTAACCACAACTTGTCAAACTAGCCTCTCCATATTTACATACACGTAAATACGGTCCTCCCATATTCACCTACACGCGAATACAGGTCCATAATTTCCAACAATCACCCCCGTAATTTTGGACTCGTATTGGACAAATCTTTGACTCCAAGTAATCCACTAGCTTGTAGATTACGTAATCCGCCAATATTGCAGATTAAGCTAACATCTTGTAGCTTGGACCAACCGAACCCAAACCGACTTGTTTGAGTAGGTACATAAGTCCAACAATCACCCTCTAATTTCCGACTTGAAATAAAGAAGTCTTCAACGTCAAACACGCCTTCTTTGCCTCGATTCTCTTGGAACTCCTCTTGATCTCTAGCTGTGTTGTTCGGCTCCTTCCTAGCTCGAACATTCTTGCGACCTTGTACTCGACTAGTCCTTTGGTCATAAGAGCTCGCACCACCATTGACTCGGCTTCGATCTTGAGCAAACACCACTAGCTTTCTTGAATCATTACATGTTCCCTTAGAATTTAGGCTTATGATGGCTCTATCAACTATGTGACCCCGTCCCTGACCATTCACTCGGCCGAAAGAACTCGCATAACCACTCATCTGGTTGTGACTTTGGTCATCTGATTGAGCAAACACGAAGCACATCTTCCGTATTGAAGCTTCAAAACATACCCGGTCAAAACACAACTCGTTCGACCCGTATGAAAATCAAATCGTGAATTGAACCCGCTTGTCCAATTAAAGTTTAATGGTTAAACCAAACTTGTTCCTTTTTTCTTTTCGTCAGCACCAGGAAAAAAAACAAACGCTCTTTTTGTTTGTCTTAAACAAACACTGTTTGTTATTTCTTTTTCCTTCGTCAAGCACAAAAAAAAAACGCTTTTGTTTCGACTTTTTAAAGAAAATTGAACCTTTTGAAAACAATTCTTCTCGTCGCCACAAAAAAACTCAGAATATATTGTTTGTTTAAAAAACAAATCAGACAAACAACCAATAACAAAGTAGAGATATCTTCCTTAGCAATCCGATCACAAACTTCTTAGCCGCTACCGATTACCGCTTGTTAAATCCTTAGCCGCCGATCTAGAAGCTATACCGTCAATCGATTTCGCCGTAAACCGAACATCGTTGCCACTAATTCTCGTCGATCACAAACACCGGGTAAGAGCTTAACCTTGCTCTGATACCAATTCAAGTCCAAGAATCGGTAAACAAACACACGTTAATTTAGCTAACTCCCAAACACGTTTATTATATCAAGAAATTTCTCTCTAAAACTTGATAACAAGTAGCAAACCCTAACTCGGTTTACATAGACTACTTGATTACAATGTCAAACCCAAACATGGTTTATATAGACTAACCCTAACTTGTTAGCCAAGACATTACCATACTAATTATAATGCAATTAGGAAACTTAACTAATTTAACCACAACTTGTCAAACTAGCCCCTCCATATTTACCTACACGTAAATACGGTCCTCCCATATTCACCTACACGCGAATACGGGTCCATAATTTCCAACACATTTGGCTTTTGTTTCTGATTGAAATTTGCGGTTAAACCGAGTGACTAAATGGCCGGGTTTCATTCCCGAGTGATTACGTTTAATTTGGACAGATTATGGTGGAGACGGGACGGCTCAGGTCGTTCATGACAGTCCCGGGTTTCGGTCAACAAAAGTCAGCTATGGTCAAACGTGGTCAATGACAGAAACGGAGAGCGAGAAACTAACGGGAGATGAATCCGAGTCAAACGGTGGCACCGGTTCTCTAAACAGTCTTTAAACGAGCGGGTTCGGTACGAGTAGTGAGGTATAAACGCACACCAAGTTTTTGTATTTATTTTGTAAATTGTATTGTTTTGTATGTAAACGTGTGTAATAGTTAGTTGAGCTAAACCGACTCCATCCCGACCACTCGGGATTTAGAAGTAAAACCGAATCTCGTTCGAGTATTTGTTAACCGGGTATTCGTCCGAACAATAAGAAAATATAATATACATATATATATATATATATATATATATATATATATATAAGTTTAAGATAATATATTTAGAAATATAAATATACACATATTTAGACTTATATGATTAATTAGAAACCAAGAATTTATAAAAACCAAATATATGAATATATGTTTCGTTATAAAATATCAAACGTTTTATGTAGAAATATAAAATGTATATACACACAAATATATTATTATAAATTGTATTATTTTAAAGCTAGATCAATAAAAACTATCATAATGTTTTAACACCATTATTTATATTGTTACTAGAGATATAACATGCAATTACTAAACTCATAACATCTTTTGTTATTAAAATAATAAATACTTTTATTTTTATATTACTATTTAAAATTTAATTATACACGTTGCTATTATAAGAGTTATATTATTTTTATTATTACGGTTATTATTATTGTTATTGTTATTATTTAGATTAAATATTATAAATATTTATTTAAAACATAGTAATGTTCATAATATAAAAGTTGTTATTACTAAAAATGTTATATTCTTTATTATCATTATTACTACTTAAAACTTATTTATATTTAAACTTTATAAATCGATATTTTCTTTACCAAAACCGTTACTTATTATTAAAGTTATTATCGTTATTACTATTATTTTCATAATTATTAAAGATATGTATTTATTATCATTACTATTTTTATTTAGATATAAGTATTATGAATACTTATTTAAAACTAAGTAATATTTATATTATAAATGTCGTTATTAAGACTATTAACCTTATTTATAAATATATTAGTACAACTATTATTATTATTACTTTCAATTACTGAAACTCAAATTATGTTTTACAATAATATTATTAACGTTACAAATATTTTCACTAATATTAGTTACTATTTGCCTACACGAACTATACAGGATAAATTATATCGTTAGTTTTATTAATTACTATTATTATTATACAATGCTTACTTTCTTGCATAGTAAAACTATTAAGATTATGTTTATAATTATTACTACCCGACAACTATACAAACATGTACCTATATTTGCAATCTTAAATATTTATTTTAGTACGAATGTGTATAGTTAAAATTACTAAGTATTAGCTACTTTTTTTTATAACAATCAAATTATACACATGTATATATATATTCTAGGACTTGATATATAGTAATTAAAGTTTCATAAGTTATATACATTCGACATACTTATAAATTACATGTATACATATACACGTACAACCTTATTTTGCTTACATGTACATGCACACTTAACCATATTTTATTTTACTTAGACATTATTAATATTTGTAAACCAAACACTATAATTATGATTTAGTATTTGACAAACATAAATAGTTTTGTCAACCCTTATAAATTATATTATACGAGTATATTTTGAACATATATATATGCGTGACTATAGAATTTGATTATTATCTTCGAAACATATATAACTACTTGTGTATATATATATATATATAGTTATTTATACATATATTATATATATAAAAACATCATGTAAGTAAATAATGCCCGGTGTTAGTCCCGGAGTGCGTTACGCTAGCGGGTCTTGGCTCGTGTAGCGGCGCAACTACTGTCAAGGGGCAGTAGGTTCCATGGTTTCCGAGGGAACGCCTAACCCCTCGCTCTGAACCCGCGGGCCCGGTTCAGACAACGTAGTGGTCAGGTACTGAGGGGTGTTGGGTTTCTGACTTGTCGGAGATGCGACTGCCACTCAAAAATGAAAGTCGCCGTTCAAAAAAAAAAATAATAATAATGCCCAGTGTTACCTTATTTGAATCGAACCATTATTATAACAATTGGTATTACTTTGATTCCGGTTGAAACATTATTCTACTACTTATAATAGAGCATATACAAAAGTAGTACAGTTATAAATGAATACTAAGTTGAATCAACATTTTTATAGTACAACTAGTATAATAACTAATGGAGGTTACAACCTGAGATTTTTACCAAACGACCCAACACTTAAACGAATCGGTCGAGCTCAACCACACGGTTAATGACATTACTCTAGTACAACATACTAATGTCATAATTATAATTAGGATATGCATTGTTGACTACACGCACGATAGCGAGCTCGCAACTCAGCATATTGATTTGGCATATACAAGATTACCAGGTGAGTTCATGTGCTTTTCCCCTCTTTTACTTAAACTTTTGGGGTGATTACATGCTTCGATACTGTTTACATACTTGGTGTAATAATTAAATAAGGCCGTTTTAGCTGCCATAACGAATCCTCGATCTCTAGCACACAATCATTAACTCCGTTGGAGCCAGCGAATATATGGGTAGTACTATCTGGTGAAACCCCCGCACACCATGGGCCCGACGTAACCGGGACAACCTCCCATGGAATGATAATCATTGAATGATAATATATATCTTGTGACATATATTCGTTTAACAGTTTAACTTATATTGGCAGGCATGAGTAATTAGACCCATAACAATAAGGGGTATGGGTTAGGGGTATATTATTATTATTATTATTATTTGTAGATGTCCACGGGTTGTGGGCACAGGGTTGATTGTGAACTTGTTTGTAAGGCCCCAAACCTGGGAGGCCTCACGTATTGGATTTACTCATCGACACATAGCTCTTAAACATAAAACATTCATTTAACACAGCGGAAACGATTTAAAACTTCAACATACGCAGCGGAAATACATAACATGTCTAAACGTAACTTGTCTTAAACAAAGAAAACTTGTCTTAAACAATAGGAACATGAACATAACAACGGGATGCCAGATCTTCACTTCGGGTAACTCTTCAAGCCAGCCAAGCATCCATACTGCCACCTGCACTAACTGATATGCATACTAAAAATCAGCAACGCTGAGTGAGTTCTAACGTTTACTTTAAATCAGTCATATAGACATTTTTAACATTTACGTACATACTGCCCTTAAGGCTAAACTTTACATATATTATCTTTTAACTCATACGTTCATTATCTGAACTGAACTTAGCTTTATCTTTTCATTTCATACATACATTATCTTGACTGAAAACTTATCTTTAACTTCCCATTCCTTTCCATATCGCCCCAATGGTACAAGTCCAAAGACCGACGATTAGGGGAAGGTTACACGATGCATCACCGTAACATTAGTAACTGCTTAGGCACAAAGCCTACTTAGACACTGAATTCTGCTTAGGCACTTCAGCCCTACTATAGGCACTGAGCCCTTCAATAGGCACTGAGCCCTTCTATAGGCACTGAGCCCTCCTATAGGCACTGAGCCCTCCTATAGGCACTGAGCCCTTCTATAGGCACTGCCCTTCTATAGGCCCTACGTTAGGCACTGAGCCCTTCTATAGGCACTGAGCCCTACCTTAGGCACTGAGCCCTACTATTGGCACATGAGCCCTACTACAGGCACTGAAGCCCATCTCTGACTCTTTATTCGTAGTGATATTCATTCCCGAAGGAAAACATTTCTATTTAATTTCTTTACAATTTACTTTCTTTAAAACCTCACCTTCGTTCCTTTAAAAATAACTTTACTGCTCATAAAACTTTCGTAAGTATCATTCTTTGCATAAAACGTCTCTGTTGCCTCTTTTAAACTTTCCTTTTTAAATCATGACTGTCGCCATCGTTTATTAGCATCAAATATGTAATAAACACTTTACACTAGGTATGCACATCACCCCAAAAGTAGGCAAAAGGGGATTAGAACTCACCTGGTATCTTAGCTGGAATGGTCTACCGGATCTCACTCAATCTGAACAGTCATAACAATTCGACACATATCAGACTTAACTCGACACTGAACTGTTTCACCATTTCTGAACTTAAGGCTCATCGAAACTACCTAGTTTCGATACATGCTGACCTATCGAAACTACCTAGTTTCGATACATGCTGCCCTATCGAAACTACCTAGTTTCGATACACGCTGACCTATCGAAACTACCTAGTTTCGATACACGCTGACCTATCGAAACTACCTAGTTTCGATACACGCTGACCTATCGAAACTACCTAGTTTCGATACACGCTGACCTATCGAAACTACCTAGTTTCGATACACGCTGACCTATCGAAACTACCTAGTTTCGATACTTGCCCCAGACTCGAAACTACTTAGTTTCGATACCTGTCCCTGACTCGAAACTACTTAGTTTCGACGCTTTTCAGCTCAGTCGTCTTCCCCACAAAACCCTAACTTGCATGCAGATCCGACCTCGTCAAGATCCAAACTTTTTACGTTCAAAACTTGTGTTTTCTAACCGTGAGTCTAGATCTATACTTTGTTTCTATTTTTAAACGTAAAAACCCAACCTTTACTCGATTTTTCTTCAAAACCCGACTCGTAACAAAAACTCAGATCTAGGAGAATCGGTTACCTGTAAACGCTTCCTTTTCGTTGCTAAATACTCCAGAGACTCTTGCTAATGATCCCTGAAGCTCGAATCCAAAAAACCGGGACTTTCTCTCTCTAGGCTCTCTCTCACTTTCTCTCTCTAGAAGACGCAAATGGGATCGGAATAAGGGTTTGGAGCTGACCTTAGGGCTTATAAGGCCCCAAACCCTTGCCCATTTCGGCCCATATACTCCGGCCCAAGCCCGCTTCCCTTTTTCTTATTTAAGTTTTAATTCTCGTGAATTCTTCCGCACTCTAAAACTCGGGATGTTACATTGTTTAATTTTGCACCATACATTTTGGATTCGCTATACATATGCTTTATTACCTAAACTCGTGAACTCACCAACTTTTTAGTGGACACAATATTTTTAAGCATGTATTCAGGTACCCTTCTTAAGTTGGGGAAACTAACAACTTAGACACGAGCTTGCTTGAAGATAGATGACTCCTTTTAGAAGACTTATGTCGAGTCATAGACTTCCACCCGAGAAAGCTTTGATGGGAAGATAGAATCCATTATTTTATTTTATTTTAGATAGTGTATAGATGACATGTACTATTGTAAATGTATATTTTGACTTAGTTGGACCCATGACATTTATAAAATATATGTCACGTTATTTCCGCTGTGTTTTGTTTTGGTATTCGATCATCACGCCTAGCCCCCTGGTCAGGTTGTGACATAACACGTGTCAAAGCTTTTCATTTATTTTTGTAAATATAAATGTGTAAACGTGTGTAATAGTTAGTTGAGCTAAACCGACTCGATCTCGACCTCTCAGGCTTTTGATGTAAAACCGAACCTCGTTCATGTGATTGTATTTTTAAACTGGGTCTCCGTCAGAACAATAAGAAAATATAAAAATCTATATGATACACATATATATACAAGTAATTATAAATCTAAAACTTACTATGTAGAGGTATAAATGCACACTTATATATTTATTTGGAAACCAAAAATTTATAAAAACCAAATATATAAGTATATACATTTAATTATAAAGATAACACGTTTGATTTAGAAATATAAAGCGTGTATTTATATATATATATATATACACACACACAAATATATAATTATAAGCCATACTAATTTGAAGTTAGATTTATAAAAATTATTTATGAACAGAAATAATAATAAATATAAATTAAAGTCGAGTATTTATACGATACGTGAAAGGTATAATAACATGTATATAGTTATATTTATAAACATACAAGCTCTAATTTTATATAAACATATACCTCTATTCACCTCTATTCGTGAGTTTGTATATACATATAATAAAATATACGACCTTTAATTTTACACAAACTTATTTATAAATATTAATAAATATCAGCATTTTAATGTCATAATAATATTATTATTACCATTATAACTTTATTTGATTATAAAATTAAAAATAGTTGGTTTAGAACTAACTTATAATAATATTATGTAAGTTCTTTTTATTAAAAGAGTTATATTATTTTTATTATAAGTTATCATTATTATTATTATTTTATCAAATCAAGTACTATAAATATTAAATCTTTATTTAAAACTTAAGTAATATTAACCATATAAAAGTTATAATCGTTATTATTAATGGTATTAATAGTATGATTATTAATATTATTTGAAATTACTAAAACTTATAATATTTTTAGAAATAATATTACTATATTACTACAAATGCTTTTATTATTATTATTACTACTTAGAATCGAATAACATTAAACGATATTTTATTAAAAACGTTACACTATTATTAACATTATTACTCTTATAGTTATTAAAGATTTATCATTATTATCATTATTTTTATTAATATTATTACGTTAACTATTAGTGTTAACACTAGTACCACTACTAACACTAATATTATTATTTTTTAATAATATTTTTAAAACACTAAACTTATTGTTAAACATGTTGTAATTAGCATAACTCTTATATTAGTATTAGTATTGTTATTATTTATAATTACTAAAACTTATATTATATTTTAAACTAATATTATTAATGTTACAAATACTTTTATTAATAGTATAAGTATTAATTTTGCCTCTACTAATTATTATAGTTACGTCTATATTTATTATCACTCAACCGTGTACTTATAAACCATAAATACCTAGTTTCAATACAAACATACTTATACTGGTAATATGTATTTATTCGAGTCGAACACGTATCTATATCTAGAAAACTAAATATTGATTTTAATAGGAATGTGTATAGATAAAGATACTAAGTATTAACTACTTCTTATAACAAACATATTATACATATATATTTGCTACGACTTGTTATATAATGATTAAAGTTTCATAAATTACATACTTTTGATATGCCTACTTAACCATACTTTAATTTTAATTTACTTATCATTAGTTTACGAAACGATATTTGACATGATACCTTATACATATATTATGTATATATATATATACACAAACATTTTATAAACACCAAATAATTATTTTCAATACAAATATATTTTAATGACTTTAGAGCCTAGTTATATGTATATGTAACTATAAATCTTGATTATTATTTTCGAAACAAAATAGCTACTCGATTATATATTTATTTTTACATATATTATATACACATCACATAAGTAAGTAATGTCTAATGTTACCTTATTTGAATCGAACAATTACTATAATACTTAGTATTACTTTGATTCGGGTCGAAACATTATTCTAATACTTATAATAGAGCATATATACAAGTCTCACCATTATACACGAATACTAAGTACAACTATTAGAATAATAAATGGAGGTTTATAACCCGAGACTTTTACCAAAACGACACCAAACACTTTAACGAATCGGTCGAGCTCAACCACACGGTTAATGACATTACTCTAGGACAGTATACTAATGTCACAATTATAATTAGGATTTGTCTTGACAACTGCATACTCGATAGCAAGCTCGCAACTTTAGCATATTATTTGGCATATACAAGATTACTAGGTGAGTTCATGTGCTTTTTCCCTCTTTTACTTAAACTTTTGGGGTGATTACATGCTTCGATACCGTTTACATACTTGGTGTAATAATTAAATAAGGCCGTTCTAGCTGCCATAACGAATCCCCGATCTCTACCACATAATCATTAACTCCTTTGGAGCCAGCGAATATATGGGTAGTACTATCTGGTGAAACCCCCGCACACCATGGGCCCGACGTAACCGGGACAACCTCCCATGGAATGATAATCATTGAATGATAATATATATCTTGTGACATATATTCGTTTAACAGTTTAACTTATGTTGGCAGGCATGAGTAATTAGACCCATAACAATAAGGGGTATGGGTTAGGGGTATATTATTATTATTTCTAGATGTCCACGGGTTGTGGGCACAGGGTTGATTGTGAACTTGTTTAATTTTACACCATACATATTTGGATTCTCAATATAAATGCTCTATTAACTAAACTCGTGAACTCACCAACTTTTTAGTTGACACAATATTTTTAAGCATGTATTCAGGTACCCTTCTCGAGTTGGAAATTAGCAACTTAGACACGAGATTGCTTGAAGATAGATGACTCTTTTTAGAAGACTTATGTCGAGCCATAGACTTCCACCCGAGAAAGCTTTGATGGGAGGATAGAATCCATTATTTTATTTTATTTTAGATAGTGTATAGATGACATGTACCTTTGTAAATGTATATTTTGACTTATTTGGACTTATAACCTTTATAAAGAATATGTCACGTTATTTCCGCTGTGTTTTGTTTTGGTATTTGATCGTCACGCCTAGCCCCCTGGTCGGGTTGTGACAGATTGGTATCAGAGCCAGCGGTTTTAGCGAAATAGGTTTCCCTTAGGACTCCTAGGCTCTAACCGAGAATACCTTAAGGATCCTCACCCTTAAGACTTTGAAACGATAAGGCTTTGATTACATTTTAGTGATTTAGGAAAACCTAAGTACCCTGAGACATGGCTCTTAGGACCTTGACCGATAAGTATACTTTAGGATGGTCACTTTCACATCGACACTTGAGAAAACATTAATGCACGCATACAATATGACTATGCTAGGAGACTACTAGAGTGATCCTGTGAGTAAGTTGACAATTACACTTGATATCACGTAATTAAGAACTTACATGCACATGTGAATTCTAGGAAATCCTACCGGGTCACCATACACTTAAACCATAACAACAGTAATTTAACGATCGAAACAAACATAAGATTGTGCTTGAAATTAAAACAACCCTTGACGATAAGGAGGCATTCATCAACTTAACTCATCATTGTATCCTTCTAAATTCAACACTTCCCTTAGAAACTCGACCCAACTATGCTCTTTCATGAAAACTGAGCAACTTCATCTTTTAATTCCTTTGACTCTTTTATACCAATTTATCTCACGACACTTACACACGAGGTTGCTACATCAATAGTGATTTAATTGAACATCCCCAAATAATAACTACATCATTATTAACAACACACTTGTTAACCCATTGTCAAATACTAGTCGTATTCCCCATCCCCTCTCATCATTGTGTCGTAATGGATTCAACACTCCCCTAAGACATTTAGTGCGACAGTAACCTTGCTCAGAAATATCATGATTTCTCTCTTCAACCCCTTTTGATAATTTATTCATATCACACTTGGACTTCCTCACAAGTCATCGTGTAATCATAGTGCTTTGATTTCCTATAATTATATATTAACTATATCATCCTTAACAACACACATGTTGACTCATTATCAATCACCAGTCATATTCCAAATTTATTACTTCACTAATTTGATTCCCTATCTAAGTTCCTATTGTCTTGAAGAAGCTGAAGAAATTTGGACTAAGCCTGGTAAAGGCATCAGTTAACCCGGAACAACGAAGATTATTCTCGTCTCTCATGTCTTTAGACGACACTTGATGAAGCAGTCACCCTTTATACATCCTTTCCATTAACAATTGAAAATCCCTTCCTTATTCAATTGTAATCAATTCTCTTATCCTTAATTTCCTGAAGCCGACCACACTAGTGCTGAAGGTGACAACAATTGTAATACCTTCCTCTACCTTCAATCTCTTGGAGCTAAGATCGAAGGCTTGGACATATATGTTGTTCAAAAACAATTTCTTACCCCTCACAATATGAACGTTGAACCCCATCTTGACATTGAATCCATGTTGTAAACCTAAGACTTGGTTTAAGAAATATTTCATTACAAAAACCCAAGTCCAACAACTAGTACCATATACATCAAATCCATTACCCAAATCTTGATAAAATTAACATTTTCACTTCCATTGGAGGCCCATAATACTTAAGTTATATAAGATAAAATTTTCTGAAAAAAAAATACAAGTTTATAACTATTGTATTATTTTGTTACTTTTACTTAATTAACTATTGTTTTAACGCGTTTAAGTGATATATGTTCTTAAATAATTAAAATCACCTCAACATTTCTAAGTTATATTTTTTTACAGTAGGTTATGACTCATAATGTATAAAAATAATTTTTATATAGTTATTTTCTGTATTTTTAAATTTTTAGTGCATTTAATTGTCTAAAAATGACCTAAATTCCAAATAATTATTAAATAAACTTAGAAATTCGATTTTATATTTTATATAGTCTTAATAAAGTATATGTAAGTCCTAAAAGTTATAAAACTCAGATTTTAATCAATTTCACTATTTATTAAAAATTCAAATAGTTCCTGGTTTATTTTACATACGTTAAACATGTTTCATAGAAATTGGAGACCTGCACCTAAATCAAAAAAATTTCTAGGTTTAGATTAATATTAGAAAGTTTCTTGTAAATTTTCATAATTTTCTGAGGTGTCTAACTATTTTTCCCAATTTATGGCTTTTAAACTCGTTTTAAGTCGTGCGGTCGTTTAGAAAAACTTTTTTGGGTGGTTCTTTTTGGGAAACTCTTTATTTAGGATTTATGTCCTTTGGAGAATTCTGAGTTTGTAAATTAGTTGATAAAAATATCGTTTTTGAGCAAATAAGATTGTGAAATCCGTTTTCGACGGTTTCACTATCTTTTCAAGTTTTGAGCCATAAGTTGTTATGAGTCAGTTTTATGAACTTAATAATCTTTAAATTTAGTATATTTAATGGTTTGGACATATAGGAGGTCATACGTGCCTATAAAGGTGTAAAATAAGGAAATGAACGCTTATAAACGTATGGTTTTCGGGTAGGCTTATAAACTCTTTCAACCGTTAGGAAATTCCAACAAACAAATGCCTTCTCAACTCCATTTTCAATTTTCTTCTCATCCCATTTGAATGCCTATGCATCCTTTCAGAGAAACCCTGGAAGCCCGACGATTCCACAATTGATGAATTCATTAAACTCTATTATCTCCATGTTGACTAATCGACATCTACCCTGTGAAGATCTAGCCCTAAACCGATCAAAGACGATGTTATGTCAAAGGTTATCAATGAAATAAACTTAACAAGCCCAAAATCAATCTCAGAAACCCTGTTTCCATGAAATTTCCTTCCATGTCATAGCAACCTACTTCACTACCTAGACAACTACTATCAACACACCTCGAGTCATTTCACTCAACACTAAGGAAGCTGTGGAAGAAAATGCCATACTTAGTCCCGATCAATCCAATTGAACTAATAAACCTTCACAACAAACCACATTTCAGTGAGAACCTCTCGTTCTATATCAACAAGACTCCTATGATATGTAAATACGTTCGTACCATGATGCTAACTCCTTGTGGTAGACGGACCTTTTCTTGGTTTCGAACTATTATGTATACTATTCTAAGCGATCTACCCAATTGATCTCCTTTTAGAACCTCTTGTGATAAATAGTTCTCTACTTGATTTCGAACTGTTGCATAGTCTTTTAAGTAAGTTATCCGTTTAATCCCTTTTGACCCTTGTCTAACTTTTACTCCCAAACCATCCCATAACCTATATCTAGAAGAAATAGTCATCAAGTAATAAGCATTACGTGTGTGTTCTTATGCCCAAGAGTTCCCACATATACTTGCATCCTTTTCTTTCCTTAACTGTGACGATGATCTTAACTGTCTAGAGCTAATCCCGATGAATACGCAGTAAACTTCCCCAGTGTATGGATCATTTACGACATCCTTTGTCATACTTATTTTCCAAGATCCTATTTCAAGCTATTGCATATGTCAATACTTATACCTTCTCTTATATAGAAATAACCACTCACTTACGTTCCATATCATAATGTATTTTAAGATCAATTGTCATTTCATTAGGATTACCTAAACCTATACTATGAAATTTCCCTGATTAGCCAGAATACCGACTTCATATATGATAAAACCAACCGTCTGTTTCCTCTCAACAAGCCATTGAAATTGTTTTCCCTAATTATCGAGCTATTAAAAATTAAAAATTAAAATTATATATTTCACAGTAGGTAGCCATAAGCTCATCCTACATCAAATCAACCGTTGGTCCACTATCTAGATTTGTTCTTCCTTGTTTCTCTAATAGCCCGAATACTATTCGTGACTTGTCGAGTTAAACTTTTGAGTTCTGATTGTCATCGTTTACCTTTGAAACACCAATTTAAAAATATATATTTTCTCCAGATTCGTCAAGTGGTTGAAAACTTGCACTATTGTCGAGATTCAAAATCAAATTTTAGAAAATAACCAAACTTAAATTTCGAGGACGAAATTTCTTTAACAAGGGGAGAACGTAACAACCCCAAATTTAGGGCCTGATTTTTTTTATTATTTACGTGGTATCTATTTTGATACTCGAACTACTGGATAGCAAACTCGAACACTTTGGGCTACCATTTAGAACCCAATAAACACATTGTGCTTACACAACTGAACTAGGCCCATTGGGCTTGGCCCAACTGTAGATAAACAGACTCGGCCCATTAACGGCCCAACTAAAGGCTCATTATACGAACCAAATCCAAAACGAACTAATAAACATTGTTTGACGGATCGTTACACGATTCGATATAATTTATAATGATCACGAACTAAAACGTTTACTCGGAGAACTGTTAGAACGATTAACGTGCTTGTACGGGTTACTACCGGTTATCCGACGCGATAAAATATTTGGACATCAAATCACAAATAAATAATATTAATGAATATTATTATTTATTCGAGCGACTGATTAGGAATTTATACGCGAGATATGCGACGTTGGAAGCACGACTGCGACAAACACTAGTGTGGATATCAGCGGGTCTTGCTATATCCGGTATAACTAAATAATATAAACAGGTATTTATTCTATACCTATCATATTAAATTATTAGTATTATTATTACTTAAGAATTATAAAATACTTGCAGAACATGATACGTCTTACCCGGAGCAAACGCGTGTGAACACGCAGTACAGAGCGATACCGCCTATTTTAGAAATAGCATAATATATATATATATATAATTATATACTATTATAGTTAATAATGTTATTAATAATGTTATTATTAATAAATAATATAAGTTATCGGAGCGCGAATCAATGGTTTCAGCAAACGCGTGTGGCACGTGCAGTATCAACGTGTACCGGCTTAGACAGCAACCGGGACGGAGATTTTACAAAACAGATCTTTGAATGATATTTACTGCCTCGATATATTATTATAGGATTTATAAATTCATAATTAATCCCGAGACGCGAAACGTTTAATCTGAGAACACGCGGTTAGACACGCGATACAGGAGCGTCATCCGACTATTTTAGAACTGCACGATTAAGCAGATAAAATAAATCATTATTTATATTGTTAATAATATTATTTAAACGGAACGCGATACTTTTATTTAGGGCAATTCGTATGAGACACGCGGTGTCGGCACATACCGGCTTCGACAGCAGTCGGAACGAGAATTTTACGAAACATATATTTAAATTATAGTTATTACCACACCTTAGTATTATAAGAGTTATAGAACAAAATTCGGAATTAAATAACGAGACGGAGACTCGTGTAGACACGCGATATGTAAAAAACGGTCCAAGTAACACTGCCTTTTAGCTTACTCTTATTTTAATTATTATTATTTTATTTAAATCTTTAAATTAAATGAATCCATGAAGAATCTTTTGAAATCCTAAAAATCTTCTAAAATCTCATAAATTATTACATGGGAGGCTCTATTTGTACACCCTTTCAACAAAAAGCTAAAAAAATCTAGAAACACCCATTAAAAAGCTGAATTCTTGATGTGGGACATGATGTGACATGCTTTTTATATTTTATGAACAAAAAGCTAAAAAAATCTAGAAACACTCATTAAAATTATCGACAGGTTTTTACAAAGATATATGTTATCTTTGTGACCTTTTTATTGTTTAAATAGAGGTTCCCTTGATAAAACATTATGACCTTTTTACAAAGTTATCGACATATGTAAAAAAAAATTAAGTTCATAAAATTTTATGATATATGTAAAAAAAAATTAAGTTCATAAAATATGATTAACCCAAGCCAAACAAACATTTTCGTCATAACAAAAGACCACAAAGATAACGAATCTTATGACCTTTTTACATTTTTAAGTTCTAAAAATAAATTTCACAATAAAAAATATATTTTATTCAAATAATTTATATAAAACTTTTAATGAGCATATGACCTTAGTATAGTAAATACGTGATTAGTTGACCTTCACATAATTTGTTCGTATGAAACTTTTTTTTAATATATAAGATATTTTTAGGAGTTAAGTTACTAGAATTGTGACACTAAAATATCAGATTTTAAATAAAAACATGCAAGCATAATTATTTCTAGTTGTTACACTAAAACATCAGATTATTTAAATAAAAACACGCAAACATAATTATTTCTAGTTGTGACACTAAAGCATCACATCATTTGACCAATCCGAAATTACATTACTCAATCTATAACTACATAACCTGCAGGTGTATGTTTACCACTTATTAAACCATCATACATTTCTAGCTGTGACATGTAGGTCATTTCCCAACCTTCTGCATCTGGATATCTACAACTTTTCCACAGAATATTAACCGTCGGCATCGGATATATTCCCGTTAATTCTATCATGATGAAATGGTTAGTATAAACATGGCAAGTTGTAACTGTTCGATGAGGCACAAGATGTTCTTGACGTGTCCATAACGGGAAAACTGTTGTGCTACCATTATAAAGAGGGGTTAAAGAGATAACAATCACACCAAACCTATTAGCAATCAAGAATCCCGTGTATGGCATAAGCATCCAACGTAATTGCGGTGCAGCACCCGTTCCAAAAAAACTTAATGTATGAAGTAACTCGTCGTATGTTGTATCAAAAACTCTTCTGTATATAGCTTCATATTGGATTAGCTCGATTCGAAGTTCATTTCGGATAAAGAACCATTGCTCTTCACCATATCCTAGAGCAACAGCTACAGACCGAAATCCGCAATTTCCATCAGGGATAACATCTTGCACACGAGACACATACGGATGGAATATGGATGGAATTTGAGACTCATACTGGTTAAAGTAATAAAGATCTTGTGGAGTAACCATATTCCTCTTATTAACGAATGAACCGTGTATAGAAGACTCCTCGCGACATCCCATGAAATCAATTACGTTTGATGTGGGATCCTGAGAGTTCACGAACGAACTGTGTCTAGCGGGATCCTGGGAGTCCACGAACGAACTGTGTCTAACGGGATCTTGAGAGTTCACGAATGAATTGTGTCCAGCAGGCTCTTGAAAGTTCACGAATGAACTATGTCTAGCGGGCTCTTTGTTCTTCTCCTGCTTCATCTTTAAAGTCGGACGCCCACGAGTGTTTTTGTGAACTATAGGCTCTTCAAGGTTTGTTTGGCTTGGGTTAATCATTTCTTTTATCTTCTTCAACCAAGATCTTTTCACACTTGTTGGTTGGGCTTTAATCTCTTGTTTCAACACTTCAAATTCTTCATCAAGATCGATATTGTCATCTGGGTGAACAAATGACGGTGTGAAATCAATCTTCCGCCAGAAGATATCTATCGCATCCAATGGAATGGGTTGACCTACATGCAGATAATTTGCAAGAATACAAGTACATGGCAAACCACAACTTGTTTGAAGTCGACAACCACACGAGGAACAAGGCGAGTCTATCAACTCATTTAACCGATCAAGCTCTTCACATATTAGATCTAGAGCTTTAAGAGAAACATTACCTCGTAAAAGATTGAATAGTGGTCGCCTGTGTTGATTGTATACTCTGATTCGGCTTATTTCAAAGCTCTCATTTATTTGCCCTTCTTGATCCTTTATGAGTTTATCAGTACCTTGCACCAATTCATGTAGACGAGAGTTAGGATTACTCACGTATTTCTTGAAAAGTGAATGTTGGCTCTCTGCTCTGTTGGTTGTTCGATTTCCAAAATTCAGATTTTTATCAATCCAAGCAGACACAAACATTTCTTTATAGTTTGACAACCACGTATCATTCAAGTAATCAAGAACTCCTGAAAAGGTACAAAAAATGTTCAAAACCTCTTACAAAATAAAAAAACAATAAAAGAGAGAAATAAGATTATTACTTTGATGGGTACCACTGAACATTTGATGAAGTAGCTTGTAATTGTAGTTGTATATATCCGCGGTAGGAGAATCAATTAGTACACCCCACATTGTATGAAGGACAGCCCATTCATGTGAATCGAGACCTTGCTTGCAGTGTTTTCCAATATTTTGAGATATGTGCCATCTACATAGTAATTGAACAGCTTCCGGAAATACACGTTTACAAGCATTCATCAGAGCAAGATCTCTATCAGTTATTATGACATATGGCTCCATACACTTATTCAATGCCACCTTTAGGTTATTTAACACCCAGATAAAATTATCCTGCTTTTCTTTACTTATTAAGGCAAAAGCAACACAATAAGTTTTTTTGGTGGATGTTACACCAACAATCTCAACAAATGGCATGTTGTACCGGTTGGTTTTGTAAGTTGCGTCTATTAGAAACACATGTGGGAATGCACGCCACATCTTATACGAGGTTTTATGTATAAAGAACAATTGCCCCAAGAAACCATCAGATTCTTGATGTTCCCAAATATAACCTTTAGAATGCAAGAGTGAGAAAAGAACCTGCATTGGAGTTGATCCAATTTCTGTGGCTTTACGTATCTTTTGGCGTGCATTGTATAGGGTTTTAAGTGAAGACACATTTTCAGGGTTCTGTTCCTTTAGTGTTGCTAGAATGTTACGTGGCTGAACATCGTGCTTTGAGAGGTCCTCCAGCAAATGCATTTCTTGATCAGTTAATCTCATTGCAAATGGATGGCCCTCCAAATGTTGAGCTGGTGGATGGTTATGTTCAGCATGTTTCACCAGTAACATCCAACCATTAACATCTTTCATGTATTTCCCAATCAATTGAAACCGACAACCAGTTTTTCTTGTAGCTGAACGTCTAACTGTTGATGTTCCCTTGTATTCGCCACCACGATCACATTTAAGAAAAACTTTGGTAACATCTCGTCTTGCGTTTTTCTTCGATCTTTCGGTGACTATGACATAACCATGTTGACGTCCGGAGTTTTGCACCCACTGCATCATGTCCGGGTGAGACATGAACACCTAGAACAAAATATGTGTTATCGTCAACAATAGTATAGTTAGATATTCACGATATAGTTAGATAATACAAACATAATCATGAACGTCATACCTGATTAGTGTAAAACTCTGATATATTGTTAGAAGATTCACCAACATTCCCTAGATGGTTTTCACCAAAACCCGTCATACTTAACTCGTTTTTATCAGATTCAGAGAGAATTTAGAGAGAATTCAGATTGAATGAATAAGTGAAATATTTAGTTGTTTATATAGTATGTTTTGGCAGAATCTTATGTCGTATCAGATAATTGACGGAATCTTGTATCGTTTCAAATTATTGACGGAATCTTGTGTCGTTTCAAATTATTTACACACATAATGATGAAACTAGATCGTCACGTAAAACTAGTAAAGCCACTCAATTATTATCAATGAATTCTACTATAAAACGAGTTGTCTCACATAATAATGTACTTATCAATGTATATACCTAACATAATTTTATTTATTTCTTTTTTATTTTAGTTACAATTTTTTTTTATAACCGACGGGTTTAGGTTGAGTTAGTGGCGAAACTTGAATAAAAATATAAAAGTAACTTTACAATTTACATAATTTTATAAGTTGAATTTTTTTATGTTTTTATTAATTTAACTAATGATATAAATTTAATTTAAGTTAAAAAAAGTAAATAAATAAAAATACAAAGTAAATAAATAAATAATAAAAAAATATGAATAAATTTGATGTGGCTTAATTTGAATGATTTGATGTGAGGGTGGTGTGAAAAAGGGTGGATGGGTGTACAAATAATAGCTCCCTTATTACATTTAATTTTTTCTGTAGAAGATCTTTTCACCTCGTCCAAGAAATTGACTTTCTCATGTCTATTTTCTTTTTCTTTATCATCGGATTACTATTTCATCCTTAAACCCCTTTAGTTTCCATTTTACCCTCAAACCAAACACTTAACACTTTTAGGGAGAGAGAGAAAGAGATACGGGAGAGAGTGAGAGAGAGGGGGAGGAGCTTCCTGCTCCGGCCTCCCCTCACGGAGGAGCCCGCGACGTCAACACCACCCCCACCTCTGGCCATTTTCCACTTCTAGCTCCGGCGGTGGCTTTACGGGTCTTGATTCCGGGCGACAAAGAGAGGGAGAGGAGCCGGCCACCTTACTGGCGGCTCGTCCGACGACATAGCGGTAGGGGTGGCGGCGGTGGTCTCAGATTCGGACGATGGTGGCGTTGAACGATGATGACGGCGACGGTAAGGGTTACCGGGGGCAGCAGCAAGAGGGTATACAAATACAGGCAAATTTTCGGTCAATACGTGTTCTCGGCATGGAAATCAGGTGGCGTTGGCATTCACAGCAGTTATCCAGCGAGATTTTAGGGTTTCAGCGAACCCGGTTTTCTGGCGAGGCGCAAAAACAGTTCGTTAATGCTTGCATGTTCCTCTCGTGGCCCGATCCTCTTTATTCCATGTTAAATCCTCTCTTTATTTGATTTCCACTATTCCCTTACGTTTCTGGTTAAACCAACTAGCAAAAATGGCCGGGTTTCATTCTCGTGAGTACTTGACGATTTGGACAGGTTATGGGGAAAGACGGAATGTCACCCGGATAGGCGGGACTGCTCGGGTCGTTCCCGACAGTTCCTGGTTTCGGTCAATGAAAGTCAACTATGGTCAAAGGAAGTCAAACGCTGTCAATGGCAGAAATGACGAGCGGGTTCGTGTACGAGTGGTGAGGTACTAACACGTGTCAAAGCTTTTCATTTATTTTTGTAAATATAAATGTGTAAACGTGTGTAATAGTTAGTTGAGCTAAACCGACTCGATCTCGACCTCTCAGGCTTTTGATGTATAAGTATATATATTTAGTTATAAAGATAACACGTTTGATTTAGAAATATAAAACGTGTATATATATATATATATACACACACACAAATATATAATTATAAGCCATACTAATTTGAAGTTAGATTTATAAAAATTATTTACGAACAGAAATAATAATAAATATAAATTAAAGTCGAGTATTTATACGATACGTGAAAGTTATAATAACATGTATATAGTTATATTTATAAACATACAAGCTCTAATTTTATATAAACATATACCTCTATTCACCTCTATTCGTGAGTTTGTATATACATATAATAAAATATACGACCTTTAATTTTACACAAACTTATTTATAAATATTTATAAATATTAGCATTTTAATGTCATAATAATATTATTATTGTCATTATAACTTTATTTGATTATAAAATTAGAAATAGTTGGTTTAGAAGTAACTTATAATAATATTATGTAAGTTCTTTTTATTAAAAGAATTATATTATTTTTATTATAAGTTATCATTATTATTATTATCTATACTCCTTTATTCCTTTATGATACATATTGCTTTCAGACGCTTTTTCCGGTCAGTTTTAAGACGCCATAGCCGGCGACCTTTCTTCTCTTCAACGGCCGTTTCTTTAAAGCTCTTCGTAACCGTTTCTTCTCTTCAACGTCGCCATCAACACCATCAAAGCCTATGCGATGAGACCGTTCCTCTCCTCTTCATCCGGGTAACTGACCACGCCATAAAACCCCAATTCAATGTCTCCCCTCCCCTGATTCTCCCTCTAAACCCTAACTTTCCTCATCTGCTAATCGATCTGAAAAGGTAAATGTTCTATCCTTCATCTTCTCCTTCTTCTAATCTAGGCCTCGATCGTTTGTTCCATCTTACTTCTTTGAATTTACGCTTTTGATTTTGCTTCTTCGCTGTCTGATACTAAAAAAAAGGTAATGTCGAGCCACCGCTAAGCCTTTATCTTCTCCGGTTACGAAGAACTGCCGCACCTTTCAACTTTACTTTGAATTGGGGATCTAGAGATGGGAATTCCATGGATGTAACAGGTAAACTTCTAATTTTAGGGTTTTTATTAATTTTCCATTTGCTCTTATTCCTTGTCAAGTTCCTTGTTTTATCATGAATTTCCCATGATTATTTATATTACTTTCTTCATTATGCATCTTAGGAAATTTGAAGAGGTTAGCTATCCACACGTTGAAGATTACTGTTATATAACAAACAATACTTATACTAAAGAAGAGGTTCGTTTGATGATGGTTCTTATGGCCAAGAGTACTAATTATTGTTTTTGTTTGAATTTAATAGGTGGTTCAAATGGAGAAAGACTTGATTAATTTTTTGGAGCAGGAACCGAGCAATCCAACACCAAAAAATTTTCTTAGGTATGTATGTGTAGTGATCGTTTTGACTAATGGTTGTATGATTTTAACTAATCTTGATTAATAATCAAATATTGGGTTGACAGAATCTTCGTTATAGCAGCCCAAGGAGATATCATGGTATGCTTATTTCCATGCTCTAATCATACAACTAATCTTGATTTGGTTTGTTGACATATTTGAGTTTCTAATTGCAGCCATCATGTTCAACATTTGAGTTTTTGAGTTGGTTTCTTGTGGAGCTAAGCTTGCTAGATTACAGTTGCTTAAGGTTCTTACCATCAATGGTAGCAGCCTCAGCTGCTTTTGTAGCAAAATATACAATTCTCCCTAGAAATGGTTTATAATTGTTTTAAGTTTTTAATATTATAAATGGCCCTGAATGATTGGCCCTCTGAATTACTTTCACCAATTTTTGTAGAGGTCTGTCTTTTTCATGTCATGTGAGGTCTATTTTATGCATCATTATTTTGTAATTTATGGTAGTTTAAAAGATGTCATGATGTGTATGTATCTGATGGACAGTTTACAACCAATTCTAGATAACAATGCCTGCAGTTAGAGAATGGGCTGCTTCATAGGGTAGTAAACTTTCAGAGATATGTTTCTGTACACATTTCTAACACTGTTTTTTATTTATATATATTTACTACAATAGTTATATTTATTATTATTGTTGTTGTTGTTGTTTTCGAAAAATTTGCATCACACGTCTCCCTAACATGATTTTTGTCATAATCGTGATTCTTCCAAATATAGATTGAAGTTTTGTTCATTGCTCTTCCCCTGTTGACATGATTTTTATTGCATCTTTTGTGCAAGCTTGTCAAAGGCTGTGTAAAGTACTCTTGTGACAAATTTATTTACAGTTTTGTTCATCAATTTTAATTTATTTCTAACTTTGATTTATTGCCAGTCATTTGGTTGTGAAGACATCACAAGTAATCAATGATGTTCCCTTCTGTGGAGGTATGATTTCCATGTATTTGATCTGAATAGATATAATGCTCTAAGTATTGATTAGTAATTTCCTTGACTCATGCTTACCATCATAATATTTTTGGATTGGAATTATTTGTATTGCTACTTCTGAATTCCTTTTCTAATAAATACTTTGATATAGAGCTTAAGCATGCAATATCTTCTTTTTCTACTTAAAGAGAGCAGTGTGCCCTCATGTGTTATGGCTGTTTTAGAGGAAATGTGATTATTATTTTTATTTTATATGTTTAAGGGGTTATGGGAAGTGGTAGCAGATTCAAGTAATGGCTGCACATTAAGGGTATATGTGAATGTGGCATTCTGAAAGAAAACCATGTGGAAAGGTTTGCTTGTATATTTACTTAACCAAACCTTGTTATTGTTTTTCATATATTGAATAAACGAGTTGGAATTGAACTTGAATATTATGAAAGAAACAACGGCTCATTGGATCATCAAAAAGAAAAAGACAAACAATGTGAAGAACCAGGTAATTTCATTCCGTAGGCATTTCAATTCTATTACCTTTTGATTTCAGATGTGAAACAGACTTCTCCACTTTATTGTTTGATCAAAATTATTAAAACATGAGTTATGTAAGATCACATGTGAAAACTTAAGCTATGAAAATAGATATCTAACTGCTTCAAATCTAAATAGTAGATTTATACTCTCATAATTAAGTTGTATATGCTTAAATGTTTTTTGAATTTCATACCTATTCATCTTATAAAAATTTGAAGGCGCAATTTTCAATTGATTATACTCTTGTTTTCTAAACAATTGTTTCATGTTTTTGTAGTTTAGACATTTCAAAAATAAATTGGTTACCTCTAACATGGTAGAACTATTGTTCACAAGCTAAGATTTTGGAAGATACAACAATTAAAGTAACTTTTTTCATAGTGAACTTGGGTTTTTCTTCCGGTGTAATCCTTCTTATTTATCTAACTAACAAATGCATATTAATTTGGTAAGTTTTCTGGTTCTCTTTGTGTGTTCTATTAGTTAGTTTGTTCATTCATGTTCACGAATAATCAACTTTGAAGACATAATATTGACTTACTTCTTCCCACTTTCTTGACTGTATTTTCTTATGTTCTGATCTAATTTTGGAGTGTCATTGATGCTTTCAATTTGAATCTCAGCTAGAGTAGCTCCATATCTAGCTCTGGCCTTCCGGTCTTTTGTGCATTTTTGCCTACTCTTCACATAATTGTATAACATTTGTGCCTTCTTTTTGGCTATTATTTCTGCTAATCTGCAGGAAACAATGATGTTAATTAAAAAATTGATTGATACAAGTAGTTTCATCGTAGAATCTTTAAACATGAGCATAAGAACCAAAATAGAACCATATATAGTTATTTCTTGATTTACTTACCTAAATAACAGAAGATTGGACCATGAAAAGAAAGTAATTTGGGTGTGTTTGCTTATTCCTGGAATAGAGAAAGCACATTGGATCACTCATTCTTGGAATAGAGAAAGCACTTTGTGTAAGGGAAATCTTGCAACTCTAATTTTATTTGTGGGTAAGAAAGCAGTTGACTTGCCCCGTGTGTCGTCTGTATGTTATAGCCACAAACAGCCCCGAGATTTCAAGGGATGCCTCAATGTAGCGGTCCTGCCAGTGGCTGCTACCGTACCCTGGTCAAGGAAGTAGTCAAAGTCAAAGAGGGGATTCAGCCATGGGAATGTAGAAGCAGGAAAATGATAGATTATGAAGAATGTTTAAAGATTAATATACAGTGTCGGAAGATAGAGTGTTGCACCTGTTGAAACCGCCGAAGTTACGGTTAATTCGTAACTGCTTAATCCCTATTAATTTCTGTTCTTGATTCTTGATCACTTTGATTTACAATTGAAAGGTTGACTTTTGAGGAGTTCTTTACAAACCCTTTTTTCATCCAAACAAAACCTGATGAATTGTCAAGGTATTTTATAAGCCGAAGTGTTCTTTTCATTTATAAAAGCATTATGGTAGTGTTTCACTTATGCATGCTAAATAATCAAATATTTTTCTGGTATATATGCAGATATAGGAGGTCATGAAAAACAAGAGATGGGTTTTCATATCCTAAAGTCCCAGCCTTTAAGAACAACGAAGAAAATAACCAATAAGATACTCTACCATTTAGTGATTTTAGTCGTGATGATGATTCAAATTTCAAATAGTCCTGATGTAAGCCCACCTTTTATTAAAAGGTCACCTCTGAGATCACATATGGGTTCTCCCTCGATATTGAAGTTGATAGAAGAGACATGTCAAAAGACATGGAAATTTCTTCTAGGTATAGCAGTATCAGACAAAAACAGGATAGTACTGGTTTTCCACCTGAAAATCTTGGATCATCAAAGGAATTCTGAAAGAATCCTTGAGATCAACTGACCATGGGCCTTCAACTACACGTTCCAAAGGTATGTTTCCATATTTTTCAAACAAAATCTTAGTCATTGGGTTATGTGGATGTAACAGGTGGCAAAATGAGTAGGTCTTCTAGGTTGGGTAACAAGTAATTTGGTAGTTTGGTACTGGTTGGTCTTAAACACTTTGTGTCCAAATGTTTTTGTTAATAGTCAGTGTGTTATTATGATTACAAAAATAATATTATTTCAATCATAATATACATTTTTGAATAAAATAATTTAAGATGTTTTAGTTATTAGAAATACACTTTGGGCAACTTTTGATGTTCGACCCGAATTAAAAAGGAAAAGAAACATGTCAAACAAGTCGAAAGTTGCCCAAAACGTATTCTTTAATGTATAAAACCTTCCAACTTTTTTATTCAAAAAATTGGACTATTAATGAAATAATACAATTTTTAATCATATTTCACAAACTAATTCATAAAAATTTGTAACTTTTGTACCAAACGTTTTTTTGTGTCAACCCAACCCGATCCATGTTCCAACCGTGCATTTTGTCCCCTCTAGGTTGTTGGATGTTAAAGTACATTATATTTTCCCCATCGTCCTCTATTAACTATTGTTATATTTACCCCCTTCACTGTCTTACATTGAACAGTAGTGGACACGTTCACAGTTTATTGATTTGAAAACAATTGAATCACAGGTTGAAGGTAACAACTTCTATTTTAAAATTCCACACTTCCTAAACCGAGGCATCTTCATCGCCTTATTCGAAATTGTTTTGTTTGTAACTTTAATATTTGTGAAGAATTTATTGTCTGTTGTGATACTTTTTTCCGCTTTTTGAATAAATTTAGTTGCTATATTTGTTCAAAACAAGTTCACTTTTGGATTCGGAAGAGAAGTTACAAGTTTATGAATGACCTTGTATATTTGTATTTGTTCAAATTATACAAACATACATTTTAAGAAAGGGTAAGCAATACTTTCTTATTGGTTGGTGTTGCTATGCGGCATATTTTTAATGGTTGTTTTCTTTTTCAAGCACCATGTCACGTCGTTTCATCATATACCGGTTTTAGTTGCTTGACTTTTTTGTTTTAGCTACTACTTTCTACTAATTTTTTTAAAATTTTATTATTTAACAAATAAAATTATTTTATCTACATTGACATTTAAATTTTAGTTTCCATGAAACTTTCGATATGATTTTTTCGTGGGCTGAATAGGAGCGTATAGGTCGTCGAAATCAAGCCTTACATATTTTTACACTCGATACTGACCGAACATCGGTGTCAGAATCAGTATTATCAAAACCGATACCTGTAGGCTTTTTTTTGTTCGTGATTGATATAAAACACGTGTCGGTATCCTTTTGGGCATTTAACGACTTTATTTTTTAGGTATTCTCTTTTGTTTGCTATAGTGAGTGCCGGTTTCGTACGAATACCGAAACGAGTTGAACCAATAACGAACGAATTCCCGCTACGCAGCGCGGGATATCCCAACACAATTAATTTGTCTGGGCCGCACATCGTGCGGGTTCCCTACTAGTTTTATTAAATCAAGTACTATAAATATTAAATCTTTATTAAAAACTTAAGTAATATTAACGATATAAAAGTTATAATCGTTATTATTAATGGTATTAATAGTATGATTATTAATATTATTTGAAATTACTAAAACTTATAATATTTTTAGAAATAATATTACTATATTACTACAAATGCTTTTATTATTATTATTACTACTTAGAATCGAATAACATTAAACGATATTTTATTAAAAACGTTACACTATTATTAACATTATTACTCTTATAGTTATTAAAGATTTATCATTATTATCATTATTTTTATTAATTATTATTTTATTAATATTATTACGTTAACTATTAGTGTTAACACTAGTACCACTACTGACACTAACATTATTATTTTTTAATAATATTTTTAAAACACTAAACTTATTGTTAAACGTGTTCTAATTAGCATAACTCTTATATTAGTATTAGTATTGTTATTATTTATAATTACTAAAACTTATATTATATTTTAAACTAATATTATTAATGTTACAAATACTTTTATTAATAGTATAAGTATTAATTTTGCCTCTACTAATTATTATAGTTAAGTCTATATTTATTATCACTCAACCGTGTACTTATAAACCAAAAATACCTAGTTTCAATACAAACATACTTATACTGGTAATATGTATTTATTCGAGTCGAACACGTATCTATTTCTAGAAAACTAAATATTGATTTTAATAGGAATGTGTATAGATAAAGATACTAAGTATTAACTACTTCTTATAACAAACATATTATACATACATATTTGCTACGACTTGTTATATAATGATCAAAGTTTCATAAATTACATACTTTTGATATGCCTACTTAACCATACTTTAATTTTAATTTACTTATCATTAGTTTACGAAAACGATATTTGACATGATACCTTATACATATATTATGTATATATATATATACACAAACATTTTATAAACACCAAATAATTATTTTCAATACAAATATATTTTAATGACTTTTGAGCCTAGTTATATGTATATGTAACTATAAATCTTGATTATTATTTTCGAAACATACATAGCTACTCGATTATATATTTATTTTTACATATATTATATACACATCACATAAGTAAGTAATGTCTAATGTTACCTTATTTGAATCGAACAATTACTATAATACTTAGTATTACTTTGATTCGGGTCGAAACATTATTCTAATACTTATAATAGAGCATATATACAAGTCTCACCATTATACACGAATACTAAGTACAACTAATAGAATAATAAATGGAGGTTTATAACCCGAGACTTTTACCAAAACGACACCAAACACTTTAACGAATCGGTCGAGCTCAACCACACGGTTAATGACATTACTCTAGGACAGTATACTAATGTCACAATTATAATTAGGATTTGTCTTGACAACTGCATACTCGATAGCAAGCTCGCAACTTTAGCATATTATTTGGCATATACAAGATTACGAGGTGAGTTCATGTGCTTTTTCCCTCTTTTACTTAAACTTTTGGGGTGATTACATGCTTTGATACCGTTTACATACTTGGTGTAATAATTAAATAAGGCCGTTCTAGCTGCCATAACGAATCCCCGATCTCTAGCACACAATCATTAACTCATTTGGAGCCAGCGAATATATGGGTAGTACTATCTGGTGAAACCCCCGCACACCATGGGCCCGACGTAACCAGGGCAACCTCCCATGGAATGATAATCATTGAAGGATAATATATATCTTGTGACATATATTCGTTTAATAGTTTAACTTATGTTGGCAGGCATGAGTAATTAGACCCATAACAATAAGGGGTATGGGTTAGGGGTATATTATTATTATTTCTAGATGTCCACGGGTTGTGGGCACAGGGTTGATTGTGAACTTGTTTAATTTTACACCATACATATTTGGATTCTCAATATAAATTCTCTATTAACTAAACTCGTGAACTCACCAACTTTTTAGTTGACACAATATTTTTAAGCATGTATTCAGGTACCCTTTTCGAGTTGGAAATTAGCAACTTAGATATGAGCTTGCTTGAAGATAGATGACTCTTTTTAGAAGACTTATGTCAAGCCATAGACTTCCACCCGAGAAAGTTTTGATGGGAGGATAGAATCCATTATTTTATTTTATTTTATTTTAGATAGTGTATAGATGACATATACCTTTGTAAATGTATATTTTGACTTATTTGGACTTATGACCTTTATAAAGAATATGTCACGTTATTTTCGTTGTGTTTTGTTTTGGTATTCGATCGTCACGCCTAGCCCCCTGTTCGGGTTATGACAAGTTATATTTATTATGCGTGCAATAATATTAATGCGATGTGTAGATGATATTTATGAGGCGAGTAGAGTTAGATTGACAGTAGTGTCGGGATATTGATGTGGAGTTTATAATTGTCGTGTCAGTTGAATTGTGAGAGCCTAGGTCAAGGCTGAGTAAGTCGGTGTCTTGGGGTTTTTGGTGTTAACCTGGTTTTTGGGTTAACATGGGTGGTAGAATATGAGTAATCAGGGTAGTAAGATTGATCTATGTCGGTGAAGTTTAGGAGGTTATGATTGTGGTATGAGTCTGGGTGGTGAGCCTTTTGGGATATCATAAGATAACAAGGGTTATTTCTATGATAATATATTATAAAACTATTTGATAAGGACCGGACGGTCATGAATAAAGTTTAAATAACTTTTGTGACGAGTTAGCTTTTAATTAAATTAAACTATTAGAACTCACTCAGCGTAGCTGACTTTGTGTGTACATTAGATTGTCTTGCAGGTGAGTTTTGGAGTTGGCGTATCTTGGCTTGGGAGCGGTGCTACTCAGATTGGTGTGCAGGCATTCGTGAAGTAACTTAACGACGTTAACAATATTAAATGGTAATTGTTGTTTTTTGAAAGACTTTCGCTGTAGTTTGATTAATAACATATGTATTTTAAAGAGAATAACCCGTTATGAGAACCAACTGTAGGTTGCCCGGGTCGGGGTCTTACAAGTTGGTATCAGAGCCGTGGTTTAAGAGAAAATCGACATTTTTATTAAATAAAGTACCTTAACTTAAACTGAAAATGGGACGAGGGTGAAACGAATGCCACCACGAGTAACGCGTGCCAAGAGGTACGTCTTCTGAGTTATACATTAATTCTTAGAGTATTAATTGGGTAGTATAACACTACGTAGAGTTGTGTGGTATGATTATGTGATAATATGTTTTGTGAGTTAAGTATTGTGGAGTAGTGTTAATTGTAACTATGTGAGATAGTTTGATGTGTCAGCATGGTTTAATGATTTTGTGTGTAACCATGTGTGGTATGAAGTTGTGATAAATATGATCAATTGCTAGATTATTGCGTGATGCTATGTGAGTCGTATGGGATGCATGTACACCCAGTGTGTGTGAAAGGTAGAAGGCTAGTGTGGATGCGATGGGAAAGGTTTAGAATCCGAGCAGTGAGGTGGACCACCAAATCACATTTGATCACCGTGATTTGGCAGTCTATGATTACTCTTATGTTCTGAATTTGTGCCCATAGTAATCACTTCAACGTTCTATCTTGAGTAGGATTAGGTGGCTAAGACAAAGCGTACGAGATTGGGCAAGTGTGGAACTCTTACTAAGAGGAATGCACATCGACAGGTCAAGCAGACGGCTGCCGTAGATAGAGCTGACGGTGAGGTGGGGGTGGTGTTAGCGCTTCTCGCGCCAAATGTGACTAGAGCTTTGGTCGGCGACATACCACGTGGAGCTATGATTGGAAAGACAGGATGGAAAAGGAGAGCTGTGTCAGTTGTACATGATTTCTCTCTAGGATGCGGACCTGCATGGTTGAGGGAGCGACCATTTGCGTCAGTTAAGAGAGCTCTATTTCAGAAGGACCCAGTGGATGACTCGGAATGTGACGAGGAAGAACCAGAGGATAACACATTAGATGCATATGATGTGGTTTAGTGATGATTTTACGAGCACTGTATGAGATACTTGACTTTTGATGACTAGTGGATGTGGCAGTTGTCACGAGAGATTTCGGGGTGATTTGATGTTATGACTGAGTAGACGTTTACGTGGAGTGATGCTCAATTCAAATAGTGATTATTTGATTTTGACATTTATTGTGAGTCTTACCGCATGGTGATTTGAACATAATTAATGATAATTGTGTTTGTGACGGCGTATGATTGTGTTTACAGTATTAGAATACGTGCGGTATGGTGTGATTGTGTGATTGCATTCTAAATGATGTGAGTTAGCATTAAATGTGATCTTTGTTGTGATACTATAGCATTGCTGATTAAATGTGATCTTTGTTGTGATACTAGAGCATTACTGTGTCTACGGTCTTAAGATCGTGTCACCTATGTGTTAATGTCTAGGTGATGTTGAAGTGCAATGGATGCATTGAACCTTGTGCGAGTGTTCAGGACGAGATCCTGTGGGAAATTATAATTATAAATATTATGTGTATGAATGTGTAGTGTGATGACCTGTGTCTAGGGTGAGTAGCGTGTTGTCCTGAACCATTGGTATGACCCGTATGGGATACGACCGTGTGAACTCTATGTGAGTAAGTGATGACGTGTGGCAGGAGCTACTGTTGTGATAAATAGGAGGTGGGGTTTAGGAGTTTGTGTGTCTATAAATGACGAGATCATATTGTATACACATATAATTGCTCAGGTCTAGCTAGTTAGATGTGCACTTGGTGCGAGTTAGAGAGTTGAGATGCTATACCTAGATATATACTTTGAACATGATAGGTCTTGTTTTTTTATGACCTGACATTATCGTGGTAGTACACGCTTAGTCATGCATAGGACAGGTGGTGGGGATGATGAAGCATATTATTTCTATCTTGACGTTTTCTTGATGTCAATACATCGAGGTGAAGCGAAGAGTTATGACATTTTCTAGACGATAGGCGAGGTGCTCTTATGAGATGCTTGTGCTTATGAGTTATGACATTTTCTAGATGATAGGCGAGGTGCTCTCACGAAGCCAATGGGTGGAGCTATGAGAGTTGATGATGAAAGCGTTACGTGGACACTTGATCGGAGATATTTATGATGTGATCGAGATGACGACGCTAGAGGTTTCAGCGTGGAATAAAGATGCGACGTGATGGCCTTCATGGATGTATTCCATATGAAGGATTTGGTAGACATGTGATGACAGAAGAGTGGTGACGTTCCTTCAGGGCGAGACGATGGATAGATGAGGCTTATGCGGGGACGGACTTCATGTTCGAATTGGGCGAATGAGGTGATAATGAGAGAGCAACAATGAGGAAAGTGGAACAAAGGAGGGGTAAGTGCAGGATTGCACATAAGTGACTGGGAAGGAAATGTCTATGGAGGTACACATGTGACTAAGTTATAAGGGACAAGCTCCTGCGGAGCACCGGAGGGGATAACGTTGGGATTCTAGAACAAACATAAATGTGGTGTGTAAAAATTTAAGATCATCGGAGGACGGTGATCGAGGCACTAATGATAAGCGCCGCATACTTACCTATAAGACGCGGTGAACGCAAGGTAAGGTAGTAAAGAGATACTGTAGTGAGGGAACCTCAGAGATCAGTAAAGCTTTGCACAAGCTCTTAGAGACCACCTGAGAAGGACAGATGTAACACATTTATGAGCAAGGCAATGGTGTGTGAGTTTCAAGGAATCATCGCGGAATGGCGATTAGGGTATGAGGTGAGAAGGGCGACGGATGATCCTATTCTGGAAAGCAATAAACCTTACTTAGGGAGATAACCGTCGTGATGAAAAGATCTGAAACACCCTACTTTTACTATATTATTTTATCGGAGTTTAATGTGGAAAATGGGCCCAGATTTTTCAAAACCATATCACTAAAGTGATAAAGGTATATTTTATTATAGTTTGAGGATTTTTGTATTTGTGTGATTACTTGGTTGGATGTATTGCTTTGGGCTTTGCTTAGGGACAAGCAAAGCTCAAGTGTGAGAATGTTTGATGTGTTCTAAAACACATATGTTTATGGAGTTATTGTTGACCCGTTTTACCCGGTTTTATTAGCAAATACCTTAAGAAATTGGTACTTAATGAGATTATTGTTGAATTTGATTGTTTGCATGATAAACCAAAGAATTATACTGAAGAAATGGAGCCGGAAGAAGCAAAAGAAAAAAGTTGGAATTAACACTCTTCGCGACACGCGAAGAGTGAGCTACAGAAGTTCGCGACACGCGAGGGACTTTAAAACCGGGCCCGACTAAATTGGCCTTCGCGACACGCGAAGGGCCGGGTAGAATTCTTCGCGACACGCGAAGACCCAAAAAGCCGCAAAACCCTAGATTTCAATTATTTAAAGATTTAAGCGGCCATTCTTGGGAGAGTTCGATTGTTTGTGGCTGGTAGAGAGCAGAGAGACTTCAAGGACGAGTTTGGAGCTTCAGGATCACTTGGATTGCTTGTGGGGATTGCTTTTCGGTTTGAAATTCGCGTTTTCATCATTCGGTTTCTTCTATTTACATTTATTTCGAATTATAAACATGTTCTCAGTATATTTTGGATTGTATCTCAGTATTATGAGTAGCTAAACTCATAGCTATCTAGATTAGGATGAATATTGACTTGGTTTGATTGTTTTCGAGTTTTAATCGATCGTATGACGAATATTAGTGTAAAGATTCTTGATTTATTGTTTATGAATGTGTTTGAGTACTGATTTGCTACTGATCTTGCATGAATTTGTTGCTCTTGAGGTTTTCCTTGAATGCTTTATGTGTTTTGGGTGAGATTTCGGGTTCTTGGGTCATTTGCTTTGTGTTTGTGATCTAGACGATTAGGCCAGTCATTGTAGCAGGTTTGTGGGGTCATATAAATCAGTGTTCTACCAATATTGAGTCCGAGAGGAGATAGGTTGTCGGGTTGTCTCGTGGTTTGTCGGTTTGGGTAGCAATTGCACGGAGTGAATTGTCCGAGTCGTCCTTATCATCTTGCAATTTCGTGTCGTAAACAGTATTTTGGGAGTTTACTCCTTGCTCTTAGGTCTGTCTAGGATAGCCTCTGAGTATAGGACGGTTGAGACTGAGAGGTGAAACCGTTGTCGAGTACGTGATGTTCTAGGTTTTGGTGAGTCCGAGAGGAAATCCACTTCCTTACCGGTGAGCTTAATCCGACCCTTAGGATAGTTGAGGTGTGTAGGTGAGTCCGAGAGGAGATCCTGCATGTTTTAGTGATTCCCGAGTCAGTCTATCTTTAGAACCGGTGTCATACAGTCGGTTGTCTCGAAAGCAGTTAAGTCAGTCAATCCTGGTCTAGGTAGTATTTATCTCATATTTGGTCTTCGTCTGAGTTCTAGTGTGTTTGTCTTTCTAGTATCATTTATTTGTCCGTAATCTTTAGTGTCTTGTCTTCGTTCATCTTTGTGTGTGTTTACGTATTTGTGTGTCTTTTCAGTCTTCGAGTCGAGTCAGTATTTAGTTGTTTTATTCTAAGTTGCATGTCCTAAAATCAATAAAAGTAATAAATAAAATCATCTCTTGTGTTACATCGGTTAGGAGTCAATAAAGGTTCAGTATCGAGGGCCGCTGCCTTTTGTGTCCATGGTTCGATAACTCGGGCTTACCGTCTTTACTACGCGCGACCGGTACACTTGCCGTGAGCGTGTGATTTAGTTGTGAGTCCATTTCTACATTTAAAACTTGGTTAATTTAATATATATATATATATATATAATATCACGCATTAGACAGCATACACGTGTCATCACCAGGTTCATTGTCGTGTCGAGCCCGTAACGGACCGTTATGACTCGTGACGGTCCGTCAGCACCGTAACGGACCGTTATCTACTTGTGACGGTCCATCACAGACATTATTTTCATTTTGTCATTTTTGGTCCTTGAACTTTTGGAACTTTACACTTATACCCCTTGGGCTTTTCCTTTGAACACTTGTAGCCCCTATAATTCTTGGAGAATTTTTCGAGTGTTACAGTAGTCCTCACGGATAGGGAGGAAATGAGCAGACTTTGTCAGGCGATCAACTATGACCCAGATTGAGTTGTGTCTGCTAGTGGTTCTAGGAAGTTTGATGATGAAATCCATGGAAATTTGCTACCATTTCCATTGAGGGATTTCAGGTTGCTGAAGTAATCCTGAGGGTTTCTGGTGCTCAGCTTTGACTTTCAGACAAGTAAGACACTTCCCAACATACAGAGCTATATCTTTCTTCATTCCGGGCCACCGATAACAATCTCGAAGGTCTTGGTATATTTTATCGGAACCAGGATGAACCGAGTAGTGGGATTTGTGGGCTTCATCCAAAACGAGTTCTCTAAGGTTATTAAATCTGGTAATCCATATTTTTCCCATAAAGTAGAGAACTTCATTGGACTTGGGCTCTAATTGATTCTCAGATATGCTTGCAAGTTTAGTCTTCAAATCAGTTCTGACAAGGGCTTGTCTTTGGGCTTGAAGGATTTGGGCTTTAAGTCTAGTTTGAACAATCATTCCCAATGCACGAATGCGTGGGGGTTTGATTCTTTCCTTCTGGCTGAGTGCGTCTACTACTACATTTGCTTTACTAGGGTGGTAACGGATCTCGCAATCATAGTCACTCAGTAGTTTAACCCGACGTCTTTGTCTCATGTTGAGTTCCTTCTGGTCGAAGATATGTTGTAGGCTCTTGTGATCAGTATAAATAACACACTTGGTACCATACAAGTAGTGTCTCTAAATTTTTAGAGGAAATACTACAACACCTAACTCAAGATCATGAGTGGTGTAGTTCTTTTCATGCACCTTGAGCTGTCTAGATGCATAGGCAATGACTTTATCTTGTTGCATGAGTACACAACCAAGACCTTGGTTGGAAGCGTCGTAGTATACGACAAAGTCGTCATTGCCATCGAGAAGGGTTAGGATAGGTGCATTGCATAACATCTCCTTGAGCAACTAGAACCCGTCTTCTTGTTTCTGTTCCCAAATGAAAGGCTTGTTTTTCTGAGTCAAGGAAGTGAGTGGCAGAGCAATTCTCGAGAAGTTCGAGATGAACCTTCGATAGTACCCTGCTAGAACCAGAAATGAACGGATCTCTGAATGGGTTTTAGGTGCATTCCGGTTCTTGACTGATTCAATCTTGGATGGGTCGACATGTATACCCTTGTTGTTGATAACATGACCCAGGAATTGAACTTCTCTTAGCCAAAATTCATATTTGGAGAATTTGGCATCGAGTTGTTCCTTCTTGAGAAGCTCTAGGATAAGTTTCAGGTGTCTCTCGTGATCTGCTTTGGTTCATGAATAGATCAAGATGTCATCAATGAAGACAATGACAAATTTGTCTAGGTAAGGCCTACAGACAGGATCATGGGGTCCATGAACATTGCGGGTGCGTTTGTTAACCCAAAGGGCTTGACCACGAACTCGTAGTGTCCATAACGGGTTTGGAAAGCGGTTTTAGGGATGTCTTCTTCTAGAACTCTGAATTGGCGATACCCAGATCGGAGATCAATCTTTGAAAATCAAGTGGCTCCTTGTAGTTGGTCAAACAGATCATCAGTCCTCGAAAGTGGATACCGATTCTTGACGGTCAGTTTGTTCAACTCTCTATAGTTGATACACATACGAAACGAACCATCTTTCTTTCGGCTGATTGACATTCTTTTGGAATGACGGAGGGGGAGGAATAGGGTTGTTCAACCCAGAGCTTGAAGATGGAGTAGAAGCAGAAACATTTTTGGATTGGGACGACATCTTTGAAATCAGTTTGGAAAGATAGTGATTGAACACAAACTTTAGTAAATATTTGAAGATGAAAAGCACCACTTGCCCCACGGTGTGCGCCAAATGTGTTTTGGGTATAAATTATTGAGGCTAATTTTATAACCAAACTTAGTAAGCGAGGTAGTGTGCTTGTAAGATCAATGAAAAACAATATTAGAATGTAAAACTTGGCACAATTGTTTACTAGGAAAGCTCTTGATCTTTAAGGATCTTCGACATAAAACCTCGGGAGGTGACAATCGACACCTGCCTCGTTTCTTGAATAAATGATAAAAAGATTACAATTGTTGAGCAACAGATGATCGATATCTATGTGTTACAGAGTTGTTGCGTATTGCTAAGTGTAATCGTGTGTCTTTTCTAATCGATATTACTGCTATATTTATACATGGATAAGCCTAACTAACTATCCGAAAATCTTGGATTTCTGCTAATTCTTCCCTTGTGACCGTTATAGAAGCTTTCCACACTTATTCCACACGTTTCCATTGACTAGACGACATGGTCTTCAGGGATAAGTGGTTACACACATTTTACCTACAAGCAATAAAAGAAATAGAGGACAAGTAATCGTTAGTAGCATTAATATTCAGGATACCGAAGTTACCAGGATCTTGGATTCCGGATCTCACTAGATTCAGGATCCTACATGAAAATCAATCCCTAACAAAAACGATTTATAAAAGTTAATTAATAAGGGTTATAATACTAAATATATAAGTATTTATATTTGTGTATGTGTAAAAGAGACAAAACAAAACAAAAGGAAAAAAATGTTGGAATGTGGCAGCCCCAAGGCTCGAACCCGAGACCTTGGTTTATCTGGCTGTTACCACTAGACCACATTCTCATTTTGGTTATGGTTCAGAAAATTAAATACTAGAACATTTTTTAGCCTTTATCATCTTCCCAAAACAACATACAGACATGAAACCAAAAGCACAAACCCTAAAAATTGATTTTGTTTAAACCAGAACAGACTAGAGGACGCGATTGAAGGGAGACGAGTACCTTGAGTCGGAATCACACGGATGGAAACCAAACGCCAACGATTTCGCGTCGAGGGATACTTGCGTCGTCGGAACAGGAAGAAGAAAAAAAAACACGAATTTTTATGGTACCTTCGTTTAGGAATTGACGTGGGTATTTATAGGGGGTTAGCTCCATCATAGACGCATTAGCAGTTGGAATCGAACGGGATTTAAGGATTTTGAAACTTGAGTTATCCATATTTTGGGTTTTCAAATTGATGCTCAAAGGATCGAATTAGCTAACAATTTTCATGAATTACTCATTCCTCTTGATAGATAATGCTTAGACACGAGTTAGAAAGGACTTAACATCCCGAATTTGATGGATTTTGGTTGAATTTGATGCGATATTGACTTTTGAAAAGTCAAAATTGTTCTTGAGTATATCCAGGGGTTCAACCTAAAAAGGAGGTTCAAATGCCATTTATTTTTAATAGAGTAGATTACAAATTATGTCCTTTAACTTTATACAAAATTACAGATTATGTCCTTTTCCTTTAAAAATTACGCTGGATGTCCTTTTTTTGAAACTTTTGCACACTTTAAGTCCTTTCCACTAACTGGAGTTAAATTTTTCTGTTAAGTCCAGCCATGTGCCTTGCACATGAGGGCAATACGGTCATTTTACCCTATAAAGGACGAAAAGTGTAATTTACTTAAGAAAGTCTTTTAATATTACAAAAATAAAAAATATGGATATTAATAGAACCCCTCTCTCAATAAACTTAACCCTACCCCCCCCCTTCGTTCATCCCCGTCGACTTCACAGTGATCTGAACTCCGTCGAGCTGAAGATATGATGAACGTTCCCTTTTAAAGTTTTGATAGAAATTTTAAGAAAAAACCATACGTTTTAAGCTTAATCACAACCTGTATTAACAAAATATAATAACCAAAACACCAAATAATAAACTCAAGCTCATTTTCTTGAATACTTTGGGTATTTAGTGAAGATTTCTTAAAAGAAAATAAGACGCAGATGTTGAAAGGAGTAAAACTATATACCCGTTAATAAAATATGCTCAATTCAAGATATATGAAATAGTATCAAAGAACCAAATCATTTTTCTATGTGTTGAACAAGAACACAAATCACTAATTCAAACCCAAATCTTGAAGCTAAAGTCACAAAATCCAAAATTGATTGCAAAACCAGAATCATATTACCTAAAATATCAACCAATTGAAGATTTGAGTGGAATATGTTTCTACAAAATTTATTTAGAATAATGTCCAGTTTAAGATTTGATGGCAATCTCCATAATCCTAATAATTTTCTCCAAAATTGATGGCAATCTCCACGAGCTGAATCCGCCTTCAATTATCCCTTATACGACATCGTTAACGCCGTCGGAATCTTAGACGCCTCCTACTCTTCATTCCTGATTCAATCGTTCCCATTGCAACAAGCGGAAAGACGATGCAGATTGATCGAATACCTTGGTTCGAATGAACACTTCAGGGCTCGGTTGTGAAATCATAAGCCGTCGTCGACTACAAGCGGTCACCATCCCAACCCTAAAATTACCACTGGAATCCAAATCGTATATCCCCTGCAATCCATCATTTTCATCACCTGACTAACAAACGGCGGAAATATCATCACCATAGCAATCCATCGTCGCCGTCTCTTCGTATTCCAAATCGTATATCCCCTGCGATGTCGCTGTCTCTTCGTAATATCATCACCATCGGAAATCGCTTTCTCACCCTAAAACTCCATCTCAATTTTAGAGATTAAGATCCGGAAACATGTATAGATTAAGCAAATTGTATCAGTGAAATCCGTCGGAATTGCAAGAACCCTAAATTTAATTGAAGGGGAGAAAGAAAAGTAACGATGGAGTTGGAGTAGGTCTGGAAAAGAGAGGTAAAAAGACAGTTATACCCCTCACGTGAGTGGCATGTGACCCGAGTTAACACCTCAATTGGATGGGGGTTAATGGAAAGGACTTAAAATGTGCAAAAGTTTCAAAAAAAGGACATCGAGAGTAATTTTTAAAAGCAAAGGACATAATCTGTAATTTTGTATAAAGTTAAAGGACATAATTTGTAATTTACTTTTTTTAATATTAAAATCCTGTTTGATAATCAATCATTTAAATTTACTTAAACATTTAATTATTTTTTTTAGTTTTACAAATTTTACAAATATTACTAATCCATTTTTGTTTAAAACATTATTAATGTAATCAATTATTAGGAATTGGAATTAAATTGATATATTAAATAAAACGAGGCTTGTACATTAAGTCGAAGTAAGATTACATGAACTAGAATCATTACAATTTTTAGAGATGTCACACTCACGCACGCGGCAATTCAAAATACGAGATGGTTAACGAGATTATACCTTTAAACTTGGATGACTTGTGCAAATCGAATCACCAAAACACTCGCCTTCTTCCTACCCTTGTCCCCTTCAAAACCCTAAAATCATAAAACGCTTATTATGATTATCTTGGACTCAAAACACGCAAACAATGCCTAGGGGATCGTAAACATAGCTCGGATTGATCACGAAAAGCGACCCACGACTAGATCCCCTCTCCTTTTCTTCTCGACAGCCGCAAGCAACTCGAATGGGGTTCTCCCCCTTGCGCCGTGAGCTATTAGGGTGTAACACCCTCGGACCGGGCTTCGGCCCCTTGCACGCAATCGACTCCCTCCCTCGGGCTTGGCCCCTCTCGAATCATTTTTAATACCATCCTACTATAATACGATAATTACTCGCTAACCCCCTCCGGATATATTTACATAAAAAGAAACCCCTGCATTTACGTCTACGGTTGAGCCTCGTCAAGTTCTCGTCACAATTCCGTCCACTAATTACACAAATACACTAATCTCGTTTAATAGGTAAAAACCCGGGATGTTACAACCCTCTTGTGGAGAAACACTCGAAAGGTACAAAAACCAAATCATTGTTTTTAAGAAACCCGTTTAACCATTTGGGACAAAATCTTTGAATTAACATTTAATCAATATTCTACTTCTCTGGGTATAATCATGCATGAGTTTGCTTGAGGACAAGCAAAGTTTAAATATGGGGTGTTATATGTGTCATCATTTATACATATTTTACATGCACAATTATCCCCATATTAATCACAATTATAAACAAAATGATACGAATTGATACTTAATCTATTTAATTATGTTACAACACGATATTTATCCATTGTTTGCAAAAACATGAAGAAATCACTCAAAATCAAGGGAAAATCAACACCTGGAAGCCAATCGGACGTTCGTGCACCCAAGAAGTCAAAGCAGGAAGTCAAAAGTCAATAATAGTCAAAATGGAAGGATGCACGGCCGTGCAAATGGTGAAAAGTGTCCCTGATCCTGCCAGACCTGACAGACCTAACAGATTCCCTTACGTGTAAGAAATGGGTGCTTTGCATGACCGTGCATTCCAATGCACGCCCGTGCATTGCCCAGATCTTTGCCTGTAAATAATAAGCTCATTATAGTGTTTTAGGTCTCCAAGATTGAGGGATGTGAAGGCCTTAGTGCTCTGCTAGAGCCGGAACTCTCTCAGTTTTGGTCCGTTTTAGCTTTTCTTTGTTTATTTTCCTTTTTAGTCTTGTAATATGAAATATTTCTTCTCATTCGAGTAAACAAGAGGCAACCTATACCCACTCTCTCTTTGTGTTGGAACCCTTCCACACATTGTCTAAGGGTTAGTGGAGTCACTTGTATGGTCATTCATGGTTAGTCCTCTTACGTTGCTCGGGTTGGTTGAACTTTAATTAATTAATGAAGTATTTTTAGTATGTTATGTTCCTAAAGTCTTTATTTTATTTCATCTTAAAAAGACAATAATAAGTGATCTTTAAACCAACTTAATAATCTTAAATCTTGTGAGTTCCTTAAGCAAGACTTCTTGTTTGCGAAGCTTATTCGAGTTTGTATGGTCTATATACAAATCTTGGTGCTAGCAACGCCCGAGTTAGTATTGATTTATTATTATTGGTGAAAAGAAGTTAAGTAGTTTAAATGTTTTCATAAATAATAAACTTCCATGCATGCCCTAAACGTGTACTTGTGCCTTAGGTTGGTGAGTTCACACGTTTCACTTCAAAATAATGCTTGCCAGATAAAGTACATTCAATATATATCAATAGGTAGCTAACCTACGTTCAAGTTACTAAAGCGCTCGCAACCGAAGCTGACTGTTTTGTGTTTGATGCCTTCCACCATGTCTATCAACAGTGGTGATGTGTTAGGTCAATATTACACTCGTTCGACCTCTAGTCGAGTTAGCGTGACTAACGCAGGTGGGGTTTGTCAAACCCAGTAGTACTACTCAAGATTACCTCGCTAAATTCATATTAAACGGTTCGATGTGTAAGGACTTTCATGATAGAGTGTTACGCTTAGCTTTAACAAGTGATATATAAGAATTACAAGTATCTAATGTTTGCATCATGTTTTATCCCCTTAGTTTAAAACAGTAAAGGGGCCGTGAAACTCACCTGAGATGTGTAGTGTGCAGCAAATAGCACTACAACAAGAATGCAATAAAAACCACAAATGGATTGCACGTGGACAGTCTACGAATGCCCTAGAATATGATTACGCTTGTTAGGGATATGTAGGAGTATGTGACGATGATACGAAAAGGTCGGACGTTCAAAAACACACTTAAGATTAACGAGTGGAAATCTTGATGTCGGGATTAGTAAATCCCCAGTTTGGTATCCATTACGGATGTGGTATGTGTGAAACACCACTAAACACGAGATAATAATATTAAATAATAGTTCGTGTGTTTTTGTGAACAAATTAAATGTTTAAATGATAATATAAATAGTTATATTATTCTTAAAATAAAAATAACATTTAGAATGAATTAGAATTTTAATCCCGAGTACACGGGTGTTTTCCGGTGTCAAACCGTGTTAATATATCATTATAATAATATAGAGATTGATTTTATTTAAAAATATAGTTTAAAAAGCTGCTTAAAAATAAATATGGGTTGTGGGACTCGAACCTGGGTCTCTCCCACAACATCACAGAGTCTTAACCAGTCCGCCCGCTAGGGTATCGCGTACAAAGACCGGATCAGATTGGTTTTAACCTTCTGAATCCCCGTGTTCTTCCCCCTTTCGCAACCCGAACCGAATCCACCCCTGGATCCCTCCATTTCAGCCACGACTGAACACAAAGGTTTAGGGTTTTTGTTTATTGATGATTTGCGAACCTATTGACAAGTTTAATTGCAAAAACATTAAGTTTAGAATCGTTTATCGGATGTTGTAACATCCATGTTTTTTCTAATATTTTATGCCGTGCAATGAATGGCAATTTCAAACTCCAATTTTACATTCAAAACTTGTGTCACAACATTTATTATTCTCATGTGCAATAACTATGATGTATTATCATAGTTATATAAGTACATACACACGTTTTACCTTGTTACAATAACATCTGAAATAAACCTCCATTATCTCATAAACCCCGAGGACCAAAACCGACAAAACTCAAAACAACATCAAGACGACAAACCCCAGGGACTAATTCTGTCATTCCTCAAACTCAAACACCAAACTACAAGGATTATTTCTGTATTTAATCAAAACTCTAGTAGACACGGTCGCGCCATGACCTGGCACGGTCGCGCCGTTGCTTGAGCACGGTCGCGCTAAGCCCACAGACACGGTCGTGCCTAATTCCAGGCACGGTCGCACCTCATGCAGTAAAGACGCCAGTTCAATCCGTAACGCCTCAAAACATACGAATTCGCAGCCATAATTCGACATTGATGATTCCGGATATCATTAGGCCGTTTCTAACCGTTTGTTAATGCCAATTAACTCGAATTCCAATTATGGATTCTAAGACATATCCGTTGAAACCCCCCCACACCTATCGAATTCGATAAATCGGTGTGAACTTTCACACAAACGAACAATTCCCACACCTCATCCGCACCTCTCAGAAGCTGCTGCACACATCATCTTGGCCGGAAACGAAGCCAGAGTCGCCGGAGATCGAGTTGGAACTCCGTTTGGTCAAACCCCACCAATTCGACATCGTTATAGGTAAACAATCACATCCTCACCTTCGTTTTTACCCACTGATCGAGAGCCCTAAACTAATTGGAGCTTACGTCACTGTTTTGAACTCGAATCAGATCTAGGGTTCGTAACATACACGTTTTAATCGAACTACACCCTAGACAGAACCTCAACCCAATTAAAATACATGGTTATGTTCGCAATACCTTATTTATCAAAAGCCCTATGATTTCCAACGTTAATCTTATAAGATTCGAGCAATTTTGTTTCTGAATTTGACCTGATACAGTAGCGCTAATCTTCTAGCGCGGTCGTGCCTCACCGAGCACAGTCGTGCCCCGTACCTGACCTGGTCGTGCCTACTAGCCAGAACCACAGACGCGGTCGTGCCTGATGAACAGACCCCGGTGATGCCTTCTGACCAACCACGGTCGCGCTCCAGACCAACACGGTCGCGCTCACCAGCCTAGGCACGGTCGTGTGCAGGTTAATTTCGTTGACAAATTCTTGTTTAACAACCTATTATTTTCTAAACGATACTTGATTATTATATTATGATATTTAGAACTCAGAAACGACCTATAGGCTCGGGTGTGGTTTTGTAACTTATATTTATAATATTTCCACTTTTAATAATGTTATTTATATTGTTTTCAAACCACGACTTCGTATAAAATAATATGTTAATGATTGTGTAACACTTTACAAGGTAAAATGAGTTCTTAAAATAAATATCTAATTAGGGTTTAAGTTTTAAACAAATGTAATAATTTCTTAAATATATATACTAATATATATTTACACTCCCCTTTTTAAAGGCACATTATTTATTTATTTAAATCATTTATCTATTTTCAATAAAACCCTAAAACAATTATTGTTTCCCTAATTCATATATATACTTTGATTTCTCATTACATCCTTTTTCATTCAAATACAAACACCAAATTACACAAATCCATTTCATGAGATTTCATAAACATTCTGTACAATCCCTACATCCATTCAACTAGATTTTTACTCAATCCCTTTAGAGCTCAAGACTTTACCTTAGACTTTTGTGTATATCATTGATTAGATACATAAATTCAATTATAGGTCAACGTTGTGATTGAACTAATCACTTGTGCTACCTATTGCTCGTGTTATCTTCAAACAACAAATACAAGTGAGTTTACATAGCCCCTTTTTACACTATTTACATTTTTGGGGTGAAACATGAGTACAATTATACAATGTTTACAAACTACACAATACAATTCCACCCTACATTCACGTGAACAAATTTGTGCTTTGTGCTTGAGTACTAGGTGTGTAAACTACTTGTATGCTATTTCATGTGCAATCATTAACTATTCAAGCCGACGATATACAATGATAGATCTATTGAGTCTGACTAACCCACCCAGGTAGGGTGATTGTACCGACAACACATTGTGGTTTTGCATGCTAGTTACAAAAGGTTTGATTGTACAATTTGGTTTCATAATAGTAACTCTCCATATTTGCCTTATTAACCATGATATGTATGGATTGTATACATGCAACATAATGATACTATTTAGAGTCAAAACCTATGTATGCTCACCAACTATTTATAGTTGACCCTCTCATTTCAAACATGTTTCAGGTACTAAGCTTTGAGATCATATTCAAGATGCTACACATAGGAATTGAGGGCCTAGTTAAATAAATAGATAAATCTTGTTGATGTATTTCTTTTTCCTTGATTGTATTAGTTGAACTCATTATGAAATTCAATAAACTTAATATATGGAATTTTAGTCAAACCCTGTGCTTTTGAACAGTCTACATGTCCCGCCCCGACGTTTCCGCCGTCGGTTGGGGTGTGACAGATGTTTTAAAATCCGACGAACCCTAGGTTTACCAAGAATCAGATCAGTTAAATTCGATAAGATTGCATGCTGGATTCACGGGGCTTTCAACGAGTAGGAGATTGCGAATCTAACCATGTAGTTTAATTGGATTGAGGTTGAGTCTAGGTTAGGGTTCGATTAAACCAAAATTGCGATGAACCCTAGAATCTGATTGCATTCAATTCAGTGTTGTAAGCCCCAATTAGGTTAGGGCTTTTGTTCAAGGAGTGAAAACGAATCTGCAGGTATGATTGATTACCTGAATTGAGTTCGAATTGACGGAGCTCGACTAAAACACAGCCGCGACCATGACGGGTTGCTCTCCGGCGTCTCCGGCTGCTTCTCCGATCAAATTGGAACGTGCAAATGCTTCTGAGAGGTGCGAACAAGGTGCGCAGGCCGCAGGGTGTTTGATTGTGAAATGGTAATCGAAATTGGTCTAATTCGAATGCTTTTGCTATAGGGTCGACGGTTACAACTTTAATGTTCTTAATTTGATTAATTTGTGATCATTAACAGTCCATAATGCTTGAAATCGGTTCAATGATGGTCGACATCATCATTTCTATGCATTTCAGTTACGAATTGGAACATACTTGGAGTTACGGGTTTGATTTTGGATCAAGGTCGATTTTGACTTTCCAAAGTCAAACAATTGAGTTTAGGGTAATTACAACATTGGTCCCTGAACTTTCATGTGTAATTGTTTAAGGTATGGCAGGTCTAGTCCCTGGGGTTTGTGAGATAATGGAATTTGAGTTAATGGGGTTAACTTGAAATTGTCGGGTGTCACATCATCCCCTAGTTGAAAGAATTTTCGTCCCAAAAATTAAGTAACGTTGCCAGTTAAATAAATTTTTTTTTCTGGATGTCACACTTATGAAACGTGTCGGTATTTCTTTACTTCTCTTGTGTTAGCTTGCAGAGGACTTCTAGCGGAAGCCACGGGGCTTGATCTTGAGAATGAAAGTTTTATTTATTTAAAATGAATTTATAAGTAAAGACAACTATTTTAAGAATATAAACTGTTAGGTCCGAGCATTCATAAAGTAACTTTGGAGGCGGTTGCGCATTCCGACTTTTCAAAAGAAGTTATACGACATGGTGTACGCCTGTCGACATGATAATCTTAGTCCGAATAATAACTCACGGGACAGCCGACGGACTTGAGACCCCGTTAGGATCCCGAGAATTAATAGGAGCAGTTGGCCGACCGTATCCACTGTTCCGTTATGAAATACTAACTCCCCTATCGAAATAGTTAGTACTAGTAACTTTGACCAACCTTACTAAAATATAACGTTAATTAATAAGTGATAACAACCGGAGTAACACCTTAAACGAGATAATATTTCTAATTACGTTTCTTATCATTTTTACTTTCTTTTAAAACAAAAACCCCTCTTCCAACTTATTATCCTAGTCAGACAATAGCGAGGGTTGAGTAAGGAATTCGTGTCTATGGTTCGATACTTGGTTCTTACCTAGACTATACTACGCTACGATATGTACACTTGCCTATTGTGTGTGTGTTTAGTTGAAGTATTTATCATTTTAATTTATAAATTTAAAACTTGATTTTGTGTAACTCTAAACCGAACATTAAGTAAGAATATATATATTTTATGTCTCTCATATTTGGCATCAAGTTTTTTGAGCCATTACCAGGGATGTATTTATTTATATATTTTTATATTATCTATTACACTAAAACACGCTATTATTTAACAACCGTTTTCAAAATCAACCTTCGAAGTTTAAGTAGTTTTCTGCATAGTTTACTAAGTAATCGTTAAATAGAATTATCCATGAATTCCCTGTGGATTCGGCAACCTTACTTTCCGTACTACAGTCTAAAGTAGCTAAGGATCAGTATTTAACTATGTTTTTGATTAGCCTTCGAAACGCGGTCAGCATACACCCTACTTTTCACATGTCACAACTGAGGAAGTGTTTAGCAGACGAAGAGGCTCATGTGCCTCTTGATGATATTGAGATTGATGATAAGTTAAACTATGTTGAGGAACCCGTTTCTATACTTGGTTGGAAGGAGAAACATTTGTGAAATAAAGTTGTTAAACAAGTGAAGGTACAATGAAGGCACAATGAAGGCACGAAAAAGGTTTTGAAGCTACTTGGGAATTCGAGACGAAAATGATGAAGCATTACCCGCAGTTGTTTTATATACAACAGGATACGAAACCTGTAATGCCCCGAATTCCTGTCTAATGGATTGCATAGTTTGTAAAACTTGTACGTTTGAAAAGAAGGTTTAATTTCACGACTTTGGGAGGGATTTTGTCAACTAATGAGTTATTGGAGGACTGGAAGGTAAAATCTATTGTTCAAGGAGGTAAGGGGCCATGGGAGAAACTAGAGGGTCCTAAGTGTAATATTTTGATTTCCCTCCGTCAAAAACCCTAATATCGCAATTCTGTTCCGTTTTTGGCATACGAACACACTCTTGGGAGGAGCATTGCCTCAATATTCTCAGGTAAACAACTCCTCACCTCCACTCATTCGTCGTTGTGTGATCATGTAACTCGTAACTCTCGCAACTACGGTTTTAGGGTTTACAAGAAAGGCAATCCAGGAACAAGGAGAGGGGAGACGAATCTGGGAACACGACTTCTCCTACCTCCGGCGACTGTGAACTGCAGATGGATCTGAACCTGCACGTGGAGCAACAGCAGCAAGAGGACAATACCATTATTCACGCAAGAGCTGGTAAGATTTAAAACGAGATGTTTCCTGTTTGATTTCAATGGGTGGTGATCATGATAATTTTCTACCGTTGAAAAATATGTGATAATAGAACTAATGAGCCAAATGCAAAAAAAAAAAAGTTTAAAATTGAAGTGAAATTGAGAATCCTGACATGAGATTGTGTTTGTGAGCTAACCAAAATGAATCATGGTATTTGTGTTTAGAATCGAATATTAATGCATATAACTTAGTGAGTGATCTTGGTACATTACTGAGGGAGGGTTTGTTGGAATGCAGACACTTGTGCATTACGTGCCAGTTTAGCCGTTTGCTGCTTTGACTAAGTTTGAAGATGTCAAGCACGTGGAATATTGTTTTTTGTTTAATTCTCATTTTGTTACCGAGTCTTTTGTTAATTTCCTTATTAGGTAGCTGATTGTTATTAGTTTCCGTTTGTTTACCGTTCGCTATTTAAAGCATTGAAGTTCATGAATAAGATATCAGTTTCGTTCATACATGTGTTATCACTTTAACAAATTTAGGTGTTCTTTTTCTCTGTGATTTAGACTGATACATATGAAAACTAGTTAGCACTCGGTTTGATTTTACCTTTTTTAATGAATTTCTTAATAAAAACACGCATTATCAGGTCAATTGGGAATTGAAAATATAGTGGGTCCCCATGCTATACCCGGGCTACTTAGACTTCCGTTCGCGCTACGAATGAAAGACGTATGTAAGCATAAAATTAAAGACAAAGCTTACTTAACATTGATAAATTGAGCATTGATTTTTTATATTTTGTTAGCTTGGGAGTCTTGTACACAATCAAAGACTACAAGATATTAGTGTGCAGTCAGGCGCCACCATCCTGATTCTTTCTGGAGATAACATGAGGCGAAATCGTCTAGCGGAATTAGAGTTATGGGGGACTCTAGCGGCCATTAGAGATGCAAGATCTATAATTGAACGTGTTATAAAACAGGTCAGTTCAACTATTTGTCAAATGTCATTTATGTACTTTCCTATATTTTTGACTAGAATTATTCTTTATTTAATTAGTGTAAATTAGTGTCCTAAAATAGCTCTACGGTCTATTTCGAATTTCTGTATGTATGTCTTGTACTCTCCTCTTTTGAAGATCAAGAAATTCATTTGAAATCATATGGTATCAAAGCCACTGCTCTATACCATATTTCAGCAGCCGTCGACCAAAGTCCATGGCTTTCTGACCGCACCCGTATTAGCTTCAGGCGGATCTCGATCCTGCCCTCCTTCCCTGTTTTTCTTTTTTTCTTTTCCCGGTTCTCCTTCTTGCCGACAATCATGGCTGATGGATGATGGCAATGATTTACCATCGACCAAAACTCAGTCCCTGTCTCCTATTCTTCACCCAGTGTACACTGTCACGAACATTCAACACAAAATCCGAGTTTTGGACGATACTAAAGTATCGCACTTATCATGGGTCAAGCCTTTTCTACTTCACGCTCGAGGCTATGACGTTCTACACCATATTGATGGAACCCCGCCTCTCGCTACAACCGACCCCTAGTTTGATTCATGGAATAAAATTGATGCTATCATCCTACAGTGGACCTACGGGACACTGTCGGATGAACTACTAGTAAGAGTGGAGACTGAGTCCACTGCATTTGAAGCCTGGACTCGTATCAAGAACATTTTCTTGAATAACAAGGGCTCCCGTGCAACAGTCCTTGAACACGAGTTCATTAGTCTTGTGCTGACAGCCATGCCCTCCCTTGAAGCGTGCTTTCAGAAGTTAAGGAGATTGTTGACAATTTGGCTGATGTGGAGAGCCCCAAGTCTTAAAACCTTTTCCATCTGCAGCTGGTCCGGGGGTTACCCCCAGAATATGATACTGTTGGTTCTGTCCTAAATCAACAGTTGCCTGGTTGGGAAGAAGCTTGCAGCATGATTCAATTGGAACAGCAACGCAAACAAGCACGTGAGCCACAACAGCCCATTGCAACCGTTACTGTTCATGATCAACCTCGTGACCAACCCTACGATCAGCAGCGTCGTGACACCCAACCTCGTGGCCAGGTACCGCGAATAACAATCGGCGCCAAGGCCCAAATGCACACAGGCCCAATCGCGGACCATCTGGGTCAGCCCAGCCCACTGGCAACTACCCTTCTCAGCTTCTCGTGGTGCTCACCCACCCTGGTCAGCCCAAATCCTTGGTTGTAATCAGAACTCAGATTTGCTATGAACAGAGGAGAACTAACTTTGTATTTCTCAAGTTTAAAAGTTACAATACATGGTGATGGCCAACCCACCGGCAAATCGAATATGTTAGCCGTTGCGCTAGACGGCGGCTCAATCAGGTCAGAATATGGGGTCCAAAATGGGTCAATTACACTCAGTCGGATACGGATGAAAACCCGGTGACTTGAAGACTCCACGCCAATATCCCGCACATGCAGCTCACGTCCCACAACATGTTTTAGTTTGAACTAGAATTATCTCAGCCGCGCGTTGCGGCGGGGAATTCTTTTGTTATATGCAAGTATTTTAACGTTTTTGTAGATAGGGCAGGGCAGGGCATACTTAGTGATATTATTAACAAAATACGAAGTATGACAAAAGTTTGTTTCTAATGGGCTGTTTGGTAGCCTCTTAATGATTCCATTAAGAGGCTACCTCTGAATCGGTCATAGGCTCTTCGAGGTGACGTGCGAATGAGGGTCAATATGTGCCTTGCACATCTCATGGGGCGAGAGAAGGTTAGGGTTCGGCATAGGTGTTTCGGGTTGACGTTGTGATGAATCAGACGCAGAAGCAGCGATTGTGACATTGGTAGGAATCTCAGAGATAGCCCTTCGATTGGTTTTTGACGTCTCCTCCATCCTCCGATTTTCTGCGTAATCTCTATCTGACTTTCAGTAATTTCAAGGAGAAGACCTTCCTACTTTAAAAGCATTTCAGTCATGGAAGGCTTAGGGGCTTCATTTACTGATGTGCAGGGTTTTCGTCTCTTTGTAGGTGTTTCTTGGACTCCACTTTTGACAGTTTGACGATGACATTTTTCTTTTTGGCTGTAATCAACACTTTTCAATCAACATGTAATGGCCTTGGTAAAATAAATAATTAAACAGGTTTTTATCTTCTGTTCCAACATGTGAATTAAGTTATAGTTGATCATATGCTATAAGGAATGTGCAATAAAATGTACTTGCATAGGAAATCGACGGGGAAGTATGTAGGAAGTAAAAAAATAAGTACCTACGTAAACGGTAAAGTAGTAGCCACAACGTTAAATCTTTTCTAGCAGATTCTGATAGCTACCACCTTGCGCACCTTCAAACGGAAGATATAGGGGAACAAACCATAAATGTAAGAACAAAAGGTTGGGAGACAAACGACTGGCTTTTGTACATAACATTTAACCTAAATGAAACCCTATGTCCTTGTCATCTAAACTTAAACAACAAAAATCCCCAAACCATCAAGAAGACAAAACCAAAGTATTACATCAAACTCCACAAACCTGAGATTGTACCCCACAAACTATTATATCAAACGTAACAAACTCACGCAATGGAAGTTATAAAATGTACTTAGACATATTAGCATATTAACCGGTAGCAATAATCATTAGGCTAGACTTTAAAACAGGATTATCGCCATCAAAACACAATAAACTGTGTTTTAAGATATTCAGAATTAGTTTCTTTTGCCAATAGAATCAGATTAACACAAATAACATTTAAAGTGAACTTCATGTCTGATTTCTATCCCAGTTGACAACTTTTTTAAAATTTTTTAAATAATTTCAATCCCATAATACAAATAAAACCGCGACATTTCCACCGAGTACCGTTGGTCCTTCCTGGGAGAAGAAGGATAAGGGGGTTATAAAACATAATAAATTTTAATATTAAAACGCAAGGGGAAAATAAAATTAAAAAAAAAAAAATACTTCTAAAACGTGATAAAGCTGCTCAAAGCCTAAGTCATGCTATTTATGACCCGAACCTGTTATGACTTGAACCCGTTATGAACCGGTACCCCCGCCCGACCCGAACAGCCCGTTGTGCCAGGTCTAGCTTAGTACCAAAGAATTTATTGAGATAGTGTTCAAAACAGATAAAAAACAAAAGAAGATTCACTTATTTTTTGTCAAACATAATGGAACAAACTGTAGCAAAAAACACTGATTCTTAATTAGATCACCAAAAAAAAACAATCCTTTAAACCTTTAACAGCTGCGCACAAATTATGCTTAACCTATTTCCAAAAAAATCAGACCATACCTACATTATTTTATCCGAATCACACTAAAACAACACATCCACCATGAACAAACTTTTTATAATTGTATATCTAACAACAAATCAAATATATCCCAAATGTACAACATTTTAAGCAATCAAACTGTTTTTAATTAGCTTGATCACTTGTGACAACGGTTATAAAAATGAAATAACAATTAATAGTTAATATTAAAAAAAATGGCTAGATAGTTATATAGCAACCGTTTTAAAAATAAACATAATGATCTTCAAGAACTCGAGGAGGTAGCGAAGACTGACCTTGCATAAATGGTGTACCTGAATCTAGTTATCCAACAAATTTAACACTTGCAAATTTGCATTTATATACTTTGTTAAACTGCAGAAATGAAATAAACTATTTCTTTGTATAATGATAAATTCAGTTAGGAGAACAATCACATCATATTCAAGCATAGTATTCAAGATTTTAAAATTTTAGTTGGTGAATAAAGTGGAAAATGGTCAATTGGAGATAAAAGTTCCTTAAACACACACCAGTGGGAAATTATGTAAATGTAAGATAGCAACCATTTACTCAACAATAACTTGCATATGGATTAAACAACAACATCATACAATTTAAAATGCAAAACTGAAGGAAAAAGAAAATCAAAATCGGACTTACTTAGAAGACTGGGAAAACTTTATAGTATATCAAATGATTGTGTTGTGGTGTACATGAAGGGTTCATCATGTATTCGTTTCACAACTTCCATATGTAGAATTCTCATAACCAGATTTGTCTTCTTAACATTTGCCTCATGACCTTCAAGCCTTTGGCAACATTGACCATTTCCATTACTAAAATAAAGACAGGAACAATACTTTAGAGTTCTGTATATTAAAACTAATTGTTGGCATCAACCACAGTTAACTTTTTGCAAGAACACTTCTATAGTAGCTTTGACTTTCTCAACTCTGCAGCTCAAATAGTGTCAACAGCAGCAATTAGAAGGAACATTAACTTTTATATCAATTAAAAGGAACATTAAGTTTTATATCTCTGATGACCCATATACAGCTAAGTTCAACAATTCACAAAAACAAACGCAATAACAGAGAAACATCATGTGAATATAGTTGGAAACTTATGTTTGCATCTTACCCTAGTGTAAACAATGAAAGCAATCTCATGTCAAAATAGCTATGAAAAAACTCAAAGCAACCTACTTTGAATAAAACTCAAAGCGGCAATCAAGACTCTACCGAGAAAAAAAATTAAAAGGCCGCATGGAAGAACAAACACCTAATCGAACTAGTATAAATTTTTCTGATAATTTAACTGGTTGAGACATCTGTAAATCTTACTTTCCTCCTTTAACCCTTCTAAAGATTAAAAGGGGATAAAATCATGCCTTTTAATTTCTACTGATAATAAAGGGTAATAGCAAGACTATAAAGATGCATGTCTTACAAAGAAAAAATGGGATTTTAGATTTGATTAGTTTGGGACCATTAAAATCCGGAAGATATGTGAACTGACACTGCAGGATACACCACCACGATTGATCTGAAACTGAAATCCTAATCGAGAGTCCATGGATTAGTAGCTGTGTCTTCTTCAGATTTTGTGTATCGATAGAGAGGAGAAGGGGAGGCGGCAGAACCGTTTCTTTTTCGGATTTCTTTGTATTGAGGGGAAAGGAAGGATAACAACATTTGCTAAGAGACGTGGCGTTAAAAGCATGTCACTGCCCCAAACAAACCAACCATAAGAAACTGTAACAAACCAACCACAAGAAAGTACTACTCACGTGTGTCTGTAATTCATTTTAAAACAGGCTTCGCAAATTTCTATATGGTTTAAAACAAGCCTTAAGTGTTGGGTTATGAAGGCTTTGGGCAGGCCGATTGGGCTGGGCTTTTCTGGGCCACCTGCGGATGGGCCCCTTGGGCCTATTAAGGCTGAAAGAACAAGATCAGAAGCTGGCGGCAGCCTTAGGGCTGCTTAGCTCTATTTCTTGTTGATTAAGTTATTGCCTTATTTAATTAACCCTAATCTTGGTATTATATATACCCCATGATGTAATTGTATCTTTGAGCACCTAATAATAAAGAACCCTAGTTGCAAAGTGGACGTAGGCCAATCTTGGCTGAACCACTATAATTCTCGTGTCTCTACTTTCCTGTCTATTGATTGTGCGTGTTTGTGTGTGATTCCGCTGTGATCACGTCTCTGATTCCTAACAAGTGGTATCAGAGCTTTGGCTCGTTGTTTACACACGGTTCTTCGCTACTGGTTCGATCGCAGGAAGGGGGTTAAGGGCTGTTTCGAGAAAGGCTGCTGTGGTAGGCTGATTTGTTGCTGATTGCTGTCGAGATTAGGGTTATAGGAACTCTAGGTGCCGTCGCAATTAGGGGAGATAACAAGGGTCTTTTTCTGCTGTTCGATAAAGCCTCAAGGGCTGTTTCCATCTGCCGACTGCTGCTGATCGGCTGATTGCAGCCAATTTTGGACTGCTGGTTATCGCGATTAGGGTTGTAAATCCCCTAGGGTTTTGGCGCAAGTGGGAGACAGGAGTAACAGGGGTTGGTTCGGATTTTTTTTTGTGATTTTGCGATTAGTGTTCGGTCTATTAAACCCTTGAAGTTGCTATTAAACCCTTGAAGTTGCTGCTGGTCACAAGTTTTGCAGGTGAAGCGCTGGTTCGGGTGTTTCGGGTTTTAGGTTGCTTAACTTCAGTTGGTGGACTTTTAATTTTGGTTTTTTCTGATTCTCGTTTGCAATGGCTGAAGACGGGAGAATTCGAATCGAGAAGTTTAACGGGACTGATTTTGCATGGTGGAAGATGCAACTAGAGGCGTTATTCGGTGAAAACGATTTGGAGATGACGTTAAAAGAGAAACCGAGTGGTTTGAGTCAGGCCGACGAAGTGATATGGAAATCTAAGGACAAAAGGGCGAGAGGTAAAATTGTACTGGCTTTGACAAGTAGTGTAGCGTTTAATATCAAGGAGGAAACCACGGCTCATGGTATGATGACGGCTCTGTCAAACATGTATGAAAAGCCGTCTGCCGGTAATAGAGTGTTCTTGTTGAGAGTTATTCATGATGAGGATGAATGAGGAAAGGTACGGTTAGCAAACGGTCACATTCTTGATGTTACGGGCATGGGAGATGTAAATTTGGTAACGCCTTTGGGAACAATTTGGAACCTGAAGAATGTCCGGGTAATTCCTGAGTTGATGAAACTCATTTCGGTCGGTCAATTGGATAAACAGGGACTGGAAGTAAGGTTTGGCAATGGCAAATGGAAGGTAGTTAACGATAATCTGGTTATTGCTCGTGGGAAGAAGCGTGGGTCGTTATACATGGTGGAAGTACCTGCTGAGGACTCCCAATAAAGCAAGACAAAGTCTGGTTCGCTGAATCTAGAGCTAAGAAGGTTCACTTTGCAAACGTGAAGCTTGGAGCAAAAGAGATGTCAGCCGAATGTGTTTGGAAGTTTAAACCAGTCAGGGGACTTGGTGACAGTGGGAGCACGTGACGTGTTCCGGATACAGTCTCAAAGAGCCGGTGGGTTTTGAAGACAGGTTCCGACCGGAAAATTCTCTCCTGGAGATAGTTTGCAGGGTTTGGAGAGTGGTAATGGTCCTTGGTGTATCTTTGGATCCGGTGGAGTGTGCAAGACGGTTGAGACAAAGGATGGGTCTGTTAAGACTGCTGGGTTGGAGCTCGGGGGAGCTTCAACTGCCCCTTCATGTACATGATGAGAGGGGTGCTGCAACTAGGGGGAATCTGATGAAGTCTGAGCTTGTTTATGGGGACTGAAGGCTCGGGAGACTTTGGATATGGAGGATACTGGAGTTACTGGATCTGGGTTACTCGGATGGTGTTTGTGGACTGTGCAAAGCCTTCAAGTGGGAGATTGTTAGGTTATGAAGGCTTTGGGCCAAGGCAGGGCTTTTCTGGGCCACCTGCGGATGGGCCCCTTGGGCCTATTAAGGCTGAAAGAACAAGATCAGAAGCTGGCGGCAGCCTTAGGGCTGCTTAGCTCTATTTCTTGTTGATTAAGTTATTGCCTTATTTAATTAACCCTAATCTTGGTATATATATACCCCATGATGTAATTGTATCTTTGAGCACCTAATAATAAAGAACCCTAGTTGCAAAGTGGTCGTAGGCCAATCTTGGCTGAACCACTATAATTCTCGTGTCTCTACTTTTCTGTCTATTGATTGTGCGTGTTTGTGTGTGATTCCGCTGTGATAACGTCTCTGATTCCTAACATTAAGAGCCTGGTATCAAAGATTTGCTAACTACATTGCTTCGTGTGGTTTTCGCAGCTCCTCCTGCGACTCATCCCTTTTCATTTATAAACAAGGTTCTTGGATAGCATACTTGTTACTCTATGTGGACAACACCATTTTTACTGCATCCGACAACCAACTTCTTCGTCACATCATTGCGTCCCTATCTAAAGAGTATGCCATGACAGATTTGGGAAAGTTACATCGAGGTAACCCAAAAATCAGGAGGTCTGTTTCTCTCTCAGGAAACGTATGCTTCCGATATCATTGCTCGAGCTCAAATGCAGATCTGTAAACAAGTGCTACTCCCTGTGACCCCGACTTTAAACTAAGTGGCACAGATCTTATTTCTGATGGCACTTTATACAGGAGCTTAGCAGGGGCGCTCTAATATTTGACATTTACCAGACCGGACATTGCTTACGCGGTGCAACAAGTATGCCTATTTATGCATGCACCGCGTGAACCATGTTCGTCTATGAAAGCTTTTGGGTTGGGCTGGGCCTGTTATGGCTGGAATACAATGAAAGGGTAGCCGGCCCTAATCTAGTTATTATAAATACTTAGCTATGTAATTGTAATTCTTTGTAGCACCTAAATAAAAAAGAGAAACCCTAGTTGCACCCGTGGACGTAGGTCACTTTGGCCGAACCACGTTACATCTTGTGTCGTCTATTGCTTTCTAGTTTATCGTTTGTGCGTGTGTGTGTTTGTTCCGCTGCGTACGATACCTACTTTGATTCCTAACAAGTGGTATCAAAGCTTTGGCTCGTTGAAACACACGGTTCTCGCACGGGAAAACAATCGGAGATGCTAAACAGAATTGCGATTAGTGCTAGACCAATCTGCTGAGTTTTTGGGCTGAAGTCGCAAGGCTGCTTGTGGGTTTTCTGAGTCGCCGCAAGGACTGCCGGAAAAAAGGAATCGCCGTCGGATTAGGGTTTTGGGGTCGCTGCCGTGATTAGGTCGCTACCGGGGGTTGATCGTCGATTAGGCTTTGGCTTAAATCCTTGAATTCGTAAATCAGGTTTAAATATTTCAGTTCTTTTTTATCAGTTGGTTGGAGTATTCTTCGGAAAATTGTTTGGTAGGGCTGATTGCTTTATTTTACTTCTGTTCGGTTTGATATTGTTACCAAGTTTCAGGTGCGTTGTTAAACTCGTCTGTTTACGGTTTTTTGAGACCGAGGAAAAGGGTAGTGTGCAATAGAACAACCAACAAGTTCAGCCCCACGACATTGCTGTGTTTGAACACTACTTTCAGTCTTGACTCGATTAGTAAACAGGGTTTGAGACAATGTCTGACAAGAAGGGAAGATTAGGATTGATAAGTTCAATGGTACTGATTTTGCCTGGTGGAAAATGCAAATAGAAGCATTACTGGGTCAGAAAGACTTAGATGAGGTACTGGAGGAGAAACTGGCAAGTATGACTAAAGCTGAGGAAGTTGTGTGGAATTCAAAGGACAAGAACGCTAGGGGGGCTATTGTTTTGTCTTTGACGAGGAGCGTTGCTTTTAACATCATGAAGGAAACCACGGCTCGTGGTATGATGTTGGCTCTGTCAAACATGTACGAGAAGCCATATGCAACTAATAAGGTGTTCTTGATGAAGGAACTGTTCACAACAAGGTTGAAAGAGGGAAGCTCAGTTACCGCGCATATAAATGACCTGAACTCGTTTATGTCCAGATTGTCATCTGTGGGAATCAAGTTCGATGATGAAACTCAAGCTGTGGTATTGCTATATTCACCGTCTGATAGCTGGTCTGGAACTAAGACCGCTGTCACGAGTTCTGTGGGCAGTGGCATGACGTTTGAAGGGATCCGGGACATTGTATTGAGTGGGGATACTCGCCGGAAGAGTACGGGCGGAGGATCTTCTTCTGAGATGTTACACATGGGCAAAGGAAGAGGAAATCGTAGGAACAGTGTGAGTCGGGGAAGGAGTTCGTCTAGAACTAGAAAAAATGTGAAGTGCTGGAGCTGCAATGAAATTGGGCACGACAAGAGTGAGTGTCCGGGTCCTAAGAGAAAGGATGTTAATAGTGTTGAGGCAGAATCTGATGACGCGCGGTTTGCTGCGTAGAGTCTGCTGTTGATGCTTGGGTCATGGATTCTGGTGCTCCATTTCATGCTACCCGCTGCAATGAAGTAATGAAGAATCTAAAGACAGGTGACTTTGGGAAGGTACGACTTGGTAACGGGGAAATCCTTGAACGGGTATGGGTGACATTGATCTAAAAACATCTTGTTTGCTTGGATGGTTTGTCCGGGTCCCAAAATCCGATGCGCGATGCGTGTTGCGCGATGCGAGCGCATCACCTATGTGATGCGTTCTTTATTAAAAAAGTACTAAAAATTAGTTATACATAATAATTTTTATATTGTTAATACTTACACATAAAAACACACTTATAAAACATACGTAAACATTGAAACACAATTAAAAGTTAACATACTTAAAAACATACCAAGCAAACTTAATCCGTAGTCAATTAAGCTTTTATAACAATCAAAGAAAACAAATAAAGAAAAAAAAAGTTAGAAGAAGAAAATAAAAAATCAGTAAAAGGATGAGATGTGGAAAAAACAAAACAATCAGAAAAGTAATATCAGAAAAAGTACTGCAGTCTGCAGCGTGAAAAAAAAAAAAAAAAAAAAAATCAGTAAAAGTAGGGTTTTTAATTTTACTACTGAAACACACTACCTCTCGATCAATCAGAGAGTGCTACATCACTTACTTTTATTATTTTTTATTATTTAGTTCATATATCTTTCGATCCATTTCTTCTCTAACATCATATCTCAACCTCTCTCTTTCTTTTTTCCTTTTTTTTACTTTCTTACCTGCAACTCAACATCTCCTTCTTCAACCCAAAAATCCAGCATGTGCAAGATCCGACCCAGTGCCGGAATTGAGCCGCATCAGACGCATACTGCGAAGACCGCATCTTGCGAGAATTGTCGCATCAAGCACGCAACATGGAATCGCATCGCATCAGGTGCAACGATGCGCTTTCTACACCGCATCAACCGCATCACGCGCGCATTTTAAAACCAAGCTCTTGATCACTCCCTCCAAGCCCTCCAAGCTTACATCATATTCTGATGCCGATTGGGGCGCGTGTCCTGACTCTTGACGTTCAACCTCGGTTTATTGTGTATTTCTTGGAGATAATATTATCTCTTGGTCATCTAAACGCCAACACACACACGATCTCCCGCTCAAGTGCAGAAGCTGAATACCGCCGTGTAGCAAACACCACTGCCGAAGTTACCGGAACTTCCTTCTTGAGCTTTATGTTCCCATCCGTGATGCCAGTGTCATTTTTTGTGATAATGTTTCGGCTGTATACCTCTTAGGCAACCCGATACAACATCAACGCACAAAACACGTTGAGATTGACATTAATTTCGTGCGAGACAAGGTCCGTCTAGGGGCCATTCGAGTCCTACATATCCCTGCAAACTATCACAATGCAGATATCTTTACGAAGGGCCTTCCTAGAGCATATTTCAGCGTTTCAAGACCGGTCTGTGTATTTAACCCCAGGCTCAGGCTCAGACTGCGGGGGCGTATTAATCAAATGCCATTTATGTACTTTCCCTTGTATTTTTGCCTAGAATTATTCTGTATTTAATTAGTGTCCTAAAATTGCTCTAGGGTCTATTTCGAATTTCTGTATATATACGTCTTGTACTCCCCTCTTTCGAAGATCAAGAAAATCATTTGAAATTATACATTCGACATTTGTAATGAACTTACCATAACTTGCTATAAAATGACATTTGTATAAAACAACGTTTTGTAAACATTTTTTTACCATGCAGACATATGCGGATGCATTTGGAGTACGATATGTCCCTCCTGCTCTAATGCCGTTGGACGTTGTTGGTGCTCCTACCTTTTGGCGTAGACGCATCTCATTGTTTAAGGTGATAAATAAACTTACCATAACTTTCTATTTTCTTATAATAAACTGGTGTTTTTGTCTATGTGTGTATATAGGCCGATTTATTACTTGGAGTGAACGATGTCAATATCGTGAGATGGGAAACCTTGACGGGAGCTTGGATACAAGTTTGATTTCCAAACTATATCATTATTCACAGATTTTAACACAATGACATGCTTATTTATGTTTTGATTTTTTTTTCCAGGTAGATCCCTTTCAATGTGATCGCGATGAAGTGGTTGGTGGATTCTGCCGATGGCTGACAGCCTTTTGCACCCAACAAGAGTGGCACCATCTTGAAGCTGTGCTAGACAGCAACTTGCAGAACGGAGCTTAGTGGCAGAACTTCTAGAAATTGAATCTCGACACTCAGGTTTGCATAAAACGATTATGCGACTCTTTTATTTAGTGAAAAATTTCTGGTTACAAATCAAATAAACAAAACAAGTATTTATACCGCTCTAAACTTGCGCAACAAGCATCCTATTTTATCTCAACTAGGACTCAAATTCAAACAGAAAAATAATTTGAATTAAACAAATACTTTAACTAAACCTATCTGCTGACTTTACGAAAACAATAAGCCGGCTTAAGTTAAATTCGGTTTAGACTTCTTGTTGACCGACATATTTTTGGTCAATGTTGTCGGCTTTGACTCTTCACACTCCCTCTCAGTGTCGACTTCTTCCATTCCCAAGTATGAACGAAGTTCTAACAGCTTTGCCTTTGTCAATCCCTTTGTTAACACATCAGCTACTTGCAAATTTGTATTAACATAGATTACATCAATTTCTCCTTTAAGCACTTTCTCACGTATAAAGTGGTAGTGCACTTCTATGTGCTTAGTACGAGCATGAAACGTAGGGTTTTCGGCTAGTTGTATGGCTGACTTGTTGTCACAAAACAATTTCAATTTGTAATCAACCGGTTGATTTAGCTCTTGTATTAACCGGACAAGCCATACTAACTCTTGAGCTGCTACTGCCATAGCTGTATATTCAGCCTCGGTTGTCGAGAGTGACACCATGGGCTGTCGTTTACTGCACCATGAAACTGAGCTATCTCCTATGAAAAACACATACGCAGTAGTAGACCTTCTTCCATTAGGATCACCCTCATAATCAGCATCACCGAACCTTCTTAGTTCAAGTTTTGACTCCCTCTTGAACTTTGCACCATGCTTCATCGTATCTTTAACATACCGTAGCACCCGTTTAGCTGCATACCAATGAGCCTTTCTCGGTTGTTGCATAATCCTGCTAAGGACTCCAACTGAGAAGGCTATATCAGGTCTGGTCAAAGTTAAATAGATTAGAATTCCAAGTATTTGACGGTACTCGGTTGAATTCTCCAAAACAGTTCCCTCATCCGAGTATAGTGATAATGGATTGTAAATTGATCACCCTTCATTCATAATACCAATCGGTATTTATAGATTACAATGGCCCTAATCTATATTTGGTAGATATTTACATTATGCTATCATAATACAAGATATATCTAAATCTCTATCTCTATATTTGGGTGTTAGAAACGGAAAGTTTTGTTCGATAAACCGAACGTGACGAGCAATATAGATGCGATCAGTTGTCGTGTCCAGATAACGGTAACTATGGTGTATGGGGTTGTACCCGAGAAAGACACAGGGAATAGACCGAAAATCCATTTTATGTTTGTTGTACGGGCGAATGTGTGGGTAGCATTTACAGCCAAAAACACGCAAAAAGGAGAAATCGGGTTTGTGAGAGAAAATATGCTCAAAAGGTGAGATATTGGATGAGGTACGAGACGGCTTTCGGTTGATTAGGTAAACGGCTGTATCATAAGCAAAATGCCAAAAACGAGTTGGAACACCGGATTGGGCAAGTAAAGTGAGACCCGTTTCAACCACATGTCTGGCGGCGCTCAACAAATCCGTTTTGCTCACTAGTATGTGGACAGGAGCGACGGTGAATAATGCCAAGGGGAGAAAAAATTGGAGAGATTCCTGAATTCTCCTCCCCAATCTGTTTGGACAGTTTTTAGTTTGGTGTTAAATTGGCGTTCAACCATGACAAGGAACTGTTTAAAAATAGTAAAAACATCGGATTTTTGTTTTAAAGGAAAAATCCACATGTATCGGGTAAAGTGATCCACACATAGTAAGAAGTAATTGTGACCATCATAAGATGTAACAGGAGCGGGTCCCAGACATCAAAAAAAATTAAATCCAAAACACACGCACTTTTAAAATTAGAAGAAGCCAAATATAGTTTCGATGATTTCCCAATATGACAAGCATTACAAGGAGAATTCGAACTATTATTTAAAATAGGAAGAGAATATTTAGATAACATAGAATTTAAAAGCTGTGGATGAGGATGTCCAAGCCGTTGATGCCATGTGTGGATAGGAGCACAAACAGCTGTGAAAGCAAGTCTTGGAATAGGCTGAATCTGAGGAAGACGAATGGAGTAGAGCCCGTGTTCACTTGGACCCGTGAGGAGGGTAGTGCGTGTAAACTTGTCCTTCACAGAAAAGAAAGTAGCATGAAATTCAAAAAAGACATGGTTATCATGACAAAACTTTTGTACGGAAAGGAGATTTTTTTTTATTTGTGGAACATGAAGAATATTGGATAAGGAAAAGGTTTTGTTAGGTGAAGAAAAACGAGTTGAACCAATATGTAGAATGGGTCAACCCTTACCATTGCCAACATGAAGAGCATCCTCACCAAAGTATGGTTCGGCAGTGCCAAGGCTAGACAGGTCTGGAGTTACATGTCTATTAGAGCCCGTGTCCGGGAGCCATGAAGATGCTTGGGAGCGATAATCAGCATGATTGGCCGAGGGCTGCTGTCTCGAGCGCATGGTAGCCGGGTCACGATTCTGATGGTATGTGTCCAATACCACACCTATTACACATACCATAAACCGTGTTTTGGTTTGAGGCCCAGTTGAATTGACTTTTGTTTCCCCGTTGTACCTGTTGTTGGACCCACGGCCACGACCATGGTAGGCTGAGGTACGGCCACGCCCACGATTCTGAGACGTAAAGAAGGCCTGGGACTGTTGAGTTATGGGCTGAAGATGAAAGCCAAGTTGTGAGGCAAGCTGAGTAAAGGCCTGTAAAGGATCTGATTGTGAGGGAGTCGGCGGCTGGGAAGATCCAGCAGTGGTGATAGCAAAAGCTTGTGAGGGTGGGACCACTGGAGCCGACTGTTTGACCATGTAATCATGGTCAGCCAGAAGACCAAACAGGTCGTTGAAGGCTGTGGGAGTCTCTCTTGTAAGGATGGTGGATTTTAATCCGTTGTACTCATCCCGGAGGCCTGCAATAACAATCATGACAAGATCCTTTTCCTTAAACGGTTCATTAATATTGGCAAGAGCATCTTGTAAGGCTTTGGCTCGATTAAGATAGGCTGAAGAGGTTTCGTCGCCCCGCATCTGAATCTTCAAGAGGTGACTTTTGAGGGTGTATTCCCGAGAGGACGTATGAGGAGCTTACGCACGTTCTAAAGACAGCCATAGTTCTCTAGATGTTGCACCTTGGACATGTGGGAATGATGCTTCCGAGATGGTAGAGATGAGCAGCATACGGACATGAGCATCATTTGCAACCCATGTCACGTAGTTAGGGTTAGGCTGTGGTACCGGAGGAGCATCCTTGTCTGATGAGGCAGCCCTTTCGATCAATGGTGAAGGACAAGGAATGGTACCATCAACATAACCGATTAGATTGTTGGTGAGAAGAAATGGATGAATCATTGTTTTCCAAAAACCGTAATTAGTTGGAGACAAAGTAAATCCGAATTTATGGGAATTGTGAGATGTTTTTTCGATTGTGGAGAAAGCAGCAAGTAACGCCATTGTTTAAGGCTGAGTTGTCGAGAGGGAGCGGGTCGGAACAGCCCCTACAGCTGTGATGAAGCCGGAACAGTGTTGTCGGCGATTAGGGTTTGGAAAAAAAGTGGCGGCAATTCGGGTTGAGAGCCTAGCTCTGATACCAAGACAAACTTGGTAATTGTATTGTATTATTGTATGATTATATGATGATTACAAGGAGGAATAAATAGAATACATAATTACATAATGAACCCATCTACTATTGACTAAGTTATTATTTGACTAATACATATGTATCCAAGATGAGCATTGACCTCAAAGCCGACCGGTTGTTCCATGAATATGGAATGGCTCAGATCACCATATAAGAATGCGTTATCCACATCCATTTGCTGAACCAGCCCTTGATTACCGCGAGAGCTAAAACAACTCGAACCGTTGTTAGTTTGGCAACGGGACTAAAAGTCGTCATAATCATGGCCATACTCTTGTGTGAAACCCTGCGCCACGAGTCGAGCCTTATACCGATTGATTGTTCCATTCGGCTTTCGCTTTAACTTGTACACCCATTTACAGGAAACCAGTTTTGTGTTTTCTGGTTTGGGTACAAGTTCCCAAGTTTCATTCTTTTTCAAAGCTTTCAATTCTTTTCTCATTGCCTCGACCCATTCTTGTTTCACACATTCTTCCTGGTAAGTTTCGGGCTCTCCATCTTCTTCTTCTTCAACTACCGCTATATGAGCTGCGGTGGTGTTGATGAACTTTGGATTTTGTTTTCGTGCCCGATCAAACTTTCTTAGAGGCTGATTCTGATATGCAGTTGCTGTTTTTGCTTCTGTTCTCATCGGTTCTTCTTGTTGTACGACCGGTTCTGGTTCAACTCGATCAAACCTGTCAAGTTTGACCCGTGTAGACTCGAGATCAACTTTTAGGTCTTCTGAATCAGGTAATACTTCCTGATTTGGTGCCCACTATGACGAGTTTTCGTCAAACACCACGTTTCTTGATATGTAGCATCTCCCGGTGTTTGGATCACAACACTTCCATCCGTTCCTTTCTTGATCGTACCCCACAAAAATACACCTCAAGGCCTTTTTTTCTAACTTGTGTCTCAAGTGTCCCGGTATGAACACATAGTACACACCTCCAAAGACTCTAAAGTAACTAACACTAGGCCCGGTTTTGTGTAGACGCTCATATGGTTTTACAAACCCAAGACCTTGTTGTGGTAGAGTGTTACTTACATACGATGCAATTGCCATTGCTTCAGCCCAAAACCTCCAGGGTACATTTTTATCATGTGACATGCTGCCACACACTTCTGCCAGATGCCTGTTCTTGCGTTCTGACACACCGTTTTGTTGAGCTGTGTTGGGACACGTCAGTCGTCGTCGAATCTTCTGTTCTTTTAGGAAATTGTCAAATTCTCGAGAGGTATACTCCCCTTCATCGTCTGACCGTAGCATCTTGATGCATACTCCGGTTTCTCGTTCGGCTATTAATCTGAAGTGAACTGCTTGAACTTTGATAAAGTTTCTGACTTTTCCTTCATGAATGCTACTCAAAGAAAACGGGAGTAGTCATCAATGAAAGTGATCATATACTCCATGCGGGTGAGTGACTTTTGTTTGACAGGGCCAAACACATCTGTGTGGACCAACTCAAGTGGCTCTGTGGTCTTTTGTTTGGATCTATCTAAAGGTTTCTGATGTGATTTGCCATATTGGCAACCTGCACACATTTTCATTAGTAACTTTAGTATTAGGCAAACCGTTTACGATACCTTTCTTGGTCATCAAGCTGAGTTTGTCATAAGCAACGTGTCCTAGGCGTAGATGCCATAGATCTGTACTGGCGGTGTGTCTGGTGCGCTCCACGTAGGCTGATTATGCTGATAGCACATAAACAACTTCTTTTCTTCTTCCTTCCAAGATCGGTGCCGACTTGGTTTCAAACTTCTCAAACATTTGAACTTTTTCTGGTCCAAACAGCACGTATTTACCGGTTTCAGTGATACGGGGACTGAAATCAGATTCTTTTTCATCCCTGGTACATGGTAAACCTGCTCTAGCTTTAATTCTTTGTTTCCCGGTTGGTTTGAGAAGACCACATCACCGATACTTGAGATAGAATGCCGTGAGTTATCTGCTATTACCCTACTCCCTCCATATTTCTTTGCATTAGTTTGTTTTTGTCACCTGTCAACTGTCAAGTGGTTTGAACAGCCTGAGTCGACGATCCACACGTCTAGGCTGTTAGACCGGGGTTCAATGGTGGCGGTAAAGGCATTTACTTCCTCTAGCTGAGCTACGTGTGCTTCAGCATCCCAGCCTTCCTCGTCTTTCACCTCGGCGCTGTTTCCTTCATCCTCTTGCTTGGATCGACAGCCCTTGGCCATGTTGCCTTTTCTGCCACACTTGTGGCACCTGCGCGGAAATCTTTTTGAATTAAACTTTGTCTTCTTCTCGGACTCATTTCCATACTTCTGACCTTTGCTGTACCTTGACTTCTCCTTTCATTTTCCTGCGTTAGAGCCTCTGTTTCTGTCTTCATTGACGCACCCGCCATCTGTTTAGCCAAGGCTTATTGCCCAGCTAACAGATTCTCGAACTCAGTCAAGGTAGGCTGATTCTGCCAGCCTTGAATGGCAGTAATAAAGCTTCTGAATTCGGGTTTTAAACCATGAATGATTATTCTTTTCATTCATGGTTCCCCGATCTTAGAATGTGGGTCGAGCTCCCCGATCTCCTGGCATAATGTCTTGATCTTTCTGAAGTACACTGGAATGGGCTGATCTCCTTGAGACAACGACATTAATTCGCTTTCAAGAAGTTGAAGTCTCGTGTCATTCTTCTTCGACTGTCGTCTTCAAGATAAACATGGCACGCCCTGCTTTGACGTTCCACTTGTGCACAACTCCATTCATATCCATTCTTGGTGCTTGTGTTTCAGATTCATTTCCTACAGATATTGTCCTTGCAAATAGGACTTCATACACGTAGCCCATGTGGTGTAATTCGTTTGGTTGAGTTTCCTTATGCCACCTCCTACCCGAAATTCTGCCACGAGTCTGATGCGAGTTTTCTGATAGAACTGGGACTGCTTCAAACAGCCGTAGGCCTGCCTTGATCGGATCTGGTACTGGACTCGATTGGACTGCCTTCTTCTTCAGTCTTGGATCTTCTTTCAACAACCAAACTGCAGATCGAGACTAAATAACAGTCTTGATCTGATTCCTGCTGTTGGTTCTGCGATTGGGTTCTCCCTTCACTTCTTCGATTGGAAACGGCTTCATCTGATCGGATTTCTGGGCTCTGCTGCAATCGGTATCTTCCCCTTCCCAAGCTCTGATACCGGTTAACCTGGCAGAAATTCTGGAACTTGAATCTCGACACTCAGGTTTGCGTAAAACGATTATGCGACTCTTTTTTTAAATGAAAAATTTCTGGATACAAATCAAATAAACAAAACTAAAGGCACAGGAGCAGCAAGAACAAAAGAAAAAAACACAGATTGAAACCAAAATTTGGGTTTCGACTTTATAAAAAGGACACACAAAAATTCGACTCTTTAAAACTAAACAAAGACTCGATATAAATAGACTAAACCTAGCTTAACCCCTAAGCTAAATCAAAACAAATTACTTCTAAAAATAATTCTCCTAAAATAAAGCAAATAAATATCAAACCAAAAATAAAACATTGAATCAATTTTGAGTAAATTTCTGCCAGCTTTTCTTTCCTTGATTGCTATTCCAAAATTAAGCCAACAAAAACAAGAATTTATACTATAAACTTGCGCAGCAAGCATCCTATTTTATCCCAACTAGGACTCAAATTCAAATTTATACTATAAACTTGCGCATCAAGCATCCTATTTTATCCCAACTAGGACTCAAATTCAAAACAGAAAAACAATTTGAATTAAACAAATACCTATCTGCTGACTTTACGAAAACATTTAGCCGACTTAATTTAAAGTCGTTTTAGACTTCTTGTTGACTGACATATTTCAGGTCAATGTTATCGGCTCTGACTCTTCACACGGTCCGGATATATGCACTTATACGTATAACATATTTTTCTTTATGTTAGGAGTTGAAGGTGGTGCTGGATCTGGATGGAAGTGGTGGGGTTTTCTTTCTGCAAGATGTCATTTTACTTCGTACGTGGTTATTTGGCTCTAAATGTTGTTTTAGGATATAGTTACTGAGATATAGTATTAAGGGCATTATTAACACATTTAACCTTTTGGCAGGCAGGGTTAGTAGATGATTTAATTGGTTGCTTGTTTTTAAACATGATAAAATTGGGAAGATGTTTTTGAGCTTCTTGAGGCAGGTTATTATCTTCAAAGTGAATATGGTTCTTGGGAGGATGGGTTCTTGTTGATGCTGACCCATTTTTAAGCCCTGTTGGGGAATGTGACTGCATTTTCCTTTTGTTGTTCAACTGCTGCACAAACTCAGTGATGTGGACCCACACTTGAAGGTTTACTTACTATAGCAGTGGTATATCTTAATTTGATGAATTGCCATATCGAAAGCCAATTGGGCTTTACAATCACCATATTCGTTTTTAAACTCCCCAATGTAGGGGTGCAAAAAAACTGAAAATTGAAAAAAACCGAAAACCGAATCGTATCCATAACCGAAAAAAACCGAACCGAATTGTGAATTCGATTTTCGGTTCAGTTATTAACGGTATCCGAATTGCGAATTCGGTTAACGGATATACCTCTTTTTTTTTTGTAATTCAGTTAGACATATTTCCAATACGGTTCGGTTTATTCAGAAATTCTTTTCTTTTGAAATCGGTTTGGTTAGAAAATTTTCCAATTCGGTTCGGTTCGGTTAACGGATAAGGGTTAAAAAAAATTCAAAACCGAATCGTATAAACCGAACAAACCGTTAACCGAACCGACGAATACCCCTGCCCCTATGGCTCTTGCCCAAATGGTTTAATAGAATTGACTTGTACATTTAGTCATTTAGGCCTTTAGATTGGTCACCGAATAAAGGCCCATTAACTTGGTTAAATGAAGAACGGGTATCCACTTCATATAAATATGTTCTATTAATCATACACATAAAGACTTGATCAATCGAAAGAAATCAACACATTCCAACGGTTTAATATTTAAGATTTTTTAGAACGGCTCCTATTAATTACCTATACCTGCACCTTGGAGTAGAGGTACACAAACCGGGTTCTTTTTTCCAAACCGGGTAGGGAGTGGCCGGGTAGAGTGGAACCGGTTCCGGTTGTTTATCGGTTTTTTTTTTCCGGTTTTAGCGGTTTTTTACCGGTTCGGGTCCGGTTCTAGAACCGGTGTAAAACTTAATAATAGGAACCGGGTAAGAACCAACGGGTTTTTTCGGGTCCTAACCGGTTCCACTGTAGACCAGGTAGGAACCGGTTCCAGTTCCCATTCCGGGTAGAACCCTCGGTCCGGTTCTAGAACCGGTGTTTTTTGCACCTCTACCTTGGAGGATACCTCTTGAATAAAAAGCAGACACCATGATGTCCCTTAGAGAATTTATTATTCAAGTTGATCCGTAAATCTTACCATTAATTTTTTTTACATATTTCGGATAATTCATAGATGTTGGATATCGTCATCAACAAGCTACCCTCAAACGTAATATTTTACCTTTTTTTTTTCCTAGGTACTAGGTGGACCAAAGCCATTGATATTGAAGGTGAAATAGTCGGTGGATCATAAAAAAAAAAGTAAGCTTGATCACTTTTGTTTCATATGAATCCGATGCAATCTGCTCATGGTGACAATTTCCTGCAAACATGATCGCATTTTTATGAAAATGTTTTACTCAATGACAATTTATAGTAAAAATAATGAATAATATTGTCTCGATCCCTATTCTAATAAGATAATAAATATTGTGTCCCTTGTCAACACCATATTCATCTTCACAACGATTCAAAATCCTGCCGTCCCCCCTTCATCAACAACAACCGACCGGGAGATTTCACCGCCATTGTCACCGTCCTATTTCTATTTGCCTTCCTTACCTCTTCACCCATTTTTTTATCATATCCACATTTTCTGACGGACTATGCATACTAGAGTTACTCTCATGTTCTTCTGTTTGATGAGAGGTTGGGAGCCGGAAGATGGTGCTAGGGCAAAGCTTGAAGACGATTGTGTGATGTCACTTGGATTTTTGATTGCTAAAGTGGGTTAAGAACATGTATTGCAAGATTTACAAGGTACTCACGCTTTTTCTTCAGTTAGGGTTTTCTTTACGACTTTTAAATTAGATTTTAAGTTCGAACCTGCTAATCCTTTTTTGCAATCTTTGTCTTGCTTCGAATCCACCCTCTGCCATCTATGAGTTTGCCACTGTGAATCACCAGACCATGTTTCTGATTTCGATTTATGTTTCTGATTTCAATTTCTGTTTGTGTGTTTCTTTTTTAATCAATGGATTTGCTTTATCTCATTTAGATGCACAGACATGGAGGACTATGGATTCGAGTACTCCGAGGAGAAACCTGAAGAGCAAGATGTTGACATTGAAAATCAATATTATAATTCTGCAAAGTAGTTGGCCTCAGACAGCAGTGTGAGGAATGATTCCATCCATGATCCATGTTAATGTTATGTGATTTTTCAAGTATATGACTCATTAATTTGAAGGCAATCTCTTGTTTATGACTTATGTCATTTAATATTCTTTATAATTACATAAATGATTAGTCATGTGGTGTGTGTGCTCCTAAAATTCACTTTGTACGTGAACAGAACTCCAAGAATTTGATTGGCTACTAAGGTCTACAAAAAGAATTTTAAGAAAGCAACAGGGAAGAGGAACCCTCACCCCTTGTGTGAGGATGAAACCAAGTTACCATTTGATCTCAAGCCTGAAACAGCTTCGAGGGTTGGCCAAGGTTCCCAAAACGGATCACCATCGATTAACTTATGTTTTTTATCAGAGTGTGTGTGTGTCTGCATAGCAGAAACGGATCGAAACAAATGAACTTCAACTTTTAAATTTTTATCATATGTGCTTATTTTCATCAACGACGTCAAGTTCCTGGTTACAAAGGTTTTAGTCATTTGATCGCTAGTGCACAACTCCATTCGTATCCATTCTTGGTGCTTGTGTTTCAGATCCATTTCCTACAGATATTGTCCTTGCAAATAGGACTTCATACACGTAGCCCATGTGGTGTAATTCGTTTGGTTGAGTTTCCTTATGCCACCTCCTACCCGAAATTTTGCCACGAGTCTGATGCGAGTTTTCTGATAGAACTGGGACTGCTTCAAACAGCCGTAGGCTTGCCTTGATCGGATCTGGTCGTGGACTCGATTGGACTGCCTTCTTCTTCAGTCTTGGATCTTCTTTCAACAACTAAACTGCAGATCGAGACTAAATAACAGTCTTGATCTGATTCCTGCTGTTGGTTCTGCGATTGGGTTCTCCCTTTACTTCTTCGATTGGAAACGGCTTCATCTGATCGGATTTCTGGGCTCTGCTGCAATCGGTATCTTCCCCTTCCCAAGCTCTGATACCGGTTAACCTGGCAGAAATTCTGGAACTTGAATCTCGACACTCAGGTTTGCGTAAAACGATTATGCGACTCTATTTTTAAATGAAAATTTTCTGGATACAAATCAAATAAACAAAACTAAAGGCACAGGAGCAACAAGAACAAAAGAAAAAAACACATATTGAAACCAAAATTTGGGTTTCGACTTTATAAAAAGGACTCACAAAAATTCGACTCTTTAAAACTAAACAAAGACTCGATATAAATAGACTAAACCTAGCTTAACCCCTAAGCTAAATCAAAACAAATTACTTCTAAAAATAATTCCCCTAAAATAAAGCAAATAAATATCAAACCAAAAATAAAACATTGAATCAATTTTGAGTAAATTTCTGCCAGCTTTTCTTTCCTTGATTGCTATTCCAAAATTAAGCCAACAATCTCCCCCTTAATTTTGGAATCGGATTCACTTAAGTCAGGTCTTCAATTCCCAACAGTCCCTGCAAGTACTTGGTCATTCTTTCAAGTTCTTCATCATGCTCGTCCATACCATTCAAGCCCGTGTTTTCTGACCACATGTCAAAATCCATTTATGTACCTTGTTCACCTTCAGACCCATCATCAAAGCTTTTCACAGACCCAAATTTCCTACCAAGAAACCCCTCTTGTTTACCCATGGTTAACAGCAAAGCTGGTTCATCATCACTCTGAGCCTTAACAGCAAAGCTAGTTCATCATCACTCTGAGCCAGCAGTGCTTTTTCTTCCTTGTGTTTCCGGTTAGGACACTCATTTGCATAGTGTCCATATTTCTCACATTTAAAACACATGATGTGTGATTTGTCCTTGTTTCGATGTGGCTCCTGATGATCATTGACTATGTTGTTTCGGTTCCCCCTAGCTCGACCACCTCCTCGACCCCGTTCCCGACCACTCCCTCGGTCGTCTGATCGAGCAAACATCAGTCTTTCTTGATCATCACTTGTTCTTTCTCGACCCTTGATCTCCTTCCCACGAAGACGCTCCTCAAAAGCTTTGAGTCTTCCTACGACATCTTCAAATGTCATAGCATCAAGGTCTGCATATTGTTCCATTGCAGCAGCAAGGTGGAAGAACTTCTCTGGTACAGCATCAAGAAGTTTTCTCACTAGTGTCGCATCGTCAAAAACAGTTCCAAGGCTCACTGCTTTGGATGCTATTCCGCTTAGTTTTCCAGAAAATTGATCAATAGATTCATCGTCCCTCATCCTCAAGTTCTCGAGTTCACTCTTCAATGTTTGGAGCCTTGCTTTTTGCACACGATCAGCCCCGACGTATCGCATACGTAGGGCTTCCCAGATCTCATTTGCAGTCTTGTACTTTGCTATTTGCAGGAGGATGTCGTCAGAAACAGCCTGGAATAGGAACGCCTGGGCTGTTTTGTTTCTTTTTACATCTAGGCAGTAGGCTAATTTGTGCTTTTTGTTCATGAATATCTAATTTGTGCTTTTTGTTTGTAAATAAACGAGTAATTGAAATTTTACTCTTGTTTGTAAATTAATAAATAGGTGAAAGTAATAATTTGAGTGGATGGATAATTGGATAAAAACCTTTTATTTATTCAATTTAATTATCATAAAGAAGATGTTTCAAAAGGTAATAATGGCCTTATTGTTTAATAATTTAGCCAAGATTTAAATAACGAAATAAAAAGTCATAATAAAATAATTAATCAAGTCATTATTAAAAGGATGAATAATTTATTAACGCTTTTATAAAACAATTTGCACCAGACACGTATTAAGTTTCTTTACAAGGTAAAGAGTTTGTAAATAGTTTATACTCTAGACAAAATCTAAAAACCAAGGGTTTGATAAAGGTTTTGTTTAAACAAAATAACTATATTAGTTGGATCAAGGAATAACAAAATAATTAGTTTACAAGGATGGTTTATATGGATTTCAATTTAAAATATTCAGAAAACGAGAAAATAGAGTATTCGGCTAACATCTCAGATAGTTTCTCACCAGGAAGCAGATAAGCACCAAGACGAACATCGTTGTGGTTATTCGTATTGCAAACCGGGCTTCAGCCCTAGTTATCTCCGTATGTGCATCAAGTATCTCCTGCTCTCCATTCCTTGCCTCAGAAACTCTGCGGTCCCTACCTATAGGTGAGCGGTATTAGCTGGAATTCCTGAGGCACTGTTAGGTTCCTTGACTTGTCCTGCTCCTGGGTCTGGATGGTAAAGGTTAGGTGCTAGATAAGGGTCTCTCGGAGGTGGTGCTTCAGCTGCTCGGAGTCTCAAGCTTGCTCCTAAGCCAATCTGCTCTGTTGTCGAACATGGATCTGGCAGCTAGTCGCGTCGGTGACTAGTTGTCTGGTGACTGGGAACACAAGGTCTTCCTTTTGTGTTGACTCTGCTTCGGGGTGATTCTCAGGGGAGTGAGGAGGGTAAGAGGCCATGTCTAGCACGAAAGGGTCGTAAGTGCAATGATAAGTGTTAAAGGTGTTTATGACTTTAGAATTTGACTAATCATAACACCGAGTTCTTATAATAATATATCGGGGGTAACACTTGACCTATAGGTAGTGTACCCACTAAAAGGATTCCCATGAAAGAGAGGTGGGTCACAAGGGACACGCACTGAAGTACTTAGTCTTTCCTTAGTCAGAACCTTTCATGGACTTACACCCACTCTTCCAGCCATTATGTACTATTAACATTATTATTTGAACTCATGGTTATGATGAGAATCATTAAGGATTGTGTCTTGTGGCTCAAAGGTGTGTTTCATCTATTCAAGCAGCTTCCTTTCCTCGGATGGTAAGGTCTAATGTTTTAAATCCTTTGCAAATGATAATAAGGGTGATAAAATTTTCAAGGCATCAGGATGAAGGGGTGTAGTTGACTTAAATATGATTAAGTATAAGAGTCAAATAGGAGGTTTAGATTTGCGTACCAAATTATAACAGTTAAGCGAATGATGTTTATGTTGTATTCATTTGGGGCATAACCCTATGGATACTGTGACAAATCAAAGTGATTTGAGTTCGTATACTTTCAAGAAGACATGCTTTAGCCTATAGGTGGACACTCACTTCGGGAATTCCCAGGAAAGCATACGGATCCTTCGGTTGATTTGGATTTATATGAAATGCTTTCCTAGACAGAAGACCCAAGGTACATGCATCCACCCTTCCGGATTGCATATGTTCTCTACTAATTTTCAGAACCCAAAACTTTGACGAGATTTTAAAATTTTAATTGGCATTGGGTCTAGGAGTTCGAATCTTTCCATATTAGTGATGAGGTGTAAAAATGAAAGTGTATAGGTGTATGACAAAACTTAGGATAGCATTTAGTGATATCAAATAGATATTGTGCAGTTAATTCAAATAGTGTAGCAAGTAGGGTATCACAGGAGTAGTAGTTTTTTGTAAACATGTAAGTTAACATAGCACATAAGATGATCATGCAATGTAGTACACTAGATAATATGTAAGATAATTACACCAAGGTATCCTAAGGTTTTAGGTTATAGATTTAGAATACGTCTCAAGTAATCCATGTAGTTCCAAATAGTTTCAGGTAGTCTCTTGAATGCTACAGTTCATGTATTTGCACTACGTAGCTAGAAATAGATAAATGTAGATAGGTAAGTAAGTATGTGTATAGTGAGTATAGAGTGGAGTTCCTAGTAAAAGACACGAGTTAAACTCATGTTTGGGACTCCTAGGTTATAGTCTAGGTCATGTGTGTCTAATAACCTAATTCCCTATAACCATGGCTCTGATACCAATCTGTCACACCCCGGCCGGCGACGGATTATACGCCGGGGCTGACGCGGTTGTTCATTAGCACATGATCATCTATTAATAAGTGATAGTATTTATTCATCATAGTTAAAGCATCCGTTACACAAAGAAATAGAAAACAAATAGTTCGTAACGTAACAAAAATTAAATCCAATCTTGATTAGAGCTAGGTCCATAGTCCTATATGATCAAGTAATGTCCTCAAACTGGTACACCTGAAACATGCGAGTAAATGTCAACTACAAGTAGTTGGTGAGATACACAGGTTTTGACACTAAACAAAAGTGAAGTATAGTTTTCGATTCAATATGTTCAAAGCATGTCTAAAGCATTCATGTGAGAGCATACAAGGTTCCAAGCGTACAATTCAAGCCTGATAGAAAGCTAGCTGCCACAATCCCACGGATTGCCATTTTTAAAGAAAAAGGGGTAGGATAATACCCAAGTTGTAAGTTGGTACCCAACACAAACCCGCCAAGGTTAGGTGGTACATCATAGTTTAGGTTCGGATTCCCATATAAATGATCATGTTAGGTACTACCTTAGGCTTGGGCTGCAAGTTAATGAATGTACTGACATGAACACATGTAATGGTCACCAAGTAGTTCAAGACATAAAGCATAAAGATCAAAGCATAAGAACAAAGGTATTGAATCATGTATGAAAGATAGTTAATAGCATGTTTCCCCCAAAAGTAAAAGTAGTAAAAAGGGGCTATGTAAACTCACTTGAAATGAAGCTGTAAATGATACGATATGTTAATGATGGTTAGGCCTCGTGAGGATTTCTCACAGTCAACCTACACGGATAAATTTGTATTCTATACTCAACGAGAATAAAAAATTCTACATCTATTTGAGTTTCCAGGGATATAGGAGTTTGGGGTTGGATGTGGGGGTTCGTACAAGTTTGTATATATATTTATACTGATGAGTTAATACTAGTTTGAACTAATTAGAAACTCTAATTTATCACATAGTATTTACAATAATAAGGATATGATTGAATTTATTATTCTAAAATAATAAATAAGTTATGAGGTAGAATAAGCTTTAAATAATACGTTTGGAATTATTTATATAATTATTCTAAAAATAATTAGTAAATAATTTGTAAAAGGGTTTTAAACAGTTATAAAATAACTAAATAAACTTATTTAAATAATCTCTTCTAAATGGTTTATAAAAGAGGCATTAAATAAATGTAAGTGTTAAATGAAATAAATTGAATTTGTATAATTATTTATCTAAAATAATTATTTAAGTATTTCTATAAGTTTTAAAATGTGAGATAATAATGCTTAAAACAATTAATTAAAATTTGTTTAATACATTATTATTTTATAGATAAAACACCATAATTAGTTTTGCCAAAAAGATTATTTATATGTTTTAAAAAATGGTTTAGTAATGTCTAAATAAATATTCATAATTTGTCTTTTTTTTTATAGACTTTATAATCTCATAAACATATATATATTTAAATGTAACTAAATTTATTAAATAAATCTTTTATATAAAGTTCATCTAAGAACCATAATATTTATAATGAGTTTTTAATTAACAAAAATAAAATGAATAAAACATTATTGGGTATTTTCTATTTTTATAAAGATACTAGAATGTGTTTGGTTAAAAAAAAAATTATTTAGGGTTTAATACATTTGTTTAGGTACTAAAATTAACAAGGAGTTAAATCAGAAAAACAATGAGGATGGCGCGGGACTCGAACCCGTGACCTAGTCTGAATAGGAGAAATGTTTTAACCAACTCATCTGGGCACATGCCTTGACAGAAAAAGAGTTGTGTGGGTTTTTAAACACAAGGTCCCGGTCATCTTCTCCCCCAAATCAAAAGATTTGAAACCCTAACTCCCAAATCAAACGAAAATTCGTAAATGGAATCATGAGGCTTTGTATCAGAACATCGAAACAAGTATGAATACCTGAATTGTGTCTTTGGTTTCGCCAAGAATCTGCATAATCGTCCCTGGGTCTGATCGCGACGAGAAGAGGGGGAGGGACGAATTGGGTTCGGTTTTTGAGTAAGAAAATGGTATGGAAAGTTAGGAGGATGAGTAATGGATGAGTAATAATCGAAATCGACGCATTTAACGGGTTTTTTGAAGTCGGGTTCATGCCTTTCAGGTTCCTAACCGAAAGCTTCAATTTCTTTCATAAAAGCTCATGAATTCACAATAAAATCCGAATTAACTCTTCATAATGATTGTAACCGAGTAGTAACACGTGGTGAGGACGATTTAGATTCGTAACAACAACAAATGGTGACCTTAGGCATCGATTTTGACTTCCTGGAGTCAAAATAAGAGATGTACAAGTTCCAGGGTTCACCATTGCTAAGAGAGGAGGGGTTCAATTGAATTCATGGGGGTTCAAATTGAGTTGAGGGGGTCCAAAAGGCATTCTAAATTCCTTTGTTCCAAATAAAGGTGCCTCTTTTATAGCTTTATAAAATCTAACCCATTATTTATCTTATTTTGTATAGGAAACTTTATTTTTATAAAATTACAATTTAGATAAATAATTTGTTTATTATAAATAACTATACACATATATATTTATAATCGAATGCATGTATATATATATATAAAGGTGTATTTTCATGATTAAAATTTATAAGTTAAGATTTTAATTACCACAACCAAGTATGTGCATATATATATATATATATATATATATCATAAAAACGAGAGATGTAATTACATGGTTACAATCCATAAGTTTATTTTTTTACATGACTATTATAATGAAGTATATATACGTATAATAGAGGATAATATATAAGTGCGAAGTTGAAACTCTGTATTTATATACGTTTAAAATAATAATGATTGTGATGTATTGTGTCGGGCAAGTAAGGGATGAAAACGGGGCGTCCCTATCGTATAAAATAAAATAAATAATTATATAAAAAAAGGGCTGAAAATTCATAGATATTACATAAGTGTTGAGTTATGTAACAACCCCAAATTTAGGGCCTCATTTTTTTTATTATTTACGTGGTATCTATTTTGTTACTTGAACTACTGGATAGCAAACTCGAACACTTTGGGCTACCATTTAGAACCCAATAAACACATTGTGCTTACACAACTGAACTAGGCCCATTGGGCTTAGCCCAACTGTAGATAAACAGACTCGTTACACGGCCCAACTAAAGGCCCATTATACGTACCAAATCCAAAACGAACTAATAAACATTGTTTGACGGATCGTTACACGATTCGATATAATTTATAATGATCACGAACTAAAACGTTTACTCGGAGAACTGTTAGAACGATTAACGTGCTTGTACGGGTTACTACCGGTTATCCGACGCGATAAAATATTTGGACATCAAATCACAAATAAATAATATTAATGAATATTATTATTTATTCGAGCGACTGATTAGGAATTTATACGCGAGATATGCGACGTTGGATGCGCGACTGCGACAAACACTGGTGTGGATATCAGCGGGTCTTGCTAGATCCGGTATAACTAAATAATATAAACAGGTATTTATTCTATACCTGTCGTATTAAATTATTAGTATTATTATTACTTAAGAATTATAAAATACTTGCAGAACATGATACGTCTTACCTCGAGCAAACGCGTGTAAACACGCAGTACAGAGCGATACCGCCTATTTTAGAAATAGCATAATATATATATATATATATAATTATATACTATTATAGTTAATAATGTTATTATTAATAAATAATATAAGTTATCGGAGCGCGAATCAATGGTTTCAGCAAACGCGTGTGGCACGTGCAGTATCAACGTGTACCGGCTTAGACAGCAACCGGGACGGAGATTTTACAAAACAGATCTTTAAATGATATATACTGCCTCGATATATTATTATAGGATTTATAAATTCATAATTAATCCCAAGACGCGAAACGTTTAATCTGAGAACACGCGGTTAGACACGCGATACAGAGCGTCATTCGACTATTTTAGAACTGCACGATTAAGTAGATAAAATAAATCATTATTTATATTGTTAATAATATTATTTAAACGGAACGCGATACTTTTATTTAGGCCAATTCGTATGAGACACGCGGTGTCGGCGCATACCGGCTTCGACAGCAGTCGGAACGAGAATTTTACGAAACATATATTTAAATTATAGTTATTACCACACCTTAGTATTATAAGAGTTATAGAACAAAATTCGGAATTAAATAACGAGACGGAGACTCGTGTGGACACGCGATATGTAGAAACCAGTCCAAGTAACACTACTTTTTAGCTTACTCTCATTTTAATTATTATTATTTTATTTAAATCTTTAAATTAAATGAATCCATAAAGAATCTTTTGAATCCTAAAAATCTTCTAAAATCTCATAAATTATTACACTTAATTTTTTTTCTATAGAAGATCTTTTTCACCTCCTCCAAGAAATTGACTTTCTCATATCTATTTTCTTTTTCTTTATCATCGGATTACTATTTCATCCTTAAACCCCTTTAGTTTCCATTTTACTCTCAAACCAAACACTTAACACTTTTAGGGAGAGAGAGAGAGATACGGGAGAGAGTGAGAGAGAGGGGGAGGAGCCTCCTGCTCCGGCCTCCCCTCACGGAGGAGCCCGCGACGTCAACACCACCACCACCTCTGGCCATTTTCCACTTCTAGTTCCGGCAGTGGCTTTACGGGTCTTGATTCCAGGCGACAAAGAGAGGGAGAGAATCCGGCAACCTTTCCGGCGGCTCGTCCGACGACCTAGCGGTAGGGGTGGCGGTGGTGGTCACAAATTCGGACGATGGTGGCGTTGAACGATGGTGGCGTTGAACGATGATGACGGCGACGGTAAGGGTTACCGGGGGCAGCGGCAAGAGGGTATACAAATACAGGCAAATTTTCGGTCAATACATGTTCTCGGCATGGAAATCAGGTGGCATTGGCATTCACAGCAGTTATCCAGCGAGATTTTAGGGTTTCGGCGAACCCGGTTTTCTGGCGAGGCGCAAAAACAGTTGGTTAATGCTTGCATGTTCCTCTCGTGGCCCGATCCTCTTTATTCCAGGTTAAATCCTCTCTTTATTTGATTTCCACTATTCCCTTACGTTTCTCGTTAAACCAACTAGCAAAAATGGTCGGGTTTCATTCCCGTGAGTACTTGACGATTTGGACAGGTTATGGGTAAAGATGGAATGTCACCCGGATAGGCGGGACTGCTCGGGTCGTTCCCGACAGTTTCTGGTTTCGGTCAATGAAAGTCAACTCTAGTCAAAGATAGTCAAACGCGGTCAATGGCAGAAATGACGAGCGGGTTCGTGTACGAGTGGTGAGGTACTAACACGTGTCAAAGCTTTTCATTTATTTTTGTAAATATAAATGTGTAAACGTGTGTAATAGTTAGTTGAGCTAAACCGACTCGATCTTGACCTCTCAGGCTTTTGATGTAAAACCGAACCTCGTTCATGTGATTGTATTTGTAAACTGGGTCTCCGTCAGAACAATAAGAAAATATAAAAATCTATATGATACACACATATATACAAGTAATTATAAATCTAAAACTTACTATATAGAGGTATAAATGCACACTTATATAATTATTTGGAAACCAAAAATTTATAAAAACAAAGTATATAAGTATATATATTTAGTTATAAAGATAACACGTTTGATTTAGAAATATAAAGCGTGTATATACACACACACACACACAAATATATAATTATAAGCAATACTAATTTGAAGTTAGATTTATAAAAATTATTTATGAACAGAAATAATAATAAATATAAATTAAAGTCGAGTATTTATACGATACGTGAAAGTTATAATACATGTATATAGTTATATTTATAAACATACAAGCTCTAATTTTATTTAAACATATACCTCTATTCACCTTTATTCGTGAGTTTGTATATACATATAATAAAATATACGACCTTTAATTTTACACAAACTTATTTATAAATATTTATAAATATTAGCATTTTAATGTCATAATAATATTATTATTTCCATTATAACTTTATTTGATTATAAAATTAGAAATAGTTGGTTTAGAACTAACTTATAATAATATTATGTAAGTTCTTTTTATTAAAAGAGTTATATTATTTTTATTATAAGTTATCATTATTATTATTATTTTATTAAATCAAGTACTATAAATATTAAATCTTTATTTAAAACTTAAGTAATATTAACGATATAAAAGTTATAATCGTTATTATTAATGGTATTAATAGTATGATTATTAATACTATTTGAAATTACTAAAACTTATAATATTTTTAGAAATAATATTACTATATTACTACAAATGCTTTTATTATTATTATTACTACTTAGAATCGAATAACATTAAACGATATTTTATTAAAAACGTTACACTATTATTAACATTATTACTCTTATAGTTATTAAAGATTTATCATTATTAACATTATTTTTATTAACTATTATTTTATTAATATTATTACGTTAACTATTAGTGTTAATACTAGTACCACTACTAACACTAACATTATTATTTTTTAATAATATTTTTAAAACACTAAACTTATTGTTAAACATGTTGTAATTAGCATAACTCTTATATTAGTATTAGTATTAGTATTGTTGTTATTTATAATTACTAAAACTTATATTATATTTTAAACTAATATTATTAATGTTACAAATACTTTCATTAATAGTATAAGTATTAATTTTGCCTCTACTAATTATTATAGTTACGTCTATATTTATTATCACTCAACCATGTACTTATAAACCATAAATACCTAGTTTCAATACAAACATAATTATACTGGTAATATGTATTTATTCGAGTCGAACACGTATCTATATCTAGAAAACTAAATATTGATTTTAATAGGAATGTGTATAGATAAAGATACTAAGTATTAACTACTTCTTATAACAAACATATTATACATATATATTTGCTACGACTTGTTATATAATGATTAAAGTTTCATAAATTACATACTTTTGATATGCCTACTTAACCATACTTTAATTTTAATTTACTTATCATTAGTTTACGAAACGATATTTGACATGATACCTTATACATATATTATGTATATATATATACACAAACATTTTATAAACACCAAATAATTATTTTCAATACAAATATATTTTAATGACTTTTGAGCCTAGTTATATGTATATGTAACTATAAATCTTGATTATTATTTTCGAAACAACCATAGCTACTCGATTATATATTTATTTTTACATATATTATATACACATCACATAAGTAAGTAATGTCTAATGTTACCTTATTTGAATCGAACAATTACTATAATACTTAGTATTACTTTGATTCGGGTCAAAACATTATTCTAATACTTATAATAGAGCATATATACAAGTCTCACCATTATACACGAATACTAAGTACAACTATTAGAATAATAAATGGAGGTTTATAACCCGAGACTTTTACCAAAACGACACCAAACACTTTAACGAATCGGTCGAGCTCAACCACACGGTTAATGACATTACTCTAAGACAGTATACTAATGTCACAATTATAATTAGGATTTGTCTTGACAACTGCATACTCGATAGCAAGCTCGCAACTTTAGCATATTATTTGGCATATACAAGATCACCAGGTGAGTTCATGTGCTTTTCCCCTCTTTGACTTAAACTTCGATACCGTTTACATACTTGGTGTAATAATTAAATAAGGCCGTTCTAGCTGCCATAACGAATCCCTGATCTCTAGCACACAATCATTAACTCCTTTGGAGCCAGCGAATATATGGGTAGTACTATCCGGTGAAACCCCCGCACACCATGGGCCCGACGTAACCGGGACAACCTCCCATGGAATGATGATCATTGAATGATAATATATATCTTGTGACATATATTCGTTTAACAGTTTAACTTATGTTGGCAGGCATGAGTAATTAGATCCATAACAATAAGGGGTATGGGTTAGGGGTATATTATTATTATTTCTAGATGTCCACGGGTTGTGGGCACAGGGTTGATTGTGAACTTGTTTAATTTTACACCATACATATTTGGATTCTCAATATAAATGCTCTATTAACTAAACTCGTGAACTCACCAACTTTTTAGTTGATACAATATTTTCAAGAATGTATTCAGGTACCCTTCTCGAGTTGGAAATTAGCAACTTAGACACGAGCTTGCTTGAAGATAGATGACTCTTTTTAGAAGACTTATGTCGAGCCATAGACTTCCACCTAAGAAAGCTTTGATGGGAGGATAGAATCCATTATTTTATTTTATTTTAGATAGTGTATAGATGACATGTACCTTTGTAAATGTATATTTTGACTTATTTGGACTTATGACCTTTATAAAGAATATGTCACGTTATTTCCGCTGTGTTTTGTTTTGGTATTCGATCGTCACGCCTAGCCCCCTAGTCGGGTTGTGACAGATTGGTATCAGAGCCAGCGGTTTTAGCGAATTAGGTTTCCCTTAGGACTCCTAGGCTCTAACCGAGAATACCTTAAGGATCCTCACCCTTAAGACTTTGAAACGATAAGGCTTTGACTACATTTTAGTGATTTAGGAAAACATAAGTACCCTGAGACATGGCTCTTAGGACCTTGACCGATAAGTATACTTTAGGATGGTCACTTTCACATCGACACTTGAGAAAACATTAATGCACGCATACAATATGACTATGCTAGGAGACTACTAGAGTGATCCTTTGAGTAAGTTGACAATTACACTTGATATCACGTAATTGAGAACTTACATGCACATGTGAATTCTAGGAAATCCTACCGGGTCACCATACACTTAAACCATAACAACAGTAATTTAACGATCGAAACAAACATAAGATTGTGCTTGAAATTAAAACAACCCTTGACGATAAGGAGGCATTCATCAACTTAACTCATCATTGTATCCTTCTAAATTCAACACTTCCCTTAGAAACTCGACCCAACTGTGCTCTTTCATGAAAACTGAGCAACTTCATCTTTTAATTCCTTTGACTCTTTTATACCAATTTATCTCACGACACTTACACACGAGGTTGCTACATCAATAGTGATTTAATTGAACATCCCCAAATAATAACTACATCATTATTAACAACACACTTGTTAACCCATTGTCAAATACTAGTCGTATTCCCCATCCCCTCTCATCATTGTGTCGTAATGGATTCAACACTCCCCTAAGACATTTAGTGCGACAGTAACCTTGCTCAGAAATATCATGATTTCTCTCTTCAACCCCTTTTGATATTTTATTCCTATCACACTTGGACTTCCTCACAAGTCGTCGTGTAATCATAGTGCTTTGATTTCCTATAATTATATATTAACTATATCATCCTTAACAACACACATGTTGACTCATTATCAATCACCAGTCATATTCCAAATTTATTACTTCACTAATTTGATTCCCTATCTAAGTTCCTATTGTCTTGAAGAAGCTGAAAGAAATTTGGACTAAGCCTGGCGAAGGCATCGGTTAACCCGGAACAACAAAGATTATTCTCGTCTCTCATGTCTTTAGACGACACCAAATTGAAGCAGTCACCCTTTATACATCCTTTCCATTAACAATTGAAAATCCCTTCCTTATTCAATTGTAATCAATTCTCTTATCCTTAATTTCCTGAAGCCGACCACACTAGTGCTGAAGGTGACAACAATCGTAATACCTTCCTCTACCCTCAATCTCTTGGAGCTAAGATCGAAGGCTTGGACATGTATGTTGTTCAAAAACAATTTCTTACCCCTCACAATGTGAACGTTGAACCCCATCTTGACATTGAATCCATGTTGTAAACCTAAGACTTGGTTTAAGAAATATTTCATTACAAAAACCCAAGTCCAACAACTAGTACCATATACATCAAATCCATTACCCAAATCTTGATAAAATTAACATTTTCACTTCCATTGGAGGCCCATAATACTTAAGTTATATAAGATAAAATTTTCTGAAAAAAAAAATACAAGTTTATAACTATTGTATTATTTTGTTACTTTTACTTAATTAACTATTGTTTTAACGCGTTTAAGTGATATATATTCTTAAATAATTAAAATCACCTCAACATTTCTAAGTTATATTTTTTTAAAGTAGGTTATGACTCATAAGGTATAAAAATAATTTTTATATAATTATTTTCTATATTTTTATATTTTTAGTGCATTTAATTGTCTAAAAATGACCTAAATTCCTAATAATTATTAAATAAACTTAGAAATTCGATTTTATATTTTATATAGTCTTAATACAGTATATGTAAGTCCTAAAAGTTATAAAACTCAGATTTTAATCAATTTCACTATTTATTAAAAATTCAAATAGTTCCTAGTTTATTTTACATACGTTAAACATGTTTCATAGAAATTGGAGACCTGCACCTAAATCAAAATTTTTTCTAGGTTTAGATTAATATTAGAAAGTTTCTTGTAAATTTTCATAATTTTCTGAGGTGTCTAACTATTTTTCTCAATTTATGGCTTTTAAACTCGTTTTAAGTCGTGCGGTCGTTTAGAAAAACTTTTTTGGGTGATTCTTTTTGGGAAACTCTTTATTTAGGACTTATGTCCTTTGGAGAATTCTGAGTTTGTAAATTGGTTGATAAAAATATCGTTTTTGAGCAAACAAGATTGTGAAATCCGTTTTCGACGGTTTCACTATCTTTTCAAGTTTTGAGCCATAAGTTGTTATGAGTTAGTTTTATGAACTTAATAATCTTTAAATTTAGTATCTTTAATGGTTTGGACATATAGGAGGTCATACGTGCCTATAAAGGTGTAAAATAAGGAAATGAACGCTTATAAACGTACGGTTTTCGGGTAGGCTTATAAACTCTTTCAACCGTTAGGAAATTCCAACAAACAAATGCCTTCTCAACTCCATTTTCAATTTTCTTCTCATCCCATTTGAATGCCTATGCATCCTTTCAGAGAAACCCTGGAAGCCCGACGATTCCACAATTGATGAATTCATTAAACTCTATTATCTCCATGTTGACTAATCGACATCTACCCTGTGAAGATCTAGCCCTAAACCGATCAAAGACGATGTTATGTCAAAGGTTATCAATGAAATAAACTTAACAAGCCCGGAATCAATCTCAGAAACCCTGTTTCCATGAAATTTCCTTCCATGTCATAGCAACCTACTTCACTACCTAGACAACTACTATCAACACACCTCGAGTCATTTCACTCAACACTAAGGAAGCTATGGAAGAAAATGCCATACTTAGTCCCGATCAATCCAATTGAACTAATAAACCTTCACAACAAACCACATTTAAGTGAGAACCTCTCGTTCTATATCAACAAGACTCCTATGATATGTAAATATGTTCGTACCATGATGCTAACTCCTTGTGGTAGACGGACCTTTTCTTGGTTTCGAACTATTATGTATACTATTCTAAGCGATCTACCCAATTGATCTCCTTTTAGAACCTCTTGTGATAAATAGTTCTCTACTTGATTTCGAACTGTTGCATAGTCTTTTAAGTAAGTTATCCGTTTAATCCCTTTTGACCCTTGTCTAACTTTTACTCCCAAACCATCCCATAACCTATATCTAGAAGAAATAATCATCAAGTAATAAGCATTACGTGTGTGTTCTTATGCCCAAGAGTTCCCACATATACTTGCATCCTTTTCATTTCCTTAACTGTGATGATGATCTTAACTGTCTAGAGCTAATCCCGATGAATACGCAGTAAACTCCCCCAGTGTATGGATCATTTACGACATCCTTTGTCATACTTATTTTCCAAGATCCTATTTCAAGCTATTGCATATGTCAATACTTATACCTTCTCTTATATAGAAATAACCACTCACTTACGTTCCGTATCATAATGTATTTTAAGATCAATTGTCATTTCATTAGGATTACCTAAACCTATACTATGAAATTTCCCTGATTAGCCAGAATACCGACTTCATATATGATAAAACCAACCGTTTGTTTCCTCTCAACAAGCCATTGAAATTGTTTTCCCAAATTATCGAGCTATTAAAAATTAAAAATCAAAAATTAAAATTATATATTTCACAATAGGTAGCCATAAGCTCATCCTACATCAAATCAACCGTTGGTCCACTGTCTAGATTTGTTCTTCCTTGTTTCTCTAATAGCCCGAATACTATTCGTGACTTGTCCAGTTAAACTTTTGAGTTCTGATTGTCATCGTTTACCTTTGAAACACCAATTTAAAAATATATATTTTCTCCAGATTCGTCAAGTGGTTGAAAACTTGCACTATTGTCGAGATTCAAAATCAAATTTTAGAAAATAACCAAACTTAAATTTCGAGGACGAAATTTCTTTAACAAGGGGAGACCGTAACAACCCCAAATTTAGGGCCTGGTTTTTTTTATTATTTACGTGGTATCTATTTTGATACTTGAACTACTAGATAGCAAACTCGAACACTTTGGGCTACTATTTAGAACCCAATAAACACATTGTGCTTACACAACTGAACTAGGCCCATTGGGCTTGGCCCAATTATAGATAAACAGACTTGACCCAGTAACGGCCCAACTAAAGGCCCATTATACGAACCAAATCCAAAACGTTGGCATTCACAGCAGTTATCCAGCGAGATTTTAGGGTTTCGGCGAACCCGGTTTTCTGGCGAGGCGCAAAAATAGTTGGTTAATGCTTGCATGTTCCTCTCGTGGCCCGATCCTCTTTATTCCGGGTTAAATCCTCTCTTTATTTGATTTCCACTATTCCCTTACGTTTCTGGTTAAACCAACTAGCAAAAATGGCCGGGTTTCATTCCCGTGAGTACTTGACGATTTGGACAGGTTATGGGGAAAGACGGAATGTCACCCGGATAGGCGGGACTGCTCGGGTCGTTCCAGACAGTTCGTGGTTTCGGTCAATGAAAGTCAACTCTGGTCAAAGGCAGTCAAACGCGGTCAATGGCAGAAATGACGAGCGGGTTCGTGTACGAGTGGTGAGGTACTAACACGTGTCAAAGCTTTTCATTTATTTTTGTAAATATAAATGTGTAAACGTGTGTAGTAGTTAGTTGAGCTAAACCGACTCGATCTAGACCTCTCAGGCTTTTGATGTAAAACCGAACCTCGTTCATGTGATTGTATTTGTAAACTGTGTCTCCGTTAGAACAATAAGAAAATATAAAAATCTATATGATACACATATATATACAAGTAATTATAAATCTAAAACTTACTATATAGAGGTATAAATGCACACTTATATAATTATTTGGAAACCAAAAATTTATAAAAACCAAGTATATAAGTATATATATTTAGTTATAAAGATAACACGTTTGATTTAGAAATATAAAGCATGTATATATATATATACACACACACACAAATATATAATTATAAGCCATACTAATTTGAAGTTAGATTTATAAAAATTATTTATGAACATAAATAATAATAAATATAAATTAAAGTCGAGTATTTATACGATACGTGAAAGTTATAATAACATGTATATAGTTATATTTATAAACATACAAGCTCTAATTTTATATAAACATATACCTCTATTCACCTCTATTCGTGAGTTTGTATATACATATAATAAAATATACGACCTTTAATTTTACACAAACTTATTTATAAATATTTATAAATATTAGCATTTTAATGTCATAATAATATTATTATTGCCATTATAACTTTATTTGATTATAAAATTAGAAATAGTTGGTTTAGAACTAACTTATAATAATATTATGTAAGTTCTTTTTATTAAAAGAGTTATATTATTTTTATTATAAGTTATCATTATTATTATTATTTTATTAAATCAAGTACTATAAATATTAAATCTTTATTAAAAACTTAAGTAATATTAACGATATAAAAGTTATAATCGTTATTATTAATGGTATTAATAGTATGATTATTAATATTATTTGAAATTACTAAAACTTATAATATTTTTAGAAATAATATTACTATATTACTACAAATGCTTTTATTATTATTATTACTACTTAGAATCGAATATTAAACGATATTTTATTAAAAACGTTACACTATTATTAACATTATTACTCTTATAGTTATTAAAGATTTATCATTATTATCATTATTTTTATTAAGTATTATTTTATTAATATTATTACGTTAACTATTAGTGTTAACACTAGTACCACTACTGACACTAACATTATTATTTTTTAATAATATTTTTAAAATACTAAACTTATTGTTAAACGTGTTATAACTAGCATAACTCTTATATTAGTATTAGTATTGTTATTGTTTATAATTACTAAAACTTATATTATATTTTAAACTAATATTATTAATGTTACAAATACTTTCATTAATAGTATAAGTATTAATTTTCCCTCTACTAATTATTATAGTTACGTCTATATTTATTATCACTCAACCGTGTACTTATAAACCAAAATATACCTAGTTTCAATACAAACATACTTATACCGGTAATATGTATTTATTCGAGTCGAACACGTATCTATTTCTAGAAAACTAAATATTGATTTTAATAGGAATGTGTATAGATAAAGATACTAAGTATTAACTACTTCTTATAACAAACATATTATACATATATATTTGCTACGACTTGTTATATAATGATTAAAGTTTCATAAATTACATACTTTTGATATGCCTACTTAACCATACTTTAATTTTAATTTACTTATCATTAGTTTACGAAACGATATTTGACATGATACCTTATACATATATTATGTGTATATATATATACACAAACATTTTATGAACACCAAATAATTATTTTCAATACAAATACATTTTAATGACTTTTGAGCCTAGTTATATGTATATGTAACTATAAATCTTGATTATTATTTTCGAAACATACATAGCTACTCGATTATATATTTATTTTTACATATATTATATACACATCACATAAGTAAGTAATGTCTAATGTTACCTTATTTGAATCGAACAATTACTATAATACTTAGTATTACTTTGATTCGGGTCGAAACATTATTCTAATACTTTTAATAGAGCATATATACAAGTCTCACCATTATACACGAATACTAAGTACAACTATTAGAATAATAAATGGAGGTTTATAACCCGAGACTTTTACCAAAACGACATCAAACACTTTAACGAATCGGTCGAGCTCAACCACACGGTTAATGACATTACTCTAGGACAGTATACTAATGTCACAGTTATAATTAGGATTTGTCTTGACAACTGCATACTCGATAACAAGCTCGCAACTTTAGCATATTATTTGGCATATACAAGATTACCAGGTGAGTTCATGTGCTTTTCCCCTCTTTTACTTCAACTTTTGGGGTGATTACATGCTTCGATACCGTTTACATACTTGGTGTAATAATTAAATAAGGCCGTTCTAGCTGCCATAACGAATCCCCGATCTCTAGCACACAATCATTAACTCCTTTGGAGCCAGCGAATATATGGGTAGTACTATCCGGTGAAACCCCCGCACACCATGGGCCCGACGTAACCGGGACAACCTCCCATGGAATGATGATCATTGAATGATAATATATATCTTGTGACATATATTCGTTTAACAGTTTAACTTATGTTGGCAGGCATGAGTAATTAGACCCATAACAATAAGGGGTATGGGTTAGGGGTATATTATTATTATTTCTAGATGTCCACGGGTTGTGGGCACAGGGTTGATTGTGAACTTGTTTAATTTTACACCATACATATTTGGATTCTCAATATAAATGCTCTATTAACTAAACTCGTGAACTCACCAACTTTTTAGTTGACACAATATTTTTAAGCATGTATTCAGGTACCCTTCTTGAATTGGAAATTAGCAACTTAGACACGAGCTTGCTTGAAGATAGATGACTCTTTTTAGAAGACTTATGTCGAGCCATAGACTTCCACCCAAGAAAGCTTTGATGGGAGGATAGAATCCATTATTTTATTTTATTTTAGATAGTGTATAGATAACATGTACCTTTGTAAATGTATATTTTGACTTATTTGGACTTATGACCTTTATAAAGAATATGTCACGTTATTTCCGCTGTGTTTTGTTTTGGTATTCGATCGTCACGCCTAGCCTCGTGTTCGGGTTGTGACAAGTTATATTTATTATGTGTGCAATAATATTAATGCGATGTGTAGATGATATTTATGAGGCGAGTAGAGTTAGATTGACAGTAGTGTCGGGATATTGATGTGGAGTTTATAATTGTCGTGTCAGTTGAATTGTGAGAGCCTAGGTCAAGGCTGAGTAAGTCGGTGTCTTGGGGTTTTTGGTGTTAACCTGGTTTTTGGGTTAACATGGGTGGTAGAATATGAGTAATCAGGGTAGTAAGATTGATCTATGTCGGTGAAGTTTAGGAGGTTATGATTGTGGTATGAGTCTGGGTGGTGAGCCTTTTGGGATATCATAAGATAACAGGGGTTATTTCTATGATAATAAATTATAAAACTATTTGATAAGGACCGGGCGGTAATGAATAAAGTTTAAATAACTTTTGTGACAAGTTAGCTTTTAATTAAATTAAACTATTAGAACTCACTCAGCGTAGCTGACTTTGTGTGTACATTAGATTGTCTTGCATGTGAGTTTTGGAGTTGGCGTATCTTGGCTTGGGAGCGGTGCTACTCAGATTGGTGTGCAGGCATTCTTGAAGTAACTTAACGACGTTAACAATATTAAATGGTAATTATTGTTTTTTGAAAGACTTCCGCTGTAGTTTGATTAATAACATATGTATTTTAAAAAGAATAACCCGTTATGAGAACCAACTGTAGGTTGCCCGGGTCGGGGTCTTACAAGTTGGTATCAGAGCCGTGGTTTAAGAGAAAAATCGACGTTTTTATTAAATAAAGTACCTTAACTTAAACTGAAAATGGGACGAGGGTGAAACGAATGCCACCACGAGTAACCGCGTGCCAAGAGGTACGTCTTCTGAGTTATACATTAATTCTTAGAGTATTAATTGGGTAGTATAACACTACGTAGAGTTGTGTGGTATGATTATGTGATAATATGTTTTGTGAGTTAAGTATTGTGGAGTAGTGTTAATTGTAACTATGTGAGATAGTTTGATGTGTCGGCATGGTTTAATGATTTTGTGTGTAACCATGTGTGGTATGAAGTTGTGATAAATATGATCAATTGCTAGATTATTGCGTGATGCTATGTGAGTCGTATGGGATGCATGTACACCGAGTGTGTGTGAAAGGTAGAAGGCTAGTGTGGATGCGATGGGAAAGGTTTAGAATCCGAGCAGTGAGGTGGACCACCAAATCACATTTGATCACCGTGATTTGGCAGTCTATGATTACTCTTATGTTCTGAATTTGTGCCCATAGTAATCACTTCAACGTTCTATCTTGAGTAGGATTAGGTGGCTAAGACAAAGCGTATGAGATTGGGCAAGTGTGGAACTCTTACTAAGAGGAATGCACATCGACAGGTCAAGCCGACGGCTGCCGTAGATAGAGCTGACGGTGAGGTGGGGGTGGTGTTAGCGCTTCTCGCGCCAAATGTGACTAGAGCTTTGGTCGGCGACATACCACGTGGAGCTATGATTGGAAAGACAGGATGGAAAAGGAGAGTTGTGTCAGTTGTACATGATTTCTCTCTAGGATGCGGACCTGCATGGTTGAGGGAGCGACCATTTGCGTCAGTTAAGAGAGCTCTATTTCAGAAGGACCCAGTGGATGACTCGGAATGTGACGAGGAAGAACCAGAGGATAACACATTAGATGCATATGATGTGGTTTAGTGGTGATTTTACGAGCACTGTATGAGATACTTGACTTTTGATGACTAGTGGATGTGGCAGTTGTCACGAGAGATTTCGGGGTGATTTGACGTTATGACTGAGTAGACGTTTACGTGGAGTGATGCTCAATTCAAATAGTGATTATTTGATTTTGACATTTATTGTGAGTCTTACCGCATGGTGATTTGAACATAATTAATGATAATTGTGTTTGTGACGGCGTATGATTGTGGTTACAGTATTGGAATATGTGCGGTATGGTGTGATTGTGTGATTGCATTCTAAGGTTTGAGTTTTGTTCACAGCTGAGGATGGTGTCATAGTGTGTATGAATGAGGGTGTATTAAGACTTAGGCTATGAGCGGGTGTGTGGTAAGCTTAGGATAACACTTAATGAAATCAAATAGGTAGCATGTATATAGCAAGTAGTGTAGCACATAGGCAGTCATGTATTGTGTCATGCGATGTGATACTTAGAATGATACGTAAGAAAATTACACAAAGTAGTAAACATGTAGCATTTAATAATGCAGCAATTCCCATGTAACATGGAGCATGGCATATGATGGGTGTCCTAAGGTTATAGTCTAGGTCAATGGTGTCTAATAACCTAATTCCCTATAACCTGGCTCTGATACCAATCTGTCACACCCCAACCGACGGCGGAATACGTCGGGGCGTGGCGTGTGGACTGTTCATGAGCACATGGTTGACTATGTTGTAATATATTAGAGCATCAAATTTCGTTTCATGTTCAAACTAGCAAAAATTCATCAATTGCAAGGAATATGAATACACAACGTGTCCTTCGTTTTAAATACTAGGTCCGCAACCTAAGTGTGGTATCTTGAGTATGATCTCATAGCGTGGTACCTAAAACATGTTTGAAATGAGAGGGTCAACTATAAATAGTTGGTGAGCATACATAGGTTTTATCAAGAAATAGTGTCATTGTGTTGCGTGTATACAATCCATACATATCATGGTTAATAAGGCAAATATGGAGAGTTACTATTGTGAAACCAAATTGTACAATCAAAACTTTGTAACTAGCATGTAAAAAAACCAAAGCGTGTTGTCGGTAACAATCACCCTACCTGGGTGGGTTTGTCAGACACAATAGATCTATCATTGTTAACCGTCGGCTTGTATAGTTAATGATTGCACTTGAAATAGCATATAAGTAGTTTGCACACCTAGTACTCAAGCGTAAAGCACAAATTTGTACACATGAATGTAGGGTGGAATTGTATTGTGTAGTTTTGTAATCATTGTATATTTGTACTCATGTTCCACCCCAAAAATGTAAATAGCGTAAAAAGGGGCTATGTAAACTCACATGTATTTGTTGTTTGAAGATAACACGAGCAATAGGTAGCACAAGTGATTAGTTCGATCACGACGTCAACCTATAATTGAATTTATGTACCTAATCAATAATATGTACAAAAGTCTAATGTAAAGCCTTGAGTTCTAAAGAGTTTGAGCAAAAATCTAGCTGAATGGGTGTCGGGATTGTATAGAATGTTTATGTAATCGTATGAAATGGGTTTGAGAGACTTGGCGTTTGTATTTGATTGAAAAAGGATATAAGGAGAAATCAAAGTATACATATGAATTAAGGAAAAACAATACTTGTTTTAGGGTTTTAATGAAAATAGGTAAATGATTTAAATAAATAAATAAATGAATAAATTTTGTACGTTTGAATCATTTAAAAAAAATAGATTTAAGAATTTATGTAACAAATATATTACGAGTAAACAACATAAATAATTATTTAGTTTGAAACGTACGTGAGATCGATAAACGATGCGAAATGAGATATGTTGTTTGTACTAGGAGTCATGGTTTGGAAAAGATATAAATATATTAATTTATACGAAGTCGTAGTTGGAAAACAATATAAATAATATTATTAAGAGTGGAAATACTTAAAATTATAAGTTATAAAATCACACCCGCTTACGGGTCGTTTCTGAGTTCTAAAATATTATCATATAATGTTCAAATATCGTTTAGAGAACATAAGATTGTTAAAATAAAATTTGTCCATGGATTAGACCACACGCGACCGTGCCTAAGATAGGCACGACCGTGCTCGTGCATTGGGCGTGACCGTGGTGGTCTGGAGCGCGCCCGTGGGTGGGTCAGAAGACACCACAGAGTGTCTGATCATAAAGTACGACCGTGCTCGTGTTCGGCACGACCACGTCCAGGGTTTCTTTAGGGCAGGACCTTGTCTGGTCAGCAAGCACGACCAGGCCACATTCGGGGCACGATTGTGCTCGGACAGGCACGACCGCGCTAAGCGATTAGCACGACCGTGTCTGGTCAAAGTCAGAAACAAATCGATCGATTCTTATAATTGAAACGTTGGAAAGCATAGGGCTTTTAAAGAGTAGGGTTTTTCGAATATGATCATGTAGTTTAATTGGATTTAAATTAGGTTCATAACAGAGTTCGATTATAACTAAAATAAGATAAACTTGGTTCTGATTTGACTCGATTTCGATGATTTAAGACCTGAATAGGTTAGGGCTTTCGATAAAGCTGATAAAGCGAACGTAATGGTGAGTTTTATTACCATATTAGAGGACGGATTGATGGAAGTCGACTAAAACCGAGGGTGGCGGCGACCGGTCCGATCTCCGGCGATGCTTGCTGTGTTTCCGACGAGTTTACTGTGTGCCAAGGCTTCGAGGAGGTTCTTACAATGTGCGCAGGTGCTGAAATCGAGAGGATAATAGACAGGATGGTCGGATTCGATTGAAATAGGGGTGGTTCTCGACGGTTATGGTTTGAATGCACGTAATTGGAATCGATTCGAGTTATTTGGTATTGCCAAACGGTTAGAAGCGGCCTAATGGTATCCGGGATCATCAATGTCGAATTACGGCTACGAATCCGAACGTTTGAGGCGTTACGGATTGAACTAGCGTCTATACTTCATGAGGCGCGACCGTGCCAATCTTTGGCGCGACCGTGTCAATTAGGGTTTTGCCCAAAATACAGAATTAGTCCTTGAGGTTTGGGGAGTCTAGGGTTTGACATGTTTGGTCCTGAAGTTTATGAGATACGAAGTTTAGGTTAACGGAGATTTAGGAAATTTGTCGGGTGTCACATCATCCTTTAGCCAGAGGAATCGTCGTTCCTAATATTTAATAACGTAGCCAATAAAAACAATAAAAAGATATTTTGGACGTCTCAGGCTAGAATAATTAATGTAGTAAGTACGGGATTGAAATGGAGTGTACAAATAAATGAAAAATAGGGTCGGAAAAATCGTGGATGTTACAGACGCGGTCGTTGATCGCGTGATAATGAGAGAGCAACAATGAGGAAAGTGGAACAAAGGAGGTGTAAGTGCAGGATTGCACATAAGTGACTGGGAAGGAAATGTCTATGGAGGTACACATGTGACTAAGTTATAAGGGGCAAGCTCCTGCGGAGCACTAGAAGGGGATAACGTTGGGATTCTAGAACAAACATAAATGTGGTGTGTAAAAATTTAAGATCATCGGAGGACGGTGATCGAGGCACTAATGATAAGCGCTGCATACTTACCTATAACACGCGGTGAACGCAAGGTAAGGTAGTAAAGAGATACTGTAGTGAGGGAACCTCAGAGATCAGTAAAGCTTTGCACAAGCTCTTGGAGACCACCTGAGAAGGACAGATGTAACACATTTATGAGAAAGGCAATGGTGCTTGAGTTTCAAGGAATCATCGCGGAATGGCGATTAGGGTATGAGGTGAGAAGGGCGACGAATGATCCTATTCTGGAAAGCAATAAACCTTACTTAGGGAGATAACCATCGTGATGAAAAGATCTGAAACACCCTACTTTTACTATATTATTTTATCAGAGTTTAATGCGGAAAATGGGCCCAGATTTTTCAAAACCATATCACTAAAGTGATAAAGGTATATTTTATTATAGCTTGAGGATTTTTGTATTCGTGTGATTACTTGGTTGGATGTATTGCTTTGGGCTTTGCTTAGGGACAAGCAAAGTTCAAGTGTGAGAATGTTTGGTGTGTTCTAAAACACATATGTTTATGGAGTTATTGTTGACCTGTTTTACCCGGTTTTATTAGCAAATACCTTAAGAAATTGGTACTTAATGAGATTATTGTTGAATTTGATTGTTTGCATGATAAATCAAAGAATTATACTGAAGAAATGGAGCCGGAAGAAGCAAAAGAAAAAAGTTGGAATTAACACTCTTCGCGACACGCGAAGAGTGAGCTCCAGAAGTTCGCGACACGCGAAGGGCTTTAAAACCGGGCCCGACTAAATTGGCCTTCGTGACACGCGAAGGGCCGGGTAGAATTCTTCGCGACACGCGAAGACCCAAAAAGCCGCAAAACCCTAGATTTCAATTATTTAAAGATTTAAGCGGCCATTCTTGGGAGAGTTCGATTGTTTGCGGCGTAGAGAGACTTCAAGGACGAGTTTGGAGCTTCAGGATCACTTGGATTGCTTGTGGGGATTGATTTTCGGTTTGAAATTCGCGTTTTCATCATTCGGTTTCTTCTATTTACATTTATTTCGAATTATAAACATGTTCTCAGTATATTTTGGATTGTATCTCAGTATTATGAGTAGCTAAACTCATAGTTATCTAGATTAGGATGAATATTGACTTGGTTTGATTGTTTTCGAGTTTTAATCGATCGTATGACGAATATTAGTGTAAAGATTCTTGATTTATTGTTTATGAATGTGTTTGAGTACTGATTTGCTACTGATCTTGCATGAATTTGTTGCTCTTGAGGTTTTCCTTGAATGCTTTGTGTGTTTTGGGTGAGATTTCAGGTTCTTGGGTCATTTGCTTTGTGTTTGTGATCTAGACGATTAGGCCAGTCATTGTAGCAGGTTTGTGGGGTCATATAAATCAGTGTTCTACCAATCTTGAGTCTGAGAGGAGATAGGTTGTCGAGTTGTCTTGTGGTTTGTCGGTTTCGGTAGCAATTGCACGAGAGTGAATTGTCCGAGTCGTCCTTATCATCTTGCAATTTCGTGTCGTAAACAGTATTTTGGGAGTTTACTCCTTGCTCTTAGGTCTGTCTAGGATAGCCTCTGAGTATAGGATGGTTGAGACCGAGAGGTGAAACCATTGTCGAGTACGTGGTGTTCTAGGTTTTGGTGAGTCCGAGAGGAAATCCACTTCCTTACCGGTGAGCTTAATCTGACCCTTAGGATAGTTGAGGTGTGTAGGTGAGTCCGAGAGGAGATCCTGCATGTTTTAGTGATTCCCGAGTCAGTCTATCTTTAGAACCAGTGTCATACAGTCGGTTGTCTCGAAAGCAGTTAAGTCAGTCAATCCTGGTCTAGGTAGTATTTATCTCATATTTGGTCTTCATCTGAGTTCTAGTGTGTTTGTCTTTCTAGTATCGTTTATTTGTCCGTAATCTTTAGTGTCTTGTCTTCGTTCATCTTTGTGTGTGTTTACGTATTTGTGTGTCTTTTCAGTCTTCGAGTCGAGTCAGTATTTAGTTGTTTTATTCTAAGTTGCATGTCCTAAAATCAATAAAAGTAATAAATAAAATCATCTCTTGTGTTACATCGGTTAGGAGTCAATAAAGGTTCAGTATCGAGGGTCGCCGCCTTTTGTGTCCACGGTTCGATAACTCGGGCTTACCGTCTTTACTACGAGCGACCGGTACACTTGCCGTGAGCGTGTGATTTAGTTGTGAGTCCATTTCTACATTTAAAACTTGGTTAATTTAATATATATATATATATATATATATATATATAATGTCACGCATCAGTCAGCATACACGTGTCATCACCAGGTTCATTGTCGTGCCGAGCCCGTAATGGACCGTTATGACTCGTGACGGTCCGTCAGCACCGTAACGGACCGTTATCTACTTGTGATGGTCCATCACATACATTATTTTCCATTTTGTCATTTTTGGTCCTTGAACTTTGGAACTTTACACTTATACCCCTTGGGCTTTTCCTTTGAACACTTTTAGCCCCTATAATTCTTGGAGAATTTTCCGAGTGTTACAGTAGTCCTCACGGATAGGGAGGAAATGAGCAGACTTTGTCAGGCGATCAACTATGACCCAGATTGAGTTGTGTCTGCTAGTGGTTCTAGGAAGTTTGGTGATGAAATCCATAGAAATTTGCTCCCATTTCCATTGAGTGATTTCAGGTTGCTGGAGTAATCCTGAGGGTTTCTGGTGCTCAGCTTTGACTTTCAGACAAGTAAGACACTTCCCAACATACAGAGCTATATCTTTCTTCATTCCGGGCCACCAATAAAAATCTCGAAGGTCTTGGTATATTTTATCAGAACCAGGATGAACCGAGTAGTGGGATTTGTGGGCTTCATCCAAAATGAGTTCTCTAAGGTTATTAAAACTAGGAATCCATATTCGACCCATAAAGTAGAGAACTTCATCGGACTTGGGCTCTAATTGATTCTCAAATATGCTTGCAAGTTCAGTCTTCAAATCAGTTCTGACAAGGGCTTGTCTTTGGGCTTGAAGGATTTGGGCTTTAAGGCTAGTTTGAACAATCATTCCCAATGCACGAATGCGTGAGGGTTTGATTCTATCCTTCTAGCTGAGTGCGTCTGCTACTACATTTGCTTTACTAGGGTGGTAACGGATCTCGCAATCATAGTCACTCAGTAGTTTAACCCAACGTCTTTGTCTCGTGTTGAGTTCCTTCTGGTCGAAGATATGCTGTATGGTCTTGTGATCAGTATAAATAACACATTTGGTACCATACAAGTAGTGTCTCCAAATTTTTAGAGGAAATACTACAACACCTAACTCAAGATCATGAGTGGTGTAGTTCCCTTTTAAAATTTTGATATAAATTTTAAGAAAAAACCATACGTTTTAAGCTTAATCACAACCTGTATTAACAAAATATAATAACCAAAACACCAAATAATAACTCAAGCTCATTTTCTTGAATACTTTGGGTATTTAGTGAAGATTTCTTAAAAGAAAATAAGACGCAGATGTTGAAAGGAAGTAAAACTATATACCCGTTAATAAAATATGCTCAATTCAAGATATATGAAATAGTATCAAAGAACCAAATCATTTTTCTATGTGTTGTACAAGAACACAAATCACTAATTCAAACCCAAATCTTGAAGCTAAAGTCACAAAATCCAAAATTGATTGCAAAACCAGAATCATATTACCTAAAATATCAACCACTTGAAGATTTGAGTGGAATATGTTTCTACAAAATTTATTTAGAATAATGCCCAGTTTAAGATTTGATGGCAATCTCCATAATCCTAATAATTTTCTCCAAAATTGATGGCAATCTCCACGAGCTGAATCCGCCTTCAATTATCCCTTATACGACATCGTTAACGCCGTCGAAATCTTAGACGCCTCCTACTCTTCATTCCTGATTCAATCGTTCCCATTGCAACAAGAGGAAAGACGATGCAGATTGATCGAATACCTTGGTTCGAATGAACACTTCAGGGCTCGGTTGTGAAATCATAAGCCGTCGTCGACTACAAGCGGTCACCATCCCAACCCTAAAATTACCACCGGAATCCAAATCGTATATCCCCTGCAATCCATCATTTTCATCACCTGACTAACAAATGGCGGAAATATCATCACCATAGCAATCCATCGTCGCCGTCTCTTCGTAATCCAAATCGTATATCCCCTGCGATGTCGCTGTCTCTTCGTAATATCATCACCATCGGAAATCGCTTTCTCACCCTAAAACTCCATCTCAATTTTAGAGATTAAGATCCGGAAACATGTATAGATTAAGCAAATTGTATCAGTGAAATCCGTCGGAATTGCAAGAACCCTAAATTTAATTGAAGGGGAGAAAGAAAAGTAACGATGGAGTTGGAGTAGGGAAAAGAGAGGTAAAAAGACAGTTATACCCCTCACGTGAGTGGCATGTGACCCGAGTTAACACCTCAATTGGATGGGGGTTAATGGAAAGGACTTAAAATGTGCAAAAGTTTCAAAAAAAGGACATCGAGAGTAATTTTTAAAAGCAAAGGACATAATCTGTAATTTTGTATAAAGTTAAAGGACATAATTTGTAATTTACTTTTTTTTAATATTAAAATCCTTTTTGATAATCAATCATTTAAATTTACTTAAACATTTAATTATTTTTTTTAGTTTTACAAATTTTACAAATATTACTAATCCATTTTTGTTTAAAACATTATTAATGTAATCAATTATTAGGAATTGGAATTAAATTGATATATTAAATAAAACGAGGCTTGTACATTAAGTCGAAGTAAGATTACATGAACTAGAATCATTACAATTTTTAGAGATGTCACACTCACGCACGCGGCAATTCAAAATACGAGATGGTTAACGAGATTATACCTTTAAACTTGGATGACTTGTGCAAATCGAATCACCAAAACACTTGCCTTCTTCCTACCCTTGTCCCCTTCAAAACCCTAAAATCATAAAACGCTTATTATGATTATCTTGGACTCAAAACACGCAAACAATGCCTAGGGGATCGTAAACATAGCTCGGATTGATCACGGAAAGCGACCCACGACTAGATCCCCTCTCCTTTTCTCGACAGCCGCAAGCAACTCGAATGGGGTTCTCCCCCTTGCGCCGTGAGCTATTAGGGTGTAACACCCTCGGACCGGGCTTCGGCCCCTTGAACGCAATCGACTCCCTCCCTCGGGCTTGGCCCCTCTCGAATCATTTTTAATACCATCCTACTATAATACGATAATTACTCGCTAACCCCCTCCGGATATATTTACATAAAAAGAAACCCCTGCATTTACGTCTACGGTTGAGCCTCGTCAAGTTCTCGTCACAATTCCGTCCACTAATTACACAAATACACTAATCCCGTTTAATAGGTAAAAACCCGGGATGTTACAACCCTCTTGTGGAGAAACACTCGAAAGGTACAAAAACCAAATCATTGTTTTTAAGAAACCCGTTTAACCATTTGGGACAAAATCTTTGAATTAACATTTAATCAATATTCTACTTCTCTAGGTATAATCATGCATGAGTTTGCTTGAGGACAAGCAAAGTTTAAGTATGGGGTGTTATATGTGTCATCATTTATACATATTTTACATGCACAATTATCCCCATATTAATCACACTTATAAACAAAATGATAGGAATTGATACTTAATCTATTTAATTATGTTACAACACGATATTTATCCATTGTTTGCAAAAACATGAAGAAATCACTCAAAATCAAAGGAAAATCAAGGGAAAATCAACACCTGGAAGCCAATCGGACGTTCGTGCACCCAAGAAGTCAAAGCAGGAAGTCAAAAGTCAACAATAGTCAAAATGAAAGGATGCACGGCCGTGCAAATGGTGAAAAGTGGCCCTGAGCCTGCCAGACCTAACAGACCTAACAGATTCCCTTACGTGTAAGAAATGGGTGCTTTGCACGACCGTGCATTCCAATGCACGCACGTGCATTCCAATGCACGCCCGTGCATTGCCCAGATCTTTGCCTGTAAATAATAAGCTCACTATATTGTTTTAGGTTTCCAAGATTGAGGGATGTGAAGGCCCTAGTGCTCTGCTAGAGCCGGAACTCTCTCAGTTTTGGTCCGTTTTAGCTTTTCTTTGTTTATTTTCCTTTTTAGTCTTGTAATATGAAATATTTCTTCTCATTCGAGTAAACAAGAGGCAACCTATACCCACTCTCCCTTTGTGTTGGAACCCTTCCACACATTGTCTAAGGGTTAGTGGAGTCACTTGTATGGTCATTCATGGTTAGTCCTCTTACGTTGCTCGGGTTGGTTGAACTTTAATTAATTAATGAAGTATTTTTAGTATGTTATGTTCCTAAAGTCTTTATTTTATTTCATCTTAAAAAGACAATAACAAGTGATCTTTAAACCAACTTAATAATCTTAAATCTTGTGAGTTCCTTAAGCAAGACTTCTTGTTTGCAAAGCTTATTCGAGTTTGTATGGTCTATATACAAATCTTGGTGCTAGCAACGCCCGAGTTAGTATTGATTTATTATTATTGGTGAAAAGAAGTTAAGTAGTTTAAATGTTTGCATAAATAATAAACTTCCATGCATGCCCTAAACGTGTACTTGTGCCTTAGGTTGGTGAATTCACACGTTTCAGTTCAAAATAATGCTTGCCAGATAAAGTACATTCAATATATATCAATAGGTAGCTAACCTACGTTCAAGTTACTAAAGCGCTCGCAACCGAAGCTGACTGTTTTGTGTTTGATGCCTTCCACCATGTCTATCAACAGTGGTGATGTGTTAGGTTAATATTACACCCGTTCGACCTCTAGTCGAGTTAGCGTGACTAACGCAGGTGGGGTTTGTCAAACCCAGTAGTACTACTCAAGATTACCTCGCTAAGTTCATATTAAACGGTTCGATGTGTAAGGACTTTCATGATAGAGTGTTACGCTTAGCTTTAACAAGTGATATATAAGAATTACAAGTATCTAATGTTTGCATCATGTTTTCTCCCCTTAGTTTAAAACAGTAAAGGGGCCGTGAAACTCACCTGAGATGTGTAGTGTGCAGCAAATAGCACCACAACAAGAATGCAATAAAAACCACAAATGGATTGCACGTGGACAGTCTACGAATGCCCTAGAATATGATTACGATTGTTAGGGATACGTAGGAGTATGTGACGACGATACGGAAAGGTCGGACGTTCAAAAACACACTTAAGATTAACGAGTGGAAATCTTGATGTCGGGATTAGTAAATCCCCAGTTTGGTATCCATTACGGATGTGGTATGTGTGAAACACCACTAAACACGAGATAATAATATTAAATAATAGTTCGTGTGTTTTTGTGAACAAATTAAATGTTTAAATGATAATATAAATAGTTATATTATTCTTAAAATAAAAATAACATTTAGAATGAATTAGAATTTTAATCCCGAGCACACGGGTGTTTTCCGGTGTCAAACCGTGTTAATATATCATTATAATAATATAGAGATTGATTTTATTTAAAAATATAGTTTAAAAAGCTGCTTAAAAATAAATATGGGTTGTGGGACTCGAACCTGGGTCTCTCCCACAACATCACAGAGTCTTAACCAGTCCGCCCGCTAGGGTATCGCGTACAAAGACCGGATCAGATTGGTTTTAACCTTCTGAATCCCCGTGTTCTTCCCCCTTTCGCAACCCGAACCGAATCCACCCCTGGATCCCTCAACTTCAGCCACGACTGAACACAAAGGTTTAGGGTTTTTGTTTATTGATGATTTGCGAACCTATTGACAAGTTTAATTGCAAAAACATTAAGTTTAGAATCGTTTATCGGATGTTGTAACATCCATGTTTTTTCTAATATTTTATGTCGTGCAATGAATGACAATTTCAAACTCCAATTTTACATTCAAAACTTGTGTCACAACATTTATTATTCTCATGTGCAATAACTATGATGTATTATCATAGTTATATAAGTACATACACACGTTTTACCTTGTTACAATAACATCTGAAATAAACCTCCATTATCTCATAAACCCCGAGGACCAAAACCGACAAAACTCAAAACAACATCAAGACGACAAACCCCAGGGACTAATTCTGTCATTCCTCAAACTCAAACACCAAACTACAAGGATTATTTCTGTATTTAATCAAAACTCTAGTAGACACGGTCGCGCCATGCTCTGGCACGGTCGCGCCCAGAAGACACGGTCGCGCCGTTGCTTGAGCACGGTCGCGCTAATTCCAGGCACGGTCGCCCAGAAGACACGGTCGCGCCGTTGCTTAAGCCCACAGACACGGTCGTGCCTAATTCCAGGCACGGTCGCGCCTCATGCAGTAAAGACGCCAGTTCAATCCGTAACGCCTCAAAACATACGAATTCGCAGCCATAATTCGACATTGATGATTCCGGATATCATTAGGCCGTTTCTAACCGTTTGTTAATGCCAATTAACTCGAATCAATTCCAATTATGGATTCTAAGACATAACCGTCGAAACCCCCCCACACCTATCGAATTCGATAAATTGGTGTGAACTTTCACACAAACGAACAATTCCCATGCCTCATCCGCACCTCTCAGAAGCTGCTGCACACATCATCTTGGCCGGAAACGAAGCCAGAGTCGCCGGAGATCGAATTGGAACTCCGTTTGGTCAAACCCCACCAATTCGACATCGTTAGAGGTAAACAATCACATCCTCAGCTTCGTTTTACCCACTGATCGAGAGCCCTAAACTAATTGGAGCTTACGTCACTGTTTTGAACTCGAATCAGATCTAGGGTTCGTAACATACACGTTTTAATCGAACTACACCCTAGACAGAACCTCAACCCAATTAAAATACATGGTTATGTTCGCAATACCTTATTTATCAAAAGCCCTATGATTTTCAACGTTAATCTTATAAGATTCGAGCAATTTTGTTTCTGAATTTGACCTGACACGGTCGCGCTAATCTTCTAGCGCGGTCGTGCCTCACCGAGCACAGTCGTGCCCCGTACCTGACCTGGTCGTGCCTACTAGCCAGACAAGGTCATGCCCTGAAAACCATAGACGCGGTCGTGCCGGTCACGAGCACGGTCGTGCCTGATGAACAGACCCCGGTGATGCCTTCTGACCAACCACGGGCGCGCTCCAGACCAACACGGTCGCGCTCACCAGCCTAGGCACGGTCGTGTGCAGGTTAATTTCGTTGACAAATTCTTGTTTAACAACTTATTATTTTCTAAACGATACTTGATTATTATATTATGATATTTAGAACTCAGAAACGACCCGTAGGCTCGGGTGTGGTTTTATAACTTATATTTATAATATTTCCACTTTTAATAATGTTATTTATATTGTTTTCAAACCACGATTTCGTATAAAATAATATGTTAATGATTGTGTAACACTTTACAAGGTAAAATGAGTTCTTAAAATAAATATCTAATTAGGGTTTAAGCTTTAAACAAATGTAATAATTTCTTAAATATATATACTAATATATATTTACACTTCCCTTTTTAAAGGCACATTATTTATTTATTTAAATCATTTATCTATTTTCAATAAAACCCTAAAACAATTATTGTTTCCCTAATTTTTTTTTTTTTTTTTCATTACATCCTTTTTCATTCAAATACAAACACCAAATTACACAAATCCATTTCATGAGATTTCATAAACATTCTGTACAATCCCTACATCCATTCAACTAGATTTTTACTCAATCCCTTTAGAGCTCAATACTTTACCTTAGACTTTTGTGCATATCATTGATTAGATACATAAATTCAATATAGGTCGACGTTGTGATTGAACTAATCACTTGTGCTACCTATTGCTCGTGTTATCTTCAAACAACAAATACAAGTGAGTTTACATAGCCCCTTTTTACACTATTTACATTTTTGGGGTAAAACATGAGTACAATTATACAATGTTTACAAACTAAATAATACAATTCCACCCTACATTCATGTATACAAATTTGTGCTTTGTGCTTGAGTACTAGGTGTGTAAACTACTTGTATGCTATTTCATGTGCAATCATTAACTATTCAAGCCGACGGTATACAATGATAGATCTATTGAGTCTGACAAACCCACCCAGGTAGGGTGATTGTTACCGACAACACATTGTGGTTTTGCATGCTAGTTACAAAGGTTTGATTGTACAATTTGGTTTCACAATAGTAACTCTCCATATTTGCCTTATTAACCATGATATGTATGGATTGTATACACGCAACATAATGATACTATTTAGAGTCAAAACCTATGTATGCTCACCAACTATTTATAGTTGACCCTCTCATTTCAAACATGTTTCAGGTACTAAGCTTTGAGATCATATTCAAGATGCTACACATAGGAATTGAGGGCCTAGTTAAATAAATAGATAAATCTTGTTGATGTATTTCTTTTTCCTTGATTGTATTAGTTGAACTCATTATGAAATTCAATAAACTTAATATATGGAATTTTAGTCAAACCCTGTGCTTTTGAACAGTCTACATGTCCCGCCCCGACGTTTCCGCCGTCGGTTGGGGTGTGACAGATGTTTTAAAATCCGACGAACCCTAGGTTTACCAAGAATCAAATCAGTTAAATTCGATAAGATTGCACGCTGTATTCATGGGGCTTTCAACGAGTAGGAGATTGCGAATCTAACCATGTAGTTTAATTGGATTGAGGTTGAGTCTAGGTTAGGGTTCGATTAAACCAAAATTACGATGAACCCTAGAATCTGATTGCATTCAATTCAGTGTTGTAAGCCCCAATTAGGTTAGGGCTTTTGTTCAAGGAGTGAAAACGAATCTGCAGGTATGATTGATTACCTGAATTGAGTTCGAATTGACGGAGCTCGACTAAAACACAGCCGCGACCACGACGGGTTGCTCTCTGGCATCTCCGGCTGCTTCTCCGATCAAATTGGAACGTGCAAATGCTTCTGAGAGGTGCGAACAAGGTGCGCAGGCCGCAGAGTGTTTGATTGTGAAATGGTAATCGAAATTGGTCTAATTCGAATGCTTTTGCTATAGGGTCGACGGTTACAACTTTAATGTTCTTAATTTGATTAATTTGTCATCATTAACAGTCCATAATGCTTGAAATCGGTTCAATGATGGTCGACATCATCATTTCTATGCATTTCAGTTACGAATTGGAACATACTTGGAGTTACGGGTTTGATTTTGGATCAAGGTCGATTTTGACTTTCCAAAGTCAAACAATTGAGTTTAGGGTAATTACAACATTGGTCCCTGAACTTTCATGTGTAATTGTTTAAGGTATGGCAGGTCTAGTCCCTGGGGTTTGTGAGATAATGGAATTTGAGTTAATGGGGTTAACTTGAAATTGTCGGGTGTCACATCATCCCCTAGTTGAAAGAATTTTCGTCCTAAAAATTAAGTGACGTTGCTAGTTAAATAAATTTTTTTTTCTGGATGTCACACTTATGAAACGTGTCGGTATTTCTTTACTTCTCTTGTGTTAGCTTGCAGAGGACTTCTAGCGGAAGCCACGGGGCTTGATCTTGAGAATGAAAGTTTTATTTATTTAAAATGAATTTATAAGTAAAGACAACTATTTTAAGAATATAAACTGTTAGGTCCGAGCATTTATAAAGTAACTTTGGAGGCGGTTGCGCATTCCGACTTTTCAAAAGAAGTTACACGACATGGTGTACGCCTGTCGACATGATAATCTTAGTCCGAATAATAACTCACGGGACAGCCGACGGACTTGAGACCCCGTTAGGATCCCGAGAATTAATAGGAGCAGTTGGCCGACCGTATCCACTGTTCCGTTATGAAATACTAACTCCCCTGTCGAAATAGTTAGTACTAGTAACTTTGACCAACCTTACTAAAATATAACGTTAATTAATAAGTGATAACAACCGGAGTAACACCTTAAACGAGATAATATTTCTAATTACGTTTCTTATCATTTTTACTTTCTTTTAAAACAAAAGCCCCTCTTCCAACTTATTATCCTAGTCAGACAATAGCGAGGGTTGAGTAAGGAATTCGTGTCTATGGTTCGATACTTGGTTCTTACCCAGACTATACTACGCTACGATATGTACACTTGCCTATTGTGTGTGTGTTTAGTTGAAGTATTTATCATTTTAATTTATAAATTTAAAACTTGATTTTGTGTAACTCTAAACCGAACATTAAGTAAGAATATATATATTTTATGTCTCTCATATTTGGCATCAAGTTTTTTGAGCCATTACCAGGGATGTATTTATTTATATATTTTTATATTATCTATTACACTAAAACACGCTATTATTTAACAACCGTTTTCAAAATCAACCTTCGAAGTTTAAGTAGTTTTCTGCATAGTTTACTAAGTAATCGTTAAATAGAATTATTCATGAATTCCCTATGGATTCGGCTAACCTTACTTTCCGTACTACAGTCTAAAGTAGCTAAGGATTAGTATTTAACTATGTTTTTGATTAGCCTTCGACACGCGGTCAGCATACACCCTACTTTTCACATGTTACAACTAAGGAAGTGTTTAGCAGACGAAGAGGCTCATGTGCCTCTTGATGATATTGAGATTGATGATAAGTTAAACTATGTTGAGGAACCCGTTGCTATACTTGGTTGGAAGGAGAAACATTTGTGAAATAAAGTTGTTAAACAAGTGAAGGTACAATGAAGGCACGAAAAAGGTTTTGAAGCTACTTGGGAATTCGAGACGAAAATGATGAAGCATTACCCGCAGTTGTTTTATATACAACAGGATACGAAACCTGTAATGCCCCGAATTCCTGTCTAATGGATTGCATAGTTTGTAAAACTTGTACGTTTGAAAAGAAGGTTTAATTTCACGACTTTGGGAGGGATTTTGTCAACTAATGAGTTATTGGAGGACTGGAAGGTAAAATCTATTGTTCAAGGAGATAAGGGGCCATGAGAGAAACTAGAGGGTCCTAAGTGTAATATTTTGATTTCCCTCCGTCAAAAACCCTAATATCGCAATTCTGTTCCGTCTTTGGCATACGAACACACTCTTGGGAGGAGCATTGCCTCAATATTCTCAGGTAAACAACTCCTCACCTCCACTCATTCGTCGTTGTGTGATCATGTAACTCGTAACTCTCGCAACTACGGTTTTAGGGTTTACAAGAAAAGCAATCCAGGAACAAGGAGAGGGGAGACGAATCTGGGAACACGACTTCTCCTACCTCCGGCGACTGTGAACTGCAGATGGATCTGAACCTGCACGTGGAGCAACAGAAGCAAGAGGACAATACCATTATTCACGCAAGAGCTGGTAAGATTTAAAACGAGATGTTTCCTGTTTGATTTCAATGGGTGGTGATCATGATAATTTTCTACCGTTGAAAAATATGTGATAATAGAACTAATGAGCCAAATGCATAAAAAAAAAGTTTAAAATTGAAGTGAAATTGAGAATCCTGACATGAGATTGTGTTTGTGAGCTAACCAAAATGAATCATGGTATTTGTGTTTAGAATCGAATATTAATGCATATAACTTAGTGAGTGATCTTGGTACATTACTGAGGGAGGGTTTGTTGGAATGCAGACACATGTGCATTACGTGCCAGTTTAGCCGTTTGCTGCTTTGACTAAGTTTGAAGATGTCAAGCACGTGGAATATTGTTTTTTGTTTAATTCTCATTTTGTTACCGAGTCTTTTGTTAATTTCCTTATTAGGTAGCTGATTGTTATTAGTTTCCGTTTGTTTACCGTTCGCTATTTAAAGCATTGAAGTTCATGAATAAGATATCAGTTTCGTTCATACATGTGTTATCACTTTAACAAATTTAGGTGTTCTTTTTCTCTGTGATTTAGACTGATACATATGAAAACTAGTTAGCACTCGGTTTGATTTTACCTTTTTTAATGAATTTCTTAATAAAAACACGCATTATCAGGTCAATTGGGAATTGAAAATATAGTGGGTCCCCATGCTATACCTGGGCTACTTAGACTTCCGTTCGCGCTACGAATGAAAGACGTATGTAAGCATAAAATTAAAGACAAAGCTTACTTAACATTGATAAATTGAGCATTGATTTTTTATATTTTGTTAGCTTGGGAGTCTTGTACACAATCAAAGACTACAAGATATTAGTGTGCAGTCAGGCGCCACCATCCTGATTCTTTCTGGAGATAACATGAGGCGAAATCGTCTAGCGGAATTAGAGTTATGGGGGACTCTAGCGGCCATTAGACATGCAAGATCTATAATTGAACGTGTTATAAAACAGGTCAGTTCAACTATTAGTCAAATGTCATTTATGTACTTTCCTATATTTTTGACTAGAATTATTCTTTATTTAATTAGTGTAAATTAGTGTTCTAAAATAGCTCTACGGTCTATTTCGAATTTCTGTATGTATGTCTTGTACTCTCCTCTTTTGAAGATCAAGAAAATCATTTGAAATCATATGGTATCAAAGCCACTGCTCTATACCATATTTCAGCAGCCGTCGACCAAAGTCCACGGCTTTTTGACCGCACCCGTATTAGCTTCAGGCGGATCTCGATTCTGCCCTCCTTCCCTGTTTTTCTTTTTTTCTTTTCCCGGTTCTCCTTCTTGCCGACAATCATGGCTGATGGATGATGGCAATGATTTACCATCGACCAAAACTCAGTCCCTGTCTCCTATTCTTCACCCAGTGTACACTGTCACGAACATTCAACACAAAATCCGAGTTTTGGACGATACTAAAGTATCGCACTTATCATGGGTCAAGCCTTTTCTACTTCACGCTCGAGGCTATGACGTTCTACACCATATTGATGGAACCCCGCCTCTCGCTACAACTGACCCCTAGTTTGATTCATGGAATAAAATTGATGCTATCATCCTACAGTGGACCTACGGGACACTGTCGGTTGAACTACTAGTAAGAGTGGAGACTGAGTCCACTGCATTTGAAGCCTGGACTCGTATCAAGAACATTTTCTTGAATAACAAGGGCTCCCGTGCAACAGTCCTTGAACACGAGTTCATTAGTCTTGTGCTGACAGCCATGCCCTCCCTTGAAGCGTGCTTTCAGAAGTTAAGGAGATTGTTGACAATTTGGCTGATGTGGAGAGCCCCATGTGTTAAAACCTTTTCCATCTGCAGCTGGTCCGGGGGTTACCCCCAGAATATGATACTGTTGGTTCTGTCCTAAATCAACAGTTGCCTGGTTGGGAAGAAGCTTACAGCATGATTCAATTGGAACAGCAACGCAAACAAGCACGTGAGCCACAACAGCCCATTGCAACCGTTACTGTTCATGATCAACCTCGTGACCAACCCTACGATCAGCAGCGTCGTGACACCCAGCCTCGTGGCCAGGTACCGCGAATAACAATCGGCGCCAAGGCCCAAATGCACACAGGCCCAATCGCGGACCATCTGGGTCAGCCCAGCCCACTGGCAACTACCCTTCTCGGCTTCTCGTGGTGCTCACCCACCCTGGTCAGCCCAAATCCTTGGTTGTAATCAGAACTCAGATTTGCTATGAACAGAGGAGAACTAACTTTGTATTTCTCAAGTTTAAAAGTTACAATACATGGTGATGGCCAACCCACCGGCAAATCGAATATGTTAGCCGTTGCGCTAGACGGCGGCTCAATCAGGTCAGAATATGGGGTCCAAAATGGGTCAATTACACTCAGTCGGATACGGATGAAAACCCGGTGACTTGAAGACTCCACGCCAATATCCCGCACATGCAGCTCACGTCCCACAACATGTTTTAGTTTGAACTAGAATTATCTCAGCCGCGCGTTGCGGCGGGGAATTCTTTTGTTATATGCAAGTATTTTAACGTTTTTGTAGATAGGGCAGGGCAGGGCATACTTAGTGATATTATTAACAAAATACGAAGTATGACAAAAGTTTGTTTCTAATGGGCTGTTTGGTAGCCTCTTAATGATTCCATTAAGAGGCTACCTCTGAATCGGTCATAGGCTCTTCGAGGTGACGTGCGAATGAGGGTCAATATGTGCCTTGCACATCTCATGGGGCGAGAGAAGGTTAGGGTTCGGCATAGGTGTTTCGGGTTGACGTTGTGATGAATCAGACGCAGAAGCAGCGATTGTGACATTGGTAGGAATCTCAGAGATAGCCCTTCGATTGGTTTTTGACGTCTCCTCCATCCTCCGATTTTCTGCGTAATCTCTATCTGACTTTCAGTAATTTCAAGGAGAAGACCTTCCTACTTTAAAAGCATTTCAGTCATGGAAGGCTTAGGGGCTTCATTTACCGATGTGCAGGGTTTTCGTCTCTTTGTAGGTGTTTCTTGGACTCCACTTTTGACTGTTTGACGATGACATTTTCTGTAGAAACACTAATTAGTCCTTCATTAATGCATTTTTTCTTTTTGGCTGTAATCAACACTTTTCAATCAACATGTAATGGCCTTGGTAAAATAAATAATTAAACAGGTTTTTATCTTCTGTTCCAACATGTGAATTAAGTTATAGTTGATCATATGCTATAAGGAATGTGCAATAAAATGTACTTGCATAGGAAATCGACGGGGAAGTAAAAAAATAAGTACCTACGTAAACGGTAAAGTAGTAGCCACAACGTTAAATCTTTTCTAGTAGACTCTGATAGCTACCACCTTGCGCACCTTCAAACGGAAGATATAGGGGAACAAACCATAAATGTAAGAACAAAAGGTTGGGAGACAAACGACTGGCTTTTGTACATAACATTTAACCTAAATGAAACCCTATGTCCTTGTCATCTAAACTTAAACAACAAAAACCCCAAACCATCAAGAAGACAAAACCAAAGTATTACATCAAACTCCACAAACCTGAGATTGTACCCCACAAACTATTATATCAAACGTAACAAACTCACGCAACAGAAGTTATAAAATGTACTTAGACATATTAGCATATTAACCGGTAGCAATAATCATTAGGCTAGACTTTAAAACAGGATTATCGCCATCAAAACACAATAAACTGTGTTTTAAGATATTCAGAATTAGTTTCTTTTGCCAATAGAATCAGATTAACACAAATAACATTTAAAGTGAACTTCATGTCTGATTTCTATCCCAGTTGACAACTTTTTTAAAATTTTTTAAATAATTTCAATCCCATAATACAAATAAAACCGCGACATTTCCACCGAGTACCGTTGGTCCTTCCTGGGAGAAGAAGGATAAGGGGGTTATAAAACATAATAAATTTTAATATTAAAACGCAAGGGGAAAATAAAATTAAAAAAAAAAAAATACTTCTAAAACGCGATAAAGCTGCTCAAAGCCTAAGTCATGCTATTTATGACCCGAACCCGTTATGACTTGAACCCGTTATGAACCGGTACCCCGCCCGACCCGAACAGCCCGTTGTGCCAGGTCTAGCTTAGTACCAAAGAATTTATCGAGATAGTGTTCAAAACAGATAAAAAACAAAAGAAGATTCACTTATTTTTTGTCAAACATAATGGAACAAACTGTAGCAAAAAACACTGATTGTTAATTAGATCACCAAAAAAAAACAATCCTTTAAACCTTTAACAGCTGCGCACAAATTATGCTTAACCTATTTCCAAAAAAATCAGACCATACCTACATTATTTTATCCGAATCACACTAAAACAACACATCCACCATGAACAAACTTTTTATAATTGTATATCTAACAACAAATCAAATATATCCCAAATGTACAACATTTTAAGCAATCAAACTGTTTTTAATTAGCTTGATCACTTGTGACAACGGTTATAAAAATGAAATAACAATTAATAGTTAATATTAAAAAAATGGCTAGATAGTTATATAGCAACCGTTTTAAAAATAAACATAATGATCTTCAAGAACTCGAGGAGGTAGCGAAGACTGACCTTGCATAAATGGTGTACCTGAATCTAGTTATCCAACAAATTTAACACTTGCAAATTTGCATTTATATACTTTGTTAAACTGCAGAAATGAAATAAACTATTTCTTTGTATAATGATAAATTCAGTTAGGAGAACAATCACATCATATTCAAGCATAGTATTCAAGATTTTAAAATTTTAGTTGGTGAATAAAGTGGAAAATGGTCAATTGGAGATATAAGTTCCTTAAACACACACCAGTGGAAAATTATGTAAATGTAAGATAGCAACCATTTACTCAACAATAACTTGCATATGGATTAAACAACATCATACAATTTAAAATGCAAAACTGAAGGAAAAAGAAAATCAAAATCGGACTTACTTAGAAGACTGGGAAAACTTTATAGTATATCAAATGATTGTGTTGTGGTGTACATGAAGGGTTCATCATGTATTCGTTTCACAACTTCCATATGTAGAATTCTCATAACCAGATTTATCTTCTTAACATTTGCCTCATGACCTTCAAGCCTTTGGCAACATTGACCATTTCCATTACTAAAATAAAGACAGGAACAATACTTTAGAGTTCTGTATATTAAAACTAATTGTTGGCATCAACCACAGTTAACTTTTTGCAAGAACACTTCTATAGTAGCTTTGACTTTCTCAACTCTGCAGCTCAAATAGTGTCAACAGCAGCAATTAGAAGGAACATTAACTTTTATATCAATTAAAAGGAACATTAAGTTTTATATCTCTGATGACCCATATACAGCTAAGTTCAACAATTCACAAAAACAAACGCAATAACAGAGAAACATCATGTGAATATAGTTGGAAACTTATGTTTGCATCTTACCCTAGTGTAAACAATGATAGCAATCTCATGTCAAAATAGCTATGAAAAAACTCAAAGCAACCTACTTTGAATAAAACTCAAAGCGGCAATCAAGACTCTACCGAGAATAAAAATTAAAAGGCCGCATGGAAGAACAAACACCTAATCGAACCAGTATAAATTTTTCTGATAATTTAACTGGTTGAGACATCTGTAAATCTTACTTTCCTCCTTTAACCCTTCTAAAGATTAAAAGGGGATAAAATCATGCCTTTTAATTTCTACTGATAATAAAGGGTAATAGCAAGACTATAAAGATGCATGTCTTACAAAGAAAAAATGGGATTTTAGATTTGATTAGTTTGGGACCATTAAAATCCATGTAAATGACAACAACAAAATTCAAATGTAAGCATCTAATGGACAGATACAAAAAGAAACAATAGTTAAACAAATTAGAGCAACACAACTTGTTTAAAATAAAAAATTAAGAGCTTCTAGCTTCAGCATAAGTCAATCAGCACGATTTTAACAACAGCACAAAGCTTACGACTTACAGATTTTCCTCTCTACAAGCAAAATTACCAAGTTCAAACACCCCTATTTAATTTTGACTGGATATTTTTATCAAGAGTCTTAAACCCTACAAACCAATTCCCGATCAAATTAGAATAGTGGTACCAACAAAACTGTTGCAAAATAACCGGACTCCATTCTCAATATTTGACGAAAACTTAATTTATTAACTACAACGGAAACGTAATTAATTGTTCAATACAAATTACTTTTGATTGAAAAAGTTTATATCAAATTGATCATTGACGCTATTAGAATATAACAGACGCATAGTTATCAAAGCGCTAGGCGCACTCAAGGCTCACGGGCCTCGCCTGGGGCCTAGGCGCAAAAAAGGCGAGGGCCCGAGAAAAAAAAAGCGCATTTAAAAAAAATAATTAAAATATATTATGTATTGAAAAATAATGTTATTTTTCCAATAAAATAAAGAAAAGCTATTATATAACATTAAATATAATGTAATTAGTACCAAAATGTTCAAAGTCATAGACCAAAATCATCAAATACCTAGGAAATGAGCTTCAATCGGTATTGTGGAAGCTTTTATAAGCTCAACTTTAACCTAGGAAATAATCATAATAACAAAAAAAAAAAAAAAAATGCGCCTCAGTTCCCAGATGCGCGCCTCGCCTCAAAAAAGGGCCTAGGCGCGCGCCTCTTGCGCTTTTGATAACTATGAACAGACATATCGGTTAGGTTTCGTAGACTAACCCTAGAAACCCTAAATCAAGCACAGATCCAATCACGGGACGTATCTTCTCTATTGTTCTGAAAACCGAGATCTTCCTAACCAACGACGCCACCACCGCGCCGGAAGATATGTGAACTGACACTGCAGGATACACCACCACGATTGATCTGAAACTGAAATCCTAATCGAGAGTCCATGGATTAGTAGCTGTGTCTTCTTCAGATTTTGTGTATCGATAGAGAGGAGAAGGGGAGGCGGCAGAACCGTTTCTTTTTCGGATTTCTTTGTATTGAGGGGAAAGGAAGGATAACAACATTTGCTAAGAGACGTGGCGTTAAAAGCATGTCACTGCCCCAAACAAACCAACCACAAGAAACTGTAACAAACCAACCACAAGAAAGTACTACTCACGTGTGTCTGTAATTCATTTTAAAACAGGCTTCGCAAATTTCTATATGGTTTAAAACAAGCCTTAAGTGTTGGGTTATGAAGGCTTTGGCCAGGCCGATTGGGCTGGGCTTTTCTGGGCCACCTGCGGATGGGCCCCTTGGGCCTATTAAGGCTGAAAGAACAAGATCAGAAGCTGGCGGTAGCCTTAGGGCTGCTTAGCTCTATTTCTTGTTGATTAAGTTATTGCCTTATTTAATTAACCCTAATCTTGGTATTATATATACCCCATGATGTAATTGTATCTTTGAGCACCTAATAATAAAGAACCCTAGTTGCAAAGTGGACGTAGGCCAATCTTGGCTGAACCACTATAATTCTCGTGTCTCTACTTTTCTGTCTATTGATTGTGCGTGTTTGTGTGTGATTCCGCCGTGATAACGTCTCTGATTCCTAACAAGTGGTATCAGAGCTTTGGCTCGTTGTTTACACACGGTTCTTCGTTACTGGTTCGATCGCAGGAAGGGGGTTAAGGGCTGTTTTGAGAAAGGCTGCTGTGGTAGGCTGATTTGTTGCTGATTGTTGTCGAGATTAGGGTTATAGGAACTCTAGGTGCCGTCGCAATTAGGGGAGATAACAAGGGTCTTTTTCTGCTGTTCGATAAAGCCTCAAGGGCTGTTTCCATCTACCGACTGCTGCTGATCGGCTGATTGCAGCCAATTTTGGACTGCTGGTTATCGCGATTAGGGTTGTAAATCCCCTAGGGTTTTGGCGCAAGTGGGAGACAGGAGTAACAGGGGTTGGTTCGGATTTTTTTTGTGATTTTGCGATTAGTGTTCGATCTATTAAACCCTTGAAGTTGCTATTAAACCCTTGAAGTTGCTGCTGGTCACAAGTTTTGCAGGTGAAGCGCTGGTTCGGGTGTTTTGGGTTTTAGGTTGCTTGACTTCAGTTGGTGGACTTTTAATTTTGGTTTTTTCTGATTCTCGTTTGCAATGGCTGAAGACGGGAGAATTCGAATCGAGAAGTTTAACGGGACTGATTTTGCATGGTGTAAGATGCAAATAGAGGCGCTATTCGGTGAAAACGATTTGGAGATGACGTTAAAAGAGAAACCGAGTGGTTTGAGTCAGGCCGACGAAGTGATATGGAAATCTAAGGACAAAAGGGCGAGAGGTAAAATTGTACTGGCTTTGACGAGTAGTGTAGCGTTTAATATCAAGGAGGAAACCACGGCTCATGGTATGATGACGGCTCTGTCAAACATGTATGAAAAGCCGTCTGCCGGTAATAGAGTGTTCATGTTGAGAGAGTTATTCATGATGAGGATGAATGAGGAAAGGTACGGTTAGCAAACGGTCACATTCTTGATGTTACGGGCATGGGAGATGTAAATTTGGTAACGCCTTTGGGAACAATTTGGAACCTGAAGAATGTCCGGGTAATTCCTGAGTTGAAGATGAAACTCATTTCGGTCGGTCAATTGGATAAACAGGGACTGGAAGTAAGGTTTGGCAATGGCAAATGGAAGGTAGTTAACGGTAATCTGGTTATTGCTCGTGGGAAGAAGCGTGGGTCGTTATACATGGTGGAAGTACCTGCTGAGGACTCCCAATAAAGCAAGACAAAGTCTGGTTCGCTGAATCTAGAGCTAAGAAGGTTCACTTTGCAAACGTGAAGCTTGGAGCAAAAGAGATGTCAGTCGAATGTGTTTGGAAGTTTAAACCAGTCAGGGGACTTGGTGACAGTGGGAGCACGGGACGTGTTCCGGATACAGTCTCAAAGAGCCGGTGGGTTTTGAAGACAGGTTCCGACCGGAAAATTCTCTCCTGGAGATAGTTTGCAGGGTTTGAAGAGTGGTAATGGTCCTTGGTGTATCTCTGGATCCGGTGGAGTGTGCAAGACGGTGGAGACAAAGGATGGGTCTGTTAAGACTGCTGGGTTAGAGCTCGGGGGAGCTTCAACTGCCCCTTCATGTACATGATGAGAGGGGTGCTGCAACTAGGGGGAATCTGATGAAGTCTGAGCTTGTTTATGGGGACTGAAGGCTCGGGAGACTTTGGATATGGAGGATACTGGAGTTACTGGATCTGGGTTACTCGGATGGTGTTTGTGGACTGTGCAAAGCCTTCAAGTGGGAGATTGTTAGGTTATGAAGGCTTTGGGCCAAGGCAGGGCTTTTCTGGGCCACCTGCGGATGGGCCCTTGGGCCTATTAAGAACAAGATCAGAAGCTGGCGGCGGCCTTAGGGCTGCTTAGCTCTATTTCTTGTTGATTAAGTTATTGCCTTATTTAATTAACCCTAATCTTGGTATATATATACCCCATGATGTAATTGTATCTTTGAGCACCTAATAATAAAGAACCCTAGTTGCAAAGTGGTCGTAGGCCAATCTTGGCTGAACCACTATAATTCTCGTGTCTCTACTTTTCTGTCTATTGATTGTGCGTGTTTGTGTGTGATTCCGCTGTGATAACGTCTCTGATTCCTAACATTAAGAGCCTGGTATCAAAGATTTGCTAACTACATTGCTTCGTGTGGTTTTCGCAGCTCCTCCTGCGACTCATCCCTTTTCATTTATAAACAAGTTTCTTGGATAGCATACTTGTTACTCTATGTGGACAACACCATTCTTACTGCATCCGACAACCAACTTCTTCGTCACATCATTGCGTCCCTATCTAAAGAGTTTGCCATGACAGATTTGGGAAAGTTACATCGAGGTAACCCAGAAATCAGGAGGTCTGTTTCTCTCTCAGGAAACGTATGCTTCTGATATCATTGCTCGAGCTCAAATGCAGATCTGTAAACAAGTGCTACTTCCTGTGACCCCGACTTTAAACTAAGTGGCACATATCTTATTTCTGATGGCACTTTATACAGGAGCTTAGCAGGGGCGCTCTAATATTTGACATTTACCAGACCGGACATTTCTTACGCGGTGCAACAAGTATGCCTATTTATGCATGCACCGCGTGAACCATGTTCGTCTATGAAAGCTTTTGGGTTGGGCTGGGCCTGTTATGGCTGGAATACAATGAAAGGGTAGCCGGCCCTAATCTAGTTATTATAAATACTTAGCTATGTAATTGTAATTCTTTGTAGCACCTAAATAAAAAAGAGAAACCCTAGTTGCACCCGTGGACGTAGGTCACTTTGGCCGAACCACGTTACATCTTGTGTCGTCTATTGCTTTCTAGTTTATCGTTTGTGCGTGTGTGTGTTTGTTCCGCTGCGTACGATACCTACTTTGATTCCTAACAAGTGGTATCAAAGCTTTGGCTCGTTGAAACACACGGTTCTCGCACGGGAAAACAATCGGAGATGCTAAACAGAATTGCGATTAGTGCTGGACCAATCTGCTGAGTTTCTGGGCTGAAGTCGCAAGGCTGCTTGTGGGTTTTCTGAGTCGCCGCAAGGGCTGCCGGAAAAAAGGAATCGCCGTCGGATTAGGGTTTTGGGGGTATTGTTTTGTCTTTGAATTTTGGGGTCGCTGCCGTGATTTGGTCGCTACCGGGGGTTGATCGTCGATTAGGGTTTGGCTTAAATCCTTGAATTCGAAAATCAGGTTTAAATATTTCAGTTCTTTTTTATCAGTTGGTTGGAGTATTCTTCGGAAAATTGTTTGGTAGGGCTGATTGCTTTATTTTACTTCTGGTCGGTTTGATATTGTTACCAAGTTTCAGGTGCGTTGTTAAACTAGTCTGTTTACGGTTTTTTGAGACCGAGGAAAAGGGTAGTGTGCAATAGAACAACCAACAAGTTCAGCCCCACGACATTGCTGTGTTTGAACACTACTTTCAGTCTTGACTCGATTAGTAAACAGGGTTTGAGACAATGTCTGACAAGAAGGGAAGATTAGGATGTCTGACAAGAAGGGAAGATTAGGATTGATAAGTTCAATGGTACTGATTTTGCCTGGTGGAAAATGCAAATAGAAGCATTACGGGTCAGAAAGACTTGGATGAGGTACTGGAGGAGAAACTGGCAAGTATGACTAAAGCTGAGGAAGTTGTGTGGAATTCAATGGACAAGAACGCCAGGGGGGCTATTGTTTTGTCTTTGATGAGGAGCGTTGCTTTTAACATCATGAAGGAAACCACGGCTCGTGGTATGATGTTGGCTCTGTCAAACATATACGAGAAGCCATATGCAACTAATAAGGTGTTCTTGATGAAGGAACTGTTCACAACAAGGTTGAAAGAGGGAAGCTCAGTTACCGCGCATATAAATGACCTGAACTCGTTTATGTCCAGATTGTCATCTGTGGGAATCAAGTTCGATGATGAAACTCAAGCTGTGGTATTGCTATATTCACCGTCTGATAGCTGGTCCGGAACTAAGACCGCTGTCACGAGTTCTGTAGGGTCAGTGGCATGACGTTTGAAGGGATCCGGGACATTGTATTGAGTGGGGATACTCGCCGGAAGAGTACGGGCTGAGGATCTTCTTCTGAGATGTTACACATGGGCAAAGGAAGAGGAAATAGTAGGAACAGTGTGAGTCGGGGAAGGAGTTCGTCTAGAACTCGAAAAAATGTGAAGTGCTGGAGCTGCAATGAAATTGGGCACGACAAGAGTGAGTGTCCTGGTCCTAAGAGAAAGGATGTTAATAGTGTTGAGGCAGAATCTGATGACGCGCTGGTTTGCTGCGTAGAGTCTGCTGTTGATGCTTGGGTCATGGATTCTGGTGCTCCATTTCATGCTACCCGCTCCAATGAAGTAATGAAGAATCTAAAGACAGGTGACTTTGGGAAGGTACGACTTGGTAACGGGGAAATCCTTGAACGGGTATGGGTGACATTGATCTAAAAACATCTTTGGGAACTACATGGAGCTTGCGGAATGTCAAGTTGATTCCAAGACCGGAGACAGTTGAATTCAGTCGGGCAATTGGATGAACAGGGGCTAGACGTTAAGTTTGGTGGTGGAAGGTGATCGATGGGAACTTGGTTATTGCTCGGGGTTTGAAACGAGGATCGTTATACATGGTACCGGGGCCGTCTGAGGGAGTGACCACCCCGGTAAAGACGATTGGGAAGGTCAGGCTCGTTGAATCGGGTACTGCTAAGAGGGTTCAATTTGCAAACGTGAATCCTAGAGCCACGGGGATGTCAGCTGAGTGTATTCGGAGGTCTGAACTAGGTCAGGGATTTGGTGACGGTGGGAGCACGCGTGTTTCGGGTACATTTATAAAATACCGTTGGGTTTTGAATACCGGGAATTCGAATAGAAAAATCTCTCGAGGAAATAGTTTGCTGAGTTTAGTGTTTGTCCACCGGGAGTCTTTGGAGCCGGAATTGCGAGTCAGTGGGAGCCGGTTGAGATTGTGGATGGGTCTGTTATGACTGCTGTATTGGAGTTCGGGGGGAGCTTCAACTGATCTTTTAGGTAACTGACGATGAGAAGGGTCGTTGCAACTAGGGGGATTTGACATGAAGTCTTAGCTTGGGCTTGGAGAACTTGTTTATAAAGATCACTGGAGTTACTGGTGCGGAGTTTGCTTGGATGGTTTGTATGGGGCAAAGCTTTCAAGTGGGAGATTGTTGGACTATGAAAGCTTTTGGGTTGGGCTAGGCTGGGCTTTTGGGCCTGTTATGGCTGGAATACAATGAAAGGGTAGCCGGCCCTAATTTGTTTAGTTAGCCTTAATCTAGTTATTATAAATACTCAGTTATGTAATTGTAATTTTTTGTAGCACCTAGTTAAAAAAGAGAAACCCTAGTTGCACTCGTGGACGTAGGTCACTTTGGCCGAACCACGTTACATCTTGTGTCGTCTATTGCTTTCTAGTTTATCGTTTGTGCGTGTGTGTGTTTATTCCGCTGCGTACGATACATACTCTGATTCCACACAAACCACACTTCCAATTTCTTAAGCGCATTTACAAGTCGAAAGCAACCAGCGGGTCGGCACTAACTTGGGTTAGGAGTTGCGGGTCAAAAGTGGGTCAATCACATCCAATTGGCCCCGATAAAAACCCGCGATAACCCAACATGAAAAAGTATTCCATGCAACCGACGTTCCGTATCATGTAGCAACTTGCAATTTGTTTTCGTCCATTTCCACATGCAAAGTTGTCACTTGAAGACCCCACATTAACATGTGTCTTTGTTTCCCCCCACGTTTATTTCTATGCCAGTTTAGTATAATTAGTTTCTTTCCTCATTCCCATGTTTTCCATGCGGGTAGTTTTCAATGCTTTTCAAGTTGTACTTTTAGCTTCTTAGGTAGTACTTTAGCTTTTAACTTCCTCTAGTTTAGGACGTGAGTAGTGCAAGTTTTCTATATGTACTAAATCGTTTGTTAATGAAAGGGAGATGAGTTTGATGTTTAAAAAATGTTTTTTGGTTGAATTATCTCATTGGATTATGGGTTAATTGATCCTTCCATTGCTAGTTCAAGTGTGGCAAACTTGAATGGTGTTCTTTGGAATCTAGATTAGGATTGAGTGGTGAAACTGTATTTCAATTCGAGTTTAGAATTTGCTCAACGATTAGTTCGGGTGGTGTTTTATGTATCTTGAATTACCGTTGCTTATCCGTTTTCTATTTGAATTCAATTTTTATCCGTTACCCACTCTGAATTCCTATCATGCAGTTTCTCACTTACTCTTGATCTTGGTTTTAAATTGCGCGATGCGTTGCGATGCGTTTGGTCCCAAAATCCGATGCGCGATGCGTGTTGCGCGATGCGAGCGCATCACCTATGTGATGCGTTCTTTATTAAAAAAGTACTAAAAATTAGTTATACATAATAATTTTTATATTGTTAATACTTACACATAAAAACACACTTATAAAACATACGTAAACATTGAAACACAATTAAAAGTTAACATACTTAAAAACATACCAAGCAAACTTAATCCGTAGTCAATTAAGCTTTTATAACAATCAAAGAAAACAAATAAAGAAAAAAAAAGTTAAAAGAAGAAGAAAATAAAAAATCAGTAAAAGGATGAGATGTGGAAAAAACAAAACAATCAGAAAAGTAATATCAGAAAAAGTACTGCAGTCTGCAGCGTGAAAAAAAAACAAAAATAAAAAATCAGTAAAAGTAGGGTTTTTAATTTTACTACTGAAACACACTACCTCTCGATCAATCAGAGAGTGCTACATCACTTACTTTTATTATTTTTTATTATTTAGTTCATATATCTTTCGATCCATTTCTTCTCTAACATCATATCTCAACCTCTCTCTTTCTTTTTTCCTTTTTTTTACTTTCTTACCTGCAACTCAACATCTCCTTCTTCAACCCAAAAATCCAGCATGTGCAAGATCCGACCCAGTGCCGGAATTGAGCCGCATCAGACGCATACTGCGAAGACCGCATCTTGCGAGAATTGTCGCATCAAGCACGCAACATGGAATCGCATCGCATCAGGTGCAACGATGCGCTCTCAACACCGCATCAACCGCATCACGCATTATGCGCGCAAGATGCGCGCATTTTAAAACCAAGCTCTTGATCACTCCCTCCAAGCCCTCCAAGCTTACATCATATTCTGATGCCGATTGGGGCGCGTGTCCTGACTCTTGACGTTCAACCTCGGTTTATTGTGTATTTTTTGGAGATAATATTATCTCTTGGTCATCTAAACGCCAACACACACACGATCTCCCGCTCAAGTGCAGAAGCTGAATACCGCCGTGTAGCAAACACCACTGCCGAAGTTACCGGAACTTCCTTCTTGAGCTTTATGTTCCCATCCGTGATGCCGGTGTCATTTTTTGTGATAATGTTTCGGCTGTATACCTCTTAGGCAACCCGATACAACATCAACGCACAAAACACGTTGAGATTGACATTAATTTCGTGCGAGACAAGGTCCGTCTAGGGGCCATTCGAGTCCTACATATCCCTGCAAACTATCACATGCAGATATCTTTACGAAGGGCCTTCCTAGAGCATTATTTCAGCGTTTCAAGACCGGTCTGTGTATTTAACCCCAGGCTCAGACTGCGGGGGCGTATTAATCAAATGTCTAGCATGTCTTCTTCGACTGTCGTCTTCAAGATAAACATGGCACGCCCTGCTTTGACGTTCCACTTGTGCACAACTCCATTCGTATCCATTCTTGGTGCTTGTGTTTCAGATTTATTTCCTACAGATATTGTCCTTGCAAATAGGACTTCATACACGTAGCCCATGTGGTGTAATTCGTTTGGTTGAGTTTCCTTATGCCACCTCCTACCCGAAATTCTGCCACGAGTCTGATGCGAGTTTTCTGATAGAACTGGGACTGCTTCAAACAGCCGTAGGCCTGCCTTGATCGGATCTGGTACTGGACTCGATTGGACTGCCTTCTTCTTCAGTCTTGGATCTTCTTTCAACAACCAAACTGCAGATCGAGACTAAATAACAGTCTTGATCTGATTCCTGCTGTTGGTTCTGCGATTGGGTTCTCCCTTCACTTCTTCGATTGGAAACGGCTTCATCTGATCGGATTTCTGGGCTCTGCTGCAATCGGTATCTTCCCCTTCCCAAGCTCTGATACCGGTTAACCTGGCAGAAATTCTGGAACTTGAATCTCGACACTCAGGTTTGCGTAAAACGATTATGCGACTCTTTTTTTAAATGAAAAATTTCTGGATAAAAATCAAATAAACAAAACTAAAGGCACATGAGCAGCAAGAACAAAAGAAAAAAACACAGATTGAAACCAAAATTTGGGTTTCGACTTTATAAAAAGGACACACAAAAATTCGACTCTTTAAAACTAAACAAAGACTCGATATAAATAGACTAAACCTAGCTTAACCCCTAAGCTAAATCAAAACAAATTACTTCTAAAAATAATTCTCCTAAAATAAAGCAAATAAATATCAAACCAAAAATAAAACATTGAATCAATTTTGAGTAAATTTCTGCCAGCTTTTCTTTCCTTAATTGCTATTCCAAAATTAAGCCAACAAAAACAAGAATTTATACTATAAACTTGCGCAGCAAGCATCCTATTTTATCCCAACTAGGACTCAAATTCAAATTTATACTATAAACTTGCGCATCAAGCATCCTATTTTATCCCAACTAGGACTCAAATTCAAAACAGAAAAACAATTTGAATTAAACAAATACCTATCTGCTGACTTTACGAAAACATTTAGCCGACTTAATTTAAAGTCGTTTTAGACTTCTTGTTGACTGACATATTTCAGGTCAATGTTATCGGCTCTGACTCTTCACACGGTCCGGATATATGCACTTATACGTATAACATATTTTTCTTTATGTTAGGAGTTGAAGGTGGTGCTGGATCTGGATGGAAGTGGTGGGGTTTTCTTTCTGCAAGATGTCATTTTACTTCGTACGTGGTTATTTGGCTCTAAATGTTGTTTTAGGATATAGTTACTGAGATATAGTATTAAGGGCATTATTAACACATTTAACCTTTTGGCAGGCAGGGTTAGTAGATGATTTAATTGGTTGCTTGTTTTTAAACATGATAAAATTGGGAAGATGTTTTTGAGCTTCTTGAGGCAGGTTATTATCTTCAAAGTGAATATGGTTCTTGGGAGGATGGGTTCTTGTTGATGCTGACCCATTTTTAAGCCCTGTTGGGGAATGTGACTGCATTTTCCTTTTGTTGTTCAACTGCTGCACAAACTCAGTGATGTGGACCCACACTTGAAGGTTTACTTACTATAGCAGTGGTATATCTTAATTTGATGAATTGCCATATCGAAAGCCAATTGGGCTTTACAATCACCATATTCGTTTTTAAACTCCCCAATGTAGGGGTGCAAAAAAACTGAAAATTGAAAAAAACCGAAAACCGAATCGTATCCATAACCGAAAAAAACCGAACCGAATTGTGAATTCGATTTTCGGTTCAGTTATTAACGGTATCCGAATTGCGAATTCGGTTAACGGATATACCTCTTTTTTTTGTAATTCGGTTAGACATATTTCCAATACGGTTCGGTTTATTCAGAAATTCTTTTCTTTTGAAATCGGTTTGGTTAGAAAATTTTCCAATTCGGTTCGGTTCGGTTAACGGATAAGGGTTAAAAAAAATTCAAAACCGAATCGTATAAACCGAACAAATTGTTAACCGAACCGACGAATACCCCTGCCCCTATGGCTCTTGCCCAAATGGTTTAATAGAATTGACTTGTACATTTAGTCATTTAGGCCTTTAGATTGGTCACCGAATAAAGGCCCATTAACTTGGTTAAATGAAGAACGGGTATCCACTTCATATAAATATGTTCTATTAATCATACACATAAAGACTTGATCAATCGAAAGAAATCAACACATTCCAACGGTTTAATATTTAAGATTTTTTAGAACGGCTCCTATTAATTACCTATACCTGCACCTTGGAGTAGAGGTACACAAACCGGGTTCTTTTTTCCAAACCGGGTAGGGAGTGGCCGGGTAGAGTGGAACCGGTTCCGGTTGTTTATCGGGTTTTTTTTTCCGGTTTTAGCGGTTTTTTACCGGTTCGGGTCCGGTTCTAGAACCGGTGTAAAACTTAATAATAGGAACCGGGTAAGAACCAACGGGTTTTTTCGGGTCCTAACCGGTTCCACTGTAGACCAGGTAGGAACCGGTTCCAGTTCCCGTTCCAGGTAGAACCCTCGGTCCGGTTCCAGAACCGGTGTTTTTTGCACCTCTACCTTGGAGGATACCTCTTGAATAAAAAGCAGACACCATGATGTCCTTTAGAGAATTTATTATTCAAGTTGATCCGTAAATCTTACCATTAATTTTTTTTACATATTTCGGATAATTCATAGATGTTGGATATCGTCATCAACAAACTACCCTCAAACGTAATATTTTACCTTTTTTTTTTCCTAGGTACTAGGTGGACCAAAGCCATTGATATTGAAGGTGAAATAGTCGGTGGATCATAAAAAAAAGTAAGCTTGATCACTTTTGTTTCATATGAATCCGATGCAATCTGCTCATGGTGACAATTTCCTGCAAACATGATCGCATTTTTATGAAAATGTTTTACTCAATGACAATTTATAGTAAAAATAATGAATAATATTGTCTCGATCCCTATTCTAATAAGATAATAAATATTGTGTCACTTGTCAACACCATATTCATCTTCACAACCATTCAAAATCCTGCCGTCCTCCCCTTCATCAACAACAACCGACCGGGAGATTTCACCGCCATTGTCACCGTCCTATTTCTATTTGCCTTCCTTACCTCTTCACCCATTTTTTTATCATATCCACGGTTTCTGACAGACAATGCATACTAGAGTTACTCTCATGTTCTTCTGTTTGATGAGAGGTTGGGAGCCGGAAGATGGTGCTAGGGCAAAGCTTGAAGACGATTGTGTGATGTCACTTGGATTTTTGATTGCTAAAGTGGGTTAAGAACATGTATTGCAAGATTTACAAGGTACTCACGCTTTTTCTTCAGTTAGGGTTTTCTTTACGACTTTTAAATTAGATTTTAAGTTCGAACCTGCTAATCCTTTTTTGCAATCTTTGTCTTGCTTCGAATCCACCCTCTGCCATCTATGAGTTTGCCACTGTGAATCACCAGACCATGTTTCTGATTTCGATTTATGTTTCTGATTTCAATTTCTGTTTGTGTGTTTCTTTTTTAATCAATGGATTTGCTTTATCTCATTTAGATGCACAGACATGGAGGACTATGGATTCGAGTACTCCGAGGAGAAACCTGAAGAGCAAGATGTTGACATTGAAAATCAATATTATAATTCTGCAAAGTAGTTGGCCTCAGACAGCAGTGTGAGGAATGATTCCATCCATGATCCATGTTAATGTTATGTGATTTTTCAAGTATATGACTCATTAATTTGAAGGCAATCTCTTGTTTATGACTTATGTCATTTAATATTCTTTATAATTACATAAATGATTAGTCATGTGGTGTGTGTGCTCCTAAAATTCACTTTGTACGTGAACAGAACTCCAAGAATTTGATTGGCTACTAAGGTCTACAAAAAGAATTTTAAGAAAGCAACAGGGAAGAGGAACCCTCACCCCTTGTGTGAGGATGAAACCAAGTTACCATTTGATCTCAAGCCTGAAACAGCTTCGAGGGTTGGCCAAGGTTCCCAAAACGGATCACCATTGATTAACTTATGTTTTTTTTTGTCAGAGAGTGTGTGTGTCTGCATAGCAGAAACGGATCGAAACAAATGAACTTCAACTTTTAAATTTTTATCATATGTGCTTATTTTCATCAACGACGTCAAGTTCCTGGTTACAAAGGTTTTAGTCATTTGATCGAGTCTAATTGAACCCAGATCATAAACAGAAACGGAAGAAACGAACGAACAATTCTTTTATTATTACATCGAATTATTAGTCCTGGTTTGGTTTCATGGTTTGATCTTTGAATGATGGATGCAAATGGTAGTCATGTTTTCTAATATCCCATGATAGCACCAATTACTAGCATTTTCATTATTACAAAGAATCTTTAAATGACAAAGTCTTAAGAATAGTGTAATGCTCGTTCATTCTTTTCGCGTTTGTTTATTTATTTGATGAGAAAACCGATTAGGGCTTGGGGTTTCATACCCACGGCCGGCGACGTATTGATGATGGTAATGGTGTTCGACTGAGGTGGTGGTCCTGGGGTAGCGAGAGGTAGCAACGGTGGGGAGGAGGTGTGTGGTGGTGGCCGAAAAAGATAGGTAGGCGGTGTTGTGCGATGGTGGCGTCGGAGAAGGAGGAGCAAGGTGGGAGCCACGGGAGTGGTGCTTGACTGGGTGACGGACCCGACACGTGCAATGGCGGGGAGTGGATATGAATGGCAACACAACGGTGGTGTAACGTGGAGGAGGCATGGTGGAGGGCCGGTTAAGGTTATGCCTGAAGAACAAGGTGGTGGCGCATGGAGGTGATCGGACTAGAAATACACGAGGAAGAAGACAAGGACGTCAATGGTGATTAGTGGCGTGGTGGTGCAACGTGGCAACCGAGGTAACGCCAGTTAGGATTTTTAGTTGCATGATTACATGCAGAGGAGAAATCCGGCTCGTGTACGCATACTCGAGGTACGAGGATTTGCATGGTCACGTGCGTGCATGCATGCATGCATGGAAACCAAGCTCAGACATTCAGATTGCTAAACGGGTCAAGGATGATTCGGTTCGGACGAACATGTGAAACTAGGGTTCAGCAAGGACGAAGAGACGAGCAGAGGAGACTGAGCTTTGAGACTTAGTTATGTTATATGTGGTCAACGTATCTTTGGATCATGTCTAATCACGTGATCACGCGCTTGACAGGTTTGGGACTCGAGCGTGGACGTGCGAGTTACAAAGCAAGGACTAAGGCTCGACATATCCGGTGAGTTTCTAATCACCTCTTTAAATGTTTTAATTTTTTGGGGCTATCGTACATACTTTCGAGATGTGTTTTATTACATTAAATGGGTAACGAGCTTTGGGGTTTAACCCGATGAGTTATGAATATAAATATTCAAATATGGGACTAAGGGACTGTGTGTTGTCCATAGGGTGTGTGCGTTAAAGGGGGTATGTGGTCGTGGGTCGTATAGTGACTTAATAGATGTGAGTCGGGGGACGAGTTTACATGTCGGGCAGGTACGACTAGGTAGTGTTACGGGGTGCGCACGTACATAATATGTGCTTAGATAATGAGACATAATAAGTGTATATGTGTTGCTATTTTAGCAGCGTATTGTGTTATGAGTTAGTTGGGGTGAGTCGAGATAAAAGCTAAACGCTTATGAATACGTGTAGGATGTGTTGTCCTAGTGTTATGTGTGGGGTGCAGGTGTAGTTAATGAGTCATGTGAATGTAGTGTGATGTTATGTGATTTATATTAGTGTTGTGTTTGCATCGTTGTCTATATGACACGGCAAATGGGATTGTGAAGGACGAGATCCTTCGGGAAGTCACCTAAGGCGACAATATTCCGAAGGTTAATGATGAGCTCGGGGTGTGTCGAACGCCCTGACGAGGGTGAAGAGATGAGGTATGTGTTTGTATGTATGTATATATGTGTTAAATTGCATATTAGTGTTGAGTTATATTTATTATGCGTGCAATAATATTAATGCGATGTGTAGATGATGTTTATGAGGCGAGTAGAGTTAGATTGACAGTAGTGTCGGGATATTGATGTGGAGTTTATAATTGTCGTGTCAGTTGAATTGTGAGAGCCTAGGTCAAGGCTGAGTAAGTCTGTGTCTAGGGGTTTGTGGTGTTAACCTGGTTTTCAGGTTAACATGGGTGGTAGAATATGAGTAATCTGGGTAGTAAGATTAATCTATGTCGGTGAAGTTTAGGAGGTTATGATTGTGGTATGAGTCTGGGTGGTGAGCCTTTTGGGATATCATAAGATAACAGGGGTTATTTCTATGATAATAAATTATAAAACTATTTGATAAGGACCAGACGGTCATGAATAAAGTTTAAATAACTTTTGTGACGAGTTGGCTTTTAATTAAATTAAACTATTAGAACTTACTCAGCGTAGCTGACTTTGTGTGTACATTAGATTGTCTTGCATGTGAGTTTTGGGGTTGGCGTATCTTGGCTTGGGAGCGGTGCTACTCAGATTGGTGTGCAGGCATTCGTGAAGTAACTTAACGACGTTAACAATATTAAATGGTAATTATTGTTTTTTGAAAGGCTTCCGCTGTAGTTTGATTAATAACATATGTATTATAAAGAGAATAACCCATTATGAGAACCAACTGTAGGATGCCCGGGTCGGGGTCTTACAAGTTGGTATCAGAGCCGTGGTTTAAGAGAAAATCGACGTTTTTATTAAATAAAGTACCTTAACTTAAACTGAAAATGGGACGAGGGTGAAACGAATGCCACCACGAGTAACCGCATGCCAAGAGGTACGTCTTTTGAGTTATACATTAATTCTTAAAGTATTAACTGGGTAGTATAACACTACGTGGAGTTGTGTGGTATGATTATGTGATAATATGTTTTGTGAGTTAAGTATTGTGGAGTAGTGTTAATTGTAACGATGTGAGATAGTTTGATGTGTTGGCATGGTTTAATGATTTTGTGTGTAACCATGTGTGGTATGAAGTTGTGATAAATATGATGAATTGCTAGATTATTGAGTGATGCTATGTGAGTCGTATGGGATGCATGTACACCCGGTGTGTGTGAAAGGTAGAAAGCTAGTGTGGATGCGATGAGAAAGGTTTAGAATCCGAGCAGTGAGGTGGACCACCAAATCACATTTGATCACCGTGATTTGGCAGTCTATGGTTACTCTTATGTTCTGAATTTGTGCCCACAGTAATCACTCCAACGTTCTATCTTGAGTAGGATTAGGTGGCTAAGACAAAGCGTACGAGATTGGGCAAGTGTGGAACTCTTACTAAGAGGAATGCAGATCGACAGGTCAAGCCGATGGCTGTCGTAGATAGAGCTGACAGTGAGGTGGGGGTGGTGTTAGCGCTTCTCGCGCAAAATGTGACTAGAGCTTTGGTTGGCGACGTACCACGTGGAGCTATGATTGGAAAGACATGATGGAAAAGGAGAGCTGTGTCAGTTGTACATGATTTCTCTCCAGGATGCGGACCTGCATGGTTGAGGGAGCGACCATTTGCGTCAGTTAAGAGAGCTCTATTTCAGAAGGACCCAGTGGATGACTTGGAATGTGACGAGGAAGAACCAGAGGATAACACATCAGATGCATCTGATGTGGTTTAGTAGTGATTTTACGAGCACTGTATGAGATACTTGACTTTTGATGACTAGTGGATGTGGCAGTTGTCACGAGAGATTTCGGGGTGATTTGACATTATGACTGAGTAGACGTTTACGTGGAGTGATGCTCAATTCAAATAGTGATTATTTGATTTTGACATTTATTGTGAGTCTTACCGCATGGTGATTTGAACATAATTAATGATAATTGTGTTTGTGACGGCGTATGATTGTGTTTACAGTATTGGAATATGTGCGGTATGGTGTGATTGTGTGATTGCATTCTAAATGATGTGAGTTAGCATTACATGTGATCTTTGTTGTGATACTAGAGCATTGCTGATTAAATGTGATCTTTGTTATGATACTAGAGCATTACTATGTCTACGGTCTTAAGATCGTGTCACCTATGTGTTAATGTTTAGGTGATGTTGAAGTGCAATGTGTGCATTGCACCTTGTGCGAGTGTTCAGGATGAGATCCTGTGAGAAATTATGATTATAAAAATTATGTGTATGAATGTGTAGTGTGATGACCTGTGTCTAGGGTGAGTAGCGTGTTGTCCTGAACCATTGGTATGACCCGTATGGGATACGACCGTGTGAACTCTATGTGAGTAAGTGATGACGTGTGGCAGGAGCTAATTTTGTGATAAATAGGAGGTGGGGTTTAGGAGTTTGTGTCTATAAATGACGAGATCATATTGTATACACATATAATTGCTCAGGTCTAGCTAGTTAGATGTGCACTTGGTACGAGTTAGAGAGTTGAGATGCTATACCTAGATATATACTTTGAACATGATAGGTCTTGTTTTTTTTATGACCTGACATTATCGTGGTAGTACACGCTTAGTCATGCATAGGACGGGTGGTGGGGATGATGAAGCATAGTATTTCTATCTTGACGTTTTCTTGATGTCAATACATTGAGGCGAAGCGAAGAGTTATGACATTTTCTAGACGATAGGCGAGGTGCTCTTATGAGATGCTTGTGCTTATATCTCGGGAATTCGGAGCACGAAGCCAATGGGTGGAGCTATGAGAGTTGATGATGAAAGTGTTACGTGGACACTTGATCGGAGATATTTATGATGTGAACGAGATGACGACGCTAGAGGTTTCAGCGTGGAATAAAGATGCGACGTGATGGCGTTCATGGATGTATTCCATATGAAGGATTTGGTAGACATGTGATGACAGAAGAGTGGTGACGTTCTTTCAGGGCGAGACGATGGATAGCTGAGGCTTATGCGGGGACGGACTTCATGTTCGCATTGGGCGAATGAGACGCGGTCGTTGATCGCGTGATAATGAGAGAGCAACAATGAGGAAAGTGGAACAAAGGAGGGGTAAGTGCAGGATTGCACATAAGTGACTGGGAAGGAAATGTCTACGGAGGTACACATGTGACTAAGTTATAAGGGGCAAGCTCCTGCGGAGCACCGGAGGGGATAACGTTGGGATTCTAGAACAAACATAAATGTGGTGTGTAAAAATTTAAGATCATCGGGGGACGGTGATCGAGGCACTAATGATAAGCGCCACATACTTACCTATAAGACGCGATGAACGCAAGGTAAGGTAGTAAAGAGATACTGTAGTGAGGGAACCTCAGAGATCAGTAAAGCTTTGCACAAGCTCTTGGAGACCACCTGAGAAGGACATATGTAACACATTTATGAGCAAGGCAATGGTGCCTGAGTTTCAAGGAATCATCGCGGAATGGCGATTAGGGTATGAGGTGAGAAGGGCGACGAATGATCCTATTCTGGAAAGCAATAAACCTTACTTAGGGAGATAACCGTCGTGATGAAAAGATCTGAAACACCCTATTTTTACTATATTATTTTATCAGAGTTTAATGCGGAAAATGGGCCCAGATTTTTCAAAACCATATCACTAAAGTGATAAAGGTATATTTTATTATAGTATTGTTTTTACATAAGATAATATAATTACATCATACTACATAGGGATTCTTCAACTCCGATCAGCCACGTCCTCAGGAAGCCTCATTCCACGTGCTCTTAACCTGCAGTGTTTGGAAAACGTTTTTGAATTAGATTACGCAAAGTAAGTACACTGAATCGTTTATTTTATTGTGAACCCTTTAGGTTCTTATTATTGTTCAAGTTTTCCAGGCTCTCGGCGCCCCCGTGTGGGACACCCACATCCCAGATCACCCGAGATGCCGGCCACTTGTCGGATTTACTCATGAACATATAGTAAACAGAGATCATACACAGCAGAAGTCTTTAAAATACTATTTTATATCATAACTTGTTTAATGTACATTCTAAAGAAAGTACAACATAACTATTCTAATGCTAGTTGCCAAATATGCCAGATAGTCCGCCAGATGCTTCTATTCTAGCCTCCTGCCTTGACTGCTGGAAGCTACATCTTTACGTGATACACATGCTTAAACATTTGTCACCTTACGCTGGTGAGTTCTAAGTTTTAGTCAAAAATATTTTTGACCTTTGTCTCATTCATAAATGGGTTTATGTGATATGCATTCAAAACATCACATTAACTTCTTGCCCAAACATAATACTTTAAACTTGCACACTTGTCTTTCCTGAGGTCACGTTAACCTCCAAGTGGTCGTCACCACTAATACATACCCTTGCACAAGGTGTCTATACTACATCCCACAAAGAAATGTAGTACATCTCTACGTCTTAAGTTGCAAGATATCATGTGGCATTTGGCCAGACATGGCAAATTTTTTTTCTTTCTTTACAGACCAATATGGTCAAAATATTTGACATGGCAAAACATGCCAAAACTCTATCTCTTTCTCTTTACTCTTTGTCAAGACATTAAATGTCAGGACCTCTGCAAGTTAAGGTAAAACCCTGACTTCTCTGCCATTACTTATCTTGGCACACCATGATAAGTTCTAAAACGTTTTACGTGTCAAAACCATTTTTTCTTTCTATAGTCTTTATAATGTGAAATCATGCCAAAAGACAAGCTTCCATTCTAACCATTTCTTTCAAAACCATTACTTATTTTAAATACTTTGTAAAGGTTTCTCCATGATATATCAAAGAAGACAAGGTGGTTATCCTCCCAGAGTAGTACCTCCAACAGAGATGTTTCCAGGAAAGAATGACGGGTCCAGGAGGGATTTATACACCACTCTTTCCTTAGACAGAACATTCTGTTTGCCAGATAATTACATACTGGTTGGATGGTTACCCAACACTTCTTTGATGTTTCATGAGTACTCCGTTACTTAGTTTTGAGATTTAATCATCTTTCATACATAACCTCTTGCAACATGAATGCTATCCCAAATATTTAAAGTAAGGAATATAGCATTTATGTAAATCTTTCTAGCATGCATACCGGCCCAAACATTTAAGTAAAACATTTAAAAAAGGGCCTTATAGAACTCACTTCTAACTTCCTTCTCCTTCACACAATTTCTTTCGCGCTAATGTAAACGGCACAATGACTGGGATCAGAGTCCTAAGTCATTTATAACATTACTTAGTCATAAGTTCCTAGCTTAACCAAGTCACTAGGAACTAGGCAGAACCTTACCTCAGAACTATCTCCTGCGTATTAGGGTCGAAAAGCTGGAAACCTGACTTCTCTACGCGAATTGGGGCTCCTTGGCACGCTTACCGAGGTTAAGTGTGTGTTTCTAAATGTGTTTTGCTGTGTGGGATGCTTCAAAATTGATCACAAGTCCCATCTATTTATAGGCTGCTCGATGGTTCCATAGCGGACCGCTATCCCTACACACGTCGGTTCGCTATCTAGTGTGGCGGTGTATTTTGCTTAGTAGGCACATAACGGACCGTTATACTTCTCATGTCGGTCCGAAATGAATGAATTGCGGCTAGCGGACCGCAATGGATCCCATGTCGTTCCGACATCGATCTCCACGTGTCAGTCTTCAGTGATTAGTCACCAGACACGTGTCACTTCTCGGTTGATTCCTTTCTCTCTACATAGCGGACCGATGCCTCTACAGATGTCGGTCCGACATCTGTCCACTTTCATAATTTTTCAATTTTAGTCCCTGAACTTTGATTCAATAGCACTTTAACCCTTTGTACTTTAATATAACGTCTTTTAACTTCCTAGGGTTTTATAAAATGACAACTTTTAGTCCCTCCACTTATATTTCTTTTAAAATTGGGGTGTTACAAATCTCTCCCCCTTACAAAGGTTTCGTCCTCAAAACTGGAAGCTTACTCGAATAAGTAGGGATAAGACTGCCTCATTTCTTCCTCAGTTTCCCCATTGGCATCAGATCCCTTTCGGTGTTGCCATTAAACTTTCACTTGCCTGATTACCTTATTTCATAATCTCTTTTCCTTCCAATCGAGTATAGCCACTGGCTTCTCGACATAATTCAATCTTTCGTCTACCTCTATATCATTCAGTGGTACATGAGAGGTTTCGTCTGCCAAACACTTTCGCAAGTGTGCTACATGAAATGTCGAGTGAATTCCACTCAACTCTTCTGGCAATTCCAGTATATAAGCAACTTTCCCTAATCGAGCCATAATCTTAAATGGTCCAATAAATCTTGGACTCAACTTTCCTCTCTTTCTGAATCTAATGATTCCTTTCCATGGAGATACTTTCAACAGAACAAAATCTCCAACTTGAAATTCTATGGGCCTTCGCCTTTTATCTGCATAAGACTTCTGTCTGTCCTGTGCGGCTTTTAGGCGAGCTCTAATCTGATCTAACTTTACACCTGTTGCTTGGACAATTTATTTGCTTCCAAGTTCTTTTTGTCCAACCTCTCCCCAACAGATGGGAGTTCTACATCTTCTTCCGTATAACATTTCGTATGGTGGCATACCAATACTTGCATGATAGCTATTGTTATACGAGAATTCTACCAAAGGTAGATGACTATCCCAACTTCCACCAAAGTCAATAATGCAAGCACGCAGCATATCCTCAAGTGTTTGAATCGTTCTTTCACTTTGACCATCTGTTTGAGGATGATATGCCATGCTAATCAATAACTTAGTACCCATTTCTTCATGGAACTTCATCCAGAAACGCGACATGAAACGCGTGTCTCTGTCAGATACGATTGAACTGGCACTCCATGCCTTGAAACAATTTCTTTGATAAATGATCCGGCCAACCTTTCAGAAGAGTAAGTTTCACGTATCGGTAAAAAGTGAGCACTCTTAGTTAGCCTATCTACTATCACCCATATGGTATCATAACCTTTAGCTGTTTTTGGTAGCTTTGTTATGAAGTCCATAGTGATATGTTCCCACTTCCATTCTGGAATATCTAGTGGCTGTAATCTGCCATAAGGCTTTTGCCGTTCTGCTTTAACTTGAGAACAAGTTAAGCATTTAGCCACATATTTCATGATATCGAATTTCATACCGAGCCACCAATAATCTTGGCGTAGATCTTGGTACATCTTTGTAGTACCCGGATGAATCGAATATCGAGATTTATGAGCTTCATCTAAAACTTTAATTCTGAATTCACTCATATGAGGTATCCACATACGGCCGAATCGAATCTTAACCCCATACTCATTTTCTTCCAAGTATTTCCCTTGTCCAGCCATTCTCTCCTGCTTAACATTCTGTATTTTTAACGCTTCTACCTGGACATTCCTGAGCTGAGTCATAAAGTCAGGATTTACAACTAACTTATATGACTTCACCCTAATAGGAGGATGCTCTTCCTTACGGCTTAGGGCATCTTCTACTACATTGGCTTTCCCTGGGTGATATAGGATTTCACACTTATAATCCTATCAGCTCTAACCATCTTCGCTGCCTCATATTCAGATCTTTTTGCTCAAAGAAATACTTTAAGCTTTTATGATCTGTATAGATAGTGCACTTAACTCCATACAGAGAATGCCTCCATATTTTAAGTGCAAAAACTACTGCAGCTAATTCTAAATCATGGGTCGGGTAGTTAACTTCATTGGGTTTGAGTTGCCGTGAAGCATAGGCTATAACCTTGCCTATCTGCATGAGTACGCATCCCGGTCCTTGATATGAAGCATCAGAGTAAACTACCAGATCTTCATTTCCTTCCGGTAAAGACAACACCGGGGCTGTGTCAATTTCTCCTTTAGCTTTTGAAAAGCGTTATCTTGCTCTATTCCCCATACAAACTTTGTCTCCTTCTTCGTGAGTTTTGCTAATGGGGTTGCAATCTTGGAGAAATCCTGAATAAACCTCCTACAGTAACAAGCCAAACCTAAGAAACTGCGTATCTATGTAGGTGTCTTTGGCGGGTTCCATTTCATCACGGCCTCTATCTTTGAAGGATCTACTAGAATTCCTTCTGCGTTTATCACATGACCCAAGAACTGGACTTCTCGGAGCCAAAACGCACACTTAGAGAATTTTGCATATAATTTCTCTTTTCTAAGAGTTTCCAGCACTTCCTTGAGATGACATGCATGATCTCCTTCATTCTTTGAGTAGATTAGAATATCATCTATGAACACGATCACTGATCGGTCGAACATTGGTTGACAAACCCTATTCATGAGGTCCATGAATGCAGCAGGGGCATTAGTCAGACCAAATGACATTACTAAGAACTCATAATGTCCATATCTTGTACGGAAGGCTGTTTTGGAAATATCTTCGTCTCTAACCTTCAATTGATGATATACCGACCTTAGATCGATTTTGGAGAACCAACTTGCTCCTTGTAATTGATCGAACAAGTCATCGATCCTAGGTGGTGGATATTTGTTCTTTATGGTAAGCTTATTCAGTTCTCAGTAGTCTATGCACATACGCATACTACCGTCTTTCTTCCTTACGAACAGAACCGGAGCACCCCAAGGCGAGATACTCGGTCTTATGAAACCTTTGTCTAACAACTCTTGCAGTTGTGACATTAGTTCCTTCATTTCTGATGGAGCTAAATGATATGGTTCCTTAGCTATAAGCTTAGCACCAGGCACTAAGTCGATTCTAAACTCCACTTTTCTCTCTGGTGGTATTCCTGGCAATTCTTCTGGGAATACATAAGGAAAGTCACAGATTACTGGCACATCATTTAATTCCTTAGTTTTCACTTTGGAATCAATAGCATAAGCCAGGTAAGACTCACTGCCTCGACTTATAAACTTCATGGCTTTCATCATGGAAATAATTCTAACGACTAGTCTTAATTTATCACCGTGGATTGTAATCCATTTGCCGTCCGGGGTTTGCATTTGAACTACCTTCTTGTTGCAAATGATCTGAGCATCGTTTGCTGCCAACCAGTCCATTCCTAAGACTACATTAATTCTTTCTAGGATCATTGGATATAGTCTAACAGGAAATTTATGTCCTTCAAGATTGATGAAACAACCTTGAATGACTTCTGCCACCTTCATTGTCTTCCCAATAGCCGTTTCGACTTCAAAAGTTTCGGCTAATCTTATAGTAGGTCTAGCTAATGAAGGATAGAAATCTAAAGATACAAAACTTTTACTAGCTCCTGAGTCGAATAACACAGTAGCAGGTACATTATTAACGAGAAATGTACCTGATACTACGTCAGGCAATGTCTTAGCCTCCTCTGTTGTTAAGGTATAAGTCCCACTCTTGACTTTTGGAGCTTCCTTCTCTTTTCCATCTTTAATCACTACTGGTGCTGAAATCTTTAGGGTTGGGCATTCAAGGATTTGGTGTCCAAGTTCTCCGCACTTGTAACACCTCAACCTTGATTTACTTGGGCAATTGGTGGCTATATGCCCAGGCTTACCACAAATGTAGCAAGTATTAGTTCCGTACCTGCATTCTCCAGTGTGTATTTTACCACATTTGGTACACCTAGGACTACCACTTTGTTCCTGCTTCTTTCCTCTTCCTCCTCCATTCTTCTTATTCTGACCTTTAGAAAAGTCTGACCACTTTCTCTTTAATTCCACAGGGCGGGAACCGAAGACTTCATCGTACATTGTCGAAGCAAGCTATACGGCCGACCGATAGGTCTTCAAATCTGAAGTCTTTACTAATCTTCTTATCTCAGATGGTAAACCATGTACGTACCGCTTGATGCGTACAGATTCAGGAGTTATTAGATGGGGTACCAAACGAGCCATTTTATTAAACTTGGTAGTATATTCTCTATGAGTCATACTACCAGCTTCCAATCTAAGGAAGTCTCTTTCGAGTTTGTCCATCTCATTATCCGGACAGAACTCCTCTATCAGCAACCTTTTCAATTCTTCCCAAGACATTCGGTCAATAGCTTTCTCACCCATAGCTATGACCAAGTTCTCCCACCAACATAATGCCTCTGATACGAATGAGTGGGCGGCACATTTCACCTTCTGATCATCTCTGCATTCGCTAATCTTGATTATCGCTTCAATTTCTCGGATCCACTGATGAGTTACGGTGGCATCCTTTGTTCCTTCAAACTTAGGAGGGTTTCCATATTTGAATGCCTTGTAAGGACATCCCTTCTTCCCTTTCTTTTGAGGTCTTACCTCATATGAATCATCAGATTCATAATCATAATCGAAATCATCCTCATCATATGGCTTTTCTGTCGGTTGAGTCTCATCATTCTTCTTTCTATTTTCCTCTAAACTTGCTAATAATATTGGCAAGGCCGTGTCTAGTGCTTTGGCAACAGCCAAGTCTACAAGATTTTTAAGCTGAGGATCTATCATAGGTTCTTCTATCCGCTCTTCTCTCTCCACATGTCTTATTTCTGGTTCAGCATTGGCGGTGGACCGCGTCTGCCTTCGAGGAGTATTGGGATTAACCCTTCCTCCTATTCTGCCTCTACCTCTACTAACCATTTCTACAAAAGATATGGAGTGTTTTTTTTAGTATTCGCATGATAGATTGGTAGCTAGAACACAAGTGTATTGTAAACGTTAATAACTGTGGTCACAACGAAATTAATCATTTACGCCACTTTCGGTGCTCTAGTTATCCTTCCATTATGTTCTTACTAAATACTCATATCTTTTCCTTATACCCTTGGCATTAGGCTATCTTAACTCTCTGCTGGCATTCCTATGGTCCCTTAATCCTAGTTTAAGTCTAGATACTTAGGAAAGTATCTAAATCTCTTAAACTATAGCTCTGATACCAACTTGTGACACCCACATCCTAGATCACCCGAGATGCCGACCACTTGTCGGATTTACTCATGAACATATAGTAAACAGAGATCATACATAGCGGAAGTCTTTAAAATACTATTTTATATCATAACTTGTTTAATGTACATTCTAAAGAAAGTACAACATAACTATTCTAATGCCAGTTGCCAAATATGCCAGATAGTCCGCCAGATGCCTCTATTCTAGCCTCCTGCCTTGACTGCTGGAAGCTACATCTTTACCTGATACACATGCTTAAACATTTGTCAGCTTACGCCGGTGAGTTCTAAGTTTTAGTCAAAACTATTTTTGACCTCTGTCTCATTCATAAATGGGTTTATATGACACGCATTCAAAACATCACATTAACTTCTTGCCCAAACATAATACTTTAAACTTGCACACTTATCTTTCCTGAGGTCACGTTAACTTCCAAGTGGTCGTCACCACTTATACATACCCTTGCACAAGGTGTCTATACTACATCCCATAAAGAAATGTAGTACATCTCTACGTCTTAAGTTGCAAGATATCATGTGGCATTTGGCCAGATATGGCAAATTTTTTTTCTTTCTTTACAGACCAATATGGTCAAAATATTTGACATGGCAAAACATGCCAAAACTCTATCTCTTTCTCTTTACTCTTTGTCAAGACATTAAATGTCAGGACCTCTGCAAGTCAAGGTAAAACCCTGACTTCTCTGCCATTACTTATCTGGGCACACCATGATAAGTTCTAAAATTTTTTACGTGTCAAAACCATTTTTTCTTTCCATAGTCTTTATAATGTGAAATCATGCCAAAAGACAAGCTTCCATTCTAACCATTTCTTTCAAAACCATTACTTATTTTAAATACTTTGTAAAGGTTTCTCCATGATATATCAAAGAAGACAAGGTGGTTATCCTCCCAGAGTAGTACCTCCAACAGAGATGTTCCCAGGAAAGAATGACGGGTCCAGGAGGGATTTATACACCACTCTTTCGGTTTCTCTTCTTGTTTAGGTTTTTTACATTGCTTATTTTCACGAAACCTTTTGTTTGTTCTTAGCAGCATTCCAATCACCATCAGAAGGCTTAACTTCGAGATGCTTATTCTTCATTGCCTTAAGTTTTTCAACCTTCATTGGCTTAGAATAATACTTTTCCTTTGGTGTGGCCCTCTGATTTTGCAAAAAATAGGGCTCATAAGGACGATGTATGCAATTTCTTGCAATGTGACCAGCTTTGCCAGAAGTGTAGCATGTCCGTTTCCTAGCATAAGGAGCATATCCCGATCTGTCAAACCATGATGATGACTGTTGAGGAGAACCTGTGAAGTAACCTGCATTTTCACAGCTCCTAGAAAACCTTCTATCAAACACTTGGTCATCATATCTATCACAAATTCTGCGATTCGATCTAAAACAATTCCTATCAGAATTTTTAACATTTTGTTCAAAAACATGATGATGATTATCAAATTTTGAATAAAATTCATTTTTGGTAAACCGTTGAGGCAATTGTTTAGAATTTGACTCACTTGTAAATGGTTTGCTACTTTCTCTATTAAGGGAACGATTTTTATTTTTGACAAACTGATGATTTTTACCGTTGGCAATTGATGTAGTGCAAAGCACACATCTTTTATTCTATTGTTTAGTGCGTTTTTAGTTAGTTTTGTGTTCGTTTTTATTCGTTTTGATGTACATTTGAGTCTGTTGTGTATTTGTAGGAGCTCGTATGAAGTACAAGTGAATACGTGAAGAAAACGAGCAAGAGAATGAAGCCGGAAGAAAGTCCGAGGATCAAAAGTAAAAAATTGTGAAAGTTAGTCCCTCGCGGTATGCGAGGGAGGTGCTTGCGGATCTTCGCGGTACGAGAGAAATCTCAGGAGGCGCCCCGACTGTTTTGTCTTTCGCGGTACGTGAAAGAATGAAGAAAACCTCTTGCGGTACGCGAGAGGCCCGTAAATCCGCAAAAACCCTAAAATCGAATTTAAATAGATTTTGATTCCCTTTATTCAAGAGTTCGCGATTTTAGCCATCTAGAGAGAGACCAGAGGCGATTTTGAGGAGCAAGAAGTCGATTGAAGGCTAAAGTTTGGATCTTTGCTTCCGGGTTCGTTTGATTTACGTTCTAGGGTTTAAAGACTTGATTTTTATTCTTTGATTGCTATGTTTGATACCATGTTTCTATCTTTTACTTCTGTTCTTGGTTGTTTGAGTATGATTCTTGGCTAAAACCATAGTACTGCCTAGGTTAATGATGAATACATGCTAAAGTTATGATTTTTATCGGTTTTTGGTATTGATTGATGGATTTATGATTTTGTAAGCGATCTTGATCTGATTATTTATGATGTTAGTGCATGTTTATTACTGATTGTGTAGTTGATTATGCTTTCCTGCGTTGATGGTGGTTGTCTGCCAGTTTGATCTTCGTTTCTATGTCATAGATCTTAGGGTTTGTGATTGTGAGTGGTTTCTAGATGTAGTAATTATGATTGATTGTTGATTAGAAGTGAATGTGTGTCCTAGTTCAATACCCGAGAGGTGAGAAGTAGTCGTTTAGTCTTCGTCATTAGGAATCCGAGTGTTAACAGTCTGAGAGGATGTTAGTATTAGGTGTCTAGTGATTGTTGCTATCCGAATCATAGTAGTTATCTTGAGATTACCCCGTGCATTCTTTGAGTGTATCGGTGGACAGTGAGACTGAGAGTTAATCTGTCTATAGGGTACTTATCATAGTTGGAAATACCTGAGAAGTGATCCAACAATCTGGTGAGTTAGTACACTTTAGGTAGCTTAGTCGGTGACACCCTGAGAGTGATTAGGGATCCGCTAGGTAGTCTTTAGTTGTCATCTTTAGAAACCCAGATCCATCATCGTTCCAGAACCGCTAGAAGTTGTGCTTTGCATGTAGGATTTCGACCTAGGTAGTATTCTTCCCATTCTTGATTTCACCCTCGTTCGTAATCTGGATAGTTAAGTCGTGCTAGTTACTGCATTCTTAGTGATAATTAGTAGTGTAGTAAACCCCCCAAACCAATCAATCTTAAGTCCAAGTTAGAGTCTAGTTAGCTATTCAGTGTCTTTTGGGTTCGATATCCGGACTTCGTTAGTCTATACTGCATTGATCGGTACACTTGCCGGTTAGGTGGTCTAGTATTAGGTCGAGTCTAGGTTTTATAAATTTAAAGCTAGAGAGTCTAGATTAGGTTTTATTTGTTAGTTTTATATAGACCGTCTGGACGACATCAAGTTTTTGGCGCCGCTGCCGGGGACACTTGGCAATAGCAACATTAGCTTTGACTAGTTCTGTTAGTGATTTTTGGTTTAATTTGAGTCTTTTCTTTTGTTTTGAGTCTGTTCTGTATGCTTGTTTTCTGTGTTTACTTGAGTGTCTAATTTAGAATCGAGTCTTTCTGTGTGTCTTTGAGTCTTTATTCTGTTTCCTTCCTAGAGTCTTTCTGTTTATGCCCGATACTCATTCGCAAGGATCACCATCTTTTGCAGCTTTTCAAGAGACCGAACGAGAGCTTCACGAGCGCACCCGCGACTTTCGGGAGCGTTTAGAGGAGCTTTGCAAATCTAAGGTACGTTCGACTAGCCCAGTTCCAATTCCTAACATGGGCGACGCTGATCCACCAGCGCGACGTACAGTACACCAGAGGGCCAGTGATGGGGTCACGGGTGCAAGATCTTCGATCACATGCCCCACTATACCGAACACCAATTCTTGGCAGATCCCATCATATGTCATGAGTATGATCACTCATGCCACTCAATTCAATGGCCTTGAGGATGAGGATGCACCTGGACACTTGTCCCGATTCGCGCGGATATGTGATACCTTTAACATCCCAGGTGTGTCTAAGGACGCAGTCTACCTGCGTCTCTTTCCATTCTCCCTTTCTGGTCGTGCATCTACTTGGCTCGACACTCTTCCCGACAATTCTATTACCACATGGGAAGATCTCGAAGCCAAGTTCTCCAAGAAATATATTCCACTTCCAGGGCTGCTCGCCTTCGGGACCGGATCCACTCCTTCCGGATGGATCCCGACGAGCCTTACCACATGGCCTGGGAGCGGTTCAACGCGCTGTTGAGCCGGTGCCCACAGCACGGTCTGTCTGACTGGGCATTAGTGGAAAAGTTCTACAATGGTCTCACCTTCGAGAAGCAGCAAATGTTCAACACAGCTGCGGGAGGCCATATCATGGAGAGACTCGAGCCTGAAGAGTGCGAGAAAATGTTCGAGAGCTTCGCTCAAGCCGAACAGCTGTATCCATCTACTAGGACTTCCATTCCTAGTGCTAGAGCGCCTGCCTCCTCTCCTAGAGGTATGCATCAGGTCAACCCTGATTCTAGCGTGGCAGCTGCACTCGCCGCTATGGCTAACGAGATTAAGGAGCTGAAGCTCAGTGCTATAAGGTGTCAAGGGTGCAGGTGAGGACACGACACCCGAGATTGTCCCGTAAATAATCAAGAGCACGTGAGCTATGCTAGTTACCAGAACCGAGGATACAACAACAACAATTCATTTGGCTCGGGATGGAGATCTGGTAACAACCCATCTGGGTTTAATGGCCGCCAGCAGCACCAGTATGAAGGAGGAGAAGCAGGAGCGAGCTCGGGAAGCAGTGTCAGCTCGAAGAAGATTGAGGAAATGATGGAAACCCAGACACAGCTGCTCGCTCAACTGGTGCAGAATGACAGGGACGCTCGGCAAAGACTGGATAGCAATGACACGTTATTGAAGAATCAGCAGTCGGCGTTCCAGGGTCTGCAACTCACGGTAGGAGACATCGCGAAGGGCTTAAAGGAGAGGCATGATGCATCATCTATGGCCTATAAGAGTTCTAACGCTTCCGTGATGGCCGTGTCAGTAAAGAGTGCGGGGAGAGAAGAGGTTGTAGAGGACGACTCCCACTCTAGTGAGCATAATATTCCCTCGGTGGAGGAGGTGAATAAGATCGATTGGGAAGCTCGATTTGCTGAAATCGATGCTAGGATGCTTAGAGAGACCGAGTCGAATGCTGTTTCGACGAGGAGCATGAGAGAAGAGGATGAGAGCCCACCGGTAGTAGAGGAAGAAGAGCCGGTGGAGGAGGAGATTGTAGTTGAGATACCTGCCGAGAAGGATAAGGAGAATAAGAAGAAGGGGGTGGAGATGAAGTCCCCCGAGGTTGACCTAAGCCGTATTCCTTACCCAGCACGTGTATTGCCCCATAAACACGCTAAGGAATACGGTCACTTCCTTGATATATTTAAACAACTCAAGGTCAATCTCCCGTTTATAGAGACTCTCCAGCATATGCCCAAATATGCTAAGTTCTTAAAAGATCTTCTTTCCAACAAGAAGAAACTCGAGGAAGTCTCTAAAGTCTCACTTAGTGAGCAATGCTCTGCGATGGTGCAGAATCAGTTGCCTGAAAAGTTGTCGGATTCGGGTCGTTTTACGATACCGTGTCTGCTAGGAAACCTACCTTTACACCACGCGTTAGCTGATCTAGGTGCTAGCATCAATCTGATGCCCTATTCTATTTATAAGCAGCTAGACCTAGGTGAGCTGCAGCCGACGCACATGAGTATATCCTTGGCTGACCGTTCAGTCAAGTATCCACGGGGAATTGTGGAAAATCTTCTGATGAAAGTAGGCAATTTTTTCTTCCCCGTGGATTTTGTCATCTTAGATATGGAGGTGGATGATAAAGTTGCACTCATCCTAGGACGCCCGTTCCTACGGACCGCAAAGGCGATGATTGATGTCTTTGACGGGAAACTCACACTTCGTGTGGGGGATGAGTCAGCTACATTCGATGCTATAGAGCCCGTGAAGGATGTTGACGAGCATAGCCACTCCGTGTGCATGCTTGATGCTTTCATGGACCGCAATTGGTACTCCAATCCAGTAGAAGTTGATGTTGGTGATAGAGGAGGAAAGATTGAAGAGCCACCAGATTGGCTCGAAGAGTTCGAAAGGAGTTTAGTGGGATCCGCATTTTTAAGTGCTAATGATGATGATTCGAGTTTGAGCGACATTTTAGCACAAGTCGGGTCAATAATCTGTGAAGCCCCAAGTGTGGGGACGTTAGTGGAGAATGTGAAGGATCCTGAAGATCCGGGTGGAGTTTTAGAAGCCAATTCTATAGAAAATCTCATTTCTGAACCTTCACCTATTATTCTTTCTGAGGGGAGAACAAGTGAGCCGACCCATAGTTCGGACTACCCTAGGTCTAGGCCACCTCGTAAGAGGGCCCGAGCGTTAATAGAATAATGTGATGTGAGGATGAAGCAAACCCCAAGTGTGGGGACGTTTAGGAGTAACAAGTTGCTAGCATACTTAAAATGTGTTATCTTTGGTCCCGGTAGGTTTAAGTGTTGGTGGAAGGATCTAAGTGCTAGAGGTTTATGTTTTGATAGGAGGAGTTGTTTGCTAGAGGTTGGGAGAACCGGAAGACCGCAAAGGATGATCTCGGTTCCGATTAGGATTAAGGAGAAGCCTCCTGATAGGCTTGCTTGAATCTCGGGCAAGTGCCTGGGATGTAGAGTTTGTATGCTTATTTGGTTTGAGTCCGTGTCTTTTTATGTGTTTTCGGTGTGTGTTTGTTTGTGTCAAGTTTTGCAGGAATTCGTGCTTGATTAGGTGAGGAAAAATCGTCGGAAATGAAGTTCCAGGTATGTTTACATAAGTTTTTGTGCTTGGGACAGGTTTTTAGTGAGTTTGGGGTGAAACAAAATTTTAGAGGGTCAAAAATATTCTAAGTATAAAAATTGAAAAAAGCCCCTAACTTTATGTTAACAGAGCGTTCTCGCGGTACGCAAAGCAAGTTGCCCTTGTTCCTCGCGGTACGCGAAGGATAGACATAAGGGCCGGCTTAATTCTTGCCTCCTCGCGGTACGCGAGGAGTGCTGCCTTGGTTCTCGCGGTACGCGGGGCCCTCCTGAAAAACCCCTAATCTCTTGTTTTTTCATGGTTTTTCGTACCCGTTTCCGTGCCCGTCATAACCACCTCCATTTTCGTCCATCATCCTCTATCACCACTACCATATCATCACCACTACCATATCATCACCCGCTACCACATTTCACCACTCTCACCACCATCATTATCCACCATTATCATCATCATCATCCGACCACCACGACCATGGGAGACCTAGAAACCGTTTTGATCCGATGACTGACCTTCCTATGGCATTCATGTCTATGTGTTTGCCACACATCGAGTATGTTTCTCTGCATAGCTATCTATCTTGAGTTTTTTTAGTTTTTAGCGAGTCAGTTTGAGTCAGTATTTTATTTTATTTTAATTTGAGTCAGTTTAATGCTGTGGGTTTGTTTGAGTTATATTTTGCAGGTTTTATCATTCCGTCCGTACTCAATCTCCATTCGGGCGGGGTTGATTCTCATCTTCTCAGTTTGTAAAGGCAACCCATCAGTGAGTTTGTGCAACCGCGACCGAAATGCTATACGGTGCACATGAGGAAGAGTGAAGCTGCACATTTGTTTGCATCTACATTACCAGCTAAGTCGCTTCCTGTTTCTGTTTTATTTTTATTTTTGCATTTTAATTTTTAGTTGTGTTTTACTTCACATTGAGGACAATGCGTCTTTCAAGTGTGGGGATGTGAGTGTTTAGTTTGTTTTCTTTATAAAAATTCAAAAATACAAAAAAATGGGAAAATTTTGAAAAATGTCCTTGGAAATAACTGCTAATAATTGGAAAATGATAGTAGAACTGGATCTATTTATGAATTTAAATGATTAAATAATTGAAAACGTGTCTAATTAGTGATGTTTTGCTAGACCCAGCTAGCTAGTACAGCTTAAATATCCTGTTTGTGTTGCTTAGGATTAATAATTGGAATTAAATCATGATATCTTGTGGGTATTCATCTTAGAGTATCGGTAATACTGAAACTGTCAAATATAGGTTGATAGGTACCACACTAAGATAAAATTTAGAGGTTTTTGAAATTTCCTGGCACACCACTCTCTTTTTATGAGAATAAATCCGAGTTCGGTGGCGCCCGCATCCATAAATTCCATAATTCTTGAACTTATTTGATTGAAATCTAAGTTTCGCCTACGTGTCACACGTCGGGTTCCAACCTGATTGAAACACCACTGGGTTGATTCTTATATGCTTCATTATATGACTTAGTCTATGTTTTATCCTCCGGGATAGTGACTTGGTTGAAACGCCTCTAGACGAAAGTTAATTTGCTTAATAATGCTCATATTTCATCCATTCATTCATGATTTCATCTGATTTCTAAAACCCGTAAATTTTAGTTTAATGTGGTAGGGTAAATCTATATGGTTTAATCCGTGCCTAGACATGACCGTGAGACGGGATTAGTTGGAGCTGTAACTGTTAAGTGTGAGTCACATAGATAGAATGAACTGTATAAAGTGGATTTAGAACATGCAACGGGGGCTTGAAGCTGGTGTTTAGGTTTAATCGGACAGAAATACTAATTATTGCTTTTTAACGCTTGAGTATATTTTGCTACTTGGTAATTGATGTTTGGAAGTTAGATGCCAGTTATGATTCCATGTGCAGATTTTTCGAGGACGAAAAAAGGTTAAGTGTGGGGATATTTGATGTAGTGCAAAGCACACATCTTTTATTCTATTGTTTAGTGCGTTTTTAGTTAGTTTTGTGTTCGTTTTTATTCGTTTTGATGTACATTTGAGTCTGTTGTGTATTTGTAGGAGCTCGTATGAAGTACAAGTGAATACGTGAAGAAAACGAGCAAGAGAATGAAGCCGGAAGAAAGTCCGAGGATCAAAAGTAAAAAATTGTGAAAGTTAGTCCCTCGCGGTATGCGAGGGAGGTGCTTGCGGATCTTCGCGGTACGCGAGAAATCTCAGGAGGCGCCCCGATTGTTTTGTCTTTCGCGGTACGTGAAAGAATGAAGAAAACCTCTTGCGGTACGCGAGAGGCCCGTAAATCCGCAAAAACCCTAAAATCGAATTTAAATAGATTTTGATTCCCTTTATTCAAGAGTTCGCGATTTTAGCCGTCTAGAGAGAGACCAGAGGCGATTTTGAGGAGCAAGAAGTCGATTGAAGGCTAAAGTTTGGATCTTTGCTTCCGGGTTCGTTTGATTTACGTTCTAGGGTTTAAAGACTTGATTTTTATTCTTTGATTGCTATGTTTGATACCATGTTTCTATCTTTTACTTCTGTTCTTGGTTGTTTGAGTATGATTCTTGGCTAAAACCATAGTACTGCCTAGGTTAATGATGAATACATGCTAAAGTTATGATTTTTATCGGTTTTTGGTATTGATTGATGGATTTATGATTTTGTAAGCGATCTTGATCTGATTATTTATGATGTTAGTGCATGTTTATTACTGATTGTGTAGTTGATTATGCTTTCCTGCGTTGATTGTGGTTGCCTGCCAGTTTGATCTTCGTTTCTATGTCATAGATCTTAGGGTTTGTGATTGTGAGTGGTTTCTAGACGTAGTAATTATGATTGATTGCTGATTAGAAGTGAATGTGTGTCCTAGTTCAATACCCGAGAGGTGAGAAGTAGTCGTTTAGTCTTCGTTGTAACCTCCACGATTTTTCCCAAATTCTCCGTAACCTAAACTTCGTACCTCATAAACTTCAGGGACCAAACCTGTCAAACTCTAGACACCTCAAACCTCAAGGACTAATTCTGCATTTTGGGAAACCCTAATAGGCACGGTCGCGCCAGTGCAGAAGCACGGTCGCGCCGAATATTGGCACGGTCGCGCCTCCTATTCAGTTGAAACGTAAAACGCAGCTTTTTCGACTCACTCCGACGATTGGAGTATCATAACGTAGATTCGATCGTTTCCCTGTTACCGTTGAACCATTTACACCCACGTAAACACTAGTAATGGCCAAATTAAACCTCATAATATGGATTCAATCCAAAACCGTCGCCCCACCTTTTATATTCGACAAATTCGTGTATCAATTCACAAAACGAAGCCCTGCACACGCGGAAAAAACACTCTCGAAGCTCTGACACGCATCAAACTCGTCGGGAACATAGAAACCATCGCCGGAGATCGAACCCGTTGCCGCCACTCTCGGTTTTAGTCGACCTCCATCAATCCGTCCTCCAATTTGGCAATTAAACACGCCTTTACGTTCGCTTTGTACTCTTTATCGAAAGCCCTAACCTATTCGGGGCTTACATCATCAAAATCGAGTCGAATAAGAATCGAGTTCATCTTAATTTAGTTTTAATCGAACTCTGTTTTAGACCTAATTTAAATCAAATTAAACTACATGAACGTGTTCGAAAAACCCTACTCTTTAAAAGCCCCATAATTTCCAACGTTCCTATTATACGATTAGATCAATTCGTTTCTGATTTTGACCAGACACGGTCATGCTAGTCGTCCGGCGCGGTCGTGCCTGTCCAAGCACAGTCGTGCCCCGAGTACAACCTGGTCATGCTTGCTGACCAGACAAGGTCCTACCCTAGAGAGACCCTAGACGCGGTCGTGCCGAGAACGAGCACGGTCGTGCTCTTTAATCAGACCCTTGTGGTGTCTTCTGACCTGACCACGGGCGCGCCCCAGACCACCACGGTCACGTCCAGCGTACGAGCACGATCGTGCCTACCTCAGGCACGGTCGTGTGTGGTATTTTCTTTGTTAAAATTTTCTTTTAATCCTTGTATTTTTCTAAACGATAATTGAACGTTTTGTTACGATATTTTAAAACTCAGAAATGACCCGTAAGCGGGTGCGGTTTTATGACTTGGAACTTTAGTATTTCCACTTAAAAATATTATTTTCGGAACCATGACTTTTTGTAAATTTATATAATTTCATCATTTTCAAAACCGTGACTCCTAGCACAAGTACCACATCTCACGTCACATCAATTATCGAACTCGCGCACGTTTCAAACTAAATAATTAATCATTTTGGTTACTCATAATATAATTATTACATTATTTTCCTAAACCATTTTTATATTCGAACGTACAAATTTTATTCAATTACTCATTTACTTAAATCATTTATCCAATTTCATTAAAACCTTAAAACAAGTATTGTTTTTCCCAAATTCACACAAACTTTGATTCCTCATTCAAATGCAAACACCAACCTTACAAATTCATCTCACACAATTTCATAAACATTCTATACAATCCCAACACCCATTCGACTAGACTTTTGCTCAATCCTTTAAAACACAAGACTTTACATTAGACTATTGTACATATCTTTGATTAGATACATAAACTCAATTATAGGTTGACGTCGTGATCAAACAAATCACTTGTGTTACTTATTGCTCGTGCTATCTTCAACCACAATACATGTGAGTTTACATAGCCACTTTTTCACACTATTTACTTTTTTTGGGGTGGAACATGAGTACAAACACACAATGTTTACAATGTTTACAAAACTACACAATACAATTCCACCCTACATTCATGTGTACAAGTTTGTGCACTACGCTTGAGTACTAGGTGTGCAAACTACTTATATGCTATTTCTAGTGCAATCATTAACTACACAAGCCGACGGTTAACAATGATAGATCTATTGTGTCTGACAAACCCACCCAGGTAGGGTGATTGTTACCGACAACACGCTTTGGTTTTTACATGCTAGTTACAAAGGTTTGATTGTATATTTTTGGTTTCACAATAGTATCTCTCCATAATTACCTTACTAACCATGATATGTATGGATTGTATGCGCGCAACACAATAACACTATTTCTTGATAAAACCTATGTATGCTCACCAACTATTTATAGTTGACCCTCTCATTTCAAACATGTTTCAGGTACCACACTATGAGATCATATTCAAGATACTACACTTAGGTTGAGGACCTAGCATTAAAAATAAAGGATCCGTTATGTATACCCATTGTTTGTACTTGGTGAAGTTTGTTGGTTGAAACACGAAACGAAACTTGATGCTTTAATATATTACAACATATTCGACCATGTGCTCATGAACAGTCCACACGCCACGCCCCGACGTATTCCGCCGTCGGTTGGGGTGTGACAGATTGGTATCAGAGCCTTGGTTATAGGGAATTAGGTTATTAGACACCATTGACCTAGACTATAACCTTAGGACACCCATCATATACCATGCTCCATATTACATGGAAATTGCTGCATCACTAAATGCTACATGTTTACTATCTTGTGAAAATTTTCTTACATATCATTCTAAGTATCTCATTTCACGACATAATACATGACTGCCTATGTAGGTCCAGATTTCAGTCGGAAATCACGAAAAAGATCGATTACCCACACACACAGGCGGAATCTGTATGTATGGTGGTGAAACAGAGGGTAGAGACAGAATTGGTGAAGAAGACAGCTAAACACACTCAGAATCAATGCAAATAAGATGTGAAAGAGTAAGAACAAGCATTAAACAAATGCAAATTGTATTGATTCAAGAACAAATCTGAAAGAGAGAATTCAGGGTTACAGCCGCAACTCACACCCTAGAAATTCTCTAACTAGGCTATTTATAGTAATTGACAGGCATCGAAACTATGCTCATCGAAACTACTAGTTTCGAGTGAGCATTTACAAGTGTAAGGAAAGCCTGTCGAAATTACCATCTATCGAAACTAGTAGTTTCGAGTGAACTTCACTCGAAACTACTAGTTTCGAGTGAACAAATCTCACTCGAAACTATAGTTTCGATGGCCCAGACTTAGACTAAAAAGCAGTAAATTACAATAAAATGAAATTACATGAAAATAAACTATCTAAACATTGTTCAAAAGAAATACATTGATCAACAGCTTATACAAAAAGTTAGACTCTACAATCTCCCCCTAAGCTGCTGCATCAATGTCTTCAGCTCCCCTTTTAATAAAAAATGCCCTTGTTTGAATTGCTGAACGTGAGACTTTGCATGAAGAGACACTACCTTTTGGTATGCCTTGGCATCAGCTTCATCATCAGTATGCAGGAGTTTGATGGGATTGTTGTAGAGTACCTCAAGGTCATCTTGTTGAAATTTCAGTAACTCCATAGGCTCAAAAATGTTGATATCCTCCATGCCTTCCCTTTCAATCCCCGCACTACCAATGGTTGAATTATAAAACCATTTAGTGAACTTTTGTAATTGCACAGGCACAGACCGAGGCAGTATAATATTCTTAACAGTTTCTGCCGGCTTGTACCTTAAGCTTACCAAGGGCTTTTGGGTTCTTGGATGAATTCTTGTCTTAGAAATGACCCTTCTTGATTTTGCTGTGAGCATAGACTTGAAATCATTGAAGGTTTGATTTCTTAGAAAATTTGCAAAGTCATTAGCTATGCCCACATTTCCTGGATTCTGAAGTGGTATCTTGGCAAGAGCTCTCATATCATACTTAGGGAGGGAGCTGAAATCATTTGGAGTCTTGAAGTGCTGTACACCTCCTTTGAATCTTCTGATTATAAACAGAGCCCTTTCTTTGTCATATTTCCAGCCAACTGGCGGTCTTTTCAGCTCTTGGTGTTCAGCATGCCACTCATAATACTTGATCGGTTCCTGTGCTGGCATTTCCCTGAACCATGATTTCTTGAGATCTGAAGTTTGTTGAGATGGAGAGTCAGTTGCAGTTGCTGCTGGTGTTGTGGTTGCTTTTGGAACTTCCAAAGTGGTGTTTGATGGCACAACTTTATCTACATATGCTCTTCATAGTTTACTCTGACATTTTGATCTTCATCTTCAGAGTCATATAAGGCTTGAATTTCCTCACCTTCAGCAGTAAAGTACCTGGTCCTATCCGACTCCTTTTCTTCTGTATGAAGGATTTCAGGATATAAATCATTGTATCCAAAGTTATCAATCTCATCTAGCAAAGCATTTAGCTCATCATCAGAAGGCACATCTTCTTCATCAAGAATCACCACCTCAATATCAGCTTCTTTGCTCTTTTCTTTGCCCTTGTCCCTGGCAATTCTTCTATCACTTGCTGAGGGAAGATCATAATTAAACTCATCAGTTTTAATTTCTATTGTATCACTAGGTTTGGCCACTTGCCCAGTGAAGACAATGAGTGCAGATAAAGGGTCAGAAACAACTCCAGGGGAGGAAGGTTGATCAGTTGTAGTGAACTCCCCCTGAGCAGTAGAATGTGTTTCTTGAGAAGATGGTTTGATCATGGATGCTTGGATTTGTTTCACAACATCTGATAAGGCTTTGAGTTCTTGTTGTTGCTTAGAGATGGTATTTTGTTGGGTCTCCAGTTGAGTTTGCTGCACATCAAGCTGATTATGCAGGCTTCCAACCTCTTGCCTTAGGTCTTTGGCTTCATTTTTGCATTCTTTCAGTTCTGTTTTTAGGCTCTCTATAGTTTCATCTTGCTTTGTCACTATATCTTGGAGCTTCTTGACCTCCAGGCTTAGGGTTTTTACCCGGGGTACAGAAGGTGATGTGTCAGGTATGGGAGATGCAGGAGGTGTAGGTTGTGTAGACAGTTGAGGAGTGGCAGCTGTATGGATAGGTGACTGATGTGGAGTTGGGTTGTCATGATCAAAGAATAAAGATTCTGAAGAAGAGGACAAGGGCTCAAACCCTGTCTTGATTTTCTTAGCCAAGGGTTCTTCCTTCTCAAAATCAGAACTGGACTCTGCAGGTCTTTTGGAAGAAGCTTCAGGAACATCAACTCTATCTTCAGAGTCTGTTTCATAATCGGTGACATCATACTTCGTTCCATAAATTCCTTCATCGAGGGTGTCACTTGAATCAGTTTCTGCCTCAACATGTTGTTCTTCAATGATAGGTTCAGGATTCTCCAGTATTTGATCCATCAAAGGAGCCTCAAATATAACATCTTCTTCATTTTGTGCCATTTCTTGTTGTACATTCTCCTGAATTTCAACTTCAACATTTTGATTTCCAGCCTCTTGGTTTTCTTGCTCATTCTGTGGTTCTTCTTCTTCTGATGATGATGATGAATCAACAGGTAGTTCTGGATCAACATCAGGTATGGCTTCTTCTTCTTCTTCTTCTCCCAGAATGTGACCAAATAAAGGAACATCAGCAATTAACCGGCTAGTTCTTTTGCTGGTGCTCTTCATGTAGCTAAGAGTCTTGGCAGTCATATGATCGAGCACAAGCACATTGCCACCTTGTTGTAGATTGGGATGAAGATGATTGATAATAATTTGAAGAAATCTTGGATAGACCAAGAATTTCTCTTTTACAGCTCCTGTCAAGTTTTCCTTCATCTGCTTGAAGACAAGTCCTGAGAAATTGTAGTCTCTGCCTTTAATAAGTCCAAGGACTGCTGATGCCATGGTTGAGTTAGCAGAGTCAAATCCACCCTTTCTGATGGACAGGCAGTGGATGAAAATATGTACGATATATCTCCATAGAGGTGGAAGGGCATTCTTAATAATCTGTCCACCCTTAAATTCATCAGGATGCCCCAGCCTTCTAAAACATTCTTTAACATAGAAAATTGGAAAATCCACTGGTGCTTCATGATTATCGTTGAAATGAAGCACCTCTCTGAGAGTTGCTTCAGAGAATACAACTTCTTGATTATGGACTGTTGCTCTGATGTGCTCCACATTATTTATCACTTCAATAGCTGCAGTACTCCAGAATTGTCTGATTGTGGACTCAAATACATGTAGATTTTGACTAATGGCATAACTGATGTTGGAGTTTGCAAGGAAGTTCATGACCTGAACGAAGTCTGCACTCTTTGGATCATTTGCATTCAGAAATGCACAGACATTGTGCCTTTTCACAAATAGTAGATCCATAGCTGCACAAGAGAATCATAAGAAATTCAGTCTAACACTTAGAAAATTTCTGAAACAGACTCTATCGAAACAACATATTTCCAATACTTAGAAAAAAAATTGAGAGAAGCCTTATCGAAACTACTAGTTTCGAGTGAAGAAATTTTATCGAAACTTCTAGTTTCGAGCACAGAAAGGTATCGAAACTACAAGTTTCGAGTGAAAAACTGTTCAACTTCTGAAAAACTTTCTTACTCGAAACTATCTAATTTCGATGACAAAAAGAGATAAAAGACCAGACTCAATCAAAACAAAGATAATGAAGAAAGAACTTATATATACAGACTCAAAATCACAGAAAAAGATAAAAAGCAAAGGTTAAGAAAATCCTGTGAGTGTCGAAACTCCTTCTTACCGATGAATCAACCTAAATCTGCAAAATTAAACATTTAAAGAGTGAGAAATTAACAATGGTAAGTTCTAAAACATGATTTGAACACAAAACGACCAAGATTATGAAGAATTAGTCGTACAAACTTTCAGAAATCAAACCCTAGAACCTGTCCATTCACAAAATCGCATACAACGATTATACACCAGTACCTGATGATGAAGACGACGAGGGAATCAGATAAGAAACACTGAAATCGCAAACTTAGACCGAGGGTTTGAGTGAAGTTGTGTGTTGAAAAGCTGGTGTGAATGTTTCGGATGAGTGAAAGTGACGATGAGCATGGAGAAAGGCCGGAATATGTAAGCATTCAATTTGGGCTTGACAAAAAGACTAAAATGCCCCTGTCGAAACTACTAGTTTCGATAGGGCAAAGTAGTTTCGAGTGACTTGAGAGTTTCGAGTGACTTGTGAGTTTCGAGTGACTAGGAAGTTTCGGGTGATATGGAGTTTCGAGTGGCTAAAAAGTTTCGAGTGAGATTTTGTTTCGGGCAACCCGCCAAGTTTTGGTCAGCTTGAGCATAGTTTCGATGAAGTAAAGTTTCGATAGGTAGGTCATACTTGGTCAAAAGCAAAAGACAGAAACTCAAGACTATGTACAATTTAAACAAGTTAAAAAGGAAGATTAAGATATTTATAGAAACAAAATAAAAGTTATAAACACTTAGCCTTGGAAAAGATCCAACGTGAGATCATGTCTGGTCAAACCCTTGAGACACTTCATTTTGCACTCAGCTACTGTGAATCCCTGAAGATAGCCGATATTTGTGCAAGATAAACCCGAACACTTGTTTGCACAATGATTTCATGTGATTAGGAGGTACCATTTAAGCACGAAACACGATGTACCCCACAAGTTGAAATAAAATGGTTTTGAAAGCCTATCAATCCTCAAGAAATACCCGTATTCATCTTATCATTTCTTGCAGATTAACCAGGGTACCATCTTGGTAAGTTGAATTCACCGCCAAAAGTAAAATAAAATCCAAAAGGATGTAAGAAGATGTAAAATGAAAAATATCCAAGTGGATATTAAAAACGTACGAACATTCTAGGTCTTTGCGTAAGCAAAACAAAAGAAGCCGTAAAATTATCCAAGTGGATAGGAAAAGGTTGAACACCCGAGGTCTTTGCGTAAGCAAAACAGACGGGGTCAAATCATCCAAGTGGATGGGAAAAAGATGAACTCCCGAGATCTTTGCGTAAGAAAAACAGACGGGGTCATCGGCGGTAATTTTCGTTACTTTGACGGTCACCTGGTGCATGAATCAGAATCCAACACGTAAGCCTGTATCTGATTGAATCGGTTTTCTTAGCTTAAAATGGGTTAGATGTTTCAAGAATGGGTTCAAACACACGTGTACGATAGAGAATTAGGTTTTCACACTACTAAGGAGTTATAACCATATGTCGGGCCTACCGGCTATACCTCAGTAAGCACCATCGCTTATGGTCCATTCCATGTTCAAGAAGTGTGATCAGACTCTATCATTTCTCACAAGGTCAGATCCGATTTTCCTGAAACAAAACATGATATTCACAGTGAATTCTTCTGAAGCAGACAATAAGCAATAACAAAGGTTTCCTTTTCTTTTGACTATACAAAGCAAAACTTTTACTTTCCGACTTAAATATCAATTTCTCCCCCAAAAGTTATGCTATCAAAAGTAAAGAATGAAAATAACTGTACAAAACAGAAAATCTTTTTGGAAATATTCCCGATTAACAAGTTTAAACAGATACAAAAATATGCACAAGGATTATTGAAAGTTTATCATGCCGAGCATCTCCACCAGTTTCTCAAAGCTGGCAGAATCAAATGCCTTAGTGAAGATGTCAGCGGTCTGCTTGTTGGTTTTGACTTCAACTATCTTGGTATGTTTCTTTTCAACACAGTCACGGATGAAATGGTGTTTGATCTCAATGTGCTTGGTTTTTGAATGCTGAACGGGATTTTTGGTGATGTGGGGAACGGCGGTGTTATCACACAGGATGGGGGTTTCATGAAAGGTGATCCCGTAATCAAGCATCTGATGGTGGATCCATCTCACTTGAGAACAACAAAGGGCTGCAGCAATGTATTCGGCTTCGGCTGTGGATTGGGAAACGGTGGATTGTTTCTTACATTGCCAGGAGATGAGACGGTTGCCAAGGAACTGACAACCCCCAGAAGTGGATTTTCGGTCTAAGTTGCATCCCCCGTAGTCTGAATCTGAATAAGCCACAAGGTCAAACAAATTATTTTTAGGATACCAAAGCCCAAGTTTTGGCTTGTGCTTCAAATATCTTAAAATACGTTTAACAGCAATTAAATGAGAGAGTTTAGGATTAGCTTGAAAGCGTGCACACAAGCACACTGCAAACATGATGTCTGGTCTGCTAGCAGTGAGATACAGAAGAGATCCTATCATTGAGCGATAGAGGTGCTGATCAACGCTTTCACCATCCAAATCAGGAGACAGACAATGACGAACTTCCACGGGAGTCTTGTAAGGATGAGATTCAATCATTTTGAACTTGGTCAGGATTTCTTTAACATACTTTTCTTGATGGATAAGGATTCCTGACTCAGACTGATCTACTTGTAAACCGAGAAAGAATTTCATTTCTCCCATGGAGCTCATCTCAAACTTAGATCGCATCACTTCCTCGAACTCCTTACATAACCGAGGATTGGTGGATCCGAAAATGATATCATCCACGTAGATCTGCACCATAATAGTATCCGCACCATCCTTACACTTGAACAAAGTTTGGTCAATTGCCCCTCGTGTGAAACCATTATCCAGCAGATGCGTAGATAACGTTTCATACCACGCACGAGGTGCTTGATGAAGACCGTACAATGCCTTGTCAAGTTTGTAAACTTTATCAGGATAGCTTGGATCAATGAAACCCGGTGGCTGCTTGACATAAACTTCTTCTTGAACCTTTCCATACAGAAATGCACTTTTGACATCCATTTGATGAACCGTGAAGTCCATGTAGGCTGCGTAGGCGAGAAACATTCTGATGGCTTCCAAGCGAGCCACTGGTGCAAAGACATCCTCAAAATCAATTCCCTCTTCTTGATAAAACCCCTGAACCACCAAGCGGGCTTTGTTACGAATTACAATTCCACCTTCATCCTTCTTGTTACGAAATACCCAACGAGTGCCGATTGAGACTTTGTTCTTCGGAAGGTCTACAAGATTCCACACATGTAACTTGCTGAACTGCTGCAGTTCTTCTTGCATGGCCTCCACCCAACTGTTCTCGAGCAAAGCAGCTTTAATATTTTTGGGTTCGATTTGAGATATGAAGCAGGTGAAAAGACCATCATTTATTGCTTCTGTGGCACTTCGGGTTTGTACTCCCACATTGAGTGGACCAATGATATTTTCTGTGGGATGATTCTTGTGAACTCTCAACTGTGGAATCTCATCCTCTTCCACAAGTTCATCCAGATTGGTAATGTTGTGATCAGGAATAACGGCTTCTTCATTACTTGAGCTGTCAACAAAAGATTGTGGAGCAACATCCACTATTGGAGGAGTTTCTTCCTCAACAGTTTCATTTGTTTCTACAAAGTCTGAAGAAGCCGGAGTAGACGATGAAGAGGAGCTTGAAGCAGAAGCAGAAGCAGTACCTAAGATATTCACAGGCAAAATAGGATTAGCTGAGACAGATATATTAGTAAAATCAGGAAGATTAAAAGATTTAAACAATGAGTCGACATAAAAAAGCCAATCAGGACCGTCCCCAGCGTCCGTATGATTGCTTTCATGCCAGTTGACATCTATGGACTCCAGCACAATCCTTCGTCTCTTGTTGTAAACACGAAAAGCTCTTTGGTTAGACGAATAGCCCACGAAATAACACTCATCCGCTTTGGCTTCAAACTTGTTCAGCTGATCAGAAGTATTCAGCATTGTGCAAACACATCCAAACTTCCTAAAGAAGTCAATAACAGGCTTGCGCTTGTACATGATTTCATAAGGAGTCTTGTTACAGCTTTTGGTTATGAGAACCCTATTTTGCACGAAACATGCGGTATTGACTACTTCGGCCCAGAACGTGACAGGAAGCTTAGAATCGACGATCATAGTTCTTGCAGCTTCAATCAACGTGCGGTTTCTTCTTTCAGCTACACCATTTTGTTGAGGAGTACGTGGTGCACTGAATTGCCGAGCAATACCCTTACTTTCACAAAAAGAATCGAGAGTGACATTCTTGAATTCTGTTCCATGATCGCTGCGGATAATCTTCACACTTAGATTGAACAAATTCTCAATTTGAAGCAAGTGAATCTTCAGAATCTCTGGCGTGTCTTCTTTCTTTGCCAGGAAGAATACCCAAGTAAACCGTGAGAAGTCATCGGTTACCACCAAACAGTATGATTTCCTTCCATGACTCATGACACTCACAGGACCGAAAAGATCCATGTGAAGCAATTGAAGGGGAGAGTCAATGGAATTTGTGGTTTTGGGTTTGTGAGAGGATTTGTGCTGTTTGCCTTTGGAACAGGAGAGACAATGTTCCACTGGTGAGAAGTCTTTCAGAGGCAAACCGGTGACAAGGTTTCCTCGAACAAGGCGGTTCATTGTCTTGAAATTAACGTGTCCTAATCTCTTGTGCCAGAGAAAGGACTCATCTTCTGAAGCTTTGGAGAGAAAACATGATTTGATTCCTGATGGATTGTTCATATCCAGACTGTATGTATTATATCTTCGAGGGGCTCTCATAAGAATGAGTTCTTCTGGAATTACTACACCAGGCTTCAAAATCAGACATTCTTTTGAATTGAACAGGGCACTAAAGTCTTTATCACAGATCTGAGAGACGCTCATCAGATTGTACTTTAGCTGTGGAACGTAGTTGACATTTTCCAAACTATTTACACCATTCGACACTGTTCCTTGACCTTCAATTTTTCCTCCTCTTGGATTTCCAGCAAAGGCTACATAATCTCCATCCCCTTGATGATAATCTTGCAGCAGATTGAATTGTCCAGTCATATGTCTTGAACATCCACTATCTACATGCCAGATGTTATCTCCAGTTCTTCTTGGTTGACCCTATACACAACAAATTATTTAAACGTTTTGTCCAAGACTGTTGCTATCAAGAGATTTCTTGTCAAGATAAAACATCACATGGGAATCATAATCAGAATCCTCCTTTGAAGAAGTATGGTCATCATATAGAGCATTATTTTTAATTTTCCAAGTTCTTTTCAAATAATTTTTAGCATTTTTAATTTTTTTACGCCGAGATTTTCTAGAATGAGGAGATGGCACATCTGACTTTAATAAAATTTTGGGAGACGATTCCTCATTATAATTGACTGTTGTCAATTTACAACTCTTTGAAACATGATTTGAGGCACCACAATTAAAACAAACTTTATCACAAGACGCCTTAGCCTGATAATTGTCATCACAAACTGAAGATGATTGTGATGTTGAGGCATCTGAACATGAGGCAACTCGTTCTTCAATATTTCTTTCTTGAAGACTTTGATCTTTCTTTAATCTGAAAAATTCCAGATTGCTCATTGTTTCTTGTGGAATATCAGTCACAACAACCCCTGCACTTTTGAAATTTGCAATAAAACTCATAGCATTTACAGATTTAGGGACAAAAGGCAAAGCATTCTTAAATTTAGAAATCGAATTCCTCAAATTGTCATGCTCAGAAGGCATAGAACCAAAATACAACTTTTCAACGTGTTCACAAATATCTGGTTTTGACACAGACATATTATTACATTCATCCGACTCAAGTTCATTTAAAACATTTTCCTTACAAGAACTCTCATCACAATCATCTTCGGTACCTACACAATCTGAGTCTGCACATGAAGCAAAACTGTCAGAATCTGAAGTTTGAATATAATCATCAGCAGATAAATTGCAAACAAAAGGTGTGGGAACATGAGGAACCAGCATATCAGCAAATCTTCCAGACTTGGAATAAGGAGGTGGGTGAGAGTTATACCCAATGCCTTCTGTGACCTTTTTATGAATTTGATTGTCAAGGATTCCAAAAAGTATTTTCTGATCCATACCCATATGTTCAACTTGAAAATTAGCCTTTTCCGCCTTTTGAAGTCTTTCAGTTAAAATATTATTATTTTTCTTTTGTGTGGTAAGTTGCACAATCAAAGATCGGTTTTCTCCAGAAATATCACGAATTTTCTTTAAGTAAAGTTTCTCATTTTTAGCCACAGAATCATACATCACCTTAAAGTGATCTCGTTCATCGACCAAGGCCTGGTTGATGAATCTATATTTCTGAATTTCATTTAAGCAAGATTTAGCGCTACAAAGTCTAGACATTACCTCGGCAGGCACGGCAGTAAGATCTTTAGCTGGTTCAATCATGACACATTTATCCTTTTCTTCAATGTCAGCCATCAGTGCCTTGTCAGCTGCATCACCTTCCTGATCACCCCAATGATAATGTCCATCAGCTTGACAGACCAAAGCTGTGGAACTTGAAGATGTAGAAGATTTGGGAGGGACAGCAGCTTGCTTGCCAGAGGAATTCTTCTTTTGCTGCTCCTTTGAAGACGGCTCCTTGCAGTTTCTAGCAAAATGACCTAGCTGGTCGCAATTGTAGCATCTTACCTTCTTAATGTCAAACCCAAGAGTCTTTCCTTGCTTGAATTTGTCCATTCCAGTCCTTTTGATAAATCTCTTGGCCCGTAGAGTCAGCATTGCCATGCACCAATCAATGTCCATTTTCTCTAAATCATCAGGATTGATCTGCTCCAAGTCATCAGGTTAAAAACTGACCGGTGTCAAGTTTCCAGAAATCAGTGCATCATAGCACGACATGAAAGCAGTCATGATTGGGACATATTCATCAGGAATCATGGTAGTAGTCTTTGGAGGAGCAGAGGAACCAGTTGGTTGAATTGCAGCAGCAGATGGAGGAACATCAGTTTGAAAATAGGCCATTGTTGTTTTATTGGAGGAAGTGGAGGAACCCTGACCTACAAGAAGGTGTTTCCAGACTGATTAGTTGGAGTAACTGCACCCTTCTTTATCTCCAATTCATATGACTCTAGGATGCTGAAGAGTTCTTGCTGAGACAGCGCACTGAGCTTTTCAGTTTTCTTGATCATAATTCGATACATATTCCATTCCTCAGGCAATGAATCAAGCAGCTTCTTGTTTAACTCAAGAACGGGATACTCAGTTCCCAAAACTTTCAACTTAGAGACAATACTTGAGAAACGGTTGATCAATTCTGACATGGGTTCACCAGGGACACTGTTAAACATCTCATACTGCTCCTTGATTAAATCCCTCTTGCTTTCTCTAACATCAGCACTTCCCTCATATCTTGTACATAGAGCAACCCAAAGATCTTTGGCAGTAGTGTACTCTGCAAAAATGTTGAAAACATCCATAGGAAGTGCCATAGCAATAGATCCATAAGCTTTGTTATCTCTGGCAATTAAGGCATTGTCTTTATCATCATACTCAGACACAAGCTTCGGACGTTGAACATCAGCAGTAGTAGTAACTGGCTTGTGTGGACCATCAGTGACAGATTGCAAGAGAGTGTGGTCATGAAACTGGAAGAAAGTCTTCATCTTCTTTGTCCAGTCATCAAAATCTCTGGTAGACACCAAGACAGGTGGTTTGTTTCCTCCGGCATACTCATTGGTGCTTGAAGATGCCATAGTCTTAGAAAAAGAAATTCCAACAGTAGCTAGTTTCGAGTGAACAGAATTGGTCTAAACAACAAGTTTCGAGTGAGAAGCACTGATCGAAACTATTAGTTTCGAGTGAAGAAGCTTGCTCGAAACTCCTAGTTTCGAGTGAGAAAACTTGCTCGAAACTACCTAGTTTCGAGTGAAGGAATAAAAACCCGAAACTCCTAGTTTCGATAGAGATAACTTGACAAAGAATCCAGCAAAAGTGATAGAAACTACAAGTTTTGAGTGAAACTAGTTTCGAATGAACAGAAGTTTCGAGTGGATAATCTGCAGGGTTAGTTTCGATATAACAGGACAAAAATGGTAGTTTCGAATGTACCTTCACCAGACAAATAGTACAGACAAGAAGTTTCGATGACCAACAAGATTCAGAAAATGTCTCCCGAAGTTTCGATACCTTCTTCTTCAAACTTCAACAGACTCCATTGATGAAAAAGCTTCAATAATCAAAGTTGAGAAAACAACAAATTAATCCGGCGAAAGTCTTCCAAATTATCTTCTGATCACAAAACAATCCTCAGAATCCCGAAACTATGAAGAAATAGTCCCGAAATCGATGAAACAGTGCACAAATAACTTTAAACACAGAAAACTTCGAAAAACTGCGCAAATCACCTAGAACCGATCACAAAAACCTGATAATACTCAGAAATCAAGAGCATAAAGCTCTGATACCAATTGTTGGTCCAGATTTCAGTCGAAAATCACGAAAAAGATCGATTACCCACACACACAGGCGGAATCTGTATGTATGGTGGTGAAACAGAGGGTAAAGACAGAATTGGTGAAGAAGACAGCTAAACACACTCAGAATCAATGCAAATAAAATGTGAAAGAGTAAGAACAAGCATTAAACAAATGCAAATTGTATTGATTCAAGAACAAATCTGAAAGAGAGAATTCAGGGTTACAGCCGCAACTCACACCCTAGAAATTCTCTAACTAGGCTATTTATAGTAATTGACAGGCATCGAAACTATGCTCATCGAAACTACTAGTTTCGAGTGAGCATTTACAAGTGTAAGGAAAGCCTGTCGAAATTACCATCTATCGAAACTACTAGTTTCGATGGCCCAGACTTAGACTAAAAAGCAGTAAATTACAATAAAATGAAATTACATGAAAATAAACTATCTAAACATTGTTCAAAAGAAATACATTGATCAACAACTTATACAAAAAGTTAGACTCTACAGCCTATGTGCTACACTACTTGATATCCCATATTGTTATATACATGCTACCTATTTGATTTTATTAAGTGTTACCCTAAACCTACCGCACACCCATTTGTAACCGAAGTCTTAACACACGCACATCCATACACACTACGACCCCATCCTCGTCTATAAACAAAAGTCAAACCTTTGGGCTTAATACACACTAATAGCAAACTAAAAAGCCCACTCACCCCCCCCATGAAGGCCCTGCTTGCTGGAGTAAATAAACCTCACGTTTAGACCACAAATAATTCTCATCATAACCATGAGCCCAAACGATAGTGTTATTAGTACATGATGGCTGGAAGAGTATGTGTAGACCCATGAGATGTTCTGGCTAAGGAAGGACCGGGTACTTAAGTGTGTCCCTTGTGATCCACCCGGGAATTATCTTCATGGATACACTACTTATAGGTCAAGTGTTACTCCTAAAACACTATTGTAAAGACTCGGTGTGATGACTAGTCTAAATTTATGAAAACTCTCATATTTAACACTTAGCATATTTTCTACATACCACTTACAATCTTTTCTTTTCTTTCCCTGCTAGACATGGACTCCTACTCTCCTCCCTCCCCGGTATACTATCCGGAGACAGAATCTGAACAAGAAGAAGACACCGGATCGTCATCACCAGACCGCCGGGCATCGACACCCTCAGCTACTAGGTCCATGTTTGACATTAGGGCGGATTGGTTCAGGGACAACGGCCTTAGGCTTCGAGCATCTGAACCGCCCCCATCAAGAAACCCGTATCAGGCGCCCCATCTACACAACCAATTACCATCCCCCGAGAGAGACCCCTACCTAGCACCCGACTCATATCGTTCTAACCTAAGAACAAGGCAGACCATGGCACCAACCAGTGTCATGGGGGTACCAGCTGACACTACGCACCAATACGTGAGGGCCTCCGAGTTCATAAGGCAGGGGATGGAGCATGGAATAAGGCAAGAACTACTAGGCCAACAGATAGACAGCCTTTTGGGACAAGTGAGGTACCAGGACGACCTGATTGCAAACCTAGGTACCGACATTGATATGATGGAAGGAGATCGGGAAATATTCGACGCCCGTACCGAGATAGCTAGAGCCGAGTCCCGCTTTGCTATCCGAGTGACCATAGCAATGCTTATCTTGGTACTCATCTGTTTCCTCGTTGAGAGCTATCTGAGGCGCTAACGAGATTATCTTTTTTTTCCCCTTCGTTCTACTTATGTCGTTAATTTTCCGTTTGAGACTGCTTCCTCATGTTTGGTTTTAGCTTTTGACATTTTATCACTTATGCTAAGTTTTATTTTACAATTTTAATTCCATCATCAATCGATCAAATATTATCATCATACCTTTATCAAGATCACCCGAACGTCGCATTCACACTCGATACGCATTAATACTCGTACCTAAGCCTCACTTACAAACAAATCATTTTACCCACTTAAACAAGCAGCATCATTTTGCTTAAGCAAAGCACCTATTGGACTATAATTATTACAAGAAATGTAAAAGTTTTCAACAAACCTTTGTACTCCAAAGGAAAGATTTAAATACGACTCGCTTATAAAACACTATTTAGATAAACTATAACCTTGTTTTCAATAAATTTAAATATTTTTTAAACTTCGATTTGATCAATCAATGATCTAATCATTATTTTCTTTCTTTCCCTTTATAAAAATTTAAAATCTAAGGATTTTCCTATAAATTTATTTTATTCAAATAACTAGTTTCACCATCCTATTTTACTACAACCAAGAATCGGATTTTTAGCTACTTATTTACGAAACACAATCTTTTATAGACACTTTTTTTCCTGAATACCAAACAACACGCTTATCTGCAACCTTCGGCCACTCACGAAAATTCAGTAGTTTACGTACGTACGAGAGTCAATAGCTTACGCCAAAATGCCCACAATACCCACGAAACTCAGATGTTTACAACACACATGTTATAACACATAAAACTTACCTGTTTACAATATACATGAGCCACTATTGATTCCACAATACCTATTTACAATATACATGACACACGATTGATTCCACGACACATGAAACTTAGTTGTTTACAATATACATGATACATAGAACTTAATTGTTTACAATATACATGATACAAGATCGATTACATCATACACGAAGACTCGGTTGCTCACAAAATACACCTCTTACACGAGACCCATTGTTTGCTATATACACATGGTACGACACTATACACACTATACATGAAAAACCATTCACTTACAAGGTGCATGACACTAGACCACACTTGAAGCTCGAGTGTTTGCACTACATATAGGACTAGAGTAAACCATGAAGCTTTAGAACATACTTCGTGTTACTCCCTAGCCTCCTTGATTAACCTTACTATATAGGGACACATTTATTTCATTTGCAACACATACGTGAACACAATAGATACGAACTAAAGAAATTTTGTGACCTCCCCTGACCTACACACGATAGAACGAACTATACGGACTATGCGATGAATCGAGTAATTACGGGTGCACACGTAATTATAAAAGTCAACGCATGGAAAACATAGTAAACCCCGTCGTGTGTTGGTGATCTAAAACCCATCGTGATATGCAGTAACGAAGCCAACGTGATATAATAAGGGGCATGGTGAATACGTCGCAGGTACTTCCTATATATAAGTGTTCCTAACATATTGTCAGAGGAAGCGTTACTAGTGTCACGTAGAGTTTATGTTATCCCTGACCTAGACCAATGTTGCGAAACCCCTTTATTCAATTACCAACTCATGAGCATAGTAGGCCACATCACAAACGAACTCTAATCATCAAGCCCTCACCAATCCCTTTTCAAGTGAAGCTATGACATTTTGAAAGTTTAGAGTATTATTTGATAGTCTCCTCCTTAACCCCTTCCATACTAAATCCACTATCATACCTAACATAATGACAAGTTCTAACCTTGATCATCAGACCTAGAACCTGCCATCCGTTATACTTCTAAGGCCGATAGTCAAAACTCGTTGAAAATCCAAAACCCACACCTCCTCACGTCTTTTTGTAGCCCCGACAGATTAAATTTCAGGACGAAATTCCCTCAACATGGGGATACTGTAACCTCCACGATTTTTCCAAAATTCTCCGTAACCTAAACTCCGTACCTCATAAACTTCAGGGACCAAACCTGTCAAACTCTAGACACCTCAAACCTCAAGGACTAATTCTGCATTTTGGGAAACCCTAATAGGCACGGTCGCGCCAGTGCAGAAGCACGGTCGCGCCTAGTGCCCAAGCACGGTCGCGCCGAATATTGGCACGGTCGCGCCTCCTATTCAGTTGAAACGTAAAACGCAGCTTTTTCGACTCACTCCGACGATTGGAGTATCGTAACGTAGATTCGATCGTTTCCCTGTTACCGTTGAACCATTTACACCCACGTAAACACTCGTAATGGCCAAATTAAACCTCATAATGTGGATTCAATCCAAAACCGTCGCCCCACCTTTTATATTCGACAAATTCGTGTATCAACTCACAAAACGAAGCCCTTCACACTCGAAACAAACACTCTCGAAGCTCTGACACGCATCAAACTCATTGGGAACATAACAACCATCGCCGGAGATCGAACCCGTCGCCGCCACTCTCGGTTTTAGTCGACCTCCATCAATCCGTCCTCCAATTTGGTAATTAAACACGCCTTTACATTCGCTTTGTACTCTTTATCGAAAGCCCTAACCTAGTCGGGGCTTACATCATCAAAATCGAGTCGAATCAGAATCGAGTTCATCTTAATTTAGTTTTAATCGAACTCTATTTTAGACCTAATTTAAATCAAATTAAACTACATGAACATGTTCGAAAAACCCTACTCTTTGAAAGCCCCATAATTTCCAACGTTCCTATTATACGATTAGATCAATTCGTTTCTGATTTTGACCAGACACGGTCGTGCTAGTCGTCCAGCGCGGTCATGCCTGTCCAAGCACAGTCGTGCCCCGAGTACAACCTGGTCGTGCTTGCTGACCAGACAAGGTCCTACCCTAGAGAGACCCTAGACGCGGTCGTGCCGAGAACGAGCACGGTCGTGCTCTTTAATCAGACCCTTGTGGTGTCTTCTGACCTGACCACGGGCGCGCCCCAGACCACCACGGTCATGTCCAGCGTACGAGCACGATCGTGCCTACCTTAGGCACGGTCGTGTGTGGTATTTTTTTTGTTAAAATTTTCTTTTAATCCTTGTATTTTTCTAAACAATATTTGAACGTTTTGTTACGATATTTTAAAACTTAGAAATGACCCGTAAGCGGGTGCGGTTTTATGACTTGGAACTTTAGTATTTCCAGTCTTAAAAATATTATTTTCGGAACCACGACTTTTTGTAAATTTATATAATTTCATCATTTTCAAAACCGTGACTCCTAGCACAAGTACCACATCTCACGTCACATCAATTATCGAACTCGCGCACGTTTCAAACTAAATAATTAATCATTTTGGTTACTCATAATATAATTATTACATTATTTTCCTAAACCATTTTTATATTCGAACGTACAAATTTTATTCAATTACTCATTTACTTAAATCATTTATCCAATTTCATTAAAACCTTAAAACAAGTATTGTTTTTCCCAAATTCACACAAACTTTGATTCCTCATTCAAATGCAAACACCAACCTTACAAATTCATCTCACACAATTTCATAAACATTCTATACAATCCCAACACCCATTCGACTAGACTTTTGCTCAATCCTTTAGAACACAAGACTTTACATTAGACTATTGTACATATCTTTGATTAGATACATAAACTCAATTATAGGTTGACGTCGTGATTAAACAAATCACTTGTGCTACTTATTGCTCGTGCTATCTTCAACCACAATACATGTGAGTTTACGTAGCCACTTTTTTACACTATTTACTTTTTTTGGGGTGGAACATGAGTACAAACACACAATGTTTACAATGTTTACAAAACTACACAATACAATTCCACCCTACATTCATGTGTACAAGTTTGTGCACTACGCTTGAGTACTAGGTGTGCAAACTACTTATATGCTATTTCTATGTAACACACCACTTTCAATAACAAAAGTTTAACGCGCGGAAGACTAAATCCCAGAAATTTTTTTTTTTTTTTTTTTTTTTTTTTTTTTTTTTTTTTTTTTAAAAACTCCTCGCGTACCGCGAGACAAACTAGCCACCTCCCTCGCGTACCGCGAGGGAGTCTCAGAAACGCAAACCCGGAAACCCGGTCTCTCGCGTACCGCGAGAGAATCCTCTAAGGGCTCTCGCGTACCGCGAGGGACTCAAAACTCAGAGAGTTTCAGTTTCCTGCAGGTTTTCATACTTAACCATTTTTCCAACTTTTTCACACCCAACAACACCAAAACTCTCCCAACACCTGGGTTTTGACCAAAGACATACATATCACATATATTAACATAAACAACATTGTTTGTGAACCAAAATACACGTCAAAAACGGTTTTCAAACAAAAACCCAATGATCACCATAACGCATACGAGAATCCTCTTTTGCCAATGGACTTGACCTTGACCTACTTCGGAGCTTTCCCTACATATCCACATTAACATAACACCATTAGTATTGAGATGACCAAAACAACAAGTATATATACTTGTTTTCACCACTTTCACCCATTTGACCCATTTGACCCATTTGCACACATTTGGTCAATTAAGGTTTCATTCCCTTGTAATTCTCTAACATATTATCATAGAAATATGTTATACATAACATCAAGTATTCACAACTTGATTTCACACCTTTCACCCATTTTTGACCCTTTGACCCGTTTGCATACGATAAGTCAATTAAGGGTTTCATTATCACATTTTCATTTCCATTATGGCACGTAGGCCATAACTTCATATCCATTTAGGATACGAGATCATAATTCCATAACCGTTCTATCCATTATGGTACTTAGACCATAACTCCATTTCCATTCTATCCATTATGGTTCATAGACCATAACTCCATATCCATTCTATCCATTATGGTACTTAGACCATAACTCCATATTCACATATTCATTATAGTACACATACTATAACTACATACATTCTAACATTTACACACTTCCATCTACATTCATACCACATGTCAAATTATGCAACCATATACATCATATATACAACATTGCATACAAATACCATATCATCAAAACTAAGTAAGTGCTAAAGCACTTACCTTTCGGGTTAGAAGGTCCCGCACCGGCTTCTAGCTTTGCAACTTGATTACCTAAACACATTCACCTAGTTTAGTAATCTAACATACACCAAAATCACATTACAATTGGGTTCACAACTAAATTCCCATTTCCAACCCAAATTGACCCGTTTGGGTTATACTCATAACCAAACACCCTCTTTCACCACAAACTCACCTACTTGAGTTTCATTATCTTAACCTTAACACTAATCTTTCTTTCAAAAATTATTATTAAGTTAATTTGGTGTTTGTTCAAGTGTCTAACATCTTAAAAACACTTAATCTTCATTAATTCATCATTTTAGCATCATGATCCAAACACCCCCAATTTCCACCATATGAACCCTAACTTCTCATAATCAAAATCAAAGGGTTCTAGGATGTTAATCATCATTCTTTAACTTTAGTTTAGCTAGATTATCAATAATCTAACACCATTTCATCACATGCATACATAATTTCGGATTTCACCCAAAACCCACCAAGAACACATTCATGGTGAAATCAAGAGGAAGAGAATCACTTACTTGATGTTATGAAGGTGTTGTGTGAGCCAAAACCTTCACAAAACAAGCCTCAATTCCGCGATTTAGCTCCAAAACCGAAATTCTCTTCTTCTCCTCTTCTCTTGAACGACTAACACCTCAAAAATGAGTTAATTTTGACTTTAACTAGTCAAATGGCAGATTTTGCCATATTACAACTTTAGTCCCTCAACTTTCCACTTCACCCATTTCATTCTAAAGTTAGTCAAAACTAACATAGCCCCATTACAAACTTGAAACCCACTTGTTTCAACTTATTTCTAAAATATTATTTTCACCATAATATTAATTAGAAATATTTATTTATTTATAACGAGACCCGGATTTTGGTTCGTTACATTCTAGTGCAATCATTAACTACACAAGCCGACGGTTAACAATGATAGATCTATTGTGTCTGACAAACCCACCCAGGTAGGGTGATTGTTACCGACAACACGCTTTGGTTTTTACATGCTAGTTACAAAGGTTTGATTGTATATTTTTGGTTTCACAATAGTATCTCTCCATAATTGCCTTACTAACCATGATATGTATGGATTGTATGCGCGCAACACAATAACACTATTTCTTGATAAAACCTATGTATGCTCACCAACTATTTATAGTTGACCCTCTCATTTCAAACATGTTTCAGGTACCACACTATGAGATCATATTCAAGATACTACACTTAGGTTGAGGACCTAGCATTAAAAATAAAGGATCTGTTATGTATACCCATTGTTTGTACTTGGTGAAGTTTGTTGGTTGAAACACGAAACGAAACTTGATACTTTAATATATTACAACATAGTCGACCATGTTCTCATGAACAGTCCACACGCCACGCCCCGACGTATTCCGCCGTCGGTTGGGGTGTGACAGATTGGTATCAGAGCCTTGGTTATAGGGAATTAGGTTATTAGACACCATTGACCTAGACTATAACCTTAGGACACCCATCATATACCATGCTCCATATTACATGGAAATTGCTGCATCACTAAATGCTACATGTTTACTATCTTGTGAAAATTTTCTTACATATCATTCTAAGTATCTCATTTCACGACATAATACATGATTGCCTATGTGCTACACTACTTGATACCCCATATTGCTATATACATGCTACCTATTTGATATTATTAAGTGTTACCCTAAACCTACCGCACACCTATTTGTAACCGAAGTCTTAACACATGCACATCCATACACACTACGACCCCATCCTCGTCTATAAACAAAACTCAAACCTTTGGGCTTAATACACACTAATATCAAACTAAAAAGCCCACTCACCCCCCCCCATGAAGGCCCTGCTTGCTGGAGTAAATAAACCTCACGTTTAGACCACAAATAATTCTCATCATAACCATGAGCCCAAACAATAGTGTTATTAGTACATGATGGCTGGAAGAGTGTGTGTAGACCCATGAGATGTTCTGGCTAAGGAAGGACCGGGTACTTAAGTGTGTCCCTTGTGACCCACCCCTCCTTCCTGGGAATTCTCTTTATGGATACACTACTTATAGGTCAAGTGTTACTCCTAAAACACTATTGTAAAGACTCGGTGTGATGACTAGTCTAAATTTATGAAAACTCTCATATTTAACACTTAGCATATTTTCTACATACCACTTACAATCTTTTCTTTTCTTTCCCTGCTAGACATGGACTCCTACTCTCCTCCCTCCCCGGTATACTATCCGGAGACAGAATCTGAACAAGAAGAAGACACCGGATCGTCATCACCAGACCGCCGGGCATCGACACCCTCAGCTACTAGGTCCATGTTTGACATTAGGGCGGATTGGTTCAGGGACAACGGCCTTAGGCTTCGAGCATCTGAACCGCCCCCATCAAGAAACCCGTATCAGGCGCCCCATCTACACAACCAATTACCATCCCCCGAGAGAGACCCCTACCTAGCACCCGACTCATATCGTTCTAACCTAAGAACAAGGCAGACCATGGCACCAACCAGTGTCATGGGGGGTACCAGCTGACACTACGCACCAATACGTGAGGGCCTCCTAGTTCATAAGGCAGGGGATGGAGCATGGAATAAGGCAAGAACTACTAGGCCAACAGATAGACAGCCTTTTGGGACAAGTGAGGTACCAGGACGACCTGATTGCAAACCTAGGTACCGACATTGATATGATGGAAGGAGATCGGGAAATATTCGACGCCCGTACCGAGATAGCTAGAGCCGAGTCCCGCTTTGCTATCCGAGTGACCATAGCAATGCTTATCTTGGTACTCATCTGTTTCCTCGTTGAGAGCTATCTGAGGCGCTAACGAGATTATCTTTTTTTCCCCTTCGTTCTACTTATGTCGTTAATTTTCCGTTTGAGACTGCTTCCTCATGTTTGGTTTTAGCTTTTGACATTTTATCACTTATGCTAAGTTTTATTTTACAATTTTAATGCCATCATCAATCGATCAAATATTATCATCATACCTTCATCAAGATCACCCGAACGTCGCATTCACACTCGATACGCATTAATACTCGTACCTAAGCCTCACTTACAAACAAATCATTTTACCCACTTAAACAAGCAGCATCATTTTGCTTAAGCAAAGCACCTATTGGACTATAATTATTACAAGAAATGTAAAAGTTTTCAACAAACCTTTGTACTCCATTCAAAGCAGAACTAACAAAAGTAGCAGAATTTTGAAAACCAGACAAATTGTTTTTAAAAGAATCAGAATTAAAAACACAACCATACTCCTCATCATCACTCCCACAATCTTCCACTATGCCCTCTACTAATCCTGTTGCTGCACAAGACTTAGACGGGTTAGTAACGTTCACACATTCTAACACGGGATCAACAATCACAGGCATCGACTGTGTGGATGATGAAGGTTGATCTGGCTTACGGCCTACACCATATTCCATTTCAGTCTCTTCATGTTGATCACTAGGCATTGAGGTGAAGTTTTCGTTAAACGGATGCTCAACTGCATGATAACCAATTCCCGGATTTCCTTTCTTTCTAACTTGGGAATCTAACATGTCATAAACAACTGATCGAGAATGGTCAATTTTCTCGATTATTAGTTTAGTGTTTGCCAATTGAGTCACAACATCATTTAATTTTAAGCTAAGGTCGTCTATCCGTTTTAATGCATCACGATAAAGACATTCCTTATTGCTAAAATCCATTTCAAGTTTGGAAAAATCATTTTTGCTTGCTTCAATTGTATCTTTGAAAACCTTTTCTAATCGTTTGTGTTCTGAATTGGAATATCTAAGCTTTGTTATTTCTTGATTTAATATATCGTTATCATGTTTGTAACGATTGACTTTCTCAATACAAATAGCAGAGCAATGATCTTTGATTACCTCAGTGTCGGTGACCTCAACCACGAAGGCATGATGTTTCACTTCCAAATCTTGAACTTTCTCACTCCTGTCTTGCTGGCTCACAAGTGCCTTTGATTCACATGAAGTAGATATACTTGCTCCATCAATTTCAGAAACATCCATTGAACTCATATGATTAAGGTGACACTGTTTATCATCCATATCATAAGAGTATAAAATAGATATCAGCTCACTCAAGGATGTCTGATACATATCCTTGGTTCTCTTGATGGTGGTGCAGTTGAAGTTCCAGGTTATTGGTTAAGAGTTGAGTAGCCTTTTATTGATTTCTCCCTTTGTCAACTCTATTTCAGCAATCTTCATCTCCGTCATCAAGTGTGTGAATCTGTTAATCTGAGCCTCCAAATTTTCACCTCTAACATGATTGAACATATTAAACTCTTGCTTCAGCATTTCGTTTCTATTTTCTCCCATGTTTCAAGTTCACGTAACAAAAAGTATTCGCAATCGATGACAAGTACTTTGAAAAATCACAAACTTTGAAAAACCACGAACTTTCAAAACCGCAAACTTCCAAAACCGCAAACTTTGAAAAACAAGCAAACTTTGAAAACCGCAAACTTTCAAGACTGTATACTTCAAGACCGTATACTTCAAGACCGTATACTTCAATACCGCAAACTTCGAATACCGTATAATTCAAATATCACAAACTTGAGTGACCGCAAACTTGAGTGACCGCGAACTTCCAGATGAAGAAATTGACCGAAAACTTTGATTTTCAAGCTGAAATATCAACTGATCAACCGTAAACTTCAACAAACGCGACAGAAACAAGGTCCAAAACCTGTCAATCTGTCCAGAAACTCTTCCAAACACACAAATCAGTTCAAATAAACGCAAAATCAGTAACTTTGATACCTCACGAGTCAAAGAAATCCGTTGCAAGCTTCACCGAATGAGCGCTAAGGCTTTGATACCAAATGTAAGGTCCGGATTCCTGAGGATCTTCAATCAACGGATTCAATGACGTGTTGAACCTGGCGGAAACAGACTCGACACGTGACTTGTAGGTAAAAACAATAAGGACGAGACACAATTGATCATCAAGCGATTCGTATATTGATTAAACATTGATTATAAAGTACAATATCGTTTAACAATTCTTCTAACTGTCTAACTCGTCCAACCTCTGACTATCTCAGTCGTCCAACTTGTCTAACTAGAATACGGTTACAAGATAAGCTATTTATAACCAAGACAAAAGTATTCGGTGGGCCTGGGCCTGTACCGCATACTTCAAGTATGCTGCTTCATGAAGTTTGCTGCTGGACGAAGTATGCTACTGCATGAAGTATGCTGCTGCATACTTTCTTGCTTCTTCCAATTTTCATCTTTTGAACTTCTGAACAACTCGGTGATTCTTTGATGTGTCAGCCTATTATATTTTTGGTCCTTACACCGGTCATTTCGAACGACCTCTAAATGGTTTTCAAAAAGACTTTCCGTTTGAACATCATACAAAAATAAAAAGTAATACAGCGTTTGAAAAATGCGGAAAGTAAAGTGCGGAAGCAAAAGTAAAGTAGCAAAATACAGAAGCATAACAAATTAGGTTCCCATAAACCTAGATTCTAAATGAAAACATGACATGTGACTCCAGATATGCAATCCTAGTCCACGCGTGAATGCTTAGCGACCTGAGATAAACATGCTTAAAAGTGTCAACACAGGGTTGGTGAGTTCACATGTTTAAGTAACAGAAACAGAATGAAAATAGTGTAACCGTACATATGTAAACTAGTGATTCGATTGTTGATCAGACAATAAACATTAATTATATAAGCAACACCGAAACCGAAGCTCAACGAAGGAATGCAGAAACTAGCATTTTGCCTCTTACGTGCCCAGCACGCAATGGATTAGGTCAATTATGCACCCGTTTGACTCCCGGTCAGAGTTAACGCGACTAACCCGGGTGGGGGTTGTTAAAGCCAATAGTACTATTCATGAATCACCTCGCTTTGTGTAATAATTAACGGTTCGAATATGAGAGGACTTTATATGCAGAAAATGCACTCAAGTATATTAAAGCGAAATCAAAGTAATCATCATACGACTAAGTAAGAAAATGGTTTAGCATATGTAACATCCATGACTTCCGACCTTATTTTTATTATTATTTATTTTTATTTTGTTAGTGCAATAATAACACTTTAATTTCATCATAGTGCAATGCATTATAAATCCATAATCATGATTCTAAGTAATTCTAACCCAGATTTAAATCGTACAATTTCATATCTTAAAGTTACAATAAATACATACATACATACATATATATATATATATATATATGACTTATATATATAGTTGTATTAGACCCTATAATCTTACTCCTTTATAAGTATATATCAATATATATATATCTACCATTATATAAATAAACATATATGTTAAGATTCATTTAATATGAGCAACTAAACATATTTATATATTACATTTGGAGTCGTTAAACAAACTATAATAACAGATTTGTTTGTACCTTTTAAAGACATATATATATATATATATATATATGTGTGTGTGTGTGTGTGGTTGTTTTTCATTGTAAACCTATTTAAAACTAAATATATTTAATACTATTTATACAAATTGAAATCTTATAAAAATGGGAGTCTTTCTTTTATAAATAAAACAAGTATAGTTTAGATTTTATAAATTGTATAAAAACCTATAAATAATTACAATGATTTCTAAATCAAATAATTGAGTTTGAACCCCATTCATTAGGCTTGGATCCCCCCCCTAGCAGATGGACCCTCAAGTTGAACCCCCACATTCTATTTTTGAACACTTATTCGATTTTGACCAGGAAAAGTCAACAGAAGCCAACCTCCCAATTTTGACTTCGGAGAAGTCAACAAACCCAAAATCAATTACCCAATTCCACAGATTTATGTGAATTAACTCCTCACGATTATGTACAGACGTTGTAACGACTTATTCGAAGGAATTTGATTACTCGATTGCACGAAATTAAGGGTGTTAACTCGGACTTTAATCCCGAAGCCGTTTCAATCGCGAATCCAATTCCAATCGACGTTTAGTTGTAATCAGAGCAATTAAATGTGCTCAATACCTTCGCATCTCCCCATTTGAACCTTATGAACTCTCAATAGCACCTGTTATCCACTCTGCATCACGATCAAACTCAAAGAAACCCGAAACCCAGGTTGTGGCCGCTCTCCTTCGTCTCACAATCATCTCAGGTAATTCATACGCCTACTTACTCGTTTGGATCCCTAGAACAAAAGCCCTAAGGTCTCATGGCCGATCAGTGCGTGGTCATCATAAATTTTGGGGCTAGGGCTTGAAACTGTAACATCCCGAAATAATAGAAACGAATAAATAATGGAAAGAGCGGGATTAAGATAAAAGGAAGAGGGAACGGGCTCGGAATTGGATCCAATGGGCCGAAGGGCAGCCCAACTATATAAATACTAGCTCAGAAAACCCTCCTTCACTAGTCATCTTCTTCACAAACTTAGAGAGAGAAAGGTGAAAACGTGTTAGAGAGAGAAAGCTTGGGATCAAGCTCAAAGTCTCGGGAATCATCACTCCACATTCCAGCAGCATCTAGCAACGAAAAGGAGACAAAAACAGGTAACCATTTGGCTCGAATCTGAGTTTTAGTTAAGAAATGGGTTTTTAGGGTTTATATGGGTTTTTCACATAAAGATGGGATTTTTACGTATGGAATTGCATAAAAAGTATGTATCTAGCTTCATGGAAGCTAGATACAAGTTTTGGACGTAAAGATTGAAGATTAGATCGAAAACGAAGAAGGAGATCTAGATCAGAAGAATCGTCCGAAAAGTCGGATGAATGGTCCGAAAACTATTCCCGTCCGAAAAGTATTTTCGGACGGCATGATTTCGGACAAAAGATCTCGAACGAAATAGTTCTCGGACAAAATATTTCGAACGAAATATTTAACTAATAAAAGATGTTTTCTAACTATTTAGTTTTCGGTCGAAAAGAGATTTCGACCGAGAAAGATTTCGGTCGAAGAAGATTTCAGACCAATAGATTTCGGATGAAATATGTAGGTTATAACCTTGTTCCATTCGTGACCTTTGACAGATCCATTAGCACCCGCTTAACTCACGAGCCCTAAGTATCCTACGCGAACTGCTCATCAGGTGAGTTCTATGTGCCCCCTATATGTTACATGCAAATCATTTTAAATGTTTTGGGGCTAAAGTGTATACATGAATTGAATAAAAGATATAAATACTATATGTAGACTTATGTGTTATATGACGATGCATTGTGAATACAATAAATGACAAGTATGTATGAAGCTATGAAATGAAAGAATGACATAACATATAAGAATGAATTCTTGCTTTATATCCATGTATATATTGCTTGTCAAGTATGAAAAGTATGACATAACGTGTAAGAATGAAATCTTGCTTTATATCCATGTATATATTGCTTGCTAAGTATGAATGAACGTTATGGACGGAAACGAAGCTAACGGCTACTACGGTAGACGGACGACCACTTGACTATTATGTAGCTAGAAATGAAAGTCTAGAAAGGTAGACTAAAGAATGACCACTACGGTGGAGTAAGTCCCTCAATCGATGCACGGCTGTATAGTTAGTTCAAGTGGGAAACGGATGCCTTAGGGCAGACGGGCGAATATGACGGACTACGACGGTAGGACGGTTTAGACGGACGGCCGAAGGTTTGCCGGAAGGTTTTATGATATGACGGACGGTTTCTAGGGCCGGACGATTAAGTAAAAGGGTTACGACGGTAGCTCAATGGCGTATGTCTTTGTGATATACGTAGTAAAAGACGGGTTGATCACCCTTATGTGTATGACCAATGAATGTTTAATGAAAGTAAATGTGTATACATATTTAATGTACTCGCCAATGAACGATAAAGGAAAGCAAAGAATATGCTAAATGTGTATTTATACATATATTTATATATAAATACTTATAAAAGAAATGATGTTTTTACCTATTTGCTTTAAACTAGAACTCACCAGCGTTAGCTGACTTTTAGTATGCACTTCAGGTAAAAAGAAGAAGGGACGTGCAAAGGCTTGAAGGCTACCCGACATGAGACTGACATCCCACTTTAATTTATGTTAAGACAGTGTTTATGTTTTTAAATGCTAAGACTTCCGTTGTTATGTACTTGAATGATGAATGTTTCCGCTGTGTTTTGAATGTTTTAAATTTATAATCCAGTATCGATGAGTATGTTTATGAGTAAATCCAACAAGTGAGGTCACCCGGGAAAGGGGCCTTACAAGTTGGTATCAGAGCAATAGTTTGAGAGAACCAGACATCCCTAAATGTCTGGACTCAAGCTGATAATGGGACCAACGCACGGACGTCAGTCTGGGTAGCCAACACCGACGCCAGTACAGTAAGTAAGTAATAAAGTTAATGCCTGTAGTTAGGAATAGATGCCTTAACTGAGAACGCTTAGATGTCATTGTCACTAATGATGTGAAGAGTTTCGAACCCGAAAAGCAAAGCAAATTATTAATCACAAACCGGTCACTGTAATTAAGAATTTACCTTGCTCGTACTGTTCAAAACTATGATATGAAGGAATGACATTGATGTATACCCTTTTACTTATCAGGAAATCTAGAAAACTATGGCTCGTAGAGGAGGAACTGGACGCTGAGGCGGTCGCACTGGCCGAGTCGGTAGACCACCATTGAACCAAAGACGTAATGATGAGGAAAGCATGCACGAAGAATGTACTGAGAGTGTGCACGAAACTAATGTGACTCCACCAGGTGAAGGCAACGAAGGATCTCTACGACTGGAACCCGAAGTTAGGGATGCTATTGCCCGTGAGGTTGTGCTAACTCTGAAGGACGTACTGCCTGATCTGTTATCTGAGGCACTAAAAAAGAGCAAGGAGGAGGAGGAAAAGAACCATGAGGAGAAAGTGTATAATAGCGATGGGGATGAGGTGACTGAGGGACTGAACACCCGTGGGTGTAGCTACAAAGGATTCAAGGACGGTGACCCACCTATGTTTGATGGGAACAAGGATTCGGTAGCTACGTTTGAATGGATTGAGAGTATGAACGGCGTAATCAACATAAGCGAGTGTCGACCTGACCAGGCAGTTAAGTATGCGGCTCACTCTTTCACCAACGAGGCACTGAGTTGGTGGAGGAACATTCAAAGGACTAAGTCGCCAAACGCTCTAAAAAGGATGACTTGGGAAGATCTAAAAAAGTTGATAATCCAAAAGTTTTGTCCCTAGAACGAGATAGATCGGGTGGAGAATGAATTTCTGAACTTCAAAGCTGGCAACAAGACTCACCGTCAGTACACTTCCAGATTCAATGAGCTAGCTCAACTGGCACCCCATTTGGTAGAGACTGAAGAACGATTGATTAAGTACTATGTCAAGGGCCTGCCTCAAAAGGTCTGTGTTCATGTTAAAGCCAACCTACCCTCGACCTTCGAGTCGGTAGTGAATTTGAGTGGAATCGTCTATGACGATTATGCTAATGAGGACCCGGTGCCGGAGTCACCAAGCGGAAATGGGAAATCCGTCTAAAGGAAATAGAAGGGGAACATTTGCAACTAAAGTTAAGAATCCAAGGACAGATGAGTATGAAACATGCACGAAATGCGGAAAACTACACCGCGGTGAGTGCAAAGTTGGCTCCACAATGTGCTATAGATGCGGGAGGGCAGGGCACTACTCCAAAGACTGTCTGAGGGACGTCAAGTGCCAAGGATGTGGACTGTTTGGCCACCTGACTAAGGATTGTAGGAAAACCGGCCAATCTGGTTCGGGAAAAGAAAAAAGAAAGGGAAAAGGAGCAGCCGAAAGCTAGGACTCGGGCCTATGCCCTAACTAAGGAGGAAGCCGGAGGAAACCCTGATGTCGTGTCAGGTACGTTCCTAGTTAATGATGAACATGCTGCTATTTTATTTGACTCTGGTGCAAGCAAAAGCTTTATATCAAATGATTTTAGTCACAAACTGAACTGCACAATCACAAACCTCGTAACGGCCTTTAGCGTAGAAACTGTTGTTGGTAGAAACTCAGTAGTCATCCGAATGACTAACGATTGCATGATAGAAATAGATGGCCATAAGTTTCCTTCTAGATTGTACCTTCTAACTTTAGGAGGATTTGACATAGTGTTGGGCATGGATTGGCTAGCTGCCAATGAAGCACAAATCGTATGTAAACGAAAGATGATACATCTCAAAGCCACTGATGGCAGTCTGATTACGGTTCATGGTGATTGGAATTGCAAAGTGCCGAACGTCATCTCGATGATTAAGGCCGAAAGTTATATGAGGCGCGGTTGCGAAGCTTATCTGGCATATGTTATTGACGATAGAATGAAAACGAAAGAACTCAAAGACGTGCCCGTGGTGTGCAACTTCCCAGAAGTGTTCCCAGAGGACCTACCTGGCTTGCCGCCCGATCGGGAAATAGAATTTCAGATTGACTTACTGCCAGGGGCTCAGCCCGTTGCCAAAGCACCCTACCGATTGGCTCCGTAAAAAATGAAAGAATTAATGTCCCAACTTGAAGAACTGACAGAGAAAGGATTTATCAGACCGAGCATCTCACCATGGGGTGCTCCGGTATTATTTGTAAAGAAGAAAGACGGAAGCATGCGCATGTGCATCGACTACCGTGAATTGAACAAACGAACAGTAAAGAACAAGTACCCACTGCCTAGAATAGACGAACTTTTTGATCAACTACAAGGCGCGAGTTGGTTCTCAAAGATTGATCTCAGGTCGGGTTACCACCAATTGAAAGTAAGGGAGGAAGATGTACCGAAAACTGCGTTTCGTACGTGTTACGGACACTATGAATTCCTCGTTATGTCCTTCGGACTGACCAACGCACCGACAGCATTCATGGATTTAATGAATAGAGTATGCCGACCAATGTTGGATCGATCGGTTATATTATTCATAGACGACATTCTCATCTACTCAAAGAACGAAGGTGATCACCACTGTCACCTAAGGGAAGTATTGGAGGTTCTGAAGCAGGAGAAGTTATATGCAAAATTTTCCAAATGCGCATTCTGGCTTAGGGAAGTCCAATTCCTAGGTCATGTCATAAACCCAGACGACATTATGGTGTATCCTGCAAAGATCGAGACGGTAAAAGAATGAAATGTCCCGAAAACGCCAACAGAAATACAAAGTTTTTTTGGGATTTGTAGGCTACTATCGGAGATTCATTCATGTGACAATCCAAACTTTTTGTTTCAGACAACTAGCAACTTGGATTAATTTTCGGGACGAAAATTCTTTCAACAAGGAGATGATGTGACATCCGACATTTTCAGGTTAACTCCGTTAACACAAACATCGTTATTGCAAACAGTTATTCATTCATGTGACAACCCAAACTTTTTGTTTCAGACAACTTGCAACTTGGATTAATTTTCGGGACGAAAATTCTTTCAACAAGGGGATGATGTGACATCCGGCATTTTCAGGTTAACTCCGTTAACACAAACATCGTTATTGCAAACAGTTATTTATTCAAACTCAGTTATCTCGAACATTCACTCATGCATTACATTTAATTAGGTTAATTAGATGTGTCAGTTTCGCACAAACACTCACGTATCGGTAGTTTGTAGAATTACCGGATCACACACGAGTCGAACCCGTAACGTTGGTGAACTAATAAAAATAATTGCGAATAATTATTTTTAATATAAATCATGTGAATTTATATGTTTAGTGATTTATCTGTGAATTACGTGAACTTTCGTGATATCGCGTAAAATTATCAGATTTTTATTTTACTGGTTATTTTTATAGAATATGAAACTTTTATAAAAATGATTAATTAAAAACAATTTCTAGCTAGTGGATTAATTAAATGAAATAAAAACCCATTTAATTTGAGCCCATGGATTATCCTTATCTTTTAAAAACCCATGCATTTAATTATATAAGAGATTTTATAAAAATTAAAATCCTAATCCCCTATTTTCCCCTTGAAGCCATCGCAAGCAACCCCCCCCCTTAAGCCGAACCAAAACCACCACCATACACCCTCTCTTCAAGCTTCAATCTTGAAATTAAACACGTATTTGGACTCCTCTCGACGTTTCTAACACTCCTACGTAAGTCGTTTCGTTCAATTCCGTCACTTTTTGATTTCTAAATTTTAGATCAAACCCTAGTTCATCCAAACATGAGTTTTTATAAAAAAGATGATAACTTTATTATTTATTTGGTGTTATTTGATGATTTTGTTGAAACCCTAGTTGTAAAAATCATAACTTTCCTTTAAAGGAAGCTTTTTGAGAATTCTAAAGTGCGTATATGATGTGTATGATGCTTGTTATGGTTATAGTTATGTTAGATAGATGGTATGTAATGGATTGGATGCTTTGAATCTCGTTAAACAAGCTTAAAAACCCTAACTTACATATAATGGAAACTTTTTAGAAATTCTATCTTGCATACTAGACATGTGTTGAATGATATGATGATGTTTATATGCTACTTGGTACATGCATAAGTGATATGTGAAATTAGATTTTGAATAACTAGCTCGGTTTTGCAAACTTACTAAAAGAGGAAACTTTAATTTTCTAAAGTGTTCATAGCTTGCTAATTATACATGTATGATATGTTTTGAGGATTGGTACATGTTAGTTAGAGTATAATAACATGTTGTAACATGCTAAATAGGTTAAAACACGCATGATGTTCATAACTTGCTATACTTGGGAACTTTGAATGAAGTATGATTTGCATGTTAAGTACAAGGCTTTGTTATGTGATATGATTATCTAGGACAAACAAGAGTTATGTTATTAGCTTATTGATCATGCAAACATGTTATGAATGATGAACTTATAGAAACCAAACTTCGTGCTCATACATTAATAAAGGTAGGAACTTTGATGAACGTGCATGTGTAGACATAACTTGCCATGCTAAGATAGTTATGAGTTGTGTTGCATGAAACTTGTATTACTTGTGTACTATGTGTTAGTATTCAAATCAAACATTAAATCACTAACGGGTCACCAACGGGTCATCGGGTCAAACTTGAGTCAAACTTGCAAACCTTTTCTAAACACTTAAACAATAGTATTGTTTAGATACTAAGGGTTCATATCAACTTGCACGAACACGCACTTATAGACTATGAATTATACGTGGCAGTTAGAGGTTCAACTGTTTTACTTATCTTTCACTTGCATTCACACTCAGGTGAGTTTCATGGCCCCTATCTTTACTTACTTTCCTTTTTGGGGGAGAAAGCATGCACGCAAACATTTTTGGGTTTTGTATTATTGTATTATCGCCTGCTTAATAAAGTACAAACATACCAACAAGTCCTTACATTCTCGAACCGTTAATATTGGAACATAGCGAGGTGATTTTGAGTAGTACTACTGGGTTTTTGACAAGCCCCACCCGAGTTAGTCGCACTAACTTGACTGGAGGTCGAACGGGTGTAAGATTAGCCTAGATATTTGCCATTGTTCGGTAGACATGGCGGAAGGCAAACAAACACAAACAGTCAGCTTCGGTTTCGAACACTTGTAGTAGCATGACATAGACTAGCTATCTATCGGTATACATTAATTACATTATCTAGCAAACATCGAACATTTTATTTACTTACATCTCTATGAACTCACCAACCATTGTGTTGACACTTTTAGCATGCTTTTCTCAGGTCGCTAAGGTATTGAGCACGAGCATAGGACATGCATGGAGTCCCATCATATTTCAAACACTGAGTTTATTTTACTTATTTAAACTGCATGGTTTGGGCGCCTTGTTTTGCGCATTTAACTTTTACTTGCATTGGATTTTATTTACGCTTCTGCAACGTTTTCAAACTTAAACTTTTGTTGTCTCGTGACTATGAGCAGCATTGGTATTTTATTTAAATCCATATAGAGTTGTTCCATGTAACTAATGACTGAGATCCTGGTGTGTCACCTTCCAAAACGGTAAAACTCCGTTAGTGGAATTTGGGGATGTGATAGATTGGTATCAGAGCCATTGGTTCTAGTGAACTAGGATTTGCATTCTAGACTATAACCACACACTTGCATTAGTTACATAACACTTACACTCATACATGTCACTTATTCATCACATTATAGGAAATGTCTTCTTCACCTAAGTCACCTACATCCCCAGTCGATCAGGAACCCGAGGTTCCCACAGTACCTTCACCAGAGCATAAGAGGCAAAGATTGACACCTATTGATGATGCTATAGTGCCTGACGAGCCTTTTCACGTGCGTGTCAGAGACAACACGCAGGACTGGGATTGGTATCCCGACAGGATCAGGAGCTGGATCCGCCAGGAGCAGGTTCCACCTCCACTTGCTGCTGACATTCCTTCTTCTTCCTCTTCGTCTTCGCGAGTCTTGCCACCGCTGAGGTATCCGCTCAAGCAGGTTCTAGCTGCCTTCGTAGCTAAGATGGATAGAGAGATAGGCAACATGCGTGAGGCTGCTGGTGAGATCACCGGACTGTTGCAGCGTGGATACAAGACGGACCAGAGGGTAGAGAAGCTGACGAAAAATCAAGTTAGAGTAAACACTGTACAAGACAACTTTGCGGCGGCATTCTATGAGCTGCAGGCACAAGTGAACGTAAATCTATCATTTGTCGACTCTAGTGAGTCAACACCCATTCTAAACTCATTATCGAATCCAATATCCCTAAACGTATTCTTTTTCTTTAATCCAGGTCAGAACAACAATCACTAGGTTTGTACCTATAAGACCTTCATGGACTGCAAGCCCCACACGTTTAGTGGAGCTGAAGTAGCAGTCGGTCTACTCCGCTGGACGGAGAAATCTGAATCTAGTTTTTCCATGTGTAATTGTCCACTGAACAGCCAGGTGAAGTATGCGTCTGGCACACTGGAAGGTCCAGCTCTGACATGGTGGAATCAGCAAGTGCAAATGCTAACTTTGGAAATGGCAAACGCTTTGCCATGGGAGGAATTTAAAAACATGCTGAAGGAAGAGTACTACCCTCGTGATGAGGTGCAGAAGCTTGAGGCTGAGCTCTGGAATCTAAAAATGGAGGGGGTCTGAAATTGAAGCTTACACTACCCGCTCTCACGAGCTGGCAACTTTGTGCCCACAAATGGTGACCCCAGCGTATAAACGAATCGAGATGTACATCGGGGCCTAGTCCCTCAAATTCAAAGTATGGTGACATCGTCCAACCCCACCACTGTCCAACAAACTATTCGGTTAGCTCACAAATTGACCGATCGGGCAGTTACCCAAGGTACGCTACCTCCGAGAAAGTCAGCTTCTAAAGTGGTTGATAACAAGCGTAAATTTGAAAGTCCACACTTTAAGTCTTCTCAGTCCAACCCGCCTCAGCAGCAACAACGAAAGTTCGAGCCTGCTAAGAACCATACACAGTCTAACTCTGCTCAACAAAATCAGGGTACCTATGCTGGTAAGCACCCGAAGTGCAGCAAATGTAACTTTCATCACACTGGAGTTTGTGACAGGTACCGTTGTCAACGGTGTGGGAAAATGGGCCATTCGGCCTAAGATTGCAGGGGAGAGATGCAAACCAAACAGACACCAACTGGTAATGCACCCAAGGGATGCTTTGAATGCGGTAAAGAGGGGCATTTTAAAAAGGAATGCCCTCAGCTGAAGAAAACTGGCAATGGGAACGGTAATGGCAATAACTATCAGGGTGGTAATGGAAATAATAGTAATGGTGCGAAGGGTCGGGCCTTCATGATCAACTCAGGAGAAGCTTGAAAGGACCACAACGTTGTTACCGATATATTTCCTTTAAATGATCATTTTGCTTCTGTACTATTTGATACTAGTGCCGATAGGAGCTTTATTTCTGAGAACTTTAGTAAACAGATAGAGTTGACCAAAACCCCGTGTAATATCTGTACTTTTCCGTTTACAATTTCCGGCCAATTGACATTTATTGTAAACCCTAATTATCCATATTTAATAATATGTGAAAATTCTTAAATGAATTACTCAAACTATGTATTAGGGCTAATATTCATGGTATTTGAATAAAGTCCCTAAACTATATAAAATAAATCTCATAAATTATCTAAGTGTAAACAAAAAAAAAAAAAAAAATTGTACTTATTTAATTTGGAAAAATCTTAATTGTGTCTTATTCAATTAAAACACAAATTATATAAATTAAAATGATTTTTATAAAATTATTATGAATTTTTAAGAAATAATAAGATTTATTCCTAAATAAATCAAATAAATAAAGTTTAATTAAATAAATATTTTTAAAATAAAGTTTTATAAAAATATGTCATTTTATATCATTTTTATAGAAATAAACAATTCTTTTATAATTTAAATGTAATTTATACATTTAAATATCAAAATATATCAAATTAATTAACTAAAAACCCTATTTAACCTAACTAACTTAGTTTTTGGTTAAAACTTAACTACAAGGGCTAAACTGCCTTTCCTCAAACTTATTTTCAAGTTTAAGTTGACCGGAGTCAACTTAACAAACCTCAGGGACCAAAGTTGTAATTTTCTGTTTTAAAACCCACCCAAAAGGGATCGTGGGTTCGAAACAAGGGGAACCCGGTTTTGGGTTCTGATTATTCGAAAACGCGTTTTAAGGATTCGAATTCGAAAACTTGTAACTGCTATTCGTTTATTATCATTAAACGAGTATGATGAACTCGTTAATTCGAGGAATTGAACTCGTAACAGTTGAAAACGGCTAAAACTTTAAACCGTCTTAAACCCGTAATCAAAACTCAATAATTCACGAATTAATTGACGAATTGATGTTATAAAAACCTCGACGACACCTAATGCGTCCATTTGAAACAAATCACAACTCCTAACACCCTCTAATTCTCTCTCTCGGAATCTCAGTTCAGACGAACTGAACATCGAGTCCAGAACTTCGATCAGTTGATCTTACAGGTAATTTGATACGTCATTAAACTCGGAATTGAACGTATAACAAAAGCCCTATGGTTAATTGAGTTCCTATTATACGGATTCGTCGAATTCGAACAAACTCAGATTAGGGTTCTTGCGTTCAAACGGATTTGGGATTTTAATTCGAAAACGTTGTTAAAAGGAACCTCTCTCCGTTTGTTTACGGGTTAGTCACTTGGCCGAGATGGCCGGGTGCGCGTATTACGAACGAGAGGTCACGGGTTCGAGCCCGGCTAAGGCCCTCACCCGTGAACCTTTTTGGCTTAAACGAACACAAACCGGACCCAAGATCCGGGTTAAATATAACCCAAATGCACTTATAACCAGGTTAGCCACTTGGCCCAACGGTCAGGTGCACTGCCGCTGAGCCAAGTAGCCCAGGTTCGATCCGCCTTTGTGGCCGGTTCGCCCATTTTTCAACATTTTCCTATTTTTGATTTTTATTAATTAAATCTTTAATCTTTAAAAATTCATAACTTTTTATTTACAACTCGAAAATGTACAAATAAATAGTCCAAATTTTTGTAATAAAATTCTCTACTGTTTTATAAAATAAAAACAGAAAACTTTCTGAGTTTATAAAATTAATTATTTAAAAGTCTAAATTTAAAACTTGGATTATTTATTTAAAATTAGTAAATCTATTCCAAAAATTTTACAAAAATTACATAAACTTAATTTATATATTTTTAACAAAATATTAAGTTTCTGGAACTTTTAGACATTTTTACTAATTTTCACTAATTTTGTTTTGTAATTAAATCAATGAAATTATTGATTTAATTAAACTAAAAATAAGTAAATTTTATAAAAATTTACTTATTAACAGAAAATATTTATATAATTTATAATTTAAATTATATTTATATTTTTACTATCTTTTTGACATATTTAGTTAATTAAACACATTTATTAACTAAATTACTAAATAAGTAATTAATTAAATAATCTCTTAAAATATTTTATAAAATCAGAAATTATATTTAAATTACTAAACATAATAATTTAGTAATTTAAATACTTACACACCTTAAACTATAACCAAATTACATTTCAAACCTTAAACTTTCCAAAACCCTAATTTCCCAAATTCGAGAACACGAACGAACCTTAGCTTATTTCCTTTAAACTAAATGACTAAACTACAACTATAATAGGTTAATTGTGACCTACTTTGGATTATATCTTTGGATCAAACTTAGCTTGGAAACTACTTACAAACCATGTGAGTTTTTCATGCCCCTCTTTATACATTTTACCACTTTTGGGGTGAAACATGTTTCTATTTAACTACACTTACACTATTGACAAATCTCACAACTTGAAACAAATTCCCTTATGTTAGACTTGTTTAATTGCATTATGTGGCTTATTTGTTGATTACACTAGTTCATATTATTAACTGTTTCGACAGCCTATGAATGGAATTAGTGGTACCATGTGGGTTAGCTACCCCATGCATTTCTTTGATCTAGGATGCATGTAATGAATTCTGATACTGAAAAACTGTTAACTATATGTTGGACAATCTGAATTGGATAAATCTTTAAAGGAAGGTTTAATTTGGACTGTGTGTATATACAATAAGACTATAATGTATTACTTGTCTTAGCATGGAATTTGTACTTTATCTAAATTACTATATCTATATCTACCATGATTGCTCACCAACAATTCATTTTGTTGATAACTCTATTTTAAACATGTTTCAGGTGCACCAAGTTCAAGCAATGCTTGATATATGTTCAACACTTAGACTTGGACGTAGGGACTTGAAATTTGGAATTTATCTTGTTTAAAACTTTGTTATGTTATGTTATTTGAACTACTTGTAGCCTTTGAGGCATTTTTAATTTGAATAGATGGAATTATGAAATTTTAATAGTTCCAAGTGCTACGAGCAATCTAGTCACAACTCGGGTCATACTCCGACGTGTTCCGCCGCCCGGTTGGGGTGTGACAGATTGGTATCAGAGCCTTGGTTATAGGGATTTAGGTTATTAGAAATTCTTAACCTAGACTATAACTTTAGGACCCTCTCTTAGTCTTGCATGATTAGGAACTTATGTGTTATGTGTTAAATTCTCAAACCTTGAACACAAATCTTCCAAATTCACAAAATTCTAAAACTTTACCTTATACTTCCATCAATATTCTTTTATATGAAATTCTTCAATGTTTTAAAATATTTTATAAAACCCCCTAGACTTTGTAAGTCTATCCAAAATCTCGTTAAGGTTTAAGACTTTGACAATGTTCAGAAACTCGTGCAATCTGGAAGGGTGAATGCCTGTATTCTGAGTTTCCTGTCTAGGCAAGCGTATTCGTACAAATCCAAAGTACTGGACCAGTTACGCTTACCTGGGGATTCTCGGGATGAGTGTTCACTTATAGGCTAAAGCATGACTTTCTCAAATATTGTTGAAATCTTATTAACCTTGATATGTCCTAAGTAATTGTGTGGTAAAACCCAACTAACACAATTACTAACTATGTGTTTAAACTTAAGCCTATCTTTACTTTCAAAGCTTAACTCTTGAATATTATTATTCATCTCAAACTTGCATTTTACTTTATTTTCTTATAGAATGTCTGATCCCGTTGATACAAATCCGGCACTCACACAACAAATTGTTGATCGGATTGCTGCAATACTACCAGCTCTGTTTCAACAACGTGATCAAAGCTCTTCTAATAACAACAACAACAATGCTTGCAACTTCAAATACTTTAATTCGTGTTCACCACCAAAGTATTTGGGTCATGAAGGAGCCACTGGACTACTCCAATGGTTTGAGGGCATTGAGAACACCTTCCTTAATGCTGGTGTTCCCGAGGCACTCAAAGTCCAATATGGCTCAAGTGTCTTTCAAAAGCGTGCACTAACTTGGTGGAATGGCGAGAAAACTACTCGCACCGTTCTTGTTGCTATGGCTCTACCTTGGGCTGAATTCAAGGAACTCATGATCAATGAGTTCTGTCCTCGAAACGAAATGATGAAGATCGAGGAGGAATTTTGGACTCTCTCCCAAGATAGTGGTGACAATACTGCTTATGTCACTCATTTTTATGAGCTTTGTCTACTCGTTCCTCACCTAGTCGACACCTTGGCTAGGAAGATTGAGAAATTCTGCAAGGGACTCCCAATTCAAATCAGGAGTGCTGTTCTTGGTAGTAGACCTGCTACTATCGAAGAAGCTGTTCGTCTTTCAGCCACACTTACCGACACTTATGTCGATGCGGGAATCCTTCACCGCAAAGGAGGAAAGAAACCTGTTGTGGTTGCTGCTGTGACTTCTAAACCTGAACCTACTGGTAGAAACAGGAAGAGAAAGTCCAACCATAAACAAAATTATGGGACTGTTACACCTGCTTAACCTGTGAGCCAAGTAGCACCTGCTACTACTACTACTACCTTCAGTCCAACCAAGAAGGCTTATTCGGGGAGTTATCCTCAATGTGATATTTGCAAGTCTCACCATCTTCCCAATGCACCATGTTGGGTTTGCACAAAGTGCAATAGGTTGGGACATACTCGAGATCGTTGCCGAACCCCAAGCAACACTCAATCTCAAGTGCAAGGCCATAACGTGATACAAAACACACCATCCTTAACTGTTAAGGCTTGTTTCCAATGTGGAGATCCAAGTCACTTCAAGGATAAGTGTCCATTACTGGCCAATGCAATAAAAGCTTCAACCTCTGCTTCCAAAGGCCGAGTCTACACCATTACTGCTAGTCAAGCTCAAGCCGACAACGATGTTGTCAATGGTACGTATCTGATCAATAATCAATATGCTACTATTTTGTTTGATTCTGGTGCGGATAAAAGTTTCGTGTCCTTTGACTTTGAACCAATGCTTGCTAAGACTAGAACCCAACTAGACAAAACTTATAATGTAGAAGTAGCTAACGGGAAATCCGTTAAAGTTGACTCAATTATTGCAAACAATCAACTACAACTTAACGAACATACTTTCTCTATTGACTTAACTCCTATGCAACTTGGGAGTTTTGACGTGATCGTCGGCATGGATTGGTTATCCAAACATCGTGCTGAGATCGTTTGTTGTCACACCCTGAAATTCCACTGCGGGTTACCCGCGGGTTGTGACTGTCAAGGATCATCAGTCCCGGTCATTTCGAACGACCTCTAAATGGTTTTCGAAAAGACATCCCGTTTGAACATCATACACAAAAATTAAGTAATACAGAGTTTGAAAATGCGGAATGTAAAGTGCGGAAGCAATAATAATGTAGCAAAATACAGAAGCATAACAAATTAGGTTCCCATAAACCTAGCTTCTAATGAAAACATGATGTGTGACTCCAGACATGCAGTCCTAGTCCGTGCGTGAATGCTTAGCGACCTGAGATAAACATGCTTAAAGTGTCAACACAAGGTTGGTGAGTTCACAGGTTTAAGTAACAGAACAGAAATGAAAACAGCGTGACAGTACGCATGTATACTATTGATTCGATTGTTGATCAGACAATAAACATTAACTATATAAGCAACACCGAAACCGAAGCTCAACGAAGGAATGCAGAAACTAGCATTTTGCCTCTTACGTGCCCAGCACGCAATGGATTAGGTCAATTATGCACCCGTTTGACTCCCAGTCAGAGTTAGCGCGACTAACCCGGGTGGGGGTTGTTAAACCCAATAGTACTATTCATGAATCACCTCGCTTTGTGTAATAATTAACGGTTCGAATATGAGAGGACTTTATGTGCGGGAAATGCACCCACTTATATAAATTAAAGCGAAATCAAAGTAATTGTCATACGACTAAGTAAGAAAATGGTTTAGCATGTATCTCCCCCAATTGGAAAAGTAAGTAAAATGGGGCCGTGAAAACTCACCTGGAATGCGGTGAATGAGAAATGAAAGCAACAAGAGAAATCGAGTAACTCCGGGTAACCGACCTAACCGAGCCAAACTTTAAGTATGTTGTTGAAATGGATGTTTTGATGCTTGAATCACCTTGAATCTACTTGAAAACACTTGAGATGAGCTTGGAATTGGATGAACAAGTTTGAGAGAGTGGTGGCTAGGGTGGGGGGTTGGCGGCCGAGAAAAGAGAGAGGAGGGGGGAGGGAGTGTTTAGGTTTAGGGTTTAAAATGGGAGTTAAGGGATTAAGGAGTTGTTTTAGTGGAGTGGGTTATGGGATTTTGAAGTCTTTTAAGGCTTTTTAAACCAAATGGGCTACTAATATGGGTTCTTAATGAAAATAGCTGAATTATTTAAGCCCAGTTATTAAAACCATCATTTATATAAACTTGAAATTAGTGTTGTTGGCACATAACGCGTATCCGCTTAAAAAGCGTTAAAACAAAAGATGCTCTAAAAATTCCGGAAAAATTCACATAAGCACGAAATATTAAATCACAGTATTACATATAATTTTTACACACCAAATATATTTCTAAATATTATTTCTAATATTCATGAATGTTCATGTGACAGGACGCGTGTGTGACCCGGTAATCCGCCCGATTACCGATGCATGAAATGAAATGAAACGAATGGACTTGCTATATGAAATATGTACTTAATTACTACATAATTAAGCATGATGCAAGTGTAATCACGTGAATTCAGGTAATAGTCGGGTATGGATATTAACCTGAATTTGCCGGGTGTCACATACTCCCCCTGTTAAAAGGAATTTCGTCCCGAAATTCAGTTCGTGTCACTGATAGACGGTGTAGTTTTGAACAAGTGAGGGTATTTACGCTTGAATTGATCCTCGCGCTCCCAAGTGAACTCTGGTCCGCGTCTAGAATTCCAACGAACCTTAACTATGGGTATGCGGCTTTGTTTTAACTGTTTGACCTCGCGGTCCATGATCTCGACTGGTCCTTCGACGAAGTGAAGCTGATCGTCTATTTGAATTTCCTCCAATGGTATGACTAGTGTCTCGTCTGACAAGCACTTTTTCAGATTTGACACGTGAAACACGTCATGAACGCCACTGAGGGTTTCTGGTAGGTTGAGTTTGTAAGCAACGGGACCAATCCTTTTCAGAATCTCGAAGGGTCCAATGTAACGAGGATTAAGCTTTCCACGCTTTCCGAAACGTATCACTCCTTTCCATGGCGAGACTTTCAGTAGTACCTTGTCTCCCACTTGAAATTCTAATGGTTTGCGTCTCACGTCAGCGTAACTCTTTTGACGATCACGCGCGGCCTTGATACGTTCGCGTATCTGTACAATCTTCTCTGTAGTTTCATGAATAAATTCTGGACCTGTGAGTTGGCTATCTCCCACTTCTGTCCAGCAAATCGGCGATCTACACTTTCTCCGTAAAGTGCTTCGAATGGTGCGGCCTTAATGCTAGTGTGGTAGCTGTTGTTGTATGAAAATTCGACCAACGGTAGATGGGCATCCCATCCGTTCCCAAAGTCAACCACACAAGCTCTGAGCATGTCCTCCAGGGTCTGGATGGCCCTTTCACTTTGACCGTCCGTCTGGGGTGGTATGCAGTACTCATATCTAGCCGAGTACCCAAGGCTTTCTGTAAGGATTGCCAGAATCGGGATGTGAATCGACTATCCCTATCTGAAATGATGGAGATTGGCACTCCATGTCTTGTGACTACTTCCTTTAAGTAAGTTCTGGTTAGTTTCTCCATCTTGTCCGTTTCTTTAATGGGAAGGAAGTGTGCAGATTTGGTTAGTCTGTCGACAATTACCCAGATTGTGTCACAGCCATTAGAGGCCCTGGGCAATTTCGTGATGAAGTCCATTGAAATCTGTTCCCACTTCCACTGTGGGATCTCTGGTTGTTGGAGTAACCCTGATGGTTTCTGATACTCTACCTTGACCTTAGCACAGGTCAAGCATTTACTGACGTAGGTAGCAATTTCGGCTTTCATGTTAGGCCACCAATAATGTTCCTTGAGGTCATGGTACATCTTGTCAGCACCGGGGTGGATCGAGTACCTGGACTTGTGTGCCTCGTCCATCACCAGATCCCTTAGATCCCCAAAGCTTGGTACCCAAATCCGATCCATGAAATAACGGATGTCATCGGATTTGACCTCAAACTGCTTGTCCATACCACGTAAGGACTCATGGCATAGGTTTACCTCCTTGATTGCTTCGAGTTGGGCGTCGCGGATTTGCATGGGTAAGTTCGTGTGGATGGTCAACTGTAACGCCCGCACTCGTCGCGGTTTGGGTTGATCCTTCCTGCTCAAGGCATCAGCCACGACGTTTGCCTTTCCAGGATGGTAACGGATAGCGCAGTCGTAGTCGTTTAGCAATTCGACCCATCGACGTTGCCTCATGTTAAGTTCCTTCTGATCGAAGATGTGTTGAAGGCTTTTGTGATCGGTGAAAATTGTGCACTTCGTGCCATACAAGTAGTGCCTCCAGATTTTGAGAGCGAATACTACCGCTCCCAGCTCCAAATCATGGGTAGTGTAGTTTTTCTCGTGCACTTTCAGTTGTCGAGAAGCATAGGCTATGACCTTCTCCCTTTGCATTAACACGCACCCGAGCCCTTGATGTGACGCATCACAGTACACCACGAAATCGTCTGTTCCTTCTGGTAACGATAGGATCGGCGCGCTGCAAAGTTTCTGTTTGAGTAATTGAAAAGCGGTTTCTGCCTTGTCGTTCCATTCGTATTTCTTATCCTTGTGTGTCAGTGTGGTGAGAGGTTGGGCTATCTTAGAGAAATTTTCGATGAATCGTCGATAGTAGCCCGCAAGGCCTAAGAACTGTCGCACCTCAGTCGGAGTCTTAGGTGCTTCCCAATTCTTAATCGCCTCGATTTTGGATGGGTCAACGTGTATGCCTTTCTCGTTGACCACGTGTCCAAGGAACTGTACTTCACGAATCCAGAAGTCGCATTTCGAGAACTTGGCGTACAATTTCTCGGCTTTCAGCAACTCCATAATTAACTTCAAATGCTCGGTATGCTCCTCTTTGTTCTGTGAGTATATCAGGATATCGTCTATGAACACAATCACAAACTTGTCCAAGTAGGGCTTGCACACTCGGTTCATGAGGTCCATGAATACCGCTGGTGCATTGGTTAACCCAAATGGCATGACCATGAACTCGTAGTGACCGTAACGAGTTCGGAAGGCGGTCTTTGGAATATCGTCTTCCTGAATCCTTAGCTGGTGGTATCCCGACCGTAGATCGATCTTTGAGTAATAGCTCGACCCTTGCAATTGATCGAACAGGTCATCGATCCTTGGTAGTGGATATCGGTTCTTGATAGTTACCTTGTTCAGTTCTCTGTAGTCGATACACATACGGAACGATCCGTCTTTCTTCTTAACGAACAAGACTGGTGCTCCCCAAGGCGAGAAGCTTGGTCTGATGAAGCCTTTGTCTAACAGTTCCTGTAATTGGTTAGACAACTCCTGCATTTCCGATGGCGCCAGTCGGTAAGGTGACCTCGCTATCGGAGCAGCTCCGGGTGTGAGATCAATCCGGAACTCGACTTGTCGCTGCGGTGGAAGTCCGGGCAAGTCGTCAGGAAATACTTCCGGATAGTCTCGGACGATCGGTATGTCTTTAATCTTCCTTTCTTCTTCTTTCTTTTCCGTTACGTGTGCTAGGATCGCGTGATAGCCCTTCCGCAAGTACTTTCGGGCTTTCATGCAGGTAATGATCCTTAACGTAGCACCACTCCGTTCTCCTTGAATGGTCAGTGTTCCTCCGTCCGACAGTGGGATGCGGACTATTTTCTCGTGACAAACGATTTCGGCTCGGTTCTTGGACAACCAGTCCATACCGACAACTATGTCGAAGCTTCCCAATGTTACTGGCAATAGGTCTATAGTGAAAGGATGGTCGGCTAATGTTAAGACACAACCGGGAATCACTTGTTCTGTTCCTATCAGCTTACCGTCTGCTAGTTCTACCGTGTATAAGTAATCTAGGGCGATGGGAGTAACACCAAGTAATGAGCTAAACTCAGTGGACACAAAACTTTTATCGGCACCCGTGTCAAATAAGATAGAGGCATAGCAGTTGTTTACGAGAAACGTACCAGTAACAATGTTGGGGTCTTGTCTAGCCTCGCCGGCTCCAATCACGAATGCTCTGCCCCGAGCATTTGTATTTCCAAGCTTCCGATTCTTTGGGCAGTCCTTGCGGAAATGTCCGGGATCACCGCACCCGAAACATCCGCGGTTTCCCCCGCCAGCCGGGGTTTGTTCGACTGATCGGCAGCTCTGGGCAGTGTGTCCAAAACGTTTACACTTCTGGCACCGAGAATCTTCACAAGTACCATTGTGGTGAAACTGGCACTTGTTGCACTTAGGTAGGGTTCCAGTGTATGTCCCTCTTGGCCTTTTATCCGGTCGGTTAGCCATAAACATCCGGGCCGGTTCCTGCTTCTTCTGGTTACTAGGCACATAGGACTTGGCAGGAGCATTTTCCCACTTTCTCTTGTTGTCAAAGGTTTTCACAAAACTTTCTTTCTTGTTGAACAGTCCCTGACGGACTGCCTGATCCGTGAGATTATGAGCCAGCCTCACTGTGTTGTGGATAATTGTGGGCTCTGCAGAAGTAACCATGCTTTGTATTTGAGGTGCCAAACCCCAAATGTACCGCTCAATTCGTTTGTACTCCGGTGTAACCATGTGCGGTAGTAGTCTTGCTAAATCGTGGAACCTTGCGGTGTATCCCGCGATGTCAGCACCCTCCATTCTTATGTTCCAAAACTCCTGTTCCAACTTTTGGAGTTCGTTACGAGGACAGTACTCCTCTTTCAACATTTCCTTGAATTCCTCCCAAGGAATGGCGTTCGCATTATCCAGGCCCAGAGTCTGGATATAAGAGTTCCACCAGGAGAGGGCTTGGCCCTCGAAAGTTCCAGCTCCGTACATGACCCTGTTCTCCATCGAGCATTGGCTCATGCTGAAGACCGATTCGATCTTTTCTATCCATCGTAGCAGTCCCACTGCTCCTTCCGTCCCGGTAAATGTATGCGGCTTACAATCCATAAAGGATTTGTAGGTGCAAGCCTTTGTTCCATGCCCAGTTCCTGTGTGTCAATGATAGAGCGTAATTAGGTTAAATTTTCCCGATGTAGGGCTATGTTACTTGCAGTATATACTATTTCCGAGGTAGGGCCAACTCATACTGGAGGGATGATATGTCAGCGTCATGTAACCTGCTGCGTGTCGCAAGTATCGGTAGTACCTCCCGGGTAGGCCGGAGCCAATAGGGTGGTGGGTAGGATGGTCCAGATGACTCTCCTGTAGATGAGGTGTCTGATGATGCAATCCGAGCCCTTTTGGCCGATGGTCCAGCAATGTCAGGGGAGTGGGCTGGTCGCTTTCCTCTACGAATGTTCTTCTTCCGAGCTGTGAGTTTGGTCTTTGCTCCCACCGGTGCAAGTAATGGTGATGGCGGCGTCGGGTCCGCCAGACGAGGTGGTGAAGGTAGTATGGAGCCGTCGTCGGACGATGAGTCCCCGTGTAGTGCGGAGTAGGGCATCGTCTCGCCCGAGTCACTCCCCTCGCCGGCGTCTCCGTCACCTCCGGGGGCTGGTGCGTCGTCTTCCTCCTCCTCTAGATCCTCCTCAGGATCCTCCTCCGGGTCCTCCTCAGGATCCTCCTCAGGATCCTCTTCAGAATCCTCCTCAGGATCCTCTTCAGAATCCAACTCTACAAAATCCACTGAGTCATGTGTCTGCTCCTCATCCGTGGATGAGTGGGGTGATGAAGGTGGGGTGAGTGGCTCCACTGATGATGATGGGGTAGCTGGTGTGTACTCCTCAGAGTCCGAGATCACAATGGGGTCCGATGAGGTCGACATCCTGTTATCCAGTAATCCATTGTATTCATGTATGAAAATGCATGTATGATGTGATGTGAACTATGTGAGCCTACAGTTATAGTCTAAGTATACTAAATGCAACTTAGTTCTCTATAACCAAGGCTCTGATACCAATCTGTCACACCCTGAAATTCCACTGCGGGTTACCCGCGGGTTGTGACTGTCAAGGATCATCAGTCCCGGTCATTTCGAACGACCTCTAAATGGTTTTCGAAAAGACATCCCGTTTGAACATCATACACAAAAATTAAGTAATACAGAGTTTGAAAATGCGGAATGTAAAGTGCGGAAGCAATAATAATGTAGCAAAATACAGAAGCATAACAAATTAGGTTCCCATAAACCTAGCTTCTAATGAAAACATGATGTGCGACTCCAGACATGCAGTCCTAGTCCGTGCGTGAATGCTTAGCGACCTGAGATAAACATGCTTAAAGTGTCAACACAAGGTTGGTGAGTTCACAGGTTTAAGTAACAGAACAGAAATGAAAACAGCGTGACAGTACGCATGTATACTATTGATTCGATTGTTGATCAGACAATAAACATTAACTATATAAGCAACACCGAAACCGAAGCTCAACGAAGGAATGCAGAAACTAGCATTTTGCCTCTTACGTGCCCAGCACGCAATGGATTAGGTCAATTATGCACCCGTTTGACTCCCAGTCAGAGTTAGCGCGACTAACCCGGGTGGGGGTTGTTAAACCCAATAGTACTATTCATGAATCACCTCGCTTTGTGTAATAATTAACGGTTCGAATATGAGAGGACTTTATGTGCGGGAAATGCACCCACTTATATAAATTAAAGCGAAATCAAAGTAATTGTCATACGACTAAGTAAGAAAATGGTTTAGCATGTATCTCCCCCAATTGGAAAAGTAAGTAAAATGGGGCCGTGAAAACTCACCTGGAATGCGGTGAATGAGAAATGAAAGCAACAAGAGAAATCGAGTAACTCCGGGTAACCGACCTAACCGAGCCAAACTTTAAGTATGTTGTTGAAATGGATGTTTTGATGCTTGAATCACCTTGAATCTACTTGAAAACACTTGAGATGAGCTTGGAATTGGATGAACAAGTTTGAGAGAGTGGTGGCTAGGGTGGGGGGTTGGCGGCCGAGAAAAGAGAGAGGAGGGGGGAGGGAGTGTTTAGGTTTAGGGTTTAAAATGGGAGTTAAGGGATTAAGGAGTTGTTTTAGTGGAGTGGGTTATGGGATTTTGAAGTCTTTTAAGGCTTTTTAAACCAAATGGGCTACTAATATGGGTTCTTAATGAAAATAGCTGAATTATTTAAGCCCAGTTATTAAAACCATCATTTATATAAACTTGAAATTAGTGTTGTTGGCACATAACGCGTATCCGCTTAAAAAGCGTTAAAACAAAAGATGCTCTAAAAATTCCGGAAAAATTCACATAAGCACGAAATATTAAATCACAGTATTACATATAATTTTTACACACCAAATATATTTCTAAATATTATTTCTAATATTCATGAATGTTCATGTGACAGGACGCGTGTGTGACCCGGTAATCCGCCCGATTACCGATGCATGAAATGAAATGAAACGAATGGACTTGCTATATGAAATATGTACTTAATTACTACATAATTAAGCATGATGCAAGTGTAATCACGTGAATTCAGGTAATAGTCGGGTATGGATATTAACCTGAATTTGCCGGGTGTCACATTTGTGCCGACAAATTCATAAAGATTCCTCTGCCGTCTGGTGAAATACTACACGTGTATGGAGAGAAACAACCCAAAGGCTTAAAACTGATGACTATAACAAAAGCTCAAAAGTACCTCAACAAGAATTATCCAGCTTTTCTAACTCACGTTATGAAAGAGAAGGGCAAGGGTAAACTCATGGCTGATATTCCTGTGATTAAGGACTTTCCTGAAGTATTTCCGGAAGACCTACCAGGAATTGCCCCTACACGACAAATCGAGTTTCGTATCGACCTTGTGCCTGGTGCAACCCCTGTGGCAAGAGCACCATACCGTCTTGCACCATCTGAAATGCAAGAACTTGCTAGTCAACTTCAAGAACTTTTTGATAAAGGATTCATACGTCCTAGTTCCTCACCATGGGGAGCACCTGTCTTATTCGTCAAGAAGAAAGATGGATCTTTTAGGATGTGTATCGACTATCGGGAACTCAACAAATTGACTGTCAAGAATCGATACCCACTTCCAAGGATTGACGATTTATTTGATCAACTCCAAGGAGCTTCTATTTTCTCAAAGATCGATCTTCGTTCGGGTTATCACCAACTACGTGTTAATGAGGAAGACATTCCCAAAACAGCGTTTAGAACTCGCTATGGACACTACGAGTTTGTTGTCATGCCATTCGGTTTGACTAACGCACCTGCCGTGTTCATGGATTTGATGAATCGTGTTTGTCAACCTTATTTGGATAAATTCGTCATTGTCTTCATTGACGATATTCTTATCTACTCAAAATCTAAGCAAGAACATGAAGAACATCTTCGCTTAGTACTTGATCTTCTTAAACAGGAACAACTTTATGCTAAATTCTCCAAATGTGAATTCTGGCTAAAGGAAGTCCAATTCCTAGGTCATGTTATTAACGAGGCTGGGATTCATGTTGATCCTGCTAAAATTGAAGCTGTAAAGAATTGGATTGCTCCTAAAACACCAACAGAAATCCGTTCTTTTCTTGGACTAGCAGGATATTATCGACGCTTTATTTCTAACTTTTCCAAGATTGCTGTTCCTCTCACCGCCCTAACTCATAAGGGTAGGATCTTTGAATGGGGACAAGAGCAAGAAGAAGCATTCCAAACTCTTAAAGAAAAACTGTGCCATGCTCCAGTCCTATCTCTTCCCGATGGCAGCGACGACTTCGTTGTTTTTTGTGATGCTTCAAAGCAAGGACTTGGATGCGTTCTCATGCAAAGGGGTAAGGTGATTGCTTATGCCTCAAGACAACTTAAGGTTCATGAAGATAACTACACCACTCACGACCTCGAACTTGGTGCGGTCGTGTTTGCTATCAAGATTTGGAGACATTATCTCTATGGAACCAAATGTGAAATCTTTACCGATCACAAGAGTTTGCAACACATATTCAACCAAAAAGACTTAAACATGAGACAACGTCGTTGGATGGAACTGTTAAATGATTATGATTGCAAAATCAAATATCATCCGGGGAAAGCTAACGTGGTGGCTGATGCATTAAGTCGGAAAGAATATCCTAACATATGTTGTGCTCTTATTCAATCGGATATCGAGACCAAAATTCTTAAAGCTCAACAAACGGTTCTTTCCGAGGGCAACATGCAAAAAGAATTGGGTTGTGGAGTTGAAAAACAATTGGAGACTCGACCCAATGGGTTGCTACACTTCTTAAACCGCTTATGGGTTCCTGATCGGGATGATCTTCGTACTTTGATTTTTGACGAGTCTCACAAAACTCGTTATTCTATACACCCAGGAGCCGATAAAATGTACAAAGGCCTTCGCCAACACTATTGGTGGCCCGGCATGAAGAAAGATGTTGCCGTGTACATTTCAAAATGTCTTACTTGTTCTAAGGTCAAGATTGAACATCAACGACCTTCGGGTTTGCTTGAACAACCCGAGATTCCAATGTGGAAATGGGAGTGTATTTCCATGGATTTTATCACCAAACTTCCAAGAACACCTCGAGGATTTGATAGCATTTGGGTAATCGTGGACCGACTCACGAAATCAGCTCATTTTCTCGCAATTCGTGATGATTGGGGAGCTGAGAAGTTGGCTCAAGTTTATTTGGATGAGATCGTTCGTCTACATGGTGTTCCTCTTAATATCATATCTGATCGTGATAGTCGTTTCACTTCCCGTTTTTGGGGATCTCTACAATCGTTCATGGGTACTCTATTAAATTTGAGTATAGCTTACCATCCCCAAACTGATGGTCAAACGGAAAGAACGATTCAAACTCTTGAAGATATGTTACGTGCTTGCGTCCTTGACTTTGGAGGCAATTGGGACAAATATCTTCCACTAGCTGAGTTTTCGTATAACAACAGCTACCATGCTAGTATCGAGATGGCACCTTTCAAAGCTTTATATGGTCGCCACTGTCGTTCTCCTCTTGGCTGGGATGAGGTCGGTGAAGCACAAATCACTGGTCCCGCTCTAGTCCAAGACACCACTGATCGAATCATCCAAGTTCGCGACAATCTTCGTTTGGCTCGGGAGAGACAAAAGAAGAATGCTGATATTCGTAGAAGACCTCTTGAATTCCAAGTTGGTGACATGGTTCTTTTAAAGGTATCACCTTGGAAAGGCGTTGTCCGATTTGGGAAGAAAGGGAAATTCTCACCGCGATACGTTGGACCTTTCAAAATCATCAAACGTATCGGGAAAGTTGCTTACGAGTTGGAATTACCCGACGAGCTTAGCAATGTACATCCCACGTTTCATGTATCTAACCTCAAGAAGTGTCTTGCCGAGGGAAACCTCCAAGTTCCACTTGACGAAGTTCACATTGACGAGTCAATGCACTTCGTGGAAAAGCCTATTGAAATCATGGATCGAGAGATCAAACAACTTAAAAGAAGCCGAATTCCGATTGTGAAAGTACGTTGGCAATCTAAACGAGGACCTGAGTTTACTTGGGAACGGGAAGATCAAATGAAAGCTAAGTACCCGAAATTGTTCACAAACTCCACTACTTAATTTCGGGACGAAATTTCCTAAAGTAGGGGAGACTGTAATATCTGTACTTTTCCGTTTACAATTTCCGGCCAATTGGCATTTATTGTAAACCCTAATTATCCATATTTAATAATATGTGAAAATTCTTAAATGAATTACTCAAACTATGTATTAGGGCTAATATTCATGGTATTTGAATAAAGTCCATAAACTATATAAAATAAATCTCATAAACTATCTAAGTGTAAACAAAAAAAAAAAAAAAATTGTACTTATTTAATTTGGAAAAATCTTAATTGTGTCTTATTCAATTAAAACACAAATTATATAAATTAAAATGATTTTTATAAAATTATTATGAATTTTTAAGAAATAATAAGATTTATTCCTAAATAAATCAAATAAATAAAGTTTAATTAAATAAATATTTTTAAAATAAAGTTTTATAAAAATATGTCATTTTATATCATTTTTATAGAAATAAACAATTCTTTTATAATTTAAATGTAATTTATACATTTAAATATCAAAATATATCAAATTAATTAACTAAAAACCCTATTTAACCTAACTAACTTAGTTTTTGGTTAAAACTTAACTACAAGGGCTAAACTGCCTTTCCTCAAACTTAATTTCAAGTTTAAGTTGACCGGAGTCAACTTAACAAACCTCAGGGACCAAAGTTGTAATTTTCTGTTTTAAAACCCACCCAAAAGGGATCGTGGGTTCGAAACAAGGGGAACCCGGTTTTGGGTTCTGATTATTCGAAAACGCGTTTTAAGGATTCGAATTCGAAAACTTGTAACTGCTATTCGTTTATTATCATTAAACGAGTATGATGAACTCGTTAATTCGAGGAATTGAACTCGTAACAGTTGAAAACGGCTAAAACTTTAAACCGTCTTAAACCCGTAATCAAAACTCAATAATTCACGAATTAATTGACGAATTGATGTTATAAAAACCTCGACGACACCTAATGCGTCCATTTGAAACAAATCACAACTCCTAACACCCTCTAATTCTCTCTCTCGGAATCTCAGTTCAGACGAACTCAACATCGAGTCCAGAACTTCGATCAGTTGATCTTACAGGTAATTTGATACGTCATTAAACTCGGAATTGAACGTATAACAAAAGCCCTATGGTTAATTGAGTTCCTATTATACGGATTCGTCGAATTCGAACAAACTCAGATTAGGGTTCTTGCGTTCAAACGGATTTGGGATTTTAATTCGAAAACGTTGTTAAAAGGAACCTCTCTCCGTTTGTTTACGGGTTAGTCACTTGGCCGAGATGGCCGGGTGCGCGTATTACGAACGAGAGGTCATGGGTTCGAGCCCGGCTAAGGCCCTCACCCGTGAACCTTTTTGGCTTAAACGAACACAAACCGGACCCAAGATCCGGGTTAAATATAACCCAAATGCACTTATAACCAGGTTAGCCACTTGGCCCAACGGTCAGGTGCACTGCCGCTGAGCCAAGTAGCCCAGGTTCGATCCGCCTTTGTGGCCGGTTCGCCCATTTTTCAACATTTTCCTATTTTTGATTTTTATTAATTAAATCTTTAATCTTTAAAAATTCATAACTTTTTATTTACAACTCGAAAATGTACAAATAAATAGTCCAAATTTTTGTAATAAAATTCTCTACTGTTTTATAAAATAAAAACAGAAAACTTTCTGAGTTTATAAAATTAATTATTTAAAAGTCTAAATTTAAAACTTGGATTATTTATTTAAAATTAGTAAATCTATTCCAAAAATTTTACAAAAATTACATAAACTTAATTTATATATTTTTAACAAAATATTAAGTTTCTGGAACTTTTAGACATTTTTACTAATTTTCACTAATTTTGTTTTGTAATTAAATCAATGAAATTATTGATTTAATTAAACTAAAAATAAGTAACTTTTTGACATATTTAGTTAATTAAACACATTTATTAACTAAATTACTAAATAAGTAATTAATTAAATAATCTCTTAAAATATTTTATAAAATCAGAAATTATATTTAAATTACTAAACATAATAATTTAGTAATTTAAATACTTACACACATTAAACTATAACCAAATTACATTTCAAACCTTAAACTTTCCAAAACCCTAATTTCCCAAATTCGAGAACACGAACGAACCTTAGCTTATTTCCTTTAAATTAAATGACTAAACTACAACTATAATAGGTTAATTGTGACCTACTTTGGATTATATCTTTGGATCAAACTTAGCTTGGAAACTACTTACAAACCATGTGAGTTTTTCATGCCCCTCTTTATACATTTTACCACTTTTGGGGTGAAACATGTTTCTATTTAACTACACTTACACTATTGACAAATCTCACAACTTGAAACAAATTCCCTTATGTTAGACTTGTTTAATTGCATTATGTGGCTTATTTGTTGATTACACTAGTTCATATTATTAACTGTTTCGACAGCCTATGAATGGAATTAGTGGTACCATGTGGGTTAGCTACCCCATGCATTTCTTTGATCTAGGATGCATGTAATGAATTCTGATACTGAAAAACTGTTAACTATATGTTGGACAATCTGAATTGGATAAATCTTTAAAGGAAGGTTTAATTTGGACTGTGTGTATATACAATAAGACTATAATGTATTACTTGTCTTAGCATGGAATTTGTACTTTATCTAAATTACTATATCTATATCTACCATGATTGCTCACCAACAATTCATTTTGTTGATAACTCTATTTTAAACATGTTTCAGGTGCACCAAGTTCAAGCAATGCTTGATATATGTTCAACACTTAGACTTGGACGTAGGGACTTGAAATTTGGAATTTATCTTGTTTAAAACTTTGTTATGTTATGTTATTTGAACTACTTGTAGCCTTTGAGGCATTTTTAATTTGAATAGATGGAATTATGAAATTTTAATAGTTCCAAGTGCTACGAGCAATCTAGTCACAACTCGGGTCATACTCCGACGTGTTCCGCCGCCCGGTTGGGGTGTGACAGATTGGTATCAGAGCCTTGGTTATAGGGATTTAGGTTATTAGAAATTCTTAACCTAGACTATAACTTTAGGACCCTCTCTTAGTCTTGCATGATTAGGAACTTATGTGTTATGTGTTAAATTCTCAAACCTTGAACACAAATCTTCCAAATTCACAAAATTCTAAAACTTTACCTTATACTTCCATCAATATTCTTTTATATGAAATTCTTCAATGTTTTAAAATATTTTATAAAACCCCCTAGACTTTGTAAGTCTATCCAAAATCTCGTTAAGGTTTAAGACTTTGACAATGTTCAGAAACTCGTGCAATCTGGAAGGGTGAATGCCTGTATTCTGAGTTTCCTGTCTAGGCAAGCGTATTCGTACAAATCCAAAGTACTGGACCAGTTACGCTTACCTGGGGATTCTCGGGATGAGTGTTCACTTATAGGCTAAAGCATGACTTTCTCAAATATTGTTGAAATCTTATTAACCTTGATATGTCCTAAGTAATTGTGTGGTAAAACCCAACTAACACAATTACTAACTATGTGTTTAAACTTAAGCCTATCTTTACTTTCAAAGCTTAACTCTTGAATATTATTATTCATCTCAAACTTGCATTTTACTTTATTTTCTTATAGAATGTCTGATCCCGTTGATACAAATCCGGCACTCACACAACAAATTGTTGATCGGATTGCTGCAATACTACCAGCTCTGTTTCAACAACGTGATCAAAGCTCTTCTAATAACAACAACAACAATGCTTGCAACTTCAAATACTTTAATTCGTGTTCACCACCAAAGTATTTGGGTCATGAAGGAGCCACTGGACTACTCCAATGGTTTGAGGGCATTGAGAACACCTTCCTTAATGCTAGTGTTCCCGAGGCACTCAAAGTCCAATATGGCTCAAGTGTCTTTCAAAAGCGTGCACTAACTTGGTGGAATGGCGAGAAAACTACTCGCACCGTTCTTGTTGCTATGGCTCTACCTTGGGCTGAATTCAAGGAACTCATGATCAATGAGTTCTGTCCTCGAAACGAAATGATGAAGATCGAGGAGGAATTTTGGACTCTCTCCCAAGATAGTGGTGGCAATACTGCTTATGTCACTCGTTTTTATGAGCTTTGTCTACTCGTTCCTCACCTAGTCGACACCTTGGCTAGGAAGATTGAGAAATTCTGCAAGGGACTCCCAATTCAAATCAGGAGTGCTGTTCTTGGTAGTAGACCTGCTACTATCGAAGAAGCTGTTCGTCTTTCAGCCACACTTACCGACACTTATGTCGATGCGGGAATCCTTCACCGCAAAGGAGGAAAGAAACCTGCTGTGGTTGCTGCTGTGACTTCTAAACCTGAACCTACTGGTAGAAACAGGAAGAGAAAGTCCAACCATAAACAAAATTATGGGACTGTTACACCTGCTTAACCTGTGAGCCAAGTAGCACCTGCTACTACTACCTTCAGTCCAACCAAGAAGGCTTATTCGGGGAGTTATCCTCAATGTGATATTTGCAAGTCTCACTATCTTCCCAATGCACCATGTTGGGTTTGCACAAAGTGCAATAGGTTGGGACATACTCGAGATCGTTGCCGAACCCCAAGCAACACTCAATCTCAAGTGCAAGGCCATAACGTGATACAAAACACACCATCCTTAACTGTTAAGGCTTGTTTCCAATGTGGAGATCCAAGTCACTTCAAGGATAAGTGTCCATTACTGGCCAATGCAATAAAAGCTTCAACCTCTGCTTCCAAAGGCCGAGTCTACACCATTACTGCTAGTCAAGCTCAAGCCGACAACGATGTTGTCAATGGTACGTATCTGATCAATAATCAATATGCTACTATTTTGTTTGATTCTGGTGCGGATAAAAGTTTCGTGTCCTTTGACTTTGAACCAATGCTTGCTAAGACTAGAACCCAACTAGACAAAACTTATAATGTAGAAGTAGCTAACGGGAAATCCGTTAAAGTTGACTCAATTATTGCAAACAATCAACTACAACTTAACGAACATACTTTCTCTATTGACTTAACTCCTATGCAACTTGGGAGTTTTGACGTGATCGTCGGCATGGATTGGTTATCCAAACATCGTGCTGAGATCGTTTGTGCCGACAAATTCATAAAGATTCCTCTGCCGTCTGGTGAAATACTACACGTGTATGGAGAGAAACAACCCAAAGGCTTAAAACTGATGACTATAACAAAAGCTCAAAAGTACCTCAACAAGAATTATCCAGCTTTTCTAACTCACGTTATGAAAGAGAAGGGCAAGGGTAAACTCATGGCTGATATTCCTGTGATTAAGGACTTTCCTGAAGTATTTCCGGAAGACCTACCAGGAATTGCCCCTACACGACAAATCGAGTTTCGTATCGACCCTGTGCCTGGTGCAACCCCTGTGGCAAGAGCACCATACCGTCTTGCACCATCTGAAATGCAAGAACTTGCTAGTCAACTTCAAGAACTTTTTGATAAAGGATTCATACGTCCTAGTTCCTCACCATGGGGAGCACCTGTCTTATTCGTCAAGAAGAAAGATGGATCTTTTAGGATGTGTATCGACTATCGGGAACTCAACAAATTGACTGTCAAGAATCGATACCCACTTCCAAGGATTGACGATTTATTTGATCAACTCCAAGGAGCTTCTATTTTCTCAAAGATCGATCTTCGTTCGGGTTATCACCAACTACGTGTTAATGAGGAAGACATTCCCAAAACAGCGTTTAGAACTCGCTATGGACACTACGAGTTTGTTGTCATGCCATTCGGTTTGACTAACGCACCTGCCGTGTTCATGGATTTGATGAATCGTGTTTGTCGACCTTATTTGGATAAATTCGTCATTGTCTTCATTGACGATATTCTTATCTACTCAAAATCTAAGTAAGAACATGAAGAACATCTTCGCTTAGTACTTGATCTTCTTAAACAGGAACAACTTTATGCTAAATTCTCCAAATGTGAATTCTGGCTAAAGGAAGTCCAATTCCTAGGTCATGTTATTAACGAGGCTGGGATTCATGTTGATCCTGCTAAAATTGAAGTTGTAAAGAATTGGATTGCTCCTAAAACACCAACAGAAATCCGTTCTTTTCTTGGACTAGCAGGATATTATCGACGCTTTATTTCTAACTTTTCCAAGATTGCTGTTCCTCTCACCGCCCTAACTCATAAGGGTAGGATCTTTGAATGGGGACAAGAGCAAGAAGAAGCGTTCCAAACTCTTAAAGAAAAACTGTGCCATGCTCCAGTCCTATCTCTTCCCGATGGCAGCGACGACTTCGTTGTTTTTTGTGATGCTTCAAAGCAAGGACTTGGATGCGTTCTCATGCAAAGGGGTAAGGTGATTGCTTATGCCTCAAGACAACTTAAGGTTCATGAAGATAACTACACCACTCACGACCTCGAACTTGGTGCGGTCGTGTTTGCTATCAAGATTTGGAGACATTATCTCTATGGAACCAAATGTGAAATCTTTACCGATCACAAGAGTTTGCAACACATATTCAACCAAAAAGACTTAAACATGAGACAACGTCGTTGGATGGAACTGTTAAATGATTATGATTGCGAAATCAAATATCATCCGGGGAAAGCTAACGTGGTGGCTGATGCATTAAGTCGGAAAGAATATCCTAACATATGTTGTGCTCTTATTCAATCGGATATCGAGACCAAAATTCTTAAAGCTCAACAAACGGTTCTTTCCGAGGGCAACATGCAAAAAGAATTGGGTTGTGGAGTTGAAAAACAATTGGAGACTCGACCCAATGGGTTGCTACACTTCTTAAACCGCTTATGGGTTCCTGATCGGGATGATCTTCGTACTTTGATTTTTGACGAGTCTCACAAAACTCGTTATTCTATACACCCAGGAGCCGATAAAATGTACAAAGGCCTTCGCCAACACTATTGGTGGCCCGGCATGAAGAAAGATGTTGCCGTGTACATTTCAAAATGTCTTACTTGTTCTAAGGTCAAGATTGAACATCAACGACCTTCGGGTTTGCTTGAACAACCCGAGATTCCAATGTGGAAATGGGAGTGTATTTCCATGGATTTTATCACCAAACTTCCAAGAACACCTCGAGGATTTGATAGCATTTGGGTAATCGTGGACCGACTCACGAAATCAGCTCATTTTCTCGCAATTCGTGATGATTGGGGAGCTGAGAAGTTGGCTCAAGTTTATTTGGATGAGATCGTTCGTCTACATGGTGTTCCTCTTAATATCATATCTGATCGTGATAGTCGTTTCACTTCCCGTTTTTGGGGATCTCTACAATCGTTCATGGGTACTCTATTAAATTTGAGTATAGCTTACCATCCCCAAACTGATGGTCAAACGGAAAGAACGATTCAAACTCTTGAAGATATGTTACGTGCTTGCGTCCTTGACTTTGGAGGCAATTGGGACAAATATCTTCCACTAGCTGAGTTTTCGTATAACAACAGCTACCATGCTAGTATCGAGATGGCACCTTTCAAAGCTTTATATGGTCGCCACTGTCGTTCTCCTCTTGGCTGGGATGAGGTCGGTGAAGCACAAATCACTGGTCCCGCTCTAGTCCAAGACACCACTGATCGAATCATCCAAGTTTGCGACAATCTTCGTTTGGCTCGGGAGAGACAAAAGAAGAATGCTGATATTCGTAGAAGACCTCTTGAATTCCAAGTTGGTGACATGGTTCTTTTAAAGGTATCACCTTGGAAAGGCGTTGTTCGATTTGGGAAGAAAGGGAAATTCTCACCGCGATACGTTGGACCTTTCAAAATCATCAAACGTATCGGGAAAGTTGCTTACGAGTTGGAATTACCCGACGAGCTTAGCAATGTACATCCCACGTTTCATGTATCTAACCTCAAGAAGTGTCTTGCCGAGGGAAACCTCCAAGTTCCACTTGACGAAGTTCACATTGACGAGTCAATGCACTTCGTGGAAAAGCCTATTGAAATCATGGATCGAGAGATCAAACAACTTAAAAGAAGCCGAATTCCGATTGTGAAAGTACGTTGGCAATCTAAACGAGGACCTGAGTTTACTTGGGAACGGGAAGATCAAATGAAAGCTAAGTACCCGAAATTGTTCACAAACTCCACTACTTAATTTCGGGACGAAATTTCCTAAAGTAGGGGAGACTGTAATATCTGTACTTTTCCGTTTACAATTTCCGGCCAATTGGCATTTATTGTAAACCCTAATTATCCATATTTAATAATATGTGAAAATTCTTAAATGAATTACTCAAACTATGTATTAGGGCTAATATTCATGATATTTGAATAAAGTCCCTAAACTATATAAAATAAATCTCATAAATTATCTAAGTGTAAACAAAAAAAAAAAAAAAAAAAAAATTGTACTTATTTAATTTGGAAAAATCTTAATTGTGTCTTATTCAATTAAAACACAAATTATATAAATTAAAATGATTTTTATAAAATTATTATGAATTTTTAAGAAATAATAAGATTTATTCCTAAATAAATCAAATAAATAAAGTTTAATTAAATAAATATTTTTAAAATAAAGTTTTATAAAAATATGTCATTTTATATCATTTTTATAGAAATAAACAATTCTTTTATAATTTAAATGTAATTTATACATTTAAATATCAAAATATATCAAATTAATTAACTAAAAACCCTATTTAACCTAACTAACTTAGTTTTTGGTTAAAACTTAACTACAAGGGCTAAACTGCCTTTCCTCAAACTTATTTTCAAGTTTAAGTTGACCGGAGTCAACTTAACAAACCTCAGGGACCAAAGTTGTAATTTTCTGTTTTAAAACCCACCCAAAAGGGATCGTGGGTTCGAAACAAGGGGAACCCGGTTTTGGGTTCTGATTATTCGAAAACGCGTTTTAAGGATTCGAATTCGAAAACTTGTAACTGCTATTCGTTTATTATCATTAAACGAGTATGATGAACTCGTTAATTCGAGGAATTGAACTCGTAACAGTTGAAAACGGCTAAAACTTTAAACCGTCTTAAACCCGTAATCAAAACTCAATAATTCACGAATTAATTGACGAATTGATGTTATAAAAACCTCGACGACACCTAATGCGTCCATTTGAAACAAATCACAACTCCTAACACCCTCTAATTCTCTCTCTCGGAATCTCAGTTCAGACGAACTCAACATCGAGTCCAGAACTTCGATCAGTTGATCTTACAGGTAATTTGATACGTCATTAAACTCGGAATTGAACGTATAACAAAAGCCCTATGGTTAATTGAGTTCCTATTATACGGATTCGTCGAATTCGAACAAACTCAGATTAGGGTTCTTGCGTTCAAACGGATTTGGGATTTTAATTCGAAAACGTTGTTAAAAGGAACCTCTCTCCGTTTGTTTACGGGTTAGTCACTTGGCCGAGATGGCCGGGTGCGCGTATTACGAACGAGAGGTCACGGGTTCGAGCCCGGCTAAGGCCCTCACCCGTGAACCTTTTTGGCTTAAACGAACACAAACCGGACCCAAGATCCGGGTTAAATATAACCCAAATGCACTTATAACCAGGTTAGCCACTTGGCCCAACGGTCAGGTGCACTGCCGCTGAGCCAAGTAGCCCAGGTTCGATCCGCCTTTGTGGCCGGTTCGCCCATTTTTCAACATTTTCCTATTTTTGATTTTTATTAATTAAATCTTTAATCTTTAAAAATTCATAACTTTTTATTTACAACTCGAAAATGTACAAATAAATAGTCCAAATTTTTGTAATAAAATTCTCTACTGTTTTATAAAATAAAAACAGAAAACTTTCTGAGTTTATAAAATTAATTATTTAAAAGTCTAAATTTAAAACTTGGATTATTTATTTAAAATTAGTAAATCTATTCCAAAAATTTTACAAAAATTACATAAACTTAATTTATATATTTTTAACAAAATATTAAGTTTCTGGAACTTTTAGACATTTTTACTAATTTTCACTAATTTTGTTTTGTAATTAAATCAATGAAATTATTGATTTAATTAAACTAAAAATAAGTAAATTTTATAAAAAATTACTTATTAACAGAAAATATTTATATAATTTATAATTTAAATTATATTTATATTTTTACTATCTTTTTGACATATTTAGTTAATTAAACACATTTATTAACTAAATTACTAAATAAGTAATTAATTAAATAATCTCTTAAAATATTTTATAAAATCAGAAATTATATTTAAATTACTAAACATAATAATTTAGTAATTTAAATACTTACACACCTTAAACTATAACCAAATTACATTTCAAACCTTAAACTTTCCAAAACCCTAATTTCCCAAATTCGAGAACACGAACGAACCTTAGCTTATTTCCTTTAAACTAAATGACTAAACTACAACTATAATAGGTTAATTGTGACCTACTTTGGATTATATCTTTGGATCAAACTTAGCTTGGAAACTACTTACAAACCATGTGAGTTTTTCATGCCCCTCTTTATACATTTTACCACTTTTGGGGTGAAACATGTTTCTATTTAACTACACTTACACTATTGACAAATCTCACAACTTGAAACAAATTCTCTTATGTTAGACTTGTTTAATTGCATTATGTGGCTTATTTGTTGATTACACTAGTTCATATTATTAACTGTTTCGACAGCCTATGAATGGAATTAGTGGTACCATGTGGGTTAGCTACCCCATGCATTTCTTTGATCTAGGATGCATGTAATGAATTCTGATACTGAAAAACTGTTAACTATATGTTGGACAATCTGAATTGGATAAATCTTTAAAGGAAGGTTTAATTTGGACTGTGTGTATATACAATAAGACTATAATGTATTACTTGTCTTAGCATGGAATTTGTACTTTATCTAAATTACTATATCTATATCTACCATGATTGCTCGCCAACAATTCATTTTGTTGATAACTCTATTTTAAACATGTTTCAGGTGCACCAAGTTCAAGCAATGCTTGATATATGTTCAACACTTAGACTTGGACGTAGGGACTTGAAATTTGGAATTTATCTTGTTTAAAACTTTGTTATGTTATGTTATTTGAACTACTTGTAGCCTTTGAGGCATTTTTAATTTGAATAGATGGAATTATGAAATTTTAATAGTTCCAAGTGCTACGAGCAATCTAGTCACAACTCGGGTCATACTCCGACGTGTTCCGCCGCCCGGTTGGGGTGTGACACCCCGTTAGAGCACAATTATTCCATAGAAATAGCTGACGGTAAGTTAATCGAGGCAACTCATATCCTTGAGGGATGTAAGTTAGGATTATCTGGTCACAAACTCGACATCGACCTCATGCCAGTTACACTTGGCAGCTTTGACGTAATTGTTGGCATGGATTGGTTATCTAAAAACCAAGCTGAAATCATCTGTAAAGATAAAATTGTTCGTATTCCCCTACCTAGTGGAGAGATCCTTTCTGTCAAAGGCGAGAAGAGTGGTGCCGTCGTGGGCATCATATCTTATATGAAGGCGCATAAATGTCTACGCAAGGGTCATACCGCGATACTAGCCCTTGTCGCTGATAAACCTTCTGAAGAGAAGAAACTGGCAGATATCCCTATTGTCGCGACTTCCCAGAAGTTGTTCCTGAAGACTTACCCGATCTTCCACCCCATCGACAGGTCGAATTCCAAATCGATCTAACACCCGGAGCAGCACCTATTGCCCGAGGACCTTATAGATTTGCACCAAGTGAGCTACAAGAATTATCCACACAGTTGCAAGAACTGTTGGATAAGGGTTTCATCCGACCCAGTTCATCACCATGGGGAGCCCCAGTCCTATTTGTCAAAAAGAAAGATGGGACTTTCCGTATGTGTATTGATTACCGAGAGCTGAACAAGGTCACTATCAAGAACCGCTACCCACTTCCCCGCATCGATGATCTATTCGACCAACTTCAAGGGTCGAGTGTCTACTCAAAAATCGATCTAAGATCTGGATATCATCAACTGCGAGTTCGTGATGAAGATATATCCAAAACCGCTTTCAGAACCCGGTACAGCCATTACGAGTTTTTGCTCATGCCATTTGGATTAACCAACGCACCCGCAGTGTTCATGGACCTCATGAACCGTGTGTGTAAACCCTACCTAGACCAATTCATCATCGTTTTCATTGACGATATCCTTATCTATTCTAAGAGTAAGGAAGAACACGAAGAACACTTGCGCTTAATCCTCGAATTGCTAAGACTGGAGCAGCTATACGTGAAGTTTTCCAAATGCGATTTTTGGAATCGCGAAGTTCAATTTCTTGGACATGTAGTCAATGAGAAGGGAATACATGTCGACCCATCCAAAGTAGAGGCCATTAAGAATTGGGCAGCGCCAACGACTCCGACAGAGGTGCGACAATTTTTGGGATTGGCAGGCTACTACCGCCGATTCATAGAGGGATTTTCTAAAATCGCTCAACCGCTCACTGCCCTAACTCAAAAAGGTAAACCGTATACTTGGAGCGAAACCTGTCACAGCCCGACCAGGGGGCTAGGCGTGATGATCGAATACCAAAACAAAACACAGCGGAAATAACGTGACATATTTTATAAATGTCATGGGTCTAACTAAGTCAAATTATACATTTACAATAGTACATGTCATCTAAATACTAACTAAAAATAAAATAAAGTGATGAGTTCTATTTCCCATCGTAGCTATCTCGGGTGAAGTCTATGGCTCGACATAAGTTTTCTAAGGAGTCATCTATCTTCAAGCAAGCTCGTGTCTAAGTTGTTAGTTTCCCAACTTGAGAAGGGTACCTGAATACATGCTTAAAAATATTGTGTCAACTAAAAAGTTGGTGAGTTCACGAGTTTAGGTAATAACGCATATGTATAGAGAATCCAAAAATGTATGGTGCAAAATTAAACAAGTTCACAATCAACCATGTGCCCACAACCCGTGGACATCTAGAAATAATAATAATATACCCCTAACCCATACCCCTTATTGTTATGGGTCTAATTACTCATGCCTGCCAACATAAGTTAAACTGTTAAACGAATATGTCACAAGATATTTATTATCATTCAATGATTATCATTCCATGGGAGGTTGTCCCGGTTACGTCGGGCCCATGGTGTGCGGGGGTTTCACCAGATAGTACTACCCATATATTCGCTGGCTCCAAAGGAGTTAATGATTGTGTGCTAGAGATCGGGGATTCGTTATGGCAGCTAGAACGGCCTTATTTAATTATTACACAAAGTATGTAAACGGTATCGAAGCATGTAATCACCCCAAAAGTTTAAGTAAAAGAGGAGAAAAGCACATGAACTCACCTGGTAATCTTGTATATGCCAAATCAATATGCTAAAGTTGCGAGCTTGCTATCGTGTGTGTAGACATTAAGACAAATCCTAATTATAATTATGACATTAGTATATTATACTAGAGTAATGTCATTAACCGTGTGGTTGAGCTCGACCGATTCGTTAAGGTGTTGGGGTCGTTTTGGTAAAAGTCTCGGCTTGTAAACCCCTCATTATTATTGTAACAGTTGTGTGCTATAAAAATGTTGGTTCGACGTAGTATTCTTGTATAATAGTAATACTTGTGTATATGTCTATTATAAGTAGTAAAATAATGTTTCGACCCGAATCAAAATAATACTAAGTATTATAATAATTGTTCGATTCAAATAAAGTAATACTAGGCATTATTTACTTACGTGATATAATGTATAATAAAAATGAATTTATATTCGAGTAGTTATATTTGTTTCAAAAATAATAATCAAGATGCATAGTTATTTATATATTTGACTCGTACAGTGTATGCTTCTTTTAAAGATATGCTTACCTTGAAAATACATATTTATGGTTCATAAACATACGCTTGGGTATTAGTAAATATGAATGTAAGTAAAATATGATAAACTAGGTATGCATCTATGTAAGCAAAATAAGGTTGTACACATATATTTATATATAAGTATGTTAAAAGTATATAATTCATGAAACTTTACTTATGATATAACAAGTCCTAGAACCATGTAATGTATAATTGTGTGAGTAAATACTTAGTATTCTTGAGTATTACGCTTATATTCAAACAAGTGTTTAAGACTCCTAATATAGGTATATATATATTCTATAGTATGCGTTTGGTACTAATAAAAATGTAGTATGATAATAACACGATGTATTATAAGTAAAATATTGTATTTTGGTGATATTATTAGTAATAATAAAATTAGCGTTATTGTTGATAACTATAATGATTAATAAAAGTAACATTGTTACTTAAAATATATGTTTCATTGTTGTACAAATAATAGTAGTAATAGTAGTAAATATTAATTGTAACTTTAGTCATATTAATGTAAAACATAATATAAGTTTTGGTAGTCGAAGATAAATAATATTAATACTAATGATGATACATATAGAGTGTTATAGCATTTGGTTAAAACTAATGTTAGTGATAATCATAATAATAACTAATAAAAGTAATGATAATAAATGTGTACCTTTAATAATTATAAAAATAATAGTAATAACAAATAATATCATTAATAATAAGTATAACGTTTTTAGTAAAAATATCGATTCATATAATATCAATGTTATTCGATTCTAAGTAGTAACGAAAATAACATATAGTGTTAGTAATAAAAGATGTTATAAGTTTTAGTAAAATTTATAATAGTTAATATAATATAATATCAATAATATTTGTATCGATAGTAATAACAAAAATAGAAACAATAAAAGTAATACTAATTTTATTATTGATAATATTTGTAAGATAACAATAATAATATAACTTTTAAAAGTAATGATAATAATAATATAATGAAATTCATAATATTAATTAGTTTTATGTGAATATTTCTAATACTTACACCCAAATACAATAATGATGATAAAAATGTAATATTAAAGTTCTACTAGTAATGCATATAATTGTATAAAATAGGGATCGTATAATTATATAATCGTGTATATATACATTTTATATTTTTATATAAAGTGTTTTATATTTATAACTAAGTGTATATGCTAATATCTATATATTTGATTTCTATATATTTCGGTTTCTAAGAAATTATATAAGTGTATACATGTATGTATATTTATATTTCTAAATCATATGTTTTAGATTTGTAATTAAGTATATATATATATATATATATATATATATTTTATATTTATAATTAAATGTATATATATGTATGCATATAGATTATATTTTCTTTTTGTTTGGATGGAGACCGGGTTATTACAAATACACGAACGAGGTTCGGTTTTACATCAAAATCCCGAGGGGTCGAGATCGAGTCGGTTTAGCTCAACTAACTATTACACACGATACATTGTACAAATTACAAAAATAAATATGTAACTTTGACAAGTGTTTGTACCTATCCTCACGTACGCGAACCCGCTCGTTGTTTCTACCGTTGACCCGCATTTTCTGCCGTTGGCCGACTTTGACCGGCGTTTGACTTTTGTTGACCGAAACTTGGGACTATCAGGAACGACCCGAGCAGTCCCGCCTTTCCCGGTGACGTCCCGTCTCCACCATAACCTGTCAAAAATTCATATGAACACCAAGGAATGAAACCCTGCCACTAACTCACCCTTCTAGTCGGAAACGTTAAACAGAAAACTAAATACCAAAAAGGGTGTAGATTTATACACGGAACGACATGAAAAATGTAAAAGAACTCACTGGAAAAACGTACTCCGTCGGAAAAACGGGTTCGTCGGGTCCTATTCTGCTTGTCGGAATCCTCGCCCGGAAGCCGTGGGTTCACCGGAAAGTTATTAATGAGCCTTCTCAACACCCCTCCTTCGTCATCGGGACTGTTCGGAGACCCCCTCCATAAACCTTAGTCCGTCGTCGGAGTCTCGTAAGCCGCCGCCAGGGACCACGGAACCCTAGCCGTCGTTGTTGGGCTCCTTCCTGCCGCCTAGGTCACGGCGAAACCCTAGCCCCATCACCTGTCTTCCTCCCTTGAAGCCATCACCTACTGTCGTGAGACCACCACCGTAGGCCGGCCGGATATAGTGGCCAGCTCTCTCTCTCTTTCTAGGTTTTGTGTGTGGGGTAGAGATGTGAGGTGGAGACACGGAGACGGCGAGATGAGGACGAAGGTGGTTGGTGGTGAGGTTGCCGGAGCAGGAGCCTCCTCCACTCCCTCTCACTAGTGGCTCTCTCTCTGGTCACACATTATGTGTGTGTTTTTGTGTGGGTTTGAGAAGATGAATGGTTGGAGGTTCAAAGAAAGTTAATGGAGTATGTATTTGTTCTCGGTCGACAAGGAAAAATAGATGGGGCTGGTGTCATATCTTGGTATTACAAAGATTTCATTTATTGAAATTCTAAAGATATTATAATATATATTAAAGTAAAAGCCACATGAATAGTATATTTTTCATGTTTTTGATTTTCGTCACATAAGTTTTATATATTTTTATTTTCACCCTTTATACTTTTCATGTTTTCGATTTTTGCCACAGAAGTTTAAGATATTTTCATTTTCACCTCTTATACTTTTCATGTTTTTGATTTTTGCCACAGAAGTTTTATATATTTTCATTTTCACCCCTTATACTTTTTATGTTTTCGATTTTCATCACAGAAGTTTTATATATTTTTATTTTCACCCCTTATACTTTTCATGTTTTGGATTTTCGCCACAGAAGTTTTATATATTTTCATTTCACCCCTTATACTTTTCATGTTTTCGATTTTCGCCACAGAAGTTTTATATATTTTCATTTTCACCCCTTATAATTTTCATGTTTTCGTTTTTCGCCACATAAGTTTTATATATGTTCATTTTCACCCCTTATACTTTTCATGTTTTTTTATTTTCGCCACAGAAGTTTTATATATTTTCAATTTCACCCCTTATACTTTTCATGTTTTCGATTTTCGCCACAGAAGTTTTATATATTTTCATTTTCACCCCTTATACTTTTCATGTTTTCGGTTTTCGCCATAGAAGTTTTATATATTTTCAATTTCACCCCTTATACTTTTCATGTTTTCGGTTTTCGCCACAGAAGTTTTATATATTTTCAATTTCACCCCTTATACTTTTCATGATTTCGCTATAGAAGTTTTATATATTTTCATTTTCACCCCTTATACTTTTCATGTTTTCGGTTTTCGCCACAGAAGTTTTATATATATTCATTTTCACCCCTTATACTTTTTATTTTTTGATTTTCGCCACATAAGTTTTATATATTTTCATTTTCACCCCTTATACTTTTCATGTTTTCGATTTTCGCCACAGAAGTTTTATATATTTTAACTTTCACCCCTTATAATATATATAATATACGTTTTAAACCCGTTTCATTTTCTAATAATTTTATTTTCGTTTCGTTCGTTAACTTTTCTAAAAAAACTTACCGCGCGTCTGCTTTTAGTATTTTTTTTGTCAACATTCCGATCAATTTTTTTTAAACGGAGTTGTATTCAAAACCGAATTTTTCTTTTGGTATCGTAGCCTATAGCGAGTGTCGTTACCGTTGTGGTACCATGACGAGCCGATCCTATTATGAGCGAATAACATCATTGCCGATATTGATATTATCGGAACCGCTCTCTATATTCGGTTTTATAGTTTTCGATAACCAGAACCAGTAATATTTAAATATTTTTCCTTTTCTATTATTTAGTTTTATGTTTCTTTTTTATGACATTATTTTTACCGTTGCGCTTACGTTTTCATTTCAATTTTATTAACGATCGACCTGACACTCGCCTTTTTTTTTACATTTTCATTTTCAACTCTTATACTATAAATAATATATGCTTTTTGTCCGCTTCATTTTTTATTAATTCCGTTTTCCTTAAATAACTTTCGTTCTTTAACTTTTTTTTAAAATACGAAGGGCGCGTCTGTTTTTAGTTTTTTTTTTTCAACTTTCCGATATAATTTTTTTTAAACGGAGTTGTATTCAAAATCGAGTATTTTTTTTTACCGTTGCCTATAACAAGTGCCGTTACCGTTGTTGTACCGTGACCAGCCGAATGTATTATGAGCGAACAACATCATTGTCGGTATTGGTGTTATCGAAACCCGTATCGGTATTCACTTTTATGGTTTTCGACGACCCGAACCGGTAATTTTTTTATTTTGTTTTTTTTCCTTTTTATTATTTAGTTTTATGTTTCTCTTTATTAATATTACTAGGTTAGAATCCCGTGTATTACACGGGTTGTATTTTGAAAACGATATAACTTATAAATTTGTAAATAAATCCTAACTTGTCAGACTATTATGATCGTCTCGAGATATATCAAGTGGAAATGTGTATATATAACAAATTAGTATTTTTCTTTAATTAGTTATATTTTGATTTCATATTATATATTTTTATTTAATATAATTAGTATTTTTCTTTAATAATATATTTATAATAACATTATTATTTAATAAGATAGAGGTATATTTATTAGGAGAGGGAGGCGGGAAAACTAATATGAGGAGACATAAGGAAGTGACAAGTGTCAAAGTTAAACCTTTATTTATTAGTATAGATTTTTACCGTTTCGCATACGTTTTCATTTAATTTTTTTTAACGATTGGCCCGATACCCGTCGCGAAGCGCGGGTATAACATCTAGTTGTGATGATTTGATCAGATATTTAAAAATAAAATCTCTAGGAAAAGATACTATCATATTTTCAAGAGATTTTGAAAAAGTCAAACTAAGATTTTGAAGGCTTTAATAAATTAATATAAAAACTAGAAGTAGGTTAAAACCCCGTGCAAATTATACCGGTTACTGCATATCGCGTGTTCTTTCGAGTCTCCGTCTCGTTATTGAAATTCGGATTTTTATTCTACAATTCTTATAATAATAAGACGCGGTAATAAATGTAACTAAAATATTTATTTCGTAAAATTTCCATTCCAATTGCTGTCCAAGCCGGTATGCGTTGACACCGCGTGTCTATACGCGTTTGCTTAAAATAAACGTCTCGCGCTTCGTTTACATAATATTAATATATTATTAGTAAATATAATGAATAAATATAAATAGTGACTTAATGTATTTACTCGATCGTGCGGTTCTAAAATAGTCGGATACTACTCCTGTACTACGTGTCTAACCGCGTATGCTCAAACTAATGATCCGCGCTCCGATAATTTCTACTATTTATTAATACTAATATTATTAACTATAATAATAATTAATTATATATTCTAATATGCTATTTCTAAAATTGCCAGTATCGCTCTTGTACCGCGTGCTCAAACGCGTCCGCCCCGGGTAAAATGTTTTGGGTTCTGAAGTTAGTTATTAATTTCCAAATAATAAATATAATATTATTGATTTGATATTATAGGTATAAAGTAAATACTTGTTTACATCATTTAATTATACCAGATCTAGCAACACCCGCTGATGTCTACACCGGTGTTTGTCGCAGCTGCGCATCCAACGTCGCGTAACTCGCGTATAAATTCCTAAGCAGTCGCCCGAATAAATACTAATATTCATTAATATAATCTATTTGTGATTTGACATCTAACTATACTATCGTGTCGGATAATCGGTAATAGCCCGTACGAGCGCGTTAATCATTCTAACAGTTCTCCGCGTAAACGGTTTAGTTCGTAATTATCACAAATTATATCGAATCGTGTAACGATCCGTCAAAGAATGTTCATTAATTTGTTTTGAATTTGGTTCGTATACTGGGCCTTTAGTTGGGCCGTTAATGGGCCGAGTCTGTTTATCTACGGTTGGGCTAAGCCCAATGGGCCTAGTTCATTTGTGTAAGCACAATGTGTTTATTGGGTTCTAAATGATAGCCCAAAGTATTCGAGTTTGCTAACTAGTAGTTCAAGTAACTAAATAGATAACACGTAATTAAAAAAAACCAGGCCCTAAATTTGGGGTTGTTACAGTCTCCCATTGTTAAAGAAATTTCGTCCTCGAAATTTAAGTTTGGTTATTTTCTAAAATTTGATTTTGAATCTCGACAGTAGTGCAAGTTTTCAACCACTTGACGAATCTGGAGGGAATAGATATTTTTAAAATTGGTGTTTTAAAGGTAAACGATGACAATCAGAACTCAAAAGTTTAATTTGACAATTCATGAATTGCATTCGGGCTATTAGAGAAACATGGAAGAACAATCCTGGACAGTGGACCAACGGTTGATTTGTTGTAGGATGAGCTTATGGATACCTACTGTGAAACATACCATTTAATTTTTAATAGCTTGAGAATTAGGGGAAGCAGTTTCAATGGCTTGTTGAGAGGAAACAGACGGTTGGTTTTATCATATGAAGTCGGTATTTTGGTTAAGTGGCTCATGGAGCCTTTCACATTATAAGTTTATGTAGACCTAATGAAGTGACAATTGATCTTGAAATGTAGTACGATGTGGAATGTGAGTGCTTTATCATTCTTATACGGTGAAAAGAATAAGTACTTACATGTGTAATAGCTAGAATAAGGTCGTAGAAAGTAAAGATGATAAAGGATATTATAGACAATCCATGCACGGGGGGGGGGGGGGGGGTTACTGTGTAATCATCATGATTAGCTCTAGACGGTTTGTGATAATCGTCACTGCTAAGATGAAACAAAGGATGCAAGCATATGTGGAAACTCTTGGGCAAGAGATCACACACGTAATGCTTATTATTTTATGATTATTTCTCCTAGATATAGGTTATGGGATGGTTTGGGTAATAAGTTAATCAAGGGTCAAAAGGGAATCGATTGGGTAAATCATTTGAAAGACTATATATAATAGTTCGAAATCAAGTAAAGGTCCGTATACCACAAGGAGTTAGCATCATGGTACGAACGTATTTACATATCATAGGAGTCTTGTTAATATAGAACGAGAGGTTCTCACTGAAATGTGGTTTGTTGTGAAGGTTTATTAGTTCAATTGGATTGATCGGGACTAAGTATGGCATTTTCTTCCGCAGCTTCCTTAGTGTTGAGTGAAATGACTCGAGGTGTGTTGATAGTAGTTGTCTAGGTAGTGAAGTAGGTTGCTATGACATGGAAGGAAATTTCATGGAAACAGGTTTCTGAGATTGATTCTGGGCTTGTTAAGTTTATTTCATTGATAACCTTTGACATAACATTGTCTTTGATCGGTTCAGGAGTAGATCTTCATGGGGTATATGTCGAATAGTCAACATGTAGATAATAGAGTTTAATGAAGTCGTCAATTGTGGAATCATCGGCATCTAGGGTTTCTCTGAATGGATGCATAGTTATTCAAATGGGATGAGAAGAAAATTGAAAATGGGTTTGTTTGCTGGAAATTCCTAACAGTCGAAAGAGTTTATAAGCCTACTCGAAAACCGTACGTTTATAAGCGTTCATTTCATTATTTTACACCTACGTAGGCACGTATGACCTCCTATATGTCCAAACCATTAAAGATACTAAATTAGGAAGTGGGCAATGGAGGAGACTCCTTTGAAGACGCAGGGTGGGTGGCCATATTGCAAAGCCGAGTAATAAAAATGATCATCGTGAAGGTAAATTCTTAGCACCGAATGGATTTGATGCACGGGTAAGAACGAAAGTACATGTTGGGTCAGTTCGTACCTACGCAGGATTCGAGGACGAATCCTCTTTTAAAGGGGGATAGACTTGTAACATCCCGAAAATCCACATAAGGATTATTTGAGCTAACGGATGATTCAAGACTTTTGTAAATGAGACGGTTAACGAAGCTTTTCACGTAAAACCCTATTCATGGAATTAAAAGAACCCGGTTAGCCAAAAAAGGATCGGTTTGGGTTGTGTACGTGCAAAACGGTAAACAAGATTAGTATATATGCGTGTATATTGTATATAGTGGATGAAAAGGTTACGGGAACTTAATGAAAATTAACCGAAAGCAAAGAAGCAGGGATTCGTTCCGATGTAAATAATTAGAAGGGGTTATCGAACGACTAACGAAACTTTAGGGAGAGTTTTATTAAAAACTACGAGACGGGCCGAGCCCGGGGAGGAGCCGGGTAGCGCGCAAGGGCTAAAGCCCGATCCAAGAGAAGAGAGGGGAGAGCGACTCCCCATTGTGTCTTGCGGTTGCCGAGAAAGAGAAGAGAGGGGGAGAGCGAGTCGTTCGTCGTGTTCTTGTCCGAATCAAGGTATATCCGTGATCCTCTAATCATTGTTTGCATGTTTTGGGTCCCGGATAATCATTGTAACCATTTTTATGATTCTAGGGTTTCGAAAGAGACGAGTGTAGGAAGGAAACGGGTCCTTGGTGATTCGATTCAATCGAGTCACTCGAATTAAAGGTATAATCTCATAAACCGATCTCGAATGTTATTATTTTTGTTTGTGGGTGCTTACGGGATAGGAGGGGGACCGGCCGAACCCTTAGGGGTGGCTGACGGTGTGGTGAAGTCGGGTAAGAGAAGTCGGAAGGCCGGGAACAGGCCCGAGGGGCTGAGGTGGCATCGGGGGGAGCACGACTACTGTGGCCGGAGGCCGTAGGTGGTCGCGCAAGACCGTTCACGGCTGTGTAGGGCAGCGGAGGGCTGCTCGAAGCCGAAGGGGACCCGGGGAAGGGTTGAGTTGGTTCGTCGGTGCATGGTGCGAGTGATGTGTGTAAAGTATATATAAAATTTAATAAAGATTTTTCACACTTGGGTTTTAAAATAAGAAACGATTATCACCTTAGGACTAACTACACACACAATAGGCAAGTGCACATATCGCATAAGTAGTACAGTTTTAGGCAAGAACCGAGTATCGATCCGTGGACACGATAGCTCCCGATAATAAACCTTTGTCACTGTCTAACCGATCAAAGTAGAAGATTTGATATTTTTGTATTTTTAAACTAAAATAACTAACAATTTAACTAATCAAAGAAAGAAGACAAAGATGAAGATAAACAATCAAGGGAAGATATCACTTGGACTTTGAATCCACTTAGCAACACAATAACAACAAGCACAAACTCATGGTGAGATCATTTTCTACACATGGTACATGGAGGTAGACTAGACTCCCGTCAAGGCTATCTAATCATATAACTCTTCGGAAAGCTAGAACGATAAACACACAATAGCCACCTAAAGTTATGCAATGAAGAACCAATGATACAATTATGTCAAGATTTAAGATGAACAAGACTCCCGTCAGGGTTATCAAATTCCACAAATCTTTGGAAAGTTAGCACGATAAGCACATGGTAACCACCTCAAAATGCGTAAAGTAGATAAAGCTATGACCAATCTTCAACTCATGAACATCATATCACGATTATAAAACCTATAAGTTCATGCTAATAAACCAAAGAATTTCATAACCAATGACATGAGAAATTCATAACATACACCACGATTTTCTCAAACATAAGCATAAGGATGCACATTTGTCCAATCTTACTAGATAATCAACCTTCATCCACCATTCCTAGTCAAATGCCACAAAAATACATACAAGATATGCAAATCTGTGAATAAATGCTATAACACATACGGTTTTCCAACATAATATGGTTACAACACCCACAAGGTTAACTAAATCATCAAACTAGAGCAAATACACACATTCATTGAAGAATAACCAAGCATTATCATGAAATTGACATAAACAACACCAAGAGTTGTGTACAAGTTGTTAAAGCATGCTAAGTTTCATCTAATCCAAGTGATAATACGAGTTTAGCCCATGGGGCTTACAAAAACTACAACCAAACTCAAGAACATGGATGAAAACATGAAAGATCTAGTAATCAAACCAATAAAATGAGAAGAGATGGGTTGTAGAAGGTTAAATCTTCCTTGAATGTGTTGGATCTTCAATCTCCAATAAGCAGCTCAAAATCGCCAAGAGGGGTTGGAGAATTAGGGTTTCATCTATAGAGTCGGGTTCTGATAAAAAATGAGGGTGAATTTGATAAAAAGTAGAAATATGCGTCTGCACATGGCCATGTCCGAAAGTGACATGCCCATGTGGACCATCTGATCAGCACATCCTGCAGTGTTCTCGGCAACATTGGCTCACATGGCCATGTCCGAAAATTTCCTTTTTCGAGAATTTTTTCAAGTCTTGAGTTTTTCATCAAAAATCACCACGTTCCCACCGGGAGCTGCAATATTCAAATTAAACACAAATAAGTGTCCGAATCGAAGGATTTGCAACCAAAAACAATCAAAATGAGGGGAAATATGTATTATTTACATGTATATTTGTTAACATATCAGCGAGTCATGAAGGGTAAACGAGGTGCCGGATTTGACGAGTTACGAATTAGGTGACCTGGGGGAAACTCATGGAGTTGTGCGAGTGGTTACGTGGTGCGTGTGAACCATGCATGGTAGTACGCATGCACGAGAGGAGCCATGCATGTGGTAGTCCTAGTTGAGTGAGCGGGGTGTGAATATTGAGTCGCGTATTGACTCATGATTTGTGTGTATTATAGGTGCGAGGTTGAAAGGCGAGAACGAGAAGTTAGAGGGTTCAAGAGACCGAAGTGTGCCGAGCAAAGGTGAGTTTCTAATCCCCTCTCTATATGTTTTAATGTTTTGGGGCTATCGTACGTACTTTCAAGACGTGTTTTATTACATTAAACGTATAACGAGCTTTGGGGTTTAACCCGATGAGTTTGTGAGTTTAAGTATTCAAATATGAGGCTAAGGGACTGTGTGTTGTCCATAGGATATTTGGGTTAAAGGTGAAGCATATATGGTTGTGGGTCGTATTGTGACCTAATGGGGATGAGTCGGGGGACGAGTCTATATGTCGTGCGGGTACGACTAGGAGGTGTTATAGGATATGCACGTACATGGTATGTGCTTAGATAGTGAGACATAGTACTTGTACGTGTGTCACCATAACAGTGGGGTATTGTGTGATGAGTTAGCCGGGGTGAGTCGGGATATAAGCTTAACGCTTATGAATATGTGTAGGATATCTTATTCTAGTGCTATGTGTGAAGTGCAGGTGCAATTATTGAGTCATGTACCTAGAGTATAATGTTATGTGTTTATACATGTGGTGTGTGTATTGTGTCGTTGTCCTTGTGACACGGCGGGAATTATTACTGTGTCGTTGTCCTTGTGACACGGCGAGTATTGTGTTTACATTGTTGTCATTATGACACGGCAAACGGGATTGTAGAGGACTAAGTCCTCCTGGAGGTCACCAAACGTGGCAAATTCTGAGCAGGTTAACGATGAGCTAGGGGTGTGTCGAACGCCCTGACGAGGGTAACCCTGACGAGGGTGCAGTGACGAGGTATGTGTTTATGTGCATATATATGTGTTAAATTGCATACAAGTGTTGAGTTATATATATACTGTGTATGAGATGATATTGACCTGGTGAATAGATGCCATCAATGTGATGTGTAGAGTTATGCTGACCATTGTGTCGGGATGGGTATGTTGTGTACAACTGTTGTGTCAGTTGGATTATGATCTAGAGTGTGGTTGAGTTAACTAGAGTGTGGTTGATATGTGTGGGTAAACTTTGAGTTATCAGAGTGGTAAGTTCGATCCTTGTCGGAGAGTCTTACTGGGTTAGATGGTGGGGTGAGTCTGGGGTGGTGAATCCTTTGGAATAATTGTAAGATAACGGGGGTTATCTATCTATTATTAAATGATAACTAATTTATAAAGACCAAAAGGTCTTGAGTGGAGAAAAGCATTAATTGGGACAAGTTGGCTTTTGTTTAAATTAAACTATTAGAACTCACTCAGCGTAGCTGACTTTGTATGTACGTTAGATTATTTTGCAGGTGAGTCTGCCAGACGAGGTATCTTGGCTTGGGAGTGGGCTACTGGGGTTGGTGCGCTGGCATTCGTCAGGTAACGTTATGAAAATCAACGAGTTTAAAGATAATACTATTTCGAGAAAGACTTCCGCTGTTTATTTAAATTAAAGTTAGATGTTTTTAAAGAATATAACCAGTTATGAGAACCAACTGTAGGGTGCCTGGAAGGGGGCCTTACAATATCCTATGCATTCAACGACCTGAGATAAACATGCTAAAATGGGTCAACATAATGTTGATGAGTTCACAGGTTGTATGTAATGGAAAACATATCATGAAATGTTTTGGAAAATCATATATTGACAATGCATGGAAAAGCATATGTTGGAAATGCATGGAAAAGCATTTGTTGGAAATGCATGGAAAAGCATTTGTTGGAAATGAATGGAAAAGCATTTGTTGGAAATGCTTGGAAAAGCATTTGTACTCTACACAATCATTGTTGACCGGACAAAACAAAAAATTATCATAAGTCCGCCAACCGAAGCTCAACTGTAGCCACTGAAAAAGGAAAAGGATGTGGTTCGCCTCTTTGTGCCTTGCACATGAATGGATTAGGTCAATTATGTACCCGTTCGACCTCCGGTCGAAGTTAGCGCTACTAACCCGGGCAGGGGTTGTTTAACCCAACAGTACTATTCATGATCACCTCGCTTGTGGAATATTAATGGTTGACTCTGAGAGGACTTTGTACACACCATGTACAACTTATATAATTAATGTAACTGTGTAAGCATGGAAATATGATTTTTGAAAAATGTACTTGAGCATGTATCTCACCCCAAAATGGAAAATGAGTGAAACGGGGCTGTGAGAACTCACCTGATAAAGCGGTAATGATATGCAAGTCTTAGCAATCTGGCTAAATGAGATGACCTACTCGTGCCCTAGGAAACATTTAGGACTTTAAGGTCTAAGTATTGTAAATGCTTGACTATGAACTCTATGCATCCAAAGAGTTGTTTGAAAAGTGACTTTGACGTTTCAAAGATGTTTTGACTCGATGACCCGTTGGTGACACGTTGGACTTAAGCATTCAAATCCTAACATAGAATTCAAACCTACTTTGAAATAGTCTATTATCGTATAATAAACACATCGGCACATTCGATTGGAATTTAGAACTTGAAACACAACTTTTGATACATTTAAAGTTTCCTTAATTGGAAAGTCAAGTTGTTGAGTCCTAAACATGGCTACTATGCAAAGTTGATGTTCACACATGAAATTAGGCATGTTATAACGCATATAGAACATTTCAATGTTTACTTGCTAAAAATAGATAAACATGCGAGTTTCAGATAATTAAAGTTTTCTATTATAGCAAGATCATGTCAAGTTGTCAAGTTCATGGATAATCATCATGTATTATCATACAATGCACTTAGTTACATGTTACTAAGTCATTTAGACCTTCTAATCATGTTAAGAACTTGCAATCATAACTCTTGAAAGAATAAAGTTTCCTTATTTAGAAACCGGGCTCTAAAACTCATACATATGCATTTTAATCCATCATTTTGGTCAATCATTCTTCCATAATGTTTATTACACTAGTTTCATGCTTTGAATACACCCAAACATCAAGTTATCATACATGTCAAGAAACAAAGTTTCTAAAAATAGAAAACGAGCCTAAAAGCATCATGGACATGTGATTTTACCAAAAAAAAATCATACAATCTCTATATCTAGTGTTTATGCATCATTTCCACCAAACAAATCACATCATAACTTCTTTTAACAAAAACCCGATAATTAAAGTTACTATAAATAGAACTGAGCATGAAATCTCATATGACCAAAAGTTCTAGATAGCAAATCTCCACATATTATCCATTATCTTTACATATCCAAGCATTTTTCATCATCAAATCACCCTAAACATGGCATCTATCATGAAACCCAAAATTAAAGTTTCCTAAAATAGCAAAACCGAGCATGCATGTATCATCCAACACTTTTGTCAACAAAGTTTTCACATATTGATCATCTACAACTACTATTACAACATAATCCATCATCAAACCAAAAAAAACCTCATCATCTAGCACATGCATACATAATAAAGTTTCCTTAAATGGAAACCAAGCCCAAGAACAAAACCCGAGTCCAAAACCACCAACAATATGTACCATTTGAGTTTTAAAACACATTTCCTTCAAGAATATATGGATAATCTTTTATAAAAATGGGTTTTCTTTGGATGCATGTTCATAAGAACATGAAGATGAAAATGGAGAAAAAGTGGGTTTTGATCTTACCAAACTTGAAGATTATGATGAAATGGTGGATGAAATCTCTTGCAAACTTGATAATCTTCACTTGTATGTTTGATTTTGGATGGAATGGAGATCAAAGAATAAAAAATGGTGGATAATGGTGTGGTGGTGGGTGTTCTTGGCAAAGAGAGGGAGGAAGAGAGAGTGAAAGGGTGAGGGTGAAGAATGGGGGGAGTTAGGGGGTATTTATAGGGTCTTTGGATACCGGGTGGTGGAAAACGAATAGTCACCGATTTGTTTACGGAATTCCCGAATAGGTATGAACGAAATTATTTTAAAATAATTTGACTCACATTGGAATGTTTAACATATAAATTTTTCAGATTTTTATTTGGAAATGTCGGTACATACTGCAGACTGGCCGGACAGCGTTGAAACAGAAAGTTTCTCAGAAAATTCCTGAAAAATTCACAGGGTCTTAGAATAATATATCACAGTACTACATGTAATTTGTGCACACAAAATATATGTATAAATGTCTGCTTAGAATTATGAACCTAGCTAGTGCACACTGCGTGTCTACCGGACTGTGCTGAAAATAAAAGAATTTCCATAAATCACCGAAAAATTCATATAGGCATGATTAATTAAATCACAGTGTTACATATAATTTTCACACACAGATTATATGTCTAGGTATTTGTTTTAAATTATCACCAACGATCGTGCTGCAGGACGCGTGTTTGACCGGGTAATCTTCCGGATTACCGTCGTGTGTAAACGGATTGACTTGCTAAGTGTGAAATGGACTTAATTACTATAAAATTAAGTGTGATGCATGTCTAGTAATGTAGTATGTATCTCAGTCGGGAATGGGTATCAACCTGAAATTTGTCGGGTGTCACAACAGGTGCCGTTGTTGTGGAATTAACACTTATTGCATTTAGGTAGATTCCCGGTGTATGCGCCCCTTGGTCTCTTTTCTGGCTGATTAGCAACAAACACCCTCGCTGGTTCTTGTCTCTTCGGGTTATTGGGCACATAGGGTTTAGCAGGAGCGTTTTCCCACTTTCGTTTGTTATCGAAGACTTTCATGAAATTTTCCTTCTTGGTAAACAGTCCCTGGCGGACTGCCTGATCAGTAAGATTATGAGCCAGTCTCACATCGTTATGAATAGCTGCGGTTCAGCAGAGGTGACCATACTCTGTATCTGAGGCGCCAAACCCCAAATATATCGCTCAATCCGCTTGAATTCAGGCGTAACCATATGCAGTAATAATCGCGCCAGATCATGAAATCTTGCGGTGTAACCCGCAATGTCAACACCCTCCATTTTTAAGTTCCAGAATTCCTGTTCTAACTTTTGTAGCTCATTGCGAGGACAGTATTCCTTCTTTAGCATGTCCTTGAACTCTTCCCAGGGTATGGCGTTGGCATTCTCCAACCCCAGAGTTTGGACTTGAGAATTCCACCAAGAGAGGGCCTGACCCTCGAAAGTTCTAGCTCCGTACATGACTCGGTTTTCTGGCATGCAATGACTCATGCTGAAAACCGACTCCATCTTCTCAATCCATCTGACCAGTCCCACTGCTCCTTCCGCTCTAGTGAAGGTATGGGGCTTGAAATCCATGAAGGATTTGTAAGTGCAGGCCTTATGCCCATTTTCGGTTCCTGTATGTCAAGATAGAGTGCAGTTAGGTTTAAATTTTCCTGAGGTAGGATTATGTTACTCGTAGCATGTATGTTGCTTCTGGCATGCGCTATATCTCCACTCTCGCCGTGACCTTCCGATCCTCCACTGGACCGATTAACTTCATGGTTGGTGATCGCGTCTGCCACGCGTTGCACGAAGAGGGCCTCTATCTGAGCGGTGGTCATGGAGCTGCTACCATGCCCTGAGTTGCGATTTATTCTTCGTGGCGGCATGTTTCTTTATAATCATAATGGTAACAAAGGTTAGATATTGCGTAATAAATAACAATCAACACACATGCATAAGATAACACACAACAATCAATAACCAATCAACCATACAATATAATCCAAAGACAAACACTTGATAAATAAGTTGTACAAAATACAAAGTATTTCAGGAGTAAACACTCCTCCAAAACAAGTACATCTCAAAAATATTGCGTGAGCATAGCCCGCTCACGATAGGCTAATCAACTGGAAGGTGGAAAAGTACCACTCTGCAGAGCAGTAAAAAGCAACAGGGCACAAAGAATCATCAGAACCCTGGCGGGCTCTAACTCTTCTCGAACCGTGTTTGCCCTGAGCTCTGCTGCTAGGGCTGTAGAGTCAGCAAGTGAGGCTCTATGCTCTGCTACTGTGGCTCGCTGATGGGCCATCCCTAGCTACTCCTTCGTCTTCCCTAAGCGGCTAGACAGGGCAGTGGTCCTAGCTGTCTCTCTCTGGCGATCCTCCAGCAAACCCGCTACCTGCCCCTACAAGGTCTGCAGTGCGGTCTCTGTAGCTGCGGCTCTCTGTTCTGCCTCTCGAGCTTTCTCCTCAGCAGCCTCGATCCGGTCTTGCACTATCAAGAGTGCCTGGTCTGTCAAGGCAAGCTCGTCCTGAAGGGAAGATATATCAGCATCATGTAACTTGCTACGCGTCGCAAGTAACAGTAGTACCTCCCTCGTAGGCCGGAGCTAATAGGGTGGTGGATAGGACGGTCCAGATGACTCTTCAGTGGATGTGGTGTCAGGTGATGAAATCCGGGCCTTCTTGGCTGACGGCCCTGCACTGTCGGATGAATGAATCGGTCGCTTCTCTAAACAGATTTTCTTCTTTCGAGCAGTACGCTTGGTCTTTGCTCCTACGGGTGCCAGCAATGGTGCCGGTGGCGCTGGGTCCGCCTGACGGGGAGGTGAAGGTAGTATAGAGCCGTCATCGGATGACGAGTCCCCGTGCCATACTGAATAAGGCACTGACTCGCCTGAGTCACTCTCCTCGTCGGCATCTCCCTCGCCCCCGTGGACCGGATCCTCGGTTTCCTCCTCGGGATCCTCCTCAAGATCCTCCTCTAGGTCAGTCTCCTCGACTCCATCCGAGTCCTCCATAGGTTCCTCGTCACCGGAAGAGTGTGGTGATGGGGGTGGGGTTAATGGTTCAGCCGGTGATGGTGGTGTAGCCGGAGTGTACTCCTCCTCCGAGTCCGAGATCACAATGGGGTCCGAAGATGTAGACATCCTGTAACAAGTCAATATCCAGTAATCCAATGTACTCATGTAGGAAAATGCATGTATGATGTGATGTGAACTACGTGAGCCTATAGTTATAGTCTAAGCACACTAAATGCAACTTAGTTCTCTATAACTAGGGCTCTAATACCAATCTGTCACACCCTGAAATTCCACAGCGGGTTACCCGCGGGTTGTGACTGTCAAGGATCATCAGTCCCAATCATTTCGAACGACCTCTAAATGGTTTTTGAAAAGACTTTCCATTTGAACATCATACAAAAATAAAAAGTAATACAAAGTTTGAAAAATGCGGAAGGTTAAGTGCGGAAGCAAAAGTAAAGTAGCAAAATACAGAAGCATAACAAATTAAGTTCCCATAAACCTAGCTTCTAAATGAAAACATGACATGTGACTCCAGATATGCAATCCTAGTCCACGCGTGAATGCTTAGCAACCTGAGATAAACATGCTTAAAAGTGTCAACACAGGGTTTGTGAGTTCACAGGTTTAAGTAACAGAAACATAATGAAAAACAGTGTAACAGTACGTATGTAAACTAGTGATTCGATTGTTGATAAGACAATAAACATTAATTATATAAGCAACACCGAAACCGAAGCTCAACGAAGGAATGCAGAAACTAGCATTTTGCCTCTTACGTGCCCAGCATGCAATGGATCAGGTCAATTATGCACCCGTTTGACTCCCAGTCAGAGTTAGCGCGACTAACCCGGGTTGGGGTTGTTAAACCCAATAGTACTATTCATGAATCACCTCGCTTTGTGTAATAATTAACGGTTCGAATATGAGAGGACTTTATGTGCGGGAAATGCACCCACTTATATATATTAAAATTAAATCAAAGTAATCATCATACAACTAAGTAAGAAAATGGTTTAGCATGTATCTCCCCAAAATGGAAAAGTAAGTAAAATGGGGCCGTGAAAACTCACATGGGAATGAGATGAATGAAGTATGAAAGTAACACAAGAAATCTAGCAACTCTGGATAACCGACCTAACCGAGCCCTAGGAATTGTAAGGCTATAAGGTCTATGAAAGTAAACATGGTTTATGTAACCACATTCATCCAAACGACTCAATGTTGAAAGGTTACATTGACTTTTTGAAAAAGGTTTGACCAAGGTTTGACCAACTTTGACCAAGTTTGATTAATGTTGACCAATGTTGACTAATGTTAACCAATGTTGACCAACTTTGACCAAGGTTGACTAATTTGACCAACTTTGACCAATGTGACACGACGACCCATTGGTGACACATGGTGAAAACATGTACAAGTAGCACATAAGTAACATATGAGTAACACATTTGTAACACATAAGTAATACCTAAGTAACACTTAAGTCATACCTCATGACATATCATGCATGCTTCAAGTAATTGCATAAGTAACTAACATGTGACAAGTAACATGGCATTTGTACATCCTCATGGTATATTTCATACATGTTAACCAATCATCCACATAGGTTATGTCATTACACAAATAACCTATTAACAATATTTCAACTCATTTGAACAAGAATCATAACATGTCATTTCTATACCATAGTTCTTAATATAGTAAAGTTTCCCTTTTTAGGCAATTAGGGTTATAGTACACCTTAGGTGTCATAGCTCAACTAAACAAGTTATACATGAAATTATACTAGTAGCATACAATAAACATGATTCTATGCATACACTTTCTATTTCAAGCAAAGGTGAAGTTCCCAAACTAATAAAGTTTCCTTATTTAGCAAGGTCCTCCAAAACACGTCATGATACCATTTCAAATTACATATTCTTGCATAAGACATTTATTCATATAGTAATAAAACCATTTAACCTATTTTAGACCTTTATAACATACACATACGAAATATGTTCAATTAAAGTTTCATTTTTAGGAAAGTGGTCCAAACGACCTCCTACACATGTGCAACTTCAAACAACTCTTTCTAACACTTTAATAGATGTTATAGAACCATATTAGCATGCTTTCATCCATTAAAACACCATAACTCAAAATATGACAAATTAAAGTTTCCTTTTATAGAAAGACGACCATAACCTAGTGTAAAACAACATTTCAAACAAAAAAATTACATTTCCTACTTATTCTACTAATATAAGCATCATTTAAACTTTCAAACATATCATATACTCATTTATGTAAAATCTCAACCAATAAAGTTTCTATAAATAGAAACGAGCAAAATAATATGTAAACAACCATTTCAAACAATAAAAAGTGCAAATATGTGTCAACAACCTTATTTTATGAAAACTCTTTGATTAAAACATGGATTATAACACTTGTAACAAAGAAAATCGTTTGGATGAGTGGTGACCCACTTATGGCCGAAAATGGTGAAAAAAATGGGTAGAAACTTACAAAATCCAAGTATGATGGTTGAATGTAGGAGTAGATGGCTTGAATCACCTTAGAACACCTTGAAATGGAATTAGAAAGCTTGAACAAGCTTTGGAAATGGTGGTGGCTCCTTGGAGGGTGGCGGCCGAACTAGAGGGAGGGGGGCTAGGGTTTTGCAATTTTAGTTTAGGGTAAAAAAATGAGGGATTAAGGGTTAAATGTGTTTTAAGTGAAATGGTGTTGGGCTTGTACACTCTTTTAAGGCTTTTTAAACAAGGAATGAGCTTCTATGGACAACTAATAAATAAAAAGCTAAATTTTATAAGCCCAAGTATAAAACAATCGTTTTTATTAAAACCAATTTTAAAGTTGTTGGCACATATCGCGTATCCGCTTAAAAACGTTAAAATAAAAGTTGCTCAATAAATTCCGGAAAAATTCATATAAGCATGAAATATTAAATCACAGTATTACATATAATTTTTGCACACTAATTATACGTCTAAGTATTATTTCTATAATTCACCAATATTCGTGTGACAGGACGCGTGTGTGACCCGGTAATCCGTGCATGTAATGAAATGAAACGAATGGACTTACTATATGAAATATATACTTAATTACTCTATAATTAAGTGTGATGCAAGTGCAATCATGTGAATTCAAGTAATAGTTGGGTATGGATGTTAACCTGAATTTGTCGGGTATCACATAATACCTCGTAAAGGCATCTCTATGATGTATTAAAGAGGTTTATATATAGGGTGTACCAGCGGCGTACCCACCACCCCTATATTACATCACATATATTCCTTTATTTAGAATTAGGCCCTTTCTTATTCATACTTATCATATATTGTAATCTGGGGTGATTATCTTTCCATAGTAGTACCTCCAACAGAGATGTTCCCAAGAAAGAGTGACGGGTCTAAGAGAGATTTATACACCACTCTTTCCTTAGACAGAACATTCCGTTTGTCAGATAACTACATACCGGTCGGAAGTTCTCCCATTCATTTACTATATTTTTATTATTATCTTTTAGTCTATACCCCTAAACATTCATAATGGTTTCACCACGAAGCACCAAGAGATTTATATATAGGAAGTACCAGCAGTGTATCCACCACCCCTTGAATACGCCGTGGCTACTCCATTACTCCTGTTTAGTGTCTAGACTAATAAGATTACTATTCAAATGAAGACGATTACAATAAAGTGGCAGGTAAATGGGCCACAAGCTGCGCCGCCGCCCCCTTTTGGACAGCAAAACCGATCCTACTAAAAACAAAGTTTTGGGTCTTAGGAGTCGAAAAACTACTATGCACGACCCGCTGAACCCGGTTCAGAAATTTCACTGCCTCCGGGGCCAGGAAACTAAATGTATCAAAGGCAAAAGGGATAAACATGTGTTGATTCTCTACACAAGCGTTTTCGTGTTTAGCAACTTTGCCTGATTCAGCTTTCAGCGCAGCTTGACCCGCAACAAACCCATTGTCCCTGAGCCCCACAAGAGGGGACACTCCTGTAAGGTCCACACAAGCGTGTTTCCCCCTTGCCCACCCAAACACAAGAATATTAGCAGGCCTAAGGGTAGACCTCCCTTCATGCGGATCCGTCAGAAAGTTCACGGGGGCCTCTTTTTTAGCAGAGATTCCTACCCGCTTAAGAACATCATAAAGGACATCCCTAACCAAATCATGACTGTATTTAAAACCAGGTAGCTCCTTGCAATAGACCGCATGCTCGCCAAAAGAATCCAAATAAACCTTGCGGTAAACTGGGCAGGGCTCATCAGTTGGAAACAGAGGGATCATTAGCCGGTACTTAAGGATAGCCCGGTATTCCACAGCCGACATATGTTGGCCCAGTCCTTTAATGGGGATGACCATAAGAAAATCCTGAGCACGAGGAGCCCTTAGACATTCAAACACCGCTTTTTGACGAGGGGATAGATAAACTCCATTCCCAAACTCTGGACGATTCTACTAAATAGGGCACTCGCCAAAGCATGCTGGGCTTTAGGGGGGCGGTATCCTTATTAGAGAAACCGCTAAGATCGAAATCGGGAAGAGCCATGTGCAAGCGATCTAACGCACACCCATAATCAGAGTCCACGTAGCGATGTGCAAGCGATCTAACGATCTAACGATCTGGGCTTTAGGGGGGCGGTATCCTTATTAAAGATTGAAATCTAGACTAACCTTTTTATTTCCCCGTACCCTTTGTCATACACATACCACATAACATATATCATTTAAGCACGTAATTCACATAACCGTGTCTAGGGTACTGGTCCAGTGTACTTACGATGTTCTCGGATTATTTCCTAAGCTCGTTCCTAGTTTAAAACGTCTCTCCGATCCTTGCTCGAATATTTAACGCTCCACACTCGTTCCCGATGTGCTCGTAACCGTCGTGGTTGCTCCTCGGTATGTGTGTAAGTGTGTGTATGATAGTAGTGATGTTGGTGTTTGTTGTTTGAAGAATGAACGATTCAATGCAACTATTTATAGGGCTGATGTGCCACCCGTAGCGGAATGTTATGCTGGTCGATAGCGGTTCGCTACCGCCTCACCGCTAGCTGTCTTGCGTATTGACCACGTAGCGGACCTTCATGCATAAGTGTAGCGGTCCGCTACCCAGATTGCGGCGCGACGGACTGTTATGGACTTCATAGCGGTCCGACATAGGGCTTAGTCATCAGACACGTATCCGCCACATGTCATTATCTCATCATTTCTTCCCCTGCACGTAGCGTACCGCTATGGAACCCGATAGTGGTCCGCTACCAGCTCGATTTCCTTATTTTCTTTATTTTTCAGTCCTTTAACTTTGAGCTATTTACAATTTGGCCCCTGGACTTTTATTTCCTTTAGAATTTGGGGTGTTACAACTCTCCCCCTCTTAAATTAGGTTTCGTCCTCGAAATCTGTTATTCCTTAAAGAGTTGAGGGTAACTCTTTCTCATTTCACCAGCTTCCCAAGTCATTTCTGATCCTTTTCTGTGCCTCGATTGCACTAATACTTGTTTGGTCGTCTTGTGACGTGACTGCTTTTTCCTTTGTGTCTAGAATCTTTACGGGTTCTTTGACATAAGTTAGTTTCTCGTGAACTTCTATCCTTTTCAAAGGTTCTTGAGTAGTCTTGTCTACTATATACTTCTGTAGATGTGGAACGTGTTTTGGTTCTTCAGGTAGTTTTGGTTGATAAGTCACTCTTTTGACTTATTTAATGATCCTTAAAAGGACCCATGAATCGTGGACTTATCTTGCCACATTTCTTACGTCAGATCTGACCTTTCCAATGAGACACAATCTCCTTTTTGAAATTCTATTGGTCTGTATCTCTTGCCTAACGGTTCTCATAGTGACACTAATTTCTTCATTCCAGTAAGTGCTTATTGGTAAGGAGCCTTAGTCACTGCTTAGCTTTAGAAATTAAGTCAAATTCGATCTTTCTCTCAAAATGGAACACTTGGAAGATCGTCTGGAATTCTCCTGGGAATTTGGAACATGCTCTAGTTCTTTCTCCTTTATCTTCACATTGGCCATATAAGCTATGAAGGCTTGGTGATCTTGTCTCACATAGCTATTTATCTTAGCCATCGTACATAACGTAATCTGGTTTCGTTGTTCGCCAGTGACACTAATCTCCTTTCTTGCAGCTGTGGTGAGTCGCACGATCTTTGATTGTATACAGTATGCGAAGATAATTAATCCGATCATGTCAAATTATTGCATCGACGTCCGAATTAAGTCATTGAGATATTCTTCTCTTTTTAGTAGTCGGTAACCTCATCATATTTTGGTTACTACACGGTTTCTATCACTTGTGGTTTTAATTTCTAATGCCATAGTCAACTTACTTTTATTGAAGTTTCTTGAGTGTGAGGCCCCAAACCCGGGAGACCTCACTTATTGGATTTACTCATCAACACATAACACTTTTAAACATAAGACATTCATTAACACAGCGGAAACGTTTTAAAATCTCAACATACGCAGCGGAAACATAACATGTCTAAACATAGCTAGTCAAATACAACTGAAACTTGCCTTAATCAACATAATCAAAAGAAACATAAACATATCTAATACCACTTGTCTCTAACAACATCAACTTAAAACATAACATAAAACATAATCGGGATGCCAGACACTGATCTTCGGGTAACTCTTCTCTCTAAGCCAAGCATCCACATCCATCAACTAAACCTGCACTTAACTGATATGCATACTAAAAATCAGCAACGCTGAGTGAGTTCTAACGTTTACTTTAAATCATTTATACAAAAGATTTACTAATACATACATACGTACTGCCCTTAAGGCAAAACTTTACATACTACACTTTTCAAAACATAATTTAATACATTCATAAAGTATCCGTCAATTCCTTGTCACTGTTGGTACTGTCCTCGTGATCAATACCGCTTAACCGTCAATTCTTATCACTGCTGGTATTGTCCTCGTGATCAGTACCACTTAACCGTCAATTCCTCTTTACTGTACTGCCCTCATGGCTTACATCCATGAACCGACAAGTACCTGGTCAATGCCCCCATGGCTTACACCATGAACCGACACTACCGCTTATCCGTCAATTCTGTTACATACTGGTATTGTCCTCGTGATCAATACCTTCTGGGTCCTCGTGACCCAATGATGTTGTCCTTGCGGGCAACACCACATGACACGATGTTGTCCTCGTGATCAACACCGGGTATTGTCCTCGTGATCAATACCTCTTAACTGGTACATGGGGGATTGCGTAGTCCCCCGAGCAACCGCCGTCACTCATCCCAATTGTACAATTGTTAACGAGCCACCAAGACTCTTACTAATGGGTAAAACCCATATCTGACATCTTGTACAAGTAACATCTGTCCCAAGGACCTTTATAAACTGGTACACATTCCCGAAGGGAAAACTGTTCACTTTACTATTCATAAAACTTTCTGTAAATCTTGTTCGTAACTTTCATATATAATATGCCTTTGTTTATGTATATAAAATATAGTAAACGCTTGCCATAGAATATAACTTGCTTTCTGAAACATAGCTTATCATATATATCATGCCTTTGTTTATGTATATGAAAATATAGTAAACGCTTGCCCAAAATATATATCTTGCTTTACTTGAACATACTAACACATATATTATGCCTTTGTTTATGTATATGAAAATATAGTAAACGCTTGCCATAATATAGATATACTTTCCTCAAAACGTACTTTTGCCTCTTTTAAACTTTTCACTAAAACATAACTTTTCCTTTCAGTATATAATATATAAAATATAAATTAAACACTTTACACTAAGTATGCACACCACCCCTAAAGAAGGCAAAAAGGGGATTAGAACTCACCTGGTAAGCTAATTCGGGTTGTCCTAAACAAGGTCCAACAACGTCACTTCCGATCTGAATTGATTAGTCAAATACACATCAGACCACTACCGACTCTAAGGGTTTAACTACTCTAACATACTGACTTCACTTAATCAGACCTGATGCCTGCGCACTTAGCAAGTGCGCAGACTCTGCTTCCTGCGCACTTAGCAAGTGCGCAGGTCCCTCTTCCTGCGCACTTAGCAAGTGCGCAGGCTTCCCTCCCTGCGCACTTAGCAAGTGCGCAGGACCTGCTCGGTGCGCACTTAGCAAGTGCGCACGACCTGTTCTTGGCGAAAAACCCTAACTTTCGCATTCGGGTCTGATCACTTCAAGATCCCGAACCTGTTTGCATTTAAAACGTTCGTTTTCCATTAAGGAACTCAAATCTATGCTTATCTTTCCGTTTCATCCGATTAAACATAACCTTTTCACCCAAAACCCGAAAAACCCAAAAACGAACTAAAACTCAGATCTAGGAAAATCGGTTACCTGTAATCACTTCCTTTTCGTTGCTAAACACCCACGAGACTCTTGCTAACGATCCTTGAGGCTCTAATCTAAAAACCGGGACTTTCTCTCTCTAGACTCTCTCTCTCCTCTCTCTCTAAAAATCCGGAAATGAGGATGGAAATGGGGCTTTTGGGTTGTTCTTGAGGCCTATAAGGGCCCAATCCCTTCCCCTTTCGGCCCATTCACCCCGGCCCAAGCCCGCTTCCTTTCTTTTTATTTAAGTTTTAATTCCTCGTGAATTCTCCCGTACTCTAAAACTCGGGATGTTACATTGGGTATACAGACCGGCTAGTTCTCGTATCGAATAAAACATAAGTAAGTAGAAATTTCAAGAGGAAGATACTTGATATTTTGTCAGGGATCTCTTACTTCCTCGGTTGTGATTTGAAAAGCCCTTCCTCTTGGCTTTGGAGCCTCGATCCTTTTGATTTCATTATCTGCCACTTTCGACCCTTCACCGATCTTTTCAATCTAAGATCGTAGTTCAGGACATTCTCTACTAAAATGTCCTGGCTTGTAACAAGTGTAGCATAGTCTAGTTGAACTCATACACTGTATTGCAGTGTGTCCAACTTTCCCGCATTTGCTACAATTTAGAATCTTGAATCGACATTCTCCATGATGCCTCCTTCCACAGATTTTGCCGTTGTTTATTTCTTTCTCTTGAGAGGAATCACTATTAGGTCTTCTAAATTTAATTATCCTAAGAGGCATAGGAGATGGATAATCCTCTCCTTTCCTTTTCCTGTCCTCCTTTTCCTCGTGCCCAATCAATTATTTCCTCCAAGTTCATGCACTTGGACGGATAAATGAACTCTCTAATTTCTGTTTTCAGAATGAGATGGTATCGTGTCATACACATCTCAGGAGTTATCGAAGAAAATGCCAGTAATCTTGTCCACAGATTCAGTTGTTTGACGGAGTTGAAGGAACTCCTCAGTGATTCTGTTTATTGCCACTCGTGGGCAATAATGCTTCATAAAAATATCCTTGAATTCTTCTGACCTAATCTCTTTGATCTTATCTCTACCTTTCTCTCTCTTCACTAAGCCCCACCAATCGTCAGCTCTTTCTTTGATTTGGTTGGTGGCGAAGGTTACTTCATCTTCTTTACTACAATGACAAGTATCGAAGGCGGTTTCCATTGCAGCTATCCACCTTTGACTTTCTAAGGGATTAATGGTTCCCTTTGAACTCCAATGGTTTGCAGGTCATAAAGTCCTTATACGTGCATCGAGTCGATTTAGAATTTCCATCCTCTCCGTTATGGGATTTCTCTATATTTCTATGATTTTCGAACCAGCTTTCAAGTGAGCTTTGTAATTCAACTTGCATAATTGGGAGGTTTGTATCGAAAGCTGATATGCCCTAAATGATACATGTTTTGTATGTATAATAATCCTCATATTATGGTACTAATTGACCAATAACCTTGCAAATGATACTTAAAGCATTTATATTTTACAATTGCAGGTTATTCGGTGTCCCAGGATAAACAGAGCAAAAACCAGCTTAAAACATGAAGAAATCAAGCTTTTGGAGGACCAAACCTGAGCATTGACCCCCAAGAAGTCAAACCAGGTCAACAGAAGTCAACAAGCAGATAAAAGACAAGCCTGGGAAGCAGACAGGGCATTGCACAGTCGTGCAATGCCATGCACGGCCGTGCATTGCTTGTCTTGCTTCCCAAGGCTCCGGTACACTGTCCTTTGTACCCTGTTTGATTCCCGAGGTGTTTGCACGCCCATGCAATCCAATGCATGACCGTGCATTGCTCATTTTGAGGCCTATAAATAGATGGATTGGGTTCTTTATTCCATACACCTCAATACACCATTGCACACCTCAAGATAAAGAGAATAGTTCGTTTCTAGTAGTATTAGAGTAGTAGTAGTGAGTAGAGGGGCTCTTCCTCCTTGTTCCACAATAGGGGAGCCTACGAAACTCAGTGTTACGCTAGCTAGTATGGCCATTCGTGGCTAAACTTCTTGTATTGCTAGGGTGAAGATGAAGTTTGGTGCATGTTAATGTTTGACGTATTAATCTAGTGGTATGTTTATGTCTTTAATTATTCGTCCTTAAAACCACCATTTGGTGGGCTTTTATTATTGTCTAAATCCGTCTTTATATTTGTGAGTGTTCTTGATTTCAAAGCGTAAGATCGTAAAACCTTTTTAATCAAACTTCTTTTGAAACTTGTATGTCTTTATACAAGCAGAGATTGATAAGCCAAGGCTTGGTCAACATTATTAAGGTCGTATGTCTTTATACGAACTTATTATGCGACCAAGAATTGGTGAACTCATGTTGGGAATGGTACGTCTTTATACTTGATCCCATTGTTACACCGCCTCCCGATGAACAAAATATAATCACCTATTTAACTTTAATACAAAGCATTTACGCTTGATGTCTTAAACCAACCCGGAGATAACCATTCGAAGGGTTGAGGGTAACTGTTGTTCTTAACGGGAGGCACTACTATTTTTGTAACATTTCTGATTTTTTTTTTCATGTATTAGTTTCAAAATCCAAATTTTAGTGCAATACCCTATGTCATATTTCAAATTCAAGGTTCCATCCATACCACTCCATCACTTGTGATTATTACATACACACCTATACATTTGAAATGGATTATGTAATTCTACGATTCATTTTTATTTATTTATATATATATATATATATATGTACTATTACCTAGGGGAGATTTGAAAGCCAATTATAAAAGATATAAATACTAAACATATCAGGATTTATTTATTTATATAAGGATCCACAATTCAAATAAACTAGTTTGAACCCCCTAACCATTTGAACCCTCTAATTGAACCTATTCCATTACAATTTTGACCCTAATCACCAATTTTGACCTCTAATTGACTTTTAAAGGTCAAACCGACCAAACAACTTGCAATTCGACAGAAAAATTCGATCGAGCTCAATAGTTCCTGTCTTGTGTGAGTTCCCAATCAAGATCGATCGCATCCCGGCCCAATTACCATCCCAATTTCGACCAATTGGGCGGTTAATTCAGAATTCAAACAAGTTTGACCTCACAAGGTCAAACCGAGATCAAATCCTTTCCAAATCAGAGAATTGAACGCGTTAATACCAACAAATCACGCGTGGATTGATCGTGAGTGAATCCAGACCACATTCCCGACCCAATTCCGTCGGCGAATGGCCGAATTGATGCAAAACCGCGTTGACGGTCGTCACCTTCCATTTTTTTTATCGAATCATGCATTAAAGATAGAAATGAACGAATCAAAGCCACCACACACTCGCGTAATCATCATTACAAACTCTCTACACCTTCATTCGATCTCCTTTTCACCTATGTCAATCGATCGAGCACCAAGAACACGATCTATGACCTCGTAGCCGTCAGCCTTCGATACTCATCCAAATCAAGTAAGTTTTGGCTCCTTTGATTCGTTTCTGTATGCTTATCAAAAGCCCCCTATCAATTTGTAAGAACAAAACCCAATCGAACCGATTTAAATCTAGGGTTCTTATTCACTTAGGCGGTAATTACGAATTGGGGCTAGATCCATTTACCCTATTTAAAATTCCGGAATCCCTTTAGACCAGCGAAACCACCCGGCTCAACTGGTTAAGACACTGCACCATTGAACCGGGTGGCGCGGGTTCGAAACCCGTACACACGATCCTTTTTGCGTGCGCATCAGACCTGGACCCGGCCCCCTTCTAAGATCTTGTTAAAATGATTTTGAACCGGTTCTGAGACAATAGATACTCCTGGTCTAGTGGTAAAACCAGCGATCCACACAGGAAACACCCGGGTTCGAGCCGGGTGGCCTGTTTTTATTTTTAAAATCATTTTTGATGCCTAATTTTTCCAATAAAAATTATTTTATAAATCCAATACCATTTAGATTAAGTTTATGCAATAATTAACAACATAAAACACAAAGCCTCTATTATTTTACAAATTTCCTTGTTTAAAAAGGTATTTTTATATATAAGCATCCTTCCTAAAAACTTTCATTTTTTTTATCTATAAATCTCCAACTAAAGCATTTTATGTACACAATATATTTCTTTCTACAAATTTATGACAAAATTTTTATAAAATCAACTTTTATAAATCTTTTTCTTAATGAATTATTTATATTAGGGTCTAACCCTATAAACCTTTTCTTTTATACATAAAACTATATATATATATTTACATTTTTATTTATTTAAGTCCACTCTTTTCTTTTTACCATAATAATCGTTTAGGGTTTAAAACTATATTGTCCCTAAATAGATAAATTAACATATGTTTACACTACTCTTTAACACATTTTCAAATAAATGAAATAGATATATTTACTTAAATTACGTTCGAATAAATATAATATCAACCTACTTTATTTAAATAATTAAATATGAAGAATTTATTTATTTAAATTTATTATTTTAATACAAACCTAAGTTTATTATATCTTATACAACCACCAATAAATCCATTCTCGACATAAAATAACACAAACCTTTAGTATAAATCCCTATACTTACAAACCTACTAGAACCCTAGACTTTAGTCTTTGTACACAACAATAATACAAGTTTATACATTTGCACATTAGGTCAAATCTATGACCTACAACACACCGCTACTATCTATTTGCTTGTGCAATCTACATCCTTCATACAAGTGAGTTTACATAGCCCCTTTTAAACTATTTATATTCTGGGGTGGAACATGCGCTCAATATACAACGTTTACAATTTCACACAAATACAATTCCACCCTACATTCATGTGTTCAAATTTTGTGCTTTGTGCTTGAGTACTAGGTGTGTAGACCACTTATATGCTATTCATGTGCAGTCATTAACTATTTAGCCGACGGTAAACAATGATAGATCTATTGAGTCTGACAAACCCACCCAGGTAGGGTGATTGATACCGACACACGATTTGCATGCTAGTTACAAAGGTTTGATTGTACACCTAGGTTACACATTTGTATCTCTCCATAAATGCCTTATTTGCTATGTTTGTATGAATAACACAATATACTATTTCATGGCAAAACCTATGTATGCTCACCAACTTTCTAGTTGACTTTGTTTTTAACCATGTTTCAGGTGCTAATGTTTGAAGTGATTTAAGTTTTGCTACATTTAGGATTTGGACCTAGTATTTAATTTGAACTAGTTTGTTTATGTAATTTCCATTATTGTATAGTTGAATTTGGTGTTTGGTTTTTGAAATGAAATTGGTTGTTTAATTATTCAAACTATAGTAAACCATGAGCTTATGAACAGTCTCCATGTCCCGCCCCGACGTTTCCGCCGTCGGTTGGGGTGTGACAGATTGGTATCAGAGCCTTGGTTATAGGGAATTAGGTTATTAGACACTCTTGACCTAGACTATAACCTTAGGAAACCCATCATATGCCATGCTCCATGTTACATGGTATTTGCTACATTACTAAATGCTACATGTTTACTACTTTGTGTAATTTTCTTACATATTATTCTAAGTATCTCATCGCATGACACAATACATGATTGCCTATGTGCTACACTACCTGATAACCCATATGCTTATAAACATTGCTATATACATGCTACCTATTTGATTTCCATTAAGTGTTATCTTAAGTTTTACCACACACTTATCCATACCTAAATCCTTATTCACCCTCATCCTTACACACCATGTCACCATCATCTTTTGTGAATAGAACTCAACCCATTGGGCCTAATGTCCATTAATAAGAAACTAATTGGAGCCCACTTACCCTCCAAGAAGAGGAAGCCTGCTAGAGTAAACAAACCTCACCTTTGGGCCTCAAAGCCCAGTCCATAATGATTCTCATCATGACCATGAGCCCAAACGATGGTGTTATTAGTACATGATGGCTGGAAGAGTGTGTGTAGACCCATGAGAAATTCTGGCTAAGGAAGGACCGGGTACTTAAGTGTGTCCCTTGTGACCCACCCCTCCTTCCTGGGAATTCTCTTAATGGGTACACTACTTATAGGTCAAGTGTTACTCCTAGAATATTGTGAAGACTCAGTGTCATGACTAGTCAAGCTCTAAATTCATGAACAAACTCCTATATCTAACGCTTAGTATTTTTATGAACCGCTTACAATCTTTTCCCTTTTCCCTAATATGCATGGACTCCTACTCACCTCCCTCCCCGGTATACATTCCCGGAACAGAGTCCGAACATGAAGAAAACATGGGATCACCAGAATATCGATCACCAACACCCCCAGCTGCTAGAGCAAGGTTTGATATAAGAGTAGACTGGATTAGGAACACTGGCCCAAGACTTCAAACATCTGGATCACCTCCATCAAGAAACCCGTACCAGGCACCCCACCTATACAACCAGTTACCACCTCCTCTGAGAGACCCTTACCTAGTACCCGGGGCATATCACCCTGACCCAAGTTCAAGGCAAACCATGGCATCCACTAGTGCTATGGGAGTCCCGTTTGATGCCATCCACCGGTACGTGAGAACCTCAGCGTTTGTGAGACAAGGGATGGAGCACGGGATAAGACACGACCTGCTAGGTCAAAGGATTGATAGCCTAGGAAATCAAGTGTGGTGCCAAGAGGAAAAAAATTACAAGCCTGGAGGAAGACAGGGAGATACTCATTGCATGCGCATAAGCAGCAAGAGCTGAGGCCCAGTTTGCTATCCGAGTGACCATAGCAATGTTCATCTTGGTGCTCATCTGCTTCCTTGTTGAAAGTTACCTGAGACGCTAGTTGGATTATTCTACTTTTTGTCTTTAAATGTCCGTTTGAAACCGCTACCTTATGTTTGGATTAAGTTTTTGACATTTTATCATTTATGCTAAGTTTTATTTTACAACTTTAAATTCCATTATTCGTTGATTCAATATTACAGTCATATTTTCATCAAGATCACCCAAACATAGCCATCTCATTCGGTGCAAATTAGTACGCGCACCTAAGCCTCCATTGCAAACTAATCATTCTATTTACTTAATCAACATCGTTATTTTTGTTCAAGTAAGGCACCTATCAAGCCCTTAGTTTATGAATATTAGTTGGAATATAAAAATTTTCAACAAACCTTTCACTTTGTAAGTAAATTTAATGTGACTCGTTTTATAAAACATTCTCTAAACAAATTATGACTTTGTTTTTGCTAAATGAAACCTTGGCTTAATTATTAAATAATTTAGCCATTATTATTATTATTATTATTATTATTATTCCTCTTTCTTTCTTTGAGACATTCTCTTATCAACTAAGTAAAGATCTTTATTTATTCATTCATCTGGTTATTCAACTTACTATTTTATTAAATTACAACCAAGGGTAAATTACAATTTCTTATCTATTTACAAACAAAAAGGCACAAATCGGTTACTCGTAAGCACATTACTCTAATTACCCACAAAACCTTCTCGTTACCTTACACCTTCAGAAACATATGAGCGTACTGGGCACTTCAAGAAATGGGTCACTCCGTGTAGGCACTAACCACCCAAACCCCAAGGAAGATTGAAAACCCGACTACCCACATTGTACATGAACGCCAAACAGCACGCTTGTCCGCAACACCTGACCACCTACAAAATCCGATAGTTTAAGTTACTCATGAGATTTAATAATTTACATATGAGCATTCACATGATGCACTGACACATAAAACTTGTTTGGTTACAATATACATAATACCAGGCTTACCACATAATACATAATACGTAAAACTCAGTTGTTTACAATATACATGATACAAGATAGATTACATGAAACTTAGTTGTTTGCAATATACAGGATACTAGGTTGATCACATAGTACATAAAACTTGGTTGTTCACAATGCAAGTGATGCTCAGTGTGTTTACATTATACATGAAAACTTATTTGTTCCCATCATACATGAAAACTCATTTATTTGCTACATACATAATACTAAACTATTCACACTATACATGAACCCTATTTGCTTACAATGTACATAACACTAGATCATACATGGAAATAGTGAGTGCTTACATTATACACGGAACTAAATTGCTTACAATTGTTGCAATTGATCAATCACATTGTACACAAGGCATGATTATTCACCTTATTCATGAAAGCTACACGGGGATTGACGTATTCTTGTTCAAACACGAGGAAACTTTGGAACCCTGAGTTATAACACCTTATTACTCTTTAGATGCTAATTGACCTTACTATCTAGGGACACAGTTATTTATTAGCAGCTCATACGTGAAAACAATAGACATGAACTAAGTATTTATATGCCCCCCTCTTGACCCGCAAACAACGGAAGGACCTGTACGGACCATGCGATGATTCTAGTAATTACGGGTGCACACGTAATTATAAAAATCAGCGCATGGAAAACATAGTAAATTCTGTCGTGTGTTATGACATAAAACCTATCATGACATACAATAACGAAACTAATGAGATATGATAAGGGCATGGTGGATACGCCGCTGGTACTTCCTATATATAAGTGTTCCTGTCATATTATCAGAAGTAGCATTGTTCGTGTCATGTGAAGTTTTGTGTTATTTTGACCTTGTAACACCTCTTGACCACGTAACGTATCTTGAACATATTAGTCTACGTTCTAAACAAGTACTAATCATCAAATTCTCATCGCCCTCATTTCACGGGATACATTTCGTCTTTGAAGCCCAAAATACTCTTTGAACAGTTTTCTCCTTAAACCCCTTAAACTAAATCCACACTATCATCATTCATACCCGACCTAGAGAAACACACATGAATCTTGTTATCAATCGTACTCCGCAACCCAATCTTCAAAATTCATTGAGAATCTAAACGTAGCCCAACTTTGCTTGGGAACGTGAGAATCAAACGAAGCTCAAGTATCCACATCTCTTTCCTAATCCAGTAAACTCCACTAGTCCAATTTCGAGACAAAATTCCCTCAACATGGGAATACTGTAACATTTCTGATTTTTTTTCATGTATTAGTTTCAAATTCCAAATTTTGGTGCAGTACCCTATGTCATATTTCAAATTCAAGGTTCCATCCATACCACTCCTTCACTTGTGATTATTACATACACACCTATACATTTGAAATGGATTATGTAATTCTACGATTCATTTTTATTTATATATATATATATATATATATATATGTACTATTACCTAGGGGAGATTTGAAAGCCAATTATATAAAATATAAATACTAAACATATCAAGATTTATTTATTTATAAAACTTATAAAAGCTCTAAAACAAAAACCAAGTTATAAATATATTTATATAAGGATCCATAATTCAAATAAACTAGTTTGAACCCCCTAACCATTTGAACCCTCTAATTGAACCTATTCCATTACAATTTTGACCCTAATCACCAATTTTGACCTCTAATTGACTTTTAAAGGTCAAACCGACCAAACAACTTGCAATTCGACAGAAAAATTCGATCAAGCCCAATAGTTCCTGTATTGTGTGAGTTCCCAATCAAGATCGATCGCATCCCGACCCAATTACCATCCCAATTTCGACCAATTGGGCGGTTAATTCAGAATTCAAACAAGTTTGACCTCACATGGTCAAACCAAGATCAAATCCTTTCCAAATCAGAGAATTGAATGCGTTAATACCTACAAATCACGCGTGGATTGATCGTGAGTGAATCCAGACCACATTCCAGACCCAATTCCATTGGCGAATGGCCGAATTGATGCAAAACCGCGTTGACGGTCGTCACCTTCCATTTTTTTTTATCGAATCATGCATTAAAGATAGAAATGAACGAATCAAAGCCACCACACATGATAGGGTGCGAAAGCACACGTCTTTATTCCTTTGTTTTAATGTGTTTTACGTAGTTTTATATTCATTTGAGTCAATTTTATGTACATTTGAGTCTTTTGTCTTATTTATAGGAGCTCCGGAATATTAATGAAGAATACGTGAAGAATACGAGCAAAGAAACGAAGCCCGGAAAAGTCCAAGGATTGAACTTTAATTTTCTGAATATTAGGTCCCTCGCGGTACGCGAGGGAGGTGCTTGAAGATCCTCGCGGTACGCGAGAAACTCAGGAATCCGCCCGACTATTTTGGTCCTCGCGGTACGCGAGGATCCAGTCAACATTCTCTCGCGGTACGCGAGAGGGCCGTTTTCCGCAAAACCCTAATTTTCTAAATTAAAAAGATTTAAACGGCCATTATGAAAGAGTTCGATTCTAAGCCGTTCCAGGGAAGAAAAGAGGCGATTTTGAGCTTGGAAGTCAATTGAAGCTGAAGATTGAAGCTTTTGGATTCCGGGTTTGTGTAGTTGCATTCTAGGGTTTAAAGATTCAAACTTTATCTTTGATTTTGTGTTTTGAACCTATGGATCTTGCTATTTGCTTCTGTGTAGATGTTCTTAGTATGATTCTAGGCTAGATCCTTGATCTACCTAGGTCAATATGATGATTATGTGTTAAAGTTTCGATTTTTATTCGGTTTTTGGATTTGAATGTTGGATTTATGATTTAGTAAAGGTTTGAGTTGGTTTATGTGTGATGTTAGTGCATGTTTAATTCTGATTATGTGGTTGATTATGCTTTTCTGCGTTGATTGTGGTTGTCTGCCAGTTTGATCTTCGTTTCTGGTTCATAGACTTTAGGGTTTGTGAGTTAGAGTGGTGTCTAGACGTAGTAGCCATAGAAAACCTAGTTAATTACTGATTAGAAGTGAATGTGTGTCCTAGTTCAATACCCGAGAGGTGAGAATTAGTCGTTTAGTCTTCGTCATTAGGAATCCGAGTGTCAGCTGTCTGAGAGGAAGTTGGTATTAGGTGTCTAGTGATAGTTGCTATCCGAATCATAGTATCCATTCTAGAACTACCCCATGCATTCCTTGAGTGTATGGTAAGCGGTGAGACTGAGAGGTAATCCGTTTATTAGGGTACTTGTCATAGTAGGAAATATCCGAGAGGTGATCCGATCATCTGGTGAGTTAATATCCTTAGGTTGTCTTCTGGTCACATCCCGAGACCGAGAGTGATTGGGAATCCACTAGATATCTTTTAGGTGTTATATCTTTAGAAACCCAGATCCAACCTAGTTCCAAAACCGATAGAAGTTGAGCTTTACACATAGGATTCCGACCTAGGTAGTGACTTCTCCATTCTTGATTTCATCTTTAGTTTACTCTTGATAGCTTGAATTGTCCTTAGTTTATTGCATTCTTAGTTAATCTTTAGTGTAGTAAACCCCCCAATCAATTAATCATATTAAGTCCTAGTTAGAGTCTAATTTAGTTATTCAGTGTCTTTTGGGTTCGATATCCGGACTTCGTTTAGGCTATATTACATTGATCGGTACACTTGCCGGTTGTGTGGTCTAGTATTAGGTCGAGTCTAGGTTTTATAAATTTAAAGCTAGAGAGTCTAGATTAGGTTTTATTTGATAGTTTTTATAGACCGTCTGGACGACATCAACACACTCGCGTAATCATCATTACAAACTCTCTACACCTTCATTCGATCTCCTTTTCACCTCTGTCAATCGATCGAGCACCAAGAACACGATCTCTGACCTCGTAGCCGTCAGCCTTCGATACTCACCCAAATCAAGTAAGTTTTGGCTCCTTCGATTCGTTTCTGTATGCTTATCAAAAGCCCCCTATCAATTTGTAAGAACAAAACCCAATCGAACCGATTTAAATCTAAGGTTCTTATTCACTTGGGCGGTAATTACGAATTGGGGCTAGATCCATTTACACTATTTAAAATTCCGGAATCCCTTTAGACCAGCGAAACCACCCGGCTCAACTGGTTAAGACACTGCACCATTGAACCGGGTGGCGCGGGTTTGAAACCCGTACACACGATCCTTTTTGCGTGCGCATCAGACCTGGGCCCGGCCCCCTTCTAAGATCTTGTTAAAATGATTTTGAACCGGTTCTGAGACAATAGATACTCCTCGTCCAGTGGTAAAACCAGCGATCCACACAGGAACCACCCGGGTTCGAGCCGGGTGGCCTATTTTTATTTTTAAAATAATTTTTTATGCCTAATTTTTCCTATAAAAATTATTTTATAAATCCAATACCATTTAGATTAAGTTTATGCAATAATTAACAACTTAAAACACAAAGCCTCTATTATTTTACATATTTCCTTGTTTAAAAAGGTATTTTTATATATAAGCATCCTTCCTAAAAACTTTCATTTTTTTATTCTATAAATCTCCAACTAAAGCATTTTATGTACACAATATATTTCTTTCTACAAATTTATGACAAACTTTTTATAAAATCAACTTTTATAAATCTTTTTCTTAATGAATTATTTATATTAGGGTCTAACCCTATAAACCTTTTCTTTTATACAGAAAACTATATATATTTACATTTTTATTTAGTAAATAAATAAAAGAATTTATTTATTTAAGTCCACTCTTTTCTTTTTACCATAATAATCGTTTAGGGTTTAAAACTATATTGTCCCTAAATAGATAAATTAACATATGTTTACACTACTCTTTAACACATTTTCACATAAATGAAATAGGTATATTTATTTAAATTACGTTCGAATAAATATAATATCAACCTACTTTATTTAAATAATTAAATATGAAGAATTTATTTATTTAAATTTATTATTTTAATACAAACCCTAAGTTTATTATATCTTATACAACCACCAATAAATCCATTCTCGACATAAAATAACACAAACCTTTAGTATAAATCCCTATACTTACAAACCTACTAGAACCCTAGACTTTAGTCTTTGTACACAACAATAATACAAGTTTATACATTTGCACATTAGGTCAAATCTATGACCTACAACACACCGCAACTATCTATTTGCTTGTGCAATCTACATCCTTCATACAAGTGAGTTTACATAGCCTCTTTTAAACTATTTATATTCTGGGGTGGAACATGCGTTCAATATACAACGTTTACAATTTCACACAAATACAATTCCACCCTACATTCATGTGTTCAAATTTTGTGCTTTGTGCTTGAGTACTAGGTGTGTAGACCACTTATATGCTATTCATGTGCAATCATTAACTATTTAGCCGACGGTAAACAATGATAGATCTATTGAGTCTGACAAACCCACCTAGGTAGGGTGATTGTTACCGACAAACAATTTGCATGCTAGTTACAAAGGTTTGATTGTACACCTAGGTTACACAATAGTATCTCTCCATAAATGCCTTATTTGTCATGTTTGTATGAATTGTATGCACACAACACAATATACTATTTCATGACAAAACCTATGTATGCTCACCAACTTTGTAGTTGATTTTGTTTTTAACCATGTTTCAGGTGCTAATGTTTGAAGTGATTCAAGTTTTGCTACATTTAGGATTTGGACCTAGTATTTAATTTGAACTAGTTTGTTTATGTAATTTCCATTATTGTATTGTTGAATTTGGTGTTTGGTTTTTGAAATGAAATTGGTTGTTTAATTATTCAAACTATAGTAAACCATGAGCTTATGAACAGTCTCCATGTCCCGCCCCGACGTTTTCGCCGTCGGTTGGGGTTTGACAATTTTAATTTAAAGATTTTAATTCGTGAATCAAATGTCGTGAGGACGAGGCTCTAGCGGTGACCCGGGTCACAAGTTTGTAGTAGTCATATCACTGGATTAATCAACTTAACATTATCACGTACCAAGCGGATTCGAAACCCAAAGCAATACTATTCGTGACCTGATCATTTCCAAGATATTTACTTTCCTGCTATTTACTATTGTGTTCGTTACATTTCTGTTACACACTTCACGCACGTTTTTACTTTTATGCTATTACTTTACCGTCATTTACTTTTCTGTCATTTACTTTTCTGTCATTTACTTTTCTGTCATTTACTATTCCACTTCACAAGCACACAAAACCTATTCACTAATAATCCAGCTAAACGATAACAAAAGTCGAGTATTGGAACTCGACCGTGTCCATTGGTTCGATACTTGGTTCTTACCTAAACTATATTACGATGCGATAGGTACACTTGCCTATTGTGTGTGTTTTAAGTTAAAGTAATTATCATTTTATAAATTTAAAACCTGATCTCGTGAAACCAATACCTCCAAATATTAGTATATTATTATATTAATAGTTATACTTAACACGACACGCATCAAGTTTTTGGCACCGTTGCCGGGGACACAGTGATTTCAAGAAAAATTCTAGTTAACGGATTAGCCTTTTTAAAAGAAAAAATTTCACAAAAAATATAATCATGGATCCATACAACGAAAATTTTACCGAAGAAGAATTTTTCAAATTTGACAGAAATTTCTCAGATTCATGGTGCGATGTATGTGGGGGATCACACTACATTGGGGAGTGTTATCTTTCCGTATGGCGCCCCATGGATCATAAGATAAATCTCCACCCATCACCGTTTGAAGATTTACTTCCTTCACCACTTCCAGCAGTAAACACAGATTGTGCATTCTACGAACCAGATCCTTGGAAGCCAGATACACTATTCCGTAATTTAGAGGAAATAAAAAATCAAATCATTAAAATCTATGCTACGGAACCACATGAAGATCATTTTGAAATTCTGGATCACCCACCAAGTGTCGAAGCAGATCAAGCATCACAAGAACAAAACATGGAGGTAATAACCATGATTCCTATGGACAACACGGGGAATATCGGCGAAGATGACATAGTAAGGGCTGAAATTATACAAGAAACCTTAGAACCACCGAGGTTGGAGAAACAGTTCAGACGCTTTCAGTCTTTATTAAATCAAATTTAGTTAAATCTGCCTTACGCCCATTCCTCTATAAAATGCCAGCTCATGCAAAGTTTTTCAAAGATATGCTGACTAACCGAGAAAAAATGGAAGAGCAACCAAAAATCACATTAAACGAAGAATGCTCAGCCATTATGAGAGGGAGAAAACCTCTCGACCAATTCATGATCTCCTGTCTTATAAGCGATTCAATCTAAGGTAATGCTATTGCTGAGCTACATATCAGCGTAAATATTTTGCCTGGTGCTATATTTGACAAAATGAATCTCAAGAAACTCCAACCCACAAAATTAGAACTGTGCCTAACCAATAGGATGGTTCGCTATCCAAAGGGAATTGCTGAAGATATGCTTATAAAGATTAACGAATTCGTCTTCCCTGTGGATTTTGTGGTGGTCGACACAAAAGGAGGAACACGATGCCCTCTTATTCTTTGCAGGCCATTTCTCAATACGGCCCTCGCCCTTATTGACGTTTGGGGAGGAAGACTGACATTAAGCATTCAACAAGAGCAAATCACGTTCGATCTTAAGAAAGCCATGCAACGACCAAGTAGTCATGACGATCTACCTTTTCTTTTTGACGATTTCGACTACCTAGTAGGCTACTACATGCATGGCGTCTTGGGAAAAGAAGAAGAATGGCCATCTGAGGAACAAGAGGAATATTTAGTTTGTGAAGGGTTCATGATAAAGCACACCAATCATAATGAAGAAACAATAGGCATTGAGGAGTTGGAAGATAGAGACGAGAGTGAGAAGGCAAAACCCTCTATTGAGGAACCACCTACACTTGAGCTACAGGAACTTTCGCCTGATCTATCATACGCCTTCCTAGATGAAGAATCTAAGCTTCCGGTTATTATCTCTTCTAGATTGGAAAACGACGAGAAGGAAAAGCTGCTAGAAGTTTTGAACAAATACAAGAAAGCTATCGCATGGAAGCTAATGGATCTTAAGGGAATTAGCCCCTCATTCTACACTCATAAGATACTTATGGAAGATAATTACAAGACAAGTGTACAGCACCAAAGACGACTGAACCCCAAAATGCAAGAGGTAGTGAAGAATGAGGTTATCAAACTGCTAGATGCAGGGGTTATCTACCCCATTTCAGATTCAGCATGGGTCAGTCCAGCTCAAGTTGTACCAAAAAAGGGGGTATAACGGTAATCACAAACGAGAAAAATGAGCTAATACCAACCCGCACAGTCACCGAATGGCGGGTATGTATTGATTATCGCAAATTGCAGGAAGCAACTCGAAAAGACCATTTTCCGCTACCCTTCATTGATCAAATGTTTGAGCAACTATCCGGGAATATGTTCTATTGTTTTCTCGATGGATTCTCGGGGTACTTTCAAATCCCTATCTCCCCCGAAGATCAGGAGAAAACTACGTTTACCTATCCCTATGGCACCTTTGCTTATAGGTGTATGCCATTTGGACTATGCAATGCACCTGCTACGTTCCAGCGATGCATGATTGCTATATTTCATGATATGATAGAAGAATCAATGGAAGTATTCATGGATGACTTCTCAGTTTTTGGAAATTCCTTCGACCATTGTCTATAAAACTTAGAAAAGATGCTAGCAAGATGTGAAGACTCAAATCTAGCACTAAACTGGGAAAAGTGCCACTTTATGGTCAAAGAAGGGATAGTATTAGGACATAAGATTTCAAAGAATGGTATTGAAGTCGACAAAGCCAAAGTGGAAACTATATCAATGCTTCCACCACCAAATTCAGTAAAGGGGATCAGAAGCTGCCTCGGTCATGCGGGATTTTATAGAAGATTCATAAAAGACTTCTCATCAATCGCTAGACCCTTGACACAACTATTGGAAAAAGATTGACCCTTTTTATTCTCTGACGATTGTTTAGTAGCATTTGAAACTCTCAAGAAGAAACTTGTTGATGCACCTACCATGACGGCACCTGACTGGACAAAACCATTCGAACTCATGTGCGATGCAATTGACTATGCAGTAGGAGCAGTTTTAGATCAACGGAGCGAAAAGCATTTTCACCCGATTCACTACGCAAGTAAAACCTTAAACGATGCTCAAGAAAATTACACCACTACTGAGAAGGAATTACTAGCCGTAGTTTTTGCCTTTGATAAATTCCGTTCATACCAGTTCCTATCAAAAACTATAGTCTACACCGATCATGCCGCCCTAAGACATCTCTTTAACAAGCAAGACGCAAAATCAAGGTTAATCAGATGGATTCTCCTACTACAAGAATTTGACATCATTTATCTCGACTTGAAATTACTCAAGAGAACCAAGAGGTTGCTATAAATGATAGTTTCCCGCATGAGTACATATTACACGTACAAGACATCGATGAATATCCATGGTTTGCAGATATCACAAACTTCCTAGCAAGCGGAGAACTAGTGAAAGGGGTAACATTTCAAGAAAGGAAGAAATTCTTCACAGACGTTAAGCATTACCTCTAGGAAGATCCATATCTATTTCGCGTTTGTACGGATCAAATAGTTCGGCGATGTGTGTACGGGAAGGAGGCGCATGAGATACTACGACAATGTCACGAAGGACCTACAGGAGGGCATCATGGAGCCAATTACACTACAAGGAAAGTCTTTGAGGCCGGATTCTTTTGGCCAACTGTTTTTAAAGACGCACATAAGCTTTTAAGCACATGCGGTTCCTGTCAGAGGACAGGAAGTGTTTCAAAGCATGACGAAATGTCTCAAACAAGCATCCAAGTGTGTGAAATATTTGACGTATGGGGGATCAACTTTGTTAGGCCATTCCCTCCATCTCGTGGAAATCAATACATCCTGGTGGCAGTAGACTACGTATCAAAATGGGTTGAGGCACAAGCGTTACCAACCAATGACGCAACAGTCGTCATCCGGTTTCTCAAAAGACTGTTCACACGGTTCGGTACACCAAAAGCTTTAATCAGTGATAGAGGAACACACTTCTGCAATTCATAATTGGAAAAGACGCTCAAACGATAAGGTTGTACCCATAAGTTATCCACACCTTACCATCCCCCCAAGCAAATGGACAAGTGGAAGTTACAAACAGAGCAATAAAGCGTATCTTGGAAAAAGTTGTGAGTCCGAATCGGAAAGACTGGTCTGATAAACTAGAGGATGCATTATGGGCTCTACGCACGGCTTATAAAACATCTATCGGAACCACTCCTTACCGAATGGTTTATAGAAAGGCATGTCACCTCCCAATAGAAATTGAGCATAAAGCATACTGGGCGCTTAAAGCAGTAAACCTAGATCTATCCGGTGCAGGAGAGCACCGCCTTCTACAAATTCATGAATTGGAAGCACTGCAAAATCAGGCATATATGAACTCAGCAATATACAAGGATAGGGCAAAGAAACTTCATGATAAAGTCTTGCTTTACAATTCAAGATTGCAACTATTTCCAGGGAAATCGAGATCTAAGTGGACGGGACCATACATAATTCAAAAAATATTCCCTTATAGAACATTCGAACTAGAACAAACAGACGGGACAACTTTCAAGGTTAACGGTCATCGAGTTAAGCGTTACCTCGAAGGACCAATTGATCAAGTAGTGGACGAAGTTCCACTAGAGGAGTAAGACTGATGAAGCACGTACGGGTCTGGCCAACGACCCTTAAATAAACATGGCGCTTCCGGGAGGCAACACGATGATCATGAATAAATTGAGAAGTTGGTGCGTACAGTAGAAAGCATGGACCTTAGGTTCGGTTTTCCAAATTTAAGTTTCTATTACTTCAGCCCCCAAGGTATGCCTTCTCGATACTAGGACCTTAGTAGCTTAATTACTACCTTTTATTTTCCTTGTCAAATTTTATGTTTTCCTTTGTGTGTCAGGTAGAATAATATCACCAGATAGTCTCTCTACTTCTTTGTGGAATCACATTCCATCTCTACAACCTGAGGAGTCAAAAACCACATCAAATTTCTTTGAAATTCGATGACGTCTTTGAAGCAACTTGTTGACAAGCAGCTGATAGGCACAGCTTGACAGCAGCAATAAGTTTTGGCTTAGGTTATGCACCGAATTGACCGGGGGAGTACCAGTTTCTTTTCCCTTAAAACTTCATGCATTTAAATTCCTGCATAGCATTCCATTACATGCATTTGTACATTGAGGGAAATGCACAGTTTTAAGTGTGGGGTGGGGGATTAAGAGATTCATGACTACTTATAACCTCAAAGCAGTAAAATTTTAACTCATGATTTTCTACCCAGTTGACTAAAACATTACAAAAACCTACCTTTTGTAAAACCCGAAAAATTTTCAAAAATTTTAAACCCTAAAATCTAAACCTCTCTGAGTTCGCACCTAATTAAATAAAATGAATACATGGCAAGTAGAAACAAATGGATATTATGCATAACAAATCGCAAAACCCTATCCCATCCGTTTCCATCATGTGAGATTAATCTGAGCCTTTTCATAAGCATTATTATCATTATTTTTTGCATGCTCCTTCGTTTGGTACATTGAGTGTTTTTCGATCGAATTTTATGTATAATTAGAACTTGTGTGACTTATACATATCAAGACCATGAACTAGTATAAGTATGAAAGTATTGAGGCACCTAGGACTTTATTACCCTTATCCTTAAACCCAAAAATTCCAAAAATATTATCCGCCTAGATAGCCCTTTGAGCCTTAGCCTTTTCTTTTCTACTACCCACATTTATCACCCAACCAGCTTTTCGTAAACACCGGTTATTGGCTAATTGTCTTCGAAATGGAAAAATTATCCTATGTCGTTATTTCAAGTTTATTACCATTGAGGCAACTTTGGAAAGAATTTGTTTTACTCAAAACAATTGAAATATACAAGAAGGTGGATGTATTAGGAAGAAACTGCCGAACTATCTGCAAGGAATTTATCAAAATATTATTTCAAGAAAATTGAGGAAAAAGAATTATCAAAGAATTTGTCTTGATACTAAAAGAAAAAAAAGGAAAAAAATATAGAAAAAAGGAGAAAAGAAAAAGAAAGAGAGAAGTTGGTTTTTTACCGGCTAGACCTTAAAGAACTGGATATGCATTCTTTTGATTTCAATTTGCTTTCTTGTATTCATTTCGCAAAGCCTGAATTACCATCCGAACTCCGAGAGAAGATTTTCAAAGTAACTAGTGATGTAAGAAAAAGGTGACGCAAGCAAGAACACCTATAGGAGTCATTGAGAACTTACTAGTGAAAGTCGACAAGTTTGTCTTCCCTACCGACTTCATGGTTTTAGAAATGGGACCCGACTATTCCTTACCTTTGATTTTAGGTCATCCATGTTTAGCTACTGCTCGAGCCGTCATTGACATGAATGAAGGAATTTTGACACTTCGTGTCGGAAAACAATCAGTAACCTACAACATCGGAGGAAACGAGTGCTTATCCAATGATCCCTTTGAAATTGCACAATTCATCGATACTAATCTGGACTACAGCTGAAGAAAGCTAAAGAATTCAACAAAGGAAAGAAATTGGATCTTGGCAAGGATTTTGACAACACTAACTAGATCGATTAATACTTTGATAAGCTACCAAAACTGAAGGACTTGAATGAAGGAACAGGAGATATGGGGGAAGTCTATGACCCCCACCTGAAGAAAGACTGATGAAGCACGTACGGGTCTGGCCAACGACCCTTAATTAAATGTGGCGCTTCCGGGAGGCAACCCGATGATCATGAATAAATTGAGAAGTTGGTGCATACGGCAGAAAGCATGGACCTCAGGTTTGGTTTTCCAAATTTAAGTTTCTATTACTTCCGCCCCCAGGTATGCCTTCTCGATACTAGGACTTTAGTAGCTTAACTACTACCTTTTATTTTCCTTGTCTGTTTTATGTTTTTCTTTGTGTGTCAGGTAGAATAACATCACCCGATAGTCTCTCTACTTCTTTGAGGAATCACACTCCATCTTTACAACCTGAGGAGTCGAAAACCACATCAAATTTCTGTGAAATTCGACGAAGTCTTTGAAGCAACGTGTTGACAAGCAGCTGATAGGCATAGCCTGACAGCAGCAATAAGTTTTGGCCTTAGGTTATACACCGAATTGACCGGGGGAGTACCGGTTTCTTTTCCCTTAAAACTTCATGCATTTAAATTCCTGCATAGCATTTCATTACATGCATTTGTACATTGAGGGCAATGTACAGTTTTAAGTGTGGGGTGGGGAATTAGAGATTCAGGACTACTTGTAACCTCAAAGCAGTAAAATTTTAACTCGAGTTTTTCTACCCGTTTGACTAAAACATTACAAAAACCTACCTTTTGTAAAACCCAAAAAAAATTTCAAAAATTTTAAAACCTAAAATTTAAATCTCTTTGAGTTCGCACCTAATTAAAAAAAATGAATACATGGCAAGTAGAAACAAATGGATATTGTGCATAACAAATCACTATACCCTATCCCATCCGTTTCCATGTGAGAATAATCTGAGCATTTTCACGAGCATTATTATCATTATTTTTCGCATGCTCCTTCGTTTGGTATATTGAGTGTTTTTCGATTGAATTTTATGCATAATTCGAACTTGTGTGACTTATACACATCAAGACCATAAAATAGTAGAAGTATGAATGTGATTGAGGCACCTAGGACTTTATTACCCTTATCCTTAAAACCAAAAATCCCAAAAATATTATCCGCCTAGATAGCCTTTTCTTTTCTACTACCCACATTTATCACCCAACCAGCTTTTCGTAAACACCTTTTATCAGCTAACTGTCTTCAAGAATGGAAAAATATTAGACTATCTTATGCCGTTATTTCAAGTTTGCAACCATTAAGGCAATATGGAAAGAATCTGACTCACTCAAGGAATTGGAATATACAAGAAGTGGATGTATTAGGAAGAAACAACCGAACGAGCTACATATAGAAAGATTATTTCAAGGAAATTGAGAAAAAAGAATTATTGAAAAATTAGTCTTGATGATATGAAAAGAAAATAAAAAAATAGAAAAAGGAGAAAATAAAAAGAAAGAGAGAAGTTGGTCTTTTACCGGTTAGACCCAAAAGAGCTGGATATGCATTCTTTCGATTTCAAATTGCTTTCGTGTATTCATTTCGCAAAGCCTGAATTACCACCCGAACTCCGAGAGAAGATTTTCAAAGAAACTAGTAATGTAAGAAAACGGTGGCGCAAGCAAGAACAACTGCTACCATTCTGCGGCTTGTCAAAAAGTGCCGCCAAAAGAAGAGCCAAAAGATATGGAAAATGTGTAAAGTGTGGCAACTGGAGCCACGATGAAAAGTGTAGCAACAATCAAACTTATTCCCAAAGTGAGTATACGCATCTGATCAAAGTAGGAGCTGTTAGGCTACAAGCCGAAAGAACCATACGGAAAGGCAGTAATGTGTACTACGCAGTGAGGGAAGAGTTGGCATTAATGAAAGATCTTGGTCTTGGCAATCTGACCATAAACAAGCCCTCAAATTAGTTACACCCTCATAATCTGAGTACTGTAGAAGGACCTGCTAGTATTTTCCATTATAAGCCATGAAGTGTAGGTCCCAGGAGCCTCGTTGCGCAGCGGAAAATACACAGATCTGCTCGTGATTCGTGTGGGAATAGTGAAGAACAGATAGAGAAAACCATGAACAAACAAGTAAGAGAATCAACAGAAACGAAACGTAATCCATAACAAAGAAGTCATCCCGTATTACAGACCACATATCGAAGGAGTACACATCTCTCGTTTACGCTCAGGGTTCACAGGGGCCGGGAACATTCGTATGGGCGAAGGACTTGGCGGCTAAGGAACAAACGGTAACGGACCATCACCGTTGGTAACGGTCCGTCACGGACCCAGGATTTTGCCTATAAATAGATGGCATTGGCCATTCACTTCTTCACAACAACAACACAAACCACATTCACACACACGAAATTGTGAAGGAGCAAGGGACCCGGTGCGGTGTGTTTAAGTACGAGTGCGGTACGCTGCGAGTACAGTTCGAGTTTGAAGAAGCGTTTAAGCGAGAAACGAACTTAGGAACTACCCAAGGATAAAGTAAGTACACTGGACCCGTACCCTAGGCACTATTATATGTGATTAAATGTTATGTGTTATGTGCTATAATTATACCAAGGGTACGGGGTAATGAAAGATTAGTCTAAACACTAAATGGGAATAATGGAGTAGTCACGACGTATCCAAAGGGTTGTGGATACGCCGCTGGTACTTCCTATATATAAACCTCTTGGTACTTCATGGTGAAACCTTTATGAATGTTTAGGGGTATAGACTAATAGATAATAATGAAATATAGTGAACGTAAGGGAGAACATCCAACCGGTGTGTAGTTATCTGACAAACAGAATGTTCTGTCTAAGGAAAGAGTGGTGTATAAATCTTTTCTAGACCCGTCACTCTTTCCTGGGAACATCTATGTTGGAGGTACTACTCTGGAAGGAAAATCACCACAGTTTACAATATATGACGAATATGAATATATGATAAAAGTATATCATGCATGATGAATATATTAAATACATGATGAGTATGAATATGTGAAATGCATGATGAATACATGAATGCACGATGATATATGCAAACATGAATAAGTATGATGGAACGAGTCTAAACCCTAAAATGGAATAACGGAGTACCATGAAGCGTTAAAAGGGTGGTGGATACTCTGCTCGTACTTCCTATATATAAACCCTTTTAATGCGGCGTGGAGAAATTGTTACAAAGTTTTAAGGTGAGGACTGGTTGGAAGGTAAATCAAGCATATACGTGAAATGAATCAAATGCTTGACACATCTGGGAGACTATGAGTCTAAGATACTCAAGGTCCCAAATGAAATGAGATACCTTGCCAGTAAGGTGGATCTCAATAAATAAAGAAGAGAACTAAAGGAAACTCTAGGCCTACGGGGCTGAAAGAGTAAAAGATTCCAAGCCTACGGGGCTGTGGAATGAATGAGTCTTCATGACAAATGCGAGGGGTCTATATTGACGAGTATAAGAACCTTGCCAATACTCGGACTGAAGGTACGACCTAAGATGGTTGCGAGGGGGTTAGACACCCATAAAATATACAAATACCGTGATCGAAGGTACGTCCGAAGATGGTCACGGGGGTACCGAGAGCCCGAGAGAACGTGAACAATAATAAGAACCTAAAGGGTTCATAATGAAATGAAAAGATGCAGTGTGCTTACTTAGCGAAAGCTAATTCAAAAACGTTTTTCAAACACTGTAGGAAAGAGGCACACGGAATGAAGCTTCCTGAGGAAGGAACGATCGGAGTTGAAAGATCCCTATATAATATGATGTAATCATATCATCTTTTGTAAAACAATAATTATAAATGAAAAATATACCTTAGCCATTTAATGGCAAGGTTTTGATAAACTGGGACCGTTTTTCGCAATAAAATACTCTGATAAAAGAAGAAATAAGTAGGGTGTTTCAGGTTGGTATCAGAGCACGGTTTGAGGGATTTAAGTATCAGAAAGAGTACTTAAACTCAAACCATAAGTGCTCATGATATAAGTAGGGATTCAATCCGAGTCTGTCCCAGGAAGCAGGTATGTTTAAATTCTAGTGCTTAAAACAGAAATATGTGAGTGTACATAGGCAGAAATTTGTATGAGATAAGCTCCAGATGATAGTTGGGAATATCAGATAAGTAACATACATTGCCTTATTCCTGGCCAGTATAGGAGCTAATGTATGGAACCATTATGATATCGCAAACATCATATGATAACTTATTTCAGCAAATAGTAAGCCGTAAATGTGAAAATGCATGATTAAAATGCATGAATAAATGTGCATATGTGTAACATGCATAGATGAAGCCTTATGTGAAACCCTAGAATATTGGAATAGGGTTAGAATAATACAAGGCCTATAGTATAAAACCCTAGACTATGATAAACGAACAAGAGATTAAAGCGATGCCATGTTTCAGCAAATGGCTGAACTTCAGAATGACGAAATACGTGATGAGGGAAGCCACAGGAGAGTTGAATCTCCACTTCATGATGAGAACGAGGTTGAACAAGTCCCGGAGAATATCCGGAGACAAATCGCATTAGAAGTAGGAAAAGCGTTCGATGCGAATGTCTCGATCTTGCAAGCAGATCTACAAAGCTCGTTAGAGAGCTGGTTTGAAAACCATAAGGAGATTACCCATAATGGAGAAGGAAGAAATCCAAAAGTTGATATGAAATCAACTCGTTGCACATATAAGGATTTCATGACATGCAAGCCATTAGAATTTAAGGGAGCGGTTAATCCCTTAGAAAGTTAGAGATGGATCGCCTTAATAGAAAGGACGTTCGATACATGCCACTGTGAAAAAGAAGATGAAGTGACCTTCGCCACCAATCAGCTAAAAGAACGAGCTGATGATTGGTGGGGAGTAGTGCAGAGATAAAAAGGTAGAGAGAGAATCAAAGAAATGAGGTGGGAAGAGTTCAAAGATCTTTTCTTAAAACACTATTGCCATCGAGCGGCAATTGAAAGAATCACCTAGGAGTTTCTTCAACTCCGTCAGACAACAGAGACGGTGGATGAGATCACAGGAATGTTCTTCGATAAGGCTAGGTTCTGTCCAGCTTTGTTAACAACCCCGGAGATGTGGATGATGAGATACCATCTCGTTTTAAAAACAGAGATTAGAGAGTTTATCCATCCATCCAAGTGCGCAAACTTGGAGGAGATGATTGATTGGGCTCGGGAACGCGAGACTGAGCTCAAGAGACAAGCTGAAAGAGACGGGAAAAGGAAAGGAGAAAGTTATCCTTCTCATATGCCTCTTAGGAGGTTCAAATTTAATAAACCGGGAGGCGGTTCCTCCCCAAGGAAAAGTATTCAAAGCTGTAAGACTTGTGGAAGAAGGCACCCGGGAGAGTGCCGATTCAAAGTAACAACTTGTCACAAGTGTGGAAATACAGGACACACGACATTACAATGTATGAGTAGCACCCGGTTGTGCTACAACTGTTATAATCCAGGACACTTCAGCAGAGAATGTCCTGAGTTAAAATATCAGACGGGGAAGACCGGAGAAGGGTCAAGAGTAGCAGAAAATGAAGTGAAAAGAATCGAGGCTCCGAAACCAAGAGGTAGGGCTTTTCAAATTACTGCGGAGGAAGCAAAAGATGTTCCTGACGTAGTATCAGGTACATTCCTCTTGAATTCCCTACCTTCTTGTGTATTATTCGATACAGGAGCTAGTCGGTCATTTATTTCTTTAAAGTATGCAAACACTAGAAACTTTAATAGAAGTAAGTTGGCTAAGGTATTAGAAGTCGAAATCGCGAGTGATCGAAACTGCGTAGTGACTGAAATATGCCGACTTTGCCGACTACTAATAAAAAGAGAAGAATATCTCGTCGATATAATTCCAACGCCAATGCAAGAATTCGATGTGATCATTGGAATGGACTGGTTATCTTCACATGCTGTAACAATTATATACAATTAGAAGATTGTACGACTCATGACGCTTACAGGAAAAGAAGTTAGTACCATTGGTGAACGACGAAACCAGAACACGCTATGTACGATGGCCAAGATAAGTAGCTATGTGAGACAAGGTCACCAAGCCTTCTTAGCCTACATAGCTGATGTAAAGATAAAAGGGAAAGAACTGGATCAAGTTCCAGTAGTAAAAGAATTCCCAGAAGTATTCCCAAACGATCTTCCAGGTGCTCCACCTGAGAGAGAGAGATCGAATTCAAAATTGATTTGATCCCTGAAGCTAAGCCGGTAGCTAAAGCTCCATGCCGGTTAGCACTAACAGAGATGAAGGAATTAATGTCACAACTACAAGAGTTGTTAGACAAGGGATTTATACGTCCAAGTGTATCCCCTTGGGGTGCACCAATTCTGTTCGTGAAGAAGAAAGACTGTAGTATGAGGATGTGTATAGACTACCGTGAATTGAATAAGCTGACTATCAAGAATAGGTATCCCTTACCTAGAATTAATGATCTGTTTGATCAATTACAAGGATCAAGTTGTTTTTCCAAGATTGACTTAAGATCCGGTTATCATCAGGTCAAGGTACGAGAAGAAGATGTACCTAAGACATTATTTAGAACTCGTTACGGACACTATGAATTTGTAGTGATGTCGTTTGGAGTGACGAATGCTCCGGCAGTTTTCATGGACCTCATGAATAGAGTATGCCGGCCAATGTTAGACAAATTCGTTATTGTCTTCATTGATGACATCTTGATTTATTCAAAGAATGAAGAAGAACATGCACAACACCTTCGTGAAGTACTTAGTACTTTACGAAAGGAGAAACTGTAAGCCAAATTCTCAAAATGTGCATTTTGGTTGAGGGAAGTTCAATTTCTGGGTCATGTTGTAAACGCAGAAGGTATCTCAGTAGACCGAGCAAAGGTAGAGGCTGTAATGAAATGGTCTCCACCTAAGAATCCATCAGAAGTTAGAAGTTTCTTGGGATTAGCTGGTAATTATAGAAGGTTCATCCAGGACTTTTCTAAGATAGCCACCCCATTAACTAAGCTAACTCGAAAGAACTCGAAATACGAATGGAATGCGGCATAAGAGAAAGCATTCCGGATATTGAAAGAAAGATTGACACAAGCTCTAGTTCTGGCATTGCCAGAAGGAGTAAAAGACTTTGTGGTGTATTCTGATGCTTCTAAGCTTGGAATAGGATGTGTTCTGATGCAAAGAGGAAAGGTGAAAGCCTATGCCTCTCGACAGCTAAAGACACATGAAGCAAATTATCAAACCCATGATCTGGAATTAGCTGCGGTAGTATTCGCACTAAAGATCTGGAGGCATTACTTGTACAGAACGAAGTGCACGATTTACACAGACCACAAAAGTCTTAAGTATTTCTTTGACCAGAAAGATTTAAACATGAGGCAACGACGATGGTTAGAACTAGTCAAGGATTATGATTGTGAGATCTTATATCATCCCGGGAAGGCTAACGTGGTAAGCCGCAAGGAAGAGCATCATTCTGTTTAGGTGAAAGCATATAAGTTAGTGATAAATCCTGATTACATGAGCCAGCTTCGAGACACACAAATCGAAGCATTAAAAGGTGAGAATATTAAGAAAGAAAGAATGGCTGGTCAGGAAAAACTTCTAGAAGAAAAATGAATATAAAGTCAAGACTTGATTTGGTCGCACGTGCATGCCACAATCAGGTGAGTTTAGACTTAAGATTCTTGATGAAGCTCATAAATCACGGTATTCTATTCATCCGGGTACTACAAAAATGTACCAAGATCTGCGCAGAGATTATTGGTGGCCCGGAATGAAGTTTGATATCATGAAATATGTAGCAAAATGCTTGACTTGTTTACAAGTTAAAGCAGAACATCAGAAACTGTATGGGAGAATACAACCATTAGAAATCCTAGAATGGAAGTGGGAACATCTCACTATGGACTTCATGACCAAGCTACCAAAGAAAGCTAGGGGTTATGATACCATTTGGGTGGTTGTAGATCGGTTAACTAAGAGTGCTCATTTCTTTGCAATACGTGAGACATACTCTTCTAAAAAGTTAGCTAATTTATTCATCAAAGATATTGTTTCAAGACACGGAGTGCCAGTCTCGATTGTCTCTGATCGAGATACTTGTTTCACTTCACGTTTTTTGGAAAAATTTCCATGAAGAGATGGGAACTAGGTTATTGATCAGCACAACATATCACCCTCAAACTGACAGTCAAAGTGAGAGGACAATACAAACCCTCGAATATATGCTACGTGCTTGTATAATCAATTTCGGTGGAAGTTGGGATAGTCATTTGCCCTTAGCAGAATTCTCATACAATAATAGCTACAATTCCAGTATTGGTATACCACCATATGAGATGCTATATGGTAGAAGATGTAGGACTCCTGTGTGCTGGGGAGAAATTGGTCAGAAAGAATTGGGCAGCAAAGAAATAGTTCAAGCCACGTCAGAAAAGCTTGATTTAATCAAATCACGTTTGAAAGCTGCACAGGATAGACAGAAGTCAGACGCAGATAAGAGATGTAGACCAATAGAATTCCAAGAAGGAGATTACGTCTTATTGAAAGTATCTCCTTGGAAAGGTCTAATCCGGTTCAAGAAACGTGGAAAGTTAAGTCCACGATTTATTGGTCCTTTCAGAATCATAAAAAAGGTCGGAAAAGTAGCCTATCAATTAGAGCTACCTGAAGAATTGAATAAGATACACAACACATTTCATGTATCTTATTTAAGGAAATGTTTGGCTGATGAAACAGCACACGTTCCATTAGAAGAGATAGAAGTTGATGATAAACTAACCTATGTTGAAGAACCTATCAAGATTCTAGATACAGAAGAAAAGCAATTACGTCACAAAACGATCAAGCAAGTGTTAGTTCAATGGAAACACAGAAAAGGGTCGGAAATGACATAGGAAAGCGAGGAAGAAATGAGGAAAACTTATCCTCAAATATTTAAGGACTAACAGGTTTCGAGGACGAAACCTAAATTAAGGGGGGAGAGTTGTAACATCCCAAAATTTAAAGCGCAAGAAACAAGTCAAACAAAGCTCAAGGTTAAAAATGAATATTTGAAGTTTCAAGCCATAACGGACCGTCATGGATGGTAATGGTCCGTTACGAGTGGTGACGGACCGTCACAGAATGGTAACGGTCTGTTACGGATTAAGCAAGGATTGAACCGGAGAATGACATGTGTCCTGTGACTCATCATGGCAAAATGACGTGTGTAAACCCTATGACGGACCGTCATGAGGGGTAACGGTCCGTTACGAGTCATGACAGACCTTCACGAAAGGATAACGGTCCGTTACGTATGGGCGAAGGACTTGGCGGCTAAGGAACAAATGGTGACGGACCGTCACCGTTGGTAATGGTCTGTCACAGACCCAGGATTTTGCCTATAAATAGATGGCACTGGCCATTCACTTCTTCATAACAACAACACAAACCACATTCACACACACGAAATTGTGAAGGAGCGAGGGACCCGGTGCGGTGTATATAAGTACGAGTGTGGTACGCTGCGAGTACGGTTCGAGTTCGGAGAAGCGTTTAAGCGAGAAACGAACTTAGGAACTACCCAAGGATAAAGTAAGTACACTGGACCCGTACCCTAGGCACTATTATATGTGATTAAATGTTATGTGTTATGTGCTATAATTATAACAAGGGTACGGGGTAATGACAGATTAGTATAAACACTAAACGAGAATAATGGAGTAGTCACGACGTATCCAAAGGGTGGTGGATACGCCGCTGGTACTTCCTATATATAAACCTCTTGGTACTTCGTGGTGAAACCATTATGAATGTTTAGGGGTATAGACTAATAGATAATAATGAAATATTGTAACACCCCAATTTCTAAATAGAAATATAAGTGTAGGGACTAAAGTTGTCATTTTATAAAACCCTAGGAGGTTAAAAGACATTATATTAAAGTACAAGGGGTTAAAGTGCTATTGAATCAAAGTTCAGGGACTAAAAGTGAAAATTTATGAAAGTGGACAGATGTCGGACCGACATCTGTAGAGACATCGGTCCGCTATGTAGAGGGTAAGGAATCAACCGGGAAGTGACACGTGTCGGGTGACTAAGCACTGAAGACTGACACGTGGAGGATCGATGTCGGACCGACAAGGGATCCGTTGCAGTCCGCTAGCCGTAATTTATTCATTACGGACTGACATGAGAAGTATAACGGTCCGTTATGTGCCCACTAAGCAATACACCGCCACAACTAGATAGCGGACCGACATGTGTAGGGATAGCGGTCCACTATGGAACCATCGGGCAGCCTATAAATAGAAGGGACTTGTGATCGATTTTAAAGCATCCCACACAGCAAAACACCTCACAAAGGGACTTGTGATCGATTTTAAAGCATCCCACACAACAAAACACCTCACAAAACACACACTAAACCTAGGGAAGCTTGCCCCGAGCCCCAGTTCGCGTAAGGAAGTTTGGTTTCCAGCTTTTCGACCCCAATACGCAAGAGATAGTGTTGAGGTAAGGTTCTGACTAGTTCCTAATGACTTGGTTATTTCCATTAAGCTAGGAACTTATGATTAAGTAATGTTATAATGACTTAGGACCTGATACAAAGTCGCTGTGCTACTCATATTAGCACGTAAAGGTTATTTAAACAAGCAAGAAGTTAGAGGTGAGTTCTATGATGCCTTTTTTAAACGTTTTTAAATGTTTTGGGCATGATACACGTTTTAGGAATGTTTTTAGATACTGTATGCCACTGATGTAAATCTTGGAGCCAGTATCCATGATGTTACAAGGAATGTTTTATGCTATAAAATAAAGGTAACTTTCCGACCGGTATGTAGTTATCTGGCAAACGAAATGTTCTGTCTAAGGAAAGAGTGGTGTATAAATCCCTCCTGTGGGAACATATCTGTTGGAGGTACTACTCTGGGAGGATAACCACCTTGTTTTTATAAAAGGAAAAGGATGATGATTTTGATATGTGAAATGTTTTAAGACTTATCATGGTTTACCAAGATAAGCGATGACGAAAGGATGTCATTGGCAGTGATTGCATTGACATGAAATGTTTGGACCATTTTTGGTTTGTAAAGGAATGTTTTGCAATGTATGGCTAAATCCCACATAATATCTTGCAACTTATGGAATGGAACGCGGACCGTTACATTCCTTTGTGGTATGTAACGAGGGAATGGCCTTTATATAAAGGGAATGGTAAGTGGTGACGACCACTTGAGAGGTTTACGAACCTCGATAAGATATAAGTTGTACAAGATTAATGTTATGTTTGGATAAAGCTTACGTGAAATGGAAAGATGATATGTCAAAGATATTTTGATAAAAAAACATAGAACTCACCGGTGTAAAGCTAACCCGTGTTTAAGCATGTGTGTCAGGTAAGAGTATGGCTTAAAGTAAAGAAAGGAAAGGAAGCATCTTGAGCAGGCTGTCTGGCATCCTAACTAGAAACTGGCATTAATGTAACTATGTACTTTCCTTAGAATGTACTAAGACAAGTTTATAAATAAAAGAAGTTTTAAAAGTCTTCCACTGTGTATGTTTCTCTAATTTCTATATGTTCATGAGTAAATCCGACAAGTGGCCCGCATTCCGGGAGATCCGGGATGTGGGTGTCACAAGTTGGTATCAGAGCTATAGTTTAAGAGATTTAGATACTTGCCCAAGTATCTAGACTTAAACTAGGATTAAGGGACCGTAGGAATGCCAGCAGAGATGCCAGTCAAGATAACCCGATGCCAATGGTAAAAGGAAAAGGTATGAGTATTTAGTGGGAACATAATGGAAGGATAACTAGAGCACCAAAAGTGACATAAATGATTAATTTCGTTATGGCCACAGTTATTAACGTTTACAATACACTTGTGTTCTAGCTATCAATCTATCATGCGAATACTAAAGCATTCAATATCTTTTGTAGAAAATGGTTGGTAGAGGAAAGGGTAAAAGAGGAGGAAGGGTTGATCCCAATACTCCTAGAAGGCAGACGCGGTCTATCGCAAATGCTGAGTGCAATAGACACGGCTGTGGCTAAAGCTTTGGATACGGCTTTGCCTATCCTATTAGCTAGCCTAGAGGAAAGCAGAAAAAAAAGGTAAAACGAAGGATGTTGTTAAGAATATAGACAACAATGATCTTTACAAATACGAATCCAATGATTCTTATGAAGTTAGACCAATGAAGAAAGGAAGGAAGGGATGCTCGTATAAAGCATTCAAGGATGGTAGTCCTCCAAAGTTTGACGGTACAAAGGATGCCACAGCCACTCATAAGTGGATCCGAGAAATTGAAGCGGTAATCAAGATTAGCGAATGCAGAGACGATCAGAAGGTGAAATACGCCGCTCACTCATTCGTATCAGAGGCGTTATGTTGGTGGGAAAATCTGGTTATAGATATGGGTGAGAAGGCTATTGACCGGATGTCTTGGAAAGAGCTGCAGAGATTGCTGATTGAGGAGTTTTGTCCGGATAACGAAATGGACAAACTCGAGAGAGATTTTCTCAGGCTAGAAGCAGGTAGTATGACTCACCGAGAATATACTACAAAATTTAACAGGATGGCCCGTTTGGTACCCCACTTAATAACCCCTGAGGCTGTACGCGTTAAGAGATACGTACAAGGGTTACCATCTGAAATCCGAAGGTTAGTGAAAACTTTGGAGTTGAAAAGATTTAGATCCACCGTACAACTTGCTTTGACTATGTACGATGAGGTCTATGGTTCCCGCCCAGTGGAATAAAAAAGAAAGTGGCTAGAAAGTTCTCAGGGCCAAAAGAGGCAAAACGATGGTGGTTGGAAGAAAAGGATAACTACTGGTGGTGTCACCACGTGTACCACTTGTGGTAAGAATCATGCCGGAGAATGTAGATTGAAATCCGGTTTTTGTTTCAAATGTGGCAAGGCAGGACACTTGGCATTCAACTGTCCTCTCAAACCTAAGTGTTTTAAGTGTGGAGAAAGTGGGCATAGGATGTTGGAATGCCCAACACTTAAGATTAACAATCCTGAGCCGTTAAAAGTAAAGGAAGGAGAAGCCTCTAAAGCTAAAAGTAGGGCTTATACTTTGACAACCGAAGAGGCTATGGCATTGCCAGATGTAGTATCCGGTACGTTTCTTGTTAATCACGTACCTGCTACTGTGTTATTTGATTTTGGTGCTAGTAGAAGTTTTGTATCCTTAGATTTCTGTCCTTCCTTAAATAAACCTACGTTAAGATTAGACGAAACTTTTGAAGTCGAAACGACCATTGGAAAGACAATGAAAGTAGCAGAAGTCATTCAAGATTGTTCTATCGATCTTGAAGGACACAAATTTCCCGTTAGACTATATCCGATGATCCTCGAAGGATTTAATATAGTCTCAGGAATGGACTGGTTGGCAGCAAACGATGCCCAAATCATTTGCAATCAGAAAGCAGTTCAGATACAGATTCCTGACGGCAATTGGATTACCATCCACGGTGATAAGATAAGATCAGCCGTTAGAATTATTTCCATGATGAAGCTATAAAGTTTATGACTCGAGGCAATGAGGCCTATTTGGCATACGCAATTGATTACAAAGTGAAAACTAAAGAATTAAAAGACGTGCCAGTAGTCTGTGATTTTCCTGATGTCTTCCCAGAAGAATTACTAGGAATACCTCCAGAAAGAGAAATAGAGTTTCGAATAGACTTAGTGCCTGGTGCTAAGCCTGTAGCTAAGGCTCCATGTCGTTTAGCTCCATCAGAAATGAAGGAAATGATGTCACAACTGCAAGAATTGTTAGACAGAGGTTTCATCAGACCAAGTATCTCGCCTTGGGGTGCTCCGGTACTGTTTGTGAAGAAGAAAGATGGTAGTATACGCATGTGCATAGACTACCGGGAGCTGAATAAGCTTACCATAAAGAATAAATATCCATTACCAAGGATCGATGACTTGTTCGATCAGTTACAAGGAGCAAACTGGTTCTCCAAAATCGATCTAAGGTCAGGTTATTATCAGTTGAAGGTTAAGGACGAAGATATTCCAAAGACGGCCTTCCGTATGAGATATGGACATTATGAGTTCTTAGTAATGTCATTTAGTCTGACTAATGCCCCTGCTGCATTCATGGACCTCATGAATAGGGTTTGTCGACCAATTTTGGACCGATCTGTGATCGTGTTCATTGATGATATTCTAATTTACTCAAGGAATGAAGGAGATCATGCATGTCATCTCAAGGAAGTGCTGGAAACTCTGAGGAAAGAGAAGTTATATTCAAAATTCTCTAAGTGTGCGTTTTGGCTCCGAGAAGTTCAGTTCTTGGGTCATGTGATAACCGCAGAAGGAATTCTGGTAGATCCTTCAAAAATAGAGATTGTGATGAAATGGAACCCGCCAAAGACACCTACAGAGATACACAGTTTCTTAGGTTTGGCAGGTTATTATAGAAGGTTTATTCAGGATTTCTCCAAGATTGCAACCACGTTAACAAAACTTACGAAGAAGGAGACAAAGTTTATATGGGGAGTAGAGCAAGATAATGCTTTTCAAAAGCTAAAGGAGAAATTGACTCAGGCTCCGGTGTTGTCTTTACCGGAAGGAAATGAAGATCTGGTAGTTTACTCTGATGCTTCGTATCAGGGACTGGGATGTGTACTCATGCAAAGAGGCAAGGTTATAGCTTATGCGTCATGGCAACTCAAACCCAATGAAGTTAACTACCCGACCCATGATTTAGAATTAGCTGCAGTAGTTTTTGCACTTAAAACATGGAGGCATTATTTGTATGGAGTTAAGTGCACCATCTACACAGATCATAAAAGCTTAACGTATTTCTTTGAGGAAAAAGATCTGAATATGAGGCAATGAAGATGGTTAGAGCTGTTAAAGGATTATGATTGTGAAATCCTGTATCACCCGGGAAAAGCCAATGTGGTGGCAGATGCGCTAAGCCGAAAAGAAGAGCATCCTCCTATTAGGGTGAAGTCATATAAGTTAGTTGTAAATCCTGACTTTATAACTCAGCTCAGGAATGTCAAGGTAGGAGCATTAAAAATAGAGAATGTTAAGAAGGAGAGAATGGCTGGACAAGGGAAATACTTGGAAGAAAATGGGTATGGGGTTAAGATTCGATTCGGCTGTATGTGGATACCATGTATGAGTGAATTCAGAATTAAAGTTTTAGATGAAGCTCATAAATCTCGATATTCGATTCATCCGGGTACTACAAAGATGTACCACGATCTACGCCAAGATTATTGGTGGCCTGGTATGAAATTCGATGTCATGAAATATGTGGCTAAATGCTTAACTTGTTCTCAAGTTAAAGCAGAACATTAAAAGCCTTATGGCAGATTACAGCCACTAGATATTCCAGAATGGAAGTGGGAACATATCACTATGGACTTCATAACAAAGCTACCAAAAATAGCTAAAGGTTATGATACCATATGGGTGATAGTAGATAGGCTAACTAAGAGTGCTCACTTTTTACCGATGCATGAAACTTACTCTTCTGAAAGGTTGGCCGAAGCATTTATCAAAGGAATTGTTTCAAGGCATGGAGTGTGATGCTGTGATATTATATATATTAAATTAACCAAGTTTTAAATGTAGAAATGGACTCACAACTAAATCACACGCTCACGGCAAGTGTACCGGTCATGCGTAGTAAAGACAGTAAGCCCGAGTTATCGAACCGTGGACACAAAAGGCGGCGGGCCTCGATACTGAACCTTTATTGACTCCTAACCGATGTAACACGAGAGATGATTTTATTTATTACTTTTATTGATTTTAGGACATGCAATCTAGAATAAAGCAACTAAATACTGACTCGACTCAAAGACAGACAAGACACACAAATACGTAAACACACACAAAGATGAACGAAGAGAAGACACTAAAGATTACGGACAAATAAACGACACTAGAAAGACAGACACACTAAAACTCAGACGAAGACCAAATATGAGATAAACACTTCCTAGACCAGGAATCCTATTGACTGACTCGACTGCTTTCAAGACAACTGACTGTATGACACCGGTTCTAAAGATAGACTGGCTCGGGAATCACTAAAATATGCAGGATCTCCTCTCGGACTCATCTACACACCTCAACTATCCTAAGGGTTGGATTAAGCTCACCGGTAAGGAATTGGATTTCCTCTCGGACTCACCAAAACCTAGAACACCACGTACTCGACAACGGTTTCACCTCTCGGTCTCAACCGTGCTATACTCAGAGGCTATCCTAGACAGACCTAAGAGCAAGGAGTAAACTCCCAAAATACTGTTTATGACACGAAATTGCAAGATGATAAGGACGACTCGGACAATTCACTCTCGTGCAATTGCTACCCAAACCGACAAACCACAAGACAACCTGACAACCTACCTCCTCTCGGACTCAAGATTGGTAGAACACTGATTTATACGGCCCCACAAACCTGCTACAACGACTGGCCTAATCGTCTAGATCACAAACACAAAGTAAATGACCCAAGAACCCGAAAGCTTACCCAAAACACACAAAGTATTCAAGGAAAACCTCAAAAGCAACAAATACATGCAAGATCAGTAGCAAATCAGTACTCAAACACATTCATAAACAATAAATCAAGAATCTTTACACTAATATTCGTCATACGATCGATTAAAACCCGAAAACAATCAAAACATATCAATATTCATCCTAATCTAGGTAGCTATGAGTTTAGCTACTCATAATACTGAGAAACAATCCACAAAATACTGAAAACATGTTTAGAATTCGAAATAAATACTGAGAAGAGAATTAGAACATAAAACTAATGTTTTCAAACTGAAAAGTGTCAATCTCTTTCAATCTTGATGATATTCAGCCTCAAATCTTCGATCCTCAAAGCTTCTTGGTCGCCTCCGGTCGCATAAAGTCGAACCCGCTCAATAATGGCCGCTCAAATCTTTAAATAATCGAAATCTAGGGTTTTGCGGCTTTTTAGTCTCTCGCGTACCGCGAGAGAAATTCCCAGGAGCTTCGTGTACCGCGAAGGCTAAGATAGTCGGGCCTGGTTTTGAAGCCCCTCGCGTACCGCGAGAAATCTATCCTCTGACAACGCGAGAGATATAATTTCAACATTTTTTTCTTCTTTTTCCTCCGGGCTCCGTTTCTTCAGTATAATTCTTTCGTTTATCATGCAATCCTGTAAATTCAACAATAATCTCATTAAGTATCAATTTCTTTAGATATTTGCTGATAAAATCGGGTAAAACGGGTCAAAAACACCCACAGAAACATATGTGTTTTAGAACACATCAAACATTCTCACACTTGAAGTTTGCTTGTCCCTAAGCAAAGCCCAAAGCAGTACATCCAACCAAGTAATCATACAAATACAAAAATCCTCAAGCTACGGTAAAAAACAAGTCGTGAAATCCAAAAACAACGAATGACCCCCCAAGTTTTACAACGGTCAATAGATTTACAGTTCCACCAGTCTAAATGGGACCTAACTTTTTGAAAAACATGGGCACACCTAATCAAGACTCACTTTCTTTCAAGCTCTAACTGTGCACGACTCGTACCCCTCACAAGAATTCTCTCCACTCGGTTTATTTCTGTGACTAGCAAAAGATGTGCCAGTTCCTATTCTAGCTCTCAGACCCACAATGAAATGTCTACGTAACATCCATGATTTTCCTTGTAATTGTTTTAGTACAATAACAGTATTTCAAATCCATTTCTAGTGCAATACCTTGTGTCATATAAACCATACTTGCAAACATTTCAAATTTAGGTTTCATCAACACAATTTCATAATATTAGATTTACAATAAGCACACATACATTTCTATTATATTTATTCAAGTGTAAAAGAATCAAAATTTTATAAACTCACTCCCATATATATAAATATATATCATATAAAGTAGATACATATGTATGTGAAGGTTACTTTTATAAAATATTTATACTAAAACATTATCTCAATTTAGTTATTTATAAATTTATAAAGTTTTAAGTTATAGAACCGAGATCAATTCATATATGTATTTATATGTATTTTTTTTTTTTATCTTTTTACAAGTTGGTTTGAGCCCTTTGGACTATTGGACTCACAATCCTGAACCCCCACCTTCGAAATTGAACCCTCTCATCCCAATTTTGACCCCATTCAAGACTTTGATCTATTTTGACTTTTTAAAGTCAAACAATCCTATTTTTCTTGCAATTCAGCCTTTAAATCGACCAAACCCGAAATCCATGGACTTTCCTTTTATGTTGAATCGATACTAGACCTCTCCTAAATCTCATTAATGGTCCAATTTGACAAACTGCGCGGCCAGAATCAAGATTCAAACCAATTTGAATTGGTTTGACTATCCATAGTCAAACCGAGCCTAAATCATTGCCAAATCAGGTAATTGAACGCGTTTTAATACCCACAAATCACGCGCATCCAATCCTTATACGATTACAGACCAAAAACACGTCTCGATTCATCCAGAATCAAACCAATTACGTGTGAAATGATCTCAACAGCTGTCGCTTGCCTTCTAAATTCAAATCGGCTAATTGAGATAAAATTAAACGAATTGTCATAGCCACACACCTTCGTAGGATCCCATTCAAGCTCTCTGACCCCTGTATCACTTCCCATTCTGCGTCTGGCCGACGATCGAGCACCAAGGATACCGGGACTGAACTCGTAGCCGTCCGCATTCATCACCTAACCAAAACGAGTAAGTTTTACACCGTTCGATTCGTGTTTGGACATACATCAATAGCCCCATACCAATTCATGTTTACAAAACATATCGGGACCGATTTGAATTTAGGGTTCATATTGATTCGATTTGTTTCGGGGCTTGACTCACGTTTTCATATTTCAATAAACGAAATCCCTTTAGACCAGCGAAATCACCCGGCTCAACTGGTTAAGACACTGCACCATCGAACCAGGTGGCCTGTATTTATTTTTACTTATCATTTTAAAACAGAATTTTATTATAAAAAAATTATTTTTATAAACCTAATACCAACTAGAACTAACCTATGCAAAAATAAACAATTTTCAAATAAGGATTATTATTTTCACAAATTAAATGATTTTGAAACCTTATTTACAAAAGGAACAAATTAATTTTTAATCAAAATTATTAACTTTTTTTTGTTCTTATATTACTCACCCTATAAAAATTGTGATAAAAATTTTGATGAAATACATTATCATTTTAAATAATTTCATAAAACAATTTTATAAACCCTTCTTTTTTCCTTCTATTTAGTTACACATAAAAAAATGAGGTTTAAACTCTATTCAGACAAATAAAACTTTTTCTAAATATATATTAATATATATAATTATATTCTCTATATTTTGACACATTGTTCATAAATAAATTTATTTATTTAAATTATATTTAAATAAATATAAAATCCACTCTATTTTTAAGAAGACGCAATGTTCTAAATAAATAAATAAAAATTATTTATTCTATTTATTTAAATTATTTAAACCCTAAGACAATTACCTTGTACTTTGAGATTTACATTTTATCAAAATACAAGAATCAACGTACACACACACCTATTTCATAAAAGAACACAAACCCTTTGTACAAGTCCCTACACTCAAATCAAGTTGAATCTTAGACTTTGCCTTAGACTTTATGCTTGTTATTAATTCAAATCTATACAATTGCATTCTAGGTCAAACCCAGTGACCTACAATACACTCTTGATACCTACTAGCTAGTGCTACCTACACTATCAATACAAGTGAGTTTTACATAGCCCCTTTTTACATTTTTGCACTTTTGGGGTGAAACATGATTCTCTTTACAAACTACTATGCAATTACTCATATACAATTCTTCAATATGACTCTATGTGCTTACTTGTGCTTTATGCTTGAATGCTTTAGTTAAGGCTACATATACATGACACATTACTACAATCATTAACTCATTACAAGCCAACGGTAACACTGATAGATCTATTGTGTCTGACAAACCCACCCAGGTAGGGTGAGTGTTACCGACACTTCATTAGGCTAACATTGGTATGTTACGCCCTTCATTAGGCTAACATTGGTATGTTATGCCCTTCATTAGGATAACATTGGTATGTTATGCCCTTCAGTCACAAGGTTTGATTGTACACTAGCTTAATTATAGATTCTCCATAATTGCCTAGTAAAACATATGTCATATGAATTGTATAAAACATTGAAACTCTTTTGTTGTGTCAAAACCTATGTATGCTCACTAACTATTTTTAGTTGACCTTGTTTTCATCATGTTTCAGGTACTAATATTGAGATCATTTGCAAGATGCTACACATAGGATTGAGGACTTAGTTAAACAATAAATTGAACTTTGTTGGTGTATTTTGTTTCGTTGTATAGTTGTACAAGTTCGTTTGGAACAAGTGTTATTGAAATTGGGATTCAATTAATATATGAAACTTTAGTAAACCTTGTGCTTATGAACAGTCTCCATGTCCCGCCCCGACGTTTCCGTCGTCGGTTGGGGTGTGACAGATTGGTATCAGAGCCTTGGTTATAGGGAATTAGGTTATTAGACACCCTTGACCTAGACTATAACCTTAGGACACCCACCTATGCCATGCTTTATGATTATGCAATATGTGCTACATGCTATGTGTTACATGTTTATTAATTCATGTGTTAGTTTATTTGATACCTAAAGTGTTAATTAGAATTCATGACATATGAGGTGTACCTAAATATTAAACTAAATAAACAATATCCCTGCCCATATCCTAAGTCTCATATCCTTCTTGCCTACTTCTCTTTCATCATCATCATCATCTTAGCATGTGGAACTTCATATTCATACACCCCGTTAAGGTAGTAGACTTTGTTAACTATTAGGGGACACGTGCAATCTGGAAGGGTGACACCCGTATTCTGGGGTTCTGTCTAGGAAAGCATTTCATATAAATCCCAATCAACCGAGGGATCCGTATGCTTTCCTGGGAATTCCCGGGATGAGTGTTTACCTATAGGCTAAAGCACGTCTCCTTGAAAGTTATATGAGTTTAATTAACCTTAATATGTCATAGTATTCAAGTGGTTATGTAACTCTTTGAGTACAATCCGAACTAGGAATTATTTATATTATCGCCTTGTTTGATCCAAGAAATTCTTATAAATCCTCACATCTCTCCTTATGTTGTTTTAAATCTGTAGAATGCCTCCCCGTCGTGCCAACGAGACTAACAACAACAATAACAATGACCTTGCTACTCTTCTCACACAACTTATGACCCAACTTACCCAGGCCAATAACCACACCCATGGAGGCACCAGTGGCAGTGCTAATGGTGGAGGTGGTGGTGGTGCCAACCCGCCACAATGCACCTTCAAGCACTTCAATTCATGTAATTCCCTCAAATTCTATGGCACCGAAGGAGCCACTAGACTCCTCCAGTGGTTTGAAAGTATTGAGAGCACCTTTCTCAATAGTGACTGTCCTGATGACCTTCGTGTTCATCATGCAACCAGCGTCTTCCAAAAACGTGCACTCACGTGGTGGAATGGGGAGAAAAGAACTAGAGGAATGGAGGCGGCAATGGCCTTGCCATGGAATGAACTAAAGAGGATTATGACAGAGGAGTTCTGCCCTCATAATGAAATGAAAAGGCTGGAGGCCGAGTTTTGGGATCTTGCCCAAGACAGTGGTGGAAGTTTGGGCTACACGACTCGTTTCCATGAGTTGAGCCTTCTAGTGCCCCATATGGTCACACCACTGTCCCGGTGCATTGAAAAGTACATCGGTGGTTTACCTAGACAGATTCAGGATCTGTCCTAGGAAGGAATCCTACTACCCTTGAAGACGCTATTCGCCTGTCTGCCACGTTAACTGATAATCATGTGAAGTCGGGCACGTTAACGAGGAAAGGCTCAAAGAAAGTCACTGACACTACAACACCCTCTTCACCCACCAAAGAAGTCAAATCCAAACCCCATCACAACGACAAGAAGCGAAAGGCTAAAAGCTTTGCTGCTGTCACTCCGGCTGTTCCAGTTAACCAAGTTGCACCTATGGCTCAAAATCCAGCCAAGAAACCTTATGGGGGCAACAACCCCTTGTGCACCACTTGCAATTATCACCACTCCCCGACTGCGCCATGCCGTCTATGTGCCAATTGTGGGAGATATGGCCATACTACCAATGTCTGCCGATCTGGACCGCCCACTACTCAAGCCAATCAGGGGAACAGGGCCAAGTAGCAAGTGATAAATCTAGTGGTTCCGGCTATTACTAATGGACGGGCTTGCTTTGAATGTGGCGACCAGAACCATTTTCGTCACCGATGTCCAAAGCTCGTCAATTTAACCAAGGTGGTGCTCGTGGGCGTGCTTTCAACATAAACATCAACGAAACTCAAGCCAATATTGAGGCGGTGAATAAAACCAATTGAAGCAAGTGCAAAAGGGAGTCAAATAGAGATTTAATCTAGAATAAAATTTCGCATTGTAATCATTTACGTATCTTGTCGTTATTTGAACTATTTACACCTACCACGGTTTGCCACCATTATTAAAAAAAATTGAGCTTACTAGGCAACTTCGAGAAGATGAATCATTTCGCATGAGCATTAACCATTCATACAAACACCGACGATTTAAAACTCGACTACCCACATTGTATATAAACGCCGAGCAACACGTTTGTCCGCAACACTCGATTACCTACGAAATCCGATAATTTACATTACTCATGAGATTCAATAATTTACATATAAACATTCACATGATAGGTTTATCACATGATACAAAATACTAAATTTATCACATGACACGTGGAGCTTATTTGTTTACAATATACGTGACACCAGATAATACATGAAACGTGAATGTTTACATTATGCATGAAACAAAAATTGTTTACAATTGTTGCATGTGATTGGTCACGTTATACACAAGGCATGATCATCCGCCTTATTCACTAAAGTTGAAAGCTATAACACTTTGAAGCTACTCGGAGTTTGACGTATTCTTGTTCAAACACGAGGAAGCTGTAACACTTTGAAACTACTCGGGGTTTGACGTATTCTTGTTCAAACATGAGTAAGCTATGGAACTTTAAGTTATACTACATTATTACTCTTTAGTTTCATGATTGACCTTACTATCCAGGGACACGGTTATTTATTAGCAGCTTATACGTGAAAAAAAATACACATGAACTAAGTAATTTAGTGCCCCCCCTTGACCCACATACACAATGGGTTGAACTATACGGACCATTTGGATAATTACGGGTGCACATGAAATTATAAAAATCAACGCATGTAAAACATAGCAAATTCTGTCGTGTGTTATGACATGAAACCTATCATGATATATAATAATGAAACTAAGGAGATATGACAAGGGCATGGTGGATACGCCGCTGGTACTTCCTATATATAAGTGTTCCTGCCATATTATCAGAAGTAGCGTTATTCGTGTCACGTAAAGTTTTATGTTGTTTATCGGGCCAATGTTTGTGAAATCTCTTGTCCACTGGCAATTCTTTAACATATTAGACTACATCCTAAACAAACCTTGATCATCAAATCCCTATCTAACCCATTCCAAGTAATGCATTCCACCTTTAGAATCCAAATTATTATTCGACAGTTTTCTCCTTAAGTTCATTTCGAAACTAAATTCATTATCATCATTCATATCCGACCTTGAGAAAACGCACCTGGATCTTGTTATCGTTTGTACTCCTCAAACCGACAGTCAAAACTCGTTGAAAATCCAAACCCACATTTTTTGTTGATTCAGTAGCCTCAACTAATTGAATTTCGGGACGAAATTCCCTCAATATGGGGATACTGTAACATCCATGATTTTCCTTGTAATTGTTTTGGTACAATAACAGTATTTCAAATCCATTTCTAGTGCAATACCTTGTGTCATATAAACCATACTTGCAAACATTTCAAATTTAGGTTTCATCAACACAATTTCATAATATTAGATTTACAGTAAGCACACATACATTTCTATTATATTTATTCAAGTGTAAAAGAATCAAAATTTTATAAACTCACTCCCATATATATATATATATATATATATATCATATAAAGTAGATACATATGTATTTGAAGGTTAATTTTATAAAATATTAATACTAAAACATTATCTCAATTTAGTTATTTATAAATTTATAAAGTTTTAAGTTATAGAACCGAGATCAATTCATATATGTATTTATATGTATATTTTTTTTTTTATCTTTTTACAAGTTGGTTTGAGCCCTTTGGACTATTGGACTCACAATCCTGAACCCCCACCTTCGAAATTGAACCCTCTCACCCCAATTTTGACCCCATTCAAGACTTTGATCTATTTTGACTTTTAAAAGTCAAACAATCCAATTTTTCTTGCAATTCAGCCTTTAAATCGACCAAACCCGAAATCCATGGACTTTCCTTTTATGCTAAATCGATACTAGACCTCTCCTAAATCTCATTAATGGTCTAATTTGACAAACTGCGTGGCCAGAATCAAGATTCAAACCAATTTGAATTGGTTTGACTATCCATAGTCAAACCGAGCCTAAATCATTGCTAAATCAGGTAATTGAACGTGTTTCGAAATGAAACATGAAGAATAGCCACGTGGGCAAGGTTAGCATCCTTCATTTCGAAACAAAACACTCCTCTGTGGCAAGCTCCCAAGTGATACAGTGACCAATCCATCCCATCACACTTCGGGGAACAGAAACATGAAGAATAGCCACGTGGGCAAGGTTAGTACTCTCCAAAGTGGTAACATCTATGATAACAAGGTTGCACCTCCACCACCCTTTATTGATGGTGTGGTGGAGGACATTGATGAGAATGATGTCAGTGATGATGAACCCGAATCGATTCCGGTTACACGGGTTGCTTTTCCAAATCCAAAAGAACCACATTTTCCTAAAACATCATCTACTGTTGACAATGGGGGAGTGGTACCTCCAAGGGTGCCATTCCCTGCTTCTTTAGTGAGTGTAGGTAAACAGGTGGCGGTCAAGAAGCGAGGTCCTCAACAAGAGGAAATCTGGGAGCTTTTCAAGCAGGTAAAAATTAATATACCGCTCCTTGATGCAATTAAACAAATACCAGTTTATGCTAAATATTTGAAAGACTTGTGCACTCAGAAAAGGCATCAATAAATTCCTAAAAAGCTTGACCTGAATGCACGAGTTAGTGCAATTTTGATTGGTTCTCTTCCACCTAAACTCCAAGATCCAGGAGCGCCCATAATTTCTATACAAGTGGGTAATTTCAGAATGAGCAAAGCACTATTGGATCTTGGAGCTAGTGTGAGCATCCTTCCTGGGAGTTTGTATGACCAATATGACTTTGGTCCTCTACGTCGAGCCAATACCACCGTGGTGTTGGCGGATTTGACCCCTAAACTCCCAAGAGGGATTGTTCGTGATGTGATAGTGAAAGTGGATCAATTCTACTATCCGGTGGATTTCTTAGTTCTTGATTATGTTCAATCTGAAAAGATCATTGAACCAACTGTCATTTTGGGTCGACCCTTCTTAGCCACATCCCACGCTTTGATTGACTGTCGCTTAGGCACAGTTGATATGACATTTGGCAATAGAAGGGTCCGTTTAAATATTTTTTCAAGTGAATCTAACCCTCTGCCCAGTGATGAATGCTTTATGGCAGACATCATTGAAGGATGCTATCCTCATTCCGAGGATGAATCCACAGAGGAGTGTTTTGTTTGTGACAGGTTTGAACAGGAACTGGAGCTTGACTTGGAGGAGGAGGAAAAGCTTGTTGAAGCTTTAGCTGTGAAGGATGGTAGACCTCCATGGACACATCATATGGAGAGCCTGCCATTAGAGATTAACTCGGGGTTACAACCATCACTTGTTAACCCCCCGAAGGTAGATGTCACACCCCCAAATTCCACTAACAGAGTTTTACCATTTGGAAGGTGACAAACCAGGATCTCAGACATTAGTTACTTCAAACGACTCTATATGGGACTCAAAAAGAGTTTTATAAAAGTATAAGGTTCAGAGTAAACATAATTGCGGCAGCGTAAACAAAGTTCATGCGCAAAACACGCGCTCAAAATCCAAAGATAACGAAATGTAAATATTGTTCGACACTTATTAATCCAAGATAACTTCTAAGACACATGCATGCCTTGTAGGTCCTGAGCAGATCCGAAAAACAGATCTGCGGAGAAATTCCATCAAACAGTCCAAATCAGAGGCGGAATCTCTGATCTGGTATCACTCTCGAATCAGAAATGGGTAGAGACGGATGCAGGGATCACATACACAGACAGAAAAATATAACAGTGAACAAGAACAGATAATTGAAAGCATAAAACGTGTGATTCTTTGATTGATATGAAAAATAAAAAGCTCCTCACACACTCACAATTAGTCTCACCCCAAGGTGAGCTCCCCCTGGGGTGGTGATTCCCTCTACAGACACACTCAAACCTAACAAGGTTTTCTAATATATATAGGAGAACCATGTGACTTGTTTTCCAAGCCACCGCCAATTGGGCCTGAAAAACAGGTATCGAAACTACCTAGTTTTGATTGAACAAAAGTTCAACCGAAACTAGTAGTTTCGAGTGAATAAAAGTTCAATCGAAACTAGTAGTTTTGATACTGTAATTTCGATTGACAGCATCAGTCTCAAAATTATACCCAACATGCCTTAACGTGGTCCTGAGTGCCAACCTGAGGAAAACATGAAGATAAAGTGTCAACATAAAGTTGGTGAGTTCACAGGTTTTAATACAGTAGTAAAGTGTTTGATGCTTGGTTGGTTATGTACAATTCATTTGCATATCGTAGGTAGCTAACCTAGGTTTTGTCTTACTAAAGCGTTCATATCCGAAGCTGACATGTGTTTGTTTGTTGCCTCCAGCCAGGTGTATCAACCATGACCAATGTGTGTAAGCAAGATTTCACCCGTTCGACCTCCAATCGAGTTAGCGCGACTAACGCGGGTGGGGTTTGTTAAACCCAGTAGTACTACTAAACATTACCATGCTAAGATCCATATTAACGGTACGAGTGAGTGTGCGAGGACTTTCAATACCGGTTGCAATACGCTTAGCCTCAACAATGATATTTAAATGTTGTACCATAACCCAAAATGTTTGCATGTTTCCTCCCCCAAATACAACAGTAAAAAGGGGCCGTGAAAACTCACCTGCGTTGCGTTGTAGATAGTATCACACAAGTAAGAGATTTGGAACCTCAAGTGTTAGCCTGCACGGCTTACGTATGCCCTAGAATTATAACACATAAGATTAGGATCATAAGTTGGGATTTGTGACGATGACACGGAAGATTGAACGTCTTAACGCGATCTAAAGATTTAAGAGTAGACGAACGTGTCTACGGAATTATATAAATATCTTAATATAATAATTAAGATTAAAGCGTTACGTGTCGTATGTTAATGACGAATAATAAATAATAAATAATTAAATTCGTACGTCAAAGTCGTTCGAAAAAGTTTAAGAAAATAATATATATATTATATATTATTTTTAAGTTCGAAGGATTAACCAAATAATCACTTGCGGTAAAAATAATAAATATATTATTTTTATACGAATATATAAATGTGGGTAAATAATATAACAATTATATTATTAAATAGTGTTAAAACGTCACACGAGGTATAAAATGTTACGAAATAATATAAACATATATATTATTTGATAAGATTAGTCACGGGTTGAAAATAATATAAACATATTATTTTATACAAAGTTACGGTTTGAAAATAATATAAATATATTATTTTTATTAGGTAATATCATAAATATATTATTTATAAAAGTGGGGATAATATAAAAATAGTTTAAAAAATTCAAACCCGAGCCTACGGGTGGTTTTCCGGGCTAAAACCCATTTATATATTATAATAATAATATTTAAAACAATTTTTATTAATTAAATAGTCCAGAAAATATCCCAAAAAAAATGTGCAGGAGCCCCGACTCGAACCCGGGTCCCTCCTGCACACACACAAAGCTTTAACCGGTTGAGCCCGCTAGGGTATCGCGATGATATCCGGATCCATTTAGTTTTAACATGCAAGTCTAGTGAATCTCCCTCCCAAAACTACGCAAGATCGAATCTAGTCCCAATTCTCACGAATCTGATAACAATCGATCAAAATGACATAGGGGTTTTGTAAATCGAGGCTTTGCGATTCAGTGTGTGTTTGATTGTAAAACTAACGCGATTAAGGTCGTTTAATTCCGGATTCAAGCCTCGAAACCCTAGATATGAACACCAATCCAATTTAGCAGATTCTGATATTAAATCTTGTTGAAAACATAGGGTTTTTATTAAACAGAGGCTCTCGAATCTGATCATGTGGTTTTATTTCAGGGGGTGTTAGGTGGGTGTCGCGAACTTGCTAGACCAGATTATATGCTTCGATTTCATCCAGATTTCAAGTATCAATCGAGTTTATGGCACATGACGGTTTCGAGATGTTTGGAGTTCTAATCATTGATTTTGAGTAAATTGGGTCTTCATAACCAATTGTAACTGTCGTGGTAGTGTGAATGCATGATTATAGCAGGATAAAACACCCGAATTTGGATCGATGGGATCGATTTGGTTCTCTGTTGACTTCTTAAAAGTCAAAATTGAGTCTTGTTCTAAGTACAGGGTTCATGCTAATGGAAAAAGGGTTCAAGTGGAGGTCCAAAGTCATTAAAGGGGTTCAAAGGAAATGAATGGGTTCTTTTGGTTTGGAAAGGGTTCATGACCTATTTATTTGGTTTTAATTCAATTTATTTGTTTGTAAAGAATGTTTATAAAGTTTACAAAATCTAAATAATGTTTGTTTTTATTATAAACTTATAAAGAAAGATTTCTATTTTTATAAAATTATAAATTGTATATATGGTTGATTTAATATGTTTAAGTATATACATAATTACATATATAATGACAATTAATTACATATAATTACATATATAATGACAATTAATTACCCATATATATGACGAAAAATAAATGATGTGGGTACATTTGTTATGTGTACATATATAGTAAATAATATGGAAAATGCAAGATTGAAACTTTGAATTAGTACATGATAAAAATAAAAATTTATGTGACACTTGACGAGTAGTACGGGATTTATTGTTTAAAATAAAATAATAAAAAAAAGTCGGTCGGGAAAATCATAGATTTTACAGTATCCCCAAGTTGAGGGAATTTCGTCCCGAAATTCAACCGTTGGAGGTTACTGAAATGAGCTTTGACTGACGGTTCGAGGAGTATAATTGGTAACGAGATTCAGGTATGATACTCAAGGTCATGCCAGGCCATTGTGTTAGGTATGGACGGTGGTAGTGGATTTAGTTTGAGGGGAATTAAGGAGAAGATTGCCCTAGAATGATTTTGGACTCAAATGATGTGATGCATCACTCGTAATGAGAGTGATGGGAATTTGAAGACTTAAACTTGTTTAGGATATAGTCTAATATATTCGAGTAAGGATTTCACTAGGTAAGGATTTCACAACTATTGGTCAAGGTCAAAGTAACAGAAAACCCTACGTGACACGGACAACGCTACACCTAACAATATGACGAGCACTTATATATAGGATGTATCAGCGGTGTAACCACCATGCCCTTATCATATCTCATTAGTTTCGTTACTGTATATCACCATAGGTTTTACATAATCACATAGGACAGAATTTACTATGCTTTCCATGCGCTGACTTTTATAATTACGTGTGCACCCGTAATTACTCAAATCGTCGTATGGTCCGTATAGATCATTCTATTGTGTGTGGGTACCGAGGGGGGAACACCAAAAACATTTAGTTCTTAATTATTGTTTTCATGTATAAGCTTTTAATAAGTGACTGTGTCTTTGGATGGTAAAGCCAGTCAGGAAGTAAAGACTAACAATGTGGCACAACCTCATACATGGGTGTCCTGAGTAGATGGCATATCCCTCTAGATTACCCATAAAGTTGATAGCTCTCTCGTGTCTGAACAAGAATACGTCAAACCCCGAGTAACTCAAAGTTTATAGCTTCCTCGTGTTTGAACAAGAATACGTCAAACCCCGAGTAGTTCCAAGTTTTATAGCTATCAACTTTCATGGATAACGTGAATGATCATGCCTCATGTATGTAGTGGGCAATCAATTGTGAGCAATGTAAACGGTCTAGTGTCGTATGTAATGTAGGCACTCAAGTTTCATGTATAGCGTAAATAATCTAGTATTATGCATATTGTAAATAACCAATTATCATGTATCGTGTGAACAATCTAGTATCATGCATATTGCAAGTAATCAAGTTCCGTCTATAATGCGATCAATCTAGTATCATGTATATTGCAAGCAATCTAGTTTTATGTATAATGTAAATAATCATGTTGCGTGTATAATGTAAGCAATTTAGTCTCAGGTATATTATGAACATTCATATGTAAATAATTGAACCTTATGAGTAACGTAAACTATCGAATCTTGTCGGTGATCGAGTGCTGCGGACAAGCATGTTGTATAATGTAGGTAGTTGGGTTTCAAGTTTTCAACTTTGTTGATGGATGGTTAACGCCTATGCGAGATGATTCATCTTTTTGAAGTGGCTAGTAATCTCATACATTTTCTAAGGTTCAAGGTGATGAGAAAATTTTACAAGTATTTAGAATAATACGCACACGAATAACTGATTTGAGTTTTTTTTTGTTCGTAAATGACAAGTAATTGGAATTTATCCTTGTTTGTAAATTAATAAGTGAAAGTAATTGGTTGAATAACTAGGTAATTGGGTAAATAAAACCCTTTTATTTATTTAGTCATCATAAAGAGAATGTTTCAAAAGAAAATAATTGCCTGATTATTTCGTAATCAGGCCACGAATTTTAAAGTAACGAATTAAGAGTCCGTAATGAAATAATTAATTATTAACTAAGATAATGAGATAAATGTTTTTATAAAACAAATTACATTTAGTTCCTTCACAGGGTGAAGGGGTTTGTAAATAATTTATAATCTAGATAAAATTTATAAATCAAGGGTTTGATAAAGGTTTTGTTTGAACAAAATAACTACGTTAGTCAAATAACAAAATAATTAGTTTACAAAGAAGGTTTAGATGTCAATCATTAAGGAGAGTCAAAATAATAGCATTTATATTTGGGTACAAGATATGGGTTTCAATTTAAGTTTTAGGAAAACGCGAAATAGAATATCCGGCTAACATCATAGATAGTTTTCCACTAGGAAGCAGATGAGCACCAAGACAAACATTGTTGAGGTTATTCGTATTGCAAACCGGCTTCAGCCCTAGCTATTTCCGTATGTGCATCAATTATTCACTGGTCTCTATTCCTTGCCTCAAAAACTCTGCGGTCCTTACATATAGGTGAGCGGTATCAGCTAGAACTCCTATTGCATTGGTAAGTCCCATAACTTGTCTTGTTCTTGGTTCTGGATGGTATAGGTTGGGTGCTAGATTAGGGTCTCTCGGAGGAGGTGATTCAGCTGCTCGGAGTCTCAAGCCTGCTCCTAAGCCAATCTGCTTTGCGGTCAAACATGAATCTGGCAGCTAGTCGTGCCGGTGACCGGTCTCCTGGTGATGGGAATCCACAGTCTCACTACTGTACTGACTCTGTTGCGGGGTGATATTTTGAGGAGTGAGGAGGGTAAGGGGTCTTGTCTAGCCCGGAAAAGGTCGTAAGTGTAATGGTAAGTGTTAAAGGTGTTCATGAGTTTAAAATTTGGCTAATCACAACACCGAGTTCTTATAATAATATATATCTGGAGTAACACTTGACCTATAAGTAGCGTACCCACGAAAAGGATTCCCAGGAAAGAGAGGTGGGTCACAAGGGACACACTGAAGTACTCAGTCTTTCCTTAGTCAGAATCTTCCATGGACTTACACTCACTCTTCCGGCCATCATGTACCATTAGCATTATTATTTGAATTCATGGGTGTCTGGTGGCTCCAGAGATGTGCTTTATCTATTCAAGCAGCTTCCTTTCCTTGGATGGTAAGGTCTAAGGGTTTTTAACCTTTGCAAATGATAATAAGGGTGATAAAATTTTCAAGGCATCAGGATGAAGGGGTATATAGTTGACTTAAATATGATTAAGTGTAAGAATCAAATAGGAGGTTTAGACTTGTGTACCAAATTATAATAATTAAGCGAATGATATTTAGGTTGTGTTCATTTGGGACATATCTCAATGGATATTGTGACAAATCAAAGTGATTTGAGTTCAAAATACTTTCAAGAAGACATGCTTTAGCCTATAGGTGAACACTCACTTTGGGAATTCCCAGGAAAGCATACGGATCCTTCGGTTGATTTGGATTTATGTGAAATGCTTTCTTAGACAGAAGACCCAAAGTACAGGCATTCACCCTTCCGGATTGCACATGTTCTCTACAAATTTTCAGAACCCAAAACTTTGACGGGATTCTAAAATTTTAAAAGGCATTAGGTATGAATGTGTATAAAGTATTAGGTATGAATAAATATATGGTGAAACTTAGGATAGCATTTAGTGATATGAAATAGGTATTGTGCAGACAATTCAAATAGTGTAGCAAAGAAGGTATCATAGGGGTAGTAGTTTTTTTTTTGTAAGCATGTAGGTTATCAAGTAACGTAGCACATAAGATAATTCGTATTGTACCATGCAATGTATACACTAGATAATATGTAGGATAATTACACAAGGGCATCCTAAGGTTATAGACTATAGACTAAGAATATGTTTCAAGTAATCCATGTAGTTTCAAATAGTTTCATGTAGTCTCTTGAATGTTGTAGTTCATGTATTTGCACCATGTAGATAGAAATAAGCAGATGTAGGTAGGTAAGTGAATGCATGTATATGTATAATGAGTATATAGTGGAGTTCCTAGTAAAAGACACGAGTTAAACTCATGTTTGGGACTCCTAGGTTATAGTCTAGGTCATGTGTGTCTAATAACCTAATTCCCTATAACCATGGCTCTGATACCAATCTGTCACACCCCGGCCGGCGGCGGATTATACGCCAGGGCTGACGCGGTTGTTCATAAGCACATGATCGTCTATTTAATGTGGTAGTATTTATTCATCCAATTTAAGAACATCCGTTACAAAAGAAAATAGAAATGAAACGTTCAAGACAATCAAAAGTTGGATTTAAACTAGGTCCATGCCCTATGTGATCAAGTAGTGTCCTTAAACTGGTGCACCTGAAACATGTGAGTAAATATCAACTACAAGTAGTTGGTGAGTGACATAGGTTTTGACACCAAACAAAAGTTGAGTATACAATTCAATATGTTCAAAGCATGTCTAAAGCATATATGTGAAAACACACAAGGTTCCAAGCGTACAATTCAAGCCTGGTAATGGAAAACTAGATACGCAATCCCACTGATTGCCATTTTGAAAAAGGGGCAAGAGGATACCCAAGTTGTAAGTTGATACCCAACAAAAACCCGCCAAGGTTTTGTGGTAAGTTATAGTTTCGGATTCCCGTATAAATGATCATAAAAGGTACTACCTTAGGCTTGGGCTGCAAGTTAATGAATGTACTCACATAAACACATGTAATGGTCACCAGGTAGTTTAAGACATAAAGCATAAAGATCAAAGCATAAGAACAAAGGTATTGAACTGTGTAAGAAGTACATTTGTAAACATGTTTCACACCAAAAGTAAAAATAGTAAAAAGGGGCTATGTAAATTCACCTTGTGATAAGTGGCTTGATAACCACACAACCCGTTGTTGTTGCACAAGTGTCTAACTAAACTCAAGTTAACCTAAGTTTTGATGAAGTATATGGGTCAATAGCTTGCATATATTTGATATTGAAATAAGTAAAAGAAATAAGAACGGAACGGTTGAGATTTTAGGGTTTTCATAGGATTTGGGATTGGACATGGAATAGTATATATTTTGTAGGAAAAATATTATCTTGTAGGAAAAAATATATATATACTCTTGATTAGTATAACAATAGTTTATAAAATTAATTAGAATCAGTTAAAATTTCTAATTAATCACATAGTAAATATGTTTGGATTTATTTATGTAAAAATAATAATAATAATACATTTAGGTTTAATCGTGAAATTGTACTAAAAATAATGAATAGATAAACTATGGAACGGAAAAAGGTTTTAAATAATTGTTTTATGTCAATAACGGAATTATTTAAACTATTAAGATAATTTCTTTTACTTTAATAAAAGGGATAAATATAAGCTTTAAATGAATTTAATTACATTTGCATAATTACTTATCTAAAATAATTATTTGAATTCGTATAAGTTTAAGAATGTTTTAGATACTCATTCTTTGCCAAAATAAACATTTATATGTTTAACGTTGAATTAATAATGTTTAAGCACTAAATTATAAAACATTATTATTTTATAAATAAAAGATCATAATTAGATTTGTTTAAATAAATCATTTATATAGTTTATTTAGGAATTTATAATATTTATAATAGGTTTCTAATAAGTTAAAAGTGAGTAAAATATTATATGATATTTCCTGTTTTTATAAAAGCTTCTGATTATTTTTTTTAAGATTTACGAAAATTAAATCGAATTTTAAAATATGGTCTTATCCTTTAAAATAACCAAAATAGCTTAAAAAAAAGAAAAGGGTGGGTGCGGGACTCGAACGTTAATTACTTATCTAAAATTAAATCGATATTTCCTGTTTTTATATAAAAGGGCATGATATATACCTGCTGGTGGTTTTGATTTCGCAAAAAAAGAGGCTCGTAGCCTTTGAGTCGATCGCGACTGTGAGGGAAGAAGGGGATGAGTTTGAGCACTAATTCGGATGGAGATCGACACGCAAACGATAGGGGGTGTTAAGTGGGTGTCGCGAACTTGCTAGACCAGATTATATGCTTCGATTTCATCCAGATTTCAAGTATCAATCGAGTTTATGGCGCATGACGGTTTCGAGATGTTTGGAGTTCTAATCATTGATTTTGAGTAAATTGGGTCTTCATAACCAATTGTAACTGTCGTGGTAGTGTGAATGCATGATTATAGCAGGTTAAAACACCCGAATTTGGATCGATGGGATCGATTTGGTTCTCCGTTGACTTCTTAAAAGTCAAAATTGAGTCTTGTTCTAAGTACAGGGTTCATGCTAATGGAAAAAGGGTTCAAGTGGAGGTCCAAAGTCATTAAAGGGGTTCAAAGGAAATGAATGGGTTCTTTTGGTCTGGAAAGGGTGTCGTGGCCTCCCCTGCTCTTGATTATTTACCGGGCAATCACGGGTGTCGTGGCCTCCCCTACACACTTCACAATTTAGAGCACTGAGCTTCAGCTCCTTTACCTTGTTAGCCATAGCGGCGAGTGCAGCAGCCACGCTAGAATCAGGGTTGACCTGATGCATACCTCTAGGAGAAGAGGCGGGCGCTCTAGCACTAGGAATGGAAGTCCTAGTAGATGGATACTGTTGTTCGGCTTGAGCAAAGCTCTCGAACATTTCCTCGCACTCTTCAGGCTCGAGTTTATTCATAATATGGCCTCCCGCAGCTGTGTTGAACATTTGCTGCTTCTCGAAGGTGAGACCATTGTAGAATTTTTCCACTAACGCCCAGTCAGATAGACCGTGCTGGGGGCACCGGCTCAACAGCGCGTTGAACCACTCCCAGGCCATGTGGCGCCAAAAACTTGATGTTGTCCAGACGGTCTATAAAAACTAATATAAATAAAACCTAATCTAGACTCTATAGCTTTATATTTATAAACCTAGACTCGACCTAATACTAGACCACACAACCGGAAAGTGTATCGATCAATGCAGTATAGACTAACGAAGTCCGGATATCGAACCCAAAAGACACTGAATAGCTATACTAGACTCTGACTCGGACTAAATATTAACGATCGGTTGGGGGGGTTTACTACACTAAAGATTAACTAAGAATGCAGTAACTAGAACGACTCACTATCTAGACAAAGACTAAGGTTGAAATCAAGAGTGGGAAGAATACTACCTAGGTCGAAATCCTACACGCAAAGCATAACTTCTACCGGTCTTGGAATGATGATGGATCTGGTTTTCTAAGGATAACAACTTTAGACAACCTAGTGGATCCCTAATCACTCTCAGGGTGTCACCAACTAAGCTACCTAAAGTATACTAACTCACCAGATTGTTGGATCACTTCTCAGGTATTTCCAACTACGATAAAGTACCCTAATAGACAGATCACCTCTCAGTCTCACTGTCCACCGATACACTCAAGGAATGCACGGGGTAATTTTAGATAATTACTTATCTAAAATTAAATCGATATTTCCTGTTTTTATATAAAAGGGCATGATATATACCTGCTGGTGGTTTTGATTTCGCAAAAAAAGAGGCTCGTAGCCTTTGAGTCGATCGCGACTGTGAGGGAAGAAGGGGATGAGTTTGAGCACTAATTCGGATGGAGATCGACACGCAAACGATAGGGGGTGTTAAGTGGGTGTCGCGAACTTGCTAGACCAGATTATATGCTTCGATTTCATCCAGATTTCAAGTATCAATCGAGTTTATGGCGCATGACGGTTTCGAGATGTTTGGAGTTCTAATCATTGATTTTGAGTAAATTGGGTCTTCATAACCAATTGTAACTGTCGTGGTAGTGTGAATGCATGATTATAGCAGGTTAAAACACCCGAATTTGGATCGATGGGATCGATTTGGTTCTCTGTTGACTTCTTAAAAGTCAAAATTGAGTCTTGTTCTAAGTACAGGGTTCATGCTAATGGAAAAAGGGTTCAAGTGGAGGTCCAAAGTCATTAAAGGGGTTCAAAGGAAATGAATGGGTTCTTTTGGTCTGGAAAGGGTTCATGACCTATTTATTTGGTTTTAATTCAATTTATTTGTTTGTAAAGAATGTTTATAAAGTTTACAAAATCTAAATAATGTTTGTTTTTATTATAAACTTATAAAGAAAGATTTCTATTTTTATAAAATTATAAATTGTATATATGGTTGATTTAATATGTTTAAGTATATACATAAGTACATATATAATGACAATTAATTACATATAATTACATATATAATGACAATTAATTGCCCATATATATGACGAAAAATAAATGATGTGGGTACATTTGTTATGTGTACATATATAGTAAATAATATGGAAAATGCAAGATTGAAACTTTGAATTAGTACATGATAAAAATAAAAATTTATGTGACACTTGACGAGTGGTATGGGATTTATTGTTTAAAATAAAATAATAAAAAAAAGTCGGTCGGGAAAATCATAGATGTTACATTTGCATTCTCCTTAAATCACTAGTGTCACCCGACGCTCGGGTTCTCTTCCGGGGTGGCCTAGACCTAGGGAGTGACTCGATCCCTCTCCCCTCAGCACAAACAACAGTAAAGATATGTAGAGGTTCAGGAACAGGTATTTCTAGCGGTATGGCTTCTACACTCTCCACCGGATCACCAGGATCCTCTACTTTCTCCACTAACTTCCCCACACTTGGGGTTTTGCCGTTGATGGCATCTAACTCCGCCATTATCTCCATGAGATCCTCATGTATCTCACCCCCATAATCATCATCAGGCTCATCAAATAAACTCTCCAACTCCAATACCCATTCAGATGGTTCTTTTAAATTCGGGGCAGGTTCACCTACTTCTATCACCGGATTAGAGTCCTGCTGGTAGTCAATGAAAGCATCAAGCATGCACACGGAGTGGCTATGCTCGCCAACATCTTTCACGGGCTCTATAGCATCAAATGTAGCTGACTCATCCCCCACACGAAGTGTGAGCTTCCCATCAAAGACATCAATCATCGCCTTTGCGGTCCATAGGAACGGGCGTCCTAGGATGAGTGGGACTCTATCATCCACTTCCATATCTAAAATAACGAAGTCCACGGGGAAGACAAAATTGCCTACTTTCATTAGAAGATTTTCCATAATTCCCCGTGGATACTTGACTGAACGGTCAGCCAAGGATATACTCATGCGCGTCGGCTGCAGTTCACCTAGGTCCAGCTGCTTGTATAAAGAATAGGGCATCAGATTGATGCTAGCACTTAGATCAGCCAACGCGTGGTGCACCGACAAACTGCCTATGAGACACGGTATCGTGAAATGACCCGAATCCGGCAGCTTCTCAGGTAACTAGTTCTGCACCACTGCAGAGCATTGCTCACTAAGTGAGACTTCAGAGACCTCCTCGAGTTTCTTCTTGTTGGAAAGAAGATCCTTTAAGAACTTTGGGCATATGCTGGAGAGTCTCTAAAAATGGGAGATTGACCTTGAGTTGTTTAAACATATCAAGGAAGTTACCTTATTCTTTAGCGTGTTTATGGGGTAATACACGTGCTGGGTAAGGAATACGGCTCAGGTCAATCTTGGGGGATTTCATCTCCACCCCCTTCTTCTTTTCTACTGCCACCTGGGCAAGCACCTCTATCACAATCTCCTCCTCCACCGGCTCTTCTTCCTCTACTACCGGTGGGCTCTCATCCTCTTCTCTCATGCTCCTCGTCGAAACAGCATTCAACTCGGTCTCTCTAAGCATCCTAGCATCGATTTCAGCAAATCGAGCTTCCCAATCGTTCTTATTCACCTCCTCCACCGAGGGAATATTATACTCACTAGAGTGGGAGTCATCCTCTTCAACCTCTCTTTTCTCCACACTCTTTACCGACATGGCCATCACTGAAGCGTTAGAACTCTTATATGCCATGGATGCTTCAACCTGCTTCTCCTTCAAGTTCTTCGCGATGTCTCCTACCATGCGTTGCAAATCTTGGAATGCCAACTACTGGTTCTTCAAGAGGGTGTCGTGGCTATCCAATCTTTTCCTAGCATCCCTGTCATTCTGGACCAGGTGGGCAAGCAGTTGTGTCTGATTCTCGAGCATCTCTTCGATCTTCTTCGTGTTGACACTGCTTCCCGAGCTAGCTTCAGCTTCTCCTCCTCCATACTGGTGCTGCTGGCGTCCATTAAACCCAGATGGGTTGTTACCGGATCTCCATCCCGAGCCAAATGAATTGTAGTTGTTGTATCCTCGGTTCTGGTTGCCAGCATAGCTCACTTGCTCTTGATTATTTACCGGGCAATCACGGGTGTCGTGGCCTCCCCTGCACACTTCACAATTTAGAGCACTGAGCTTCAGCTCCTTTACCTTGTTAGCCATAGCGGCGAGTGCAGCAGCCACGCTAGAATCAGGGTTGACCTGATGCATACCTCTAGGAGAAGAGGCGGGCGCTCTAGCACTAGGAATGGAAGTCCTAGTAGATGGATACTGTTGTTCGGCTTGAGCGAAGCTCTCGAACATTTCCTCGCACTCTTCAGGCTCGAGTTTATTCATAATATGGCCTCCCGCAGCTGTGTTGAACATTTGCTGCTTCTCGAAGGTGAGACCATTGTAGAATTTTTCCACTAACGCCCAGTCAGATAGACCGTGCTGGGGGCACCGGCTCAACAGCGCGTTGAACCACTCCCAGGCCATGTGGCGCCAAAAACTTGATGTTGTCCAGACGGTCTATAAAAACTAATATAAATAAAACCTAATCTAGACTCTATAGCTTTATATTTATAAACCTAGACTCGACCTAATACTAGACCACACAACCGGAAAGTGTATCGATCAATGCAGTATAGACTAACGAAGTCCGGATATCGAACCCAAAAGACACTGAATAGCTATACTAGACTCTGACTCGGACTAAATATTAACGATCGGTTGGGGGGGTTTACTACACTAAAGATTAACTAAGAATGCAGTAACTAGAACGACTCACTATCTAGACAAAGACTAAGGTTGAAATCAAGAGTGGGAAGAATACTACCTAGGTCGAAATCCTACACGCAAAGCATAACTTCTACCGGTCTTGGAATGATGATGGATCTGGTTTTCTAAGGATAACAACTTTAGACAACCTAGTGGATCCCTAATCACTCTCAGGGTGTCACCAACTAAGCTACCTAAAGTATACTAACTCACCAGATTGTTGGATCACTTCTCAGGTATTTCCAACTACGATAAAGTACCCTAATAGACAGATCACCTCTCAGTCTCACTGTCCACCAATACACTCAAGGAATGCACGGGGTAATCTCAAGATAATTACTATGATTCGGATAGCAACAATCACTAGACACCTAACACTAACATCCTCTCACACTGTTAACACTCGGATTACTAATGACGAGGACTAAACGACTAGTTCTCACCTCTCGGGTATTGAACTAGGACACACATTCACTTCTAATCAGCAATCAATCACAATCCCTATGGCTATTACGTCTAGCAGACACTCGCAACCACAAATCCTAAGATCTATGACATAGAAACGCAGATCAAACTGGCAGACAACCACAACCAACGCAGGAAATCATAATCAACCACAAGATCAGAAGTAAACATGCACTAACATCATACATAATCAAATCAAGATCGCGTACAAAATGATAAATCCATCAATCAAATCCAAAAACCGATTAAAATCATAACTTTAGCATGTATTCATCATTAGACCTAGGCAGTATCAAAGATCTAGCCTAGAATCATGCTAAAAACATCCAAACAGAAGTAAAAGACAAGATTCATGGTTTCAATCCAAGCAAACAAAGATAAAAATCAAATCTTTAAACCTAGAACGCTAATATTAACGAACTCGGAAGCAAAGATCCAAACTTTAGCCTTCTTTTGACCTCCTAAGCTCCAAAATCGCCCTAGAACCTCCTCTGGACAGCTACAATCGCGAACTCTTGAATAATGGGAATCAAAATCTATTTAATTTGGAAATTAGGGTTTTCCTCGGAATTTCATTCTCCCGCGTACCGCGAGAGAATTGGGCAAGCCCCTCGCGTACCGCGAGGGCCAAAATAGTCTGGCCGCTTCTGGAAGTCCTCGCGTACCGCAAGACTTCTCCTTCTCCTCTCTCGCGTACCGCGAGAGGCATAAAATTCTCATTTTTCACTTTTGATCTTCCGGGTTCGTTCTCGTTCTCGTTTTCTTCACATATTTACTTCATATTCCATACGAGCTCCTGCAATTATACAATAGACTCAAATATACATCAAAACGACTCAAAACGAACATAAAACAAAGTAAATACGCACTAAAACACTAGAATAAAAATGTGTGCTTTGCACTACATCATTCCCCGAAGACTTACCTGGTCTTCCGCCTCATCGTCAAGTCGAATTCCATATTGATTTAGCACCCGGGGCAGCGCCTATTGCTTGGGCACCGTACAGACTTGCACCTAGTGAGCTACAAGAATTATCTACGCAACTGCAAGAGTTGTTGGATAAGGGTTTTATCAGACCTAGCTCATCGCCGTGGGAAGCTCCATTCTTATTTATCAAGAAGAAAGATGGAACTTTTCGTATGTGCATCGATTACCGTGAGCTGAACAAAGTAACCATCAAGAATCGTTATCCACTACCTCGCATTGATGATCTGTTTGATCAACTACAGGGATCAAGCTTCTATTCCAAGATCGATCTTAGATCCAGTTACCATCAACTGAGAGTCCGAGACGAGGACATCTCTAAGACTACTTTCAGAACTAGGTACGGCCACTACAAGTTTATGGTCCTGCCTTTCGGACTAAACAACGCACCCGCGGTGTTCATGGACCTCATGAACCGTGTGTGTAAACCCTACCTTGATCAGTTCGTCATCGTCTTCATTGATGACATCCTTATCTATTATAAGAACAAAGAGGAGCACGAGGAACACCTACGTTTGATTCTGGAATTGCTGAAACAAGAGTAATTGTACGCAAAATTTTCCAAGTGCGAATTCTGGATTCGTGAAGTTCAATTCTTAGGGCATGTAGTCAACGAGAGAGGAATACATGTCGATCCATATAAAGTAGAAGCCATCAAGAATTGGGCGACACCAACGACTCCAACAGAGGTGCGGCAATTTCTGGGATTGGCTGGCTACTACCGATGATTCATCGAGGGATTCTCAAAGATCACTCAATCTTTTACTGCCCTAACCCAAAAAGGAAAACCCTATAACTGGAGTGAAACCCAAGAATCGGCATTCTAATTGCTGAAACAGAAACTCTGCAGTGCATCTATCCTATATCTTCCAGAAGGAATGGACGACTTTGTAGTGTATTGCGATGCCTCCATTCAAGGTCTCGGTTGTGTGTTAATGCAACGCGAGAAGGTTATCGCATACGCTTCCCGTTAACTAAAAATTAATGAGAAGAACTACACGACTCATGATTTAGAGTTGGGAGCTGTAGTGTTTGCACTGAAGATCTGGAGACATTACTTGTATGGTACCAAGTGCACCATTTACACAGATCACAAGAGTCTTCAGCATATATTCGAACAGAAAGAGTTGAACATGTGACAGCGTAGTTGGATCAAACTCTTGAATGACTATGACTGTGCAATCAAGTATCATCCGGGCAAAGCTAATGTGGTAGCCGATGCCCTAAGCCGGAAAGAAACCAAACCCAAATGAGTTCGAGCATTACAGCTTACTATCCACCCTGGATTTCCTGATCAAATCCATAGTGCTTAACTCGAAGCCTTGAAAGAAGAAAACCTACCGTTAGAAGCCACATGTGGTATGGAGAACCAACTAGAAGTTAAATCGGACGGTATTCGCTACTTCGCGGAGCGAATATGGGTTCCAAAGTACGGGAACATAAGGGAGCTTGTAATGGATGAATCTCATAAATCTCGGTATTCTATCCATCCTGGTTCTGACAAAATGTATCATGACCTAAAGGTTCTCTATCGGTGGCCGAACATGAAAGCTGATATAGCCACCTATGTTAGCAAATGTCTGACCTGCTCGAAGGTCAAGGTCGAATACCAGAAACCTTCTGGTTTGCTTCAACAAACAGAGATTCCGATGTGGAAATGGGAGCAGATTTCCATGGATTTTATCACCAAACTACCCCGAACTCCTAGCGGATGCGACACCATCTGGGTGATCATAGATCGTTTGACTAAATCAACTCACTTCCTAGCAATTAAAGAGACTGATAAGATGGAGAAGTTAACTTGCATTTATCTGAAGGAAGTAGTCTCTCGGCACGGAGTGCCAATTTCAATCATCTCTGATCGTGACGCTCGATTCACCTCACGTTTCTGGCAATGATTACAAAAAGCTCTAGGCACGCGCCTGGGTATGAGTACAGCATACCATCCTCAAACAGATGGCCAGACTGAACGTACTATTCAAACCCTATAGGACATGCTATGAGCTTGTATGATTGATTTCGGTAACAGTTGGAAAACTCACTTGCCTTTAGTGGAGTTCTCTTACAATAACAGTTATCACACTAGCATCAAGGCAGCACCGTTTGAGGCATTATACGGGCAGAAATGCCAATCACCTATCTATTAGGCTGAAGTTGGGGGTAGCCAACTTACGGGTCCTGAACTTGTACTCGAAACTTCAGATAAAATCGTGCAAATTCGAAATCGTATGGCGGCAGCCCGTGATCGTCAAAAGAGCTATGCCGATAAGCGTCGGAAACCGCTTGAATTTCAAGTAGGTGACATGGTCCAATTGAAAGTCTCACTTGGAAAGGTGTAATCCATTTTGGTAAACGAGGAAAGCTAAACCCTCGTTATGTTGGACCGTTCAAGATAGTGAAGAGAATTGGCCCAGTAGCGTATCAACTGTACCTACCTGAAGGACTTAGTGGTGTGCACAACGGCCTTTCACGTCTCAAACTTAAAGAAATGTCTAGCTGACGAAACACTCGTAGTTCCTCATGAGGAACTAGAAATCGACGAACAACTACGCTTCATTGCAGAACCGGTAGAAATCATGGATAGGGAAGTTAAAACGCTCAAACACAGTAAAATCCCTATTGTCAGAGTTCGTTGGAACTCGAAACGCAGACCGAAATTCACATGGGAGCGCGAGGATCAGATGATGCACAAGTATCCTCATTTGTTCAAGCAATCCACGTCAAACATTTAATTTTTGGGATGAAAATTCTTTCAACTAGGGGATGATGTGACACCTCAGAAAAAAAAATTATTATTTTAAATTTTGGGACGAAAATTCTTTCAACTAGGGGATGATGTGACACCCGGCTATTTAGAGTTAACCCCGTTAGCATAAACTCAGTTAATCCAGTTATCTCATAAACCAGTTAACTCAATTACAAACCTCAGGGACTAATTCTGTCATTTTTCAAACTCTAATTCACATAAACTACAAGGACTAGTTGTGTATTTAACCTAAACTCAATTACGTTGACTTTAAAAGTCAAAATCGAGTAAGAATGGTTCCTGATGACTTTTGTAAGTCAAACCCGTCAACCCTTTGATTCAAATTTGCATGCTTAACCGAAATTCGTTCAAAATTATAACTGTAAAACACATTAAATGTCATGAACGACCATCATTGAAGCAATTAACGGGTTATTGGTTCGAAATTAAACCCAATTACCGGCATTCAAACCATAACCGTCGAAAACGCCCTTCACCTCAATCAAAGTCGATCAATTCGAGCATTCATTCTACAATTGAACACATGCGCACCTCCATCACTTATCTCAGAAGCTTTTGCACAGTTCAATTCGGCCGTAGTTGAAGCCTGTGATGCCGGGGACCAAACTATTCACAGTCGGAACACCATCTAGTCGATCTCTATCAATTCAATACTGAATCAGGTAACTAAACACACCTGTAGATTCGTTTTTATCCTTAGATTGAAAGCCCTATGCCAATTAGGGCTTTCAACATCGAATTGGTCCAGAATCGATTATAGGGTTCTTAATATATATGGTTTAATCGAACCCCACTCTAAACCCGATTACAATCCAATTAAATCACATGGGTAGTTTCGCAACCCTCTGTTTATTGAAAGCCCCATGTTTATTGTATCAAACAACATCGATTTAATCAGGATCTACGACCTAGGGTTTGTTCATAAATCGATTTGGGGGTTTTGATCCTAGACTAAACCTCAATCCAATTAAACTATATGATTAGTTTCGCAAACATCAACTTAAGGAAAACCCTATGAATCCAACAATTATTATCATCAGAATTGTTCAATTTGATCTCATGTTCTAAAACTAGGGTTTCGGGATTTCGATCAAGAAATAAACGATCTTAAACTCAGTATTTTTGCAATTAAATCCACCCACACATTCGCACATCACTGATGAACAAATCCCCTCTGTCATTTGGCTAAATCACGATCGAATTTAGAGGTTTGGGGAGGGATTTTGGTTCGGGTTTACGATAAGGGGAAGAACCCACAGGAGTTTGATGTTAAAACTCATTCATTTCGGGCTATATCGCGATACCCTAGCGGGCGGACTTGGTTAAGATCTTGAGCATGCACACAGGAGACCCGGGTTCGAAACCGGTCTCCTGTGTTATTTTTTTGGGGCATTTTTCTTGGATTATTTTTATATATAATCAAACCCTATATTATTATAATTATATATAATTACGTTTTAAAACTGGGAAACACCCGTAGCCTCGGGTTTGGATTTATATCTAGTTTTTAATTATTATCCCCCGCATTTAAAAATAATATAATTATTTATATTATTACCTAAGCATACGAGTCCGAATGAAAATAATTATTTTTATCACATAAATAATTATCTTATTATTCTCCAATTTAAAAATAATATAATCATTTATATTATTTTCCTAAACCATTATTTAATGGTAAAAACACACGAATATTTATTTAATAATATTATTCGTAGTTAGCGACGCTTGGCACGTACCACATCTATTTTATTATTAGACTAAAGATTCTTTGATTCCCGTTGACTAAGTTATCTACTCGTTAATCATTAGTGTGTCTTAGGACATCAAATCTTCCATGTCGTCGTCACAAAATCCCCCATGTCCCTAACAATTGTAAATATAATTCTAGGGCATTCGTAGGCGGTTCACAGGCAACTCTTGTGTTTTCTATTGCATCCTTGTGTGGCGCTAACAACCTACGCTTACACAATTCAGGTGAGTTTCACGGCTCCTTTTACTGTTTTAAATTGGGGGAGAAAACATGACGCAAACACTTTTGATTATTGTAACTTATATATTATCACTTGTTATATACTAAGTGTAACGCTCTATCCTGAAAGTCCTTACACATCGAACCGTTTAATATGAACATAGCGAGGTAATTTTGAGTAGTACTACTAGGTTTGACAAACCCCACCCGCATTAATCACGCTAACTCGATTGGAGGTCGAACGGGTGTAATATTGACCTAAACACGGCACCATTGTTGATAGACATGGTGGGAGGCATTTAAACACAAACACAAACAGTCAGCTTCGGTTTCGAGCGCTTTAGTAAACATGAACATAGGTTAGCTACCTATTGATATATATATTGAATGTACATAATCTGGCAAACGCTTTTACAAACTGAAACCTGTGAACACCAACCTAGTGTTGACACTTTCTTACATGTTTTCTCAGGTCGCTAAGGCACGGGTACACACTAGGACATGCATGGAGTCTCTTTATCATTTCCAACACTTATCAAACAATTTAAACTATTAATCCGCTTTCTATATACTTAGACTTTAGGCGCGTTTGTTTTGCGCATTTATTACTTTGTCAATCGCTTCTGCACTTAACTCTGAACATTTTATGATATTTGTTTATGCCTCATATAGTGTCCTTTGATGTAACTAATGTCTGAGATCCTGGTTTGTCACACGCCAAACGGTAAAACTCCGTTAGTGGAATTTGGGGGTGTGACACGGTCCGTCACCACCGTAACGGACCGTTATCTACTTGCGATGGTCCATCACAGACATCATTTTTCCATTTTGTCATTTTTGGTCCTTGAACTTTTTGGAACTTTACACTTATACCCCTTGGGCTTTTCCTTTGAACATTTTTAGCCCCTATAATTCTTGGAGAATTTTCCGAGTGTTACACATTGGCAAGCCCCTCACATACCGCAAGGGCCAAATTTGTCGGGTGTCACACCCCGGCCGGCGGCGGATTATACGCCGGGGCTGACGCGGTTGTTCATAAGCACATGATCATCTATTAATAAGTGACAATATTTATTCATTCAAGTTAAAGCATCCGTTACAATGGGAAAAGGAAAATGAAACATTCAAGACATAACATAAATTAAATTTAATCTAGGTCCATATCCTAGGTGAGCAAGTAGGGTCCTCAAACTGGTACACCTGAAACATGTGAGTAAATGTCAACTACAAGTAGTTGGTGAGTAACATAGGTTTTGACACCAAACAAAGTTAAGTAAAAAGTAGTTGTAATTCAATATTGTTCACAACATAACTAAGGCATAAATGTGAAAACATACAAGGTTCCAAGCGTACAATTCAATCCGTAAGTAATGGAAAACTTGTAATTACAATCCAACTGATTGTCATTTTTGAAAATGTAGTAATATTGTATACACAAAACCCGCCAAGGTTCGTGTTAAATTGAATCGGATTCCCTTATAAATGATCATGTTAGGTACTACCTTAGGCCTGGGTAGCAGGTTAATGAATGTACTAGCATGAACACATGTAATGGTCACCAAGTAGTTTAAGACATAAAGCACATAGTAAATAGCATGAGAACAATGGTATTGAATCTGGTATGTAATGTATGTAAACATGTTCCACCCTGAGTATTTGTAAACAATAGTAAAAAGAAAGGGGGCTATGAAACTCACATGTAATGAGGCTAGTAATGGTATGAGTTGGTAACGACTGATAGGCCTCGTGAGGATTTCTCACAATAAACCTACACGTATAATGGTACTCTAAAATTCAATGTACGTCTAAATGGTATTAAGGAGACTTTGGGACTTTAGGGTTTCATGGGGGTTTGAGACTTGAGCATAGGGTTTGTGCAAGTTTTGTAAGAAAATATATGTACTTATAATGCTAAAATGTTCGGACTTTATCCATATAATAATTAAATAGATGTATCATAGAATAGAAGAAGTTTAAATAGTATTACATTTGATTGGTTAGATAATCATATGGTGGTATGAAAAATAATGTATTTGGATTTATTTATATAATCATTTATAAATAAATAAAAAAGGTTTAATTAGATTCATTTTATGTAAATAAAATGATTAATCAAACTATTAATTAATGTAGGTAAAATGGTTAATTAATCCATTAATTAATGTGATTATAATGGTTAATTAATTTAATTAGTGTAACTAATATGGTTAATTAATCTATTTATTCATATTAAATAAATTGATTAATTAATCTATTAATTAATGAAAAGGACTAAATACGTTTTAAATAGAAATAATTGAACTTTATAAAATAATTATTTAACATAACTATTTAGGTATTTATAAGTCTAAAAAAAATAATTATTCTTCCCATAATAATTATTTATAAGTTTCAAGGAGTTTAATAATGTTTAAACATGTAATTAAAATTTGTGAAATGACATATAAATAAATAACATAATTAAACTTGTCGAAACAAATCATTTCCATTATTTATTTATGAATTTAAAATGTTTTATAAAATGTTTTTAATTAAAATAAAATCAATAAACATTATTTTATAATTTCAGTTTTTATAAGATTTTAAGAATATATTTAGAGAATTTAAATTGGAATTTTAAAATATGAATTAATATGTTAAAATAATAAAAGGGGATAAATCCAGAAACAAAAACGGTGGCCGGGACTCGAACCCGCGCCACTTCCGGGTCACACACACGCGCACACACTAACCACCAGACCAGGGCCTATGCCTTGGTCTGAAGCCGACGCGAAATGGTTTTAACATTCAAACCCCAAGTCTCCTTCTTCCCCAAATCAAACCCGTAACCCTAGCCCCTTCAATTCCCTCGATTTGCCAATGATTCGAACCCGAACTCATGGGGCTTTTGATCGTGGGGCTGAGACGAGTTAAATGACACAATTCTTACCTGAAATGGTTGCGTAGGTTGGGAGAACGACTGGACGGAACAGGGGCGGCTTCCTCGGAGGAATTGAGTGATTCACAGATGGAATTAGACACGATTAGAGGTGTAGGAAGTTTGTAATGAGTGTCGTTAACCTCAGGGTGTGCATATTTATACCCAATTTCATAGCATTGAATCTGTTGAGTAAACGATTAGTAGTGGGCTCTTCGGTTAAGAGTTTGGTAATGAAATGTTCATAAAACTTCAATTAAACGCAGGTAGTGGGTCGTTTGATGGGTTTAAACGTAATATCGTTTCAAATTCGTGCAAAACTATCACATTTAGGAGTTCGGGATTAATCGAGCGGGAACCGGTGATGGGGGGTTTAGAACCTGCGACTGATTTGGGAGGGGAAGGTTTGGGGTTTTGGCAGAACAGGTCCCTGAAGTTTCAGGGTGTTATTATTCCATGTGTAAACTTTGTTTTAATGTGGAATTAAGTTTTTAGTAGTTACCATTTGAACCCTAGACTTTTATAAAACATAAAATCTTTAAATCTTATAAATTTTTATAAAATCTAATAAACCATTAGGTTATCATTAAATGTTATAAATGTAAGAATGTATCTTACTAAATAGAATTAATTTTTACTTTGATTAAAATATCTAAACCCTAATTTTTATAGAATTTATAATTTAACTTTTTGTAAGGTGTTTATTTATAATTATATGTGTGTATATATATATATATATATATATATATATATATTTAAAAAAAGTAACAATTATTTATAAAATTTCTTATACAAATAACTATTATTTTTTTTTTGAAATATTTGTATCCAATGTATGTATGTATACTCATGGGATATAATGGATAGGTAGGATAAACGCAAGACATCAAATGAAGAAATTTCAAGTGCCGAAAAAATAAAAATATAGGCCTGAATTTCCTGGGGATTACATCGGACGCCCTTCTGGGTTTCCTCGCGTACCACGAGACATTCCTCCTCCTCTCTCGCGTACCGCGAGAGATCAATTTTTCACATTTTCTTCTTTAAACTCTTGGGCTTCATTCTCTAGCTCGGTTTCTTCATGATATAGCTTCCTATTCCACACGAGCTCCTAAAAATATACAATAGACTCAAATACAACTAAAAACGAGTAAAAAACGAATACAAAACTATATAAAAACGCACGAAAACAAAGGAATAAAGATGTGTGCTTTGCACTACATCAATCTCTTAGCCCTAAGAGTCAGCATAGCCATTTGCCACTGTAGATCAACTTCTTCCATATCATCTGGATCAACTTGGAAAACATCTTCAATGTGGCTCACCCCAACCTTCAATTCACCTGAGATTAGAGCTTGATAACTGTTGACAAACAGTCCAAACAACGCCATGCGTTCACTTGATAGATTTGGAGCAGAGGTACTATTACCCTGCTGATTGATGACGGGAGCGATCATCATAGCAAGAATGACTCTGGATAAGCTTGTAGCATTGCCTGATGAGGTTGGAACAATAAAAGCAACATTGGTTGGTGCCATGGTTTTGGTGTATCCTGATTGATTCATTTGACGCTTTTCAATGTCCATTTCAAAGGACTTTTGGGTGTTGATTATATCAGATAGGGTAGAAGCTTCATTCACATATTGCCTTTTGATCAACAAACATTGTATGCTCCATTCCTAAGGTAAAGAGTCTAGCAACTTCTTGATCAGGTCAGAATTTCTAATGACTACCCCGGCTTGCTTCAATTTGCTAGAAATTTCCATGAACCTTGAGATGTGCTTAGACAAGCCTTCTCCTTTGATACTTCTGAAGGTATCATATTGTTTTTGGAGCATGTCTTTCTTTCCTTCTTTCAGATCAGAATTTCCCTCATAGAAATCACACAACGCCTGCCACAGAGATTGAGCAGTCTTGTATTCCTCGAACATGTTCATGATGTCGGCCGGAAGAGCCATATTTGTAACATTTCTGATGTTTCTTGTGTTGGCTTTTAGTGCAATAAACAACACTTCAGATTCTATTTTAGTACAATACACTATGCTACCTATGCAAGCATTATAACCCAAGGTTCCATGCAATACAATCTCAAAATTTTACATGCACACACACTTTAAATTAAGTTAAAGGGGTTTTTATCACACTTCATTCTTCAGATATATGCATATATACATATAAATAAAAATTAATTTGAACAAATGGTTTGAACCCCCTATCCATTTGAACCCTCCAATTGAACTCCCACCCTTTGACTTGGAACCCATAAACCCAATTTTTGACCAATTTCATTCCAATTTGACATACTTTGACTTTGGAAAGTCAAAAAGGCCCAAATCAACGAAATTCAACATGTGATTTCGATAAATCTGTTGTTATGGACTTTTCCAATGCATTAAATCGATAATCGACCATGGTCTGACCCATTTAGCAGCCCAATTCGACAAATCCCGCGGCTAGTTTCGAATTTTGAACAAATTGACTTTGCAGAGTCAAACCAAATCAATTTGACATTCAAATCAAGCCAATTACACGCATTCAATCCCGTAATTCATGCTCTAATTAGTCTCGCATGTATCTAACCCATTTACACGACCCAATTCATTCGGAATTAAACGATTTAGCGTATGAAATCAATACGACAGCTGTTTTCTGTCAAACCAAATCGAATTAATCAAATTAGATGAAATTGATCGAATTAAACAACCCCTCACCTTCGCTTAACCCACAAAAAACAGAAACTCTCTCAACCCTCAAACGATCCCTTTTTCACCTCTAGGCCTCGAACAAGCTCCAAGAACACCGCCGCTGCCGTTCTAGCCGACTGCATTCACCACTCCACCAAACCACGTAAGTTTAACGTCCTTTGAATCATCATAGAGCGTTGTTCAATTTCCCCTTATCAATTCGTGATATAAGAACTTATCGGGTTCGATTAGGGATTAGGGTTCTTGGCCGGTTTACACGAACACTGATTTGGGGATAATGCTTGTTTCCATTTCATTTTCGTTTAACGTATTTAAGTTTTTGGGTTTCATATCATACCAGCGAAACCACCTGGTCCAGCCGGTAAGCCACTGCACAGCCGAATCAGGTGGCGTGGGTTCGAAACCCACCATCAACGGTTCTTTTTGTTCATTACTGATACAAGACCCAGCCCCCATCTCCGGTACTGATTTAATCATTTTCTACTCGGCTTGTTATCAGTACCTTTCATGTTGGGTATAATTTTGAGACTTGTGAGGCCCCAAACCCGGGAGGCCCCACGCGTTGGATTTACTCATTCACAAACAGTTCTCAAACTAGAATATCAAATAACGCAGCGGAAAATTTCATTTCAAACATAACATTACATCGTTTAACATGCGGAAGCGTAACATTTTCAAATACATGTACATAACAAAAACAACTCGTAACGGGATGCCAGTCTTCACATCATCCGGGTAACTCCTCAAGCCGCCCAGCATCACCGTCCATCATCATAACTTCCTTAACCTGAATGTGCATACTAAAAAGGTCAGCTACGCTGGTGAGTTCTAGTTTTAACATAAATCATTAACATCAAATATTTGCCAAAAACATAACATCATACTTTATTTAATAAAAGCGTACGTAAAATATGCAATAACTTAACATCATCAAAACATCGTAACATAGCATCATAACACTAGTCAATATGAACCGAATCTGTGCCTTCTCGTAACCGTCAAACCCATACATCGCATACCAGCGGATGAACTTAAGGCTCGCTACCTCTAAGTCATCCGTCATCCAGGTCTCCTAAGGCTCGTTACCTCTAGGTGGACCAAACATACGTCTCCTAAGGCTCGTTACCTCTAGGTAGACTAAACATACGTCTCCTAAGGCTCGTTACCTCTAGGAAGACTAAACATACCATAGGCAATATTTCCCCGCAAGGAATAGTACCTTCCATCGGGATCCCGGTAATCCCATGGGTGACCGTCGTCACCCCATCCTCAACCAGTTGTACAACCGTTAGCCAGCCACAAAGGCCCCCCGTAAGGTAAGGCCAATACATACATACATACATACATACATACTCTAGCTCCCGTAGGAACTCGTGGCAGATTCGTTCATTCGTGACTTTCATAAAAACCTTTACCTCGTTTTAGTTAAAGCATTCGTACGTTTTATTAAATAACACTTCATTCGTAAACCTTTCACAACTTCGTTTGGCAAAATATTTTATAAACATCATCTCGTAAACCTCGTTTCGTAAACATCTCATTAACTCGTTTCGTCTTCCCCTTTCGGAAGCATCGTTCATAAACCTCGTTTCGTAAACCTCGTTTTATAAACCTCGTTTCGTAAACCTCGTTTCGTAAACCTCGTTTCATAAACCTCGTTTCGTAAACCTCGTTTCGTAAACCTCGTTTCATAAACCTCGTTTCGTATGTATGCACACCAGCCCAAAACATTTAATTAAAACATTAAAAGAAGGGCTTCTAGAACTCACCTTATAAGCTAGTCTCGGTTGTCCTAAACAAAGGTCCAACAACGTCACTTCCGATCTGAATTGATTAATTAAATACACATCAGACCTAAATCCCGACTCTAACGGTTTACTCGTTCTGTTACAGGTGAATACACTGACTTCACTTACTGATGCAGACCTATCGAAACTACTTAGTTTCGACAGGTGCAGGCCCATCGAAACTTCTAGTTTCGATACCTGCAGGCCCCTCGAAACTTCTAGTTTCGACACCTGCAGGCCGCTCGAAACTTCTAGTTTCGACACCTGCAGGCCGCTCGAAACTCTAGTTTCGATACCTGCAGAACTCAGCTATCTTCCCCGTGAAAAACCCTAACTTTCGCAATGCAGGTCCGACCTGGTCAAGATCCGGACTTTTTACATTCAAAACGTGTATTTTCCCTTCGTGATTCCAGATTTATAACCCTTTCCTCATTTGGTTTATAAAAACCCGTCATTTTCCCGAAAATACCCGAAAACCCAAAAACGAACAAAAACTCAGATTTGGTTCGGGTGTTACCTGATTTCGAGATTCTGATCCGGAGGTTTTGCTCACGAGCTCAGTAGCAACAAGCTCCTTCAATCTCGGGTCGATCCGCCAACTTTCTCTCTCTACGGTTTCTCTCTCTAGATTCTTGCAAATGAGAGAAATGGTGTGTGTGTGTTGGCTATTTAAAGGGAGGAAACCCCCCCTTCCTTCAAGTTTGCCGGCCCAACCGGCCCGGCCCGTTACGCCTCGTTCTTTTATCCCGTTCGTCCCGGTTCAACCCGTTATTTAAAATCTTCATTTATTTTGGGATGTTACAAGACTAATGCTGTCAATCGAAATTACAGTATCGAAACTACTAGTTTCGGTTGAACTTTTGTTCACTCGAAACTACTAGTTTCGGTTGAACTTTTGTTCACTCGAAACTACTAGTTTCGGTTGAACATTTGTTCAATCGAAACTAGGTAGTTTCGATACCTGTTTTTCAGGCCCATTTGGCGGTGGCTTGGAAAACAAGGCGCATTTGTTTGGCCTCCTGTATATAGTAGAATACCTAATAGGAGGAGTGTGTGTCTGTAGAGGGAATCACCACCCCAGGGGGGGCTCACCCTGGGGTGAGACTAATTGTTGAGTGTGTGAGGAGCTTTTAATTTTCATATCAATCAAAGATTCATACGTTTTATGCTCCAATTATTGTTCTGTTTTCATTTTTATATATGTTGTTCGTGTATGTGATTCCCGCACCCGTCTCTACCCATTTCTGATTCGAGAGTGATACCGGATCCAGAGATTCCGCCTCTCGATCCGGACTGTTTGAAGATTTTCTCCGCAGATATGTGTTCTCGGGTCTGCTCAGGAGACCACCCGGGTTCGAACCGGGTGGCGTGATTATATTTTTTTAAAGAGTTTTGATGCCTCAACTTTCCTATAAAAATTATTTTATAAACGCAATACCATTTAGATCAGATTAATACAATAATTAGCAAATTTAAACATAAAACAACTATTTTTATAATTTAATTTGTTTAGAATCCCATTTTCCAATATAAAAAAAAATCATTTAAAAAGTATTTTAAATTGAAAATTTTAAATTACAAATCAAGGCATTTAAAATGTCTATTTTTAAAATCTTGTTAAGATTTTATACACCATCATTTCATAAAACAATTTTATAATAATCAATTTCTATTAATTATATATTAAGGGTTTAAACCCTATGTAAACAAATGTAACTTTTTTTTATATACATTAATGTACTTTTTCCATGTTTTTGAGAACATACTATTTTATTTTTAAATAAATAAACTATTTAGTTTTGTTACCCTTTCATACATTAGAATTTAAATTATATTTAGATAAATATAATTTCTTATATATACTAATATATATTTACACTCTATTTGACATTTTTTAGATAAATAAATAAACTAAATTTATTTATTTAAATTATTTTTGTATAAATATAAATCCACACTCTAAATAAATAAATAAAAAGAAAATTATTATTTAATTTATTTAGTTATTCAAACCTAAACCCTAAATCATTTATTATTAAAAACCATATACTTCAAACTTACTTTTTTATTAAAACTCTTATTCAATTACGAACACAAATATATACACATTCCCTTACATAATATAACACAAACTCTTTGTACAAGTCCCTACACACATTGAAACCTTAGACTCTACTTTAGACATAATACACAATGTTAATTCATGTTCATACACTTCCACTCTAGGTTAACTTTGTGAGTTACAAGGATCACTTTGCTACCTATTCTCTCATGCTATCTACATCTGTGATACAAGTGAGTTTTACATAGCCCCCTTTTACATTTTTGCACTTTTGGGGTGAAACATGATTCTCTTTACAAACTTATTTGCAATTACTCATATACAATTCTTCCATATGACTCTATGTGCTTACTTGTGCTTTATGCTTGAATGCTTTAGTTAAGGCTACATATACATGACACATTATTACAATCATTAACTCATTACAAGCCAACGGTAACATTGATAGATCTATTGTGTCTGACAAACCCACCTAGGTAGGGTGAGTGTTACCGACACTTCATTAGGCTAACATTGGTATGCTATACCCTTCATTAGGCTAACATTGGTATGTTATGCCCTTCATTAGGATAACATTGGTATGTTATGCCCTTCAGTCACAAGGTTTGATTGTACACTAGCTTAACTATAGATTCTCTATAATTGCCTAGTAAAACATATGTCATATGAATTGTATAAAACATTGAAACTCATTTGTTGTGTCAAAACCTATGTATGCTCACCAACTATTTATAGTTGACCCTCTCAATTTAAACATGTTTCAGGTACTAAGCTTTGAGTTCATATTCAAGATGCTACACATAGGAACTGAGGACCTAGTTTTAAACTTAATAAAGATATTCATGTATTTTGATTCTTGTAAATGTTGTAACTGATTTCTTGAACTATGAAATGAAATTGGTTGATTAAATTATTTCAACTCTAGTAAACCATGAGCTTATGAACAGTCTACATGTCTCGCCCCGACGTTTCCGCCGTCGGTTGGTGTGTGACAGATTGGTATCAGAGCCTTGGTTATAGGGAATTAGGTTATTAGACACTTTTGACCTAGACTATAACCCTAGGACACCCATCAAATGACATGCTCTATGATTATATGATTTTTGCCACATTACTACATGCTACATAATTACAACTTTGTGTGAATATTTTTACATGTTACTCTAAGTGTTACATCGCATGATACAGTACCTGATAGCCTATGTATTATACTACTTGATAACTTTTGTGCTTATAAGCATTACTATCTACATGCTACCTATTTGATTTCATAAATTGATATCTTAAGTCTTATCACACACTTATTCGCACCTAATCCTTTATGCACCCTTATTCTTGCACACATGTCACCGTCATCATTTGTGAACAAAATTTAAACTCTTAGGCCTAAAGCCTAATAAGATTTTAGAATCCCGTCAAAGTTTTGAGTTCTGGAAACTAGTAAAGAACATGTGCAATCCGGAAGGGTGATTGCTTGTACTTTGGGTCTTCTGTCTAGGAAAGCATTTCATATAAATCCAAACCAACCGAAGGATCCGTATGCTTTCCTGGGAATTCCTGAAGTGAGTGTTCACCTATAGGCTAAAGCATGTCTACTTGAAAGTGTAAGAATTTGAATCACTTTGATTTGTCAAAGTATCCATTTGATTATGTTATCAAATGAAGTACAATCTAAACACCATCGTTTTGTTTATTACAATTTAGTACACGTACATAAGCTTTCTGTAACATCCCAAATAAATAGAAAATCAAATAAAGAAAGAGCAAGGTGGGCTTGGCCAAGATTCGGCCCATGGGCTGAAACATGAAGGGTGAAACCCTTCATACTCAGCAGCCATCAACCATTTCTCTCATTTTCTCTTCCATCGTAACTTCTAGAGAGAGAGAGAGAGCACGGGTTAGAAGGAGAAAGCTCAGGATCAGCTCAGAAGCTCGGAATTCGACCGTCATCACCATAGCAACACAAGCAACGAAAACCAGACGCTGTGAGGTAAGCTTTACCTCTAAATCTGAGTTTTTACACATTTTGGGGTTTTCGGGTTTAAGTCACATAAAGGCACAGCTTTTACGTATGAAACTTAAAACAAATAACATATTTGTGCTCATGAATGAAAAAGAAATGTTTTGAACGTAAAAAGTTCAAGACTTGATCGAATAGAAATAATTGGCCAGATCTAGGGTTTCTGGTCGGGAAGAAGACTGATGTATCGAAACTACTAGTTTCGACATACGTAAATCTATCGAAACTACATAGTTTCGATATATGCAGACCAATCGAAACTACCATAGTTTCGACATATGTCACTAACCCGAAACTACTAAGTTTTACAAAAGTTCCCTATCGAAACTACCATAGTTTCGATACATGTCCAGGACTCGAAACTACCATAGTTTCGATATATGTCTATGACTCGAAACTACCATAGTTTCGATATGTGTCCATGACTCGAAACTACCATAGTTTCGATATATGTCCAGGACTCGAAACTACCATAGTTTCGATATGTGTCCATGACTCGAAACTACCAAGTTTCAATGTGATCCACTGATCGAAACTACCATAGTTTCGACATAACCCTAAGAATAGAAATGAAGTGTCAGTTAGGTTAACTTATACGAATGATTCATACAGATTGTAAGTGACCTCTAGAGACGCCTACTGACCAGCTTGTATACTTCAGGGACCCACTTATCAGCTGAGTTCTATGTGCCCCCTACGTGTTACGTGCAAAAGAGTTATAAATGTTTTTGGGGCTGAAGTGTATACATGCTTTGAATATATGTTATGATATGTGCTATATGAAAATACATGCTGAATATAAGTAAGACAAGTATGATTTTAATTAAAGAAATGAAAGCATGATATAACACATAAGGAAGAATTCTTGCTTTATATCTATGTATATATTGCTTGCCAAGTATGAAAAGAATAACACAATGTGTATGAAAGAAATTCTTGCTTTATATCTATGTATATATTGCTTGCCAAGTATGAAAAGAATGTCCTAATGTATAAGAATGAAATTCTTGCTTTATATCTATGTATATATTGCTTGCTAAGTATGAATGAACGTTATGGACGGAAACGATGATAACGGCTACTACGGTAGACGGACGACCACTCGACTAGTATACAACCAGAAATGAAAGTCTAGAAAGGTATACTAACTATTGCCCACTACGTTGGAGGAAGGCCCTAAATCGATGCACGGTTGTATAACTAGTTCAAGTGGGAAACGGATGCCTTCGGGTAGACGGGCGAATTACGGACTACGACGGTAGGACGGTATGACGGACGGCCAAAGGTTGCCGGACGGTTTAATGATATTGACGTACGGTTTCTAGAGCCGGACGGTGAATGAAAAGGAGCTACGACGGTAGTTCGAGGAATGTTTGTCTTCGTGACTTACGTAAGACGGGTTGATCACCCTTATGTGTATGACCAATGAATGTTTAAAGAAAGTAAAGGTGAATACATAATTATGTGCTCACATATGAATGATAAAAGAAAGCAAAGGATATGAAATGTGTATTTATATATTTATAATTATACATACGTATTTATACAGTAATAATGTCCATACTTAAATGCTTTAAACTAGAACTCACCAGCGATAGCTGACTTTTAGTCTACATTTCAGGTAAAAGAAAGAAGGGTCGTGCGGCGGCGTGATGACTACCCGGCATATGACTGACATCCCATTATGATTTATGATTTAGACAATGTTTTTGTATTAATTTGTTAAGACTTCCGCTGCTATGTTATGTATTTGAATGATGATGCGCTTCCGCTACTTTTGAATGTTTAAGTTAAATTTCAGTATTTATAACTATGTTTATGAGTAAATCCAACAAGTGAGGTCACCCGGGAAAGGGCCTTACAAGTTGGTATCAGAGCAATAGTTTGAGAGATTCAGACATCCCTAAATGTCTGGACTCAAGCTGATAATGGGACCAACGCACGGATGTCAGTCTGGGTGTACCTACAAAGGGTTTAAGGATGGTGACCCACCCAAGTTTGATGGGAACAAGGATTCGGTGGCTACGTTTGAATGGATTGAGAGGATGAACGGGGTAATCAACATAAGCGAGTGTCGACCTGACCAGGCTGTTAAATATGTGGCTCACTCTTTCACCAACGAGGCACTGAGTTGGTGGAGGACTATTCAAAGAACTAAGTCACCAAATGCTCTCAAGAGAATGACTTGGGAAGATCTGAAAAAGCTGATAACCCAAAAGTTCTGTCCCCAGAACGAGATAGATCGGGTAGAGAATGAGTTTCTGAACTTCAGGGCTGGCAACAGGAGTCACCGCCAATACACTTCTAGATTCAACGAGCTAGCTCAACTGGTACCCCACTTGGTAGAGACTGAGGAGCGACTGATTAAGTTCTATGTCAAGGGCCTGCCACAAAGGGTCCGTGTTCATGTTAAGGCCAACCTACCCTCGACCTTCGAGTCGGTAGTGAATCTGAGTGGAATCGTCTACGACGATTATGCTAATGAGGACCCGGTGCCCGAGACACAGAAGAGAAAGTGGGAGAACCCATCTAAGGGAAATGGAAAAGGGACTGTTACGCCCGAGACTAAAAAGCCAAGGATAGATGAGTACGAAGCATGCTTAAAATGCGGGAAATTACACAGAGGTGAATGTCGGGCCGGCTCAACCATGTGTTTTAAATGTGGGAAGCCGGGACACATGTCCAAGGATTGCAGAAACAATCTCAAGTGCCAGAACTGTGGTTGGTATGGGCATGCTACTAAGGATTGCAGGAAGACCGGACAATCTGGTTCGGGAAAAGAAAAAGAAAAGGAACAGCCAAAGGCTAGGACTCGGGCCTATGCCTTAACTGAGGAAGAAGCAAGAGGAAACCCTGACGTCGTGTCAGGTACGTTCCTAGTTAATGATGAACATGCTGCTATTCTGTTTGATTCTGGTGCTAGTAAAAGTTTTATATCCACTGCATTTAGCCGCAAATTAGACTGCACAATCACTAGCCTTATAAGGGCCTTTAGCGTACAAACTGCTATTGGTAAAAACTCAGTAGTCATCCAAGTGACTGACGATTGCATGATAGAAATAGAGGGCCATAAGTTTTCGTCTAGATTGTACCTTCTAACCTTAGGAGGATTCGATGTAGTATTGGGCATGGATTGGTTAGCTGCCAACGAAGCTCAAATCATATGTAAACGAAAGATGATACATCTCAAGGCCACTAAAGGCAGTCCGATTACGGTTTATGGCGATTGGAATAGCACAATGCCGAACGTCATCTCGATGATCAAGGCCGAAAGTTACATGAGGCGCGGTTGCGAAGCTTATCTGGCGTATGTTATTGACGATAGAATGAAAATGAAAGAACTAAAAGATGTACCCGTAGTGTGCAACTTTCCAGAAGTGTTCCCAGAGGACCTACCTGGCCTGCCGCCCGATCGGGAAATAGAATTTCAGATTGACTTACTGCCAGGAGCTGAGCCCGTTGCCAAGGCACCATACCGATTGGCTCCGTCGGAAATGAAAGAATTAATGTCCCAACTTGAAGAATTAACAGAGAAAGGATTTATCAGACCGAGCATCTCACCATGGGGCGCTCCGGTATTATTTGTAAAGAAAAAGGACGGCAGCATGCGTATGTGCATAGACTACAGTGAATTGAACAAACGAACAGTAAAGAACAAGTACCCACTACCTAGAATAGACGACCTTTTTGATCAATTGCAAGGCGCGAGTTGGTTCTCTAAGATTGATCTCAGGTCAGGGTACCATCAGTTGAAAGTAAGAGAGGAAGACGTGCCGAAAACTGCATTCCGTACACGTTACGGACATTATGAATTTCTCGTGATGTCCTTTGGACTAACCAATGCACCTGCAGCATTCATGGATTTAATGAATAGAGTATGCCGACCAATGTTGGATCGATCAGTTATAGTTTTCATTGACGACATTCTCATCTACTCAAAGAATGAGGGTGATCATCACTGTCACCTAAGAGAGATACTGGAAATTCTGAAGCAGGAAAAGCTTTATGCAAAATTCTCCAAATGCGCGTTCTGGCTTAGGGAAGTCCAATTCCTAGGTCATGTCATAAACCCAAACGGCATTATGGTCGATCCTGCAAAGATTAAGACAGTAAAGGAATGGAATGTTCCAAAAACACCAACCGAAATACGAAGTTTTCTGGGATTGGCAGGCTACTATCGGAGATTCATTCAGGATTTCTCGAGAATAGCCTCGCCACTGACAAAGCTGACACGTAAGGAAGTAAAGTATGAATGGGGACCAACCCAAAACAATGCGTTTGAAGAATTGAAGACACGATTAACCCAAGCTCCAGTCTTGACCTTACCTGAGGGAAACGAAGACTTAGTAGTCTACTCTGACGCTTCGGGTCAAGGATTGGGTTGTGTACTTATGCAACGAGGAAAGGTAATTGCTTATGCCTCGCGACAGTTAAAGATTCACGAAGTTAACTACCCGACTCACGATCTGGAGTTGGCGGCCGTAGTTTTCGCATTAAAGATATGGAGGCATTATCTGTACGGAGTTAAATGCACCATCTACTCCAATCACAAGAGCCTGAAGTACTTCTTTGAACAGAAGGAATTAAACATGAGGCAAAGAAGGTGGTTGGAACTACTAAAAGACTACGACTGCGAAATATTGTACCACCCAGGCAAGGCAAATGTAGTGGCCGATGCCTTGAGCGGAAAGGAAGAGTCGACACCTATCAGAATCACTGCGTGTCAGTTGATTGTAACACCAGATTTAATGAATGAAATAGTAAAGGCACAAGATGAGGCACTATTAGAAAGAAATGTGAAACGAGAAAGAATAACTGGACAACAGAGCAACCTGGAGACCAATGTATACGGTGTACAAACTCGTTTTGGCCGGATGTGGATACCTAAGATTTGTGAACTTAGGGCCAAAATCCTTGATGAGGCCCATAAGTCTCGCTACTCTATCCACCCCGGGACAAACAAAATGTACCAAGACTTGAAGAAAGAATACTGGTGGCCTGGAATGAAGAATGATGTGACTGAATATGTGAGCAAGTGCCTGACTTGTTCACTAGTTAAGGCCGAGCACCAGAAGCCATGCGGTAAAATGCAACCTCTGCCGATACCGGAATGGAAGTGGGAGGAGATCACGATGGACTTCATCACCAAGCTACCGCGAACAGCTAAAGGTAATGATACCATTTGAGTGATCGTCGACCGCTTGACGAAAAGTGCTCACTTCTTACCAATACGTGAGGCTTCCTCGTCTGAGAAATTAGCAGAAATATTTATCAAGGAAATAGTAAGCAGACATGGTATGCCCTTAACGATCGTGTCAGACAGGGACACTCGATTCACCTCAAGGTTTTGGAAGAAGTTCAATGAATCGATGGGCACTAGACTAAACATCAGCACAGCTTACCACCCACAAACCGATGGTCAATCGGAAAGGACCATTCAGACCTTGGAGGACATGCTCCGGGCCTGTATCATTGATTTCGGTGGGAGCTGGGACAGCCATTTGCCTTTGGCAGAATTCTCCTATAATAACAGCTATCACTCAACCATAGGTATGCCGCCATTTGAGATGTTGTATGGGAGAAGATGTAGAACCCCGGTCTGTTGGGGGGAAATTGGACAGAAAGACTTTGCAAGTCTCGAAGTGGTCAAAGCTACTTCCGAGAAATTCGACCAGATAAAAGCACGAATGAAAGCCGCAAAGGACAGACAGAAATCATACGCGGACAAAAGAAGAAGAGATTTAGAATTTCAAGTAGGGGACATGGTACTATTGAAGGTATCACCCTGGAAGGGAATTATCCGATTCCGGAAACGTGGCAAATTAAGTCCAAGGTTTTTCGGACCTTTCAAAATCGTAGCAAGAGTTGGTCGGGTTGCCTACCGGCTTGACCTACCCGATGAGCTCAGTGGAATTCACCCTACATTCCACGTATCGCACTTACGCAAGTGCCTAGCTGACGATACGGCTCACATACCCTATGATGAAATCGAAGTGGATAACAGCTTGAACTATGTAGAAGAACCAATAGCCATTCTAGACAGAGCCGAGAAACGACTACGCAATAAGTCAATTCCTTTAGTCAAAATACAATGGAAACACAGGAAAGGGTCCGAAGCTACTTGGGAGAAGGAAGATGAGATGAAAGGACTGTATCCGAAGTTGTTTAACTTATAACAGGTTTCGAGGACGAAACCTCAATAAGGAGGGTAGACTTGTAACATCCCAAATAAATAGAAAATCAAATAAAGAAAGAGCAAGGTGGGCTTGGCCAAGATTCGGCCCATGGGCCGAAACATGAAGGGTGAAACCCTTCATACTCAGCAGCCATCAACCATTTCTCTCATTTTCTCTTCCATCGCAACTTCTAGAGAGAGAGAGAGAGCACGGGTTAGAAGGAGAAAGCTCAGGATCAGCTCAGAAGCTCGGAATTCGACCGTCATCACCATAGCAACACAAGCAACGAAAACCAGACGCTGTGAGGTAAGCTTTACCTCTAAATCTGAGTTTTTACACATTTTGGGGTTTTCGGGTTTAAGTCACATAAAGGCACAGCTTTTACGTATGAAACTTAAAACAAATAACATATTTGTGCTCATGAATGAAAAAGAAACGTTTTGAACGTAAAAAGTTCGAGACTTGATCGAATAGAAATAATTGGCCAGATCTAGGGTTTCTGGTCGGGAAGAAGACTGATGTATCGAAACTACTAGTTTCGACATACGTAAATCTATCGAAACTACATAGTTTCGATATATGCAGACCAATCGAAACTACCATAGTTTCGACATATGTCACTAACCCGAAACTACTAAGTTTTACAAAAGTTCCCTATCGAAACTACCATAGTTTCGATACATGTCCAGGACTCGAAACTACCATAGTTTCGATATATGTCTAGGACTCGAAACTACCATAGTTTCGATATGTGTCCATGACTCGAAACTACCATAGTTTCGATATATGTCCAGGACTCGAAACTACCATAGTTTCGATATGTGTCCATGACTCGAAACTACCATAGTTTCAATGTGATCCACTGATCGAAACTACCATAGTTTCGACATAACCCTAAGAATAGAAATGAAGTGTCAGTTAGGTTAACTTATACGAATGATTCATACAGATTGTAAGTGACCTCTAGAGACGCCTACTGACCAGCTTGTATACTTCAGGGATCCACTTATCAGGTGAGTTCTATGTGCCCCCTACGTGTTACGTGCAAAAGAGTTTTAAATGTTTTTGGGGCTGAAGTGTATACATGCTTTGAATATATGTTATGATATGTGCTATATGAAAATACATGCTGAATATAAGTAAGACAAGTATGATTTTAATTAAAGAAATGAAAGCATGATATAACACATAAGGAAGAATTCTTGCTTTATATCTATGTATATATTGCTTGCCAAGTATGAAAAGAATAACACAATGTGTATGAAAGAAATTCTTGCTTTATATCTATGTATATATTGCTTGCCAAGTAAGAAAAGAATGTCCTAACGTATAAGAATGAAATTCTTGCTTTATATCTATGTATATATTGCTTGCTAAGTATGAATGAACGTTATGGACGGAAACGATGATAACGGCTACTACGGTAGACGGACGACCACTCGACTAGTATACAACCAGGAATAAAAGTCTAGAAAGGTAGACTAACTATTGCCCACTACGGTGGAGGAAGGCCCTAAATCGATGCACGGTTGTATAACTAGTTCAAGTGGGAAACGGATGCCTTCGGGTAGACGGGCGAATTACGGACTACGACGGTAGGACGGTATGACGGACGGCCAAAGGTTGTCGGACGGTTTAATGCTATTGACGTACGGTTTCTAGAGCCGGACGGTGAATGAAAAGGAGCTACGACGGTAGTTCGAGGAACGTTTGTCTTCGTGACTTACGTAAGACGGGTTGATCACCCTTATGTGTATGACCAATGAATGTTTAAAGAAAGTAAAGGTGAATACATAATTATGTGCTCACATATGAATGATAAAAGAAAGCAAAGGATATGAAATGTGTATTTATATATTTATAATTATACATACGTATTTATACAGTAATAATGTTCATACTTAAATGCTTTAAACTAGAACTCACCAGCGATAGCTGACTTTTAGTCTACATTTCAGGTAAAAGAAAGAAGGGTCGTGCGGCGGCGTGATGACTACCCGGCATATGACTGACATCCCATTATGATTTATGATTTAGACAATGTTTTTGTATTAATTTGTTAAGACTTCCGCTGCTATGTTATGTATTTGAATGATGATGCGCTTCCGCTACTTTTGAATGTTTAAGTTAAATTTCAGTATTTATAACTATGTTTATGAGTAAATCCAACAAGTGAGGTCACCCGGGAAAGGGCCTTACACTTTCTTTGCAAACTAATCATTTTGTCATTTGATTTAAACATCGTTATTTTGTTCAAAAAAAACGTTTATCAAACCTTTATATAGTATCTAAAATATAAATTTTCTATAAACATTTTCACCTTGTAAGGAAACTTAATACAACGTGTTTTATAAAAGCATTATTTTTTTTAATTGATAATTAATTATGCCTTTTCTCGCTAAATTAATTATTATTAAACCTTGGCTTAATTATTAAATAATCTAGCCACTAATTTCTCAAAAAAAATTGTCTTCTTAATAATTTAAAATTTTGATAAAAAGGTTTTCATTTAATTTTTAATATAGTTAATTATTCAACTATTTTTCACCATTTTACAAACAAGAATAAATTTCAACTACTTGTTTATTTATAAACAAAGAGCACAAATCAGTTATTCGTAAGCACACTGCTCCAAATATCTACACAACCTTCTCGTTATCTTACTCCTTCTAAAATACATAATTGTACTACGCACTGTAATGAGATGAATCATTTCGGGTAGGCTTTAGCCATCCATATAAACCTTAACAAGATTTACAAGTTAAAAAATCCAACTACCCACATCATACATGAACGCCAAACAACACGCTTGTCTGCAACTCGAATAGTTTACATAGTTTACTCGACTACCTGCAAAATTCAATAGTTTACATTACTCATAAGATCCAATAGCTTACATATGAACATTCACATGATACATGAAACTTAGTTATTTACAATATGCGCGATACTAGGTTAATCACATGATACATGAAACTTGTTGGATTGATACCTGATACTAGACTAAGCACATTATACACGATCACAAAACACATGAAAATTAGTAGTTGCAATATACATAATGTTACACTAATCACATAATACACGAAACTTGTTTGCAAAATACATTATACTGGATTGATCCCATAATACATGAAACTTAGTTGTTTGCAAAATACATGATACCAAATTGTTCACACTATATAATATACACGATACTATGTTGCTCACATTATACCTGAAATTCCATTGTTTACAAAATGCAGGATACTAAATTGTTTACATTTACAAAATACATTATACTAAATTCTTTACGTCATACATGAAAACTTATTTGATACTAAATTTTTTTCACATTATACATGAAACCTATTTGTTTACAAGGTGCATAACACTAGATCATACATGAAACCTAATTGTTTACAATGTATTAGATCATACATGGAAACTTGAGTGCTTACATTATACACGAGACTAAATTGTTTACAATTGTTGCAATTGATCGATCACATTGTACATAAGGCATGATTATTCACCTTATCCATGAAAGCTACTCGGGGTTTGACGTATTCTTGTTCAAACACGAGGAAGCTATGGAACCCTAAATTATGCCACGTTATTACTCTTTAGTACCTGATTGACTCTACTATCTATGGACATAGTTACTTGTTAGCAACACATACGTGAAAACAATAGTTACGAATTGAGTGATTTTGTGCTACCCCCCCCCCCTGACCAACATACACAATGGAATGAACTATACGGACCATGCGACGATTTGGATAATTACGGGTGCACACGAAATTATAAAAATCAGCGCATGGAAAACAAAGTAAATTCTGTTGTGTGTTATGACATAAAACCTATCGTGATATACAATAACGAAACTAATGAGATAAGATAAGGGCATGGTGGATACGCCGCTGGTACTTCCTATATATAAGTGTTCCTGTCATATTATCAGAAGTAGCGTTATTCATGTCACGTAAAGTTTTATGTTATTTTAACCTAGACCAATGTTTGTGAAATCTCTTATCCGCTGACAATTCTTGAGCATATTGGACCACATCATCAACAAACCCTAAGCATCAATTTACCATCGTTCCCATTACAAGTAATGCAATGTTATCTTTAGTGCCTAGAGTATTCTTTGATAGTCTCCTCCTTAACTCCCTTCAAACTAAATCCACTATCAACCCCCCCCCCTATGCTTGACATGATGACATGTCATAATCCTGAGTGTCAGACCAGAACCCTGTCATCCGTTATACTCCTCAAATCGACAGTCAAAACCCTTTTGGAAATCCAAACCCTCATCTCTTTCCTGAATCCTAAATCTCCATCAGTTGAATTTCGGGACGAAATTCCCTCAACATGGGGATACTGTAACATTTCTGATGTTTCTTGTGTTGGTTTTTAGTGCAATAAACAACACTTCAAATTCTATTTGAGTACAATACACTATGCTACCTATGCAAGCATTATAACCCAAGGTTCCATGCAATATAATCTCTAAAATTTACATGCACACACACTTTAAATTAAGTTAAAGGGGTTTTTATCACACTTCATTCTTCAGATATATGCATATATACATATAAATAAAAATTAATTTGAACAAATGGTTTGAACCCCCTATCCATTTGAACCCTCCAATTGAACTCCCACCCTTTGACTTGGAACCCATAAACCCAAATTTTGACCAATTTCATTCCAATTTGACATACTTTGACTTTGGAAAGTCAAAAAGGCCTAAATCAACGAAATTCAACATGTGATTTCGATAAATCTGTTGTTATGGACTTTCCCCATGCACTAAATCGATAATCGACCATAGTCTGACCCATTTAGCAGCCCAATTCGACAAATCTCGTGGCTAGTTTCGAATTTTGAACAAATTGACTTTGCAGAGTCAAACCAAATCAATTTGACATTCAAATCAAGCCAATTACACGCATTCAATCCCGTAATTCATGCTCTGATTAGTCTCGCATGTATCTAACCCATTTACACGACCCAATTCATCCGGAATTAAACGATTTAGCGCATGAAATCAATCCGACAGCTGTTTTCTGTCAAACCAAATAGAATTGATCAAATTAGATGAAATTGATCGAATTAAACTACCCCTCACCTTCGCTTAACCCACAAAAAAAAAAGAAACTCTCTCAACCCTCAAACGATCCCTTTTTCACCTCTGGGCCTCGAACAAGCTCCAAGAACACCGCCGCTGCCGTTCTAGCCGACTGCATTCACCACTCCACCAAACCATGTAAGTTTTACGTCCTTTGAATGGTCATAGAGCGTTGTTCAATTTCCCCTTATCAATTCGTGATATAAGAACTTATCGGCTTCGATTAGGGATTAGGGTTCTTGGCCGGTTTGCACGAACACTGATTTGGGGATAAAGCTTGTTTCCATTTCATTTTCGTTTAACGTATTTAAGTTTGTTGGTTTCATATCATACCAGCGAAACCACCTAGTCCAGCCGGTAAGCCACTGCACCGCCGAACCAGGTGGCGTGGGTTCGAAACCCACCATCAACGGTTCTTTTTGTTCATCACTGATACAAGACCCGGCCCCCCATCTCCGGTACTGATTTAATCATTTTCTACTCGGCTTGTTATCAGTACCTTTCCCTTGTCCCAGTGGTAAAACAAGCAACACGCACAGAGACCACCCGGGTTCAAACCGGGTGGCGTGATTATATTTTTTTAAAGCATTTTGATGCCTCAACTTTCCTATAAAAATTATTTTATAAACTCAATACCATTTAGATCAGATTAATACAATAATTAGCAAATTTAAACATAAAACAACTATTTTTATAATTTAATTTGTTTAGAATCCCATTTTCCAATATAAAAAAAAATCATTTAAAAAGTATTTTAAATTGAAAATTTTAAATTACAAATCAAGGCATTTAAAATGTCTATTTTTAAAATCTTGTTAAGATTTTATACACCATCATTTAATAAAAGAACTTTATAAAAATCAATTTCTATTAATTATATAGAGTTAAATACGGTTTTAGTCCCTGTGGTTTGACAAAAATAACCATTTCAGTCCAAAAGTTTAAATTTGACTTTTTTAGTCCAATAGTTTCAGTTTTGTTTCAGTTTAAGTCACGCGGTTAACATCGTTTGTTTTTCTTCGGTTAAACTTTATTATCTGATCAAACTACCCTTAAAAGCTAAAAATAAATAAAACATAAAAGAACATATAAAATAAAAAACCTCTGGCTTCTCTACTCTCCTTTTACACCCAACCCTAACAAAATCCTCTCCAGCCATCACCACTTAGAAACCGTCACCGGTCGCCAGCCACCACCATTAAGATCAGACCATATCTGAAGCAGAGAGGAAGCAGACCAACCGCTGTGCCGCCGCCCATCCCTTTGTCTCCGGCTAATGGAAAACGGTGACTCTCTACACCCGACCAAACAAACGCCAACATCTACAGCAAAATCCTCATCGCCGGAGAATATTCTGACCGAAAGTTAACACCCATGGAACTCACCTCATCCGTCTCACCATCCAATACGCCATCGCCTCCTCCGTCCAATCAGCTTCGTTTCTGGTCGATCACAAAAACGGGGTTTATTTATTCTTGACTTTCGGTGACGTCACCGTGCAAGATTTCTGCCGGGCCGTTTGTGGGTTCCACTACTTCACGTTCCTTTCGAAGTGGGATACGGGTAGTTCTAGTAATTGCAAATCTGATCTCTTACGGGTAGTTCTAGTTCTAGTAATTAAAGCCCAAATCAGGCCCTTGCCAAATCGAACCAAAAATTAAACCTAATAAGCTCAAAATCGAATCGATTTTTGGTTGATTTACATCGTCACCACATCTTTAAATTGTCGGTCTCCACAGCTCAGATCTGCATCAAAATTGAATTTTGTGAACTCAGATCTGCAACCCCGGTCTCCACCATTGCCTGAATCAACCGAATTTTGTGAACTCATAACAACAAAACACCATCTTAAATCAACTGTGGGTGTGATTTTTGGCCAGCGATTTTGATGTGTGTGTTTGGTGGGTGAAAATGGTGGCGGGCGGAGGGTTTAATGTCGATGACCCAACAATTGGTCTTGACGGTGCCGCCGCCGTGGTCGGCCGGATCCTCGCCGGAGAAGAGGGTGGGGTTGGGGAGAACTCCTCTCTGTATCTCTCTCTGCCTTTTTTTTAAGTATATGTGTTTTGGAGGAAAATAATAATAATAATAATGTTATTTGAGTAACAATTATAGTCTGGGGGTATTTTTGTACTTTTACAACAACTTAACAGAAAAGTTAGATGGGGTTAAATGGTATGGACGGTAATTGATACAAAACAGAAACTATTGGACTAAAAAAGACAAATTTAAACTTTTAGACTAAAATGGTTATTTGTGTCAAACCACAGGGACTAAAACCGTATTTAACTCAATTATATATTATGGGTTTAAACCCTATATAAACAAATGTAACTTTTTTTTTATATACATTAATGTACTTTTTCCATGTTTTTAAGAACATACTATTTTATTTTTAAATAAATAAACTATTTAGTTTTGTTACACTTTCATACATTAGAATTTAAATTATATTTAGATAAATATAATTTTTTATATATACTAATATATATTTACACTCTATTTGACATTTTTTTAGATAAATAAATAAACTAAATTTATTTATTTAAATTATTTTTGCATAAATATAAATCCACACTGCTTCTAAATAAATAAATAAAAAGAAAATTATTATTTAATTTATTTAGTTATTCAAACCTAAACCCTAAATCATTTATTATTAAAAACCATATACTTCAAACTTACTTTTTTATTAAAACTCTTATTCAATTACGAACACAAACATATACACATTCCCTTACATAATATAACACAAACTCTTTGTACAAGTCCCTACACACATTGAAACCTTAGACTCTACTTTAGACATAATACACAATGTTAATTCATGTTCATACACTTCCACTCTAGGTTAACTTTGTGAGTTACAAGGATCACTTTGCTACCTATTCTCTCATGCTATCTACATCTATGATACAAGTGAGTTTTACATAGCCCCCTTTTACATTTTTGCACTTTTGGGGTGAAACATGATTCTCTTTACAAACTTATTTGCAATTACTCATATACAATTCTTCAATATGACTCTATGTGCTTACTTGTGCTTTATGCTTGAATGCTTTAGTTAAGGCTACATATACATGACACATTATTAAAATCATTAGCTCATTACAAGCCAACGGTAACATTGATGGATCTATTGTGTCTAACAAACCCACCTAGGTAGGGTGAGTGTTACCGACACTTCATTAGGCTAACATTGGTATGTTATGCCCTTCATTAGGCTAACATTGGTATGTTATGCCCTTCATTAGGATAACATTGGTATATTATGCCCTTCAGTCACAAGGTTTGATTGTACACTAGCTTAATTATAGATTCTCTATAATTGCCTAGTAAAACATATGTCATATGAATTGTATAAAACATTGAAACTCATTTGTTGTTTCAAAACCTATGTATGCTCACCAACTATTTATAGTTGACCCTCTCAATTTAAACATGTTTCAGGTACTAAGCTTTGAGTTCATATTCAAGATGCTACACATAGGAACTGAGGACCTAGTTTTAAACTTAATAAAGATATTCATGTATTTTGATTCTTGTAAATGTTGTAACTGATTTCTTGAACTATGAAATGAAATTGGTTGATTAAATTATTTCAACTCTAGTAAACCATGAGCTTATGAACAGTCTACATGTCCCGCCCCGACGTTTCCGTCGTCGGTTGGGGTGTGACAATATTGATAGCACCGAAGGCTTTAATCTCTTAGGATCAGAAGTTTTTCATTTTCGGTTTAATCAGCGGGATCAGTTTGAGCTACAACACCATCAGCTCCGGTGGTCATAGGACAGTGTGGACCATTGGTGGTCGAGACACACTGACCGAAGTCAGTCACGTAAGAGTACGCCTTCACGCGGTTCTTCCAGTTAGGGAAATCATCGGTGGATAGAAGTTTAGGAGGTCTAGATGGAGCCGGTCTCCAAATCAGCTTGAGTAATTGAAGTAACGGACATCTTGAATCAAGGAAAACACAAACAAGTTCAGAAAATGAGAAAATCCGAGCGTCGGCTCGGAACAAGCAAGTCAGTCGGCTCGAAGAGTCGGCTGATGACAAGGAACAGATGGCACCCCTATAAGGTGTTTGGAAAGCTCACTCGAAGTGTCGGCTCAGAAGAGTCGCTAACTCACAACAGTGAGTCGTAAACTTGCGTTTATTGAGACAATCGCTAGATAAACAAACAATCGGCCCTGACAAATGGCCGGATCAAGTGACAGTCGTCTCAGGCAAAAGAGTCGACCTTGGACAATCGGCTCAAGAACATCAACATACTCTTTTTCACAAAACAACACAGAATCAATCACCGGATGCTCAGATCTAAACCAAAATGACAATTAGATCTGTGAAATCTTCACAAACAAATTACTGAGAGAATTTCAATATCAATTTCTGAACTTGATACAGATCAAGCCGAAAATCAAAGAAATTCAGATATCACAGAAAACCCCAAAAACTCACAAAAATCACTAAAATCAAGAGCACAGAAGGCTATGATACCAAATTGTAGGTCCTATCGACAGGGTCCCTGTGCTAGAATGATTCTAACCCGGAAACAATCAACAATTCGGCTATAGAAGAGCTGAATGATGATAATAATAGTAAACACAAATGAAGAGCAACACACATACGAACATAAAATGCTTGATTCTATTACTTCCACTAAGAAAGATTACAGATTAGCACCTGGAATTACAAAGATAAGACTAACACGTCCTACTAGCTCTCAAAATAACTATAGTAATGATATACAATCCAAGAACCACAAAATTAGGTATTTGGGTTGCTATTTATAGAGAACATAGCAAGAGTCGTTGTGCAGATTGCCGACTGTCGACAGTCGGCCGACAACCGACATAGCGACTCTCAAGAGTCGCTAGCGACTCTTGACCCAAAAACCTATCTCTACAAAAGACACAAACAATCCCCTATAGATATCAGGAATACAACGGTTTCTTAGGTTCCAACACCACTCATTTACGGCTGTAAATGCATTACTAACACTAATCGCATATACCCAATTCGTTACAACTTGAAATCGGTGGCACAAATCCGTTTTCCTCCTCTCCCCTGTCGCGATCGGAATCAAGCAACAAGAACCCATCTTTTCCTATCCAATCGATCCGATTCCAGGTAATGATCCAACCTCTTGCTCGTTTCAATCTCCCAAACGAAGGCCCCTTGATTGCCGATCTCGAATCAGTAGTGTTATGGGGGCTAGGGTTTGTAAATTGTCTGTATAAAGGAGAAGATGAAGCGGGTGATATAGTATTAGATTTATCTTTTTCTGTTACCTTATCAAGGCAAGCGCCCAGATCACCTGGTTTAACACAAGCCCTCCCACAACAAAGGTCATGGGTTCGAACCCGGGCAGTCCCCTATTTTTTTAATCCGTTATTTTAAGCATTAAACAAAAATATAAAAGTTATTTTATGAACCCTTGGATCCTCTCATAAATTCAAACTATTGAAATTTCTATAAAAAAACCATTTTATTTAACATTATTGAGGATAGAACCTAATAAATTTTAACTAAATTAATATTTTTACTTTAGACAACTAATTATTTAAAACCCTAAGTTTATAAACATATTTGACACTTAACCACTTTTATAAACCCTCTACCTCGTAAAGGATCTTAACAATCTTTTATACAATCTATCTTTTAAGACATATTTCATGCTTTTAACTAATAATTAATTATGGTTCAATTAATTATTTAATTGGAACATTATTTTTATACTTCGAATTATGATTTATATTACTAAATAGTTATACCATTATTCTTCTTTTTTTTTAAACACTTTTGTTCTTAACAACCAAATTAAATAAATAAAGGGTATTTATTTATTTATCAAACTATCAATCCATTCAAACTTATTTCAATTATTTTATTCATCTATTTAATACCAAGAAACGAACTAACTTTTCGTTTATTTACATATTGTAATCATGAAGTGGTTATTCATATATATACACCTATTAAATTATTTACAAAAAACAAATGAACCCATATATCCTTACACACAAACTTGTTTACAAGGGATTCATAATCAACATTTGAAACACAAACAAGTACGCACTCACTCAACCAAGCCCACACCCAAATTCCTTTATACATTAGAATTCCCTCTAGTCTTTTGAACACACCATTGATACATGTATACTATTCAATCATAGGCTAACCTTGTGGTTAGCTAAACAATTGTGCAACATCTTGTTCGTGTGATCTTCAAACTACTTATTACATGTGAGTTTACATAGCCCCTTTTTTCCTTTTTATACTTTTTGGGTGGAACATGTCTAAAATTACATTACATACACAATTCAATACCTATGTTCTTATGCTGTAGTCGTTATGCTTTATGTCTTAAACTGCTTGGTGGCCATACGTGTGTTCATGTTAGTACAATCATTAACTTGTGTGGCAAGCCTCAGGTAGTACCTTTTAGGATCATTTATACGGGAATCCGATACATTACTTAACATAAAACTTGGCGGGTTTTGTGTATACATTTTGGAACTTCACGCAATCCGGGGGATTGTGCATACTTTTACATGGCTTGATTGTATGCTTTGGAACCTTGTATGTTTTCACATTTATGCTTTAGACACGCTTTAAACATATAGAATTGTAAACTTTACATAACTTTGTTAGGTGTCAAAACCTATGTTACTCACCAACTGTAAGGCCCCAAACCCCGGCGGCCTCACGTGTTGGATTTACGCATTCACAAACAGTTCTTAAACTTGAATATCAAATAATGCAACGGGAAATTTCATTTAAAACATAACATAACATTGTTCAACATGCGGAAGCGTAAACATTGTCTAAACATAACATAAACGTAATCAAAACATAACGGGATGCCAGTCTTCATAATCAGCCGGGTAACTCTTCATCGCTAGCCAAGAATCACCGTCCATCCTCATAACCTGCCTTAACCTGAATGTGCATACTAAAAGGTCAGCTACGCTGGTGAGTTCTAGCTTTTACATAAAACATTTACTTCAAATATTTGCCAAAAACATATCATTTAATTTCATTAATAAAAGCGTACGAAAACATGCAATAACATAACATAACCTCGTAACATAAGTCAACATGAACTGAATCTGCGCCTTCTCGTAACCGTCAAATCCATACATCGCATATCAGCGGATGAACTTAAGGCTCGTTACCTCTAAGTCATCCGTCACCCGGGTCTCCTAAGGCTCGTTACCTCTGGGAAGACCAAACATACATACAAGTGGATAAATCTAACGCTCGTTACCTCTAGAGCATTCCACTAAACTTCAAGCACGGCATCGCAAGGATGGCACATACCAAACTTCAAGCGCGATTACCCCGCGAGGTAAATCGCACCAACTTCAAGGATCACGGTAATCCCCTTGGTGACCGTCATCACCCCAGTTGTACAACAGTTAGCCAGCCACATAGGCCCCTAAAAGGTAAGGCCCATAACATACATCCCATACCCATAACCTCAATTCCCAAAGGAACAATGGCAGATTCGTTCGTTTGTGACTTTCGTAAACATTCACTCCTTTTACTTCAAAACTTCAGTCAAAGCATTCGTACATTTATTAAAAATCATTCATTCATTCGTAAACACATAGTAAACTTCTTTTTGCAAAATATTTCATAAACACTTCCTTCATAACTCTTCCTTCCAAAAATCGTTTCATAAAACGTCACATACATTATTCATAAACATCGTTTTATAAAATAGCCACATCGTCACGTATGCACACAAGCCCAAAAATATTATTTAAAACATTTAAAAGAGGGCTTCTAGAACTCACCTGATAAGCTCGTCTCGTTGCCCTAGTCGAAGGCCCAACAACGACACGTACGATCTGAATTGGGTAGTTAAATACACATCAAACCTAATCCCGACTCTAACGGTTCTCTTGTTCTGTTTTAGGCGAACTTAAGGCTAAGTTCGCCTCTTACCAACCTGGTGAACATTCGCCCCTTGTCATTAGGTGAACATATCCAGCGAACTTACCAAGTTCGCATCTACTTGCCATCAGGCGAACATATCCCAGCGAACTTACCTAAGTTCGCTTAATCCACTTCCAGCAAACATATTAAGTTCGCTCCCGACAAGTTCGCCTGTGGGGCTGTCATCTTCCCCAAAACCCTAAGTTTGCATGTTAATGGCGGCCAGATCTGATTACGTTCCAAGTTACCAACTTTTTACGTTCAAAACTTGTAGTTTTCATTCCTATTTACAGATCTATAACTCTTTTCTCGTTTGGTTCATAACAACCCAACCTTTTCATGAAAATACCCGAAAACCCCAAAAACGATAAAAACTCAGATTTGGTTCGGGTTGTTACCTGTTTTGAGATTCTGAATCGGAGAACCCACTCACGAACAGTAGAGGAACAAGATGCTAGCTCCTCGGGTCGATCCGTGCACTTTCTCTCTCTACAGTTTCTCTCTCTAGAATGTGTAAATGAGAGAATGAGGAGGATTTGGCTATTTATAGGGAGGCTCATCTCCCTTGTTCGCCACCCTCATTCTCGCCCGGCACATCGTGCCTCGCTCGTTTATTCGGCTCGTCTCGGGTTTAACCCGTTATTATAATCATTGTTTCATTTTCGGGATGTTACAAGTCTACTCCCTTACAATAGGTTTCGTACCCGAAACCTATCATAAGTCAAATAGTTGAGGGTGCGACTCCCTCATTTCCGTCTCCGTTTCCCATGTAACCTCCGATCCCTTTCGGTGCTTCCATTGGACTTTAACCAATTGGATAACTTTATTGTGTAAACGTTTCTCCTTCCTGTCTAGGATGGCCACGGGTTCCTCGATATAGTTAAGGCTGTTGTCAACCTTGATGTCGGTAAGTGGCACGTGAGCCGATTCATCCGCCAAACACTTTCGCATGTGTGATACATGAAAGGTAGGATGAATCCCACTTAACTCATCAGGCAACTCCAACCTATAAGTGACTTCACTAACCCGTGCCACTATTCGGAATGGTCCGACAAACCTCGGACTTAACTTTCGTCTCTTCCTGAACTTTCCTCTCTTCCTGAATTGTATGATTCCCTTCCAGGGCGACACTTTCAACATTACTCTATCCCCAACATCAAACTCAATAGGCCTTCGTCGTTTATCCGCATAGGATTTCTGACGATCTTGTGCGGCCTTCATTCGTGCTTTGATTTGATCAAACCTTTCCGACATTTCTTGTATGACTACAAGACTTCCTAATTCCTTCTGTCCAATCTCACCGCAACAAACCGGGGTCCTGCATCTTCTCACATACAACATTTCGTAAGGTGGCATGCCTATCGTCGTGTGATGACTGTTGTTGTAGGAGAATTCGGCTAACGGCAACTGCCACCGAAGTTGATAATACAAGCACGAAGCATATCCTCCAGCGTTTGAATGGTCCTTTCAGACTGACCATCCGTTTGCGGGAGGTATGCTGTGCCGATATTAAGTCTCGTGCCCATCGCCTCGTGAAATATTTTCCAGAACCTCGATGTGAATCGTGTGTCCCAGTCAGATACAATCGTTAAAGGCATCCCATGTCGCGCTACTACTTCATTAATAAATACTTCCGCTAACCTTTCCGACGAGAACGTCTCGCGAATAGGTAGGAAATGAGCGCTCTTCATTAAACGGTCCACAATTACCCAAATGGTGTCATGACCTTTAGCTGTGCGAGGTAGCTTGGTTATGAAGTCCATGGTAATGTGTTCCCACTTCTATTCCGGTATATCTAGAGGTTGAATCTTCCCATATGGTTTCTGGTGTTTGGACTTCACTTGTGAGCAGGTCAGGCACTTGCTCACGTATTTCGTCACCTCATGTTTCATTTCAGGCCACCGGTATTCCCTTTTTAGATCCTAGTACATTTTGTTGGTACCAGGATGGATAGAGTAACGAGACTTATGAGCCTCATCCAGGATCTTGGTCCTAAGCTCGCCACCCATAGGTATCCATATCCGGCCAAAACGTGTCCTAACACTAAGGGTGTTATATTCCAACTTGTCCTGTTGGCCAACCATTCTTTCCTTCTTCATGTTTTCCTCTTTAAGTGATTCATCTTGAGCCTTTTCAACTTCACTCATCACATCCAATGTTACCACCAACTGGCAAGCTTTCACTCTAATAGGAGCACGCACATCCTTTCGGCTTAAAGCGTCAGCCACCACGTTCGCCTTTCCAAGATGGTATATGATTTCACAACTATAGTCCTTCAAAAGTTCCAACCATCGCCTCTATCTCATATTCAGCTCCTTTTGTTCGAAGAAGTACTTCAAACTTTTATGATCGGAGTATATAGTAAACTTCACCTCGTAGAGATAGTGCCTCCAGATTTTCAATGCAAACACAACGGCAGCAAGTTCCAAGTCATGAGTCAGATAGTTGACTTCGTGAACTTTCAACTGCTGCGACGCATACGCGATTACTCTCCCGCGTTGCATCAGCATGCACCCCAATCCCTGACCCGAAGCGTCAGAGTATACCACCAAGTCTTCATTGCCCTCGGGAAGGGCCAAGACTGGAGCTTGGGTTAGCTTCTACTTCAGTTCCTTAAATGCTTCTTCCTGGGTCAAACCCTATTCGTATTTTACCTCCTTCCGTGTCAACTTTGTCAATGGCGAAGCTATTTTCGAGAAATCCTGAATGAATCTCCGATAGTAGCCTGCTAACCCTAAGAAACTCCAGATTTCAGTTGGGGTCTTAGGAATATCCTAATCTCTTACCGTCATTATCTTTGCCGGCTCGACCATAATGCCGCTCGGGTTAATGACGTGACCTAGGAATTAGACTTCCCTAAGCCAGAACATGCATTTGGAGAACTTAGCATACAACTTCTCCTTCTTTAGAGCTTCCAACACTTCCTTCAAGTGACATGCGTGATCACCCTCATTCTTGGAGTAGATGAGGATATCATCGATGAACACAATTACCGATCGGTCCAGCATTGGTCGACACACCCTATTCATTAAATCCATGAACGTTGCGGGGGCATTCGTCAATCCGAAGGACATTACGCGGAACTCGAAATGTGCATAACGCGTGCGAAACACGGTTTTCGGTATGTCTTCTTCCTTCACCTTCAACTGATGGTACCCGGATCGAAGGTCGATTTTTGAGAACCAACTTGCGCCCTGTAATTGATCAAACAGGTCGTCGATCCTTGGTAGAGGGTACTTGTTCTTCACTGTACGTTTGTTCAACTCGCGATAATCAATACACATTCTCATCGAACCATCCTTCTTCTTCAAAAACAACACCGAGGCACCCCAAGGTGAGATGCTCGGTTGGATAATACCTTTCTCAAGTAGTTCATCTAATTGTGCCATTAGTTCTTTCATCTCCACTGGTGCTAGTCGATATGGAGCCTTAGCCACGGGCTGGACATCTGGTACTAAGTCGATCCGGAACTCAATCTCTCTGTCGGGTGGTATCCCAGGCAAATCCTCTAGAAACACCTCCGGGTACTCGATCGTCCAGTTCCTTCACTTCCTTGCACTTGTCAATTACGTAAACCAGATAAGCCTCGCATCCGCGCCTCATATTCTGTTGCCTTAATCATCGAGATGATGTTGGGCATCGGGGCGTCTTGATCTCCAAAAATCTCGACTTCGCTACCATCCGGAGCCTTGAGTCGGATTATTTTTCGTTTGCATATAATCTGCGCTTCATTGGAAGTTAGCCAATCCATACCCAAAACTACATCAAACCCACCCAAAACCATAACGAGCAGCCTGATGGGGAATCTATGGCCTTATATTTTGATCATGGAATTGTCAACTACTTTAGTCACTCTCGCAGTTCTACCCTCAGCGGTTTCTACGCTAAAGGCCCTTTCTAGCTTACTTACAGTGTACTTCTCTCGTTTACAAAAAGTTACAGATATAAAACTCTTACTGGCACCCGAATCAAATAAAACAGATACGAAAGTGTTGTCAAGGATAAACGTACCTGACGCCACATCGGGGTCCACCCTGGCCTGTTCTTGCGTCAGTGCATACGCTCGAGTCTTCGCTCGGGGCCTCTCTTCTTTCCTTTCCGGGCCTTTTCCTTTTCCGGCTTTACCCTTCCTTGGCTTAGTGCATTCTCGCCTCATGTGGCCACTTTCGCCACAATTGTAGCACTTAAAGCCCTGTGTGCATTCCCGGGAGTAGTGCCCGGTCTTGCCACACTTGTATCACAGATTTGACCCTAGCCTGCATTCACCTGCATGCCTTCCTCCACATTTCCCATAGACCGCTATCTCGCCTACCCTGGCCTGCTTGTCCCGAGCCCCAAATAACTTTCCACCCGATCACTTAGCAGGAAAACTCAGCTTCTTCTTGGGCTCATCAATGGCAATGACATTCAGCGCCAGATCATCAAATACCATGCCACTCTGTTCTACTACCGAATCATAGGTAGTAGGGGTGTTCGCTTTAACATAAGTGCGGACCTTGTCCAGCAACCCTTGAATGTAGCAAGCGATCTTCCTCTCTTCAGTAGTGATAAGATGTGGCACCAGACGTGCCAGTTCATTGAACCGTGTGGTATACTGCCTGTGGGTCATGCTTCCAGCCTTAATTCCCAGAAATTCCCTCTCCACCTTCTCGATCTCATTCCTTGGATAGAAATTCTTGATCACCAGAGTCTTTAGATCATTCCACATCATTGCGTCAACAACCTCGTCCCCCTTAGCTTGACGCATACCTTCCCACCAATGAGATGCTTCCTCCCTCAAGGAGTTAGCAGCAAACTTCACAACTTGATCCGCTCGGCATTCGCTCAGACGAATGGCAGCTTCCATACGGATCACCCAATCAAACGTAGCCACCGCGTCTTTCTTCCCAGTCAAGACCGACGGGTCACATGCCTTAAAGGACTTATAGTCATAACTGCGAGTAGGCGGTGCGTTGTTAGTTTCATTGTTTAGGGCACCAGTTGTCGTGTTAGACCCACCCGCCTCACTAGCCTTCTTCAACGCTTCTGCCAATAGATCTGGCAAAGAAGCCTTCATCAACTCAGTGAATTCGCGTGCCAGGGCTACTTTCACTTCCGGTTCGAAAGTGAAATGTTGTTCTTCGACATGAGTCGGCTCAGTCCCGCGCACCCTAACCTCTGGTTCAGTGTAAACACTTCCCTCTTCGCTGTACTCTTGGCGCGCAGGGTCCTACCGCGCCCACCATTACGACCACCGGTACGACCCCCACCACGCCTTCCGTTTCCTCTTCTTGTCATTTCATTCCTAAGACAAGGAATCCAATGTCATCACGCTAGTTAATAAATAGAATTCAACAAGTACTGTAAGATGTTAATATACACCGGCCATCTGCAATTAACCATTACACTACCTCTCGATTTCCATTTGACCACCTTTGTGATTCCATTAGAACATAAGTCCTAACCTAACACTTCTAAGGCATACTATATATGTTAATATATATACTACCTTCATACCTGATGATGTGGCTCGAGTTATCCGTACTGGGAGTGTCTAAATCTCTCAAACTATTGCTTTGATACCAACTTGTAAGGCCCCAAACCCTGGCGGCCTCACGTGTTGGATTACTCATTCACAAATAGTTCTTAAACTTGAATATCAAATAACACAGCGGAAAATTTCATTTAAAAAATAACATAACATTGTTCAACATGCGGAAGCGTAAACATTGTCTAAACATAACATAAACGTAATCAAAACATAACGGGATGCCAGTCTTCATAATCAGCCGAGTAACTCTTCATCGCAAGCCAAGAATCACCGTCCATCCTCATAACCTGCCTTAACCTGAATATGCATACTAAAAGGTCAGCTACGCTGGTGAGTTCTTGCTTTTAGATAAAACATTTACTTCAAATATTTTCCAAAAACATATTATTTAACTTCATTAATAAAAGCGTACAAAAACATGCAATAACATAACATAACCTCTTAACATAACATCATAACATAAGTAAACATGAATCAAATCTGCGCCTTCTCGTAACCGTCAAATCCATACATAGCATACCAGCAGATGAACTTAAGGCTCGTTACCTCTAAGTCATCCATCACCCAGGTCTCCTAAGGCTCGTTACCTCTGGGAAGACCAAACATACATATAAGTGGAGAAATATAAGGCTCGTTACCTCTAGACCATTTCACTAAACTTCAAGCACGACATCACAAGGATGGCACGTACCAAACTTCAAGCACGATTACCCCGCGAGGTAAATCGCACCAACTTCAAGGATCACGGTAATCCCCTTGGTGACCGTCATCACCCCAGTTGTACAACAGTTAGCCAGCCACATAGGCCCCTAAAAGGTAAGGCACATAACATACATCCCATACCCATAACCTCAATTCCCAAAGGAACAATGGCAGATTCGTTTGTTTGTGACTTTCGTAAACATTCACTCCTTTTACTTCAAAACTTCAGTCAAAGCATTCGTACATTTATTAAAAATCATTCATTCATTCGTAAACACATAGTAAACTTCTTTTGGCAAAATATTTCATAAACACTTCATTCATAACTCTTCCTTCCAAAACATCGTTCATAAACATCGTTTCATAAAACGTCACATACATCATTCATAGACATCGTTTTATAAAACAGTCACATCGTCACGTATGCACACCAGCCCAAAAATATTATTTAAAACATTTAAAAGATGGCTTCTAGAACTCACCTGATAAGCTAGTCTCGTTGCCCCAGTCGAAGGCCCAACAACGTCACGTTCGATCTAAATTGGGTAGTTAATGTCACACCCCGGGTTTAGCCCACCCGGGCGTGCGACCACCGGTTGGTACCTGTTTCTATATTTTATCTCATCAGAGATTTATAAACACAGCAGAATATTTTCATAACTCAGGATCTTTTCAAAAGACGGGGAATCTCCCGTTTCATTTCATTTCATAACAGGGATAAACCCTGACATTGTACACAAACGTTTAATTTACAAAACCAAGGTTTTACATGAGTCATTTCTTTCAACTGATGTCTAGGGTGGACGTTCCCTTTTTCATGACATCATTTTCTTTGTCATCATATGGCTAATCAAATCAATTCACCCTTGGTTACCTGTAAAAACATTTGAAAATATTTTATCAGCATAAACTGGTGAATACAAGTATATTGGAAATCATAATCTGACAAGCGTGAATAGATAGAACAATTTGCCCATAGCTTCTGGTCAATTTACACAGTCAACGGACTAACCACCAGCCACACCAGGGACCTTGGATATATTTTTATGTCTATCTGCCTTACGCTTTCGATGATGGGCTTTACAACAACCAAGGGTTCAACCCCTAGCCCTGTTACAACGTCTCATCTGTAACACGTGTATATATACGTGACTCTATGGGCTGACTGCTATATAGTAAATCACCTTATGCAACGAATGGTTGTATTAATTTATTGAAGTCAGAATATAATCAAAACCATTTTCTGTTTTGAAATCATTTTATAAAAATACAAGTATTCACCTTGACAGAGGTTGGACTTAGGAATCTTCTAGAGTGAGTACCCTAGTGGGCAGCGTCTCTGCTTAAGAACTTTGCTTGGTTTCTCCAAATGAGCGTTTCCTAGATTCTCGGTTTTCTCCTAAGCTAACCGGTACTTCCGAAACTTAAACGTACAAGCGGGAATGGATTTATGAGAGTGGGATATCAGTTTTGAACTTAAAAGTTTGGAATTTGGATGTGAGAATGGCTTAAACTCGACATTGCTATTTATAGTGTAAAATTGTGGCTGTGACGGACCGTTACGGATGGTGACGGTTCGTCACCTCTTGGATCGTAACGGACCGTTACCGATGGTGACGGTCCGTCACCGCTCTAGGGTTGCGGAGTCAGATGACACGCGTCAGAGTCCGGATGAATTGCGACGTGACGGACCGTTACGGAGCCATGACGGTCTGTCATAGGGTTTACACGCAACAGATTCCAGCCATTAGTCACCGGACACGTGGCGCACCCTCATTACATGCGTGGCCAACCCGTAACGGACCGTTACGGGCTGTGACAGTCCGTTACCGCCCGAATTTTCAAATTTTTCACTTTTGGTCCTTGTTCTTTTATATAATTATACTTCTAGTCCCTTGATCGCTTTGTCAAGGTCAATCAAAAACATTTATAAAAACTACTACTTATCTACCTTGGACTGTAGACAGGGAAGTAGGGTTGTCGAATCCACAGGGAATCAGTGGAAAGTAAAATTGCTTAGATTAGTAAATTCTAATTAAAACACAGATCAAATAAAGATGTAACTCCCTCCCAAACTTCAGGTTCTAGGTTTCACATACAATCTAGTTATTCAGTTTAGACACCACATAGACATAGTGCTAGAAAATCAGTTGAATCAATAATTGAAAACAGATTCTTTGTCAGAAAACCTGTGCAACTAGTTTGTCATAACCAGTATAATCCAATTACCCAATTAATAAGTGTCAAGCTACCCACTTTAGTCACCCAACCCTGCTACTAAGTTTTGTCATCAACCGAACAAGATTGTAAAGCAAGCAAACTCAAAACACATATATAAAACTGTATAATTCTACCGACACATCAATCTATCAAGCTATTGTCAGAAGCTAACAAGATCCAAACATTCAAACAACTGAATAAAATACAAAACCTATACGAACCATACTCCAGGAGGAAGCCACACGCAGCTTAGCCACGCATGCTTGTCAAACACGCGAGCATAGCTTCAATCTTTGATCCGGAACTGTCTCTCCTTCTCAAAATCGCCCTAGCCTTCTTCAAATTCGTCTGATTGCAAGATTATTGCGAATTAGGGTTGGATTTGCTTAAATATGGAAATTAGGGCTTTTTGCTGATTCGGAGGCCCCTCGCGTACCGCGAGACTTTCTGGGCCAGTCCTTCGCGTACCGCGATGGACAATTTAGTCGGGCGCCATTCTCCTCTTCCTCGCGTACCGCGAGAAGTTCATCTCATGGTCTTCGCGTACCGCGAGACAACACTTTTCCAAGAAAGTTTATTATTTTTACACTTTCACCCCTGTACTTTCGTGCCTTCTCAATTATGCTTCGTTATCCGCTCAATTAGCACATAATACCTGTAATAGACACAAATACAAATACCAACATAAAACCGACTCGATATACAAAGTAAAACGCATAAAACTATACAAAACCAACACTTAAACATGGGATATTTAACCTTACATCACATCCCCACACTTGACCTTTTTCGTCCCGAAAAAGAATAATGCAATGGAATCATAATCGGAAAACTTGCAACTTACACTTTCATTTTACACAGCACAAATATCATAACATGTTAATTGTAACAATAGGTATTTTGATCCGATTAAACCCAACCACCGACTCTTATGCCCCCAATTCTGTGATCTATGTATTACACATTACCAAGCATACAGTCTATCTATGGGTCTCACACTCAGAAAGCTACAGTTCAGTCTAATCCCATCTCAAGGTCATGTTTAAGCACGGGATAAACCTTATAGATTTTCCCACCTCAATAAACACTAATCTATAAGTTTTAAAAATCAAGTGAAAGATGGAATGATGGATGAATGATGTGAGCTTTTATTAATTTTCTATGAATAAACCTAACCTAGTGGTGTTTCAATCAAGCTGGAACTCGACGTGTGACACATAGGCTTCAGTTTTTAAGCAATGAAGTTCATAACTCAACTTAGAGGCGTTTCAACCAGTTTTCCATCCCAGAAGGTAACACATAAGTCAAATCAGACATCTATGATTGATCACTTAAATCCCGCCCATGGATGTTTCAACCAAGTTGCTATCCCGGAGGGTAACACATAGGCAGAACTCAAGTTCTCAATATAATTAATTAAGCTCATGAAAGATGTGGATTATGGAATGCGGGCGCCACTAACTTTCGGATTTATTTTCATAAAAAGAAAGCAGTGTGCCAAAGATTTCAAAAACTTAGAAATTATTGTTTATAAAGGTACCTATCACCCTATGTTGACAGTTTCAACCTTACCGACACCCCTAAGATGAGAACCCACAAGATATCCTGAATTAATATTTCAATTAAGCCTAGATTCACTATCAGGATGTTTAAGCTCTTAAGTCGGTTGGGCCTACCAAAACGTTACAAATTAGACATGTTTGATTATCTTTATTATTCAATTAAATTCCGCACGCAAATTCTCGATTGTACTATCATTTTCCATTTAATTGCAAAAATTCTAATCCAGGACATTTTTGAAATTTTTTTTTTAATTTTTATGATTTTTCTGATTTTATAACTCAAAATACAGACTCAAATACAGACCTGGACTAAGGTCTCCCCTCCCCACACTTAAACTCTACATTGTCCTCAATGTAGGAAGAGCGACTCAAAAAATAAAAAATGAAATAAAAATACAAAAATAAAAAGAAAACTTAGCTGGTTACGATCGTATAGCATTTCATTCGCGATCGTCTGCTACACAGATGCAAGTGGTTTGCCTTGTACAAAAGAAAGTTCCAAGTCGGAAATCACTACCCGAATGGAGATTGCGTACGGGCGGATCATTCAAAACCTGCAAAATTAAGCTCAAACAAAACCCACAGCATCATATCGACTCAATATCAAGACTCAATTACAAAAATAAAAGACCCGACGGACTCAAACGACTCAAAAATAAAAAAATAAAAAAAAACAAAAAATTTAGGGTTTCAGGGTGCCTCGTGTACCGCGAGAACCCAAGGAGAACTCCCTCGCGTACCGCGAGGAGTGGAAACTTGACCCGGCCTTTGACTTTTGTCTCTCGCGTACCGCAAAGAATTGACAGAACTCATCTCGCATACCGCGAGGACCTCTTGTTGACAGAAAGTTTTTGGCATTTTTTTTAACTTAGAAAATTTTTCAACTCAAACCCAATTTTATTCAAATCCTCCAAAAACTTGCACACGCACCCAACTGCACCCCACGTACATGATAACCTACGGGACTTCCCCACACTTGACTGGTTCAAACACTAAAACACACAAAAATAAGATAAAATCGTAACTCACTTTCGTAGGAATCACGGATGCATTTAGCGTATGCATCAAGCCTTTAAACCCCTCGGTAGCCCGAGTGGACGAGTTGAGTCTCGTGAGGGTTTCTAGGAAACATACCCACAAAGTTCATTTAACTAGACAGGAAAATAAACTAACTAACCTTAGGCTGCCTCCCAAGAGCGCTAAGTTTAACATCTTCAGCCAGACGCGGTGTACCTTCTGAAGTCATGGTGGTCGGGTGGGATGCTTGCAATCCTCCTTCCCCACACTTAAGTTCCACTCATCATCGAATTTCCTCCATGCTTGCACAAACAAAGCAAAAAGTTCCCGCTCTGCATCTTGAACTTGCGGTTTCTTCCCTTTCCGCCTTCTCTTTCTGACCCTCTTCTTTTTCCCAGTATCCGGAGTCTCACCACTCTTCTGCTCAGCTAACCTGTCACTCATAAAACAAGCATTCTTGACAGGGTGATTCACCTTTTCAGGTGATCCACACTTGTTAGCTTTTGAGTTCGGTAAGTTTGAAAATATCTTAAGACTCATTTTCTGAGCCCCAAATCTCATTCTCACCGTTCCCTCAGCACAGTTAATATCTGCGTGAGCAGTGGCCAAGAATGGTCTACCCAAAATGATAGTTGGTTCGGTGTTCTTGACACAATCCAACACCAAGAAATCTACCGGGTAGTAAAACTCCTTCACCTTCACAATCACATCCTTTACAATCCCCCGAGGATGTGCGGGAGTCTGATCAGCCAACACCACAGTGGTGTCAACTCTCTATAATGGACCAAATTCATGCTGATCATACAGACTCCCTGGTATTATACTAACAGATGCTCCAAGATCCAGCAACGCTTTATCCAGTTTAATTTCACCTATTTGTATAGAAATAATAGGTGCCCCTGGATCTTGGTGTTTCGGGGGAAGGGTACCCGTAAACACGGCATTCACACTAACACTTAGGTTTACCTGTTCAGGACATTTATGCCGTCGTTTTCAGTTACACAAACCTTTTAGACATTCAACACTATCAGGATCTTGTTTAAGCGTATTTAAAAATAGTGAGTTAATTTTACGCTTTTCAAACTTTTCCCAACGTTCATCCTGTGTTGGATCTTTTTCTTTTAAAATGGGTTTGATTCCAGAATTTTGAGGTGGGATTTTTACATGTTTATTCACATTTTCAGTTTTCAATTTATTTTGTGACATAAAATCCTGATTAAAGTCAGACTCAGATTTACTGTATTCCACCGGCTGTAAAAGGAGTGCCGGTTCACAAGCAGGAAGTTCAAATGTAGAATTGAAACTTATAGCATTTAGATGTGCACTGTTGGTGGTTTCGGAACTTGAGGATTGATGTGCACTGCAAGGCTTACCTACCTCATTGATGAGGCCTCCAACAATCTCGGTCAAGTGAGCAACTTGATCTATCAAAGTTTGATGATGCCTTGCCTGGTTCTCTTGTTGTTTCACCACTTCATGGACCGCTTTGGCCAGCTCTACCGTATCTGACCGGATGGCATCCAGTTCAGCATGACAGTTGTCTCGTTCAGGTGGCCTGCTCGGGTGGTAGTCTTGATTGTAATCCTCCTAATAGCTTTGATACTCAGGACCACCACCATATTTATTGTTCCTTGGGCAGTCTTGAGCCCAGTGGCCAGTGATGCAACAGTTATTGCACGGCTCATATGTGACATCCGGCAATTTCAGGTTAACTCCGTTAACTCAAACACGTTATCTCAAACAGTTATTCATTCAAACAGTTATGCATTCAAACTCAGTTACCTCGAACAGTCACACATGCATCACATTTAATTAGGATTAATTAGATGTGTCAGTTCGCACAAACACTCACGCATCGGTAAATTGTAGAATTACCGGATCACACACGAGTCGAACCCGGAACGTTGGTGATAAATTAATTAATAATAATTCAAGCAATAAATAATTTATAATTAATATAAATTATGTGTGTTACGTGCTACGTGAATTATCTGTGAATTACGTGAACGTTCGTTTAATCGCGTAGATTTGCCGGACTGCTTATTTATCTGCTATTTTTTTTTATAAAGTTAGAATTTTATAAAATAAATTAGTAGAAGAATTATTATTGTTAATTGGTTAAAGTTATTTAAAAGCCCGTAAATACCCAAACCCGTTAGTAGAAGCCCGTACAAGATTTATAAAAAGAATTTTATAAAAATTTAACCTAAAACTACTCTCTCTCTCTCATCTCTGCCGTCTCTCTCTCTCTCACCCTCTCTCACGAAATCAAACCTGCAACCAAGCAAGGATCACTCATTCAAGCTTAAATCTTGGATCTAAACGCGTATTCGGAATCCTTGTTGCGTTTCTAACATCCACACGTAAGTCGTTTCACCCGATTTGAATTCCTTTTAATTATTACAGTTAGATCAGACCCTAAATCCATCCGAACATGATGATTTTCATAATAAAGTTGCAAGCTTGATTGATATTTGTTGAATATTGTTGATTTATGATGTTTTACTAAACCAGAGTGTTATTGGATTGTTTAATTGTTGAATATTGATACTGGTAATGTTATAATGGTCTAGAACATGCTTAAAGTCGAAAACTTGTTTGATGAAATCGTTGGATTGCATGAGAAACGGCTAACCCTAATTTCCTTGTTTATTTTGCTGAGATTTAGACCGCTCGCGTACCGCGAGAGCCTTCGGACCATTCTCTCGCGTACCGCGGGAGACAAAATAGTCGGGACTGGTTTTTGGTTCTCTCGCGTACCGCGAGGAACCTGGATCAATTATCTCGCGTACCGCGAGGGACAAGTCAACCGGGCGAGTTCCTGAAACATCTCGCGTACCGCGAGGGAGACCCCTCTCCTCTCTCGCGTACCGCGAGGGACCTCTCTTAACAGAAAGTTATTTTCATTTTTCAGTTTGTCAACCATTCACTCGTTTCGATTTCTATAGCTTTATGATGATGGAATTGTATAATATATGACTTGATAACATGTGTAAACTTGTTAGTTGAACATAAAACGCGCATGCTCATCATAGGTTGCTAAAAATAGAAACATTATCGGAAACCGAGTCAAACATGTTAAGTAGGATAGAGTTATTGCATGATGTGGTGATTGCTATGTGCTACTTGAATTGAAACATACAAGCATATGATAACGATGATGTAAAACCCGAACATGTTTACTATTAATAGAAACTTACTAATTATGGAAACCTGCTATTAATGGAAACATGCTATCTTGCTAGAACAAATAGGATTTGTTGCTACGTGCTATCGTATGATCTATTGTGTGCTATGTGTTAGTATGCAACTCAAACATTAAAACACAAACGTGTCACCAACGGGTCGTCGTGTCAAACTCGAGTCAAACTTGCAAACCTTTTTCTAAAACACTTAAACAATAGTATTGTTTGGATACTAAGGGTTTATATCAACTTGCACGAACACGCACTTATAGACTATGAATTATAGGTGGCAGTTAGAGGTTCAGCTGTTTTTCTTAGCTTTCATACTTGCATTCACATACTAAGGTGAGTTTCATAACCCCTACTTTTACTATTTTTCCTTTTGGGGGAGAAAACATGCTTTCGAACATTTCAAACATTTTAGATTTTGTATTACTGTTTTACCGCTTGCGTACTGAAAGTGCACAAACATACCAAACAAGTCCTTACATCTCGAACCGTTAGTATTGGATTATAGCGAGGGAATTTTGAGTAGTACTACTGGGTTTTGACAAAGCCCCACCCGAGTTAGTCGCTCTAACTATGATTGGAGGTCAACGGGTGTAAAATTTGCCTAAACATTAGCCAGTGTTCGGTAGACATGGCTGGAGGCATTCAAACATACAAACAGTCAGCTTCGGTTGCGAACGCTTAAAGTAGCAATGCATTAGACTAGCTATCTATCGGTAAACAATAATTACTTTATCTGGCAACATTGGTTATTTGACCAACATTGAGCATGGGATGCTTGCGTTAAACATTTGGTTTTTACTTACATTACTTTATGAACTCACCAACCATTGTGTTGACACTTTTTAGCGTGTTTTTCTCAGGTCAATAAGGTATACAAGCACGAGCATAGGACATGCATGGAGTCCATCATTATCAAACATTTAATTTATTGCTTTACTTTAAACTGCATGGTTTTGGGCGCCTTGTTTTGCGCAACTTACTTTACTTGCATTTGGTTATTGTTTTACGCTTCCGCAACGTTTTCAAACTTGACTTTTGTTGACTCGTGACTATGAGCAGCATTAGTGTTTATTTACATTCATATAGTGGTCGTTCCGTGTAACTAATGACTGAGATCCTGGTGTGTCACCTTCCCAAACGGTAAAACTCCGTTAGTGGAATTTGGGGGTGTGACATCATAGTAGTATTGGTCATCAATATAATTCCTATCCATGCCGACCTGCACAAGTAGCACACCCAAGTAGTTCCGAACAAAGAAATAAAACTAAAAAAATAAAATAGAAGAAAATATTTTTGGGGTTTTTGTTCTAAAGAATTAAAAGCAATAAAAATCTTTTTGGTTTTTTTTTTTTTGTTAAGAATCAAAATCAACTAAACTAGAAAAATCAACTAAACTAAAGCAATAAAACTAAGCGCACCGATTCCCCGGCAACGGCGCCATTTTGATCGCTTTGTCAAGGTCAATCAAAAACATTTATAAAAACTACTACTTATCTACCTTGGACTGTAGACAGGGAAGTAGGGTTGTCGAATCCACAGGGAATCAGTGGAAAGTAAAATTGCTTAGATTAGTAAATTCTAATTAAAACACAGATCAAATAAAGATGTAACTCCCTCCCAAACTTCAGGTTCTAGGTTTCACATACAATCCAGTTATTCAGTTTAGACACCACATAGACATAGCGCTGGAAAACCAGTTGAATCAATAATTAAAAATAGATTCTTTGTCAGAAAACCTGTGCAACTAGTTTGTCATAACTAGTATAATCCAATTACCCAATTAATAAGTGTCAAGCTACCCACTTTAATCACCCAACCCTTTTGTCATCAACCGAACAAGATTGTAAAGCAAGCAAACTCAAAACACATATATAAAACTGTATAATTCTACCGACACATCAATCTATCAAGCTATTGTCAGAAGCTAACAAGATCCAAACATTCAAACAACTGAATAAAACACAAAACCTATACGAACCATCCGCCGGGAGGAAGCCACACGCAGCTTAGCCACGCATGCTTGTCAAACACGCGAGCATAGCTTCAATCTTTGATCCGGAACTGTCTCTCCTTCTCAAAATCGCCCTAGCCTTCTTCAAATTCGTCTGATTGCAAGATTATTGCGAATTAGGGTTGGATTTGCTTAAATATGGAAATTAGGGCTTTTTGCTGATTCGGAGGCCCCTCGCGTACCGCGAGACTTTCTGGGCCAGTCCTTCGCGTACCGCGATGGACAATTTAGTCGGGCGCCATTCTCCTCTTCCTCGCGTACCGCGAGAGGTTCATCTCATGGTCTTCGCGTACCGCGAGACAACACTTTTCCAAGAAAGTTTATTATTTTTACACTTTCACCCCCTGTACTTTCATGCCTTCTCAATTATGCTTCGTTATCCGCTCAATTAGCACATAATACCTGTAATAGACACAAATACAAATACCAACATAAAACCGACTCGATATACAAAGTAAAACGCATAAAACTATACAAAACCGACACTTAATGTCACACCCCAACCGATGGCGGAATACGTCGGGACGTGGCATGGAGACTCTTCGTGAGCACAAGGTTTGCTAAGGTTGTAATAAGTTAAACATCTCGATTAAATTCAAACTCAAACCAAATAAGATTCAACAAGTACATGAAAATAGAAACACAAAATGAGTTCTTTTGTTTAAATATTAGACTAGGTCCACATCTTATATGAAGCATGTTTTTGATTGATCTCAAGTGTTTGTACCTGAAACATGGTTAAAACAAAGTCAACTAAAAAGTTGGTGAGCATACACAGGTTTTGACTCTAAGTAGTATCATAGTGTTATGTGTATACAATCCATACAATTCACGGTTAATAAGGCAAATATGGAGAGTTACTATTGTGAAACCAGAATGTACAATCAAACCTTTGTAACTAGCATGTAAAACCAAAGTGTGTTGTCGGTAACAATCACCCTACCTGGGTGGGTTTGTCAGACTCAATAGATCTATCATTGTTAACCGTTGGCTTGTGTAGTTAATGATTGCACTTGTAATAGCATATAAGTAGTTTGCACACCTAGTACTCAAGCGTAATGCACAAATTTGTACACATGAATGTAGGGTGGAATTGTATTGTGTAGTTTTGTAAACATTGTGTGTTTGTACTCATGTTCCACCCCAAAAATGTAAATAGTGTAATAAGGGGGCTATGTAAACTCACTTGTATAGATGGTGTAGATAGCGCGATCGATTGGTAGCAAAAGTGATATGTAAATCACAAGATCAACCTAGAGTGAGAATTGTATGATTTTGAATTAATAGCGTGTATGAAGTTCGAGTCATGGTCGAATGTTTAATGGTTTGATGTGTGTGGATTGGTACCAAGGTTGGGTCATCTTAGATGATAGGGTCAAAAAGTTTGATGGTTAAATTTGTAAATCCATAGTGTATATGAAAAGAATGGTGTATGTCTTGAAATAATAATTTTTGAGATTTTAAATAAATGATTCTTTTAAAATCTTTCACACTTAAAGTATTGTCAAAAGAATATATAAAAATAGTTTTACAAACTTTTATTTGGTTTTACTTCCGCAAGGATTGAATGAAAAATGGTTTTGAAACTTCAAAATTTATAATTGGGTTTAAATAGTACTGCTTGTGTCTTGGGGTTTTATAAAAAGGATTTTTTTATAATGAAATTCGGTTTAAACAATTATATAAAAATAAATTTTTAAAAGAAAAATGAAACTGGTCAGAAGAGGCACGACCGTGCCAGAATGTGGGCGCGACCGTGCTCAGGCATGAGGCACGACCGCGGCTGGTCAGGAGACACGATCGTGTCCGGGTAAGAGGCACGACCGCGCTTGGGATTGAGCACGACCGTGTCTCGTTTTTCCAGAAAACAAAATCGGCTAAATCTTGTATTAAAACTGGTTAGATTCATGGGGCTTTCGAAGAATGGATGATTACGAACCAGGCTAGGCACTTTAATTCCATTGAGGTCGTGCCTAGGGTGGGTTTCGATTAAAACGTGTAGGTTTCGAACCCTAGGACCGATTCCCGTCGAATCTGATGTTGTAAGCCCCAATAGGGTTAGGGCTTTCCATCTATAGGAGAAAACGAAAGTGTGTGAGTGTTTTGTTACCTCAGTTAGTGTCGAATTGATGGGGTTCGACTAAACGAGGTCCGATTTGGGCTCCGGCGACTCCGGCGTTGTTTCCGGTGGAATTGGCGCTGGCAATTGCTTCAGGGGGATGCGTCTAACGTGCGAGAGAGTCTCTGCTGTGAATTGGTGTGATCAAATGATCGATTCGTCGAGTATTTATAGGGATTTTTGTGGCGTTCGATTTACCGCGGAATTGATTGAAATCGTGGGTGTTAAATTGGCTTTAAAGTCGTTAAAGTCGAATACGTGGGTAGAGGCGTGGAGAAATCGATCGGTTTGGGCCGTTACGAAAGAATTCTGCGTCATTTCTGTACGAGGCGCAACCGTGCCTAAATGAGGCGCGGCCGTGCTCAAGGTCTAAGCGCGACCGTGCTCGTGTAACGGCGCGACCGTGTTGGCTTGAATTTAGCGCGACCGTGCTTACGCAACGGCGCGACCGTGTTTACTTGTTCTTTGGTAAAAATACAAGGGTAGTCCCTGTAGTTTTGTAGTCCAAATGCTAGTTTGAGTATTTGTCAGTTTTGGTCCTCGGAGTTTGTGAATCAAGGAGGATTTACATTAGTTGCTATTGTAACAAGGTGAAATGTGTGTATGTACATATGTCACTAAGATAGTATTCCATTGTTATTGTATATGAGGGTAATAAATGCTGTGACGCGAGTTTTCGAAATGTAAAAGTGAAATGGAATTCGTCATTCATTGATCAGTATAAGCTATTAGGAAAAATGCGGATGTTACAGTATCCCCTAGTTGAGGGAATTTCGTCCCGAAATTTTAACTTGTTGCGGCCACTGAATCGGTAAAGAGGTGTGGATACTTGAGTTTCATTTGATCCTCACGTTCCCAAGTAAACTCAGGACCACGTTTGGATTCCCAACGAACTTTGACGATAGGGATTCGGCTTCGCTTGAGTTGCTTTACTTCGCGATCCATAATTTCCACAGGCTTCTCAACAAAGTGCATTGTCTTATCAATGCGTACATCGTCAAGAGGTATATGAAGATTTTCATCAGCAAGACACTTCTTGAGATTGGATACGTGAAATGTAGGGTGTACATTGCTAAGAGATGGAGGTAATTCGAGTCTGTAAGCTACTTTCCCAATCCTTTCAAGGATTTTGAATGGACCTACATAGCGAGGTGCTAGTTTGCCTTTCTTTCCAAACCGGATCACACCCTTCCAAGGAGACACCTTCAGAAGTACGAGGTCACCGACTTGGAATTCCAAGGGTTTTCGTCGCTTGTCGACATAGCTCTTCTGCCGACTCCTTGCTACTCGCATGTTGTCACGGATTTGAATGATCTTGTCGGAGGTTTCTTGGATTAACTCGGGGCCAGTGATTTGTGCTTCACCAATCTCATTCCAACAGATGGGGGAACGGCACTTGCGACCATAGAGAGCTTCAAATGGAGCCATATTGATACTGGTGTGGTAGCTGTTGTTGTAAGAGAACTCGATAAGGGATAAATGTGAATCCCAGTTGCCACCAAAATCAATAACGCAAGCTCTAAGCATGTCCTCGAGAGTCTGGATCGTTCGCTCGGTCAGACCATCAGTTTGGGGATGGTAAGCCGTGCTCAAATCCAATCGTGTACCGAGAGCAGTTTGGAGGGATTTCCAAAAGCGGGAGGTGAATCGAGCATCTCTATCGGAGATTATGTTTAGAGGGACACCGTGACGACTTACGATCTCATCGATGTAGATTCGGGCCAATTTCTCAACCCGATAGTCTTCGCGGATGGGTAAGAAGTGAGCAGATTTAGTTAGACGGTCAATGATCACCCAAATGCTATCATAACCACTAGAAGTGCGAGGGAGTTTAGTAATGAAATCCATAGCTAGATTCTCCCATTTCCACACTGGAATCTCTGGTTGTTCAAGCAAACCGGAAGGTCGTTGGTGCTCGGCTTTGACTTTTGAACATGTTAGACATTTTGCTACAAACAGGGCAATGTCTTTCTTCATTCCGGGCCACCAATATTGAAGGCGAAGATCTTGGTACATCTTATCCGTGCCCGGATGAATAGAATAGCGAGTCTTGTGTGCCTCGTTCATGAGAAATGTACGGAGATCATCACGGTCGGGGATCCAAATGCGATTCAAGTAATAGAGTAAGCCATTGGGTTTCGTTTCGAGCTGAAGTTCAACACCACATGACATTTCCTTGTACATGTTACCCTTAGTGACTGAGACGTGTTGAGCTTCAAGAATGCGGATTTGAATGTCGGTTTGAATTTTGACGCAATGAAGCATGATGTGTTCCTTACGACTTAAGGCATCGGCTACGACATTCGCTTTACCGGGATGGTAGCGAATCTCACAGTCATAGTCGCTGAGGAGTTCAACCCAACGTCGCTGCCTCATGTTGAGTTCTTTTTGGTTGAAGATGTGTTGGAGACTTTTGTGGTCGGTGAACACCACACATTTCGTGCCATAGAGATAATGTCTCCAAATCTTCAATGCAAATACGACAGCACCTAACTCGAGGTCGTGCGTCGTATAGTTCTTCTCATGGATTTTGAGTTGCCTTGACACATAAGCGATCACCTTGCCTCGTTGCATGAGAATGCAACCGAGACCTTGGTTGGATGCATCACAGTAAACAACTAGGTCACCGTTGCCATCCGGAAGAGTGAGAACGAGGGCATCGCACAACTTTTGCTTGAGGGTTTGAAAAGCTTCTTCCTGTTTCGGTCCCCACTCATAAGGTTTACCCTTGTGGGTTAAGGCAGTGAGAGGGATGGCAATCTTAGAGAAGTTTGAGATGAACCGTCGGTAATAACCGGCTAGTCCAAGAAATGAACGAACTTCGGTAGGAGATTTAGGAGCAATCCAATTTTTAACGGTTTCAATCTTGGCTGGGTCAACATGAATTCCCTTGTCGTTTACGACATGACCTAAGAATTGAACTTCTCTTAGCCAAAATTCACACTTGGAGAATTTGGCATATAGTTGTTCTTTCTTCAAAAGATCAAGGATCAATCTAAGATGTTGCTCATGATCCGTCTTCGTCTTGGAGTAGATTAAGATGTCGTCAATGAAGACGATCACGAATTTGTCAAGGTACGGTTTGCACACACGATTCATGAGGTCCATGAAAACGGCGGGTGCGTTGGTTAGCCCGAAAGGCATAACCATGAATTCGTAGTGACCGTATCTTGTTCGGAAGGCAGTCTATGGAATATCTTCCTCTTGTACGCGGAGTTGGTGATAACCAGATCGAAGATCAATCTTCGAGAAGCAAGTAGAACCCTGGAGTTGATCAAAAAGGTCATCAATTCTGGGCAGTGGGTAACGGTTCTTGATGGTAAGCTTGTTGAGTTCACGGTAGTCAATACACATGCGGAATGATCCATCCTTCTTCTTGACGAATAATACGGGTGCACCCCACGGTGAATGACTTGGACGGATAAAGCCTCTGTCGGAGAGCTCTTGAAGTTGGCTTGCAAGCGCTTGCATTTTAGAAGGTGCGAGTCGGTATGGAGATTTAGCCACTGGGTTAGCTACGGGTATAAGATCAATATGAAATTCCACTTGTCGGACGGGAGGAAGACCGGATAGATCTTCGGGGAACACTTCGGGAAAATCTCGAATGATGGGGATGTCTTGAACACTCTTCTTCTTATCATCTTTTTGCACAATATGGGCTAAGAAGGCCACGTACTTCTTTCGTAAGTACTTTTGGGTTGTAGTGCATGACATTAGTTTGAGTCCTTTGCAAGGCTTTTCACCAAAGACTCTCAACGTATCGCCCGATGGGAGAGGTATTCGGCATGGTGATCTGACAACCAATCCATGCCTATGATGATGTCAAAACTCCCTAATTGCATTGGTACGAGGTTGATTGGAAATGTGTGTTCATTGAGTTCTAGGGAGCAGTCACGAATGATGGAGTCAATAGTGATGGAGTTACCATCAGCTACTTCTACGGTGAAGGTTTTCGTTAGTTTGGATCGTGTTTTTGCAAGTAAGGGTTCAAAGTTAAACGACACAAAACTCTTATCGGCTCCGGTATCGAATAGTATAGATGCATATTGTTTATTGACAAGAAACGTACCGTTGACCACATCATTGTTGGCCTGAGCTTCATTGGCGTTAATGTTGAAAGCACGCCCACGAGCTCCGCCTTGGTTAGCATTGACAAGTCTTGGGCACCAGTTACGGAAATGGTTCGGGTTGCCACATTCAAAGCATGCACGTCCATTTGCAATGGCTGGAACCACTTGATTAGCCACTTGTTGGTTGTCCTGGTTGGTAAGTGTCTTGGCTCGACAGATATTGGCCGTATGGCCAAGTTTTCCACAGTGGTTGCAAAGGCGGCAAGGAACGTTTTGGGGATGGTGATAGTTGCAGGTGTTGCAAAGTGGGTAGCTTCCTCCATAAAGCTTCTTGACCGGGTTCTGAGCCATGGGTGCAACTTGGTTAACTGGGGTAGCTGGAGTGACCACAGCATAGTTTTTGGCCTTTCGTTTCCTATTGTTGCGGTATGGCTCAGTTTTGACTTCCTTGGCGTGTGCAGGAGGGGTTGTTGTGTCGGGGGTTTTCTTTGCACCTTTCCTAGTAAGTGTACCCGCCTTAACATGATTATCAGCTAGAGTGGCTGACAGGTGGATAGCATCTTCAAGGGTAGCAGGGTTTCCTCCTAACACAGTGTCTTGGATCTGCATGGGTAATCCACTGATGTATTTCTCAATAACCCGGGTCAGTGGTGTGACCATATGAGGCACAAGCAAGCTTAGTTCATGGAAACGAGTCGTGTAGGCCAAACTCTCTCCACTGTCTTGGGTAAGATCCCAAAACTCAGCCTCTAGCTTTTTCATTTCATTACGAGGACAGAACTTCTCGGTCATGAGCCGTTTCACTTCACTCCATGGTAAGGCCAATGCCACATCCACACCCCTGGTCCTTTTCTCACCATTCCACCAAGTGAGCGCCCGCTTTTGAAAGACGCTGGTGGCATATCAAACACGGAGGTTGTCAGGGCAGTCACTGTTGAGGAAGGTGTTTTCAATGTCACACCCCAACCGGCGGCGGAATACATCAGGGCGTGAAGCTGTGCAGACTGTTCATAGCTCATGGTTGCTAAAGTTTGAATAATTAAACATTCATTTTCATTACACGTAGCAAGTTCGTACAATACATAAGCAAAAGGTAGCGGTTACAAAATACAAATAGTTTTGATTAATTGCTAGGTCCAAGTCCTATATGTAGCAGCTTGTAATACTTCAAACATTGTCACCTGAAACATGGTTAAAAACAGAGTCAACTAAAAAGTTGGTGAGAATACATAGGTTTTTCGTGTCATGTAATAGAATATAGTGTTGTGTGCATACAATTCATACAAACATGGCAATTTAGGCATTTATGGAGAGCTACCATCGTGTGACCAGATAGTACAATTAAACCTTTGTAACTAGCATGCAAAACAAACGCGTGTTGGCAGTAATAGTCACCCTACCTGGGTGGGTTTGTCAGACTCAATAGATCTATCACTGTTTACTGTAGGCTATAAAATAGTTAATGATTGCACGTGAATGGCTAACTGCGCGTTGGTCTACACACCTAGTACTCAAGCACAAAGTTCAAAATTGCAACACATGATTGTAGGGTGGAATTGTAGTGTGTAGTTTTGTAAACATATAGATCGAACTCATGTTCCACCCCAAAAGTTTGTAAAATAGTAAAAGAGGGGCTATGTAACTCACTTGTGTTGGAGAGTGTAGTTTGCACAAAATCAACCAAAATACCAAGCGTGTTGTAGGTCGCTACGTTTGACCTATTGAATAAGGGTATAACACGTGTCATTGTTTGTGTTATTTTATGGCGAAAGTGCGTTCGTTGATGGTTTGTATGTTTAGGGTTGGTTTTTGAAATAACAAATAAATAATTTGTTTTATTTATCTATTTAGGATATTAAATAGTATCGATATATATATTTATTTAAATAAAATTTAAATAAATAATATTCGTTTAAGTTAAAAATACATATTCGTATAAATAGTTTATAAAAAATAATTATATAAAATTTTATTCACGATTTCATTGGTTTTGAAATTATCGGGAATTAATCGTTTCAGATTTCTAAATCAAAGATTTGGTTTTATAAATGATTCCCGAGTTCTGGGATTTTATAACATACTTTTTATAAATAAGTTTTGAGATTTAAATAAAATATGTTACATTAATTTTGAAAATAATAAAATTAAAGTTTCTGGTCAAGGAGCACGACCGTGCTCGCGAGAGGCACGACCGCGCTCGTTGCCGGGCGTGACCGTGTTGGTCTAAAACGCGCCCGTGGTCGAGTCAGAAGGTACTACATAGGTTCTGGACATAGAGCATGATCGTGCTCGTATCTGGCACGACCGCGTCTAGTGTTGGTTTTTGGTCAGGACTTGTTTGCTCGGTAAGCACGACCGGGTCTCCCTCGGACCACGACTGTGCTTGGTTGGGCACGATCGCGCTCAATGACGAGCGCGACCGTGTCGAGTCTTTTTCAGACTCAATTCGATCGATTCTTATATTAAATGCTTCTGTATTCATAGGGCTTTCATAGATTAGGTTTTTGCGAAGCTATTTACATAGTTTAATTGCATTTATATCGTGTCTAGATTGTAGCTCGAGTAAAAGTTTCATTTTCGGCTTTCTGGTTCAAAATCGGATTGATTGTGTGATGTAACTACGAATTAGCATAGGGCTTTCATTCTAGGGGTAGATATGAAGCTAATAACGCGTTACTTACTTGTTAAAATTGGGCAAATTAATGCAGTCGGCTACGGGTCTTGAAGTCGCGTTTCTCGGTGATCGATCGGACGTTCGGTGTGTTGTGAGCGTCGATTGAAGGCTTCGGAAGTTTGAATGGGTAAAAACGAAAGTGTAGGAAGTATGGATCTCGCTTTATAACAACGAATTTGCAAGGTTCGGTTGTGGTGTGAATGGGATTAAAGAAATGGCAAATTGGATGATGATGGAAGCGTGTTGCAGGTTAAAACCAGTCGAGTATGGTCTATAGCGCGAAAACCGGCTTTACCAGTTTAAAATTCTGCGAAATCCAGCGGGTATGGTGCGATTTGACTTCTGCAGAGACAAGTTGGTTCTTCAGCGCGACCGTGCCTGATTTAGGCGCGACCGTGCTTAGGTCTGCTGGCGCGACCGTGCCTAGTCCTAGGCGCGACCGTGCTTGCCTAGTTTTTGTAGTTTTTGAGTTTTGTCATTTTTAGTCGTCGAGGCTTGTGAGATAATGGTGTTTTTGTTTAATTTGCTAATGTAATAGAATAGTCCGTATATGTAACTGCATCATAGTTGTTGTACACGAATTGAAACTGAAATACTCGTTTATTGAAATTATACGATTACATGATGAAAATCAGAAATGTTACAGGGCAGTCACTGTTGAGGAAGGTGTTTTCAATGCCTTCAAACCATTGGAGGAGACCCGTAGCTCCTTCAGTGCCATAGAATTTGAGGGGATTACATGAATTGAAGTGTTTAAAGGTGCATTGTGGCGGGTTGGCACCACCACCACCTCCAGTATTGTTGTTGTTGGCTTGAGTGAGTTGGTCCACAAATTGGGTGAAAAGAGCAGCAAAATCGGTATTGTTGTTGTTGGTTGCGTTGGCACGACGGGGAGGCATGCTATAGATTTGAACAAAAAGAGATATAAGAATTTATGAAAGTTGTTTGAATGTGATAGGATATGAGAATAAATAAACATACGAGTTCATAGTTTAGATTGTATTCAAATAGTAACATGACCACTTGAATACTATGACATATTAGGGTGAATTCAAACCTTTATAACTTTCGAGGAGACGTGCTTTAGCCTATAAGTAAACACTCATCCCGGGAATTCCCAGGAAAGCATATGGATCCCTCGGTTGATTGGGATTTATATGAAATGCTTTTCTAGACAGAAAACCCAGAATACAGGTGTTACTCTTCCAGATTGCACGTGTCCCCTAATAATTAACAAAGTCTAAAACCCTAACGGATGTAAGAGAAAATGTTAATGGATCATTGCCTATGAGTATGATGTTCCACAAGTGATGATGACATAGGAGGGTATGAGACTTAGGATATGGGCAGGGTTATTGCTTATTTAGTTTATTATTTAGGCATACCTAATAAGTCATGAATTCTAACACTTTAGGCATCAAATAAACTAATACATAAAGCATTTCTTTTATGTAAAATTATCCTAATTTGTAGCAATCTTAAACAAATCTTGCAATATCTAACATATCTACTAATTCCCAATGCATATCTCCTGAAAATCCTACCACATCTAACCTAAAGTCAAACTCTACTAAATCTCCAAAATCAAACTTACGGTCCCTAGATGGAATCCAGGGAAAATCACGACACCATCCCCCTTCACCAATCGTTCTTCATCAGGCATTCTCCAACTCCAAGAACCATTGCATGTCCATTTCTATTCCATCTCTTATATCCATCTCTTATACCCATTCTTACACTTCTTATTCTCTCACAAGCAATCAAACACTCTCCATCAGCCCCTGAGTTCGAAGACAGCCTGCATACACTCCAGAAATTCGGATTTTTGGTGAAGAACAAGCAAGGATTCAAGCCAAGGTCATCCCATGTAAGCTACTACTCTATTCGCCATTCAATCTCTTGTATACACACCATCTTTATACACGATTTCTGTCCAAATCACATCCCTAACATTATCTTATATTCATCCTCGTTTTTGTTCTCATAGCTTGGAAGAAACACTCCAAGAATCGTCCCAAGTATTGACCACGTAAACAAGTAAGTACACTCGTTTGTTCCACCCGACCCATGTGGTTTTCCTTTCCAATTCGTTCATATAACCGGCCATGGATAGCCATATTCATGGGTGATGATATAACCACTGATGACTTGATCAAGACTTGGCATACACGTAGCTTTTGAAATCTTACAACCAAAAAGTAGAATTGCAAAACCCTAAAAATCGGATTTTAAACTATATAATCAAAAGCTAAGTTTTTAACTCCATCATAACCTTACTAAAGACCACTATTTGAATCTGAGATTACCCATTTAGAAGTCCAAACCATGCACAAACCTTCACCCGAAACGGTTTGTGCATGAGAAGCCTTGATCACTATTATCACCTTAAACGGTCAAATTATCGTTCCGTCCATATTTTCACTTAGCCCTTTGAAATCTAATTTATTCCAGAATTTAAACACTCTTGTTGGAGCCCCCAATCTTTCTAAACACCCAGCCCTTGTTAAGGTACGCAAACTACCCGAAAACCTTACGCTTATAAGCGTTATTTTATTTTACACCGTTGTAGGCACGTATGACCCCCTATATGTCCAAACCATTAAAAATACTAAATTTACAGATTACTAAGTTCCTAAAGCTGACTCATAACAACTTATGGCTCTAAACTTGAAAAGATATCAAAAACCATCGAAAACCGTTGTGAAACCGTCGAAAACGGGTTCCACAGTCTTATTTATTAAAAAATAACCTTTTCACCAACAAACTTACAAACTCAGAATTTTTCAAAAAGACACATGTCCCAAATAAAGAGTTTTCCAAAAAGAATCACTCAAAACGTTTACAAAACGACCGTACGATTTTGAAACGAGTCTTAGAGCCGTAAATTGGGAAAAAATAGTTAAACAACTCAGAAAATTATGAAACTTTACAGGAAACTTTCTAATACTAATCTAAACCTATGAAAAATGTTGATTTAGGTGCAGGTCTCCAATTACTATGAAACATGATTAACGTACGTAAAATAAACCGATAACAACATGAATTTTTAATAAATAGTGCTTCTGATCAAAAACTGAGTTTTATAATTTTTAGGACTTAAACATACTATATTAAGGCTGTATAAAATATAAAATCGAATTTCTAAGTTTATTTAATAATTATTAGGAATTTGGGTCATTTCTAGACAATTAAATGCGCTAAAAATATAAAATACAGAAAATAATTATATAAAAATTATTTTTATAAATTATGAGTCATAACCTACTGTATAAAAATATAACTTAGAAATTTTGAGGTGACTTTAATGATTTAAGAAAATATATCATTTAAAAGCGTTAAAACAATAGTTAATTAAGTAAAAGTAACAAAAATAATAGAATAGTTATAAACCTTACTTTTCCAGAATTTTTTTGTCTTATATAACTTAAGTATTACTCTCACTTAAATCTTATAGATAGTCTTGAATTATATACTAATTAATCATTTCAAAAACGTGAGTTTTGACAAAACCAACATGTTAGAATATTATTAACTAAGAACTATAATAACTTAAGTATTAATATGTATACTTAACCTAAACTTATTCGATGATAAATAATATATTAACTAAACTATCAACAACCGGTTCTTTTGGACATCGTGTACAACATCACCTTGGGACACCGACACGTATGGACTCGTCTATGATATTTGAATTGTTAGTAACACATTGTTCTAATCATAGGGGCCCTAGTTTGTACCAACCGACGACTTATCTTTCAAGCTACCACAAGGTGAGTTCATGTGATCCCCTTTTTACAAATTATTTCTATACACGTTTTGGGGACATGAGATACATACTCCTAAACTATTCTATACTTGGTGTGATAATTGAATAAGGCCATTTTAGCTGCCAAAACGAATCCCCGAACTTTTGTACACAATCATTAACTCCTTTGGAGCCGGCGAATAGTACTATCCGGTGAAACCCCCCGCACACCATGTGCCCGACGTAACCGGGACATCTTCCCATGGAATGATAATTATACAATGATGATAAATATCTTGTGACATATATTCGTTTAACAGTTTTAAGCTTATGTTGGCAGACATGAGCGATTAAACCAATAACAATAAGGGGTATGGGTTAGGGGAATATTATTTCTAGATGTCCACGGGTTGTGGGCACATGGTTGATTGTGAACTTATTTATTATGCACCAAACTTATTTATTTGTGTCTGTTGTCTTAAACGCATGAATTCACCAACATTTTTGTTGACGTATTTTGAGTATGTATTTCAGGTACTAACCAAGAGAAGGAGACTTAGGCACAACACTTAAAAGTACAACCATGACGAAGCTAGAAGAATAAATTTGTTTAGACATTAGTTCTTTGTTGGTTGTAACTTTGTTTTAATTTAACTTTCAAGACATGTATTTTTGAGTTTGGAAGTTTAGTCCAACTATGTAATGTATTTTTATTTCCGCTGCGTTTGGTTGTTATCAATCTTCGCGCCTAGCCCCTGTCGGGTTGTGACATCATCTCCCTTGTTCGCCACCCTCATGTCGCCCGACCCATCCGGCCCGGCCCATCATGCCTTGCTCGTTTATTCGGCTCGTCTCGGGTTTAACCCGTTATTATAATCGTCGTTTCATTTTCGGGATGTTACACCAACTACTTGTAGTTGACATTTACTTACATGTTTCAGGTGCACTCGTTTGAGGACCATGCTTGAACACTTAGGGCTACGGACCTAGTTAAAATTAATTAAAGTTTTGTTTATTGATATGTTTCATTTGAACAATATGTTTCTATTTTCATTGTAACGGATATTTAATATGCTGATTAAATATTGTAATGCATTTAATAGTTGATCATGTGCTTTTGAACAACGTGTCAGCCCCCGCGTATAATACGTCGTCGGTCGGGGTGTGACATTATGTGATTTATATGTGTGTTGTGTTTGCATCGTTGTCTTTATGACACGGCAAACGGGATTGTGAAGGACGAGATCCTTCGGGAAGTCACCTATGGTGACAATATTCGGCAGGTTATTGATGAGCTCGGGGTGTGTCGAACGCCCTGACGAGGGTGCAGTGATGAGGTATGTGTTTGTGTGTATGTATATATGTGTCAAATTGCATACAAGTGTTGAGATATATTTATTATGCGTGCAATAGTATTAATGCGATGTGTAGATGATATTTATAAGGCGAGTAGAGTTAGATTGACAGTAGTGTCAGGATATTGATGTGGAGTTTATAATTGTCGTGTCAGCTGAATTGTGAGAGTCTAGGTCAAGGCTGAGTAAGTCGGTGTCTAGGGGTTTGTTGCGTTAACCTAGTTTTCGGGTTAACATGGGTGGTAGATTATGAGTAATCAGGGTAGTAGGATTGATCTATGTCAGTGAAGTTTAGGAGGTTATGATTGTGGTATGAGTCTGGGTGGTGAGCCTTTTTGGGATATCATAAGATAACAGGGGTTATCTCTATGATAATAAATTATAAAACAGTTTGATAAGGTCCGGACGGTCATGAATAAAGTTTAAATAAATTTTGTGATGAGATGGCTTTTAATTAAATTAAACTATTAGAACTCACTCAGCGTAGCTGACTTTGTGTGTACGTTAGATTGTCTTGCATGTGAGCTTTGGGGTGGCGTATCTTGGCTTGGGAGCGGTGCTACTCGGATTGGTGTGCAGGCATTCGTGAGGTAACTTAACGACGTTAACAATATTAAATGGTAATTATAGTTTTTAGAAAAGACTTCCGTTGTAGTTTGATTAATAACATATGTGTTATAAAGAGAATAACCCGTTATGAGAACCTATTGTAGGATTCCCGGGTTAGGATCTTATAGATGGATTGAGGAGGATGAGTTCTCAGGTTAGTACCCGAGTGTAGAGTTTGTATAAGTTTTTGTACTTTAATTCATGTGAATTTTTGTGTTTTCGGTTTGTGTGTTCTTGTTTGTTTGCGTTGTGCAAGGATTTGTGGTTGTTTCGGTGAGCGAAAGCATAAAAAATGAGGTTCCATGTATGTTTGCATTTGATTTTATAGTTGGAACGTGTTTTTAGAGGTATTAGGGAATGTTGGAAATTGGATGCCAAAAATTTGGCCAAGTAAAAACGGCAAAACTTTATGTGAAAAACAGGTCTTCGCGCCACACGAAGAGTTGGTTTAGGCTCTTGGCGACGCACCAAGAGCTTGGCCGACCTTTCGTTTTTGAGTCATCTTCGCGCGATGTAACAACCCCAAATTTAGGGCCTGATTTTTTTTATTTAATTACGTGTTACTTATTTTTATACTTGAACTATTGGATAGCAAACTCGAACACTATGAGCTACCATTTAGAACCTAATGAACGCATTGGGATTATACAACTGATACTCGGCCCATTGGGCTTGGCTTAACCGTAGATGAACGAACTTGACCCATTAACGGCCCAACTAAAGGCCCAATATACGAACTGAATCCAAAACGAACTAATAAACATTGTGTGACGGATCGTTACACGATTCGATATAATTTATCACGAACTAAACCATTTAAGCGGACAACTGTTAGAACGATTAAAACGCTCGTACAAGTTAAACCGCAAATAAATAATATTAATAAATATTAGTATTTATTCGGGCGACTGATTAGGAATTTATACGCGAGATATGCGACGTTGGATTCACGACTCCGACAAATACCGGTGTAGACATCAACGGATTTGGTAGGTCTGGTATAATTAACTAATATAAACAAATGTTTACTTTATACCTATCATACTAAATTACTAATATTATTATTGTTTAGGAATTAATAACTACCTTCGGAACCCGAAACGTTTTACCCGGAACGGATGCGTGTGAGCACGTGGTACAAGAACGATATCGGTTATTTTAGAACTAGACGATTAAGTAAATAAATTGAATTATTACTATTATTATTTAGATTAAATACTATAAATATTTATTTAAAACTAAGTAAAACTTATATAAAAGTCTTTATTATTATTAAAAATGTTATGTTCATTATTATTATTATTATAACTGAAAATATGTTTATAGTAAAACCTTATAAATATACATTTTCTTTATCAAAACCGTCACACTTATTATTAACATTACTACTTTTACAGTTATTAAATATATATTATTAATATCATTACTTTTATCAATTATTATTATAATAAGTATTATTATTATTATTATCACTAACATTAATTTTTTTTAAACATAATACTATAACTATTTATAAGCACCATTAACAAATTAGTACCGTTATTATTTACAATTACTAACACTTGTATTTTATTTTACACTAATATTATTAATGTTACAAATATTTTAATATTAGTACTACTATTCGTACAATTATGAAAAACATATATTTTAAGTAATATCTTTACTTTTATTGATTACTATTATTATTATTATACAATATTTACATTTATTACATAGTAAAATTGTTATACTTGGGTTTATATTTATGGGTTAGTTTCAAATGAGAACTCATAAATACTTGAGAACTCGCGAGAACTCGTCAAAAAACCAATTAAAACCATTTTTTTTTGTTTTCACTATCTTTATTATTAAAATATAACATAAAAAATAATTTATCTCTTCAATTAATTCATCCCTTCTCTCTAAATTATCCTTAAAAAAATTTATATATATGTGTAAATGGTAAACACTTACACAAGTGTATATTTTTTTTAATATATGAAGACATGTAAATTTATATATATAAATTTATTTTTTTATGTTGTATTCTAACAATAAAAATAGTAAAAACAAAAAAAATGGTTTTGATTGGATTTTTGACCAGTTCTCACGAGTTCTCAAAATATTTAGGAGTTCTCAAATGATTCATTCCCTTATATTTATTACTAACGAACACGTATTTAAACATGTAATCTTGTTTTACTTACATATACATACATACTTACTTAACCATATTTTAATTTACTTATCATTAGTTTACAAAAATGATATTTAACACGATACTATTTATACTTCTATACACCTTTATAAAGCATATTAAAAGGATAAAAAGGGACTTTTCAACTTTTTTTTTTTTTTTAAGACGCCGTTGATAGCCATTTTTAAGACGCCCGCTTCTCTTCACCGCCGTTCACATTCCCCTCACCGAAGAGACTCCTCATCTGCTGCAATCAAAACTGCATACCGTTCCATTCACCTTCTGCAATCAAAAGTACATACCAACCCCCTCTTCAAACAGCGGATGTTTTGAATTCTATTTAGGGTTTGCAGATGCATCGCCTCTTTCTCCCCGCTTCTTCATCTTCGTTTGCCGCTGAAGACTCTCTCACAAAACCTAATCGCAAGAAGGTTTGACTCTACAAAACCCTCAGCCCTAAATCTAACCCCAATTCCGTTGTACATCAACCCCCTAATCATCCGGTCGAAGTAATCGGCCGGATTCGGGACTCCCCAATTCAGGCTCTGGAGGCTTTCGCATCCTGGCTTCGGCTAAGACACAGGTACATTTACATGCTGCTGGTCTATTGTTTTAAATAAGCACAACTTTTATTGTTATTACTTGTTTAGTTTTTTTTTTGTTGAGTCTGTTGATTCTTAGGTATTTTGTTGCTTACAGGATCCCTGCATCTGTTCTTGCTACACACTCATTGGTGCTAACAGCTCTCTCTACCTTAACTTCTGATGTGCTTTCAGAGGCAGCTGTGAATGGTAATATAGACCAATTAGCAAAATACATTTATTTTTACAGAAATCGGTTATTATGTTGCCTGTGTTTGTTAAGTTGATCGCTCTCTTGTTTCTAATGTTATATCCTTCGGTGTTACTTATTTGCAGTCATTTCTGAATTAATACATTACACGTCAGCAAGAAATTTGGATGGATTTTATGTTCAAATGCCTTTAATTCAAGTTATTGTGCCTCAAGTTATGAATCTGTAGCCACAACTTAGAGACATGGTAATGAATCATTAATTGAAGCCGAGAGAAATAGACGGGTGCAGGTTTTTCCGTTCATCATATGAAACAACTTAGCTGTTGCGGATATTTTAATTGATGCTGTGTTAGTTTTAGGAGGTGAAAAAACACTTCAAATTCTGTACATGAAGCTTGTTGAGGTACAAGATTAACCTAATTTCATAATGTTATAGGTTCATGTTATTGTATCTTATATTCTCCTTGAAATATTGAATTTCTAGCTTGTTCATTTATATTCAAGACTGTTTAATTATGTTTTAGTTGGAAATCAATGTAAATAAAGCTTTTGGGTTGAATCTTCTCTTAATAACAAGTTGTTATCTTCATTTATTCTGTTGTACTTATTAGGTCATGATAAGCGTCCTATAATTTACTATTGAGTAATGCATATATCCAGTAGTAGAACCCTCTGTATGGATCATGGGGCACTTGTAATATCCTGATTCTGTCCAAATGGTTAATAAAATGGATATAATGTTTTTATTTTAGACTCTGAGAAAAAGCTCTGTGGATCTATAGACGGGATTTTTCAAATATATCAAAAGGCCATGACCGGGGAAAAGTGCAGAATGTGGATGCAGCATGCATTATTCATTTATTCACATGAACCAAATGCAGAATGTGAATTGGTGTTTATTAGTTATTATTTGTTATGTTGACTGAAACTCTTAATATGGTTTTCCTTTCAGATGTTGACCTAAACTTGACCAAACGCAAACCTCATTTGGAAGGCCTCATAATAGCTATATGTTCAACATGTAAAATCAGGGTAATATTTTTTTATTATTAGTCATTTAATTGGTTGAAAACTATCATGTTCGATGTCAAATAAAATATTGCAGGCAATTTATTTCTCACTCTATTAACACAAAGTGGGCTCACTAATGGATTTTGGAGAAAGTGTTGGTGTCGTGCAGTTGATTCTTTTGATTACTATCTCCTAACTATTGATGTAGAGTCTAAACACCAACTTGCTTTCATCAATCTTTTTGACAACATTGCCATTAACTTTGCAACTAATCTTCTTAAATTGGGTCATGATGAGGTACTAAAGTTTCTTTCTGTCATAGCTTTCATCAATCTCTTAGCATATGACCTTTTCCATTTTATCTTTTTGATTTAATTGATTAAATAAAGCCCTTGTTACTAACTGGCTGGTTCAACTGAAGTAATAATTCCTTGTTTTGGCTGCTGATTTCTTGTTTTTATATTCTTCACATTGTATTATGTAACTTGTTTTGGCTAAATTTGTTTTCCAATTGGTTTTGCAGTTGTTTGTCTTCAACAAAATTAATAGATATTATTAATGGCTTAATGCCTCTTTCCTGTCAATAATTTTATTTGCTTTATTGTATGATAATATAGATTATAGTTTCCTACGTTCTTATAGAAGAAAAGTTTCATTATTTTTATATATTTTTCTGTCAATACTTGTTCCTCTATTTTTTTGTGTGAATTACAGATCTCTCAAGTCCAAACAACACCATCAATCGAAGATAATCGGTGTTCATTGCAGAAATCCGAGCGGACTAAACTTTATCAGTTCGCTGTTCATGGAAGGTAATATTTTTTAAGATGTTTAGTCAATTTGGTTATCTATTAATTGCGTAAATCTGTTAATCACTTGCTAATTTGTTAACTTCCTAAATCGTTGATAATTTGCTAATATGTTAATTGCTAAATTTTAAATGCAGAATTGTGTACTAATTTATGCTGGTTATCTCTGGTTAAAGTCCCACTTTGATATATGATTTGATTAAACTTGCAGCTTTCTGAATAATCTTCGTATTTATAACAATCAATTCTTTCATTTAATTGAGACAATTGTCCGTGTATCAATTTCCTTCCATTTAATTGATATATGATTTGATCAAACTTGCACCTTTCTGATTAATCTGCAGAGTGATGCATATCAAGCCATAGGCTGTTACAACCTACTGTATTCAGGATTTATTCAAATTAACAATGAGATGGCATTGTGGGCCACTTGGTTTAAAAAAGCGCGCCTGAGGCGACATAAGGCGCGAGGCGACATAAGGCGCAGGCCAGTGGGCTTTAGGGCACCTAAGGCGCAGGTGTGTACAGGAAGCGTGCGCTTCAGCGCCTCGGGTCGCCTTTCTGCGCTTATGAGCTTTTTTTTGTATGTTTTTTTTTCTATTTTGGACTTTCGCAGGTGGTAGTAACTAGTAATTTTAGCCATCTTCATGGTTTATTGTAATAATTTCCTTGTTTTAGCTGCTTGTGGCCAAGACTAATCTTGTTTTAGGTTTGTTTGGTGGACTAATGGTTGGGTTATACCCTCTTTTGGATGTTTTAGATGTTTTAATAGTATGTGCGCCTCGTGTACGAAAAGCCCTGCGCTTTTGCGATTTGCGCTTTGCGCTTCGGATTTAGACCTTGTCGCTTCGGTGCGCTTCTCGCTTTTTAAAACCAAGGTGGGCCAACATTTCTCCTATTTCTAAATATCATGGTTCCAATGTGATATAAGTATACTTAACTGGAAGGTATGAACTTAAATTGCTTTAAATAATCGAACATTATTATCTTTTTGTGTGCTTACTGCAAAAATACAAGATTTGATTTAAAGACCCAGTATTTAAAGGTGAATACAATTATTTTTCTCTAACGGGTCAATGGGTAATAAGCTAATGCATTTAACAAAGGGAACATGTCATTGAGCCGAACGGGTAATGAACCTGAACTGGTCAGGTAGGTTTGTTAACAAGTCAAAAAAGGTTTGGGTCGGAAAGGTTAATTTTTAAAATGGGTCAAAACAGATAGGGTTGGGTTGGCCTGAAACTATTTTTTCCCCTTTTTCTTGAGTTTTATAAACAGTTGATGCATTAACTATAGTTACATTAATTATATTAATAAAATACTAATCTAATTTGTTTGAACATGGAATTTTAAGGTTTGTAAGTATTTAACAACACTTTGGATTGATGCGTTAAGAGGCTCACTTTTAATTTTTTTTAAACTGAAGATGAAGAAAGTTTAAGGTGAGCAAAATCAACTTCAAAAGACAAAAGTAGATGATAACTCATGTCTATTTTTTTTTATTTTTTTTTGTGAAAGGAAAGAAAAATAAAATGAATAGAAAAAGGTAGAATAAGATACTAGTCTTTTCTCCTTTGATATGTGTATTCTTTTCAATTGTCACTATAACACTTCATATTTATATTTGTAATTCTAAGTTACTGAAATGACAAAGTCTTGATACTAAAGGGTCTACTTTTGATTTACAAAACTGCATAGTATGTTACATATTCAAGATCTACATAAAACATACCTGATTGATTTAATGTAAATAGACTAATCTTTTCCCTCTCTCTCTGTTTTCTTTTTTCCATTTTTTCTGTTTATTGGTTATGGCTTCATATCTTATAACAAAGTATGAAGGACCCTTAAATAAAAAATCAAGAAACAGAGAAAATGGTGATGATGATTAAGGTGGAGTGTTGTATGATGATGAAATTTGGAAGCCATGTTTGAAAGGAATACATCTAGCTTGGTTGATGATTTACAGAATATTTGCTTTTTTTTGTGCTCTTGATTCTTATTACCCTAAATGCCATTGTTGATGGAGGTGGCATATTTTACTACAGTAAGTTTTTTCTTCTTCCATGGATTCATTATGAAATTAAAATCTTGGTTTTTCTACTTGATTTTCAAGAACCTTTGTTGGGTGATTAGATTCTTGCTCTATCCAAGAAAGTTGCAATTTACTCTCAATTAACCAATTTACCTATGTCACAGTTACAAGTTTTTGTTTCTTTGTGTAAAAAAGAATCTTTTTAACAGTATTTTATTATATATAGGAATGAAACAAGATTAATTAGAAATTAATTTGCAACCTAAGGTATCATAGTAATATCACAGTTTGTATTATCATATTTAAAATGTTAATTATATATCTTCTTTAAAGAAAACAAAGAAGTCTTTCCGGTTAATCCTACATTGTCCAGCTCGTAATAAAACTTCCCCGTTTTGACTTGAATCCTCACCTCTTTTTTTATTTCATTAAAAAAAATTTGGTATTGTAATTTTATGATGATTTCTTAAATGTTTGTTCACTCGATCACATATTGTTTCGCAAGCAGGGTTTGTGGTGCTTCTCATTCAATCGTTGATTAGTTTGTTTGCCAATGATTTCAAGCAATGATTTATAGATAGATTTTGTCTATCCTTTGCTTGAATTAGCATATAATGTATAGGTATATCTACATGTCATTTTCTGCATTTTTAAGAACATTTCTACTCTGAAAAATCATCTGTTTAAATTAATTACCTTTAAAATTAGTGTGTTATGAAAAAATTACAAACTTTATTTACTTTTTTATCCCATTTGCTTATGTGAATTTGTAATACAGATCAAAGAAATTAATCTATACATTCTTGAAATTTGATGAAATCTGAACCAAACTCTTTGTACAGGGGAGTTTGAATTGTACAATAGTTACATGACTGATCTTGCTATAAAATATAGAACTTACAGATTGATTATTCCTTTCTGCAACAAGGTTTATACGTCTTATTCAGCTAACATCTTAGACAAAATTAATTTATCGGGGCCGCACATCGTGCGGGTTCCCTACTAGTATACATATATTATGTATATACAAACATTTTATAAACCCCACATTTATTTTCGATACAAATATATTCTTATGTGGTATGATACAATTATGAACTTAGTTATCACCAACGTTTACAAACCAACTTTCATGACTATATTTTATTATAAGACAACCATAACTATTTTTTTCAATACCAGGTATTATAATATACACACATATTTTGTTGACTTTGTGCCTAGTTATATATACATGTAACTATAATTCTTGATTATTATTTTTGAAACAAATATAATATATACTCATTTCACTATATATTTATTTTTACTTATCTTATATCTATACATATACGTCGTGTAAATAATATTTAGTGATACTTTGTTTGAATCGAACCATTATTTTAATAATTAGTATTACTTTGATTCGAGTCGAAACATTATTTTACTACCTTTATTAGAGCATATATATACAAGTATCGCTATAATACAAGAGTACAAATAGGAACCAACACTTTTATATTACAACTGTTTTAGAATAATAAATAGGGGTTACAACCCGAGACTTCTAACAAAGCGACCCCAACACCTTACCGACTCGGTCGAGCTCAACTAGGGTTGAGCGTTTGGTACCGAGTACCGGTACCGGTATCGGTACCCACTTTTCCATAAATTCGGTACCGGTACGGTACGGGTACCTAAAAAGATGAACATTTTGTAACGAATACCGGTACCGTACCGAACCGGTACCGTACCATTAAATTCGGTACCGGTACCCACTTTTCCATAAATTCGGTACCGGTATTTTCGGTACTGGTACCGGTTCGATACCGGTACGGTACCGATCTCATCCCTAAGCTCAACCACACGGTTAATGACATTACTCTAGTACAATATACTAATGTCACAATTATAATTAAGATTTTTCTTAATGACTACACACACGATAGCAAGCTCGCAACATTAGCATACTGATGTGGCACATACAGATTACCAGGTGAGTTCATGTGCTTTTTCCCCTCTTTTACTTAAAATTTTGGGGTGATTACATGCTTCTAAACTGTTTACATACTTGGTGTAATAATTAAATAAGGCCATTTTAGCTGCCATAACGAATCCCCGAACTTTAGCACATAATCATTAACTCCTTTGGAGCCAGCGAATATATGGGTACTATCTTGTGAAACCCCCGCACACCATGGTCCCAATGTAACCGGGACAACCTCCCATGGAATGATAATCATCGAATGATAATATATATCTTGTGACATATATTCGTTTAACAGTTTTAAACTTGTGTTGGCAGGCATGAGTAATTAAACCCATAACAATAAGGGGTATGGGTTAGGGGTATATTATTATTATTTTTAGATGTCCACGGGTTGTGGGCACATGGTTGATTGTGAACTTGTTTAATGTTACACCATACATATTTGGATTCTCAACAAACCCTAAACCGCTTCTGGTATTGCGACACGGACCGTCACCAACCATGACGGTCCGTCATGGCCGTAACGGACCGTTACCGTCTCATGACAGTCCGTTACAGGGTTGTTTTTCAAATTTTCACTTTTAATCCTTGAAATTTGAATGTTCCCATTCTGGCCCTTGAACTTATGAACTTTGGCAATTTTAATCCTTCATTTTCTTAGGGAATTTTCGAGGTGTTACACCTGCCGAGCACTGTCCCGATTTTTCTCATGGTACGTCATGGTCTCGGTCCATGACGCAACATCGGCTTCAGGTAGCACTAGTCTCAAGGACTATACTACTACCTCAAGACTTGCTACTATGCTTAGGGTAGCACTAGACTCTAGGACTACGCTACTACCCCAAGTCTTTTCTTTTCTGGGTCTCATACTCTGACAGATTAGACAATGTATTTGACTTATTCTTCTTCTCTTTGTTTATAAAACATATTGTTAAATAAACCATTCTCTTCTCTTGTCTTTTGTATATAAAACATATGGTTAAATAAACCATTCTCTTATCTTATCTTTTGTTTATGAAACATATAGTTAAATAAGCCATTATCTTCTCTTTGTTTATAAAACATATAGTTAAATAAACCATTTTCTTATCTTTTATTTATAAAACATTTAGTTGAATAAACTGTTCTCTTATCTTATCTTTCGTTTATAAAACATTCCGTTAAATAAACCGTTCTCTTATCTTATCTTTCATTCTAGTAAAACTTTTGGTTAAACAACTGTTATCTTTCTTTCTCACAAAACGTTCATTTGCATAAACTGTTATTGTTCTTATCTTTCTTTGCAAACATTTAAGTAATAAAATACATTTATTATAAACGTCTAATTCTTGAGTATGCACACCACCCTAAAACAGTAAAATAGGGATTCTTGAACTCACCTGGATCTTCGGTCTATTGCGGAAACTAAAAAGCTTTGGGCTACACGAGTGCTACGTGATCTGTACGAATACAATACATGAATTCGGTTAAACTTTGCTAGTGTCGGCTGACACTCTCTAGTGTCACCCAATAGTGTTGACCAGCCAAACAGAGTGTCGCCCGAGGGTGTCGACCAGGCGCCCGAGAGTGTCGACCAGGAAAACAGAGTATCGCCCGATAGTGTCGACCAGGCAAACAGAATGTCGCCCGACAGTGTCGACCACGCACTCTGAGTGTCACCTGAACTTGCGTTCAGGATTTTGGGAGGGCCGACTCTCTCTCGCCGACAGTCGCCACATGCAGGTGAGTCGGCTCAAGAACATTGAGCATTTGCAGGTCTGATTTTTTATCCAAAACCTTAACTTTTTGCGTTCAAAACGTTTATCTAGCTTCCATGAAGCGAGATCTGAGCTTTAAATCGGTGTTCATACATAAAAATCCAACCTTTTTGTGATAAAACCCCAAAAACCCTAAAACCCATTTCTATTAAAAAAACGTAGATCTGAGGTTGATTCTTACTGTCACACCTCGGCCGGCGGCGGATTATACGCCGGGGCTGACGCGGTTGTTCATAAGCACACGATCATCTATTAAATGTGGCTATATTTATTCATCAAAATTAAATGTATCCGTTACAAGTAGAAATGAAAAAAAACAAGACATTTAAACCTAACATAAGTCTATTAAGTTGAAGCTAGGTCCACGTCCTATGTGATCAAGTAGTGTCCTCAAACTGATACACCTGAAACATGTGAGTAAATGTCAACTACAAGTAGTTGGTGAGTAACATAGGTTTTGACACCAAAACAAAAGTTGAGTAAAAAGTAGTTGTAATTCAATATTGTTCAAAGCATAACTAAGGCATAAATGTGAAAACATACAAGGTTCCAAGCGTACAATCAAGCCGTGTAAATGGAAGATGTATACACGATCCAACTGATCGTGTTATGAAAGATGTAAGAATGTATACACAAAACCCGCCAAGGTTCGTGTTATGTAATGAATCGGATTCCCGTATAAATGATCATAAAAGGTACTACCTTAGGCTTGCAACTCAAGTTAATGATTGTACTGAACATGAACACACGTATGGTCGCCAAGTAGTTTAAGACATAAAGCACATAGTAAATAGCATGTGAACATATGGTATTGAATTTGTATGTATTGCAATGTAAACATGTTCCACCCCGAGTATTTTGTAAACAATGTAAAGAGAAAGGGGGCTATGAAACTCACCTTGATGTTGTGACTTAAACTGTGATTAGGGCGTGAGAGCGAGTGAACCGGTCTAACGTTGCCCTAAATGGTAAGATATGTTATAATATGGAAACGGTTAAAACTAATAGCAACGGAACGATTTGGGACACAAGGGTTTTGGAATGGACGAGTAGTCGTGGGAATGAGTAAGGTTTGCAAAAAGGGTGATTTATTCATAAAAGGGTTTTTAGGTGTTAAATCGATAATTATTTTAAATATACCAATAGGATAGTTAGGCTGAAGGCATTATAAATAATATTTTTAAAAGTGGAAATAAATAAATATATGTTATAAAATCACACCCGAGCTTACGGGTCGTTTCTGGGTTCTAAATATTATAATATAATATTTAAATATCGTTTAGAAAATGTAAGATTGTTAAATAAAAATTTGTCAAAGAATTTACCCAAACACGACCGTGCTCAAGATAGGCACGACCGTGCTCGTGTACCGGGGGCGACCGTGGTGGTCTGGAGCGCGCCCGTGGTCGGGTCAGAAGGCACCACAGAGGGTCTGTTCATAGAACACGACCGTGCTCGTATCCGGCACGACCGCGCCTAGGGTTTCCTTAGGGCAGGGCCTTGTCTGGTCAGCAAGCATGACCAGGTCAGGTACGGGGCACGCCCGTGCTCGGAGAGGCACGACCGCGCTAAGAGATTAGCACGACCGTGTCCGGTCAAAATCAGAAACGAATTGGCAAATCTGCGTAGTAAAACTGGTTAAAATCATGGGGCTTTCAATCTAGATGCTAAAACGAAGGTAAGGACGTGTTCAATTACAAGAATGGATGGCGAATAGGGTGTCGTCGACTAAAAAGGGTGTCGACGGTGGACGGTTTGATCTCCGGTGGTCTCGGCTGTTCCTCCGATGGAATTCTACTGCGCACAAGCTTCAAAGAGAACCGTTGATTGAATTTGGTGTGTTTTGGAGAAGGATCAACGCTCCATTTATACTGAATCGAAGGTTGGTTCGACGTTCACGCAATAAACGTCCTTAATTGGACTTAAATCGAAGTAATTCGGGGTTTAAGCGTTCGGTTAGAAGTTACGCGACGTTTGGAATCGATCGGGATACGTTACGGCATTGGAAACGTCGGGCAGACGCGATTGTGTTTACTTCTGGAAAAGGAGGCGCGACCGTGCCTAGAACCAGGCGCGACCGTGCCCGTGTACACGGCGCGACCGTGCTCCAGCACTGGCGCGACCATGCTTGGTTGAGTTTTGGTGAAATACAAAAGTAGTCCTTGTGGTTTAAGATGTTTGAGGTTTGACAGGTTTGGCCCCTGAAGTTTATGAGATAACGGAGTTTAGGTTAACGGGTTTAATGGAAAATTGTCGGGTGTCACATCATCATCGTCTGAAATGAAATAAAACGGTATTAGAAATTCATGGATGTTACACTTACCTCAAAAGGTTGTGGTTGCTTTGTGAAACTTGATCCAAATCAATGGAGAAACGTTTTGAGACTGTTCTTGAGTTGATCCAAGTTTTCTTCAAGCCTTCTCTCTCTCTAGGGGTTGTGTGAAGAAGATGATGAGAAATGAGAGTTATGAGCTGATTTCCCCTTTATATACCCGGGCTACATCGACCCATTGGAGCCGAGCCCAAGCCCGCTCCATTACTTTTCAATTTTAATCCTTGATTAACTTCCGATCTCGTTATTATTCATTCGTTTTATTATTTCGGGATGTTACAGTAATACAGTTAGTACGTATATGTAACGCAGGTGTTACATATATTGTACACATTGTGTTACATATACGTAACCTAGTAGCTTATCAAAATTATGGTTCTGATACGTATATGTAACACAATAATTTTTTTAGCAATTTTTAATTTCGGTTGTCTGCGTATTGTTACACTACTTGTTACTTATACGTATTTGAAACTCTGGTACACATATGTAACTAACATTGGCTCGAATTTTTTTAGCAATTTTTTTTTTGTGATTTGTTACATAAATTTTTTTTTTAAAAAATATTGCTTTTTCTGGATTTTTTTAATTAAATTTTCAGTTTTGATTGAAGAGAGAGATTAATTAAAAGTAAGGGATTTGGTTTTAATCTTTTATAGAGAATACTAATTACAAAATTGCCATTACATTAATTCAACCATTGATCAAGATGAATCAATGGTGGAGATGTGGTTACCATGGTTTGCACATAAAATTTGGTTAGCATTTGAACCCTACCATTTCTCTCTATGTGCGTGCGTGCGAAACCCATGTATGTATTACATGGGTTGAATAAGGAAAAGCTAAATAATTATCAATGAAGATTTAATAATTATAAAACGATATATCAAGTTTTAAGTAATTAATAAAGCATAATATTAAAAATGAAAAGAAAACGGGAAAAAAGAATCTTAGGAGAGCTAGAATTATGACACGTGACGACATGAATTACTTAATTAATGATTAACCAAATAAAAATTAATGATTTGAATATATAAAATAAAATAAAAAGTCTACAAACTATCACGTCACATAATTTTAGTTTTAAATCTTTTCTTTGATGTTTAATATGACATAATATTTATAAAAACACAAAAAGAAATCGGTAAAAGCCAGTGTTTTGAAAACCGGACCGGGCCGGCCGGTTCGACCAGTCGAGCCAGGAACCAGGAAGATAACCAGTCGAGCCGTCACCTTAGAACCGCTCAACTTTAAACCGGACGGTTTACACCAAACCGGGTTAAACCGTGAACCGGTTGGCCGTTTGAACCGGAATTTTGGAAAATTTTAAGAGGATAATGGCTTTGGAATTTATAGAGGGAAATAGAGCAGGGTTTCTATAAGGAGCCGATGTGGGATGGAACAATTTAGAGTTTAAAAGAAGATTACTTTTTTAATCAGGTTAAAAATGAAGCTCCCATGGTGCGAACTTGGGACTTTACGTTATGTGTCTACCAACTATGACGAGATTTTTTGTTAACAAATTTGAATGAAAATTATAAATACTCTTTCCATCAATTAGAATGCTTAGTCGGCTTTCACAGTATCATAAATCGGCTTTCACAAATTACGTTTTCTTTTGCCATAAATTGTTATTTATTATTTAGTTTTATAGTATTTTTATATTAAAAATAATGTCCACCAGCTTTATAAAATTAAAAATTTTATATTATATATTTTGTAGCCCGGTTTTTAAATCCGGTCCAACCGGTCCGACCAGTGGACCGGTCCGTTGTCCGGTTCTAAAAACATTGGTAAAGGCAAAAAAACAAAATTGAGGAAGGATATGTGGAAAGCGCGGGCGCAAATGGACCGCCGCAAGCTTTGTTGTAAAATTCCGTCACATAAATTTTTTATACGGTTAAAAATTGGTGAGGAAAAAAGACGGACTGACACCAGAATACCAATGATCCAAACAAGGTATTCATGATCCATAAAATTAAAAATAAGCAGAGAAGAAACTACTAGGTACGATTTCAAGTCCAAATCATATGCAGAAAGATAAAGAAATGTTCAAATCAGGTCACAAGTCACATTTTTTATTACCAAAATTGAAATCTTGATAACCTCTTCATCATTATCCTTCAATCAAAAGCAAGCTTCCAACAAGCGGCAGCAAAACAGGGTTGCCAAACTGCACACAAACACCCATTAAAAAACAAAGTCAACACTTTGACCAATTACAAAAAAACTTAATTATAATTATAGAACTATCATTACTAACCTAGTTACCTAGACAATAAATATCTTCAACAAAATATTAAAGTTAAGAATAATATATAGTTTTAAGAAAGGTATTTTATTAATAATCAAATATCTTTTCATAAACAAGTTTGAGGAAACTTTACACACTTTAACTAGAGGAAGCATGATGTTGCTTGTTTTCCTCTTCCGACTTCGCAGATTCTTGATCATCAGGAATCTCATGGTGGCTGGATCGGAATTTGGCGAGTTGGGGTTCAAGTTTGAGCCAATCCGAATAAGACCTTGGTTTGTATACGGAAATTTTATAACGCTCAGCTGCTGCTGCATCATACACTTCTGTGGTATCCTTGCCTTCTTTTACATGCTCGGAGTGATGTTGCTTGTTTTCATCTTCCAACATAGATGAATCTTGATCCTCAGGAATGTATGGTTCCTGATGCTCAAACAATTTATGTAAAACCTTTCACGATTTGTTTTTATGCAGCAAATATTATTGATAAAGGGGGCGAATAATTACAAAGCTAAACTCACCAAAACAGCTTTATGAACCATCGACAATACTTGGTAAATTTGCGCACTACTACCAGATATTTTGAGTCTTATCATCCGTAGGTGTCCTTCTCCAAGATCATCAAGTGGATCCACCTAGGCATTGTTAGTAACAAGTTAAATAAGTTGAATAACTTAATTTATTAGATTTTATAGGTGGAAAAATGGGCAAAACAAGTAGTACAACGAACCTCTATCTGAGCACCAGAATGTGCTTCCATTTCCTTAACCTTATCAAAGCTCGCACCCAACAACGAATCGCTAACCTATATATACACGCACACACACTAACATAAACAACAAGACTTTATGAAAACAAAATAAAAACTTATTGTTTGCTATGCAAGTAGAGTTTTTTTACCACCTGTCCTGAAGGAACATATACTTCATTATGTTGCTCTTCCCACTTAGCAGATTTTTGATCATCAATTTCTACAGGCATGTATGGTTCCTGATGCTCAAACAATTTATGAAAAGCTTTCACGATTTGTTTTTTAGGCAAGAAATATTATTGAGAAAGGGGGCCCTTTAATTACAAAGCTAAACTTACCAAGGCGGCTTTATGAACCATAATCAATGCTTGGTAAATCTGCGCCCGATTACCAAATATTGTGATTCTTTTCATCAATCGAGGAACCTCAAGTAACTCTATCTGGGCATTGTTAGTAACAATTTAAATCAGTTAAACAACTATTATTTTATTAGATTTTATAGGTGGAAAAAACGGGCAAAACATTTTAATGAAGATTATGATATAAGTACTAACAACACACCCCTATCCAAGCACCAGATCGTGCTTCCATGTCATAAACATGATGAGACTCCATTACCTATATGATAGGACACAAACAACAAGATTTTATGAGAACAAAATAATAGCTTACGATTTGCAGTCGAAATAGAGTTTTTTTACCACCTGTGTGAAATGAACGTATACTTCAGTACTACCAAATGGTGCTTGCATTAAAATTGTCGGGACACGTGATTTTAGATACATCTGCAAAGAACAACGTAAAATCAAAGGACTAACATACTTGTTTTAGAATAAAAAATCTGAAAATACCAATTCCAGAGACCTTAGTTATTTCCTTTACAATGAGCAATTCTGCATTTTTAACTTGATCATCAGTGCCCCACAATTCGAGACGTGCTTGAGAATGAGGCCTGCCTTCTGGATAAGATATTAAGGCAATTGTAGCCCTTGAGGCCTTTTGAATACTCTTTATCTTTTCATCTTGGTGTGCAAGCAAAATGTCAATCTATGAATAGAAGAAAAAAATTAGCATTATCAAAATGGTCAATAGACTAATTGTGTCTTCAATGTTGGAAATCAGGCCCAAGAACACACACACACACAAAATTTGATCTCAACCAAGATCGACTCTTTTATTAATATTGAAAAACCAAAACCAAAATCACACTTTACAATATCCCCTAAACCCTTTATTTATACCACAACTAAACTAATCCTAACCCAACTCAATAACTATTAAATAATCAAATAAATAAACAAACTCATTCTTAGTCTAATAGGAACTCAAACAAACAAATAAACAATTAATAAACTAATATTAATAATTATCTTTAATCAAGATTAAATCCTTCATTCTCCCCCTTAATCTTGATTTGTAACTCCTAGATCTTGAATTCACACTTTACAATATCCCCTAAACCCTTTATTATACACAACTAAACTAATCCTAACCCAACTCAATAACTATTAAATAATCAAATAAATAAACAAACTCATTCCTAGTCTAATAAGAACTCAAACAAACAAATAAACAATTAATAAACTAATATTAATAATTATCTTTAATCAAGATTAAATCCTTCATTCTCCCCCTTAATCTTGATTTGTAACTCCTAAATCTTGAATTCCCAGCAAGACCCGTAACTCTTCCACTTTAATCTTTAGATCGTTTACCTCACATTCTTCTTTTCGATCCACTCCTTGATCACGTAGACTAATATCGTTAATCGACCCAATCTTTGATCTTAGCAACCCTATATCTTTCAACACCATCACGATAATCATAATCATGATCTTCATATTTATCAATAACCCGAATCACTCAGGTCTTTCACACAACTTGAATCACTCAAGTTTAATCACTTTCACAACTTTCTTCTACACAGGTATCGCACCTTCATCCCCAATCTGAATCACTCAGATTCTTCGCCCCGTTTCACACGGTCTTCAATCCTGTTTCACACAGAACGTTCTTGATCTATCACAGATCTTTCACGCAGCTCTCACAGCATTTTGAACAATCTCTCACAGATCGGATATATTCTTCACTTCGTTTGAACTGTTCACAGGTTCTAATACTCCTTCACCGGTATCACACCGTACCACCCTGAATCGCACAGGTAAACACTTTGCAGATCCCCACACCCTTCGCAGATGATTGATCCTTCACTCAATCTGAATCACTCAGGTCGATATCTTCCTTGGTTAACTCGCACACCCCTTCGTTGCTAGGCTGTCACAGCCGCTACTCACCACCACTGACCGCCCGTCACCACCGGATAGACAACTAACACCCCCACCGCTTGCTCCCGTCGGTTTCACTGTTCTAGACCACCTCCACACATAAGCAGGCAAACAATATGCTTTGTTTTCGGTTCTCGTGACAACAATTAAAACCAAGCTGCTGAATTTATTTCTTTTTACAAACAACTCCAATGGTCTAAGAATTTTCAAAAAAACGTGCCAGCCAATCCTTTTCCTTGCGGCTACTTCACTGAACACATAAGCCGACTGCCCTTTTCTTTTTTACTCTCTCGCTTTGATCGTCTCCCGCGATCAATATTTTACTTCGACCTTTATTGCTTCACACAATCAATTTCAATTTGTTTATACCAAACACAGGTTCACGGTTCGATCGATCTTTCACGGATTCAATCGGGTGGCTTCGTTATTCTTTGTTCTTCGTCTTGATGTTCCTCTCACATGTCTTGATCTCAGCCTTCTTCTAGAGTATGAGCTTCACCTAATCTCTGATACCAATTGTTGGAAATCAGGCCCAAGAACACACACACACGAAATTTGATCTCAACCAAGATCGACTCTTTTATTAATATTGAAAAACCAAAACCAAAATCACACTTTACAATATCCCCTAAACCCTTTATTTATATTACAACTAAACTAATCCTAACCCAACTCAATAACTATTAAATAATCAAATAAATAAACAAACTCATTCCTAGTCTAATAGGAACTCAAACAAACAAATAAACAATTAATAAACTAATATTAATAATTATCTTTAATCAAGATTAAATCCTTCATTCAAATGTATTGATACGTACATCTGAAAGACGAATCACAAATTCCCTTCTAGTCAGATTGTCCAAAGAAGCAGGACCAACTACGTCTTCGAATCTTAGATCACCTGATAACAGATTCAAAAAATGGCAAAATCAAATCAAATATATATGCTAAGGTTTCAAAGGTATCAGGTGTCAAAACGACCATGTGAAAAAATAGATGACCAGAAAACCTAATTTGATAGGAATCAAAACAATCAAACTAAAGCCTGAAGAGACCTATCTTAATACGAATCAGAAGCAGAGGCAGTAATATCCGTTAACAAGCGCTTCTTACCCTCGAGTCTCAGAAAGTAGCATCGACCACCGGCGCTGATATTACTGTTTGCCGGGAAAGATTTCAGATCTGCTTCTTCAAGTGTTTCCATCCTCTTTCGTTTCTTCTTCCCAGTGATTTCTTCCATTTGCAGAGAAATTTTGTTATAACCTAACGAGCCTGTGGCGTGGCGGCGGGTTTGGGTTTGGGATTTGGGTTAGTCCTAGGGATGGTATTGGGAATGGTAGTTATATCCTAAATTATCTAGCTGTTAGCCCGTTAAAAAAAACCCTAGCGAGCCTGGCCCAACGGGTTTAGATTGAATTTCTAAATATGCTTATATTTAAAGTTTTGTTATCATAATAAAGGGGAGATTGCCAAGGAGTCCAGATCAACTGGTATGGGAGGAGGCACTCTAATGGCCTTCCAATGTGGCGTCATAGGTTCGAAACTCACTTGGTGTAATATGCTCAGGTGGGTCAGGGTTTCTCCATAGTGGGCTTTCGGTGGTGGGTTTCCCCTGGAATGGTGGGCGGGCCGGGTCACAAGCGTTGACTGCGTTCGCGGACATGGGTGGCCTTTCGCCAATGGGTTTACCCAGGTGGTCGGACTTATAGTATTCGTTGGTCGTTCAAAATTAATAATAAAGGGAAGATTGTTATGCCCTATTGTACTTGATGTAAATACTTAGAAATTAGTAAAAAGGTCTAACTATATATAATATGACTAGGTTAAAATCTCGTGTATTACACGAATTAAATAAATGTAATGTCATATATTTATTAATAAAAAATTTTAATTTCTTTAAAAACCCGTGTATTACACGGGTTGAATGATTTGACGGGATGGTAATAAATTATGTTAAGTAAAAATTTTAAAACATTTTTTTCAACTCGGTATTAATATTTTTTTTTATGTAATTGATAAATGTTAATTTATATTAAATTCATTTAGTTAATGATATAATAACTATCTATAACTAAATAATAAGTATCCATAATTAGATTTATATTAGATATTTAAAAGTATATATTAATATAACTATTTAATAGGAGAGAGAGGCGGGAAAAATATATTAAGGATGCACCACAAAGTGACATGTGTCTCAAAAAAACCTTTATTTATTAGTATAGATTAGAAAAGTTCAACTACTCTGATAAAATAGAAATTGAACTCACACATTCCACGTCTAGAAGTTAATGACTCAAGTTGCACCTGTTATGAAAATGAAAGTTGTAAATCTTGTAATTCTCAAATTAAAAGTATAGTGTGAACACTTAGCTAGTTCATTGATGGATTAGACCATGTATCTTAGTGTTGAAATGTCAACAACGTAAGTGAAATCTAACAAACTCGTAAGAACCCCAACAAAACTCCTAGAATTTCAAGGGACCGTTAGTGAAACGTATTAGCAAATATTCGAATCAAGTATATTTTTGGTAGACTTTATTTCATTAAACGGCTTTGTCTGGATAACGAGTTTTGTATATTCGAAGTATGCTCTCTGAATTATTTGTCTGAACACCTTATACATTTTTTTTATATTCGGTTTCTTAAGTCACATACACTTGGAACATTAATAAATGAATTTAAAATAGTTTAAAATCGTTGTATGTTTTCATGCTTCCGTTTACAAACCTCGTAGTTAATGCTATAACATCGCATGATGGCCCGCTTGTTTTAAAGCCGCTAAGAATGAAAAGTCACGATGGTGGAGGTGGTGGAAAGGGAAATGAAGAAGTGATCAACAATGAAATAACACATAAAGTTTCTTAGGGTTCAAATCGGTAATGGGTTCACTCCTTAACCTTATATGATGGGTTCGAAAGTTTTAAATAACAATAAAAAAAACTAATTTATGTATCAATCCAAACACCACCATAACTTTGGCATATGATATTGAAAAATTACACCGTTCTCCTCTGTTTGGTGGTGGTACGTCCACAACCATAGCCCTAAACTATGGCAATGATTTTTGCGACGTAGTCATCATGTATTGGACATGGTTGATGGTCTATTTATTTTTTGTCGTCCATTCTTGTATTCAATAATAGGTACGCTTTAGTTTGTAAATGAAGGTGCATCAGTTTTGTGTTAGTGTGCATTAGATTTGTATTTTTGTGCATTCGTTTTCTTTAACTTTGAATCAATTTTGTAACGTTGTACATTGTACTGAACCACAACAAAATAAAACTAAGACATTATAACATGACATTGATGCATAGCAATATAAATTTGATGTTGGTGCATAATTTTTTGGTTTACGACTAAAGAATACATGTAGAGGTATAAAAGTTTTAAAAATAGCATTAAACTTTATATTTATGTTCTTTTAAACAGCTAAAAGATGCATATCAAACAAAAGAAACCGAAGAGTAAACATTTAAGTATTCATTATATTAACAATCATTTTATTTTATTTTTTACTTATAGTATAGAAAGAAAATTCAAAACATATACATACATATATCCACGAATCACCAATGTACTTAGAACCTAATAATAACATTTAATATCAATAATTAAAACTTAACATATAATATTAGTTTAAAGAAAACTGTTAGTTATTTTAGCGAATAAATATATCCAAATCAGTAAAAAATATATAGTAATTTTGTATAACATGTGCTGATTTTCTTTTGTTTTTATGTTTCATTTTAGTTTTGTTTTGTTGTTTTAAAACCCTAAAAACCTAGCAAAATCATAGAAAATAAACACAAAAGATAAAATAAGAATAAAATATTTATTATTATTGCCTATTTCTGTTAAAAAAAATATTAATTATTTAGAAGATAATATAGATTAAAAGAAATGTGTAAACTTAAAATAAAAATAAAAAACTTGTGGTGAGAATGAAACACATTTGAGATTTTGAGGACCCTAGGCCTAATGCACATCTCATCATGCAGATGACACCATAACAAAAACAACTCAGACCATAAAGATTAAAACCAGGAGAAAAACATGATTGATCAGCTAAAGTCATAATTCCTACAACTTTTTTCACAAGACAACAAGAGCTCGTTTTTAAGCTTTACAACACAAACAATAAGAGGAATGTGCAAATCGACATTTTAAGTGTGTGCGTCGTCACGTGAGTGACCGACCCCAAAAGAAGCAGGTTTTCACTTTTCAATGCCTTGTTGCAGATATTGTATGAGATCATAACCAGCAGTTGACCACTTATCATATGCATCTGCGCATGTCCGGATCATAAAGTTTGCTGCTTGTCTCTCACTCATCTCGGGATTAAATCTCTTTCTTAGATTGCCAATCGGGTCTCCTCTGCTGAAACATGGTAAGCCACTTTCTACCATCATTAATACTGTGTTTATGATCCCGTCCATATAGCGCCGAGCAGCAAGGTATCCCTTCACACACAAGCTGAGAATACACAATAGTATAATAAAGATTAGGAATCAAGTCTCACATATAGACATATAGTAACAACAGTATTGTTTTTGTAATCATAATCAATGCATTAACTATTAATAAAGAAATAAAATGAGCAAAAAAGAATGTTTTTGGGTCAATCTGACCTGACCCGGCCCGTTTTGAGTTTGGCCCAATGGGTTACTCACCTTCGGGTGAGGTGCTTTGTTTAGAGATGGTGATGTTGAAAATAAAAAAAAATGATTTTTAGACAAATTAACTACTGATAGGGAAAGAGGAACATGTTATCCTTACCTTACAAATAAAAACCAAGTTTCACTTTTCATTGCACCGGATGGATCAAGCAACTGAGTCATCTCATGACTTAGCTTAAAGTGCGCGCTTTCGAATCGCATGTTTCCACCAGGTGATGTCTCTAAGATGAAACCAAAATCAATATGGACAAGCCTACCCGCACTGCATTCACAAGCGTTCGTGTTAATATTTGATAATTTACTTCAAATAATTAATAACTTATATCTTCATTACTCAAAAAATACTAGTAGAACTATAAAAACAGTATTTATTTCATAATTATTTGGAACTAACTTATCGAATAAAAGATTTCCATTATGTCTATCCTTTGGCTGAAGCAACAAGCTGGCAACAGCATAACCAGCACTGCTGATGATGAAATTATGACGGGCAGCTTCAAAACTTGGAGACCCAACTGCCCCAAAGTCCTGTTGAAATATTTCGTATAAACCGCCATCAGTGGTCTCACCCATCTGGCTTCTACTGCGTGTATTTGGAACAACCTGCACAGACAAGAATAAATTGGTTTTTTTAACAGATGTGTACAAAAACAGACCATAATGAGCTAAACACAAAAATGCTTGTTGCAAAAACACTACACATGCTTAGTTTTTAGTCTAACGTTTTTGCTTACATGATTAGAAGCATAAAAAGATTGAAAATAAAAGAAACTTTAGAACTTGAAGTAGATATCGTATAACTAAAACTACCTCAATTATTCCTCTTTCTGGGTCAGTTGGAAGTACTCCATAAGGATACAGATAAAGATCTAAACCAACTGCTTGAAATATATCCTTCAGAAGTGAAATAACTTGTAAAGCAAGTACATCCTGTCGGCAGTCGTCTCCAACCTGCATCAAAGAGGTTCATTTAACTAGGTAATAAATTGGAAAATGATTTATTTATTAAGGTGCGAAAAGATATAGGTCAGACAAGTCAATTTATTAATTTAAAGTTGATATAAAAGAAGGTAATTCTGAAAAGAGAAAGAGATGTCATATAATATGATAATTATCCGGAAAAAGTCAAAACATAAAAATTTTGAAACCATATAAAACTAAGGATATGCTCACCTTAAAAATGCAAGCTTGTGGTTTTATATCATTAGGATCTCCGTCCCGATCAGCAACATCAAACGTGATCATAATTGGCACTTTTGCAGCTGATTGTAAAGGTATTCCACTGTTAACCTGAATACCCTTAACAAGCTTATTAGGAGCTGTAGGTAGATAAAGGTCATCACCATCCAATTGAATTTTTTCCAGCTCTCTGCATTAAGCATTCATAAAATAATATAACTAATTATTAACATGCTTAAAACAGGATAACATAAAACGTGGCAATGAAATTATCTATGGCTAAGCAGCAAGCAAGAGAAATATACCTTCGTATGCCGGCTCTTCTTTCTTCTTTTGGAAGTGGATAGAGAACGCCTGAAATAGATGTGACTTTTTCAAAGAAATCAAATTCTCTGCGAAATATGTCACGAGCCTTGGGATTGAAGCCCTCGATGATGTGTTCTCTAACAAGTGGTAGAAGAGCCAAAAACGCTGATGTCTGAAAGATGAAAAATTGACAGAACTTTGGTATTGAATCATAAATTGTACTCATATATGAAGAAACAATAAAATATGTAGCTTATTAGTTTCTATCAATAGTATTCTTGTTTTCTGTACCTTTACAGACACTGCTTCTTTCCCTTGCTCTGGTGCACAGGTCTCACCCTGACATAAATAAACACTCCAGTTACTACATGAAAGTTGAAACATATTCATATAAGAATTTATTTGAAATCAGAGGCAAACAGTGCTGACTTGTAAATGCCAAATAAGAATATGAGAGAACACGTCACTCCTTTGAGCAGCTCTAATCAGGTATCCTTCAACCAATTTCTGCAGATTCAGGCAATAGTTAATTAGTAGGTATTCAAGAAAACCACAGTTGTTCAGTAAGCTAGGTGGTGCAAAAAATATTTGCAGCTGACTGGCAGTCACTTAGTGGTACCGGGAAGAGTGGCATTATTGGTCAAACTGGTAGCAAGTCGTCCAAAGTGATCATTAATTTAATGCATGCAACATCCAAGCAAGTTGTATTCAAAGATTTGAATTATTATTGAAACAATAATGTTTTGTATCCAAATTAAGAATTAATTAAAAAAATGAACAAAAAAGTGTTTGTGGGTCAACCTAACCTGACCCATCCTGTTTCGACTAGTACTAAAAATGACTCGTTTCAACCTGAACTCATTGTTACCCACCAGCCAATCTTTCCACCTTTAATTACATGTATCCAATCCTCGTTATCAAAACACAATCAAATAGTTTCTTAATCACATTCAATAAGAAAAATAAAAGATTTAGTTTGATGAAACTACTTCAGCTCATTTTAATTAAAATAGTTACTAAAACCAACTTCTTGAAGATAAAAGAACTAAAATTATATAACATACAGTGTCCTTGCCAATACCTACCTCGCCATCATATCTTAAAGCTTGAATTAGCTGGGGCATGAAAAAGGTTACTCTGGATGGAGGATATGACTCTAATACCCTCAGAATATAAGCCATAACACGAGGGTGACCTTTGTATGCTGGAGTGAAGTACTCTAATGCTTGTGTGATTGAACAAGCAGCCCAATGTGTTAATTGTTGCAAAAGTGGAGAATCTTCATCCACAGCCTTTGGTGTCACAAAGTATGGTAAAGCCTCAGGTATCATACGGATCTCCAATATATGTGACTGCCAACATAAGAAAAACATATGGTCAGAACTGAAAAAAATAAAAAGCAACTATTAACCATTTTTCATGTCAAAGTTACTCTCAACTGAATTATTTAAAAAGCTATACATTTTTACTATAAAAAATGGACATAGCTACCTGAACCAACTGAGTGAGTTCCGCCTTTAGTAAAGAATTTGTAGGAAATCTAGCACCCAAAGAAAAAGCAATCCTGGGATCAATAGCAAATGCAGTTCTTGCATACTCAATCCATTTCTCTGAATTATTCTTGGGCCTAGAAGATGGGCTTTCTCTGAGGATTAATTAGTAAATTGTTATAAGTCTGGGATTAATAGTTTCAGCAAATGGAAAATTTACATATGACAGAAATAGTGGTTTTAAAATTTACTTGGCGCGTATAGGTTGTGCCCAAACATCAAGCCTTTCAGCTTCATGCTGGCATAACATTAAAAGTAGTTGCTTCCTTTTCAATCTGCCAACAGCATTATTCTCCATTGATCCCCAAACAGGGTGATATGAATGCTTCTGAAGTTGACAATTTTAAATCACATGATCAGAACAACCTACATTGAGAAAAACCAACAAAAAATTCTGAAAAAAAGAAGCAAAGATTGTTTTACCATATTAAGCAAAGCATTCCCGTTTTCCTGACCCTGTACTTTTAAATCATTTTGATAAACATCCATCCGCTGATTTAACAGAAATTGGACAAAAGCATGAACAGATTGGGCCTCACTGAGTGCAAAATTCCCGTTATTTGTCTCATACCACTCAGGTTGATGGCAAAACCAGCCTAATGAGGCCCTGCAGTCAGAAAGTTGGTTTCAGTTTTCTGTTGGCAACCCCAAATTTCACTTAAAAATGGTTCCACAGACGCAGTGGGAAGGTATAAATTAGGAGATGGGAGCAGTGGCAGAACGAACATTGTTATAAAACCAACTTGGTCAGACGACAACATTTTTACTAATGCTTACATTCCATTTTCATGGTGTATGTGCTTAAAATACAAAATCTGAATAAAGAGATATAATCAATTGAAATCATTTAATTGATGAGATTAATGCAGTAAAAAAAGAGCAGACAGAAAGAAAGAAAAAAAGAAACAAGAGAATTGAGGGAAAATTAAAATAGAAAAGTATGAGCAGAGAATTAATATACCAAAATCTTAAGATTCAGTTTAATTCCAGGAAGCAAGTGGTGCAAACCCTACTAGTGCAACCAAATTCCATCCCATCCAAATGAAAATCATGTTGCTCAAGCAACGGTAAAGCGAACGAGTCCATATAATTTACCAAAGATTTTATATGTTGTTTTTAGGATTTACATTTAGTGTTTATTGATCTAAAACTTATTAGCAGCCACATGAGTAAAGTTCTATTGGTTGGATTTGGAGGAGTCATAACAAACCTGCAATGGTACAAGTTCACATTCATGATTACGGTAATTATATTTCAGTTTATATATTTTTAGGAGTTTACTAATTGTGTTTTGCATTCATATAATAAACTGTTTAAGAGGTTGAGGCAAACCCATGAATCCATTAGATTTAGAATTCAAGAAAATTATAGGGTTAGAATCTCGATCCAGTTCTCAAATTCCCAACTATGGCTGAACCATTCAAAAATGTCAAATATAATCATGACTGTCACAAATGAACTCTTAGGGTTCACAAACAGGATGATACATTTTTTTAAGTCGGAAACAAAATGTGGGTCCAGAAAACAATAAAAGAAAATAAACTGTCATAGTGGTCGAGTAGGTTATTTGCTAGACTCGCTCAGGATATAACAAGTGACCAAAAAAAAACACATTCAACATAACTTAGAATAGAAAAAGAAATGACAGAAAAGGCAAGGAGAAATCTGCAATTACTATGATGAAAGTTAAAAAAACAGAGTAGACAGTAATACCGGTAAATCCTGTCTTCTAGAAGCTGAAGTCCTAACTTAAACTTGTGCAGGTTCCCCTGATATTGACATGAGCATAACTTAAGTCCAAGCAGCATGACAGTGAAAAATGTACCAGTGGCTGCTGGATGGCGTGAAAATATCCACGGGGATTTTGTAGTCCCTTGCAACATCCTGCCAAGAAGCAAGAGTTGTTCCACACTATTGTGTCTAACTACCTGTAAACACAGCACTGGTCAGAAAAGTAAGAGAAAAAAAGAAAAATAATAATTTGTAATAGGTCGTTAATAGCTGCATGTTTCATTTGTAACATTAAAGTTGTGCAGATAACTAACCTCAAATCGGTCAATGAAGAACCCAAGCCATAGCCTATGTGCTAGAATCTCTTGAACTGGGTCCTTCTCAGGTGGTGCTTCTGGCTCACCAGGTGCAAGCTGAGGCCTTAACTTAGCAGCTGGCCCAAAAAACCTCACTTCAGATGCAAACAGCCCACGTTTGGTATCAATGGTCCATAACCATGCATCAACAAGCTCTGCAAGCACCACAGAACCCAACTGAGGTGCAGCAGAAACTAACCATGTCCAGATGAATACACCAGTCTCCATTGCATCAGGTGTAGAAATATAAGCTGGACACCAGCATAGAAGTCTCAGGAGCTGTGAGAAGCTCTCTGCAGTTGGTTTTTTATCTGAAGCCTGAAAAATATCATCCAACAATTAGTTAACAAATATTAGAAACTAGAAATAAACAGATCATAGATGTTTGACAAAATGGGCAGGTCGGGTATTGGGTTGAAACGAGTCTTTTAGTACGAATCGAAGCAGGTCAGATTGGGTTGTGCTGCCCCACAAGCATCCTTTTATAATTTTTTTTATTAATAGTTATTGCATTTAATGTGATTATAGAAACTATGTTATTACATCAATAATACTATTCTTTTAACATAAAAGATTTACGAGGCTGTAAGCTTTATAAATATACAATGGGTGACTTTGAGCTCGTTTAATCCATTTGACACGTTTCCTTTATAGCTCAAAAAATTCATTTCACCCGTTTGGGATAAACCATAACACAAATTGACCCATTTTTATTTTAAGCTTACCAGATTTGAAAGGAGTAGTGCAGTAGCCTGTGAACAAGTCTCACGAAATGATGGCTTGTCAATATTCCCACCTTTCTCTGCAGTGGAAACAAACTTTTGAAGAAGACGAACAAACTTGTTAAGTAGTATCTCACTAAAGGATTGCTTTTTGGGTGGGGTTGGTTGAGGAAAAGACCCAGTGATAAGCCTTGAAAGACCGCCACCGGGTCCCGGTGCTGACGAGGCAACTTCAGAATCATCATCTACACTCTCCATATTCTCATATAACCTTGTCATGCCAGCAATTTCTCCTGCATGATTACACTTGACTGTGGCACTCACAATAGCAGTACTAAGAACTTCAATGTTGAATGCTTCTAATAATTTCAGATTTCCACCAGAGGCGGCGGCTGCAGATGCCATTACTGCAGGGATGTTGGCGGTTTTTGTTCCAGTCCAATAATCAATTTTACCTGTGCCTATTCTTATTTCAGATAAAAGAGAAACCACATCTGTTGTAGGCTGTGCTTTTTGCCATGTGTTGGCTTTACAAAGTTGCTCCTGAAAATCAGCAACAAAATAAATCAACCAGAAACGGAAGTCAAACACATTGCAAGCTAAACTATTTACAATGTGTAGAGAAAATCAATACTACGAACCTGAAGAAGACCTTGGCTGGTGCATGGAGCATATGATAGTGAAATAATAATCCATTCACGGACAACTTTTTGGTACAAAGAACGAACAGAAGATATAAAAGCAGGGTCATTGACAAGACCTGAAGGCGGGTTATTATTCACAGAAAAGAGTAGACAATCAAGACAAGATGATTTCCACAAGATCTGCAAGGAAAAATGTGGAAGTTTGCATGAAAAGCAACATAAAAATATGAAAGCTAATGCTAATTTAATAAATGAAGTTTACCTGTGGGAATCTCTCTCTCAATTGAGACAACAGATTAATTGATAAATCCCGAATATGTTCTTCTCTCACGGATAAACTCTTTATGAGAAAACAAGCATGGACATCTAGAGTTGACTCTCTGACCTCTGCGGCATCTCCTGTCTCACAAATTTGAGCCTCCTGTGTCCATTATAAAATTCAATTAAATCTACAGACATAAATTAAATATCTGTAAATTATAAGATTATTTTGGCACAACAATTCCATGGGTGAATATTCTCCCAATGAAGATAGTACAGTTGCTTACAAGAAGCATATGGGAAAATTTACCAGCCATGATAATGACGTCTCGAAAGCGCGATGAACAATAGCTATCAAGCATTGTAAGACAGCTGGCATGAGATTTGGGCTTTTGAGATATTCAAAAACACAGCTGAAGGCACTTCTAGAAGCAGTTGAATTGGGACCACAATTAAGGATGCCACCGTTGCTGCTGAATCGTATAATTTCCAAAAATGCAACTGCAAGAAGATAAGTTGCCTTCACCCCTGAAATTTATTAACAAAAAACTCACATGATTTTCATAAAGCAAAAGTAAACCAAAGCATCTAAGTCAAGGAAACAAACACATAATATAAATTCATTATACCTGAAATTGTGCTCATTGCTCCAACCTCAACACGCCCTCCTAAAGAAGCAGAAAGTGCTGTTCTTTGACTTACAGCAGCTTTCTCATTTCCACTTCCTCTACGACTTCCAGGGTTATGAAGGGCATTAAGTTCTAATTCATCTTCTAGCCATTTTACAGAGCTAACAACCTGAGGAAAAAAAAAGAATAAAAAAGCACAAAAATCATGTTTTTACCCTAATTTAGTACTAAAAGAAACCCAATGATAATCAAATTAATGATATACAGTCAATGCCAACATACAAGAGGTGGGGTTCCTTGAGATATGCGTTGAACAGCAGAAGACCACCGAGGATTCCACATGTAGGGTCCACCCACAGCTTGAAGGGCAACCGCACTTGTGTTCCCTCCATTGTTCAATGTTGTGGAATTCGGCTTCACCGAGGTTGGAGATTTCAGTACAGGGGGGGCCAAGCCAAAAAGAGCAATGTAGAACCATAGGTTACGAAATAACTTCAGGAGTGAAGGTTCAATATCCACCGTTGGATCAAAATCAGAACATATTTCAGCCACAGCAGGAAGTAGAGGTCCAAGAAAATCAGCTCCGCTGCTGCATGCCAGAAAGAAAATGAATTAGGTAACCGTTTTTTGGATCATTTGTAATACAATAAACTATGATCAACGATTCAACATACACATGTTTCAGATAATTTTATCATGTGATCCAACTCTTCCTGATGGCAAGCAGTGTCCTGACTATTATATTTATTATTTGATGCTTCTATAGTAACCTAACATTTCAAAGAATTTAGTTGATTTATAATATAATTTACAAAATCTGAATGTGAATACATTAATTTTAAGTATGTATGGAAGGCAATATATATTGAAACACAAATGTTTTGCATTATTAGGAATATGACAAATAACAGCATTTTACCTTCCACTTTTGGACTCAGCAGCCAAACCCACATCTGAGCATAAAGAAAGAAGACGATGACGGAAGTCGACTCTAAGTTTTGCATTTGTAAGGCCTCTAGCTATGGATTCAAATCCTGCAGGAAGAGTCTTGAATGTAATTGAACCAGTGAGCATCTATGGTATACTTAATTTTAAAAAACTCATAATCATGTGTTAAACGTAAAACACTTTCAAAACCAAATTATCCAATATAATTAAGAGAGTAAATTTATATTATACATACCTCAACACGTTCTGTATTGGCCTCTGGTGGCAAGGTTTTGCTTTCTGCAGATCCAATGCTAGAAAGTTTACTTAAGTAGCTTCTTATCATAAGCACAACAGCTTCACGATAAGACTTCTCAAAACCTAAACTCGCGATGCAAGAAACAGCATCAAGAAGCTGCAGTGTCTCAACAAAAAAAGTTTGAGAATGCCTTGATGTACAAACAATTCAGTAAACATTGAAGTTTTAAGAAACTAGAGGTTCAATCATTAAGGCTAAAAATTGTTGCTTTTTATCAATAGAGTATTTTTAAAGATATAGGACTTATAACCATATAAAAACAGGATTTAAGAGGAGTATCATACTCGGAGACGCAATAAGCCAGGTGTTGAAGCATCACCCTCCTCCAAACTTTCAATGAACAGGGGCAATATAATGTCAACAACTTCAGCTTTCTTAACCTGTACATTTAGCTCTGCAAGCAACTTGATGACATTGAGCTGTAAGAGAGGAACTGCTTGCTTCTCTTTGACATCCTGAAGTTATTATGTATATTGATCATAAACATAATTCTACCACGAAAAAGAAAAAGAAATTTCATTCATCGTAACATAAATTCTAAGAAACGGAATGAGCCCAAAATAGTTCCTCTTTATAAAGTTAATTGTTAAACTTTCCAACAACATAATGGCAGTTTTACTAAAAACAAAAATGAGCCAAAAATAGTCAGGCCAGTGGCTAACAGTTGGTGTTGTTTGCTTTCGACTTAATGGACCTAATGGGCTGAGTGACTTATTTGGTAAGTCATACGTAATTTGGAACTTATTCAATAAGCCAGTGAATTGATCTGTAAGTCACAGGCACTGTGTTTTCCCCTCATTCAGCCCACCATTTTTCCTATTATGTCCCCCCCTATGGTTCATCTACATCAATAAAATGGATATGTCTATAGCTTGATAATTTAGAACTTCTTCAAACTTGTCAAGAAAAAATCAACAAAGCAATTTTGTTATAAATTTTATAATAAAATTTAGATATGCGGTAAAAATAACATATGTTTAGAAGGGAAGTTTATGTAAATATTTGAACCAATTCTCTTATGAAAATAAGGAGGCGTAATATTCACAATTAGTTATTCGTGGAGTGCAACAAGAACGTTATTTTTTATGAAGAAGAACAAAACGAAGTAAGTGAAGAAGAAGCAGTAAATGGAAGTATGGAACATAATCAGGTGTGTAAAGCTATTATACTATTAACAAATGGTCAAATCTAAGATCTGAAGTTCTGAACCCAAACTATTATGTTGAGTTATTAACATATCTTGTTTTATAGTAATATTTTAAGTTATCAATGATTTTTGTTATGATATTGAATATCTTTTATTCAAACATTTAAATGGTAAATGGTCTGTTGCTCAGGATTTTTATTTAGAACACTTATTAAACAATCATTTTTCATTCAACACTTACTATTAAAATGGTAATTTTTGGTCACTTAAGAAGTCCATTCAACACACGTAACAAACAGCAAACTATTCATTTCATACATATTCTAGCCAGAGCGAACTATTCATTTACAACTTATTCTAGATGTAAGTTCTATCTACACTCATCCTTATCCAGACAGAACTTATTCATACAAAAATAATCAGGCACTTGCTCTTAGGAATACGTAACATATAAGACTCTTTATCCCAAGGGTAAAAGTGACAATTATGTGAATATTTATAGTCTGTTTGTTCTCTATCAACAAACTCCCTGTCCCTGAGCTTGCACTTATCATTCACACAAGCTCGACCATAAACCATTAAGAAAAATTATTCACACAATGTCAGCAGTTTGATACGACTCAAAGTGATAATAAAAACATGGTTTCTGAAAGTAACATTAGCACAACACAATAATAACCATCAACTAAAAGGATCAAAGCTCCCTAGCTAGTAACATCAGAGAAACGATTTCAACAATTTAAGATCAAAATCAAATAAGACTAAGAACGGATATAACCAACCTCTTCCTCATAGTCATTATGTTTGCGAATATTTGTAGCCAACCCCTTGATAAATGTATCAACCGCATGTGGGTCCTTAGTCCATCCATATTCAATTATCTCACAGCTTGCCTTCAAGACACTTTCGAACATAGCTCCCTGACTACTTGCCCAAGTATCAGCCTACAAAATGAGTTCATAAATCAATCAAAAAGTTCACGAGAAAACAAAACTGAGGTACAGAACTTAACCAAGATTAACAAAATGATATATACTTGAGCACATGTAGTTTGCACAAGCGGTTTGAACCGTATAAACAGAACCCGTAGTAGATGACCTTCACGGGTAACAGCAATTTTAGAGATACCATCAAGCAATGAGCTGAAAAGATCCTCACAAACCCGCAGTTTACGCCACACTGAATAAACACAAGCTTCGGCGGCTTCTACTAACAAAGCTAGAGCTCCAATCAACAATTTCTTAGACAACTTTCCATCTGAATCAAGAGACGAAAGACCAGTAATTTTCAGCTTAAATGCAGCTTTATAAACAGAAAGTTTGGTATTAATCCTAGCTTTCAACAACGACCCCTGCTCCGTCCAATCACGCTTCCTTATCTGCCCAACAATACAAATTCATAAACTAGTTCTTAGATGTTGCAGTCTTTAAGCAATGCTAATGAACTACAAAGTACAAACAAACCTTACCTTTAGAAAAGACGAAATTGATTTGAGTTGATCCTTTGTAATCGCGTGCACCCGTTCCAAAAGATTGGGATCCACCTGTGATTTATTAAGTATATGACTAATTAACTTGAAGGCAATCTCTTGTTTCTCAAGATTTTCCACCAATTCCTCTTCAAAGTAAGCCGCCCCCCTCCTATCACCACCAGTTGGAGTCCCCATTGCTGTCCAAGCATTACTGCCTGCCCCATTAACAATTATAGCCTTTGAATTGGCATCATCTACACCGCCACTAGACGAACTAGAAGCCGCAACATTGCTCACGCTAATCGGAGAGCTCTGCGATGAAGAATTGGATCCCATCGTGCCTTTAGGCGAGCTACTAATCGGCAGTGCAAACTCTATGCCATCAAGTAATGATGAAACCAATTTATTAGCATCTAATGGAGCAACAGGAGGGAAGTTCTCAGATAAAGCACTTAGAAAAGCCCTAGAGATCCCTAAATCACCAAACCTATCATTCACAGCAGCAAACACAATGTCTCCTGTAACCCTAGCCACGTCAGATTTGAAATCCGGATAGAATTCAGTTGCTTTACAAACGTATCCGAAGAATTCCTCATAAAACGAAGCAATCGAAGCGCTGCTAAACGAATTTGGCCAGAATGATTGGTCAAAAGAGGCTGGAATTGCTCGTATGAAGTCAAGAGCGATCGTTCGAGGACGGATATCGTTGTAATTGCCGCATTTGGAGATGAATCTGGCTGTTACAAGGATCGCATTCAGCTGAGGACGTGAAATTCTCGGAGATCCGAATAGGAGAGATTCCGACGGAGGACATCGATTGCAAATCCAAGCAATTTTGTCGGGAAATTGACTAGGGTTCTGGGCGATCAAATCGCATAGCTCCGTCAATGCCTCCATAGTGATCGAACAGTGGAGAAAGAAATCAAATTGAATCAAATCTTCATAGTGAATTTAGGGTTTAAGTGTTGAACTACCACGACGAAGCCACGAAGTCGGAGAAAATTATTTTCAGTACATAGAGACTGAAATTGAAGGTAGATATTGATTCGAGTTATTGGATACCACCAAGTTTTTTTTTTCTTATTTAAGTTTCTTTTTCAATTCAACGAAGTCATTAAATTATTGTATAAGTCTATCTATGCTAATAAATAAATATACGAGGTGACACGTGTCACTCTTTGGTTACTCCTCACCCTTATTTTTTCGTCACTCTCTCTTATTAAATACTAATTTTTTTGCTTCTCTCTCATATTAAATAATGATATTAAATAATAATATTTGTATTAATAAATAAAAACCATATGGACACGTGTCACTTTCAGGTTCATTGTTATTGTTTTTTTCTCAGCTCTCTCTCCTATTAAATAATGATATTAAAAGAATTTATTTTTAGCTATTTTTAATATGAATTAACATTTATCAATTAAATAAAAAAACTAATACTCAATTGAAAAAAAAATGTTTTAAAAACTAACTTAACAGAGATTATAACTGTCACCACAAATTACATTTTTTAAAGACATATTTTGACAAGTGTGTGTTAACAAATTACATTATATTTTATTTAACCGATGTAATACACCGGTTTATTCAACCCTACCTAACAACCCCCCCCCCCCAAAAAAAAAAAAAAAAAAAAAAACCTAAACCTGAACCCACCAAAAAAAACCTAAACCCTAAGGCTAAAACCTTAAAATTCACCCCTAAAATCTAAACCTTAAAGCTAAACCCTAAAAGCTAAGATGGTAGAGTTCGACGAGACGGTTCCATCGCCGCTGAAATGAGCTCAATCGGATTTCGTTTGATATCGTTTCTTAAGGTTTTTGTCATTTCTTAGGTTTCTTAGCGAAAAACCACTTCTTATTTGAACCTCCCCATATATATATATACACACACACGAGATCGGTTCCTTTACAAAGTGTCTTTTATGTGCGAAAAATATGAAGTATCGAGACGTGTAATTTTGGGTGAGGGTAGATGCATGTTACAAATGGTTTTTATCGAATCATTGTAATAGGTTGGGCGCACAATTGTGGTTGTATTGTTCTTTCATGCGTTAGATCTAGACAACTTGGACAAATTGTTGTAATGTTAAGCGCGCTATAAATCACCATTGTAACGACCGGACCAGTTAGACTATGAACTGTCATTTTACCGGTATGTTGTGCATCAGTTGGTAAGGGTTGAACGGCACTGAGCCAGAACCCAGATGTTAAATGGTGACGATGCTTGCAATAAGGGTGACGTTGTTTGGCACTGATAGTGATGATGACAGCGACACTGGATCTGGGAGGCGGATCTCGGAGGTGAATCGGGACGCGAACTGCTAAAGCCTAAAGGTGAACGAGCTTAGTGGTGAGCGGAGGTGAATAATGGAAGACATCGTGCTATCTGCTAAAGCCTAAACGGCTAAACGTGGCTTTGCCCCATTCTTATATTAGAGTTTGCAAGTTCGTTTTTGCATACATAGTTTTACGATTTGCAAGTTTGACGGTACATGATTTTCACTTCACATGGTTTGTAGAAAACAAAATTCCAATAGGAAGCTATAATTTATATAATGAGTTCACATCTTTACAACATTATATTACAAATATTAAAGCTACACCACGTTTGCCACTCCAGGTTTGTTTGCTTTGTATAGATGTTAATTCCATGCTTTACCAAATTCGAATCAATGGTAGCCATTTGCGTCCATACACCCACCATAGTAGCTTTTACTTCTAATTTTGTTTATTTTTATACTTGTAGTTTTTTTTTCTATTCATATTCAATTTAGTTGTAGTAAAAAAAATTACATTTTTATTAAAAACTAAATTAATTATAACTTATGACGTCTTCTAGTTTTTAATACTTGTCCGACCGATGAACCAAGCGATCAAACCATTGGTTTAGAGGTATAATTGTAACCAGTTTAGACGTAAAATTATAATCCCAGTACATCAATATTTTAAAAAACGTTATATTTTAAAAATATTGTAATACAATACTCAAATTAAATATAATAAAATATATAAAGTTATTTAAATTTAAAAAAATTAGTAGAACTAAATTTAAATGAAATAGTTAATGATATAGTTGATTCATATTTAGGTTCTTTAAGCAATTTTAACATCCTATTTAGTTCTAATATAGACACAACCTCAATTTTAACCATTATATAAAATGTAAACATACAGTAAGATGTGAACAGTAAGTTACAAGTGGTTCAAGCAACAATCTACAACTGTTTTTGCATGGGGTAGTGTCACATGCTGGTGACTTCAATAGGTGACGGTGGCTTAATCTCCACTCGCATTTTTTTTTTATTTTTTCTACATTAAATCTAAAGAAAATCCCCTTTCTCTCTCACACGTTATGTCACACCCCGGCCAGCGGCGGATTATACGTCGGGGCTGACGCGGTTGTTCATAAGCACATAATTGACTATTAAATGCATTTAAATATTATTCATCATATTAAAAGCATCCGTTACAAAGAGAAATAGAAAACAAAGTGTTTATAACATAAACATAAATTAAATTCATTATTGCTAGGTCCATAGCCCTGAGTGTTCAAGCACAGTCCTCAAACAGGTGCACCTGAAACATGTGAATAATGTCAACTACAAGTAGTTGGTGAGAAACATAGGTTTTGACACCAAACAAAGTTGATTAAAGTTTACAATTCAATATGTTCAAAGCAAGTGTAAAGCATAAATGTGAAAACATACAAGGTTCCAAAGCGTACAATCAAACCGTGTAAATGTATGCACAATCCCCCGGATTGCATGAAGTACCAAGATATGAAAAGCCATATCCCAACGACACAAATCATGTATGAAAAGCCATAACTAAACCATTTGCTTTTTTAGGTTCTGTTTGTTTTACAGTATTTTTGTTATGATTCGGTTTTTTTTGCTCGCCCAGGAAACATTTTATCTGAAACTAGTCGGGGTGTGTTGATGAAGAAAAAATATTTTTTGACGATTTGAAATAACGTTTTACATCAAGCAATAATTATACAATTTCTAGTAATCTATAACATTGTTCTTAATCTCCACTACACGCGTTTTTTTTTTATTTTTTCTAAATTAAATCTAAAGAAAAGCCCCTTTCTCTCTCACACATTAAGCACTATCTGAAGCTTCTGTCTAAGCGAAGATGTGAAGGCGGAGTTCCGCCATTCCGAAAAAAAATGTGCAGGCGTAGACGAAGGTATGAAGACGGAGAGGAATATCCGAAGGCGCGAAGACCAAGATATGAAAAAAAAACGCCCGACCACATCCACGCACAATACCTGAAGTACAAGCGAAGATGCATAGGTTACAAGCAGGAAACGATCAAGATGGTCGGATCTGAACCGTTGTCTTCTTTTGAGGATTTGGGCCCCCAAATCGTCACTGTTAAAATGCTTTAAATGAAGAAATAAGAGTAGATATAACATTTTCTTATTTTTTTTGGCTGAAGATGGCAGCGGATGGTGGTCGATGCCAGCGGAACGCGGTGGTGAAGGTGGCCGGTGGTTTTAAGGGCATGTTTGAGATTACTTTTGGAACTTACTTATTAACTTATCATCTCACATTTTACACCTCCTTTTGAATTACCCAAACAACTTATTAACTTATTAACTTTTTTAAAAAGTTAATAAGTTAAAAGGTTGTTTGGGTAATCCAAAAGGAGAGGTAAAATGTGAGATGATAAGTTAAAATCCAAAAATAAGAAGCTCCTTACTTTTGAAAATAACTTCTTCAAAAGTCATAAGGAGATTTCAAAAGTAATCCCAAACACCCCCTAAGATTAGGGTTTGTGTGGGTATTCCATTGTTCTGTATAGTGAGAGAGATATATATGGAGGAGTGAAGTTTCTATTGAAGTCTAATTTGCTTTATTCAACCTCACTCATCTCTTCAAAGTTCAAACTTAAAACAAGGGTATAAATGTAAATTAAAATAATGACTAGGGTATTTAGGTCTTATCCCACATTTGATGTAATTATGTCCGGTCTGTTTCCTTGGCTAATGCACCCCGTTAATTTAATTTTTTTTAATGTCGTGTTATACGTACCTCACTTTTATTGATTTTTATTTGTTGTATCCCTCTTAAGTTTTTAAATAAATATAATTTAAACTTTTTTGTTAATTAGTCATTGTTGGTTAAAAGTTATTTTTTCAGGGGGGTATGTATAGCCTAATCCGTTTTTATTTTATAGAAAGTACTTTTAAACTTAAAAAATGGTTTATAAATAATGATTATTCGAATGGGGTAAAATTGTGGGGGGGGGGGGTACGACAAGTAGGAGGGGGGAGGGGTATACGTTTTATTTTATAGAAAGTGTTTTTAAACTTAAAAGAACGGTTTTAAAAATAATGATTTTTCGAATGAGGTAAAATGACAAGTTTAAAGGTTATTTTTTCAGGGGGGGTGCGACAAGTAGGAGGGGGGATATGTATGGCCTAACCTTTTTGTATTTTATAGAAAGTGCTTTTAAACTAAAAAAACGGTTTTATAAATAATGATTATTCGAAAGGGGTAAAATGAGAGGGGGTACGACAAGTAGGATGGAGAGGGGTATACGTTTTATTTTATAGAAAGTGTTTTTAAACTTAAAAGAACAGTTTTAGAAATAATGATTTTTCGTTGAGGGGTAAAATGATAAGTTTAAAAGATATTTTTTCAGGGGGGAGGGTACGACAAGTAGGTAGGGGGTATGTATAGCCTAACCCTTTTTTAGTAATTCAATAAATATTTTATTTTTATGTAAGAAAATTTCAAATTTTCATAAAACTTAACATTTAAAGTATACTTTTAAATTTTAATGCTTTTCTGAATTAACAAAAATTAAAATTGCCAAATTGAGTTCAAAACAACGTAATATTTTTTAAAATTTAGAATATACCGTTATAACATGATTATTTCTACCTTCGTTTCAACTCAATCACAATCGAGTCGTCACGACGCAACGCGCGGTGTATCAACACTAGTTTAAAATAGTATGATAAACACTTATTTTGTATTTGATCTATATTCGATATATATTATTACCCTATACTAAAACAAATTAGGATTTATACTATTTCTATGTGAGTGGTCCACTTGGTCTTTTTTCTTTTTTCCAATTTCCGTTTTCACCTTTTTTCAATTTCCTTTTCGCCCCTTCTACTGTATATAACATACATTTTTAACCCGTTTGATTTTCTATTAATATCATTTTTCTATAATAGCTTTCGTTTGTTAGCTTAAAAAAAACAGAATGCACGACTGATTTTAGTTTTTTTTATGTGAATGTTTCAGTATAATTTTTTTTAAACAGATTTGTATTCAAAATTGAGTGTATATTTTTTTGTATCCTACGTTATGGCGAGCGACGTCACCGTTGTGTAGCCGTGAAAAACTCAATCGCTTATGAGCGAACAACATCGTTGTCAGTGTTTTGTTATTATCGTAACCAATATCGGTAGTCGCTTTTATGATTTTCGACGAGCGGCACCGTTAACGACCAAACTCCTGCCGCGTAATACGACGAAAAAACAACCACACTCCTGACGCGAAGCACGGATACAATTACTAGTTTTTATTTATTCATAAAGAGATTCGAGTACAAGTAGTTATTAATATAAAAAAGGTGAATAGGATTGTGATATTTATATGTGGCCAGTGTGTCACGGAGTTATTCTTTTGACTCTCGTGCGACACTTAGACTTGTTCTAAGTTCAGCCTTTGATGCTTGATCAAAGTTGTTATGCAGCGGAAGACTTGAAATAAAGAGAACGAAGATTGCAAGTTATAAGGAAACGTCTTTGTATTGCTTGAACACAAAGTTACAATGCTATGAAGTTATAAGTAGTTGGGTGATTGCAGATGAGCCCTTCATCACCTATTTATACAAGTGAAGGGATGTTCTAGATGCTACTATGCATCATTTTATGTTATTGAATTCTAGATGGTTCCATGAAAAAATCAGGTTTGTGAGGCACTTTCATGGCTGTTCTAGAGGGTTCCATAGTAGTCCTTCTTGGTCAAGTTTCTCTAGACATTTATAAGGAAATGTCTAGCCATTCCATGATGTTTCAAGGTTGATCCATGGCGTTCTAATCTGCCATGTCCTGACCAGAATTTTGTGGCTTGTTCCGGATAATTCCAATCAGCTCTTGGTGCACTTAGATGTGTCCGGAACCTTCTGGATTCCGAGAAAAGTGACATGAGTTTAGGCGGGTCGTGACATCCTCCCCCACCTAAATTCGCGACGTCCTCGTCGTGACTTTTGAATGCCCCATTTTTTGTTTTCATGAGTTGTATCACCGAGATTGTTTTGCCCTGGTGCCTTGTCTCGCACTCCAAGGTTGTTGTATGTACTTGGTTGCCTTTGATGATGTAAAGGGTGTTGATAAATGTTGTTGGGACGGCTTTTGCATCTCGGAAGAAGTCCATCCCTAGTATGATATCATAGTCGTCTAGTGGTACATTCGAAAAGTGCATCTTTCCTATCGACGTTCCGATCTTGACTTTTACTCCCCATGCCACTCCTTCGATTGGTCTGGGGTATCCATCTGCCGCCTTGATCCATCCTTCTTGTGAGGTGATTCTTAGGCCGAGTCTTCTAGCCTCGTTTGGTGACATGAAATTGTGGCTTGCACCAGTGTCGACCAATGCTTTTACGGGTTGTCTCTTGATTTCTATGGTGACAAAGCGAAGCCCTTTTGTCTTCGTGTTCGTATTGCCCATGACCGATGTTGGGTTAGTTTTATTTGCCATCATCAAAGGCCTTCCTTCATGCGTGGTTAAGGCATTTAGAACCTGAAGTTGCATTGCACCTAAGCGAGCCTCTTCGTTTTCTTTGGTTCGATCATCGTCGGTCGTGATTAGGGCCGTTAATTTTGTTTTTTGGGACAATCGCGCGCCTCATGTGGTCTATCACACATAAAGCATCCTTTGTTTGCAGGCTGATTGTTGTTGTACCTCGGAGGTCTTGGTGCCTAGATCCTTCGAGTGTAATTTGTCTTCACTCCCCCACCTAATTCATCGTTCGGTTCTTTGATTATGGGCTTATATGGGCGTTTTTTCTTTAGATCGATTAGGCTTTCAGCTGCGGCGATGGCTGAAGCGAGATCTTGGACATTACGTCGGTCTAACTCAGTTCTGGCCCATAATTGTAAGCCATCGAGGAAATAGAAGAGGGAGTCTGTGTCCGGTAAATCCGGAATTTCAAGGACTAATGTCGTGAATTCCTTAACGTAGTCCTTGATTGTGCCGGTTTTCTTGAGCTTTCGTAATCGACTTCTAGCTTCATGCTCAGCATTGACCGGATAGAATTGCGTTTTGAGTTCTTGAACAAACTCAACCCAAGTATTAATTGTACACGTACCTCGTGTAACGTCCGTGTAGCGGCGTCTCCACCATAACGCAGCAGTGTCTTTAAGGTACATGGATGCGGTCTTGATTTTGGTGGCATCGCCCAAGACTTGTGTTCGTCCAAGGTATTGTTCCATTTCCCACACAAAGTCATCAACCGCTCGGGCTTCTCTTTTGCCTAGAAACGGTGATGTCTTGGGGATCTCGATTCTTGGAGCGAATGGGTTGATATTGCCGTTTACGTTGACTACGGCTTGGTTGTACTCTTTAACTTTGGATTCCAGGTCCAAGAAACTTTTATGACACTCATGTACCTCGCGTTCGACTTCTTTTCGGAGATTTGTGATCTCATCTTTGATCAAATAAGATAACACGGTGCGTCATACATCCATTGCTGTTTTGAAGTTTTCTTTGAAGGCTTCAAAGTCAGTTTCTAGTGTTTGTAGTTGTTGGAATGCAAGATCGACTTGTGCTCCCAGCCCTGTGATAGATGCCTCGATATCATAAAGTCGTTTTTCCAAGGTTTTATCCTTCGACACACCACGACCCTTCTTGCATCCAGCATGAGTGTCATCCTGACCACGATTCTCTTCTCCACCAAGGGCATCCTTGTTCGGATCAGTTGTGATCCCAATGAATCGACTTTGCTCTGATACCACGTGTCACGGATGTATTCTTTTGACTCTCGTGCGACACTTAGACTTGTTCTAAGTTCAGCCGTTGATGTTTGATCAAAGTTGTAATGTAGCGGAAGACTTGAAATAAAGGGAACGAAGATCGCAAGTTACAAGGAAACGCCTTTGTATTGCTTGAACACAAAGTTACGATGCTATGAAGTTACAAGTACTTGAGTGATTACAAATGAGCCCTTCATCACCTATTTATACAAGTGAAGGGCTGTTCTAGATCCTTCCTATTCTAGATGCTACTATACATCATTTTATGTTGCTGAATTCTAGATGGTTCTATGGAAAAATCAGGTTTGTGAGGCACTTTTATGGTTGTTCTAGAGGGTTCCATAGTAGTCCTTCTTGGTCAAGTTTCTCTAGACCCATTCTATGATGTTTCAAGGCTGATCCAGGGCATTCTAATCTGCCATGTCTTGCGCAGAATTTCGTGGCTTGTTCCGGATAATTCCAATAAGCTCTTGGATTCCCAAAAAAGTGACCTGAGTTTAGGCGGGTCATGACAAGTGGCTCTCTTTCGGTCTCATTAAAGATGTTTTTATAATTATCTTGATTAAAATACATTAAATAAAAAACAATCTGGTGTGCACTTGTTCAAAACTTGATCGACTCAAGACCAGACTAAACCAGCCCGTCATGAGGTACCCACTTTGAGATTTGGTGTTTTTTAATTTACTTTTTGGGTCGTTTGTGGTCTAGAAAGTTATTAGGGCTTGGGCCGCCTTGGAGGGCCATTTTTATAGGCCTATGTTAGTGAGGATTTGGGCCGGGCTTTTAGCCCAATTGTTAGGCCTAATTTATAAATTTTATTCTTGGTTGATAGTTTGTTTAGGGGATGTATCATTGCCTGAAACCCACCGTCAAAATCTGTTTTCAACTGCAAGCAACCATTTTCAAAACAATAACATTTATTATTAACACATTAAAAGGCAAAACTGAAACCATTAATGCATATTATACAAGTGGGTAATGCATAATTTTCATGATTTACATTAAGGCCCTAAAAAGTTACAACTTAACCACCCAAGTTTATCTATATCTATATTTTATATCCTGTACTTATCTATTTGTTTTTTACACACTCAAATTTTTTTTGTTTATTTTTTGTTTTTCTCTTATAAATTTTATATAAAACTCTGAATATGTCGTTACAACTTGATTATTTTTATCTGCGTTTTGGTGCAATGTCATTTAAAACTAATTGTACATCACAGTGTATATAAGTCGTTAAAGCTGATTCGAGGTTCCAAATTTTTTACAATTTTTTTTCTTTTTATCCTCCAACTTTTAAAATATTATTTTTATAAAATCTAAATTTTTACGTACTTATTTTTATCAACGTTAGTATTTTTAACTGTTTAGTTTATTTTTCCGGTGCGACGTGCCTATTTTTTTAAACGTTCAGACGTGAATTTTTTTAACGGTTTCTTTTTTATGTAAAGTTCCAAATATTATCAACGGTCGGGCCGCAACACTCGGGTTTGTGACGGTTTCGTTTTTTTATATTAAGGTTCGAATGTTATCGACGACGTCCAAGTTTCATTTTTTCTTACCTTCAACGCGCGGCTCATGGCAACATTTCGACGTTAGTTTTTTTCACGGTCTTATGCCCCCGCAACGCGGGGTCTTAATACTAGTTTGGAACATAAAATCCATGAATTTTATTATTCAACAGATATTGTGTGTTGAAGTTCTGGTGAGTAAACACAACCACCTTTGGAATATACCTTATAAAGGACAGCAAAGCCAACTTGGACCTACAACTTTAAAGGTTGTAAAACACTGTATTTACTGCTCATTTCCATGAGCTTTAAAAGAGCTGGTAATTAGTAGACGAACACGTTGATTATAGTGTTACTTTTCTACATGGAATCAATCACCATCATTTGCCTTATGTTCATTCCACCATAATCGGCGGAATGATTGGAATGGAAAAGGATGCATGGAATCAAACTATATAACCAATTTACAAACCAATAATTTTATAAAATCAAAGTACAATTCTCTTCAAACCATTTCAACCAAACTCTACCCATTTTCAAATGGATTCTCTCAATTCACCCTCTTTTGAATCTGAAGGTGTCGCTCCAATGTTTTTCAAAACGGTTGCCACAACTCTCATTGAAATAATTAGAGACGATGCCGAAAGTTCGAACACGCGTACGTACACATGAAGAGCCACTTTGAACCGAGATTGTGAAGCCGCTCACTAGCGTTTAATTAAAGATTACTTTTGTGACGAGCCCCTTTATAACGCGGAGACATTCCGAAATCGTTTTCGTATGAGTATAAATTTATTTTTACGAATTGTTAACGATTTGAAACGAGAGATTGATTATTTCAAATTGAAATGGGATGCAAGAAGTCGAAGAGGGTTCATCCCCCATTCAAAAGTGCACCACCGCTATGCGTCAGTTGGCATACGGATCCAGCTCCGATGAATTAGATGAAAATATAAAGATAGCAAAAAAAACAGCACGGATTTGTTTATACAAATTTTGTAAAGGTATAATTAATATCTACGGGCCAAGACACTTACGCAAACCGACTTCTAGCGACATTCAAAAAATATACAAACATCACGAGGAGGTGCATGGGCTACCCGGCATGCTTGGTAGCCTAGATTGTATGCATTGGGAGTGGAGTAATTACCCAAATGTATGACGAGGGCAATATATGCGAGGTGACCATCCGGCTCCAACAATTATGCTCGAGGTGGTCGCATCATAAGATCTTTGGTTTTGACATGCTTTCTTTGGAGTTGCGGGTTCAAACAACGACATAAATGTGCTTAACCAATCCCCACTATTCAACACCTTGGTTAACGGGACCGCACCCGATAGTTCTTTTGATCTTAGAGGTACAAGATACAAGCACGGGTATTACCTCGTTGATGGTATTTATCCCGAATGGGCTACTTTTGTGAAATCGTTTTCATGGCCGGAAGATGAACCTAGAAAATATTTCAAATGCCGACAAGAATCGGCAAGAAAAGATATTGAACGTGCTTTTGGTGTACTAAAACAAAGATTTCATATAGTGAAAAATCCGGCACGTACGTGGAAACTCGAAAGAATAAGGCGTGTAATGTAGTTTTTAAGGATTTTTATCAAAAGTACGAAGTTTTACTGGGGTTACGCATCTAAGTTAGGTGTGTAACAGCATCATATTCACTTTCCCTAATATTAATGTATAACAGAGATTTGGGTCGATATTTATTACAATAATGATTTTACATTCTATAAACTTATTTAACACATTAGTTAATTATATGAGTAAAATAATAAAAAAATATGTAAATTTCAACTATATTATAGTTCCTTTAACCCTCACTAAGGCTATGGGGAGTACCCACAATTTTTCACATTTCCACACCCCTCCACGTCACCGTCACATCAAATTCCACAGCTTTTTAACACTCTACACATTTGAGGGAATGGTTCCACATTTCCACACCACCACGTCATTTTCTTTTCCTAACTTAATTAATTTTATATAACAATTTAAATAAAAATAAAAAAATAACATAAAAATACTCAAACAAATCCGCAACAAAAACAGCTCAATCTCAATCTCCATATTCCTTCCTTTTCTTTCAAAAAACAGAATAAAGAATATCATCAGTATGGTTGGTGAACCCCACCTTCCCGAACACCGCCGCACCAAAAACAACTCAATCTCAATCTCCATATTCCTTTCGTTTTCAGCGTTGCCGGTCTTCAGATCTCCGGCGTGTGAATTGTTTTCTGCCGGCAGATGGTAGTACATCCGAGCACTCTGTTGACAGTGCGAATGGAACCTGCAAGCGATTAACGCATCCAAAATCTGACCGTTTGAGAGGGGTAGGCCCCACTCTCAACGGCTACTTCATCTCCTTCACGCCGTGGAGAATTGCACGCCGGAGACCCACGCTCGTGGACCACGCTGATGGGGCGTGGTGTTCCACGCCGGCCACGAGGCCACCTCAGCTTTCACGAAAGTCTAAAAGCATGAATAAAGCTTTGAAACATTGATTGGTAAACTCATTAGTCATCTTATTTAACATGTACATTAGACACATGTCAATAGGTCGCACAAGAATTTATTATTCAAACCAAGTTATTCTATTTATAAATACCCATAAATCAATTGCATATTCATCTCACCGAAGCCTTCAACAACAAAAAAGACATGAGATCTTTCTCGGTTTTCCTTGTTCTCTTCTCGCTTCTTTTGGTAAGAATTCACTATTAAGTTGGTGTTTATGTTGAAATGCGTGTTTTTTTCCGTATTGTTGATTAAATCTTACTTCTTTTGTAAATTTCTTGCCTGGTGATTAGCTTGTAAGTCTCCGTGAAGCAAGAAAAAACCCTGAAGAATACTCGAGAAGCGTGATGAAAGATGAGCCCATGCTAAAGACAATTCAAGATGCTTTAAGCCAGAATTCAATAGGATCAAATGATATAGAGAACAAGGATAAATTCATAAGGGATTTTGATACACAACCTAATCTAAAGATGTTTACAAAAGGCTTTAGTCCAATACCTACTACCTTAGTGAACAATAACTATCCATCTAAGAAGAATTAATCTTGTTCAAACATTATGTGCAAACCGATCTATAATAAATTCAAATAAAGTTTGGGTTTCGTGTTTCGTGTGAAATAAAGAATAAACTATCTACATACACCGACTCTAAATTAAGTACTCGTCTTGCACATCTTTATTTTATTATTAGACTTGTAAGTGAAAAAAAAATATGAAAGAGTAATAATAATTAACATATTTTTTCATGGATAAATAAACTAAAAACAAAAATGAAAAGAGAACGTCTCATTCCATTTGTTCTTACTATGATTTCAAACTAGAAGTTGATGCCTGCGCTTCGCGCGAGGGTCGTGAGACCGAACCAAAATACAAACGATAAGACGTCGAAAAAGCTGAATAAAAAAAATTGGATTAAAAATTAAGAAAAAAAGAAATTTACATAAAAAGCCAGGTTTGAACCCGACGCAAAGCGCAAAAACACCCCGCTTTTCGAACTTGAGACGCTATTTATTTATATAAATATTTTTGTATTTTTCAAAGGTTTTTAGGATTACCTACTCAAAATTTAGCTATAAATGAGATTTATATATTAATTTAATATAAAAAAAAGAAAAAAAAATCATAAGCAATTTAAAATACAAAAAAATTAAAGATGCACTAAAACTCTCAAAGAGGTAAAACGCAATAAATAAAAAGTTAAATAAAAAATAAAAAGATTGAAAAGTTAAAATAGAATCCAATTTCTCCACTTTCCATACATGTTTTTTTTTTCACCACTTTCTAATTATATATACTCTACTAAAACCAATCGGGATGCACAGGACATCCTTCTTATTGGTTATTTTTGGCGGCAACATGATTTCATTGGAGAGTTTTTTTCTCAAACAAAATTGTTTCACTTTAAAAGAATAAAGTTTCTAAGTTCAGCACAAATGAGGCTTAAATGACTTGGTCATGAGCTTGTGTCTTGTATCCATTAACCCGCGTTCAATTCCTAGGGATGGGGCACTTTTTTTTAATTATCATATATTGAATAAATCATTACTGTTAATTTTTTTTTAATTCCTGGTGAGATAGAATTAACTTATTTTTTCTTAATATTCGAATATTATTTCATACACAAACCTTAGCCTACTCTACCGATACACATTTTTTTTACTTTTTCGTTTGGCATTTTTTTTATCGTTCGTTTTAACGTTTGTTTTGGTACCCTCCTGTGTTGCGCGTAACTCTCTCTGCGTGGTCGATGTGGCTATTTTTTCCTGATCTCCTTTTTCACCCCTTCCGATATACATAAATTTCGCTTTGAACCTGTTTTATTTTCTTTTAATATCGTTTTCTATAATAGTTTTCGGTCATTAAACTAAAAAAAACGGAACGCGCGGCTTTTTTTTCCAGGCATAGTTTTTTTTAGTCGTATTTAAAATTGATTATAATTTTTTCTATCCTACGTTATAGCAAGCAACGTTAGCGTTGAGTAGCCGTGACCAACCCAAACGTTTATGAGCTACAACATCGTATTTCTACAGTAAAATATGACTTTTTTTATTCAATTTTTGTTTTATTGTACATATAGCAAAGTGGTAACCCATTCTTTCATCAACTATTAGGTCACATGTTCTACTCTTACTTGAAGTATCTAATATTTTAATTTCTTCGCCGTTCGTTTCTTTTTCTCTCGCACGAACTTCCACGTTTCCTTTTCCTCCCACATGAATACTTCACTGGCATTTAGGTTTTTAAATTGCCATGTTTCCTTTTCTCTCGTGCTATTTAGTGTTGGTTAGATTAAGTGAATTTAATATATATTTTATTTGTTAACGTTTTTCAAGAAAATGGAGTTCGTGGCTGTTTTTTTTTAACGTTCCGATATAATTTTTTTTTCAAAACAAGATTGTATTCAAAATCGAGTACTTTTTTGGGATCGTAGGCTATAACGAGTGATGTTACAATTGCGATACCGTGACCGGTATTGGTATTATCGGAACCGGTATCAGTTTTCGCTGAGCCGAATCGATAACGACCAAACTTCTGTCGTGTGAAGCGGGGAAGAATTACCGAACTCCCGCAGCGAAGCGCCGGTGGAAAAACTAGTATTCTATGATTTTCCATTTCAAAACCCTCACGGTCATGCAACTTCCAATGTGGTGTAGTGGTAGGAAGCCTGAATTCTCTAAAAAAGACCCAGGTTCTATCTCCACAGGCATCACTTTGGGAGGGGTATGGTTGCTCAATGAAAGAAGACTAGGATCTTTGTGATCTCCGGTTCGATCCAGAGGGCGTCCAGGTTTTACCACCAGTGGGCTTTCGGGCGGGTGGGTTTTCCCCGGAACTGGAGATAACTTGGGGCGCTTAAGGGCTCCGTACAGCTGGGTTGGGCCAGCTGGCGGTGGCCTTTTGTCAATGGGTCACCCCGTGCGGAGTACCTAGACAATTCTCTGTTTGTTGGCCGTTCAAAAAAAAAAAACCCTCACGGTCACCCTCCATGACATCCCCGTCGGCTGTGGCAGTCGGAAGAATGCCAAACCTTCGCGTATGTCCAGTTCCCTTTGTACTATTTATCTCACCATCATCAAGAACACCACCATAGATCCAACATACATCTGATTTCTCCATTGAATTGAGTCAAAGCAGATGCCTCAACATCGCTGGCGTCTCACTACCACCACCAATTCAACATCTGCTCTCACTTTGTAATCGATCGAAAACCCAAAAACGGACCCGAAAACCCTAATTTCTTCACATTCGCTGCTCCTCTCAAATTTGGAGACCGGATCTTCAAAAATCACAGTTCAATCTGGGCTAACCTTCCACCAAGACAGTCGCTGCTTCAGCAAGATCAGACCGCCGCCTCCGCCGCTATTTGTTGTTCCGACGATTTAATACCTAATAACCACCGATATGTTGTTCTAGGGTTGTTCAGTGGTGCTTTTCAACGATCGAACAGCCGCTGGCATGGCTTAACCATCGGTAGTGACTTACCGTTTTCCGGCTACTTCTTTTTCCACCGCCGATGACATCAGTTTTTTTATTTTAAATCAAGGAATGTTTTTTTATGTTTTAAATTACGGATCCGAGCGTTTAGTTTTCTTCATTTAAATCGTTCATATGAATAATCGATTATTGCAGCCGTCGCAACCATTACCGTTCCACTCCAGATCCATCCTAACCTAAAAAAGAAATTAAAACGATAAAAAACAGTGTGGTCCAATAATGTTTTGCCACGTGGACCATTCACGAATTACAACTGTAGAAGTCTTGCTCTAATGTTTTTAGTTAGGAATAGGAATAGGAATAACCATAAATGTTAAAACTAAATATCAGAATAAAAATACTCAACATGATGAAATAGATCAATAAATTATCAATCTTTTGTAATGAAAAATCGGAAGAAGTCACTTAACGTTTAGATCATTATGCTTCAACGTTTAAAGCTATGTTACACTAGGGTCGTCCCTGAGATTTCGTATGTCATGCGCGACTAATAAAATCAGGCCCCTAAAATATAAACTTATTTAAATAACAAAAAAATTAATTAATACTACGATAATTGTTATAACAATAAACCAATTAACCGATAATAAGTTTTTTTTTGAACGGCAAATTTCTTTACTTAGTGGGACTTGAACCCATCCGATAATAAGTTTTAATAAGTCAAATACTATAAACTAATAAATTAATTGTACATAACATTTAGTAAACTTTCATTCCCTGAAGACAAAAAAAAAAAGGATAATAGAATAAATTTACACAATTCAATAACTCTATATAAAAAAATAGAATAATAAAAGAAATTACATCCAATTAAGATGCATTTACAAATACAAAAAACAAGCAATAAGTCTGGGGGAGTACCTCGTGGAAAGTGGCCGTGGAGATGAGGTGGCAGGGCGTGGGCTGTGGAACACCGCGCCTCTTGCACGTGGACCACGTCGAGGAGAAGTTGGCGTGGGTATTCCCACCGTGTGGAAAGGGAAGGGGTTAAGGAGGTGGGGCCAAGGATGTGGGGCCAAGGAGGTGGGGTTAAGGAAGTGTGAACCAATGATGTGTAGACACATGTATTTTCAAGGTGGGTTGAAAGTGGAACACCACGCCCTCCATATGTGGATACCGTGTGGAAATGAGGTGGCGCATATGTGACGGTTTCCACCTCCATTTTTTCATGGGTTACTTCTTAGCCTAAGGAGCAGACAACAATATAAACTAGGAAAAAAAACAAAAAAGATAAATCATTTAAAAAATAAACCAAAACAAACAACAATCAATATAAAACAATCGATGAACCACAAAAAAATTAAACAAAATGAGAAATCATTTAAAAAAATAAACTTAAAATATAAAGGCAAGCTTTTCCTACACTGAAAAGTAAAAACCGTTAACTAGATGCAAAAGTACTACACCTTCAGGGTAGTGACCAGCCACAACTAATGTGACGGTGATTGAACTAAGGGTGAAGAGGGCACCCAACCCATTTACCTACTTACTCATCAAAACTGTTCAATAGAATTCTGTCACCTCAAAACTACTCATTTTACTCATTTACTCAGATTTCATTGGAAACACCCTACTCATTTAACTCATTCTACTCACCAACATTTTAAAATAAAAAAAAATCCCAAACGGCTCTCTCCCTCTCTTCCACATCCGAGTAATTTTACTCGATTAAGCTACTCGATTTCCCTAACCCGGCCAACTCGGATTGAAGGGGGCGGTGTACCCCAACCTACTCGGCCTACTCGGTCAACCCCCCTTTCACCCGGGTATTGCACCCCTTTCACCCTAATCACATTACCGGTTTACTCGTCCAACTTGTCTTAAAAACCGAATGAAAAAATAAATAATTTAAAATTATAAAATAAATAACATTAACTTATATAAATGAATTCATTGATTTTTAAAGTCCAGCGATTTTTATAAAAATTTATCAGATTTTTTTAAATTTTCAATTTAATAATCATCCTTATCAATTAATAGGTGTCACACAACTATTAGCTTAGTCTAGTGGCAAAGTTGTATATCCAAGACTTCACTAAAATGAGGAGGTCTTGGGTTCAAGTCTCATTTGTGACAAAAAAAGAGGGGTCCAGGTTGGGTCAGGGGTTTTTCTCACAAATGGTGGGTTACCTTCTGAAAGAGATGAAGATAATCGGGTGGGTCAGTAACCTATCAGTGATCCAAATTACAGTTAAAACAAAAAATTAATAGGTGTCACTTTGTAAATTGTAAGTCGTTATGACTGATTTTGGAAGTGTCTCACTCTCACTTTGTAAATTGTACAAGTCATAACTGATTTTCTCGTTTTCCTTTTCTCATCTTTGTTTATTCACAAAACAACAGAACAAGATCACCTTTCCTTCTTCTTTTTTTTTTTTTTTTTTTTTGATATTCCTTCTCTAATTTCTTTAAAGAAGTGTAGAACAAAAGTGGGAGAAATAGTTGCACACAACCCTCCTTTCCGACGGTTCAACCTCCTTTGCGGAATCTCGTGGCTTTATTTCCGGCCATCTCGTCCAGATCTGGTGCTAATACTCTTGTCTTCCTCGCGTCACTCATCTCCTCTCCCTCCTCCGACAAACCTGCAACTCCGACGATTTGTAATAGATTTTGGGCTTTAAGCGGTCACCCACCGGCACACCCTTAGGGCCGCTTTTGGTGACGTGTACCCTAAAACTCCCCGATCACGTGGCTAAGCTCCACAATTGTTTTGTTTAGCATAAACTTACACCTTGGTTTAAGCATTTTAGATTTATTGTCTTTTGTGCCAAATAAATGAAAGATTACCATGGGTGTGTAGGATTTTTAAATGGGTGTGCTATCACACGAGACTTGTTCTGTTGGGTTTTGTACAAGGAGCGGAACAAATATGTATGAACCAGTCAAGGCCAAAACCCTATACTGCCCACCAGGTGTCCAGATGCAAACATGACAGAACAAAACAACCATAGTCAGGTTTAAAGTTATATTTTTCGAGAAATAAACAACTAACTGAATAGTAACACCACGAATCAACGAACCCAACCGCTAGATCTGGTAACACGAAAAACACAGGGACACCCGAACTCCTTCCCCGCAAACCCTATCTAGAAACCGGTTCGTGAATCCCGTACGACAGCGACAAACGCGACGCTACAAGGCGACGACGATCGGCGGAGCTCAACGACGACAGACAGCAGTGGCACGATGGATGTCGACGGCTTGCGCAGGGGGAGGGGGGTTTCGACGACAAGGAGGGAGAGAAAGAATATGATTAGGGTTTTTGCTTTTGGTTGTGTATTCTGTATTTTGCCTCCAACTCTTAATCTCCTATATATAGATTTTCCTAAACTTGGGGATTAAGTTAGGGTTTTAATAATTAACATTTAATTATTAAACAAATATATTTTAATTCACTAATTGATTATCAATCAAATTAATAATTAATATAGCAAATGAACCTAATCAGTAATTATCAAACCATTTGATACTTATTAAATCAGTTCTCTAATTATCATCTAATTGATAATTAACTAATTTAATTACTTTTAATTATTCGTAATCTAATTACAAATAATTAAACGTCTCCTTCTAGCTTTGTCTGCGATGGTGTCAAGAATATTTAACTCTATAAATAATCTAATTATTCGTTGCTTATGATGCAACCCTTTGAATCCTACTTTGATAGCAGTACTATCATATGTCGTTACTTAGTCATACTTGTCCAACATGTTCTTATTCCAATGGCCCGACTATGTACTAAACATCTTATAGCCGTGTACTTAATCAAACTCCCATAATTTATAATTTGTAATAACTTAATTAATTAAGGCTGATTCTATTTAGACACGGAATATTGCTAATTGGACACGCCGCCGCCCTATACGCCATCGTATAGTGCAATACGAGGCGTATAGGGTTCAGTCTCTGACAACAGAATGCCACGTGGCATTCCCTGTCTGGCGGCTGGGTCCAATACGGCCCGTACCGTTCAATACGCAGCGTATGGGCCACGGGTATTAATTTTGCTTTAAAAGTTGGCAGATTTGTGATTTAAAAACCTCTATACGTGGCGTATTGCCCTATACGCCACGTATAGGGTGTTTTATTAATTTAAGTTTGTTGTTTTTTTTAATTTAATTTATATAACTTTGTTAATATAAGTTTGTTATATATTTTAATTTAAATTATATAACTTTGTTAATATATAACTTTGTTAACATTTATTATATTTTTGCATTTATAATTTATCATTACAATCAAACAAAAAATTAAACATTACAACCAAAGAAATAAGTAAAAGACTATATACATTACATCACAAAAATATATATATACATCAAAATGTTTTTACATACATAACAGAAGAAACAAACTAAATACAAATAAAAACAACTAAGCCTGACCCGCCCCGCCGTCATCCAGACCGGCCCCGCCGTCATCCTGACCGGCCCCACCATCATCCTGAACTGGGTCGTCTGGATAATGACGTGGCGGTGGTAGTGGTGGTAGCTCGATGCCAGCGGCTCGTGATAGATCCACATGAGAATTGCTATAACGTTTTGAGGTAAACGGTTTGATTATTTTTGACCGATACATTCAAATGAGAATTGTGGATGGCTAAATACACAAAATTTGGACCCTATACACCTCGTATAGAACTATACGATGCGTATAGCATCATGGTCAACCCGACAACATCGTACTCCTGGTCATTCCAACCCCTATACGCATCGTATAGGTCAATACGGTGCGGTTTAGGGTACGAGGTGACCTCTGCAACTAGTCATCCATCACATCGCTATACGCATCGTATAGACCTATACGATGCGTATAGCCATGTGATGGATGACTAGTTGCAGAGGTCACCTCGTACCCTAAACCGCACCGTATTGACCTATACGATGCGTATAGGGGTTGGAATGTCCAGGAGTACGATGTTGTCGGGCTTGGGAAATTGTGAAGGTTATACGCATCGTATTGCCCTATACGATGCGTATAGAGCCCGGTCCAAATAGCAATTCCCGTGTCCCATTAGTAGTCCCCTTAATTAAAATCTTTTAAAAACACGTCTTATCATATATATGGCCCCACTGTGTACTAAACATGAAACATCACATGGCCGTGTACTTGATCAAACTCCCATAATTTATAATTTGTAATAACTTAATTAAAATCTTTAAAAACACGTCTCATCCTATATTTTCTTAGACAAATACCATTATTAAATTCAATTTTAATAATCTCACATGTCAGATTGTCTCGATGTTACAATATGTATATGTGTATTAAGTATTTATTTATTTTATTAAGCTCATTCACGCAGTAACATTATTATATAGGCGAAGGCGACTCAAGTACGTATTTATTGTCGTTTATACCAACTTTGACCTAACAAAAATTATTCATATAGTTTTTATAAGGATTATTGGATTTTAATAATCTCACATTTCCCAATTGACCAATAATAATCCTAACTGAGAATATTCTTATCACCGGTCCCTACTTTCAAACTATTTTCTTACATTGGACACCCGTTAAAAAAACTTAACGCCGTTAGATTTTATATGACGTGGACATCTGCAAACAACCGGAAAGTCGAGCCAAGCCGGAACCCACCCTAGTCTGTCACCGTCTTCACCGTTAAACACCACCGTTGTCTCCGTTTGGACTTACCGGAAAAACGAGACCCGTTAAACACCACCAGAGCCAATGTCAAAACCCACCACGAGAGTCGAGACCACTGCTAGCTTGACTCGACTTTCCGACAGTTTGCAGATGTCCACGTCATATAAAATCTAACGGCGTTAAATTTTTTTAACGGGGGATCCAATGTAAGAAAATAGTTTGAAAGTAGGGACCGGTGGTAAGAATATTCTCAGTTTGGATTATTATTGACCAATTGGTAAAATGTGTGATTATTAAAATCCAATTTCTCTTTTTATAATGACAACAGTATTAATGTATATATAACAGAGATTTGGGTTGAAATTTATAACAATAATGATTTTACACTCTATAAACTTATTTCACACATTAGTTAATTATATGAGTTGCCGTTCAAAAAAAATTAATTATATGAGTAAAATGTTTAAAATATGTGAATATAGTTCCTTTAACCCACACTAAAATCATTAATAAAGCTTTGAAATATTTATTGGTAAACTCATTAGTCATCTTATTTAACATGCACATTTGACACATGTCAATAAGTCGCACAAGAATTTATTGTTCAAACCAAGTTATTCTATTTATAAATACCCATAAACCAATTGCATATTCATCTCACCGAAGCCATCAACAACAAAAAAGACATGAGATCTTTCTTGGTTTTCCTCGTTCTCTTCTCGCTTCTTTTGGTAAGAATTCACTATTAAGTTGGTGTTTATATTGAAATGAATGTTTTTTTTCCTAATTTTTGATTAAATCTTACTTCTTTTGTAAATTTCTTGCCTGGTGATTAGCTTGTAAGTCTCCGTGAAGCAAGAAAAGACCCTGAAGAACACTCGAGGAGCGTGATGAAAGATGAGCCTATGCCAAAGACGATTCAAGATGCTTTAAGCCACGATTCAACATGGTCAAATGATATAGAGAACAAGGATAAATTCATAAAGGATTTTGATGCACAACCTAATCTAAAGATGTTTACAAAAGGCTTTAGTCCAATACCTACTACCTTAGAGAACAGTAACTATCCATCTAAGAAGAACTAATCTTGTTCAAAAATAACGTGTAACCGATCTATAATAAATTCAAATAAAGTTTAGTTTACTGTCTCGTGTGAAATAAAGTATAAACTATCTACATACACCGACTCTAAATTTAGTACTCGTCTTGCACATCTTTATTTTTAGACTTGTAAGTGAAAAAAGATGAAAGAATAATAATAACTAATATCTTTATTCATGGATAAATAAACTAAAAACAAAAATGAAAAGAGAACGTCTCATTCCATTTGTTCTTACTTTGATTTCAAATAACCATAAATGTTAAAACTAAATATGTGAATAAAATAGACAACATGATGAAATAGATCAACAAATTCTCAATCTTTTATAATGAAAAATCGGAAGAAGTCACTTAACGTTTAGATCATTATGCTTCAATATTTAAAACTATATATGTTACACGTGGCGTGCATGGTCATCCATGAGATTTCGGATGCCCTGTGCGACGAGTAAAATCGGGGCCCTAAAATATAAAATTATATATATATATATATATATATATATATATATATTTACACACACATAAATCTAATTAATACTACGATAATTGTTATAACAATAAACCAATTAACCGATAATAAGTTTTAATAAGTCAATAACTTATAAACTAATAAATCTATACTAATAAATAAAGGTTTAAGATGGACACTTGTCACTTCCTCGTGCCTTCTCACATTGGTTTTCCCGCTTCTCTCTCCTAATAAATACGTTTGTATCTTATTAAATAAAAATGATATTATAAATATATTATTAAAGAAAAATACTAATTATATTAAATAAGAATATATAGTAGGAAATCAAAATATAACTAATTAAAGAAAAATACTAATTTGTTATATACACACATTTCCACTTGATATATCTCGAGACGATCATAATAGTCTGACAAGTTAGGATTTATTTACAAATTTATAAGTTATATCGTTTTCAATAAACAACCCGTGTAATACACGGGATTCTATCCTAGTTAGTTATACATAACATTTAGTGAACTTTTATTTGCTGAATACATAAAAAAAAATAGGATAATAAAATAAATTATACACAATTCTATAACTTTATATACAAAAAATAATAGGATAATAAAATAATTTATACACAATACAATTCAATAACTTTATACAAACAAAAAAATAGGTCTCATCTTTCCTGTTTCTTCCTTATGGCTAGCCTCGTTCTTTCTAAGGACCAAATATCCGGGTTTGAAGGTTCCAGCCCGGACTGTTAGATTGTTATATTTCTCCGTCTTTGCTTTATATACTGCTTCCCTTATCCTGGCCTCTTCTCTTCGTTCTTCCAGCAAATCCAAATTAGTTAGGACTTCTTTGTCATTACTTTCTTCCCTCATTTATTTGATTCTCCAGGAGGGATGTCAATCTCGGCGTGTGATGCCCACATCGCGGCTTGGCCCGAGACGTTAGTCATGTGTTGGATTTATTCATGAACATATAGTAATACAAAGATCGTACACAGCGGAATTTAAAACTCTCATTTTATTTCAAACTTGTCTTTCTACAATCTAAAAGAAAGTACATATTACAGTCTATCATCTATGCCAGCTTTTCTTAATTGATGCCAGATAGCCTCCTTTGATACCTCTAATCCAGCTCCTTGCCCTTGCTGCAAGAAGCTACATTCTTACTTGATACACATGCTAAAGTGTATCAGCTTATGCCGGTGAGTTCTAAGTTTTAGTTAAAATATTCTTGACCTCTTTTTCATACATAAATGGTTTATATGACACGTTTAAAACATCACTTTAATTTTTTGCACACATATAATAATTATCATTGTAATTCCTACCAAAGCACCAATAACCGCAGTCAATGAGGTCATGTTAACCTCTAAGTGGTCGTCACCACTTAATCTTTCTGAACTATACAGTCACGCTTTTCATTCGTCCTAAAAGGGATATAACAGTCCCTGTCTTGTTAAACATAGCCAAATTGCAAGACATTATGTGGTCATTTGGCCAGTCATGGCAAAAATCTTTCTTTCCAGACTATCAAGGTCAAAACATTCTTTTTGACATGGCAATTCATGCCAAAAACTCTTTTTCTTTCTATGTCATGATGAATCATGCCAAAACATCTTTCAAATCTTTGTCAAGGCAAATTATGCCCAAACCTCTTTCTATCTCTACCATGGTAAACCATGATATGACCTCAAAACGTTTTACATGTCAAAACCATTTCTCCTTCCAAAATCTTTCTCTTGTTTAAAAATCAATTTAAACAACCGTTCTTGCAATCTTTCTTCTGAATACAAAGCAGTGTTTACAAACAAAGCCTTGATTCAAGACATAAACCTTTTAACATGCATACTTACCCAAAACATTTTAAAATAGTATTTAACTCAAGGGCCTCATAGAATTCATGTAAAATCTTTCACATCAAGCATATTGCCCCAAAACATTTCAGAAATATTTAAAACAAGGGCCTCATAGAACTCACGTTAAACCTTTCTGCATAGTCATAGAACTCACCTTTAGTGTTCCTTCTCTTTCTTGGTAACTTTACTTTGTTATTAGAAATAGCACAAACGCTTGGATTAAGGTCCTAAGCCATTACAAAATTACTTAGATATACGTATCTATCTTAGTGGTAATAACCAAATCGTATGTAACTAGTTAGAACCTTACCTCGGAACTATCAACTGCGTTGTGGACGGAAAGCAGGAATTTCACACCTACGAATAGGAACTGAGGTGGGTTACTTTAAATTTCCGACCTTCTAATTATAAGTGTGATATTATAAGTTTGTGAAATGTGCTCCTAATGATCATCCCTTTATAGGCCAAAATTTATGTCGTGACGGACCGTTACAGGGTGGTGACGGTCCAACACCGAACCCCTGTTGGCCACGCACTTCCTGACCATGTAATGGACCGTTACGGTGCTTGTGACGGTCCTTCATGAGCCATGCGTCACTTCCTCGATAAACCCTCAACCGCTTTTGGTTTTTGCAGCACAGACCGTTACCACCATGGTGACAGTCCGTTATGATCGAGACAGACTGTTACCGCCGGTGACATCCGTCACAGGCTGATTTTCATAATTTTCATTCTTTTCCACTTTTAGTCCCTCAAGTTTAGGCTAAATATTGTTCTAGTCCTAAACGGAAATCTGAAAGTTAAGATTATTGTGGTAGTTAAGGCTCGGATGTATCTGGTGGAAGAATGTGAAGTCATCTTAGTTTACGCATAAGACATAAAACCCGTAAAACAAATTACTAATCCTTGTAATTTGTGATCGCCCAGATGTTCTTCCGGAAGAATTACCCAACCTCTCACTTAATCATTGTTACGTATTAGGATTGACTTTGTATCTGGAGCCAAGCCGAATGCCGAGGCACGATACTCGAACTCCTTCGGAGATGAAGACAAGTATCTTCACTCGTTCGGGTAACGTTCAAATTTCGAGGGCAAAATTTATGTAAGGAGGGGAGAATTGTAAAACACGGAGTCGAGCACGACCGTGCCAAGTGATGGCATGGCCATGCAAGTTGCGAGGAGCTTCAATTTGAAAACCTGGTATAATGGCTAAGTTTCAGTAACCCGCACAGCCATACGAAACCACACCGCAATGCGGGTTGGCCGCACAACCATGCGAAATATGAGAGTTAAAGCCAAAAGTCAAAGTCAAACTGGGGTCATGAAGCCAGCAATGGTCATTTGATTCTTAATTCATAGTTGAGGGTCTGTTTGGTACTTGTTTGATACTTCAAGGGCTGATGGATAGAAGTGCTTTAGTTACATGGATTGAAGTTGTCAATTCTTATCGATAGTTCGGTAATGTCTGTTGCTATAGATTGGGGGTTAGGTTACATTCAGTTTTAAGCTTTTCTGTATTCAATTTTCTTTGTTTTCTGTAATTCCAATCTTGATAATAATAAGAGAGTGAAATCGTTTGGTTTTGATTATCGAATTGTTCATCTTTGAGTGTTCTATTATAACAATTGGTATCAGAGCTTGGTGAGGGCTCTTGATTCGAGGACGAAGGTGATAATTGGTGGAATTGGCTTTCGAGATGGTATCGACAAAGTTTGATCCCGAAAAGTTTGATGGAAAGAACGATTTTAGCTTGTGGCGATTGAAGATGCGGGCTCTTCTCGTGCATCAAGGTGTGAGTGACGCTCTATTGGGGGAAGCGCATCTACCTGAAGCAATGTCTGACAAGGAAAAGAAGGAGACGCTTGAAAGGGCACACAGTGCCATTATTCTTAGTCTAGGGGACAGGGTGTTATGTGAGGTGTCCAAAGAAACATCCGCTGCTGGGATATGGACGAAGTTGGAGTCATTATACATGACTAAATCACTGGCAAATCGTTTGTATATGAAGAAACGCCTCTACACTTTCCGGAAGACTAGTGGTCAGTCAATTGAAGATCACACAGATGAATTCAATAAATTAATTCTTGATTTAGAAAATAGAGAAATTGTATTGGAGGATGAAGATCAGGCCATCATATTCCTGACCTCCCTGCCATAGTCCTACGAGCATTTCGTAGACACTTTGATGTATACAGGGAATCCCTAACAATGGAAGAGGTGTTGTCCGCCCTTAATTCAAAAGAATTGAAGAAAAGATCTGATCCAAAGGATGATGGTGGAGATGGATTATTTATAAGGGGCAGGACTGACATCAGGAATGATTATAAGGAACAAAAGGGTCAGAAATTTAGAAATTCATCCAGATCTAAGTCAAGATTTAAGAGAAAATGCTATGTCTGTGGTTTTGAGAAACATATGAAGAAGGACTGCCCAGATTGAAAAAGAAAGAAAAGTGATTCAAGCAATTATAAGAACAAGTTTAAAGTGATACTTTCAATAAGTTTAAAGAGTGGAAGATTTTGGTGGAAAATCAAACTAGAAGGAAGGTAAAGAAACTAAGAACAGATGAGTGGAAGATTTTGGTGGAAAATCAAACTAGAAGGAAGGTAAAGAAACTAAGAACAGATAATAGATTGGAGTTCTGTAGCGGGGAATTCAACAGTTTTTGTAAGGCTTAGGGGATAGCTAGACATCTAACTGTACCAGGGACTCCACAACAAAATGGGCTGGTGGAGGGGATGAATAGGACCTTGTTAGAAAGAGTCAGATGCATGTTGCTGAGTTCAGGATTGCCACAGAGTTTTTGGGCAGAGGCTGTTAATACTGCAGCCTATCTAATCAACAGATCACCATCTGTTGCTTTAGATATGAAGACTCCAATGGAGGTATGGACTGGGAAAGGAAGGAATATGGTAATCTAAAGGTCTTTGGTTCATTGGTATATGCTCATATTAGTCAAGGCAAGTTAGAGCCTAGGGCTATAAAGTGTATCTTTATAGGATACCCTGATGGTGTTAAAGGGTTGAAGCTTTAGAGACTGGATGAAACTAGTCCTAGAGTGATTGTTAGTAGGAATGTGGAGTGTAAAGAAGACATTCTTTACAAGCACATCATGAGCAGTAAAGAAGCTGAAAAAAAGGTAGTGAATGTGTTCTTGAAGTTCAAATTGAGGTGGAGACTAAGAGTAATCTAAAAGAAACTGTTCAAGAGACTGAAGAGGGCAGTAGGGACTCTAATAGCTACAACCTTGCTAGGGATAGACCTAGAAGGAACATTGTTCCACCTTTGAGATACAGGGATCAAGATGATATTTCAGCAATAGCTTTTATAGCTGCTGAACAAGAAAGTACATGTGAGCCTCTATCATTTTCCGATGCAATGGAGTCCATAGACAAAGAAAAATGGCTTGATGCTATGAAAGAATAAATGGAATCATTGTAAAAGAATGGAACCTGGGAATTAGTTGAAAGGCCAAAGGAGCAGAAGCTTGTGTCTTGTAAATGGATTTACAAATTGAAGGAAGGATTGAGCAATGATGATCCTCCCTGATACAAGGCAAGACTGGTTGCTAAGGGGTTCACTCAGACGGCTGGAGTTGATTACACAGAGATTTTTTCACCTATGGTTAAACATTCATCAATCAGGGTTGTGCTATCTTTAACTGCAGTAATGGATATGGAATTGGAGCAGTTAGATGTAAAAACTATATTCCTTCATGGGAAGCTGGAGGAGCAAATCTATATGAACCAACCTTAAGGGTTTATGGTAAAGGGACAAGAAGGAAAGGTATGTTTGCTTAAAAGATCTCTGTATGGGCTTAAAAAATCTCCTAGACAATGGTATAGGAGGTTTGATGATTATATGGTGAGCCATGATTTTGTGAGAAGCTCCTATGATAGTTGTGTATACCATAGAGAATACAGCAAAGGAAATTATGTGTACTTGCTGCTGTATGTGGATGATATGCTTGTAGCATGTAAAGACAAGCAAGTTATAGAAGACACTAAGGCCCTGTTGATGGCAGAATTTGATATGAAATTATTGGGAGAGGCTAAGAAGATTATAGGGATGGAGATTCATAGAAGGAGAGATTTTAGACAGATAAAAATCTCTCAAACTTCTTATATAAAGAAGATTCTGCATAATTGTGGGGTGGAAGAGTGTAAGTCAGTTAAAACTCCCATGGCTGCTCACTTTAGGTTGTCAAATAGAGATTCACCTACAACTGATGAGGAATTGCAGTACATGAGCAGAGTTCCTTATGCAAATGTGGTAGGGAGTGTCATGTATTTGATGGTATGTTCAAGGCCGGATATAGGCTATGCAGTGAGTCTGATTAGTAGGTTCATTTCTAATCCTGGGAAAGCTCATTGACATGCTGCCAAATAGCTGTTGAGATATTTGAGTGGTACAAGAAATTTGGGGTTGGTGTTTGACTGTGAATCACTTCAAGAGGGAAACCTGGTCAAAGGTTTTGTGGATTCTGATTATGCTAAGGATTTGGACAGAGGGAGGTCTGTGACTGGGTATGTTTTTATGGTGCTGGGCAATGTAGTTAGCTGGAAGGCATAGTTGCAGCATGTAGTGGCTTTGTCCTCCACTGAAGCTGAATATATAGCATTAACAGAAGCAGTCAAAGAGGCTTTGTGGTTAAAGGGGTTTGTGTCTGAATTGGGGATTGTGTTGGATGAGACTAAAGTGGTTTGTGACAATCAAGGAGCTGTGCAACTTGCTAAAAATAGTGTTTTTCATGAAAGAACAAAGAATATTAGTGTGAGATTACATTTTATAAGAGATGTGGTGAATTCCAAACAAGTGATGGTAGAAGAAGTAGATACTAAAGTCAATTCAGCTGATATCTTTACCAAGTCTCTCCCGAGTCCTAAGTTTGATTGGTGTGTGCATTCTTTGGGAATGGGCTGATATTTGTCTCTTTTGATTTTGGTTTAAGGTGGAGATTGTGAGAGTTAGAGCCAAAAGTCAAAGTCAAACTGGGGTCATGAAGTCAGCAATGGTCATTTGATTCTTAATTCATAGTTGAGGGTCTGTTTGGTACTTGTTTGATACTTCAAGGGATGATGGATAGAAGTGCTTTAGTTACAGGGACTGAAGTTGTCAATTCTTATTGATAGTTCGATAATGTCTGTTGCTATTGATTGGGGTTAGGTTACATTCAGTTCTAAGCTTTTCTGTATTCAATTTTCTTTGTTTTCTGTAATTGCAATCTTGATCATAATAAGAGAGTGAAATCGTTTGGTTTTGATTATCGAATTGTTCATCTTTGAGTGTTCTATTATAACACAAAATCCACACAACCATGCGATTCTTCCGCACAACCATGTGGGGTAGCTTCATGACTATGTGTTGTTGCATATCCGCACTTGTAATGCATTTATGACGTGTTTTAACACCCCTAAGCCACCACTTTAACACTTATCTTCCATTCCCCTTTGTATTAATCGATTACAGAGGACCAGGACACTTCCCTAACCTCAGTTATTCATTTTTTGATCCAAGTTTTAACCTTCAATTTCCTTTCTAAACTCTCCTAAGTCTTAAATCTTTATTAGTCAAGAACTCTTGCTATTTTGATGCTCAAAATCAGTTCCAAGACAGTAGCTGATCTTTTGATTATTGATATCCTCATTTTAACATATTGGTAAGAGCATCCAACCCAAATTTCTTTTGAATTCTTGATTTTTGAGGCTTCATGGAGTTTTAGTGATTTTTGGTAATTTAATGGGATTTTCAAAAGATTTGAAACTTGTTAGACTTGAATGTATCTCCTCTTTCCAGTTTGGCGAGTTCCTTAATTCAAATTTAGGATTCGAGTAACGTTTAGATGATTCAATTCGGGAGGTTTTCTTAAGAATTTAGGTTAAAACAAGTTTTAGTGACATGCATGTGATTTATGAAGTATTGATGCACTAAATTGAGTTCTATATGATATATTATTGGTTTGATAGATCTGTATTTGGTTAGTTTTGAGTTTGGGTTGGAAATTGCATAAAAAAAACAAGTATTTATAATGTAAAAAGATCAACTAATTATTTATCAATAAATAGTATTTATAAAACAAACACTTGTTATTTATCAATGACTAGTATTTATAATGTAAAAAGATCAACTAATTTAATAGGTGAATGTTTATTCTATAAATATTTTTTTTTACATATTATTTTGGAATATATACACAAAGAAATGCGATAAGGTATTTTTTTTTTAAAGACAATTTGGATCACTGACGGGTCACTGACCCATCCGATCATCTTCACCTTCCTCAGGAGGACCCCCCGGCCCAACCTGAACCCCTTTTTTTTTGTCACAAGTGAGACTTGAACCCAAGACCTCCCCATTTTTAGTGAAATCTTAGGTATACACCTTTGCCACTAGGCTAACTAGTTGTTTTTTTTAACGGCAACACCTAGATATTCTAGGATAATTGGGTTTCCCTGGGGCCACACCTAGAATATCCAGGGCAGCCCACCACAAGAGGAACCCCCCAACTGATTAAACCCCCTGACCTGGCCACATACCACTTTTTTGCTGTTGCCAGGATTCAAACCCAAGACTTCCACTATGGGAAGTCTTGGGGCTACCATTGCCCCAAATGACCAACGGGGCTAAACTAGTTGTTGTAGAATCTTTTTTGTACAAGGGGTGATATAAATTTTAGATACAATAGTTTTAAATGTTTTGTACTAGGGGTGTTCATTATTCGAATCCCATTCGAATAAACCGAAATTCGATTCCAACCGAATTCGAATAAAAAATTCGATTTCGAATTTTTGCTTATTCGAATCGAATAATTATTCGATTCGAATAAATAAGTCGAATTTGAATCGAATTCGAATCCTAAAATTCCCATTTCGATTCGATTCGAATAAACCGAATTGATATATTATATAATTTTTAATTTTTTTAAATATATAATATCCTTTTATTTTAGTTGATTTGGGCTTTTATTTTAAGTTTTGTATGGGCTTCAAATTCAAATCCATAAAAATTCTACCTGGTCATATATTTCTCTAAACTCAAACCCTAATTCTAATTGTTGCATATAACTTTTTAATTTACAAAAAAAAAAAAAAAAAAACTAGCAATTCGGTTTATTCGAATAGATTCGAATTCGATTCGAACAAGCTTATTCAAATAGGTTTTAGAGATTTTTATTTGAATTCGAATCCAAAATTTTTTTTTCAAATTCGAATAATTCGATTTGAATAAACCGATTCGATTCGTTTGAACACCCCTAATTTGTACTATCACAAAGATGAAGTTATTTCAATGAAAGTGTAATAAATTTTTCTTAGTTAGAAAAAAGAAGTGAAAACAATGAAAAATAACGTATGTTCACAAATTTTATTGATTTTCTCCATGTGAGAATATATAGAGATTACTTAAGTATTTATTTTATTAACCTCGTTCAATTATTAACATTATTAATATATTGGTCACTCAAATATGTATTCAACGTCATTTATACTAATTTTGACTTAACAAAAATTATCTTTGTAGTTTTTGTAATGGCAATGATTTTAATTTATAACGAGTGAACAATAACGAATTCAGGGGCGGCCCTGAGCGTGTGTCGGGTGGACGACATCTCAAGGCCCAATATTTTAGGTGGCTCAAAATTTTTCACGGGTAGTCAGAGTTATAGGTTTGTGGAAGGAGGTCGTCGGAGAAAGAGGAGTGAAGATAGCATCATCAGAGCACTTTCCACTTTTCCGGTTGTCGCGGATGACTACTGCTACTTGCTTTGTGTGGATAGAAAAGGAAGAATATGACATAAGTATTTGGTTTTAACATAGGCCTTTTAATATTTTATTCTTTTTTCATGAGAAGGATAGGTGCATACGTGGCAAGTGACTACAAACTAGTGAAAGCATAGTTAAGTGTGACATTGAAAATGTTGACTTTCCTTGGCATCCAAGACCATCGTCAATGGGTTTTTGTCATCTTGAGTACCCAGCAAGTGATGGATGCCTAGTACTAAATAGTAGTTTTGGTAATTAAAAATAAGTCGTCATTGTATGGCACCAAGAGTGACCTTTCTTTGAAAATGTTGACTTTCTATGGCATGCAAGACTATCCTCAATAGATTGAGTTTTGGTCGTTATTCACTACTTAATGATTACTAGGGAGTGATTTTTCACTCCCAGCAAGTGACGGATACCTAGTATTAAATAGTGGTTTTAGAAATTAAAAACCAGTTCTTATTGTATGGCACCAGTATTGACTAACAGTTAGGGTGGAGGAGGCATCCATGCCATGAAGCTCCTTGAAGCCTCACACCTTCCAATAAGAGTATGACACCTCATTTGAAACCCCTTGAAGCCCCACGAAGCCACGTTGGTGGCGGCACCCAAGCCCATTGAAGCCACAAACCAATTTTTTTTAATATTATTTACATCCGATGAGAGTGTGAAAACCATTGAAGCCGTGCGTCGTTCCAAAGCCGTGAAAGGCCACATTCAGTCGACGAAGTGGGAGTGGCGGCGATGGCGACGTGGAAGCCGTGGGCACCGCTAGTCGCCGTAGCGGGTACCCCTTCCACCCTTAGTCTCTGATACATAAAAATCCAGTCCTCAATTTGTCCCCCGGTACCGTGTCATTTCAGTCCCCAATACTTTTATTCAGTGACTGCAAATCAGTCTCGGATACTATGATATTTCAATCGTTAATGTGTAACTTTAGGGACTGAAAATCAGTCCTCTAAATATGTCAATATTATCCCTAATACATTTCGTTAAGTTCATGATTCCATATCAAATCAGTCTCGAATAATATGTTTTAAAGATTGAGAATCAGTCTCCGGTACCACGTGATTTCAGTCGTTAATATGCTTCTTTTTGGGACTGAAAATTAATCTCATATAGCATGTTACTTTAGTCCTTAAATACATACTTTTAAGATAACATTTATTTTTCATTCTCCAATATGTTTATTAATGGTCTGAAAATTAGTCTCGTAAACTAGTTCATAGTATGTTTTTTTAGTGACTATTTTATACTCTCTAATATTATGTTTCAATTCCAAGGTTTTTCTTTTACAGACTCAAAAACAGCTTCTGATTCAATTTAATCCAGTACCCAACATGTATTCACAATCCCTAACAAATCTCTTCAAGGACTGATATTCGATCCGTAATACATTCCCTCTATATTAGAGACTCGAGATTAGTCTCTAATACATTTGTGTCATTATTAATTATAAAGGGAATATATTTGAAACTGAAATTCAGTAGCCAATAAGTCTCCCTCCAAAAAGCTATACGGTTCACACATATTTGTAATTGTAATTTAGTCTAAGGTGCCTAAAAATTAGCGACCAAAATATGTTGCGTAAAAGTCTGTCTCTAATACCACCAGCAACTAAAACATCAGTGCTATATATACCATGTATTTGAGACTGGTACATCAGTCTCTGATACTTTAGCCCTCTAATGGTCACTTTTTTAATAGTGACAACCCTCATCGATCGAGATTCTGCTATAACACAAGGCAGGATAGGACATTTGGGGAAAAAGAAACCAAGTGAAAAACGTTAAAAGCTAACGCGTAAAATGGTAAGAACTTTAACGCTAAAAGTATTTGATCTTTATTTGGGGTTACTAGGATGTGTAATATAGTGGAGTTTTACGTGAGTTTTTACCAATTTAAAGATGGGTTCGTTAAAGTTTGAAAGATTAACAAATTGTTTACGGTAGCACGTTTAAGCGGGTTAAAAGGGGTAACTCGGGAGAAAAGTTTTGCAGCGATTTGGGGCTTAAGTAAGTTTAAGAACCGTGAAAACACGTCATCATATATATTTCCTTATATAAATACCATTATTAACTTTAAATATAATAATCAAACATATTATGCTAGATTTTCTTGATGTTACAATGTAGAGATGACTTAAGTATTTATTTATTTATTTTATTAAGGTCATTAATGTATTAACATTCTTATTGTATGTATTTAACGCTATTTATACTAACTGACCTAACAAAATGTATCCTTATAGTTTTTATAATGACAATAATTTTAATGTATAATAGGTAGTTTGCAAATTTTCTATAACTTAAAGGTCGTGTTAAAAGTTTGATTAGCTTTGGGTCGCAATTTATTACAATAGTGGTTTTACGTTCTATAAACTTATTTCACACATTAGTTATTGTTAGAGCATGTGGTATGCCCAAGTGATAGGGGTGTGGTGTGATAATAAAGTGCACGTCACGTGACGCCACGTCACACCCTTCATTATCACACCATCCATCACTTGGCAAAGGAAATACCCAAGTGATTGTGGTGGTGTGATAATTAAATGTTTTTTTTTAGTTTTCATTTAAATAAAATAAAACATAATATTTTATTAATAAAAATAAAAATACATTAATTCAAACAACTAAAAAAAACATTAATCAAATTACTAAAAAAAATTACATTAATTCAAACAACTAAAAAAAACATTATTCAAATTACTAAAAAAAAATATATAACTAAAAAACTACGGGATACCATGTCGTTCTTTGATCTCCTTTTTGTTTTGGGTTGGGAAAATAGAAATAATTTAGTAGAGTAGAAGAGTAAAAATGAGGTAAAGAGAGTAGAAATGAGTGTAGAGATATGGAGTAAAAATGGGTATTTATAGTGAGTAAAAATAAAAATATTAATTATTATTTATTTGAAATTTATTATTTGAAACGGTAACTTTTTTGACCGTTCAACGGTCACTTGAGGCAAATGCTCGGCGTGAAAAAAATCACGCCCCCATGACCACGGCGTGTTTTTTTTTCAAGGGGGCGGTGTGCTATTTGGATCACGGCGTGATTTGCAATGCCATGTAGGATCACGGGGTGATTTCTACCGGTATACCGGATGATCTTATAACTAAAAAGTATGAAATTGTATAAATTTCAACTATAGTATAGTTTCTTTTAACCCTCAGTAAAAGCATTAATGAATCTTTCAAACATTTATTGGTAAACTCATTAGTCATCTCCTTTAACGTGTCCATTTGACACATGTCAATAGGTCCCACAAGTATTTATTGTTCAAAACAAGTTATTCTTTTTATAAATACCTATAAACCAATTGCATATTCTTCTCACCGAAGCCTTCAACAACAAAAAAGATATGAGATCTTTCTCAGTTTTCTTTGTTGTCTTCTCGCTTCTTTTGGTAAGAATTCACGTTTAGCTTGGTGTTTGTGTTGAAATGCATGTTTGTTTTTCTAAGCCTTGATTTTATTTCATTTTGTAAATTTCTTGCCCCATGATTAGCTTGCAAGTCTCCGTGAAGCAAGAAAAGACCCCGAAGATTACTCGAGAAGCATGATGAAATTAAAGATGATTCAAGATGCTCTAAGCCAAGATTCAAGAGGATCAAATGATGAAGAGAACAAAAAAGGTCATTTCGCAAGAGATTTTGATGCACAGCTTAATCTAAAGATGTTCACAAAAGGCTTTAATCCAATACCTGATCAATTCGCAAGAGATTTTGATGAACAACCAAATTTAAAGATGTTCACAAAAGGCTTTAATCCAATACCTAGTTCCCTAGTGGACAATCCATCGAAGAACTAATATTTTTTATGCATCATATGCAAACGTATCTATAATATATACAAATAAAGTTTGGGTTATGTGTTTGGTGTTAATTGAGGCATAAACTATCAACATGTGTTACTCTAATTTAAGTACTCGAGTTGCAAGATTAATAGTAATTAATTTCTTTTATATAACAAATAAAGTAAAAAAATTGAAAACAAAATGTTTCTTTTCATTTGTTATTCTCATGACTTCGATTTCCAATAACCACAAATGCTAATATTATATACAGTATATCTTGTATCTTTTAAATACGTTTTTGTCTATTTTTATCAAATTTCAATGACATCAACTACGGCTAGAAATGATGTAATTTCATATTTCCAAACAAATATATAAATAGAATAGTGAATTTAACTTTGTTTTATTTTGTAAAGATACATTTGACTATTCTTTTAATTGTATTTTTAGTGAATGCAAATTTTGATAGAAAATAATTTTGCTGTAAATTAGACAAATATAATTTTATAATTTTTAAATTATACACGTGAATAAGCTTTTTTAGTCTAGCACATGTTAATATGTTATAATTATATCGAATACACTATTTTATTAGCCTTAATAACACGAAGTAATGTTAAAGTTAATATGAAACTAGAATATGAGTAAAGATTTTTTTTATTGTAGGTAATATTAGTAACGTGAGACTAAATAACATAACTGCAAATAGATATATTTAAAAAAAATTAGTAAAATAATTCGGAAACTCCTCTAGTTATGTCTGTCACAAGGTGTATATTAAGAATAACTGAAACTGTAAATGTGTGACTAGCCCACTTGGTAGAGACTCTTAAGGGTTGTTTGGTTCAGAGAATATTTTTGAAGGAATTGGAATGTTAGATAAGAATTGGAATTTAAACGAACTGAAATTAATTCCAATGAAATTTTATATTATGTTTGGTTTGTAACAATGTAAATGAAATTGGAATGTTAAAAAATATGAAATGACAAAATTAACCTTTCTCTCCCAATTTCCCATCGACACTTCAGGTGCTCTGTGTTCTCTTTGTTCACTTCCTAATTTCCCGTATCACATCGTCAAAGATAAAACATGCATCATCTAAAATGAACTTCATCGAGATTTCAATTTTAAGCAAATGAGTTCGAGAATTCCATCGAACTAATTTTTGGTTTGGTTTTCTTCTTTTTCTTTGTTAATTTCTGCTTCGATTTGGGTTCTTCGTTTGGTATTGATGAAAGAAATGCATCTCCGTCAATGATTTCTGTTCACATCTTCATCGATTTGATATGGAACAAAGAACTGATTTTGGATCGCAAACGAACCGCAACGAACAACAGATTTTATATTTTCTCATCCGTCCTTTGATGATTCATGCGCCGACGATTATAACGGAACATCGATTTCGAGATTCCATGGAATTTTGTTTGAGAGACAAGGAAAGTTTTGCAGGTTGGTCATTGTTTTTACGGTTACACAATTTTCAATCAATGAGAGAAATTAAAAAGATGTTGGATTCGAAAAATAAAAAAAATCTCACATGAATGAAAAGATCCCAAAAAGGGGTTCTTTTGATTGAAAATGAATTATGGGTTATGATTTTGGTTTCATCTATTGCCGTTTCAATTTGCATTCAGGTTTCATGAATTTTGTTACACAATTATGCATAAAAAACTAGGGGCTTTTGAGTAATGTTAAAACATTCCGATGGAATGTTTTGAATTTCATGGGTTATAGGAAGGAAAGTTGAATTCCAAAGAATGGTTGAATGTTTTCCAATTCCAAATCCTTACTTGACCAACCAAACACAATTTTGAACGAAATGTTTTCCAATTCCAATTCTAATTCCCTTGAATTCCCCGAACCAAACGGACCCTTACCTTTTAGATGGGAGGTACTTGGTTCAAATCCAAACATGTGGTGAGTTATTTGGTATAATTTAGGAGAAATAGTAGGGTAGACTTGCCGTTCAAAAAAGAAGAATAACTGAAACTAATAATAAAACAAACACTTGTTATTTATAAATAAAATAGTATTTATAATGTAAAAAGATCAACTAATTTAATACTTGAACGTTTATTCTATAAATAAATAAATTTGAATTTACATATTATTTTGGAATATGTACACAAAGAAATGTGATAAGGCATTAGTAGAATCTTTTTTGTACAGGGGTGAGATAAATTTTCGAAACAATAGTTTTAAATGTTTTGTACTATTAAAGATGCAGTTATTTCAATGGAAGTGTAAAAAAATTTTCTTAGCTAGAAAAAGAAGTGAAAACATTGAATAATAACGTATGTTCACAAATTTTATTGATTTTCTCCATGTTAGAATATGGAGAGGTTACTTAAGTGTTTATTTTATTAACATCGTTCAATTATTAACATTATTAATATATTGGTCACTCAAGCAGTGACGGATCTAGGAAAAACATTCAGGGGTATCAAAAATTTCGTTCAGGGGTATCGTGAAAATAAAACGGTAAAATTTTCCACTACGTGTCGAAAGTTGGTACCCCTCCCCATAAGCTAAATCCGCCACTGCACTCAAGTATGTATTAAACGTCATTTATACTAATTTTGACTTAACAAAAGTTATCTTTGCAGTTTTTGTAATGACAATGATTTTAATGTATAGCGAGTGAACAATAAGGGTTGTATATATCCAGGGCGGCCCTGAGGGTGTGCCGGGTGGTCGACAGCTCACGGCCCAATACTTTAAGTGGCCCAAAACTTTTTATAGGTCGCCAAAGTTGTAGGTTTGTGGAAGAAGGAGGTTTGTGGAAGAAGGTCTTCGGAGAAAGAGGAGTAAAGATAGCATCATCAGAGCACTTCTCACTTTTCCCGTCATCAGCGGGTGACTACTGCTAGTTGCGTTGTATGGATAGAAAAGGAAGAAGATGACAGAAGTATTTGGTGTTAACATAGGCCTTTTACTATTGTATTCTATTTTCATGAGAAGGATAAATGCATACATGGCTAATGACTATAAACCAGGGAAAGCATACTGCAGTGTGACAGTGTAAAGTGTATAGTGACCTTTCATTGAAAATGTTGACTTTCTCTGGCATCTAAGACCATCCCCAATAGATGGGTTTTGGTTGTTTTCGGTACTTAATGGTTACTTGGGACTGAATTCTTCAATCCCCAGCAAGTGACGGATACCTAGTACTAAATAGGGGTTTTGATAACTAAAAATCAGTCCTCATGGTATGGCATCAACAGAGACTAATGGTCAGTCTCCGATACATAAAAATTCAGTCCTCAATTTGTCCCCCTGGTATCATGTTATTTCAGTCCCCAATACATTTCTTCAATAATTGCAAATCAGTCTTGGATACTATGATATTTCAATAGCTAATGTGTAACTTTAGAGACTAAAAACTAGTCCTCTAAACATGTCAATATTGTCCCTAATACATTTCGTTAGGTTCGTGATTCCATATCAAATAAGTCTTCAATAAGATGTTTTAAAGACTGAGAATTAGTTCCCGGTACCACGTGATTTTAGTTGTTAATATGCTTCTTTTAGGGACTTAAAATTAATCTCAGATAGCATGTTATTTTAATCTATAATACGTACTTTTAGAGACTAATAATCAGTCTAAGATAACATTTACTTTCAGTCTCAAATATGTTTATTTAGAGTCTGAAATCAGTCTTGTAAACTAGTCCATAGTATGTTTTTTCATTGACTATTTTATACTCTCTAATATTATGTTTCAATTCCAAGGTTTTTCTTTTACAGAATGAAAAAACAGCTTCCGATTCAATTTAATTTAGTTCCCAACATGTATTCACAATCCTTAACAAATCTCCTCAACGGCTGATATTCAATCCCTAATACATTCCCTCTATATTAGAGACTGAAGATTAGTCTCTAACCCATTTGTGTCATTATTCATTAGAAAAGAGAATATAATTGAGCCTGAAATTTAATAGCCAATAAATCTCCCTCCAAAAAACTATACGGTTCACATATATTTGCAACTGAAATTTAGTCTCAAATAAGATGCATAAAAATTTAGCGACAAATTATTAGTGACTAAAATATGTTGCGTAAAAATTTGTCTCTAATACCACCAGCAACTAAAACATCAGTCCCTAATACTTTAGCCCCTAATGGTCACTTTTTTTATACCGACAACCCTCATCAATCGAGATTCTGCTATAGCACAAGGCAGCATAGGACGTTTGGGGAAAAAGAAGCCGAGTGAAAAACGTTAAGGTAGTGTTTGGTATGTATGAATGGCTGGTGGAATGGAATGGGTCATTGCGATGGAATGAAAAAAACATGTTTGGTAGTCACATAGGAATAGAATGAACCATTACATAAGTAATGTGCTTACTTCACTTTTAATAATTTTCATTCTTTGAGGTATGCGTGTTTTTTTTTTCATTCCTAGATGATTTTGTTTAATTAATGCCCGAACCATGGTCCGACCCATGAACTGACCCATGACCCGACACATGACTCGACCCATGACCCGACCCGTAACCCCAATCATGACACGACCCATGACCCGTCCTATGACCCGACCCATGCTCGAACCCATGACCCGAACCATGACCCGACACATGAACCGACCCATGACTCGACACATGAACCAACCCATGACCCGACACATGAACCGACCCATGACCCGGCACATGCCCTAACCCTTGACCCGACCTATGCCCTAACCCATGACCCTTCCCATGAACCGACCCATGACCCGACCAATGACCCGAACCATGACCCGACACATAAACCGACACATGACCCGACACATGAACGTACCCATGACCTGACACATGAACCAACACATGACCCGTCCCGTGACCGAACCTTGACCCGTCCCATGACCTGACCCATGACCCGACCCATGAACCGAACCATGACCCAACACATGAACCAACCAATGACCCGAACCATGACCCGACCCATTCCCTGACCCATGACCCGACACACGACCCGACACATGCCCCGACTCATGCCCCGACCCATGACCCAGGTATTTTCTTGGAGTATTTTTGTCATTTTTAATGAATTGTATTACATTCATTCGTATTTTACTGTCTAGAAAACAACATGAAGTAATGATTCATTCCATTCCTATAGGTTAACCAAACATGACAATGGAATGGTAATGGTCTATTTCATTCCCTTGTCCATCCCATTCCCTCGTCCATTACATTACCCCATACCAAACAGACCCTAAATGCTAACGCGTAAAATGGTAAGAACTTTAATGCTAAAAGTATTTGATCTTTATTTGGGGTTACTATGATGTGTAAAATAGTGGAGTTTTACATGAGTTTTTTCCAATTTAAAGATGGGTTCGTTAAATTTTGAAAGATTAACAAATTGTTAACGGTAGCACGTATAAACCGGTTAAAAGGGGTAACTCGGGAGATAAGTTTTGTAGCGATTTGTTGAAAAATCAATGATTTAAGTGAGTTTAAGAAATGTGAAAACACATCTCATCATATACATTTCCTTATATAAATACCATTATTAACTTCAAATATAATAATCAAACATATTATGCTAGATTTTCTCGATGTTACAATGTAGAGATGACTTAAGTATTTATTTATTTAGTTTAGAGTAAACTATGGTTTTAGTTCTTGTGATTTGGGTTAATTCCTTATTTTAGTACATTAGTTTTAATTTTACCTTTTTAGTCACTATGGTTTTATTTTTGTTTCACTTAAAGCCAAATGGCTAACACTGTTAAAATTTTTTGTTAACTTTTTGTTAATTGACAAAACTACCCCTTTTAATAAAACCCTACCCACCTCACACTCTCTCTATCCCCCCCCCACACACACACACTCTCTCTCTCTCTCTCTTCATCTCTACCCTCTCTCCACCAAGAACCGCCGGCAACCCTCCGGCTCTAACCTCCACCGCCCTTCTTTACCACCGATCTACTCAGCTACTCTCCCTCTCTCTACTAAGAATTCTTTCGGGATTTGATTCTTTTGGTTTTGGGAACTGGTGCAATTGCTACAATGGTGGGTTTGATTTGCCCTAGATCGTTGAAAAACGAACCACCACAGTCGCCGCCCTAGATCGATTTGCATTTCACAGAAGCGGCATACTTGGTTTTTTCTCACCTGCAGCCGCCGTCGATGGATCTGACCTGGAATAAAAAGGCGGCATACTTGGTTTTTTCTTACCAGAGAGAAGGAGTTAGGGTTTTTTTCTCTCAATTGTTTCAATTTTTTTCTCTCACTTGTACCAACGATGGATCTAACCTGCAATTTGGAATGAAGATGGAGCTTTTAATTTGTTTTGCTTTAAAGATTTTTAGTAACAGGGGTATTTGGTAGATGATGAACAGATGAACAAAGAGAGGGGTAGATGATCGGATATGAACAGGTAGGGATGATAGGAGGAACATGTAAGACATAATTTATTATGTGGCTCTTATAATCATTTATCTTATTATTAAATGATCAAATATAATTATTTATTTATTTAATAACCTATGGCTAGTAATTAGTTGATGGACCTAATTACTCTTAATGGGCCCTAAATGGGTTTCCCCTTGAGTGTACATATAAATAGAGAGTTAATTAAAGGGAATTGACTAATGAATCATTAAATATCTATCACCACTAAATTCGTCCTCTCTCTCTCCTAACCGTGAGCTCTCATCGATCTCACCTAATACCATCCTAACCGTACACCCTAAACGGGAACCCGATCTTCCTAGCGGATCATGATGTCTTCCCTCTTCGCGGTGAACTTATCAGGTATGATTTATTATTGTTATTTGTTTTCCATTATCATGTTACAAGAACTGATCAACATGTGGTATCAGAGCAGATGTTGATTAATCAGTTTTTGTTTCTTTCCCTTAACTGGAATTAAAATCGGAGAGCATATTGTTCTGTTTAAACCTGATCGAAAATCGTTTTACTTAATCTTCACGGTTTTCTGGTTTATTAAAATATCACGTTTTTTGATCTCCTAAATTTGAGATCCATTAAAATTTTCGAAATCTGTTAAGTTTTAGTGTTCAAGATTTCGATTCCAGGTTTTTATCTGATATTACTGAAGAACAGTTTATCTGATGTTCATAAACTGTTCTTCGTGTTCATCGTTAGATTTGATGAAAATCCCCTTATTTTGGGATGAATAATGACTTTGATTGTGTTTTTCCTAAAATCTTGTAACTTTATCTCCAAGATTTCGAATTAAAATATGAATTTTTATTATTTTAAATAAAGAAACTTGGTTATACTTAACAACTTAAAAGATTTTAAAATTTAAAACTCAATCAAAATCCCTTTATTTTGGGATAAGTTAGGATTTTGATTCTGTTTCTAAAATGGTGTATCATTATCTCCAATTTCGCATTTAAGTATTATTTTTTTATTATTTTAAATTGCGAACTAATTAAATTTGAGATAAACTAAAAACATATAAAAGATTTTTGAAATCAGAATATATTCAAAATCCCTAATTTTCGCACTGCCTTATAAGGTTCATATTTCACGGTTTAATAATTCACGGGTTTAATAATTCACGGGCATTGTAGTTCACGGCCATAGTTTACGGGTATTATGATTCACGGGTTCTAATTTACGGTTCATAGTTCACGGGTTGAAGTTCACGGATTATGCTTATTGGAACCGTGAACCTTACTGAAACCGTGAACATCACTGGAACCGTGAACCTTAATGAAACCGTGAATTTTTCTGAAACCGTGAACCTTACTAAAACCGTGAATTTTTTTTTTCTGGAGCCGTGAACCTTATTTTTCCCGAGAACTTACTCGATTTCCCGGGAACTTACTTGGAGCCGTGAACCTTCACCTGAGCCGTGAACCCTTATGGAACCGTGAACCTAGCCTTAAATGTGCCTAAATTTTTTTCCCTGCGGGGGGGTTTGCTATTAATAAATGCTTTAGTTTTAGTTTTGTTAAACTTTCAAATTAAATGTTTTCAAAACCTTTAAAACTTACTTGAATAACACCTAAAAGCTTCACTTCTGCCCAAAGGTGATGTGATGCATGTGTATACTTATTCAAGCTTAAATAAACATTATAGCTTAGTGCTTGTCATGATATTGACTTAGAAAACATGATAAACTTAAATAACACCTAAAGTTTCACTTCTGCCCAAAGGTGATGTGTTACGCTTGTAAAGTTATTTAAGTCTAATTAAGCACTACTTCGTCTAATATAACTAAGTGTTTCTACTTCTGCCCAAAGGTGATGTGTCACATTTAGTTTTCGCGAAGCTAATTATGTGCGTACTAAACAAATGTTTTGTTTCTGTCCAAAGGTGATGTGTTACATTCTTACTACACATACCCACTATTAAACTGTTCCTAATACTAAACAAATGTTTCACTTCTGCCCAAAGGTGATGTGTTACATTGTTTAAGTAGAACCTAATTAATCTATTATTTTGGTGATTATAATAGATTTTTATCACATCTTCATAATATAATTGTTCTTAAGTAGAACCTTACTTAATTTATTATTTCTGTCTGCCTTAGATTATTACTCCATAGATCACTCTAAGTTCTTCTTTAGCTTTTTGTGCCTTATTTTTCACTCTAGTTCTAAGATGAGTTTTGCTTAATTAAGAGTTTCCTTAAATATTTGCTCTTATTGAGTCTTGATTATCCCTTAAGACATGACTCTCCTGCTGCTCTTTCTGATAAAAGTATTACAGAAGAAAACTAGAGCATAAGAAATAGGACAAGTCAAACTAAATGTCTCTTATGATAATCAAGAACTCTTTTCATGATTGCTATCAGGGGAGCTATTCCAGATTCTGAATTTCCTAAGTCTAAATGTATTCTCTGTGGAAATGGAAGAATCAAAATAATTCCTAAGACGCATGCAAACATTCTAATTTTAAATAAAAGGTTAAGTGACATCTGTGAACACATCATCATATACACTGACATGACCCATAAACTAAGGGCTTATACATGGAAATCAGTGAAATTTTTTCAGTGCGTACATAATAATTTTTCCACTAGTACGATTAGTTGCCTTAAAAATCAAATATAACACTCAGAAGTACCAAAGGAAAATGAGTGTATTGATAGCAACACACGTACAGGAAAATAAACGCCTAAAACTGGAAAACAGGTTGTTATTCACCTCACTACCACTAAACCTAAAAAGTGGATAGTTCTAAGGTCACGAAACAAAATACAAGTACTACTTCCAGCTCTAAGTTCCTCAAGGAGGAGTCTCACTTCAAAACTATGCCATTATATTAGGCATAGGCAATGAGACCATCCATAAGCCAAGGGACTAGCTGGCTAAGATAAGGTAGTTACTAATTAATGATTTTTTAGTCCGCTAATATTAATATTCCAATCAACACATGATGCGTTGAGTCTAGTTCTATACGTTTTCTTACCAGAATTCAACTAATAGTTAAGATGAGAAGTTAGTGGTGAATTTAAATGTTTAGGCTACATAGAACCATTAAATAATTGATCTTTGTATTAAGCTTTATGATACTTTTCATATTCTGAGAGAATACTCGGAATTTAGTATCAATAATAAAGCTAAACTTTGACAGTTATGAGGTTCGTACGGCCAAAACAAAGTCATCATTAACCTAAACTCTCATATTATTGGTTATTATTATCTGGATAGAAACCTTTATGACATAGAACCAGCTGATACAATAAACTTTCACAACTTTTGTTATCATGAAATGAAAATTTAACAAAGGATAAATGAGACCTATGCACTTCATCTATTAAGACCATATTTTATGAGAAATCATGACTAGGTCGATGCAGGATGAATTGTTACTAAATCTCATTCTCAGTAACTTTAAATCATGTGTTAAACGCCCTAAATATCAAATGGCTAAGGGAATAAATGAGGGTCCACCAGATGTTATCCCAAAATGGAATATTCGGACATAATTCATTTATCATTTAAAAGAATATTTACTTGTATCTAATCTGTTTCATAGGACCCAAAGCTTTAAAGATATCAATTCATATATATACTTAATAGAATTTCTTCTAAATTTGTCTCTCAAATTTCTTATGATATTTTGGACGAAAAGGAAAATCAAGTCTAAAATATATGAAAGGTTCCCACGTCACGCGCATCATTGAAACTTGTCATGTGTAGTTCCTAGAGACCTCAAAGATCAGTGGGAGTACCGCGTGTCCTAATTATAGCTTGCAAAAGCTGCAAGAGGTGGGGGAGTGACAAATTGGTCTTACCTCAAATTACACCTCTTATACATGACACTGCTCCATCACAACTTGTCTCTTTAGAATCTTATACTACTCTTAGCAAATTCTCATAGATGCTACTATGTGGCCAAACCTAGATTTCTTACCAAAACTAAAGTAATCCTCAACAAGAGAAACTAACATAAACATCATTAAGTTGTTTCTCTATTAGAATCTATTGGTCTTCAAATGTTATACACAATGTTGACCCTAAGCATGCTGAATTACTTAAAATTTCTAAGGTTAGTGGGAGCAGTAAAAGTCCTTATCATGACTTTCCAAGGAGTACAAGAGGCGGGGGGAAAGACTCGTTAAATTTAACTCCGATTACACCTCTTGTACACCATACTGCATCAACTCCTACACACTTAGAAACTTATGTTGCTCCTAATATACCTGAAAATGAAAGCACCTAACCAAGAGCTAACTTATAAACTTGAAACTCCTAATAAATCCAATAATCAACTCAGGAGGTCATCTAGGTCTAAAAGACCTACTAACTTTGATGATTATGTATCCTACCTGACTGAATTTGAAATGGATGTCGGAAAGTTTACTGATCCTACTTCTTCTAATTAAGCCATTAGCATCAATCAATCTTCTAAATGGAATAAAGCTATTATTAACAAGCTTGACTCCATGAATTAGAATAACATTTGGGATTTGGTTGAATTACCTAAGGGTGTTCATAACTAAACAAAATCCGAATGGAAACACACGATTGATTGCTAAAGGTTATACTCAAGAAGGAATAAATTATCAAAGAATCTTCTTACCTGTTTTGCAAAGATTTCTTTGAGGATCATTACTGTTCTAGTAGCTTACAATAACTTAAAGCTACATTAGATGGACATTAAAACAACTTTCCCTAACGTTGACCTACATGTTCATAAAATAACCTGAAAGTTCTAAACTAAAGGTTAAGAACACTTATTCTGTAAGTCAATGAAATCCACGTATGGGTTGATTGAAATCATAGTGCAACTCTCTTCATCAACAATTAAGTGAATTTGTACACCTACCTCAAGATGAGTGGGAGCAACTAATGTAAACTTGTCCTTATATAGATAACATTCTTTTGACAAGTATATGTTACATGAGTTAAAGCATTGATTACTCAAGTTTTGACATGATGGATCTCGGAGATACTTCTTATGTGAAAAGTATCAAAATACACCGAGATAGATCCAATGGGACATTAGTTTCATCCCATAAGCTTTACGCTAAGCGGATCCTTACACATGTAACATTTAAATTGTTCTCCTTTAGAGGCTAATAGGATAGGTGAAAATTATTTCCTTATGCTTCATTAATTAGAAGCCTTATGAAGGTTAAGTCTATACTCGTTTAGATATTGCTCACTTTGCTGAACACTAGACTAGTCTAGATTACTGTGAAGCATCTAATGGAATATTACAATATCTTTAAGAAACAAGAGACTATAGTTTAAAGAAGAAGTGAGAACTTAAAACAATTGACTACTCTTATTCTAACTTTGTTGTATTCAAAGGTAACAAAATGTCAATTCTGGGTATATCCTTATGTCAGTAGACATATCTATCTAATGGAGGAGTCATAAGAAACTGTTAACAACAACCTAAGTTTCAATGACATAATATGTTGCTGATCACAACATAATTGTCACTAAATGTTGTTGAAAAATTTATCAGTGGACTCATAATTTAGTAACTCCACTTAAATATCATATAGAAGACTAACTGTGATAAATCAGCTACCCTTACTTCTCGAACAGTAACAGTTCGACCGGAGCTGCATTAATGTTCGATACGAAATTATTGTTCACTTATGAATTATGAACAAGTTGAGGAAACTAAATCTTTGTATCGAATACATTCATGATATGCTAATGGATCCAAATAACTAAAGGTCTACCACCCATTAGTCTTTTGTAAGCGCTTATAATAAAGACGGGGTTTTACTAATGACCATACATAATTGCATATCGTACTATGAATGACTAATTATTAAAATTTCCTCACTTGAATTTGTTTGTCTCTAAATACGTTCATGCATGCCTAAAGACGTATAGACAACTAACTATACAAATCAACGTTAAAGGGCTTATTTATAAATTTGATCCTAAAGTTTACTTAAGTTTTAAATTTGTGCTATAGTATGATTAATGGGGGTCTTGAGTTGAATACTGATTCAATGACTGTATTTCTCTGATATAGTTACAGTTTAGAACTAAAATGAGTATTAAATCTCTGCAGACTTACTAATGCTCATAATAAATGATTACTCAGCCAAGTGGGAGAATGTAAGACATAATTTATTATGTGGCTCTTATAATCATTTATCTTATTATTAAATGATCAAATATAATTATTTATTTATTTAATAACCTATGGCTAGTAATTAGTTGATGGACCTAATTACTCTTAATGGGCCTTAAATGGGTTTCTCCTTGGGTGTACATATAAATAGAGAGTTAATTAAAGGGAATTGACTAATGAATCATTAAATATCTATCACCACTAAATTCGTCCTCTCTCTCTCCTAATCGTGAGCTCTCATCGATCTCACCTAATACCATCCTAACCGTACACCCTAAACGGGAACCCGATCTTCCTAGCGGATCATGATGTCTTCCCTCTTCGCGGTGAACTTATCAGGTATGATTTATTATTGTTATTTGTTTTCCATTATCATGTTACAAGAACTGATCAACAGAACAGGCACCGGATTTGATGCATTTGGTGCTGATGGGGGTGGTGGCCGCCGGCCGGTGATGGATTTGTTAGGTTACAGAGAGAGGTGGAGGTGGAGGTGGGTATTTCAGGGTTTTTATGGAATAGAAGAGAGTGAAGGTGGGTAATTTTAATAGCATGGGTATTTTCGTCTTTTCATAAAAAGTTAAAAAAAAAATAAACGGTGTTAAACGTTTGATCTTAATTGAAACAAAAATAAACCACAGTGACTAAAAAAGTGAAATTAGAACTAATGGACTAAAATAAGGAATTGACACAAACCACACAGACTAAAAACGTAGTTTACTCTTTAGTTTATTAAGCTCATAGATGGTATATAAATGACAGAATCAGAAGTGATTGAAACATTAATCATAAAGAGAGACTAACCAGAAATCAATCGACTATAGCTTGCAAAATGGCCGAGCCGGTTGTTGCGGTGTCGTTGCGTGTGGCGGCGTAAATCGTTGGTACAAACCAGACCTGTTAACTCCTTACCCATATGTTTTTGTTCCTGACCCGTCCCTGCCATCCATGTATATGATGTATGTGGACTTTGTTTTGTTGCTGCAACTTCAAGAAAGTTTCTACTCTGAATGTGATTCACAGATTTCGTGATGGATGATTTGAAGGCCATATTTGGGAAGTAGATTATAGAACAAAGGTGATTTAGGAACGGCTGCTGTTGGTGGAGGTATGGTTTTGAAAGAGCACGTTCGTGCTGATAACGTGAAATATAACAGAGAGGAATTGAGAGAGGGAAACTAATTCTGTATATACCATTCAACTTATAATACATCATATATATACACACAATATATAAGATGAAATCTAAAGCCTATAAACATTGGGCTGGCCATAAAATAGTCTGCATTTATAACAATATTAGGTTAGAAACCCGTGTATTACACGGGTTGAACAATGAAAATGATAATTTCATAATTATCTAAATATTACTAACGACTAATATTACATACTTCTAATGCTTAAGATTGTCAATTTCAACCTTGTGATTAACCATGGGAAATCTAACCTGATAAAGGAATACCAAAAGTGCTACTTGTCATCCCCACGTTCTTTCTCACAACTATTTTCCCGCCCAAAGCTTACTAACACAAAAAAGAAAAACTCGCGGATCCTTTTTAACCCGGTTTGATGACCACACGGATCTGTCAAACAATAATCACTTCTATTCTCCTACACTGACACTCATCTGAAACCTCACGCTTCATCAGATCATCATCGCCCCTTCTTTCAAACGCTACGATCTTCACGGTTTTCTCCATCTTCTCCGATGTATCTCTCCCCCAATTTTTAGGGTTTTCATTTGATTAGTTGCCATCTTTCATTATCTATGTCTTCGATTTGGTTTTGATTGTTCGGATTATAACTTTTTGCAGGCCGGTGCACTTAATCGCGATCAATAATTGAAGATTTATGAATTCTGACTCTAATTCGTTGTTTTTCTTTAATCTATTGTAGATGTGGAAAAGGTTAAACGCATTGGTAGTTGTTAAGGTACGATTGAAACCCTGATAAACTTTGTCTATTCGCTACTTGGGGTTTCTTAATCCTGATAACGGGAAGTGGGGTTGCTTCGATTTTGTTCTCCATCGGAGAATTGTCATTCTTACCCGAATGAGTTTCAATTTGCTTTGATTTTGTTCTCCACAGAAGAGTTGTCATATAGATGATAAATACTTGAATCAAAAGAAGAGTAAGCATATGGTTAGTCTCTACTTATTTCATTCAGCTACATGATTATTAGCTATTTTTTTTACTGTTTATTCACCACAGACGACCCAATCTTGCAGAAACAGTATCTACTTACAAGCAGCGGCTGGTTTCTCTTCAAGGACACAATCCTCACGAAAAGACATGCAAGGAAGAAAAAACAGTGAGAAATATCAGTTTTGGTACATGAACAGATTAATCGAAACAACTACAAACTATTGCCTTTCGTAATTTTTTGATCTAATTATTGAAACAAAACTAATTATTGTTGTTACAGTTCTTAAACCTGATTCTAAATTAATCATGGTCAAATTATGATATTTGTGTAATGAAGTAGTTAAATTCTCTACTATTTATCACAAATCAAAGTGTCAGGTACTAAAGTGATCATGTGAATGTGTAATGTTGATCTATATGGATTTGATGATTTATGAAAATTGATTTGTGCAATTGTTAAAATATTGAAAACAGATTTATGCAATTTGTGCAATTGAAATTAGTCTTGCACTCAATTTGCATGAATGAATACAGAATGATAATTTAGAATTTATATTTAATGAAAACAGGTTTGTGCTATTATAATTACTAAACTTTAGTTTGAGGTGCTAAATTTGTTAAGTTTAAAGTTTACACCTTTGTGTATTTCCAATTAGTTTGAGGTGCTATTTCCAATTTTTTTTTAACATGTGGAACTTATCCTTCACGCTTTGTCTTGGTTCAAAAGTTTTAGTATGCCTTCCTGTAATTAGCATCTGGATGTATATACAGTTTACAAGAGGCCTTTTTGTGTGGAGTTTTTGAAGTTCTGCTTTGAAAGATTTCATGTTGGATTGTGGTCTTCTGCTAGGGAGTCAGTGATCATCTGATACAATATTTATTTAATATGATTCAAACTGGATTTTGCTTCATGAATTCTATAGGTTAGGGGTAACTTGCAAGGAACTCTGACCAATATTGTTATGGGAGAAAAACAAGTTATTGTTCTCTTGGGTGAGTTTTAAACTTATAGAATCTGTATATTATAGACTTATAGTTCATATATTATCTTGATGTTGTTTAATTACACTTGTTAGGATCAAGAACACTGCACAGATTCAGGTTTCATGTGGCCCGTTCAACCCACTTGGGCCGTTTGACCCAGTGAAACAAAGGTAATTATAAACAATTATAAAAAAATAACTTGAATGCATGAATATCAGATTACATAGAGTGAATCAAACAAGATTAATTGAAATACTTAAATCACACTAAAGGCATGGTTAGCCACAAATAACTTTATGTTAGCCTGTAATAGATACAAATAACTTTATGTTAGTCTGTAATAGATACAGATTTAGAGTAGTGAACCAAAAATTATATTACACATTAAAAATCATCTATTTTTATCCTACTTTGAAACATTTGATAAGATGCTTATTACACATATTATTGTTTATAATTACCTTTATTTGTTATATGTTAGATGTTTCATAAGTAACATTATGTAATGTTTGTAACATTCAGTATTTGTTACATTAGGGCCGCAGGGAAAGCATTGACAAATGTGATTGCTATTGGTGTTGGTGAAAGCTTTCTAGGCCCTTTGTTTATGCACACCACTCTTCAAACAAGTTTGCATTCCTAACTCCACATTTCAAATAGAAATTATAACCAATGTTATTTTTAAAGTGCACATGCTCAAATATATTCAATTATCAGAAAATCTGGTAAAGACAGATGAACTGAAAATGGTAAATGTTTATAGTCACTTCTATGTCCCTAGAATTATTGCTTTTTATTTTGGGTTCTTTAATTGAATATCATGTTTATGATTAAATTTAAATTTTTATTGTTTGTGGCAGGATGGATAAAGATTATTGCAGAAAGATGAAGAATGCAAGTTGGGATTAAATTTTTATTGTTTGTAAGCCAAATTTTTTTAAATGAACAAACAATTTTTTCAAGAATCTTAAATTCAATTTAAATTTCAAAATTATTCAAATTTTGAATAATTTAAAAAATTCTTCATGTTTGTCTTTTTTCTTAGTTTCTGGTTTGTTTCTGAAACAGCCAGTTTTTACACATGGTCAACTGTACGTGGCGTTGTCCAGAGTAAAAAGTAGAGATGGACTTAAGCTATTGATGGTTGATAAATATGGTAAAATTACGAACAAAACAACAAAAGTCGTGTACAAAGAAGTATGTAGAGATTTGTGAATTATAATTGTACTTTTATTTTTTATTGTTGTACGTAATAAAAATATTGTAATTATGTACATTTTTTTTACACTTTATAGAAATATATAATTTATATTATACAACCCCGTGTAATACACGGGTCTATAACCTAGTTAGAGAATATTTAAACTCAAAATTTAAAAATAACTTTATTGTAGACGCAATGTAAGAAGTGCCTAAAATTTGGTTAAGTTAGGAAACTAAGATTAACTTCAAGGAAGAAATATATTACAATACCGAATCTTATAGAGCCGATAAATGTAAACCCAGAGAGGATCATCTATGAATTGAGCACATTCCTTCAATACAAAAAAAAAGTATGAATAAAAAAAAAAAGAAATCTTCATATACTATTCAAGCTAAAAGTAATACGGTCCATGGCTTTCTTTTGTGGGTTCATTTCAATATAAAATGCATGTCAGAGTGCTATTTTACATCTGTATTTATATACAATCACATGGTTTCATGTCACATGTTTGCGAAAGTCCACCCTTGATTAAATCTACAAAGAAAAACAAATTACTGAAAGAAGAACATCAGTCTCTGCTCCTTGACTATCTGTGAACGTGACAAACGCGATTTGAGAACGCTCCTTATGACTGCAAACAATGCATTACAATGGTGTTAAATGTTAACTGTAAGTAAAAAGAACAGAAGGTAAGTCATCTAGTATCTTAACCTTTGTGTCTCAACCTCAACATAAACAATATCTCCAGATCCACCAAATATTTGATAATTTGAAGATTGCTAACTTTAAGATCTAGTCTAAAAAATATCTAGATCCACCAAATCATTCAAAAATCAAATCCGCAGCTCTCAATTATCTCATATTTGACTAAATTATAGGGTTTCAGGCAGTGAGAAGAAATCAAGTAAACAGGTCAAAATATTTACATTTTGGATTCAAGTGTGTGGTTGAATGAATATATCACTATTTTACCCGAACCAAGTAAACGCGAAATTAGCTCTGTGATACATTTATGACATCATTTAGATCAAATTTGGGCAAGATTGTAACTCAACTATTCTCTCCTAGCCAAAACTCTACCCGTTTGAAGAACAGGTTGAGGAGGACTCTCGTTTAGACCCCATTTATTAAAAGCACCTAAAATGTCAAACTTTTTTTCAAAAATTAGAAAATAGAAATTAAAAACTTTTATAATTCATTTTACACTAATAGCTACGTTACCATTCTCAGTTGTGGATTTTGTTCTGGCTATCTTATTTTGATCAAGAATTCTAGTTCCAAACGTCCGGTTTTTTCGCGTTCCATATCATGTAACCATCATCATCATCATCATATTGTTTTAAAACACAATTAATATTTTCGAATTAAATTTAATGGTACCTGATGGAGTGGCTCTTGCTTATGTTTCTGTTTGAGTTGACTTATTTCTTGTTGAAGCTGACTCACGTGACCTTCACGAGTATCAGCCTACTCTTTTAGTACCAGGCAATCCTGCATACTTTCTGTTGCTCTTTGTCTTTCTTTTTCATGGGACCTTGTTAGTTGTGTTTGCTCAGTTCTCAAACATGATATCTACACCAAACTAATAAGTTATTATTGTAAAAATGTAACCTAGAGGTCCCATATTCAAATTTCAACCCATTACTTAAACATTTAAAAAAACATGTGTTTCATTATGGCTAGCCACCATTAGCCTGCAGAACTTTCCTCAAGACCTACCATCTGCACCAAAAAAATACTTCTTCAAAATCAAGACGTCTTTCGGTGGAAAAGGGAAACTAATTCTGTATATACCATTCAACTGATAATACATCATATATATACACACAATATACAAGATGAAACCTAAAGCCCATAAACATTGGGCTGGCCATAAAATAGTCTGCATTTATAACAATATAGTATATCTTGTATCTTTTAAATACGTTTTTGTCTATTTTTATCAAATTTCAATGACATCAACTACGGCTGAAAAAACCCATGCTAGAAATGATGTAATTTCATATTAATAAGACAACATTTTGCAATGTCGGTCGTTACTGTTTATCGCGAGTTCTCTGATTGGTCCTCCTAGCCGCCACCATTTGTAGTGCAAAATCAAATTTTTTTATATTTTATGTATGAAAATAATAACAGTTGAAAGGTTGGCATGTGTGGTTAAGACATGTTACCCCGTATAAGACAGGTTACCGGTTCGAACTCCACCCCACTATCTTTCTTTATGTTTTGCTGAATTTGGACATCCAATATTTTACTATAATGCCCCTACAATAATTTTACAAGTTAGAATACTTTTACCTATATTTTTTAATTTATTATTTTAAACTCTCAAACATAAACTTTATTTTCTAATTCCATCATTATGCAAATTGCTTTACATATCTTAGTTATTTATCAAAAACTCTTAACCCAATTCTAATCGCTGTCTATTTTTTACTTAATATTTGGAAATTAAGTTTTTTACATAATTATAGCAGCAATTTTATGACACTATCTTCTAGGAAAAGAATATTGGTATTCATATCGACTTTATAAAGTAGTTATTTAATAATTAAAATTAAAGTTAATGAATAAGCGAAGAAAAAAAATAAAGGGGTCTTAAACTAGAGATTGGTGTTATCGGAATCAGTATTTACTTTTATGGTTTTCAATCTATGTAAAACACATATCAATATCCTTTTAGACATATTACAACTTTGTTTTTTAAGTTTTCTGTTTCGGTTATTGTAGCGAGTGTCGGTACCGTACCGGTTATGTAAAGAACCGAACATATACCAACTGAATTCCCGCCGTGTAGCGCGGGAAATCCCACTAGTTTCCAAACAAATATATAAATAGAATAGTGAATTTACCTTTGTTTTATTTTGTAAAGATATATTTGACTATTCTTTTAATTGTATTTTTAATGAATGAAATTTTTTATACAAAATGATTTTGCTGTAAATTAGACAAATATATTTTTATATATTTTAAATTATATACGTAAATAAGCTGTTTTAGTCTATCACATGTTAATATGTTATAATTACATCGAATACACTATTTTATTAACCTTAATAACACGAAGTAATGTTAACGTTAATTTGACACTAGAATATGAGTGAAGATTTTTTTATTGTAGGTAATATTAGTAACGTGAGACTAAATAACTGCAAATAGATATATTTAAAAATTTTAGTAAAATAATTCTGAAACTCCTTTAGTTATGTCTGTCACAAGGTGTATATTAAGAATAACTGAAACTAATAATAAAACAAACACTTGTTATTTATTAATAAATAGTATTTATAATGTAAAAAGATCAACTAATTTAATAGGTGAACGTTTATTCTATAAATAAATTAGAACTAGAGGATTTACCCGCCTCGCGTTGCGGGGGCGGCGAAACGTACAGCAATCCGAACCGCCCCGCGTTGCGGCGGCGTCGAAACGTATAGTAACTCGAACCATCCCGCGTTACGGCGCCGCGCCAAAACGTACAGCAACTCGAACCGCCCCGCGTTACGGTCGAGTTTGGTCGTTTCTTCCCCGCGTAATGCAGACCCTCTATACAATCTATTTTGTGACAAAACTATAAAAAACTTTTGAGAAAAATCTGTGGCAAAAGTATAAAAAAAAACTTAAAAAAAGCTTTTGAGAAAGAATTTGTGCCAAAACTATAAAAAAAAAACTTCGGAGGAAGAAAAACAAAAAAAATTAAGTATACTGCTGAATTCTTTTGGTTTTTCAATAAAGGGGGAATTTACATATTATATTGGAATATATAAACAAAGAAATGTGATAAGGTATTAGTACAATCTTTTTTTTTACTTGTGACTCAGGTTCGATCCCTGCCCTCCTCATTAGTTTCTGCGGCATGCAAATGAGGCCTAGCTCCTAGGCTGATGCACCAGGGTTTTACCCACGCCGATCTAGGGTTCGAGCCTCGGCTCTCCCTCAAGCCCGGAAGGGACCGTATTGGGTGGGATTTTTCTTTGGATGCTTTTCAACTCTGACTTCAAATGGGCCCGGTTAAGACAACATATTGGCCGGAGTTGGACGAGGCTCTCCCATATGACGGGGGGTGCGACGTCACAACATTCAATGTTCGCCGTTCAAAAAAAATATATAAATTTTAGATACAATAGTTTTTAGTGTTTTGTACTATTATAAAGATGCAGTTATTTCAATGAAAATGTAATAAATTTTTCTTAGTTAGAAAAAAGAAGTGAAAACGATGAAAAATAACGTATGTTCATAAATTTTATTGATTTTCTCCATGCTAGAATATTGTCACGACCCGTTTAAAACGATTCAAATTCTGTTCAAAATTCAGCATTATGTTGCTGTGATTCCGGAATGTTCCAACAACTTCAAGGTCCCTTAAGACTTGGAAAATTCTGGATTAAAGGCCATAAAAATATCTAAGGGATGATCTAGATTAATCCATCAAAATATCAAGGATACTTAGTCAAAGTATCCAGAAACTTCTATGTAAATATCTCTAATCCTTGAAATATTTTATAGTTAAGAAATGTTTAGAAAGAAAGATCTAGATTAGGCCATGGATTAGTATAAATAGATGATCTTGGTTCATTTGCAAGATACCTCCAAAACTTGTAAAGCATTCACCTTGTAAAGCTTACTTGTACTTTTCCCTTATAATCAATAAAGTGTTGTTTGATTACGATCTTGTTTGTTCGCATTTTATCGCTTCCGAATCACTATATAATTGGGTCAAAGACTGATCTTAGTTGGTTACTAAGAGCCGCACGCGAGTCAAATAAGTAACTCCGTGACAATATGTAGAGATTACTTAAGTATTTATTTTATTAACCTCGTTCAATTATTTATAATATATTGGACACTCAAATATGTATTAAACATTTAAACGTCATTTATACTAATTTTGACTTAACAAAAATTATCTTTGCGGTTTTGTAATGGCAATGATTTTAATGTATAACGAGTGAACAATAAGGACTGTATATATCTAAGGGCGGCCCTGAGGATGTGTCGGGTAAGCGGCCGCTTAAAGCCCAATATTTTAGGTGGCCCACATTTTTTTACAGGTCGTCGGAGCTGTAGGTTTGTGAAAGGAGGTCGTTGGAGAAAGTGGAGTGAAGATTGTCGATCAGTTTTTTAACAAGTAATGGAAAACATAATTAATCATAAACATTACCTGGTAATCCAGTAAGGTTGGAGAGGGAAGACGTCATGATCTTAATGATGATCGGGTTCCCGTTTAGGATGTATCAGTAAAGATGGTTTAGCGTGAGAGGAGTCTCACGAATATGAGAGAGAGAGCACCGAGATTATGGAGTTGGTAGACAATTAATCATTAATTATAACTCTCAAACAATCTCTTTATTTATATACATCCAAAGGGAAACCCTATTTAATGATAGTAATGGTAATTACGTCTATCGAATAATTACCAATTAAATCATAGGGGTAAATAAGTCATTGTTCAATCAATACTATATAATAAATAAAGGTTTTGAAGTGACACTTGTCACTCTCTCATGCATTCTTAACTTTTTTTCTCGCCTCTCTCTCCTTTTAATTATACAAAAAATTTTAATCTATACTATATAATAAATAAAGGTTTTGAAGTGACATTTATCACTCTCTTATGCATCCTTAACTTTTTTTTCCCGCATCTCTCTCCTATTAATTATACAAAAAATTTTAATTGTTTTTATAATCTTTTGTTTCCCGCATCTCTCTGTTATTAAATAATAATGATTTCTATAATTGTTTTTATAAAACGTTTTTCATAAATATGTAATATGTAAATCTTTATTACTAAGTATATATAACATTACATTTATTTAACCTGTGTAATACACCAGGTTTCTGAAGTTTAACATGAATTAACATTTATCAGTTACATAAAAAAAATTAATACTTAGCTAAAAAATGTTTTAAATATTAACTTAATAGAATTTATAACTGTCACATAAAATTCCATTCAACTCGTGTAATTCACGGGTTTTTAAGACATAAGTTTTTTATTAGTAAGTATATATCATTACATTTATTCAACCCGTGTAATATACGGGATTCTAACCTAGTAATTAATAAATAATAATAAAGGCCACATGATTAACAGTGTGAGTGTTACAAAGAAAGCATCATTAGAGCACTTTCCACTTTTCTGGTCGTCGGCGGGTGACTACTACTACTTGCTTTGTGTGGATAGAAAAGGAAGAAGATGACATAAGTATTTGGTGTTAACCTATGCCTTTTAATATTTTATTCTATTTTCATGAGAAGGATAGGTGCATACGTGGCAAGTGACTATAAACCAGTGAAAGCATAGTTAAGTGTGACATTGAAAATGTTGCATCCAAGACCATCGTCAATGGGTTTTGGTCTCTTCAGTCTCAGCAAGTGATGGATACCTACTACTAAATAGCAGTTTTAGTAATTAAAAATAAGTCTTGTATGCCATCAACAGCGACTAACGGTCAGTCTCTGATACATAAAAATTCAATCCTAAATTTGCCCCTTTTACCACATCATTTCAGTCTCCAATTCAATTTTTGAGTGACTACAAATCAGTCTAAGATACTTTGATATTTCAATCCCTAATGTGTAACTTTAGGGATTGAAAATCAGTCCTCTAAACATGTCAATATTGTCCCTAATACATTTCGTTAGGTTCGTGATTCCATATCAAATCAGTCTCTAATAAGATGTTTTAAAGACCGAGAATTAGTCCCTGGTACAACGTGATTTCAGTCATTAATATGCTTATTTTGGGGAATGAAAATTAATCTCATATAGCAAGTAATTTTAGTCATTAATACGTACTTTTAGAGTCTGATAACCACTAAGATAAAATTTATTTACAATCTCTAAAATATTTATTTAGAGTCGAAAATCAGTCTCGTAAGCTAGTCCATAGTATATTTTTTCAATGACTATTTTATACTCTCTAATATTTTGTTTCAATTCCAAGGTTTTTCTTTTACAGATTGAAAAACAGCTTCCGATTCAATTTAATTCAATTCCCAACATGTATTCACAATCCCTAACAAATCTCTTCAAGGACTGATATTTAGTCCCTATAACATTCCATCTATATTAGAGACTGAAGATTAGTCTCTAACACATTTGTGTCATTATTCATTATAAAGGGAATATATTTGAAACTTAAATTCAGTAGTCAATAAGTCTCCTTCCAAAAACCTATACGGTTCACATATATTTGCGACTGAAATTTAGTCTCAAATAAGGTGCTTAAAAATTAGCGACTAATTATTAGTGACTAAAATATGTTGCGTAAAAACATGTTTCTAAGAGCATTCACAACAGGTTCTGTATATGTTTATGAGTGGGTTCTGCATATTTTAGTGAGTGGTTGTGAGTGGAGGAGAGAGAAAATGTTACTGTTCATCTGTATATTTGTGAAAACACTGTTCACCTCTATTAATTTTTTAATATTTTTTAAAAGTGGTTGTGAGTGAAGGAGAGAGAAAAAATAATAATAAAGGTATAAAAAAATATTATTTAATTGAAAAGGAGAGAGAAAAAGTAGTGACTTTTAGTCTAATTAATACCACCAACTACTAAAACATCAGTCCTAGATATCATATATTTAAGACTGATACATCAGTCCATGATACCTTAACCCATAATGGTCACTTTTTTATATAGTGACAACCCTCATCAATCGAGATTCTGCTGTAACATAAGGCAGGATAAGGCGTTTGGGTAAAAAGAAACCGAACGAAAAACGTTAAAAGCTAACGCCTAAAATGGTAAGAACTTTACCGCTAAAAGTATTTGATCTTTATTTGGGGTTACTAGTATGTGTTAAATAGTGGAGTTTTACGTGAGTTTTTACCAATATAAAGATGGGTTCGATAAAGTTTGAAAGATTAACAAATTGTTAACGGTAGCACGTTTAAACGGGTTAAAAGGGGTACTAACCCGGGAGAAAAGTTTTGCAACGATTTGGGGCTTAAGTGAGTTTAATAACTGTGAAAACACATGTCATCATATATATTTCCTTATATAAGTACCATTATTAACTTCAAATATAATAATCAAACATATTATGCAAGATTTTCTTGATGTTACAATGTAGAGATGACTTAAGTATTTATTTATTTATTTTATTAAGGTCATTCATGTATTAACATTCTTATTGTATGTATTTAACGCTATTTATACTAACTTTGACCTAACAAAATGTATCCTTATAGCTTTTGTAATGACAATAATTTTAATGTATAATAGGTAGTTTGCAAATTTTCTATAACTTAAGGTCGTGTTCAAAGTTTGATTAGCTTTGGGTTGCAATTTATTACAATAATGGTTTTACGTTATATAAACTTATTTCACACATTAGTTATTGTTATAACTACAATAGTATGAAATTGTATAAATTTCAACTATACTATAGTTTCTTTTAACACTCGGTAAAAGCATTAATGAATCTTTTAAACATTTATCGGTAAACTCATTAGTCATCTTCTTTAACGTGTCCATTTGACACATGTCAATAGGTCCCACAAGTATTTATTGTTCAAAACAAGTTATTCTTTTTATAATACCTATAAACCAATTGCATATTCTTCTCACCGAAGCCTTCAACAACAAAAAGATATGAGATCTTTCTCAGTTTTCTTTGTTGTCTTCTCGCTTCTTTTGGTAAGAATTCACGTTTAGCTTGGTGTTTGTGTTGAAATGCATGTTTGTTTTTCTAAGTCTTGGTTTTATTTCATTTTGTAAATTTCTTGCCCCATGATTAGATTGCAAGTCTCCGTGAAGCAAGAAAAGACCCCGAAGAATACTCGAGAAGCATGATGAAATTAAAGATGATTCAAGATGCTCTAAGCCAAGATTCAACCGGATCAAATGATGAAGAGAACAAAAAAGGTCATTTCGCAAGAGATTTTGATGCACAGCCTAATCTAAAGATGTTTACAAAAGGCTTTAATCCAATACCTGATCAATTCGCAAGAGACTTTGATGCACAACCAAACTTAAAGATGTTCACAAAAGGCTTTAATCCAATACCTAGTTTCCTAGTGGACAATCCACATAAGAAGAACTAATATTTTGCATCATATGCAAACGTATCTATAATATATACAAATAAAGTTTGGGTTATGTGTTTGGTGTGAACTGAGGCATAAACTATCTAACATGTGTTAGCTCTAATTTAAGTACTCGAGTATTATTAGACTTCTACGTAAAAACAATGAAATATTAATAGTAATTAGTTAACGTCAGCCCGCGCGTTGCGACGGGATAATATTAGAAACTCGGTTAAGCCCGTAAAAAGAATTTATGTCGAAACATATACCGAATTGGCTATAGATAAATTTTTATCGAAATGTATAAGTATGTTGCAACCGTATATCCGAAGTGTAGGAAAACATAATATATTTTTAAAGGTACAAGAGGGAAATAAAAAACGTGTAAATATAATTAAAAAATGAAATACTTTAAACACTTGCTGTGTAAATAAAAATAATAATAACATCATAAATAAAAAATTAAATAATTAAACACTTGCCAAGTAAATCAAAATATTAATAACATTCAAGAACAGAAAAGAATAAAAAATTAAAGATTATTGGATTTTAATAATCCCATCTTTTACCAATTGGCCAATAATAATCCCAACTAAGAATATTCTTGCCACCGCTCTCTACTTTCAAACTGTTTTCTTACACTGGACCCCACGTTAAAAAAACTTAACACCGTTAAATTTTATATGACGTAGACATATGTAAACCGCCGGAAAGTCGAGCCAAGCTAGCAGTGGTCTCGTGGTGGGTTTTGACATTGGCTCTAGTGGTGTTTAACGGGTCTTGTTTTTCCGGCAAGTCCAAATGGAGGCAACGGTGGTGTTTAGCGGTGAAGACGGTGACAGACTAGGGTTTGCAGACCACCCCTCCGGCGAAGGCGGTGGTAGGGTTTCGGCTTGGCTCGACTTTCCGGCTGTTTGCAAATGTCCACGTCATATAAAATCTAACGGCGTTAAGTTTTTTTTAATGGGGGGGTCCAATGTAAGAAAATAGTTTGAAAGTAGAGACTGGTGGTAAGAATATTCTTAGTTGGTATTATTATTGGCTAATTGGTAAAAGATGAGATTATTAAAATCCAATAATCCAAAAATTAAATAATAAATACACTTTGCTTCGCGGGGGAGCGTAGTCGTTTTTTCTCCGCAATACGCGGCAGAGATTTGGTCGTAATCACTTTGACTCGTAAAAAAACCATAAAAGCGAAGACCGATACCGGATACAATAAAACCACGAAACCGATAAAGATGTTGTACGCTTATAAGCGGTTGGGTTTGTCACGGCCCTGCAACGGTAACGTCGCTCGGTATAACGTATGACACAAAAAAAATATACTCGATTTTGAATACAATTCCGTTTTAAAAAAAAATTATACCGGGACGTTCACATAAAAAAAAGCCAAAAGCAGCCGCGCATTCATTTTTTTTAAAAGGTTACGAACGAAAGTTATAACAGAAAAATGATATTATTAGAAAAGGAAACGGGTTAAAAGCGTATATTATATATATTATAAGGATTAAAAATGAAAATAAAAAGAAATTAAAAATTTTCTCCACTCAAAAAATGGGTACATAGCCAGTGGCGGATCCAAGAATTTTTTCCAGGGGGTTCACTGTTTTTAAATGCTCAAATTTTGGGACGACTCAACCATTTTCGGGTCGGGGAGGGACGACTCAACCATTTTGGATGCCTAAAGCGAAGAAAAAATTTGAGGCCAAATCATACGAGACCACAACTTTGATTAAAGTGGGTTTTGGTTCAAGCATTCCATCAAACAACTGGTATTCTAAGTATGACCTAAACATGCTCAAGTTCATAAACCATTAACAAACAATATCAAAATTCACAGAAAATTAGTTTCTTTTTTCTCATACATGCAATTCACTAAATCTCCAAACCACAAATAAAATTATTTAATGCATGAAGCTCTTACTTAGAACCAAAAGATTACCTTACTAAGCCTCAACTCTTTTTTTTTTTCAACTTGATTCTAAATTAACATCTAATTAACATCTAATTCAAGCTTCTAACATCTAAATCTAATTCAAGTTTTAGTATCAAGTTTCTAACATCAATGCCAAACAACAATAAAACCCTAGATTTTCTTTTTACAAACAACAAACAAGAAGAAACCCTCAAATCAACAAGATAACATCTAAAATCTTAATAACATTTAACATTTAAACTAACATTCAAACAAGTAAACAACAAACATTAAAATTAACCCTAACAACAAACATTCAAATTAACATTTAATCTAATTAGCTAAATTCTAACCTGTGGTTGCAGGTGGTCCGAGCAAGTGAGCGCCGGTGGGTGCAGGTGGTCCGGTCACCGGTGGCGGCAGTGGTGTCGACGGCAGCAGGCAGCCCAGCAGCAGCGAGCCCTGTGTTCCGAGTCTTCTGACTTGTGTTTCCCCTAATTCCTCATTTCCTATCCCTAATTTGTATTCCATTTCAAGTCCGTAGGCTGTAGCCCAATTAAATAGCTCAAGCCCAACAAGAAACAAATGAAACTATTAAAGGCCCAACAAGAAACAAATGAAACTATTAATAGACCAGTGGGCTAAATCAGCTAAAAAAAAATTTTAAAATGTTGGTGAAGGGATTCGAAACCACAACCTCCATGTTATAATGTAAAGCCTAAACCACTACACCACTTGTTATACTTTGTAAGGGGGTTTACCCTACAATTTTTTAAGGGGTTCACCCCAGTTTTTTTACCTAGCGTTACATTATAATTTCGAAACTCGGGGGTTCCTATGCACCCCCCTCCCCCGACACTACTAAATCCGCCCCTGTACATAGCATTTTGTTTTAGAAAGGGTTACTAATAGCAACACATATATACGTATAAACACGCGTGAGCAACAAAGGTGTGGATTTGTAGTGTGTTTGAAAACAAAAGAAAATTAGTAGAGAGGGAATCGAACATGAGGAAAATCTTTTAACAAACAAAAAATGAAAGATTAATAATAATTAATATCTTTTCATATATACGTACATATATTATTAGACTTCTACGTAAAAACATTGAAAGATTAATAATAATTAATATCTTTTAACGAACAAATAAAGTAAAAAAATGAAAAAAACAATGTTTCTTTTCATTTGTTATTCATGACTTCGATTTCCAATAATCATAAATGCTAATATTATATATAGTATATCTTGTATCTTTTAAATACGTTTTTGTCTATTTTTATCAAATTTCAATGACATCCTACGGCTGAAAAAACCCATGCTAGAGAGTCCCATATCAATTGGTGGTCCGGTAGTAAAGGAAAATCCTTTAGAAACACTAAGATTTAGGAGGTCATGGGTTCAAGTCCCACTCCCACAAAAATAAAGAAATTTGCCTTTCAAAAAAAAAAAAAATTGGATTGGGAGGAGGCACCCCCATGGCCTTTCAATATGAAAGTCATGGGTTTGAGTCTCACTTTGTGCAATATGTTCAAGTGGGCCAGAGATTTTACCACAGTAGGCCTTCGAGTGGTGGGTTTCCCCTGGAAAGGTGGGCGAGCCGGGTCATTAGAGTTGTCTGTGTTCGCGGGCGTGGATGGCCTTTCGCCAATGGGTTTACCCGGGTGACCGGGCTTATAGTATTCGTTGCGTTAAAAAAAAAAGAGTGAATGTACCTTTGTTTTATTTTGTAAAGATATATTTGACTATTCTTTTAATTGTATTTTTAATGAATGAAAATTTTGATACAAAATAATTTTGCGGTAAATTAGAAAAATATATTTTTATATTTTTAAAATTATATACGTGAATAAGCTTTTTAGGCTATCACATGTTAATATGTTATAATTATTATATCGAATACACTATTTTATTAACCTTAAACACACAAACATGAATATGTATTTTCAAAATCGTCGACTGACGTATGATCCAAATCGACCGAATGTGCCTAGAAACGCTTCTAAACAAGAAAATCGGTCCAAAATAACAAATAAACAAAACTTTGAACACCTTACAGGCCTTGAATCCGTTGTGAGCTTCACTGAGTGAGCGTTTATAGCTCTGATACCAATTGTAAGGTTCGGGAACTCGTGTAAGATCTTTAATAATGTGGATTCAGCAAAGTGTTGAATCAGGCAGAATCCAAAACAACACACAAGTAAAAGAATATCAAAGGGGACGAGAGTAACCATTGTTAAACGCTTCCTTGTATTAATCAAACACTCAACAAGGGGAGACTGTAACATTTCTAGTTTTCACCATGTAATCGTTTTCGAATGCAATAAACAAGTATTCCAGTTTCAATTCGTGTACAAACAACTATGATGTAGTTACTTATACAAACTAATCTATTACAAATAAGCAAATTAAACAAAACACCATTTTCTCACAAGCCCCGAGGACCAAAATTGACAAAACTCAAAAACTACAAAAAGGGGCAAGCACGGTCGCGCCTTGAACTAGGCACGGTCGCGCCTGCAGATCTAAGCACGGTCGCGCCTAATACAGGCACGGTCGCGCTGAAGAACCCACTTGACTCTGCAGAAGTCAAATCATACCATACTCGACGAAATTCGCAGAATTTTAAATTCATAAAAGCCGGGTTTCGCGCGAAAGACCATTCCCGACTGATTCAACACTGAAACACGCTTCCATCGTCATCCAATTTGCCATTTGTTTAAACCCATACCTACCACTATCCTTATCTCACGAATTCGTTGATATAAGGCAAGTTCTAGGCTTCCTACACCCTCATTTGCCCCCACTCGACCTCCCAAAACTCTCACCCGACTCTCTAACAAGCTCTGCCGCCCGATCGATCGCCGAGAGACTCGACTTCACGACTTGTAGCCGACTGCATTAAATTGCCCATTTTAAACAAGTAAGTAACACGCCATTAGCTTCGTATCTTCCTCTAGGATGAAAGCCCTATGCTAATTCGTAACAATATCATGTAATCGATCCGATTTTGAACTTAAAAAGTCGAAACTAAACTTTTACTCGAACTACACTCTAAACACGATATAAATACAATTAAACTACATAGATACATTCGCAAACACCTACTCTATGAAAGCCCTAAGAATACAGAAGCGTTTAATATAAGAATCGATCGAATTGTGTCTGGAAAAGACCCGACACGGTCGCGCTCATCACTGAGCGCGGTCGTGCCTGACCAAGCACAGTCGTGCCCCATGTGTGGCCCGGTCGTGCTTACCGAGCAAACAAGTCTTGACCAAAAACAAACACTAGACGCGTTCGTGCCGAATACGAGCACGGTCGTGCCCTCTCACCAGACCCTTGTAGTGTCTTCTGACTCGACCACGGGCGCGCCTCAGACCACCACGGTCACGCCCGGCAACGAGCGCGGTCGTGCCCTACTTGAGCACGGTCGTGCTCCTTGACCAGAAACTTTAATTTTATTATTTTCAAATTTAATTTAATATGTTTTTGTTTAAACATCTCAAAACTTGTTTATAAAAATTAAGTTATAAAATCTCAAGACCCGGGAATCATTTATAAACCGAATCTTTGATTTAGAAATTTAAAACGATTAATCCCCGATAATTTCAAAACCGATGAAATCGTAAATAAAAGTTTATATAATTATTTTTATAAACTATTTATACAGATATATATTGATTTAAACAAATATTATTTATTTAAATCTTATTTAAATAAATATATATATATCGCTACTAATTTATTATTTCAAAACAAACCCTAAACATACAAACCACCAACGAACCCACTTTGGACATAAAATAACACAAACAATGACACATGTTATACCCTTATTCAATAGGTCAAACGTAGCGACCTACAACACGCTTGGCATTTTGTTGATTTTGTGCAAACTACACTCTCCAACACAAGTGAGTTACATAGCCCCTCTTTTACTCTACTTTACAAACTTTTGGGGTGGAACATGAGTTCAATCTATATGTTTACAAACTACACAATACAATTCCACCCTACAATCATGTGTTACAATTTTGAGCTTTGTGCTTGAGTACTAGGTGTGTTCGACCAACTATTTGCTATTCACGTGCAATCATTAACTATTTTATAGCCTACAGTAAACAGTGATAGATCTATTGAGTCTGACAAACCCACCCAGGTAGGGTGACTGTTACTGCCAACACGCGTTTGTTTTGCATGCTAGTTACAAAGGTTTGATTGTACTACTAGGTCACACGATGGTATCTCTCCATAAATGCCTTAATTGCCATGTTTGTATGAATTGTATGCACACAACACTATATTCTATTACATGACACGAAAACCTATGTATTCTCACCAACTTTCTAGTTGACTTTGTTTTTAACCATGTTTCAGGTGACAATGTTTGAAGTGTTACAAGCTTGCTACATATAGGATTTGGACCTAGCAATTAATCTAAACTATTTGTATTTTGTAATCGCTACATTTTGTCTATGTATTGTACGAACTTGCTTCATGTAATGAAAATGAATGTTTAATTATTAAAACTTTAGCAACCATGAGCTATGAACAGTCTGCACGCTTCACGCCCCGACGTTTCCGCCGTCGGTTGGGGTGTGACAGATTGGTATCAGAGCCTTGGTTATAGGGAATTAGGTTATTAGACATCCTTGACCTAGACTATAACCTTAGGACACCCAAACAATGCCATGCTATGTGAATTATATGCTATGTGTTAATTTGCTATATGTCACATGCTTTATGTGCTAGTTATTTGATACTTAAATGGTTAAACTACATGACTTATTAAGTATACATAAATAATAAATTAAATAAACCGTATCCATACCCACATCCTAAGCCACATATCCTCCTTGCCTGCTTCTATGTCATCATCATCATAACTTGTGGAAAAATCATACTCGTAGACATTAGTCTATCAAAAATATTTTTACATACCCGTTAAGGTTTTAGACTCTGTTAATTATTAAAGGATATGTGCAATCTGGAAGGGTGACACCTGTATTCTGGGTTTTCTGTCTAGGAAAGCATTTCATATAAATCCCAATCAACCGAGGGATCCGTATGCTTTCCTGGGAATTCCCGGGATGAGTGTTTACCTATAGGCTAAAGCACGTCTCCTTGAAAATTATATAAGTCTAATTAACCTTAATATGTCATAGTGTTCAAGTAAAAATGTGATTACTTGAATACAATCCGAACTATGAAATAAATGTGTTATTATTCCTCCTATCCTAAAATTTCAACAAATCTTTATAAATTCTCACAACTCTTTTATATCATTCTCTTTTTGTATAGAATGCCTCCTCGTCGTAACAGCAATCGCAACAACACCGACAACGCCAACAATAGCACCGACACCAATACCAGCAATGCCAACAACAACAATAACACCGACCTTGCTGCTCTCCTCACTCAGCTAGTAACTCAACTAACTCAAGCCAATAACAACAACAATGGGAACGCCAGTGGGAGTGCTAATACTGGTGGTGGCGGTGGTGCCAACCCGCCACAATGTACCTTCAAGCATTTCAACTCTTGCAATCCCCTGAAGTTTTATGGTACCGAAGGAGCCACGGGACTCCTTCAATGGTTCGAAAGTATTGAGGGCACCTTCCTCAATAGTGACTGTCCGGACAATCTGCGTGTTCGCCATGCCACTAGTGTCTTTCAAAAACGAGCACTAACCTGGTGGAATGGGGAAAAGAGAACAAGGGGAGTAGAAGTAGCAATGGCTCTGCCATGGGATGAGCTAAAAAGGATCATGACCGAGGAATTCTGTCCTCAAAATGAGATGAAGAAATTGGAAGCGGAATTTTGGGATCTTACCCAAGATAGTGGTGAAAGCTTGGCGTACACTAACCGTTTTCACGAACTAAGCATGCTGGTACCGCACATGGTTACACCTTTGTCTAGGTGTATTTAAAAATATATCGGTGGTCTACCGAGACAAATCCAGGACACTGTTCTGGGAAGAAATCCTGCAAACCTAGAAGATGCTATTCGTCTGGCTGCTACGTTAACCGACAATCACGTTAAAGCAGGTACTCTTACCAAAAAGGGGGCCAAGAAAGTTTCTGACACCACAACTCCTCCTACTCATGTCAAAGAAGTTCAAACCGAACCATATCGAAACACCAGGAAGAGAAAGGCGAAGAATTTTGCGGTGGTCACTCCGGCCGCACCGATTAACCAAGTTGCACCCTTGGCTCAAAATCCAGCCAAGAAAGCTTATGGGGGCAACTACCCACTCTGCAACAACTGCAACTATCACCACCCACAAACCATCCCATGTCGCCTTTGCAATCATTGTGGGAAACTTGGCCATACGGCCAATATCTGCCGACAAAAGGCACTTGCTACTCAAGCCAACCCGGTTAATCAACCCGGAGCTAATCAAGTGGTTCCAATCAATGCAAATGGACGGGCTTGCTATGAATGTGGCAACCTGAACCACTTCCGGAACCAATGTCCAAAACTTGTGAACAATAATCAGGGCGGAGCTCGTGGGCGTGCTTTCAACATCAACGCCAATGAAGCTCAAGCCAACGATCATGTGGTCAACGGTACGTTTCTTGTAAATAAACAATTTGCATCTATACTATTTGATACCGGAGTCGATAAGAGTTTTGTGTCACTTAACTTTGAACCTTTACTTGCAAAAACACGATCCAAACTCGAGAAAACCTTCACCGTTGAAGTGGCGGATGGAAATTCCATCACTATTGACTCTGTTATTCATGACTGCTCACTAGAACTCAATGGTCACACGTTTCCAGTCAACCTTATACCAATGACGTTAGGAAGTTTTGACGTCATCATCGGCATGGATTGGTTGTCTAAGAATCATGCCGAAGTCATGTGCTTTGAAAAATACATCCGAATACCCCTCCCATCGGGAGACATATTGAAAGTCTTTGGCGAGAAACCTTGCAAAGGACTCAAACTGATGTCATGCATAACTGCCCAGAAATACATTCGAAAGAAGTTCATGGTTTTCTTAGCTCATGTGATTCAAAAAGAAGACAAGGAGAGAAGAATAGAAGATATTCCCATCATTCGGGAATTTCCCGAAGTTTTTCCCGATGACTTACCCGGTCTTCCACCTGTTCGGGAAGTAAAGTTTCGAATCGATCTTGTACCCGGAGCAAACCCTGTGGCTAAAGCTCCATACCGACTTGCACCTTCCAAATTGCAAGAACTTGCAAGTCAACTTCAAGAACTCGCAGACAAAGGTTTCATACGGCCAAGTCATTCACCGTGGGGTGCACCAGTCTTGTTTGTTAAAAAGAAGGATGGTTCGTTCCGCATGTGTATTGACTATCGAGAGCTCAACAAACTCACAATCAAAAACCGCTACCCTTTACCTAGGATTGACGATCTCTTCGATCAACTCCAAGGTTCTACTTGTTTCTCGAAGATTGATCTTCGATCTGGTTATCACCAACTGCGTGTCCGAGAAGAGGATATTCCAAAGACCGCCTTCCGAACAAGATATGGTCATTACGAGTTCACGGTTATGCCTTTTGGGTTGACCAATGCACCTGCTGTCTTTATGGATCTCATGAACCGCATGTACAAACCATACCTTGACAAATTCGTGATCGTTTTCATCGACGACATCTTGATCTATTCCAAGACTGAGGAAGAGCATGAACAGCACCTTAGATTGATTCTGGATCTCCTGAGAACCGAACAATTATACGCCAAGTTCTCCAAATGTGAATTTTGGCTAAAGGAGGTTCAATTTTTGGGTCACGTTGTCAATAAAAAGGGAATTCATGTCGACCCCGCCAAGATCGAAGCTGTCAAGAATTGGAGTGCTCCTCAAACCCCTACCGAGGTTCGTTCGTTCCTTGGTTTAGCGGGTTATTACCGAAGATTCATTTCTGATTTATCCAAGATTGCTGTTCCCCTCACCGCCTTGACACATAAAGGTAAACCTTATGTATGGGGGCCAAAACAAGAAGAAGCCTTCCAAACTCTTAAACAGAAGTTATGTGATGCTCCTATTCTAACTCTTCCCGAAGGAAACGATGATCTAGTCGTTTACTGTGATGCCTCTAACCTAGGCCTTGGTTGTGTTCTCATGCAACGAGGCAAGGTAATCGCTTATGCATCGAGGCAACTCAAGATCCACGAGAAGAACTATACGACGCACGATCTGGAGTTAGGTGCAGTCATATTTGCCTTGAAGATTTGGAGACATTATCTTTATGGCACAAAATGTGTGGTATTCACCGACCACAAAAGTCTCCAACACATCTTCAACCAAAAAGAACTCAACATGAGGCAACGACGTTGGGTTGAACTCCTCAATGATTATGATTGCGAGATTCGTTATCATCCCGGCAAGGCAAACGTCGTAGCCGATGCACTGAGCCGTAAAGAACGAGTCATGCTTCAAAGTGTCAAGATTCATTCTGACATTCAAACCCGTATTCTAGCAGCTCAACACGTCTCGGTTACCGAGGGCAATATGTATGAGGAAATATCGTGTGGTGCTGAATTTCAATTAGAGACTAAAAACAATGGCCTGCTTTATTTCTTGGATCGTATTTGGGTTCCCAATCGCAATGATCTCCGGGAATTCATCATGACTGAAGCACACAAGTCTCGGTATTCTATCCATCCCGGTGCGGATAAAATGTATCACAATCTTCGACCACAATATTGGTGGCCCGGTATGAAGAAAGACATTGCACTCTATGTTGCAAAATGTCTAACTTGCTCTAAAGTCAAAGCCGAACATCAACGTCGTTCCGGTTTACTTGAACAACCGGAAATCCCCGTGTGGAAATGGGAGAATCTAGCCATGGACTTCATTACTAAACTCCCACGTACCTCAAGCGGCTATGATAGCATTTGGGTAATCATTGACCGTCTCACTAAGTCCGCACACTTCTTGCCCATCCGTGAAGACTATCGGGTTGAAAAATTGGCCCGAATCTACACTGACGAAATTGTGAGTCGACACGGTATACCCTTGAACATAATCTCCGATAGAGATGCTCGTTTCACTTCCAGATTTTGGCAATCTCTACAAAAAACACTTGGCACACGATTGGATTTAAGCACGGCATACCATCCCCAAACTGATGGTCAGACCGAACGAACACTCCAAACCCTCGAAGACATGCTACGAGCCTGTGTCGTAGATTTTGGTGGAAATTGGGATTCGCATTTAACGCTTATTGAATTCTCATACAATAACAGCTACCACACCAGCATCAACATGGCTCCATTCGAAGCTCTTTATGGTCGTAAATGTCGTTCTCCTATCTGTTGGAACGAGATTGGTGAAGCACAAATCACCGGTCCTGAGTTAATTCAAGAAACATCCGACAAAATCCTTCAAATCCGTGACAATATCCGAGTAGCGAGAAGTCGACAAAAGAGTTATGCCGACAAGCGACGAAAACCCTTGGAATTCCAAGTGGGTGACCTTGTGCTTTTAAAGGTATCCCCTTGGAAAGGTGTGATCCGCTTTGGGAAGAAAGGCAAACTAGCACCTCGATACGTAGGCCCGTTCAAGATCCTTGAAAGAATCGGGAAAGTGGCTTACAAACTCGAACTACCTCCGGAACTCAACAATGTTCATCCAACCTTCCATGTGTCCAACCTAAAGAAATGTCTTGCTGATGAGAACCTCCATATACCTCTTGACGACGTGCGCATTGATGAAACGATGCACTTTGTCGAGAAACCCGTGGAAATCATGGACCGTGAGATCAAGCAACTCAAACGCAGCCGCATTCCTATAGTCAAAGTTCGTTGGGATTCTAAACGTGGTCCTGAGTTTACATGGGAACGTGAAGACCAAATGAAACTCAAGTATCCTCACCTCTTCACCGATTCAGCAGCCTCAACTAGTTGAATTTCGGGACGAAATCCCCTCAACAAGGGGAGACTGTAACATTTCTAGTTTTCACCATGTAATCGTTTTCGAATGCAATAAACAAGTATTCCAGTTTCAATTCGTGTACAAACAACTATGATGTAGTTACTTATACAAACTAATCTATTACAAATAAGCAAATTAAACAAAACACCATTTTCTCACAAGCCCCGAGGACCAAAATTGACAAAACTCAAAAACTACAAAAAAGGGGCAAGCACGGTCGCGCCTTGAACTAGGCACGGTCGCGCCTGCAGATCTAAGCACGGTCGCGCCTAATACAGGCACGGTTGCGCTGAAGAACCCACTTGACTCTGCAGAAGTCAAATCATACCATACTCGACGAAATTCGCAGAATTTTAAATTCATAAAAGCCGGGTTTCGCGCGAAAGACCATTCCCGACTGATTCAACACTGAAACACGCTTCCATCGTCTTCCAATTTGCCATTTGTTTAAACCCATACCTACCACTATCCTTATCTCACGAATTCGTTGATATAAGGCAAGTTCCAGGCTTCCTACACCCTCATTTGCCCCCACTCGACCTCCCAAAACTCTCACCCGACTCTCTAACAAGCTCTGCCGCCCGATCGATCGCTGAGAGACTCGACTTCACGACTTGTAGCCGACTGCATTAAATTGCCCATTTTAAACAAGTAAGTAACACGCCATTAGCTTCGTATCTTCCTCTAGGATGAAAGCCCTATGCTAATTCGTAACAATATCACGTAATCGATCCGATTTTGAACTTAAAAAGTCGAAACTAAACTTTTACTCGAACTACACTCTAGACACGATATAAATACAATTAAACTACATAGATGCATTCGCAAACACCTACTCTATGAAAGCCCTAAGAATACAGAAGCGTTTAATATAAGAATCGATCGAATTGTGTCTGGAAAAGACCCGACACGGTCGCGCTCATCACTGAGCGCGGTCGTGCCTGACCAAGCACAGTCGTGCCCCATGTGTGGCCCGGTCGTGCTTACCGAGCAAACAAGTCTTGACAAAAAACAAACACTATACGCGGTCGTGCCGAATACGAGCACGGTCGTGCCCTCTCACCAGACCCTTGTAGTGTCTTCTGACTCGACCACGGGCGCGCCTCAGACCACCACGGTCACGCCCGGCAACGAGCGCGGTCGTGCCCTACTTGAGCACGGTCGTGCTCCTTGACCAGAAACTTTAATTTTATTATTTTCAAATTTAATTTAATATGTTTTTGTTTAAACATCTCAAAACTTGTTTATAAAAATTAAGTTATAAAATCTCAAGACCCGGGAATCATTTATAAACCGAATCTTTGATTTAGAAATCTAAAACGATTAATCCCCGATAATTTCAAAACCGATGAAATCGTAAATAAAAGTTTATATAATTATTTTTATAAACTATTTATACAGATATATATTGATTTAAACAAATATTATTTATTTAAATCTTATTTAAATAAATATATATATATCGCTACTAATTTATTATTTCAAAACAAACCCTAAACATACAAACCACCAACGAACCCACTTTGGACATAAAATAACACAAACAATGACACATGTTATACCCTTATTCAATAGGTCAAACGTAGCGACCTACAACACGCTTGGCATTTTGTTGATTTTGTGCAAACTACACTCTCCAACACAAGTGAGTTACATAGCCCCTCTTTTACTCTACTTTACAAACTTTTGGGGTGGAACATGAGTTCAATCTATATGTTTACAAACTACACAATACAATTCCACCCTACAATCATGTGTTACAATTTTGAGCTTTGTGCTTGAGTACTAGGTGTGTTCGACCAACTATTTGCTATTCACGTGCAATCATTAACTATTTTATAGCCTACAGTAAACAGTGATAGATCTATTGAGTCTGACAAACCCACCCAGGTAGGGTGACTGTTACTGCCAACACGCGTTTGTTTTGCATGCTAGTTACAAAGGTTTGATTGTACTACTAGGTCACACGATGGTATCTCTCCATAAATGCCTTAATTGCCATGTTTGTATGAATTGTATGCACACAACACTATATTCTATTACATGACACGAAAACCTATGTATTCTCACCAACTTTCTAGTTGACTTTGTTTTTAACCATGTTTCAGGTGACAATGTTTGAAGTGTTACAAGCTTGCTACATATAGGATTTGGACCTAGCAATTAATCTAAACTATTTGTATTTTGTAATCGCTACATTTTGTTTATGTATTGTACGAACTTGCTTCATGTAATGAAAATGAATGTTTAATTATTAAAACTTTAGCAACCATGAGCTATGAACAGTCTGCACGCTTCACGCCCCGACGTTTCCGCCGTTGGTTGGGGTGTGACAAGTACCAACATGGGTAGGCATGTGAGGACCTTCTAGTACAGATTTCCACAAGGTGTGATCATGACAGAGAAAGAACTTTATCATTTTCTTGGTCTAGTCTTCAAATTCTCTGGTGGAAACTAGGACAGGTGGCTTACTCCCACCACCCATATCATTATTATTTGAAGAGGCCATTATGTCAATGAACAATAGCTACTTGCAATAGCAATAATTTCAATCGTAACTATGGACTTGCAATAGCACAAATGTCAATCGTAACTATGGACTTACGATTGAGACTGGCCAATCGTAACTAGGAACTTACGATTAATGAAGACTTACGATGGACGAGATTAATCGTAACCGAAACTTACGATCGTAAGGAAGACACTTGGGCACAACACATAAACAAACTGATTAGAGAAATAAGGATTGTAAGTATATTACTTGCGATCGTAAGTACACTTACAATCAGAAAAGACAAATAAAAACTTACGATAGTACCTCCAGAGGGACAAAAAATACAAGGTTAATGGCAGATCAATACTTATGATCAACAAACGAATACCAGAAATATTCCCCACACATGCGATTAGGGCAATCTTCAAGTCTTCAAGGCAGCTATTGAAGAATCTTTAACGAAAATCCAGAAAACTTAAAATCTTCACAAATAAACTCCAGCGTTGCTAGAACATCAATCTACAAGACAAATAAACCTTCAGACATGCTCTGTTTTCTGTCATACGCCATTTGTATTCAATAATCTTCAAAAACTCCGAGAAAAACCAATGAAACAGTACCGCAGCTTCGAAATAACCACATAAGCAAAAATCTCTCGAAAACACACCAAAATTGATCCTAAAAACACTAAAATTAAGCCAAAGCTCTGATACCAATTGTAGGTCCAGAATAACACTCAGAGTACAATAACATAATCAATACACACATTCACATGCGGAATCTGTGTATATGGTGGTGTAGACACTCAAATAAACCCTAACAAACTTGCGGTGTGAATCAAGAAATAGATTTAGAACAAAATAATGTAGAAACAAATAAGAATCGACACAAGAAATGCTTTCAAATGCTTCTGTATTGCTAAAACTGCTTGAGAATGAAATTAGGGTTACAAGCCACACACACCGTAATTCATTGGAAACTATTCTATTTATACTAAGAAACAGGCAATCACAACCATGAATATGATAACCCAATCTTAAGTACTACTTACAATTGGGTTACTTACAATCGTAACTAGGTTGGCAACAGACTTGCTATTAAAGTGAACTTATGACTGATCAACTACAATTGTAAGTACACTTTCAATTGCCACAAAAGATTTAAATAACAATACAGAAAAACAACTAAACAAGTAATTACATTGGACAAGAAGCTTATAAAAAGCTTAGACCCTACAATTAGGCGCAAATAGGGTCAATACTAGTCAATAATTGTTAATGATGGTCAGTTAGGGTGAATTAGCATCAATGTTAGTCAATTGTGATCTATTAGGAGCAACTTTGGGAGATTATGGGCAATTAGTGTTAATTTTGGTAAATTAGTGGCAGCTATGTTCAACTTGGGGCAGTTAGGGTCAATCAATGTTATTATTTGTCAAGGATGTTCATCTAGGGTCCAAATTAGTCAATTATGATCTATTAGTGTCGATTAAGGATAATTAGGACTAATATTGGTCAATGGCCACCAATTAGGGGCAATTCGTGTCAATATTAGTTTATTAGGGGCAACTAGAAGCAATTAGGGTTAATATAGGTCAATGGTCACCAATCATGATTAGTCAATGGTCACCAGTTATGATCAATTATGGGCATTTAGTAGTGTCATTATTGGTTAATTGGGTTCAATATTGGTAAATTATGAGCATTTGGGGTCAATTGGTGTCAATCACAACCGATTATCATCAATTAAGACCAGTACTGGTCAATGGTCACCAACTAGGATAAATTTGGGGTATTTAGAGACGATTAGGGTTAATATTAGTAAACAGACACCAACTAGGATCAGTTAAGGACAACTAGGGTCAATATTATTAAATGATCACCAGTTAGAATCAATTAGGGGTAATTTAGGTCAATTAGTGTCAGTTGTGGTCTAGAAATAGTCAATTAAGTTCAATATTGGTTAATTAGGGTATATGATGGTCAATTAAAGTCAATGATGGTCAACTAGAGTCATTGATGGTCAATTAGGGTCACTAATGTTTACTTAGGGATGACTAGCTAGCGTCATTGATGGTCAGTTAGGTTCATTAATGGTCAATTAGGGTCAATGATGGTCGATTAGGGTGATTGATGGTCAGTTGGGGTTATTTAGGACCACTAAGAACTATTATGATTTTTAAGACCCAATGTGACTGGTTAAGATATGTAAGACCTATTATAAATCATCACGATGATCAATCTTGGTTAACCAAAATCAAATTGGTTAATCAAAGTCGCACAGGGAAGCATAGTCGTGCGCTGCCGTTGACCGTGTATTTGACCGCACATGGCGTGCTTAGACTTGGGCTTCATCATAGGAGCATGGGCGTGCTTCAGAGCGCCGATTTTGCCTGGCTCCTTCTATTGAGTTTTTTTTTATCATTTTTTTCGCTTGTTTCTCACATGGATGTCGAATTCACCTGCAGATTCACAAAGAAGCAGATTAAAGGTCTAAACTTGTGAAAATGCAATGAAAACCATCAAATATGGGATTCAATGTGCAATAAAAATATGTATAAAATATGACACATCATTGACCTAAGTATTTATTTATTTTATTAAGCACATTCATGTATTAACATTGTTCTTATATGTCACTCAAGTATGTATTTAACGCTATTAATACTAAGTTTGCCGTAGCAAAAGTTATCCTTATAGTTTTTGTAATGACATTTTAATGTGGAATATGTAGTTTTAAATTTTCTATAACTTAAGGTTATATTCATAGTTTGATTAACTTTGGGTCGCAATTTATTACAATAATGGTTTTACATTCTATAAACTTATTTCACACGTTAGTTATTTAAAATAATTTAAAACTGTATAAATTTCAACTATACTATTGTTCCTTTTTACCCTCACTAAAAGCATGAATAAATCTTTCAAACATTTATTGGTAAACTCATGAATCATCTCCTTTAAAGAGTCCATTTGACACATGTCAATAGGTCCCACAAGTATTTATTGTTTAAACCAAGTTATTCTTTGTTCTTTTTATAAATACACATAAACCAATTGCATATTCATCTCACCGAAGCCTTCAACAACTAAAAAGAGATGAAATCTTTCTCAGTTTTCTTCGTTGTCTTCTTGCTTCTTTTGGTAAGAATTCACATTTAGGTTGGTGTTTGTGTTGAAATGCTTGTTTGTTTTTCTAATTCTTGATTTATTTCCTTTTGTAAATTTCTTGCCCCATGATTAGCTTGCAAGTCTCCGTGAAGCAAGAAAAGACCCCGAAGAATACTCGCGAAGCGTGATGAAACCAAAGACGATTCAAGATGCTCTAACCCAAGATTCACCAGGATCAAATGATAAAGAGAACAATAAAGGTCAATTCGCAAGAGATTTTGATGCACAACCTAATCTAAAGATGTTCACAAAAGGCTTTAATCCAATACCTGATCAATTCGCAAGAGATTTTGATACACAACCAAATCTAAAGATGTTCACGAAAGGCTTTAATCCCATACCTAGCTCCCTAGTGAACAAACCACCTACGAAGAACTAATATTGTTTCATGCATCATATGCAAAACTATCTATAATATATGCAAATAAAGTTTGGGTTATGTGTTTGTGTGAATTGAGGCATAAACTATCAACATATGTTACTCTAATTTAAGTACTTGAGTAGCACATCTCTCTTATTAGACTTCTAAGTAAAAACAATGAAAGTTTAATAGTAATTAATATCGTTTAACGAACAAATAAACTACAAAAAAATGAAGAAAAAAAAATTCATTTGTTATTATTCATGACTTCGATTTCCAGTAACCATAAATGCTAATATTATATATAGCATATCTTGTATCTTTTAAATTCGTTTTTGTCTATTTTTATCAAATTTTAGTGACATCAACTACGGCTGAAAACATCCACGCTAGAAATGATGTAATTTCATTTTTCCAAACAAATATATAAATAGAATAGCGAATTTACCTTTGTTTTATTTTATAAAGATATTTGAATATTCTGTTTGTATTTTTTTCTAGAAATGATGGGTATTTTACTATTCTTTTAATTGTATTTTTAATGAAGGAAAATTTTGATACAAATTAATTTGTATTAAACTAGATGGTTATACCCGCGCTTCGCGGCGGGTGTTGGGCCATCGTTAATAAAATTAAAATGAAAACGTTGGCGTAACGGTGAAAATAATGTTAATAAAAGAGAAACATAAAACTAAATAATAAAAAAGGAAAAAACAAAATATAAAAATTACCGGTTCGAGTCGTCGAAAACCATAAAAGCGAATACTGATACGGGTTCCGATAATACCAATACCGACAATGATGTTATTCGCTCATAATAGGTTCGGCTCGTCACGGTACCACTAGGGATGGCAATGAAACCCGAACCCGATGGGAAAACCCGAAACCCGAAGCATTTGGGACGGGTATGAGCCGGGTAATCGGGTATGGGACCGGGTTTGGGATTACTTTTGAAATTTTTCGCGGGTTTGCGACGGGTATGGGATATGGTGATATACCCGTTTACCCGCCCCGATTACCCGATAACGTATACCCGTTTACCCGATTATATACCCGACATAGTTTTCTTTCTTTTTTATTTATTCTAAGTATATATATCGTATTTATTTTAAGTATATATATCGTATTTATTTTAAATGTATATACCCGACATGATTTTATTTATTTCTTTCTTTATTTTAGTTACAATTTTTATGTATACATGATAGATACCTGACGGATTTAGGTTGAAAGTATACCCAACTGGTGTTTTTTAGAAACTAATGGGTTTACCCGAAACCCGCGGGTATACCCGATACCCGACGGGTAATTACCCGATAGAAACCCGACGGGTTTTGGGCCGGGTATGGGACGAGATTTTATAACCGGGTATGGGGTTGGGATTACCTAAACCCGTCCCAAACCCGACCCATTGCCATCCCTAGGTACCACAAACGGTAACGGCACTCGCTATAGGCAACGATACAAAAAAATCGATTTTGAATACAACTTCGTTTTCAAAAAATTATATCGGAACGTTGACAAAAAAAACCAAAAACAACCGCGCCCTCCGTATTTTGGAAAAAGTTAACGAACGAAAGCTATTAAAGAAAAACGAAATTAATAGAAAATAAACGGACTAAAAGCGTATATTATATATAATATAAGCATTAAAATTAAAAAAAAAACTCAAATTGTGAATGGAATTGCAACGTGGCGCGTGTGTGGGATATGCATTGTTGAAGAGCATTGTACTTTAATCTTATTAGTGATAGTAATTAGACAAATATTTTTTAATATTTTTTAAATTATATACGTGAATAAGCTTTTTTTTTTATATTGAATACAATTTTATTAACCTTAAACGCACAAACACGTGTGCATTATGATATTTCTCTCCGAAGCCTTCTAAATACGTTCTTGTTTATCCCGGGCGACGATTTGGTACCAGATATCCGGAGGTGTGGAAAGAGCAGCAGTCTCCGCGGCGGGTTCAAAACCAGGGACGGCTCAATGTATTTGGTGGCCCAAAACGAACTAAAAATTTGTGGTCCTAACCCGGTAACCACCTAACTCCTCCTCCATCATTTACGGTTAAGGTATTCGGTATTCCAATTTTCCACCAATCCACCCTATGATTTTTTTTTATGATTGGAGGCGCAAAAATTGGAGGCGCTATGTCTTATGATTTTTTAACTAAAATGCCGCGGTCCACGGCGGGTTTGAAATGTAGATACAGATGGGGTTGTAGTACGTGTACGTACGTGAATCACTGGGTCAGGGACGTTATTTGTTTCTTTTTATGAAAGAAGTTGTATTTAACTAATAAAAAAAAATTTAAGTTAATGTTCATACGGAACACGTTGCGGCGGGTAACGTAGATAAAATAAAAAAGAGAAACCCCGCAACAGTATATTTGGAGATGAGCGTTGAACGTTTTAAAAAATCAAACGGTTTATAAAAACGTTTAAAACAACCGATCGGTTTAAAAATGACGTTACGAAAATTTATTTCGAAACGTAGATAAAAATATGCATGTTGCAACATCAAATTCGAGATCTTATAAATATCATATTTTAAAAGTTGTAAGTGAAAAACAAAACAAAATATCATATTTTAAAAGTTGTAATTCGAAATCTTATGAAATCAATCTGCAGGGTCTGTTGATCATCCTTTTATGGTTTTTTTTTTTTTTTTTTAATCTTCGTTCCTACATTTAATTCATTCCAAATCAATCTGCAGGGCCTCTTGATGATCAATTTCTAGAATAAGATATTTTGTTGCTTCCTGCCGATAATTAATGTCCCCTTGTTCCGACTTTTTCTTTGTATTTTATCCATATTAGTAATCTGGTGTACATGAATTTGCAGTTGTCTTGCTAAAAGTAGTGGACTAACAATGAGTAATGATATCTTGATAAATCTTAATATGGTTGTATCTAATAAGCTATTGTTGGCCTGTTGTCATGCGTGATTCACACCAATCACATAAATTTTGAATCTTTCTGGGTCAACCTGACCCGACTCAGATTAAACGTGTCAAAGTATAATAAATTAATATTAAACGGGTCAAAGTAAAAACCGATAGAATCTTAGAGCCACGTAAACAAGAAACGTATGTCAAAACTCCAAACCGATAGAATCTTAGAGCCACGACTCGACATCCCTGATTTCTATGCCTGATCATATGATTCTACCTGACTATCTTGTAACCCTGATTAAATTCTTATACTATGAATCTTTTGATGCCTCATATCACTTGTGATATAATTTCATTTCAAACTTCTGAGTCTGACCTAAAACGGGTATTATATTTCGCTTTAGAACGGCTTGCTTATTCTATTTTAATTCTATCTGATTTTTGTGTACATTTTTGAACTTGCTACTTATAGTAACTTTGGATGCTATAGACACTAATCTAATCAAAACAATTCAAGTTTGTAATTTCTTTTGACTAAAATAAAATTTCGAGGGTAAAAGTTACGCATACGTAAACTTCAGCGTTTATTTTGTAAACTTCTTCGAAATCTGGTAAATTTTTGTAAAGTCAATTATATATTATTATAATAATAATTTTCTGATTTTTATATATATATTATTATTTAATTTATTAAACCAATTAAAACCTTTAAACTTATCTTAAATGAATAAAAACTATTATTTTATTATTAATCCTATCCTAATTATTTAAAAAAAAACTAAATCTAATCCATCCTAACATGTTGCCGTGAACCTCTTCATCCCCCATTATTTTGATTTTTTTTTTAAATATATAACAAACTAATTCTATATCATTGCAATCCTAATCCAATTCAGGGCCGGCCCTGAGAATCCTCGAAACGTTTTGAACCCCGGACAAGTAATAAAAAAGCGGGCCTCAATAGTTTTTTATATGTAATGGGTTTAAATATATACATTTTTGTGTCTTTTTTTTTGTTTTGGTTTAATAGTTTAAACAATTATGGGTTTTTGTGGGACAACCTTTTAAAGAGAGGAAAAAAAAAGAAGAGAAAAGAAAAAATAGGACACATGAAAAATAAATAGTATTGTTGCCAAGTCTTGAACCAATGATCTTTACATTTACTTGCAATGGTTTTTCCAATTACACTAAGGAAACTTTGATGTACACAAAATGGATGCACAAACTAAATATACTATTTAAAACATATACAAAATTTTTAAAAACTTCGAGCCTCTCGAAAGACCGGGCTTGAAGCCGTGGCCCACCCTGCCCCTCCCTTTGGGCCGGGCCTGGTCCAATTATCTATTTAATTTTTGCGAATAAGTCCCTAATCCCACCCTATAAATAGAGCCCTTATTCTTCATTCATTATTCGCACCTCAACGATCCTCTAGGGCTCTCTAGCAAATAAAGGTCGTTCCCCTCATCTTTTGGAAGATTCTAGCTTAAATCCTTCAATTCTAAGTAAGTTCTTCTCGTGTTCTTGCTTGTTCATACTCTTTCGTTCAAAAATTCCTTATAACTAGCTAGATCTATGATTCCCTAACCTGTTTATATTATAATCATAGACCTATTCAAGATCAAAAGCTCTATTTTAATTAAACTTGTTCAAACTTTTATTTAAAAACTTGATTTTGATCTTTCTTGTTCCTTTCAATTTCAAAAATCATGTTTTTACTAGAACTCCTTATTTTCAAATTAAACCTTTCTAATATTCAACTTATTTCATTTCTATCCATACTAAATTCATATTTACACTTTAACCCCTATACTTTCCAAACAAACCCTAAACTTGGTCTAGTATACCGATAGAGTAACCATCCAACCGGAATGTAGTTATCTGACAAGCAAAAAGTTCTATCTAAGGAAAGAGTGGTGTATAAATCCCTCCTAGACCCGTCATTCTTTCCTGGCAACGTTTCTGTTGGAGGTATTACTCTAGGGACGATGACCACTCTAGTATACTACAACCACATTCCTCTATTTACATATCAACCCCTCGACTATTCTAAACTTGTTTCTAATTAATTTAACAAACTTACTTAGGGAATCCTTAAGGAATTCAAATCCAAGTTACATCAAGTACAAGTTCAACCCTTTCACTTGCAAGGTGAGTTCATAGCTCCTCTTTACTTTTCTATTGTGGGGTAGAAAACATGCTCATATATCAAAACTGAAACCAAGTTCTAGAGTCAAAACTATACTTTTACAATCAATAACAAACTTTCTAATTCTAGTGAAACTAAACTTGTTTATACATGTAACTATGCCACTTTTTACTACAAAGTGTCTCTTATTTTCTAAAACCTACACAACCATTAACTTCGGGGAAGCCACGGGATTATGTAAATAGATATATTGGGCTGACTAGCCCATCCGGACCTCGGGTTGATGCATGCCAATCAATTCTGAGCGTCCTTCGAGTTGTGGATTCTGATCAACTTGGAAGGAGCTGGGTGTTCAGAAACTGCATACTAGACACTTATACTTAGTCTAACAACCTGACAAGGTGTTGGACGGGAGAGCTATCGATCACTAGGGTTGGTTATGGACTAATGTGTAAAAGTTTAATTACTTGGAATTGTGAAACTTGTTTATGACTTGCACCTTGTTATCTATTACTATGTATCCACTTAAACCTATGTTCTCATCAATTTTTTAGTTGACCTATTTTAGCATTTTTTCAGGTAATGAAAACTAAGTTGATGTTTCGATCACGCTAGGATTTCAAGGACTCATGATTTAGTAGACTTAGCTAGATATTAACAAAAAGAAGATTTATTTGTTCTACTTGTCTTGTTTGATTTCTTTGTAATCAATGTAATCAACTATTCAATTAATAGAAATTGCTTTTGATCATGTGTAATGATTCAATTTCGTCGCTCCCTCGTGTTTCCACCTTGGCGAGGGTGTGACATAGAGCCCACCTGTTTCGAAACCTTTGACATATTTGAATCATGTTTTTGTGGCAAGATGACGAAAGCACCCTTCACCAGTACAGGTGGAAGGGCCGCTGACCTACTAACACTAATTCACACAGATGTATGTGGTCCTTTTAGAAAAATGAAAGAAGTGGTGAGAGGTAGTTCATTACATTTACTGATTATTTAGTAAATATGGTTATGTTTATCTTTTAAAACATAAACATGAAGCATTTAAAAAGTTTTCTCCTCGTACGGCTCGATAAAAAATGATTCGAAGTTTTGTCTATCTCTTGAAAGTGTTACAATAATGGTTTTACATTCTATAAACCTACTTCACACATTACTTATTGTTATAAGACTATGTGTAGTAGGATCGTGAAAGGGAGGGGCATGATCCACCTCAACCTTTCACGCCAGTGAACACCGCGCCGCAAGGGCGTTATTGGGCGTGAGCCCCCTCAGGCGTGAATGCATTCACGGCGTTGATGGGCAAATATGCATTTACTATACTCTAATCATATATGGACAAATCACAATTTATTTTTTAATTTAATGTTTATATTTTGATTAAGTTTGGTTTTTCTCAAATAACTCATACTTGGTAATTATTAAAAAAAAGGACATATACGGGCTTGTTTATTTTACTTTTCTGAGGTATAAATTTTAACAAAAACGGATTTGTTTTTAAAAAAATATTTTTCGTCACGTAAGTGGTTTTTAACGTGTTTGGATCGACATTTCAACTAATAAATAATTGTTTTAAAAAATAAGTATCAATTGTTTATAAAAATTAACAAAATGAAATAAAAAAAATTAACGCATTAATACGGGGCGTGAAACCATTACGCACCTTAGTGATTCTGGACAGAGATTGCCCCTGTGCTGATCTGACGTGGCGGAGTGTGAATCACTTGGGCGTGAAACCATTACGGATGGCCTAACTAAAATAATTTATTGTATAAATTTCAACTACTATAGTTCCTTTTAACCCTCACTAAAAGCATGAATGAATCTTTCAAACATTTATTGGTAAACTCATAAGTCATCTCCTTTAAAGTGTCCATTTAACACATGTCAATAGGTCCCACAAGTACTTATTTTTCAAACCAACTTATTCTTTTTATAAATACTCATAAACCAATTGCATATTCATCTTACCAAAGCATTCAACAACAAAAAATGCATGAGATCTTTCTCAGTTTTCTTCGTTGTCTTCTCGCTTCTTTTGGTAAGAATTCACGTTTAGGTTGGCGTTTATGTTGACATGCTTGTTTGTTTTTCTAATTCTTGATTTATTTCCTTTTGTGAATTTCTTGCCCCATGATTAGCTTGCTAGTCTCCATGAAGCAAGAAAAGACCTCGAAGAATACTCGAGAAGTGTGATAAAACCAAAGACGATTCAAGATGTTGTAACCCAAGATTCAATAGGATCAAATGATAAAGAGAACAAAAAAGGTCAATTCGTAAGAGATTTTGATGCACAACCTAATCTAAAGATGTTCACAAAAGGCTTTAATCCAATACCTGGTCAATTCGTAAGAGATTTTGATACACAACCAAATCTAAAGATGTTTACAAAAGGCTTTAATCCAATACCGAGTTCCCTAGTGAACAAACCACCTATGAAGAACTAATCTTGTTTCATTCATCATATGCAAAACTATCTATAATATATGCAAATAAAGTTTGGGTCATGTGTTTGGTGTGAATTGAGGCATAAACTATCAACATATGTTACTCTAATTTAAGTACTTGAGTAGCACATCTCTATTATTAGACTTCTAAGTAAAAAACAATGATAGTTTAATAGTAATTAATATTGTTTAACGAACAAATAAACTACAAAAAAAATGTTTTACTTCATTTGTTATTCATTACTTTGATTTCCATTAACCATAAATGCTAATATTATATAAAGTATATCTTGTATCTTTTAAACACGTTTTTATCTATTTTTTTTTTATCAAATTTCTGTGACATCAACTACGGCTGAAAATATCCACCTTAGAAATGATGTAATTTCATATTTCCAAACAAATATATAAATAGAATAGTGAATTTACCTTTGTTTTATTTTGTAAAGATATATTTGACTACTTGTTATTACTTTTTTTCGTAGCAATTTTAATACCTAAGTATCACCTAACCTTGTATTTGTAAGAGTTTAAACTCGCATGACTTTTGTGAAGGGTAAACACCATACCACTACACGAGTAGATCATGTGTATTTGACTATTCTTTTAATTGTTTTTTTGATGAATGAAAATTTTGATACAAATTAATTTGCAGTAAATTAGACAAACATATTTTTATATTTTTTAAATTATATACGTGAATAATTTTTTTTGTCTATTCACTTGTTAATATGATATAATTATATCGGATACAATATTTTTTTAACCTTAAACACACAAATACGTGTGCATTATGATATCTTACCGAAGCCTTCTAAATACGTTTTAATGATATTTTGATAAATCTTAATATGGTTGTATCTAATAAGCTTTTGTTGGTCTGTTGTCATGCGTGATTCACACCATTACACCAATCACATAAATTTTGAATCTTTCTGGGTCAACCCGACCCGACTCAGACTAAACGGGTCAGACTATAATGAATTTGTTGGATCAATTGGATCAAAATCAAACACACGAACACGGTTATTTTGTGGAACTCTCACGACTCCTTTTATTAATTTGAAAAACTGTAAATAATACAATCACCATACCATCTATTTATACTAATCTAAACTCAAACCTATTCTACTTCAAACTCTATTAAACTAATTAAATAAATTAACTCCTAATTAAACTCAAACTAGGAACCCATACTAGATAAACATAAACTCTAATTAATAAAATAAATCATTTTTTTTTTCTTCTATTCAAGATTAACTTCATCATTCTCGCCTTTAATCTTGAATACGGTCCACGTCTAATATCACATTAATGGACGCATACTTTCTTCTTGTGTTAAATTCACTTCCGCGTACTTTGGTTTTTTCCTTTGGACATTCCCACGCAAAATGACCAAACTCATCACACCGATAACATTGAATTTGTGACTTATCTCGTCCTCCTACTTGTTCTTGTTGGTCACCGCTTGAACTTGAACCGGATCGATTCTCATGACCCCTCTTCCCCAACTTCGGCCTCTACCATGACCTCGACAATCACGGTTAACCCATCCACGACCTTCACGGCCTTGTTGACGATAATTACTATCGTTTCTCGGTTTAACTTATTCCTCATCACGAGTGAACAACAACTTACCTTGTGTATCTTCAATTTCATCTTCGGATTTTACCCTCTCCTCGTAAGCTTTCAGTCTACCCACGACTTCTTCAAACGCCATGGTATCGATATCCGAGTATTGCTCAATTGAAGCGACGATTGGCAAATATTTCTTTGGCATAGAATTCAGAAATTTCCTCACCATAACCTCATCCTCAAGTGAAGATCCGAGACTCTTGTACTTCGATTGTAACATACTTAACTTACCCGCGAACACATCAATTGTTTCGGTATCTTTCATCTTCAACGTCTCCAATTCACTTCGAAGTGTTTGCAAGCGAGCCTTTTGAACACGATCTTCACCCAAATACCGAATGCGGATTGCCTCCCACACGTCTTTCGGTTTTGTGTGCTTCGCAACTTGAAGAAGAATGTCTTCGGGTATTGATTGGTATATCATTGCCTTTGCCGTGAACTTCCTTTTAACATCCACTTCACCTCCCGTCACAGGATCTATGGCCTCTTGTAGACCATTAGCCACCAAGATTGTCTCCATCATAATCGACCATGCAGTGTAATTGGTCGACGTCAACTTCGGGCATTGCAACGTCACATTGCTCAGTTCACGAACTTGTGCAACCGTACCATCCGCCATCTTTTCGTGATTCTACTTCTTCCGCGTCACACGGTTCTTCCTTGCTTTACTTCCACGCAACTTGTTTCACACAAGTTTTAAACGGCGTCTCACCGGTTAGCTTCTCGCCTTGATTTCTTCACACGGGTCACCCGATTCCTTCACGGATCAGTTCTTCACGAACTTGCTTTCACAGCAAACACGATTGCTTCACACAACCGTTTTTTTTCACCCCGTTCTTGATCGTTTCTCGCAATCGGCTGTCACAGCACCTTAATTACCGTCACGGTTTTATCTCCTTGATTCTTCACGAACCAAAAGACTTGATAAAAAAAACTAACACCACTGCTATGATCAAATCACCACTGCTTTGATTAAAAACTAAATTATAGTTTATTCTTCACTATAATTTGTTTTACCCACCTTGGTTCACGAAAACTTCCACCTTTACTGTTTGTTCTCGGCTAGAAGGGCCTGCTTGTACTTTTGCTGCTTTAAATTCGAGACCTGCTAATTTCAAAAGTTCTATTCCAAAAAGTAAGACTAGCCGCCACCAAGTCAAACTTTGTTTAATATTCAAAAACCCAATTTACAATAACTCCTTTCTTTTTCCTTGTTTAATCGCAAAACAAAGAATGGGGAAAAGAACCAAGAAACGAACTCAACTTGTATTCCCGATTGCTGCCGCCGAACAAAAAAGACCGCCGCCACAAGTCCGACTAACCTGCTGCTGCTGTAAAAATAACCTGATGTGCCGATTGATAGCTCCGCCTCAAGCTACCACCGATTACCACTTGCAATACAATCGTTAAACCTCTCTCTGATACCAATTGTTGAAGCAATTGGATCAAAATCAAACACACGAACACGGTTATTTTGTGGAACTCCCACGACTCCTTTTATTAATTTGAAAAACTGTAAATAATACAATAGCCATACCATCTATTTATACTAATCTAAACTCAAACTTATTCTACCTCAAACTCTATTAAACTAATTAAATAAATTAACTCCTAATTAAACTCAAACTAGGAACACATACTAGATAAACATAAACTCTAATTAATAAAATAAATCCTTTTTTTTCCTTCTATTCAAGATTAACTTCATCAGAATTAATATTAAACGGATCAAAATATAGCATTATAAAATGAAACGGGTCAAAATATAATAAAATAATATTAAACGGATCAAAATACAGGAATGTAAAATGAAACGGGTTAAAATATATAGATTTAAAATGTAACGGGTTAAACGCGCAAAAATGTATTGAATTAGTGTTAAACATGTCAAAATATAACAATTGAAAATGAAATGGGTCAAATGTGCCAAGATGTAGTGATTAATATTAAACAGGTCAAAAGTGCGAAAAGGTAGTTAATTACTATTAAAGAGGTCATACATATATAGGTAATTAATCATGTTAGTTAACCAACCATGACGAGTTAATACATTTTAACTTAATTGGTAGATGGTAGTATCAAGTTGTGTATGAATTTTGCAACCATGTTTAGTCCAGTTGTTTGATACTTTACATAGCATTTTGTTTAGAAATATTATACTTGGAATTTGTAATTTCTTTGGGTCTAATTTTGTTTTTCTTTCTAGGGAAAACAACTTTTTTTCTTTTAACGACTCCTCATCTACTCCTAAATTCATTTGAATCGAAGACCTCCTTATTTTAGTGAAGTCTTGAGTATACATCTTTGCCACTAGGCTAAGCTAGTGGTTGTATTATATAGTGGTTGTATTATGTAACTAAAATAATTAAAAAAATGTGTAAATTTCAACTTGACTTTATTTTGTTTTTAACCCTCATTAAAAACATGAACGAATCTTTCAAACATTTATTGTTAAACTCATTACACATCGGTTTTATTGTGTCCATTTGACACATGCCAATAGGTCTCACAAGTATTTATTGTTCATACCAAATTATTATATATATATATGTGAATTTCATACACCTTTACAAACTTGAGAAATATCTTATATACCTCATATATATACTAGTAAGATGCCCGCGCGTGTTGCGGCGCTAAACCGCGAAAAAAATTAACATCCTCGAAAGTTTATAAAAGCCAAAAACGTTAAGGGCAAGTATCAAGACCCGTGCTTTGCGGCGGCATAGTTGAACCATGATTAAAATTAGCGTCGAAATGTTGTAAGTACGTTGATTAGGAAATAAACATTTATAAATTGTTTAAAACACAATATACATATTTCCTTATTTATTTATTGTTTCTAGAAAAACATTTATAAATTTTGACATCCACAGACACCCAATTTATTTCATTTTTTCTATTGTTCTTGTATTAAGAAAAAAATAATAAGCAACGAAGCACCATGAAAGAAAGAGGATAGCTATCTAAAACGTAAAAAAGTACACAATTACACAAAAGATGGGAATTTAAAACTCTAGTCTCAACCAACCAAACGAATAAATTCGAATTAAAGATCCGTGAAATCGAAGCAAACACAAAATCAATTATCAAGCAGGAAACAATTAGGCAAAAGACTACAAAACTGTAAAGTTGATGCAAAATCTACACTGATCAAAACAAAATTGAATTCAAATTAAAATCAGAAGTCAGTACAAATAAGAAATTAATTACTAAAATGGGTTATAACTATTAAAAATGATCATCAGGAAAAGTATATTCTTATCTATCAAAACATGAGATACAGCTTCTCTGTCCATAAAGTATATTTGACGCTTTATTGCAAGAGATTTTGGGAGTAGGAATAACATAGTAAATAGGATGTTTAGGTGGTAATTTACCTGGAATTCGTGATAGGTATTGTGAACCATATGAGTTTTGAAAATATACCTGCTAAGAACACCAAAATACAAAGTATCTAACCGAAGACATTAGCAAAAGGTTTATAGGCTGCGAAACTCACCAAGTTTCCATAATTACTTCATTATAAAATCTGTAGAATGCAATATGGATTTTGTAACTGACTTAATGATAGTTAACAATTAAATTAAATCTATATTGAAGGTTGTTATAAAAAAATATGACCCGTCTTCATTTGGTGAAGTCTAAATCTTCATGGGTTTTGCGTTTGTTTTCACCGGTGGCTATCGAGCTGAAGGTCCGTGATCCAAAAAACCAAACCAATAAATATGTGTAGAACACAAAAATAAAAGTGATTTGTGTGAGAATACCTAAAAAAGAAGGGGTGGGAGGAAGAGTCAACGTCACAGTGAAATGGCCACGGTCCTGTTTCGTACACTACAAAGTAACAATTTACAAATATTGATTAATGATATTGTACAACGATAAAGATAGTAATATTGAATAAACATGCAAACTTGTCTTTGATAGTTATTTATTTGATCTTCATACATACTGTTTTATAAATTTTATCAAATGATAGCCAGATAATTGAATATGTAGAAAACAAAACACTTGTATCTAACCGAGTTCTTACTGGTTTCTTGATGGTTTGTCAAAAAATGATGACACTCAAAAAGTTATCTATGAAATTTTAACAGAATCAAATATTTTTTACATAATTAGTGACAAATGACTCAACATAACCTGTCAAATAAATACTTTGTGTAGCCCACTAATGACGCATACATTAAAGTAATTGACAACTATGTACACATGAATAATAATAATGGGTACAATAATAGAACAATGATCAACATATCTGAAAATAGAACTGTGTAAATTACCTTCACATCAGCCTTTACACAGAAATTAACAACACAACTATACAAGTGCCTCAACCCATATCAGAATTATTACCCAAATCTATGAATTTTGGATTATTTAATCTCAGTTAAGTTGAGGAGTCTGTTTTATCAAGATCACATTAAAACTTGTGTAAAGATGTGATCACAGAACAGAAACATGATTACCTGTCTCGAGTCATGATCAGAGTTTCTTCTAGGTTCATTTTCATAATTTCTCTTGGAGATATCTGGGCCACGACGATCATTTTCACGCTATCTCTTCCGGTGGTAATCTAATGTTTGTATAAATAACTCGATTAATTTGCAGCTTATTTTAAAAAAAGCTTAAAATCACATAAAAGAATGTAGGGACGGAAAATACTAATGTATGTATCACCTCCTCTACCATGTCGGTGGGACCTTCCATAACCATGACCACCACCACATCCTCCATGTCTTCCATCTGCAGGACAAAAAACTCAGCAAATGTACATAATGAAAGATGAATTTAAATCATTAAACAAGCAAGTTATGAACTCACAGTTGTGAGACATATGAGATGGCTGGAAAGATCCCAATGATCCGACCCCATAATCTACCACCTGCCTTTGTTCTTCTAACTCTTTCTACACCAATTTCCCACAAACGCCTCTACGTTTGACAAGTCAAGGAATCAATCTCTAATCTTATAGAGTCAACGTGTTATTTCATTGACTAAAAGATGACAAAGATACCACATATGCCTTCAATAATGTAACATTAAGATAAGTAGTTCTAAAAAATATTCAAACATAAAAGGATATCAGGATCATAATCTGTGCGATATTCATCCCTCACCTGCCCAAAAATCATAAATCTATATGAATCAAGAATAGGATAAACCTTAACAATATAGTATATATAAAATATTACAATAGTAAATTCTAGGTGAACCTGTCCACCACTTTGACCACGACCCCATTGCCTTCCATCTTGGAATCCCCAATCAAAATCTACATGAATAGGACGGTCATCAAGAATGTTCCCACTTATGTATTTCAAGAATGGTCCCACTTATGTATTTCACAGCATCTTCAGTATCTTCCCTAGAGTAGTACCTGAAAACTGCAAACTTAAAAAGTTACATCTTTTGGTTATAAATTAGAATATAGGTAAGTTCAAATCTGTTACAAATCTATTATAATAGATTATGAGGTTTTGATAACAAAGCAGAGGCCGCAAGGTGTTTTGGTGTTCTTATATGACAATCTTTTTAAATTCTCGTGCTCTAGAAAACAAATCATAAAGTTGTTATTCATTAGTGTAGAAAGACATGTTGCCAATATAGACAATGGTTGAAGTTTGGATGTTCATATTCTTCTTGTGTTCCTAGAAACCTTTTGTCATGGTATGCTGAAATATTGTTTGGATCCTTGACATAGAAAATACAAATGTCATGTAGAAAAAAAGTGTGTATAACTATAAATATATTGAAATATGAAAGACAATTGCAATTAGTTTTGTCAAAAAATTGATTTTACAATGTAACAGGCTTTAATTTTCTTTATAGTATACACTAATTTAGCATCAATTGAAAATAATGAGAAAGTGATGATACCTTGAACAACAAGGCCATGGCACCTTAGCTGAAAATGAAGAGAAATACACTGAGTTCAATTCACTTTAAAAGACATGTTAAAGAACAAATGTCAACTTAACAAGTTATCAAATTGGCCAACACCTTTACAGATTAAAGAAAACTCAGTTACTTAAACTAAATGTCAACTTAAACTAATTCAAACAATCCCTCAAATCAATTCAATCCAACTTCAGTAAAACCTCAACATGAAAATATCCCAAACAAAGCCTTGATATACCTAAATCATCCACAGACCATTGCAATTGAGTAGAAATTAATGTCAATAAGCCGACAATTTCTACAATCTGATGCAATAACCTAAAATTTTCCAAGTGATAAAGGGAGTGGATATATTCTATATATATTTTACAGGCAAATAGTGAACACCCAATAGCAAAAGCCATTGTGGAGAGAAGTTATAGTCGATTTTCAGCAAAGATCAAATAGGCAAAATAAGAAAGCATCCATTTCTTAAGAAACAGAAGCCATTGTGGAGAGAAGAAAGCTAGTTCGGAATTGAAAGCATAATAAGCATACGATTGCTATTAAACTCAAATATATCAAACCCTAAGGAAAACGCAGGCATCAATTAGGTCAAAAAATTACTCAATGCGACGTGTTGCATTTACCTCCGAGGGAGAGCGAATTAACGGCCACGGCGTTGCGTCCACGTCATTTACGTTTTCTGGTTCCGATTTCTTGAAGATTTCTGTGACGGTCTTGAAGGAAAACGATTCCACCTGCAAATAGGTCTAGAAGGAAAACGATTCCACCTGCATAATTCATAGATAATTAGGTCAGGAGGCTAATGGTAAGACGAAATTTGTAATTTTAAAATGAATTAAAATTTACATCAATGAGGGATGAATCAATTACCGTATAGAGAGTTCAATGATTCTGGCCCTCTTGGCCTGAGAGCAATCGACAGCCAAATACCACCAGTATTCCACACATGGCTTCTCTTGCCGCGCCACCGCTGTGACGCCGACGACCGGAAGGGACAAAGCGTCTTCGCGTAGTGACATTCGAACAGAGAAGGGGCTTGAAACAGAATGGGTAGATTTGAGACGAAGGAAGAGAAATTTAGGGTTTGTAGCAGAGGGGTTCCGGTAATTGGGGGGATTGGGGAGGGAAGAACGTGTCCAATCCTGAAACAATAACTTCCGATCTTCAATTTTAACTTCAATGTTTTAAACTGTTGTACCTTATATCGTAAAATGTGTATAAGTAAATTTCTTAAAAATGATAAAATTACTAAACTGTCCTCCTCAAATGTAATATATATATATATATTTGAATAGCTAACTCACACGCTTACTAATCATACTCTTAAATCTACACATTTTTCCGCCATAGGACTTAGGGAGGGACACCACTCATTACAAACCTTGTTACCAATAGGCCATGAAACCCGGAAGGCCTCACTTATTGGATTTACTCATTCACAAACAGTTCTTAAACTTTAAATGAATTCATAGCAGCGGAATTTAATGTCATTACATCACATAAATATCATCCAATCAAAACATTTAACTACATTTGTCTCAACTATTACATCATTCAAATTAAACACACGGGATGCCAGGGAACTTTAGTGCAGGGTAACACTTCACTGCCAGCCAAGCAATCCATGAGCTACAGTTGTACCTACACTTAACCTGATGTGCATACTAAAAAGTCAGCTAACGCTGAATGAGTTCTAGCTTTACATAAAACATTCATTCACACAATTTAATAAAAAAAAGAAGGATTTACACACGCTATCACACTTGTCGGTAAGGGCATAACATTCATACACTTTACTATTCAAGTCATACATTATTATGTCAAATCTGCTTTCACACACACATTGTCTGTACAAGTCAGTACCATCCATGACTGATGTCCAGAGAATGAATACCACATCCGTCAATTCACATTGGTTACTATCTTCCGTGACGACCGTCCACAGATCTACGCAACGTTTATGACGACCGTCCATGAAGCGTTCATATTTTCTTTATCATGATGACCGTCCATGATGCAGACTTAACACACTTATCTTCTCACACAGAATGGGGCTACGTTTACCCCATGAGTAACTGTCGTTACTCCTTATCGCACAGGACCAATTGTACAACTGTTAGCGAACCACAAAGGCTCTTACAAAGGGGGCATAGTCCGTAACTGTCCTGGCACTTGTTCCTGTAGGAACCCTTTCCTTCTCTTCCTAGATTTAGACAATGTAATGACTTCTTAAAACATTTACCTTCTTAGTTTATTAAAAACATTTTTTAAACACACGTTTTACCTCTTTTCAAACTTAGCTTTAAAACATTCCTTTACTTTCGTTTACTAACACACATTTTTAGTACACTTTCCTTTCATTTACCAACACACAATTATGGTAAATACTTTACACACTTTTGTTTATTAACACATTTTTATAATAAACACACATGGTCTGCACACCACCCTAAAAGCAGGCATAAAAGGGTCTAGAACTCACCTGGTCATCGGATAACTAACTCTACACGAACGACCTAAGTTAGGTTACTTGCTAGACAATCTGCATAAGAGCTAACACGCGAAAACTTGATCTGACTAGTGTCGCCTGACACCATAGTGTTACCTGACACTTAATGTCGACCAACACTCAGTGTCGCCTGGGAAATGTTGCTGGGTACACCACCAATGTCGCCGGGATGAGTCGGGAGATAGATTTCCACCTTGATTTGTTACTAGGTGCCCAACACGTGACCAAGGCACTGTACCGACTAGCTCTGTCGGAGATGAAATAGTTGATGACGCAATTGAAGGAACTTCTTGAGAAAGGCTTCATCAGACCGAGCATTTCACCTTGGGGCGCTCTGGTGCTATTTGTGAAGAAGAAAGACGGTTCTATGAGGATGTGCATCGATTATAGAGAGCTGAATAAGCGAACGGTGAAGAATAAATACCCGCTAACCTGTATTGATGATCCGTTTAACCAGTTGCAAGGTGTAAGTTGGTTCTCTAAGATTGATCTACGGTTGGGGTATCACCAGTTGAAGGTAAGGGAAGAGGATGTACCGAAAACCACGTTTCGCACACGGTACGGACACTATGAGTTTTCCGTGATGTCTTTCGGATTGACGAACGCCCCGACAGAGTTCATGGATTTGATGAACAGAGTGTGATGTCCGATGTTGGATCAGTCGGTAATAGTATTCATGAATGATATCCTCATCTACTCAAAAAGCGAAGGCGATCACGCCTGTCATCTGCGAGAATTACTAGAAACTCTGAAGAAGGAAGGGTTGTATGCTAGGTTCTCCAAATGCGTTTTCAGGCTTAGGGAAGTTCAGTTCGTAGATCACGTTATCAACCCGAACGACATTATGGTTGACCCGGCGAAAACTACAACAGTGAAAGAATGGAACATCCCGAAAACACCGACCGAAATATGAAGTTTTTGGGATTGGTAGGCTACTATCGGATATTCATAGAGGATTTCTCGAGAATAACCTCTGTAACACCCAAAATTTTTCCACCAAATTTTAACTTTCAAACACGCGTAAATAGGTCCCATAAAACACTCTTGACAAACAACACATTTTAAAAACAACAAAACGACAAGATTTTGTTTCAAAACAACTAACCGACAACTTAGAGGTAACAACAACTTTTAACATCAAAGAGACGACTTAAAACAAGCTTAAAGACTCCTCATAAAGAGCTTCAATTCCTACAACCGACAATCGCCAAAAACAAGTGAGAATCCAATCCAAACGAAGCGTGACCCAAGACATCAAACCGGAGCTTTACCTACGAAGAAAACACCACAAAACAAATTAGTAATGATATATACAAGTTCACATAGCCTCCCATGGGTTAAACATAATAAAAACCAAAAAAAAAATGGGTTACAACGTAAGGGGGGCGTAGGACAGTGCTCAAGGCGTAAGCAAATCCAACCCAGCGTAAGCTACACCGGGTAGAGCGTAGCTTACGCCCTCACCTTCACAAACAACCTTCTTTTTAGATTCCACTCGTCGAGGCACCCAAGTTTCATATACTATATCCTTCACAACTCATTTTCTAGCCTGAGATATACTCAATAGAAGTTTGAGCTTTTTCCGATAGCATGTATTAACACCTATACATGTCTAATCCCAACCCATAGGCCAATTAGCACCCAAAGACTCCAATTAACATATATAACACCTTACATACATTACACCTATGTATGTATACTCTAGTTAGTTACTCCCCCACTAACCCGACCATACTTCTTTGTGAGGTTCAAAAAACCTCAAACACCACCACACAACCTTTTGAAGTTCATGACCTCAAATTACTTTCGTGTGAGGTTCTTAGACTTCAAGCAACAACGACATTAGTGAAGTTCAAAGACTTCAAGCTATAACGACACAAGTGACGTTCATGACCTCAATAAACTACCGGGTGAGGTTCTTAGACGTCAAACACCGACCTTTTAACATACATATAAGTATAAACACACGACACCATTCAACCTTTATAACCCTTACGTTATTTATCGATACGTGGGATTAAAAGATCCCAATCCCCCTTTCCCTTTGTGAAGTTCAAAGACTTCAAACAACAAGAAAAACAATGGTGAAGTTCAAGACTTCAAGCAACAACAACACGAGTGAAGTTCATGATCTCAATTACCACGTGTGAGGTTCTTAGACTTCAAATACCGACTCTAAACATACAAACAACTGTACACACACGTTACCAATCCATCTTATAACCCTTATATACCGACATTATGGGGTTCAAAGACCCCAATCCCCCTTTCTCACTTGTGAAGTTCAAAGACTTCAAACAACAATTCACCCTCCTGACTTTTGCATACAACATAGTCATACAAAACATCACTACATAACATTTAGCAGTCAAATTGTATGACCTACTCCTACCATTACTAAGTATGTGCAAAGCGCTTGCTTTTAGCTAGAAACGATTCCATTTGGTGTTCAAAGCTAGCTCCCTTAACACCTTGATCACCTAGCAGTCAACTTGCATTTAGAAATCTTATGATCTCAACTCATTCACCAAATTAAGATTCAAGACACACCTATGATCTAAAGATCAACATCCTTACTTAACTTGGTTAACACAACCTTAACCAATCCTCCAACACCTAATTCAACCTTTCAACCCAATTTGACCCGTTAAGGTTTATCCAAGTTCACCCAACACTCCTATTTTACAAATCATCATAAAAATTGGGGCTTTATGGTTAATTATGTGTCTATTAACTCCATAGACACTTATCCAACCTCAATTTAACATTCCAACTTCATTAAACAGAAAGCCCCCAAATTTCCCTCAAGAACCCTAATTCTTGAATCCACAAATTAGGTGTTTAGATGATGTTGTCTACCTCCTAATACTTTCAATCAAGTTAGGTTATTACTTTGTATTTAACCACTCAGTGCAATTAATTCAGCCCCAAATTCATATTTCATCAAAAACCCACCAAGAACACCATTGATGGTGAATAAATGAAGGAGAATAATCTTACTTGGTGTTAGGAAGGAGATGAGTTAGCCAAAACCTTCAAAACCGAGCATGCAAGTATCAATTTCAAGATTTCCTTCTTCCCCTTTCTTCGTCCTCCATAATTTTCTCAAGGAACACACACATGTGTGTTCCTGCGTTTTTTTGCCTTTATAAGACCAAAACCAAAATTGGTTTTGTTACAAACAGCCCTCTAAACTTCTATTTTTGACTCCTTCCAAAGTTAAAGAAATGCACCTTTTAAGACAAACCCTCAACTTTGTTTTATATTTCTTTAACCCTTATAATATTATTTAGACAAATAACTTTATATTTTGAATTTTTGGTTCGTTACAAATCATCCCCCCTAATTTTGGGTTTCGTCCTCGAAACTCACCACCACATACTCAACTTAGAGTAGCAATTCAACATTTCTCCTCTTTACTTCCCCAAAGTCAATTTTGGCTCTTACCGTGCTATCAGGGACTAACACGTGGACAAAACTCCTCATAACACAACGACTCGCCCCCACTATCCAAGATGGTCACCGATTTCTACATGAATGAATATCATTTAGCTCAAAATCAACATGAGAATCAACAACTTCTCCCATCAACATTTCCATGAATGCGTCACATGAAATGTAACATAGAGTTACACAATTTCCCCTGGGTAACTCTAAACGATAAGCAATTTACCCAAATAATCTAGAGCTTGCACGGTCCCACAAAACGAGGACTTAGTCTCCCACGTTTTCGAATCCGATACACCCCTTTCAATGGAAAACTTTTATAGCGCCAAGTTTCTCACTTGAATATCAATACACCTCCTCCCTATATTAGACTAGAGTTTTCTGTCAATCTTGAGCGAACTTTCAATCGTGCTCACTTACAAGATCTTTTACACTAAGTTTTGAATCACACCATTGATTTTAATCTCCCGACCATCAATTCCACCCAAATTAATTGGTGTTCGACACCGTCCACCATCTAGTAAATCGAACAATGGCATGTCGATACTCCAATTATAGCTAATTTGACACCATTATAGCTAATAATCACCCGAGATTACCTTTACGGGGTTAAGTGCACTATCTACTCCGATCACAAGAGTCTGAATTACTTCTTTGAGCAGAAGGAGTTGAATATGAGACAAAGGCGATGGTTGGAGTTGTTGAAAGATTATGACTGCAAGATATTGTACCACCCTGAGAAGGCGAACGTGGTAGCCGACGCTTTGAGTCGAAAGGAGAGTTAAACTCCTATCAGAATGAAAGCATACCAATTGCATGTTTTAATCACATTTCTTGATTTGATTTACTTCTTTTTGTAATTTTCTTGCTCGATGATTAGCTTGTAAGTCTTCATGAAGCAAGGAAAGACCGTAAAGAATACTTAAGAAGTGTAATGAAAGACAAGCCTATACCAAAGTCAATTCACGATGCTCTAAAAGAAGTTTAAACAAGTTCAAATGATAAAAGAGAAGGAGCAATTTGCAAGAAATTTTGATGCACAACCTAATTAAAAATGGCTTTGATCGAATACTTAATTCCGTAGTGAATAATAACCGCCCACATAAGAAGAACTAATCTTGTTCAAGCATCATATGAAAAACTATGAATAAATGCCAATAAAGTCTGTGTTATGTGTTTGATGTGAATATTATCAACATATGGTTACCCTAATTTAAGTACTCGTGTTGCACATCTTTATTATTAGACTTGTAACTTGTAAGTGAAAATCAATGAATGTTTAATAATAATTACTATCTTTTAATGAACTAAAAACAAATATGAAAAAAATGTCTCATTCCATATGTTCTTCATGACTTAGATTTCCAAAAAAAAACCGTAAATGTTAATAATATATATAGTATATCTTGTACCTTTTGAATATGTTTTTGTTTATTTTTTTCAAATTTCAATGATATCAACTACGGTTGAAAAAATAACAATAACAATAACAATATAACACAGTAAAAATCCCATCATTAGTAGAGCTATTAGTACGGTATGAGCATGGTAGGATATAGACAAACCATACCTCTATCTCAGAGGATAGAGAGGTCGCTTCCAGGGAGACCCTCAGCTCCACAAACCATAACAAAACATGACGGGTATAATATAACCATAGAGTTCTATATATAAAAGCTAAACAACAAACCACAAAAGACTCTAATAATAATATATTAGTCAGCTATCAATAATATAAAAGAGGTGAAAGAGTGTAACTAGTGAAAAGTGGAAAAAAAAAATATAGGTAACATCATAGGTACACTTAGTCAAGAAGGTAACATGCATATAATCATAACAGGTCTATAAAGAACTAAGCCCCTAAGACAAAGATAAAGCTAATATTAAGTTATCCCCCCCCCACCCACACACACTCTAAAAGTCCTTAACTTTAACCATATGCCTCCACAAAGTTCTATCTTCGACCATGTCCTCAGAGAGGTGCAAGTCTAGTAAATCCTGCCTAATCCGTTTATCCAAAGTCAGTTTGGGTCTGCCTCTACCCCTCTTCCCCTCTACAGTAAGGGTTTTCACTGATCTAACCGGCGCCTTTATCGGTCTCCTCTTCACTTGCTCAAACCAACTCAATCTCTCCTCCCCTAGCCAACTACTGTTGAAAAAATCTCACTACTAAAAAATTGAAAAATTTGCGACGACAGATTTCGTGGGAAATTTATTGGAATTGGCCGTTAGCGACAAGTTTCCGATAAAAAGTGTTTGTTGAAAAAAACCCCGTAGGAAATGTTATTTCCGACAAAGTCCCGACTAATTTTTCGATGAATTAACGACAAAAGCGTTTCGTCGGTAATTTCCGACAATATTCCGACAATTATATTAAATAAATAAGTTAACTTATTTAATAAATTTGTCGAAAATCTTAAGGTTACTATTTTGTTTTTGTTTTGTCGGAAAGTTGTCGCTAACTTGTGAGAAATTTCTTTTGTTGGTAACTTGTCGAAAAATTTTGTAGCAAATATACATGTTTTCTAGTAGTGTCTACCCTAGAAATGAAGTAATTTCATATTTCCAACAAATATAAACATAGAATTGTGAAATTGCCAATGTTTTATTTTTTAAATATATATTCAACTATTCTTGTTATTGTATTTTTAATAAATGAAAATTTTGACACAAATTAATTAAAATATCACTATTTATTTTTATATATATATTTTTAATTATATACGTGAATAAGCTAGCTTTTTTTACTATCACATGTTAATATGTTATAATTATATCCAATACATTATTTTATTAGCCTTAGTAACACGAAGTAAACTTTAAATTTAATATGCCACAAGAATATAATTAACGATTTTTTATTTTAGACTTGAAATTCTTTTTTACATTTTGTTTTAATTCGATAGTTTGTATTATAACTTCTAAAATGTTGACAAATATATAAAAATAAGGTTAAATGGATTTACACGTCTCTTTCAAGTTCTAAATCATCAGTCGGGTCATTAAACCGTCAAACCATTAAAATTGAAATGTGCAACTCTGAAACCGACCTATTAACTTCGATTTAAATGATTCGATCGATTTCTACTAATTTAAGATTCACAAAACTTTTGACGTGCAACAAATAATGAACTCAATATTCCGAATGTAATTAACCCTACTTTTACCACATTAAACTCAAGCACCATTATTTATTCATTTACTTGTTATTTTTATTACAAACCACGCAATTAACCGAACCACACAAGGTTATCAACGGGAATAACATGGCACACAGGCGAGCTCCCGGGATGGCCTCCGAGAATCCGAAACGCCACGTGATCACGAGCCCACGCGGACGTGTCCATGTGGCAAACCGCAACAGATTCCACTCTCTCCTTATTCTCCCCGCCTAATGCAAGCTTAAATACCCTAGTCATTTGACCCTCGTGCCCATGACAATAATAAACCAAATAAGGGTAAGCCATGGTATGACAAGCCACCTTCTTAGAGGCATAGATCTCTAATGGCTTCTCTACAAAAGTATAGTTTTGGAATAGGGCATGATTAGAACTTAAAATCTTGGTGGTCATAACATTTGGTTTCACACTACCAAAAAAGCCACGTGTCATTTCCAGCATGGACTCCGATGACGTCACACAAAACTTGACCTCACCGACTATGGACTTTTGCTCACATTGTTTGAGTGTTATTTCCATGGCTTTGGCTTGCGAGGAAGTGTTTGAGAATGAGAAGTATTCAAGGAGGTATGGGAGTTTTGACAACGAAAAAGGGATCGAATCTGCTTCTTTTTTCGAGAGGAGACGCGTAGGGGTCGAATCCTCATCGGTAGCGAAGTAAATCGGCATCCTTTTGCCGAGGTAAAGATCGGTTACTTTGAAGAAGACGTTTAGAGAAGGGTCTAGGCTTGGATGTCCATCTTGATCATTTTCCATGGTTTTCTCATTGATTTCCAAAGCAAAAGAGAACTTCAAAATTCAGAAAAATAGATTCAGATGTTTTTTTTTTAACAGCAACAATAAGAAATCTCATAGAATAGCTAGCGGGGAACTAGCAAAAAAACCCCAATTACAACGCCCTTCCAAAAGGCATAATCACCAAATTCATATGTAATTTGACATGAAGATTTTGAAGTTATCATATAATTTCAAGCCAAAATTCAGTGGTTAAGACTAAAAAATATGTATAGAGGGGGGTTTATTAAGATTAAGATTGCATGCAATAAAACCAAAAAGAATTGAAGATTCATGGATGAATATACCTGAAGAAGCAATAGTGCATACAAGATGAAAGAAGCAAACTCCATCTCAATGAGACTTGATGAATTTTCTATTTAACTACCATATATATAGCAAGAGTTCGTTACCAAATTGAAAAGATATTCCCATTATTCAAATTTTAATTATATATATAATTATAAGGTAATATTTATTACAAAACGCTAAATTATTATGAGAATAAAAAAATATAAACATAAATCATTTAAATTTCTTATTAATGATTCTATTTTTAAACTTTTTTACTTCTTACATAAATAAACGTGTGCATGTTATGTACATGAAAAACCATTAGACTTGTTTAATATTTTTATTTGAATTTTAGAATAAATAAATAAACATTGCATTTCAATCAATTTCTTATATATTTTTTTAAATTTTAAGATTAAAAAATAAACAATTTATTTTGTTTTGTGTATTCTAACAATATTCGCTCCATATGTGTGTGTATGATGAAGAAGACCACAATTAGCAAAGTTTTAGATCATGAGAGTAACATTTAACAAATAAACAAACATACCTACTAAAATCCCAGATATAGTACAAGTATTGTTAAGATCTGAGAATGATGAGACTAGGACAAGCGTTTCCTCAATCTCAAAGAAAAGAGTGATTGCTCCCGCGAAGACTTTCACCTCATATGTAAGTAATATGTTCCAATCCCATTTTATTCATATAATTTGATACAATTGAAATTTAAATTTCATTTCATATTCAGTTTGTTAGTGAAACAAATTAATTGAAAATCAAATTATATACCATGAGTGTCTAGAAGGAATGAACTGGAATCACATCAAAATTCATCCTATATAAAAATATAAATTTCTTAATACAGTGCATGAAATGCTTATAATTCTATTGAAATTCAAAGCTTTTGATAATAATAATAATAATAATAATAATAATAATAATAATAATAATAATAATAATAATAATAATTACTATTATTACTAGTATATTATATTATATAATATTATAATTAACCACATTATATGACATTATAATGTTACATTACAATATATTATATTAAATTATTTTGATAGTTTGAAAAAAATGTAAAAACATTTATGCTTTACTTTTTTTTTTCCTTTTATCATCCAAGTATGTTTTCAAATGAGCGAATAAGTTTTTTCTTATCTAAGCATTTGGTACCGTTGGCCATTTGGTGTAATGGTAGCCCCAAGACTTCCCACAATGGAGGTCTTGAGTTCGAATCCTGGCAACAGCAAAAAAGGGGTCTATGGCCAGGTCAGGGGGTTTACCCAGTTGGAGGATTCCTCCTGTGGTGGGCTGTCCTGGATGTTCTAGGTGTTGCCCCGGGGAAACCCAATTATCCTAGAATATCTAGGTGTTGCCGTTCAAAAAAAAATCTAAGCATTTGGTAATTTATTTAGTAATATCTAAATATAGAATGTAACTAAATTAAGTTATTAAAAATCACAGCCACATGACCCACACTAATAGAATCGGGTAATCTTGCATTTTTCATAAAAGCAATTAATATTAGTAATAGCATTAATTAAAAGCATAATAGAGCATTTGGAGAATTTAATAAAAACAATCTCCGTAACCAACTAAATTTCAAAAATTAAATACAAGAAAAAGTAATAAGCGGTATAAAAATTCTATAAAACATTTAATATAACAAACTTTTTAATTAATTAATATGATAAAGTACAAGAAATTATATTTTTAACAACAATTTTATACCTAAAATATCACTTAATTCTACACTTGCAAAGATTTGAATCCACACCTAGGATTAAAGATTTGAGATCATATTCAAGATGCTACACATAGGATTAAGGACTTAGTTAATAATCAATTGAACATTGTTGGTGTACTTTGTTTCTTTTGTATGTTTGTTTGAACAAGTGTTATGGAAATTTGGCTTGATTAATATATGAAACATAGTTTGATCATGAGCTTATGAACAGTCTTCATGTCCCGCTCCAACGTATTCCGCCTTTTGTTGGGGTGTGACGGTGTAGATCAGCGGATGCGACAACAGTGACTAGTTGGAAATCCCATTTTCTTTGATCAAATTCCTTCACAAGTTGGAAGGAATTTGAAATCCTTTATTTGAAGGAATTTGAGGGAATTGATTCAAATTCCAAATTCTTTCTCAACCAAACACGTTAAAAATGGAATTCAGATTTCAATTCCAATAAATTCTACAAACCAAACACATTGAGAAATGGAATTCAGATTCAAATTCTATTGAATTCCATTAAATTGCAGCAAACCAAACGCACCCTTAGTTATCAGAAAGTCATGCAACAAAGGAATTATGGGCCAAAAACATGGACCGGAGCTAAATAGTTGCTGGCTAAGGGTCAACCCGCCCCGTAGGATTGCAACAAACAAAAGTTAACTGGAGAGCCATTAAACCCATGACCTATGGGTCAAATGAGATGTAGTTCATAAACAAACTACATTCAAATTAATTTTAGAGTAAATTATATTTTACGTCCTTTAGGCATTTACCAAATTCCAGTTTACGTCCTTAAACTAAGGAAATTACAGATTTTGTCCTTTATGTTTAGAAAAGTTTGCACGTTTCATCCTTTCCACCAACGGCCGTTAATTTCAGTCATTAAATGTGGTCATGTGCCTCTCGTGTGAGGAAAAAATAGTCATTTAACCTATCCAGAGATTATTTGTATAATTAATATAAAGTCTTGTTTGGTAAGGGGAAACGAACTAAATTACATCAATGTATTTGGTTGGATAATCTCAATTGGATGGAGTTACTACTCTCTTTTAGGGGAAGGGGGTAAACGAACTGAAGTGATCGATTTGGCTCTCTGTTATATCCCTAGAAGCATATATTGAAACCTCGTTATTATGAGTTCGGAACCCCGTTAATCTCCATTTATTGAAGTTTTTTCTAGGTTTGAATCAATTTACAAGTTTGTGTCCATCCGGTTTGAATTGATTTATAGTTTTTGGGGTTGCAGGTGGGGGAAGACGTTCTTGAAAAAGGGTTTGATTTGGAGATGGTGTGGCAGTGAGTTTGTATGTGGGGGAAGACAAAGCGATAGCGGCTGTAGTCTTCCGATCTGCGATGTTCTTGGTGGCGGTGGATGCAGAGGAGTGATGGGTGTGACAGCGGTAATGTTCTTGGTGATATTCTGTGGAAAAGAGAGTAGAGAAAGGGGGGAATGGGGGGTAGGTTTTATTTAAATTAAAAAATATTAATATTTTTATTTATTATATACATATTGTACATAATGCATTAATGTTTTGTACAAAGGGATTTTAAAATAAATGTATTTAAACCTAGAGGAAAAGACAGTTTTACCCTCACATGAGGGACACATGGCCACATTAACGTATGAAATTATCGGTTGTTTGTAGAAATGATTAAACATGTAAACTTTTCTAAACATATAGGACAAAATCTGTAATTTCCTTAGTTAAGGAAATAAACTGAAATTTGTTAAATACCTAAAGGATACATGTAAAATGTGATTTACTCTTAATTTTAATCTATTATGCTACACCTTCATCTTTCCTCAAATAGTTTTTAGGCCATCGGAATTTTCCCAATCCCAAATTCATGTTCGATTCACAAAAATAATCATTTGAAAAATAGATGACTACCAAATTTTTACAGATGGATGTTCTGTGAAACAAAGAGAGATAAACAGAGGTTATGAGGTGGCATTGATGTTCATATTATTAGCTTGTCAGTCATGGTTATCAAAAGAGAATTGGGTCATCAGCTTCAAACCAAGAGAATTGGGTCATCAGATAAACAGAGGTTACTACAAAAAATCAAGCAGCTTCACAAGAACCATGGGTTCAAATTAACTAAACCTTAAAAAGCGTCTTACGTTATCTCTCCGTCCCATTTGACTCCTCTCTTTATCACTCCCGCCGCACCGCCGTCCAACTCCTCCGTCATCCCTACCTCCCTCCCTCCGTCCATCAATCTCCTCCTTTAACTAACATGACGGTTTTCTTCAACCGTTTTCCAACATACTCTTCTCCTTATCTTCTCTTCTAAATTTTTTTCTCCCCCTCCCTCCGTCGCCCTCGCCAACCCCTTCTTCATTACCATCACACGCTTCCGCCCGATCAGATTATCGGATTGCCTTCACTTCAGGTATATCATTCCTTCGATTTGAATGTTTTCCCCTAAATTATAAACTTTATCGAAATCCCCTCCTGATTTCTTCCATAATCTACCGATTTCTATCATAATCTCCTAAGACGACTTCCCCTAAATTATAAACTCATTTGAAAAACCCTTTTGATTCTTTCAGATTCTCTCCAGAACGACTTTCCCTAAATTATAAACTCATTTTGTAAATCCCTTTTGATTTCTTTCAGGTCTCTACAGAGTCACACCACGGTGCCAATTCTCCACACCCTTCAGATTACATTTACTCAGGTTAAATTTCTATATAATCTAATTCCAGTCTCTAGGTTTATATATCTGTTTCTCTAATCAATTTCAAGTGTACTGTCTTTTCTTCTTATACATTATACACAAACAATTAACAACTACTAAATATGTTTTTACTGCATATCACCATGAAAGAATACATGACAATTAAGAAAATTAAATCTGTTTTTTCTAATGTAATATATGGAATCTGTTAATTCATAAATCGAATCAATCATATAGAACAAATAACATTTAACTGTCTTTGTTAACCCCAACAGATTGGGGATGTGCTCTGTGAATGATAAAGTTCACAAAATTAATCACTTAGGGTTGTTTGTGTTATTAAGGTGCGCTTAATTAATCACTTAGGATTGTTTTGTATGATAAATCTGTTTTGTTTCTTTAATAAATTAGCCTTCTGATTTTTTTCTACACACTAGATGTTAGATGAATACCATTGGATTGTTACACAAAATGCTGATCAACATGGATTTGTGTTTTAGGTCAAGATATGAATGTCAACTTAAAATGGGTGATAATGAAATAATGAAAAAATAGTTGATATTTCTTTCTTTTGTTATAATTGAATATGATAATAAAAGTGTTTTGAATGTTATTTCACTTTCTTGACAAACCTAACAACATCCTTCTACCCAACTTAGTTTCCTTCAACTGAAATTTTGTTAATTCTTTGCGTGTTCGATTCTTTGTTTGATAAAAATGCCTGCAAATCTGTTTTGTTTCTTTATAAAATACCTCAAATGAAAGGAACTTAGTTTCCTTTTTATCAAATCAAAATCATTTCAACAGAAATTTTGTTTATTCTTTGCGTGTTGGTTTCTTTGTTTGATAAAAATGCCTGCAAATCAGTTTTGTTTCTTTATAAAATACCTGCAAATGAAACGCGTTTCTTTGGTATGTTAAAGTGCATTGGTATGTTATTTTACTCTTTAGTAAATTACACAAATTAAATCTGTTCATGATAATTATCCTGCAAATGAAATATTCTTTATTTTGTGTATGACAAAATGTGCAAATAACTTAAGCCACATAAATCTGTTTAGTTTGTTCTAACTATTGACAAATTAAAGCCTTTTAATTAACAAATTAAACATAGGTAACAGAATATAGCTTTATTAATCTGTTATACCCAAAGCCGCTAATCTTCTTCAATATATGAATTAGATATATTCAAGTGACAATGTTATATGTTTATGTGCAAACATCCCTTTTATCTCTCTGTTCTTGATTATCAGCTGTGCTTCCTTCTGAATTTTTCTGCAAATAAGATGTTACATGAAATCTATGGAATGTTACACACAAGGTTGATCAACTGGATTTGTGTTTTAGCTCAAGTATGAATGTAAATTAAAATGGGTTATCATTAAATAATGAAAAAATGTTGGTATTTGTTTTCTTTTGTTATGTTCGTGTATGATAATAAAAGTGCTTTGGTAAAATCTGTTTTATTTCTTTTAAAAATACCTGCAAATGAAAGGAACTTAGTTTCGTTTTTATCAAATCAAAATCATTTCAACTTAAATTTTGTTTATTCTTTGCGTTTGGCTTCTGCAAACATCCCCTTGATTTTGTGTTCTTGATTATCAGTTGAGCTTTATCCAAAGCAAGATTTTTCATTTGGGTTTGGTACTTTGGTGTAAAGTCTTAATTGGGTGTTTCTTTCAGTTATGGTTTCTCTGTGCTTATTCTAAAAACATCTCCAAACGTTTATACATCAACAAAAAAAGAAACCAGTTCCTGTTTGTAATCCAATGCAATTATAAGCTTCTTGCTATGATCCATATCCCTAAAGATAATATAACAAAGGATAAAGCATGTACGTTTTTTCATTCATTTTGTAGCTTCATCCGTGGTTGCTTAACCGACATTTCGGTTTTGGTTTCGGTTAGGGCCTAAAACCGACCCAAACCGACCCATGCACACCCCTAATTTTGATGATCTATTAATGAAATGAATAACATGTCAACATTAACTTAATCTTATTTTGCGAAGAGAAAAAGAGAACAAATCCACTCACCGCTATGGTGCAGGCAACAAGTCCTACCTTTCTCTATAATCCACCTGCACAAAGAGTAGTATGAAAGCTACGAGATACCAGGGAATGGCCCCAAAGAAGAAACCAATTAAAAATCTGCATGAGAGCCAACTCATTAGTTTCAGTATAATATTAGTGTATTTAATGTTGTATATTTTACTTCACTTATAATTTGTAACAAATTCCGTGTGTGTATAGTGTGTTATTTGCTATATTATAATTGTGTTGTAGACCCATATTCTTTTGAAAGCTTCCAGCAAAATATAGGTTGGTTCTTTGCTAAACATTTGTTTCGGCCGCAACGCGCCGGGCACAAATACTAGTTCATTATGATTGAGTGAAAGTGATGTGTGCCCGGCCGGTTTCCGGCCAGCCATGTGGTCTAGTTTATAGTAGTTGGTTATTTCTTTAATTAAGTTATTTGTTTTAGTTATTTAATTCAATTATGTTGAATAGATTAGTGGGTTAGTTAATTAAGTAGTGGGTTAGTTTTGCTTTTCAATATGTAGCCTATATAAATGGCATTAGAGAATTAGAAGGATTATGAATGAAAATTATGAAAATTAGTCTAAACTCTCTTTAGTTTCTTCTGTCTTCTTTCTTGTTTCTTGTTGGATTTATCAAGACCCACATCATTGGTATCAGAGCCGTCGTGATCCCCTCCTAGACCCATGACTGCTCAAACTCTATCTAAACATGAGTTGTTGGATCGAATTGAGTCAGCGATTGCTCAAATGATCGATCTTCTCAAAAACCAACCTCGGTTGCCAGCCCCCACCACCGCTGCCGCCACCACAACACCACCCTTGGCCACTACCGCCTCACCACCACCAACCGCTGATATCATACCATCTCCGTCAACCGCTTCCGTGTCGCCGCCAACTCCAAAACCAACACCACCAATGGCTTCTGTTTCACCGCCACTAACAACAAGAGCCTCTTCAATTGTCATGTTGGCCCAAAAACTAGCCTCACCAATTGTTTCCACTGCCACACTAAAAGCAGCACCAACTTCACTACAATATTTGGCCTTCAATGCACTTGTCTCGTTCAGTGAAAGGGGTACTTTCTGTATAAGAAATTTGTGGAGTCCATCACGCTTGAGCAGTGGCTTGTGACTTACTTTTTTTTCCCCACAAACATCCACAGATCCGGGTATCCAAAGCTGCAATCCGGAAGCGCGAGTGGCGTCCCCCGTGGCACTTTGTTACGAGTCGTCTGAATTCCGTAGGTAGAACCAAGTGGTGTCCACCATGGCGACTTGCTAAGCACCGTCCGGATTTCCTCCTTGAGGACAAGGAGCGTTTAAGCGGGTGGGATTGATGTGTGCCCCGGTTTCCGGCCAGCCATGTGGTCTAGTTTATAGTAGTGGGTTATTTCTTTAATTCAGTTATTTGTTTTAGTTATTTAATTCAATTATGTTGAATAGATTAGTGGGTTAGTTAATTAAGTAGTGGGTTAGTTTTGCTTTTCAATATGTAGCCTATATAAATGGCATTAGAGAATTAGAAGGATTATGAATGAGAATTAGTCTAAACTCTCTTTAGTTTCTTCTGGCTTCTTTCTTGTTTCTTGTTGGATTTATCAAGACCCACATCAGAAAGGAGGGTCGTCGGTGATTCACAGGGTTGTCGGAGATCGAGGTGACCGACAAAACGTGAGAAAGTCACGAGAGGGTTGAAGGATTAATCTTGATTAAAGATAATTATTAATATTAATTTATTAATTGGTTGAGTTCGTATTAGACTAGGATTATAAATAGATGGTTAGGGATTAATTGTAAAGTGTGAGTTGAGTTTTATCAATAAAGAGTCGATCTTTGAGATCAAAATTCGTGTGTTTGGGGCCTGATTTCCAACAATTGATATCAGAGCTTGGGGAAAAAGAAAGCCGGTTTAAGAGTCGTTTTTCGAGAAAGGGAAGCAGCTGTCACACCCCAACCGACGGCGGAAACATCGGGGCGTGAGCGTGCAGACTGTTCATTGCTCATGGTTTGCTATAGTTTGAATAATTAATAATTGTTTTCATTGCAATCAAACAAGTTCAATTAAAACACAATCAATCCACAAAACAAAAATGTAAATTACATAGAATAACTGGTTTAATTAAATTCTAGGTCCAGTCCTATGTGTAGCATAACTTGAATCACTTCAAACATCAGTACCTGAAACATGGTTAAAACAAAGTCAAATAAAAAGTTGGTGAGAATACATAGGTTTATTTGTGTGATAGCAAAATATGTGTTGTGTGCATACAGTTCATACAAACATGGCAATTAAGGCATTTATGGAGAGAAACCATCGTGTGACCTGGTATACAATCAAACCTTTGTAACTTGCATGCAAAATTGTGTTGTCAGTAACAGTCAACCTACCTGGGTGGGTTTGTCAGACTCAATAGATCTATCACTGTTCACTGTCGGCTGATAGTTAATGATTGTACGTGAATAGCATAAAAATGGTCTACACACATAGTACTCAAGCACAAAGCACAAAATTGTATACATGTGTAGGATGGAACTGTATATGTGTATGATTGAAAACATGTAAATAGAACGCATGTTCCACCCCAAAATGTAAATAGTTTGAAAAGGGGGCTATGTAAACTAGGGATAAGATCGGTACCGGTACGGTACCGAAAGTACCGGTCCCGAATTTTGTTGAAAAAAGGGTACCGATACCGGTACCGAAAATATAGAATCGGTACCTGTATTTCGGTACCCGGTACCAGTTTGGTACCCGAATACAGATTTTCGTAAATTATTGGTTTTCATAATAAGAAGTTAAGAACTAATGCTACCTATGGCAATATCATCATCTTTTAAAATATCGTCTATGTCATCCACAATTGGTTTTCTCGACTTTCTTACCCAATCTTGAGTGCAAATCAAAGATTCAACAATATTGATTTTTTTTTATAAATAGACTCACTATTACAACCCCCAATCTTCATTCCAAAACACACAAGGTGAGGTCCACTGAGAATTATCTTTCTGGAAATCATATGTCTTTCAACAACAACTAAAAAATTTTAATTGATCTGGGTGTGTTCGAACAAAAAAACAAACTTTCATTGAAATTTTTTTTTCGCCCACCTTCTTTGTTCATTCAGTTCTCAAGAATTCCTGGGATTTTTTTTTCTTTTTTGGAGAAGGCCACATGCAAAGTTGCAAACACCACTAAGAGCACCTAATCATTAAAATACATTAAGAAAATAGAAAAAAAATATTCAAAGAATTTAAAAATAAAAAAAAATATTATTTTTAAATTAAAAAAATATATATTCAAAGAATTTTCGGTATTTTCGGGACTAAAAGGGTATTTTTCGGTAAAGTACAGGTACCGGTACCGACCAGTACCGATACCGAAATCAGATAAAATCAAGTCCCGGTACCGGTACCCGTTTTCATTTTTCGGTACCGAACGGTTCGGTACCGGTACCGGTACGGTACGGGTACTGGGTATCAAAAGCTCATCCCTAATGTAAAATCACTTGTTATGTAGAGTGTAGATCACACAAGCAAATAGATAACAGCGGTGTGTTGTAGATCGCTAGGTTCTACCTAATGAACAAATGTATGATCATGTATTATTGATTTGTGTTATTTTATGTCGGAAGTGGATTTGTTTAAGTTTAGGGTTTGTTTTAAATAAATATACTATTTATTTAGAATGTTATTAAATAGTAATGATATATATATTTATTTAAATATAAGTTTAAATAAATAACATTTGTTTAAAACAAAGTGTATGGAATATATAGTTGTGTATAATTAGTTTATAAAAATAATTATATAACTTTGTAGTATTTTATTACATTCAATCTATTAGGAAGATTAAATAATCGATCTCGACAATTTGATAAACGATGCTCGGGTCTGGATATTTTATAAAATAATTTTTATAATATTAAACTGATTAAAATAAAAGATTCTGATTAAAAGTGAACACGACCGTGCTCGTATAAGGCACGACCGTGCTCAGGCTCGTACGCGACCGCGCTTGGCCGGGAACGCGCCGGTGGTTGGTCAGAAGACAAAACATGGGTCTGTTCATCAGACACGACCGTGCTCGACATCGGCACGACCGTGGTTATGGTTTTTAGGGTCTGACCTTGTCTTGGCCAGAAGCACGACCAGGTCAGATCCGGGACACGACTGTGCTTGGAGAGGCACGACCGCGCTCGTAGGGTGGCACGACCGTGTCTGGTCAATTCCAGAAATGATTCGCTTAATTCTTGTAATAAAAACAGTTTGATTTGTAGGGTTTTCATTGATTAGGTGTTTGCGAATCCAACCATGTCAATTAATTGGATTTATATCCTGTTTAACGTGTAGTTCGATTAAAACCTTTTTATTACCAAAACTTAGATTCAAATCGTTTTAATTCTGTATTGTGGATACAAATTAGGTTAGGGCTTTTGATTAAAACGAAGAAACGAAGCAATTGATACCATACTTACCTGTTTTGGTTGGGCAACAAGTGCTGTCGGCTACGAGAGAGAAGTCACGGCTTCTTGGCGATCGACAGCGGAACAGAGACGATGTAATGATGGATTTAGGGTTTAGGGAGGTTTATAGGAGTCGTGGGAAGTTAATATTGTGTTTTAATTCGTTTGATTCTTGCCCCATTTACACGATTTGATTAAGAAAGGAAAGTCGGTTTAAAGTTGCGAGAATTCGGACGATTGGATGTGTATTCGGTCGAGTCTTAGGCTTAATCTATCGAATAACTTCTTCTACAAGTCTTCTACAAGTCTCGCGGTTTCTAAAACACGTTCAAAATCTATTTTTGGACAAGATTTGAGTCGGTTTGACCTTTTCGAAGTCAAACTGTGTATCAGGCGCGACCGTGCTTAAAGTTAAGCACGACCGTGGTCGTGGGCTAAAGCGCGACCGTGCTTAGATCAAGCGCGACCGTGCTTGTGTAAAATTTGATAATTTCAAGACTAGTCCCTGTAGTTTTGTAGTCTTGATGTTGTTTTGAGTTTTGGTCAAGTTTGGTCCTCGAGGTTTGTAAGATAATGGAGGGTCGTTTCAGTTGTTTTTGTAATATAATAAACGCGTGTATGTTCTTATTGCACATGAAATAATGAATGTAAAATTGGAATCGAAATCGTCTTTTATTGCACGACATAAAATAAATAGGAAAAACATGGAAATCAGAAATGTTACAGTATTCCCATGTTGAGGGAATTTCGTCCCGAAATTCAACTAGTTGAGGCTACTGCTTCAGCAAAGAGGTGTGGATACTTGAGCTTCATTTGGTCTTCTCGTTCCCAAGTAAACTCGGGTCCTCGTTTAGATTCCCAACGAACTTTGACAATAGGAATACGGCTTCGCTTGAGTTGTTTTATCTCACGATCCATAATCTCGACTGGTTTCTCAACGAAGTGCATCGTCTCATCAATGCGCACATCGTCAAGAGGTATATGAAGGTTTTCATCAGCAAGACACTTCTTGAGGTTGGATACATGAAATGTAGGATGTACGTTGCTAAGTGATGGAGGTAATTCGAGCTTGTAAGCCACTTTCCCAATCCTTTCAAGGATCTTGAATGGACCCACATAGCGAGGTCCTAGCTTACCTCTCTTCCCAAAACGGATCACCCCTTCCAAGGAGACACCTTCAGAAGTACAACATCACCGACTTGGAATTCCAAGGGTTTTCGTCGTTTGTCGGCATAGCTCTTTTGCCGACTCCTCGCTACTCGAATGTTGTCATGGATTTGAATGATCTTGTCGGATGTTTCTTGAATTAACTCGGGACCGGTGATTTGTGCTTCACCAATCTCGTTCCAACAGATAGGAGAACGACACTTACGACCATAGAGAGCTTCAAATGGAGCCATGTTAATGCTGGTGTGGTAACTATTGTTGTAGGAGAATTCGATAAGTGTCAAATGTGAATCCTAATTGCCACCAAAGTCTATGACACAGGATCTTAGCATGTCTTCGAGGGTTTGGATTGTTCGCTCGGTCTGACCATCAGTTTGGGGATGGTAGGCCGTGCTCAAATCCAATCGTGTGCCAAGTGCCTTTTGAAGAGATTGCCAAAACCGGGAAGTGAAACGAGCATCTCTATCGGAGATTATGTTCAAAGGAACACCGTGACGACTCACAATCTCGTCAATGTAAATTCGGGCCAATTTCTCAACCTTATAGTCTTCACGGATGGGCAAGAAGTGTGCGGACTTAGTGAGACGGTCAATGATCACCCAGATGCTATCATAACCGCTCGAAGTTCAAGGGAGTTTAGTAATGAAATCCATTGCTAGATTCTCCCATTTCCACACGAGGATTTTCGGTTGTTCAAGTAAACCAGAAGGACGTTGATGCTCAGCTTTGACTTTAGAACATGTGAGACACTTTGCTACAAACAAGGTAATGTCTTTCTTCATGCCGGGCCACCAATATTGTGGACGAAGATTTTGGTACATTTTATCCGCACCGGGATGAATAGAATACCGAGACTTATGTGCCTCGGTCATGATGAATGCACGGAGATCGTCACGATCGGGAACCCAAATACGATCTAGAAAATAAAGCAAGCCATTGGTTTTTGTCTCTAATTGGAATTCGGCACCACAAGATATTTCCTCATACATATTTCCCTCGGTAACCGAGACATGTTGAGCTGCTAGAATACGAACTTGAAAATCGGAGTGAATCTTGACACTTTGTAGCATGATGTGTTCCTTGCGGCTTAGTGCATCGGCTACAACATTAGCCTTGCCGGGATGATAACGAATCTCGCAATCGTAATCGTTGAGGAGTTCAACCCAACGTCGTTGCCTCATGTTGAGTTCTTTTTGGTTGAAGATATGTTGAAGGATTTTGTGGTCGGTGAACACCACACATTTCGTGCCATAGAGATAATGTCTCCAAATCTTCAATGCGAATACGACCGCACCCAACTCGAGATCGTGCGTCGTATAATTCTTCTCATGAATCTTGAGTTGTCTTGATGCATAAGCGATCATTTTGCCTCGTTGCATGAGAACACAACCAAGACCTTGGTTTGAAGCATCACAGTAAACAACTAGATCATCTTCGCCTTCAGGGAGAGTGAGAATAGGAGCATTGCACAACTTTTGCTTGAGAATTTGAAAGGCTTCTTCTTGTTTCGGTCCCCACTCATAAGGTTTACCTTTTTGGGTTAAGGTAGTGAGGGGAACAACAATCTTGGAGAAATTTGAAATGAACCTTCGGTAATAACCCGCTAAACCAAGAAACGAACGAACCTCGGTAGGGGTTTTAGGAGCACTCCAATTCTTAACAACTTCGATTTTAGCGGGGTCAACATGAATTCCCCTTTCGTTGACAACGTGACCCAAAAATTGAACTTCTTTTAGCCAAAATTCACACTTGGAGAACTTGGCGTATAGTTGTTCGGTTTTCAAGAGGTCCAAAATCAACCTAAGGTGTTGTTCATGATCTTCCTTAGTCTTGGAATAGATCAAGATGTCGTCAATGAACACGATCATGAATTTGTCAAGGTATGGTTTGCACATGCGGTTCATGAGGTCCATGAAAACAGCAGGTGCATTGGTTAGCCCAAAAGGCATAACCATGAACTCGTAGTGACCATATCTCGTTCGGAAGGCGGTCTTGGGAATATCCTCCTCTTGTACACGGAGTTGATGATAACCGGATCGAAGATCAATCTTCGAGAAATAGGTAGAACCTTGGAGTTGATCGAAGAGGTCGTCAATCCTAGGTAAAGGGTAGCGGTTTTTGATTGTAAGTTTGTTGAGTTCTTGATAGTCAATACACATGCGGAATGAACCGTCCTTCTTTTTAACGAATAAGACTGGTGCACCCCACGGTGAATGACTCGGCCGTATGAAACCTTTGTCGGCGAGTTCTTGGAGTTGGCTTGCAAGTTCTTGCATCTCGGAAGGTGCAAGCCGGTATGGAGCTTTAGCCACTGGATTTGCTCCGGGTACAAGGTCAATGCAAAATTTCACTTGCCGAACAGGTGGAAGACCGGGCAAGTCATCGAGAAAGACTTCGGGAAATTCCCAAATGATGGGGATGCCTTGTACACTCCTCTTCTTGTCTTCTTTCTGGATAACATGGGCTAGGAAAACCATGCACTTCTTTCGTATATACTTTTGAACGGTGATGCATGACATTAGTTTGAGTCCTTTGCAAGGTTTCTCACCAAAACCTTCAACGTTTCTCCGGATGGGAGGGGTATTCGGATGCATTTTTCAAAGCACATGACTTCGGCATGGTGATTGGACAGCCAATCCATACCTATGATGACGTCAAAACTCCCTAATGGCATTGGTATGAGGTTAATTGGAAAAGTGTGGTCATTTAGTTCTAGGGAGCAATCATGGATGATGTTGTCATTTGTAACGGTGTTACCATCGGCTACCTCAACGGTAAAGGTTTTCTCTAGTTTAGACCGGGTTTTTGCAAGTAAGGGTTCAAAGTCTAGTGACACAAAACTTTTATCGGCCCAGGTATCAAATAATATAGAAGCATATTGATTATTCATAAGAAACGTACCGTTGACCACTTCAGGGTTGGCCTAAGCTTCATTGGCGTTGATGTTGAAAGCACGCCCACGAGCTCCGCCTTGGTTAGCATTGACCAGCCTTGGGCACTGGTTACGGAAGTGGTTCGGGTTACCACATTCAAAGCAAGCACGTCCATTTGCAATGGCTGGGACCACTTGATTAGCTGCTTGTTGATTGGTTTGGTTTGCTGGGTTGGTTTGGTTGGCAAGTGCCTTGGCTCGACAGATATTGGCTGTGTGGCCATGTTTTCCACAGTGGTTACAAAGGCGACAAGGTATGTTTGGAGGGTGATGATAGTTGCATGTGTTGCAAAGTGGGTAGCTGCCCCCATAAGGTTTCTTGGGTATGTTTTGAGCCATGGGTGCAACTTGATTAACTGGAGCAGCTGGAGTGATTACAGCACAGTTCTTGACCTTTCTCTTGCGGGTGTTGCGGTATGGTTCAGTTTGGACTTCTTTGACATGGGCAGGAGGTGTTGTCGTGTCAGGAACTTTCTTGGCACCCTTTCTTGTAAGTGTACCCGCTTTAACATGGTTGTCAGTAAGTGTGGCTGACAGGCGGATAGCATCCTCAAGAGTAGCAGGATTTCCTCCTACCACAGTGTCTTGAATTTGTCTAGGTAGACCACCGATGTACTTTTCAATACACCTAGACAGAGGTGTAACCATGTGTGGCACAAGTAGACTCAGCTCGTGGAAACGGGTGGTGTATGCTAAGCTTTCACCACTATCTTGAGCAAGATCCCAAAATTCCGCTTCCAACTTCTTCATCTCATTTCGAGGACAGAATTCCTCTGTCATGATCCTCTTCAACTCATCCCACGGCAATGCCATTGCTACATCCACTCCCCTAGTCCTTTTCTCACCATTCCACCAAGTAAGCACCCTTTTTTGGAAGACACTCGTAGCATGACGAACACGGAGGTTGTCGGGACAGTCGCTATTGAGGAAAGTGCTCTCAATGCTTTCAATCCATTGAAGGAGTCCCGTGGCTCCTTCGGTACCATAGAATTTGAGGGGATTGCAGGAGTTGAAGTGTTTGAAGGTGCATTGTGGCGGGTTGGCACCACCACCACTTGCAGTATTAGCACTGCCACTGGCATGGCCATTAGTGTTGTTGTTGGCTTGGGTGATTTGATTCACCAGCTGTTTGAGTAGAGCAGCATGGTCGGTGTTATTGTTATTGTTGCTGTTGTCACGACGAGGAGGCATTCTACAGATTTAAATAACACAATGAGAGATGTAAGAATTTTTGAATCAAATTGAAGGATAAATAGATATAAGTAATTCATTGTTCGGATTGTACTCGAATAGTGACATAATCACTTGAATACTATGACATATTAAGGTTAATTAAACTCATATAATTATCAAGGAGACGTGCTTTAGCCTATAAGTAAACACTCATCCCGGGAATTCCCAGGAAAGCATACGGATCCCTCGGTTGATTGGGATTTATATGAAATGCTTTCCTAGACAGAAAACCCAGAATACAGGTGTCACCCTTCCAGATTGCACGTGTCCTTTAACAATTAATCAAAGTCTAAAAACCTTAACGGGTGTAAAAGAAAATTTTTATAGACTAAAGTCTATGAATATGATGTTCCACAAGCTATGTTGATGATGACATGGAAGCAGGCAAGAAGGATATGTGGTTTAGGATATGGGTAGGGATATTTTATTTATTTTATTATTTATATATACATATAAAACATTTAGCATATATCATATAGCATGTAGCACATAGCATGTAGCACATATCACATAAATCATGAAGCATGGCATAAGTGGGTATCCTAAAGTTATAGTCTAGGTCAAATGTGTCTAATAACCTAATTCCCTATAACCAAGGCTCTGATACCAATCTGTCACACCCCAACCGACGGCGGAAACGTCGGGGCGTGAGCGTGCAGACTGTTCATTGCTCATGGTTTGCTAGAGTTTGAATAATTAATAATTGATTTCATTGCAATCAAACAAGTTCAATCAAAACACAATCAATCCACAAAACAAAAATGTAAATTACATAGAATAACTGGTTTAATTAAATTCTAGGTCCAGTCCTATGTGTACCATAACTTGAATCACTTCAAACATCAGTACCTGAAACATGGTTAAAACAAAGTCAACTAAAAAGTTGGTGAGAATACATAGGTTTATTTGTGTGATAGCAAAATATGTGTTGTGTGCATACAGTTCATACAAACATGGCAATTAAGGCATTTATGGAGAGAAACCATCGTGTGACCTGGTATACAATCAAACCTTTGTAACTTGCATGCAAAATTGTGTTGTCAGTAACAGTCACCCTACCTGGGTGGGTTTGTCAGACTCAATAGATCTATCACTGTTCACTGTCGGCTGATAGTTAATGATTGTACGTGACTAGCATAAAAATGGTCTACACACATAGTACTCAAGCACAAAACACAAAATTGTATACATGTGTAGGATGGAACTGTATATGTGTATGATTGAAAACATGTAAATAGAACGCATGTTCCACCCCAAAATGTAAATAGTTTGAAAAGGGGGCTATGTAAACTCACTTGTTATGTAGAGTGTAGATCACACAAGCAAATAGATAACAGCGGTGTGTTGTAGATCGCTAGGTTCGACCTAATGAACAAATGTATGATCATGTATTATTGATTTGTGTTATTCTATGTCGGAAGTGGATTTTTTTAAGTTTAGGGTTTGTTTTAAATAAATATACTATTTATTTAGAATGTTATTAAATAGTAATGATATATATATTTATTTAAATATAAGTTTAAATAAATAACATTTGTTTAAAACAAAGTGTATGGAATATATAGTTGTGTATAATTAGTTTATAAAAATAATTATATAACTTTGTAGTATTTTATTACATTCAATCTATTAGGAAGATTAAATAATCGATCTCGACGATTTGATAAACGATACACGGGTCTGGATATTTTATAAAATAATTTTTATAATATTAAACTGAATAAAATAAAAGATTCTGATTAAAAGTGAACACGACCGTGCTCGTATAAGGCACGACCGTGCTCAGGCTCGTACGCGACCGCGCTTGGCCGGGAACGCGCTGGTTGTTGGTCAGAAGACAAAACATGGGTCTGTTCATCAGACACGACCGTGCTCGACATCGGCACGACCGTGGTTATGGTTTTTAGGGTCTGACCTTGTCTTAGCCAGAAGCACGACCAGGTCAGATCCGGGACACGACTGTGCTTGGAGAGGCACGACCGCGCTCGTAGGGTGGCACGACCGTGTCCGGTCAATTCCAGAAATGATTCGCTTAATTCTTGTAATAAAAACAGTTTGATTTGTAGGGTTTTCATTGATTAGGTGTTTGCGAATCCAACCATGTCAATTAATTGGATTTATATCCTGTTTAACGTGTAGTTCGATTAAAACCTTTTTATTACCAAAACTTAGATTCAAATCGTTTTAATTCTGTATTGTGGATACAAATTAGGTTAGGGCTTTTGATTAAAACGAAGAAACGAAGCAATTGATACCATACTTACCTGTTTTGGTTGGGCAACAAGTGCTGTCGGCTACGAGAGAGAAGTCGCGGCTTCTTGGCGATCGACAGCGGAACAGAGACGATGTAATGATGGATTTAGGGTTTAGGGAGGTTTATAGGAGTCGTGGGAAGTTAATATTAGCATTTTTCTAAAATTTAAAAAAAAATTTAAAAATTAATTTTAATTTTTGAAATTTTAAATTTATCTTTGCTAATTTGAGCCGGTAAGCCTCAAATATTTCAAGGTAGTATAATAGTTTAGAGTTACTTTTAAGGCCGTTAATTCAGGGCACACGCCTTTTTAACATGATATGACTTGATACAGTAAAACATACTTTGATAACAACATTAAACTTCAATATAATTGTTAAACACGAGAAAGTTGTTTAGAAAAGCATGTAAAGTTGCTAAACACTAAAATGCTTGTTTAGAGAATCAACACGTGTTTATCTCTTTTGTTTTTGATACATTTGGTTTCCTAGCCCCCCCCCCCCCCCCGGCTGTGGAATTACTTAACAGAATTCAACGGGTCATGCATGGTAATTTTTGGTCCCTAAGACCCACAGTTTTGTTTTTAGTAGGATCTGTTTTGCTATCCAAAAGGCAAAAGGGGGTTGCGGCGCAGCTTGTTGCCCGTTCACCTGCCACTTTATTGTAATCGTCCTTCTTTAATTTTCATTAGGTGATTGGTAATAAAAAAAAATTAACGAACGAAAGTTATATAATTATTCCTTTATTTATTTCAGTTCACGACTTCTATGACAACCCACATAACTAAGAAGATGCGACCCAAATAAGATTATCGACCGGAAGAAAATGGCACACCGGGGAGCCACCGGGCCGTCCTCCGAGCACCCGAAACGCCACGTGGTCAGAATCCCACATCGATGTGTCCATGTGGCAAGCAGCAGCAGCATCCACTCTCTCTCCATTCTCCCCAACTAATGCAATCTTGAAAACCCTGTTGGAATGACCCTTTTCCCCATGACAGTAGTAAACCAAATAAGGGTAGGCCTTGGTATGACAAGCCAGCATTTTAGGGGAATAGATCTCCACTGGCTTCTCCACAAAAGTATACCATTGGAATGTGGTATGATTGGAACTCAAAATCTTGGTGGTCAACACCTTGGGTTTGACCATACCAAAAGTCCCACGTGTCATGTCCAACATGGACTCCAATGAGGTGACACAAAACTTTAACTCACCCTCTATAGGCTTGAGTTCACATAGCTTTAGTGTGGTTTCCATGGCCTTAGCTTGCGAGGAATTGTTAGAGATCGAGAAGAATTCAAGAAGGTATGGGAGTTTTTGCGACGAGAAAGGGATGGGATCAACTTCTTCTCGAGAGAGTAGATATGCTCGATTAGAATCGTCGTTTGTAGCAAAATAAATCGGCATTTTTTTGCCGAGGTATAGATCGTCGACTTTGAAGAAGACGCTTAGAGTTGGGTCGTCATGATAATCTTTGGTCTTGACAACATTGTCGGCGTCGGTTATTTCCCGAGCATGGCTTCCGAGAGAGAACTGTTAAATGTTGAATAAACAGATTCAATTCATTATTAAGTATTAATGTAAAAGATTTGATTGTTTGGCTTTAATTTGACGTTGTATAATTTCAAGATGAAATCCAATAATAAAAGGGAAAATTTTAATAATCTTTTTCCTCAAAATAAACTTTAAATTTTCAACTTCTACAAAATAAACATGTCAAAATCGTCGGATTATTCACTAAATCCGGCGAAATCAGCATCAAAAAAATATCCGGCGTTTCGTTCTAATTTTAAAAAAATCCGGCGTTTTCGTTCTAATTTTAAAATAATCCTACGTTTTCGTTCTAATTTTAAAATAATCATGCGTTTTCGTTCTAATTTTAAAATAATCCAACGTTTCGTTCTAATTTTAAAAAAATCCGGCGTTTTCGTTCTAATTTTAAAATAATCCGGCGTTTTCGTTTTAATTTTAAAATAATCCCGCGTTTTCATTCTAATTTTAAAATAATCCAACGTTTCGTTCTAATTTTAAAATAATCCGACGTTTTCGTTGTAATTTTAAAATAATCCAACGTTTCGTTCTAATTTTAAAATAATCCGGTGAAAAGGGAAAAAATACACATGTAAGTGAACACACGTAAGTCGACGATTTCGTCGGATTTAGTGAATAATCCGACGATTTTGACATGTTTGTTTTGTAGAAGTTGAAAATTCGATATTTGTTTTGAAAAAAAAAACATTAGTAAAATGTTCATTTTAGGAATTTTTCCATAATAAAAACCAAAACTTGAATCACAAAATAATACTACACATCTCGGTATTTGTGACTGAATTTTGTGAGCCACTTAAATCACCACGGTCGTAAAATTAGCGACTGCGCCTGTTATAGTAGTAGAACAGTCTTAAATTTGTGACCGTTTCAATTTGATCGAAGACCCGTCACAAATAATCTAAAAAATAATAAATTAAAAGCAAAGTAATCTGCGATCACAAACCGATTGTAAAAGATTTAAAAAATTATTAAATTTATATTTTGAACATAAAACGGTAGGAAAAAATAAATAAATAAATAAACAATTAATAATGAACAGAAACTGCATGCATCTTCAAGGATGAATACCTGAAGGAGCAATACAACACAGCAGAGGAAAGAAGCAAAGACCTGCAGCATCTCCATGAGACTTGATGTTCTTTTTTGTATGATCAGTTTTCAAATATATAACAAAGTGTTAGTTTCCAAATGAATAAGATATTCGCATCATTCAGAATTAAATGACTATTGAACAAACATATTTTAAAAATTGTTGGTCATTTTAGGTAATATATTACTCCGTAATGTATTTTATATATTGTTTAGCATTAAATTTTTTGTAACAACATATATAACGTGTCTGATATTAGTTGAGTAAATTGGCAGATGGAATGATAATTATTTACGACGGAGTTACATATTTCCCCATATTTTAAAACTTAATTACATATATACCTAACCTAAAATTTAAATTACATATATTATCTTATTTTAAAGGAGAATTACATATATCCCCTATCTTCTTTTATTGAATTGTTACTTTATTACTATTATTTTCTCTAAATTAATGACTTATTTTAACTAGATTAATTTAGAAAAGATTTTGACTGTTGGATCTTGGAAATTAATATAATATGAAATTTTAAATAACATCAAGATACACTAAGCCTCCATCTCTTTTGGCTTGCCAAAATGTATATGTAAAAGAAATAGTCATATTTTTATAGTATATACACATAGTGTGGTTTATGAAAAGTAACATGTTTAACTACTAAGGGTTTAAAGTAACAGGTTTGAGTTTTATGTTTGCAATTTTGTAATGAGTTCGGGTATTGAGACTAACTTTCGTTAACTTTTATGTTAACTTGGAGTGAAATGACCAAAATACCCTTAGTACCCAAACATGTTACTTTCGCAAAGGGTATATTAGTTATTTCATCTCAAACTTAACAGAAAAATTTACGGAAGTTAGCCCTAATACTCGAACTCGTTACAAAATTGAAAGCATAAAACCCAAACATGTTACTTTAAACCCTTAGTACCCAAACGAGTTACTTTCTACAAACACATAGACTATCTGTGTGATTAACTCTATTTTTTATGTAATATTTTCTAATTTTAATTGTTTATTTACATAACAAATGTTATAAATTGTGTGTTAATGAATTATTTATAAAACTTATAAAAGATATATTATATCTCCATAATAATATTTCTGTAATTAAATGAATTGCAAAATTAAAAGGCAAATAAATGGTATACATTAAATGGTATACATTTTTTTAATATGTTTTTGACTCATTAGGGTTGTAATCTTTCAACCACATTAAAAGCATACCAATTAACTCTGTATTATTATTTTTCTGATTTTAATTATCTTATTTCTTTTAATCAGTTTTATAAAATTTACTCTGACTTTCATTATATTACTATGTATAACATGCAATAACAATTGTGAAATAATACGTTTAGTCACATCCTTTTTTCTTCTTTGCCATTTGATCTTGTCTGGAATAGAACTTTATTATAACGTAACTGATTCAAAATTCTAAACTCCCAATTAAGTATGAGCTTACATACATCTTCGTTATACCTATACCGTTAATAATGGAATGAATTTTAAAAAATTGCAAGATAACCATGTTTAAAATAAATAAGAAAATCATGACTGTATGGTCAATTCTCCTTTATTACTTCTTATGGTATAACAAAAAATCTAAAATCTACTAGATAAAGTGTGAGGCCTCAAATCCGGGAGAGCTCACTCGTTAAATTTACTCATAAACATAGTAATGAAATACTGAATAAACTAAATCTTTTAAATATAGCGGAAGAATACATCATTATATTACATAACATCGGAAGTCTTACTAATTTAAAACATTGTCTAACACATAATCTTAAAGTTACCCCTAAAAGGGGATGTCGGTCTTGTAGTCGGGCAGCCTTCACGCCTTATCTTTAACATTCCCTTTTACACTAGATTGTACAAACTCTATAAAAACATCATAAAAAACGACGTACAAATACATAAAAACGTCATAAATTAAAAAAATCATAAAAAAACATTTAAACTGGACATTTTATGGTGTTTTTGAAGTAAACGTGTTATGGTGTTTTTAGAACTGGGCAAGTTTTTGGTGTTTTTGAACCGGAGGAATTTATGATATTTTTAAAAGAGCTTGTTTCATCTGGAAAAGAAAAACACCATAAATAAAACACCTAAAACCATTATGGTAATGACGTCCAGAAATGCGTTTTGTGTTTTCTACTTAATCGCGTACGAGCTCCTACAACTCTCGCATTCATAGAGCCGAGCACCAACAATAACGATTTCTCGGAGGTGTTGGAGAATCTAAAAAGCGCATTTTCTGTTTTCTGCACAATCACAGTTCAAAACACACCATAAAGTTGCCAAGTTTAAAAACATCATAATACACCTAGTTCAAAAACACTATAAAAGAAGACACCATAAAGAAAACACCTAAAATCATATTGGTAATTGCTTCAAAAAAACACCATAAAACGCATTTTTTATTTTCTGCACAATCACAGTTCAAAACATACTATAAAGTTTCCCAGTTTATAAACACCATAACACGCCCAGTTCTACATAAGTTTTTTCTGTTTTTCCGCACCATCGGTGATAAAAAAACACCAGAAAACTCTATGAAAAAGAGCTGGCACAGTTCAAAACACACCATAAAGTTGCCCAGTTTAAAAACACCATAAAACGCATTTCTGTTTTCTACACAATCACAGTTCAAAACAAACCATAAAGTTGCCCAGTTTGTGTCACACCCCAACCGACGGCGGAAACGTCGGGGCGGGACATGTAGACTGTTCATAAGCTCATGATTTACTAAAATTGTGATAATTAAACAATAACTTTCATTTCATATCTCAAGTAATCAAGTACAACTCTTACAAGAATAAAAATACATGAATAACTTTATTTAATTTTAAAGCTAGGTCCTCAATCCTAAGTGAAGCGACTTGAAATCTTAACTCAAACATTGAACCTGAAACATGATAAAATGAGAGGGTCAACTATAAATAGTTGGTGAGCATACATATGTTTTGACACCACAAGTAAAGTTCAAATGTTTTGTGTACAATTCATATGATGCATGGTTTATAAAGCATTTATGGAGAATCTAAGTTAAGCTAGATGCACAAATGAAACTTTGTAATTGAAGGGCATAACAACACATGTTATCCTAATGTAGGGCATAACAACACATGTTATCCTGATGTAAATGTAGGACATAACAACACATGTTATCCTAATGTAGGGCCTAACAACACATGTTAGCCTGAAGTAATGTATTTGAGTTTGCACGTGTATATCATGTATATATAGCCTTAACAATTAGCATTCAAGCATAAAGCACAAATAAACACATATGATCATATTGTAGAAATGTTCGTGTGTAATTGCAAATAGTATTTGAATGAAATCATGTTTCACCCCAAATATGTAAATACCAAAAATGGGTTATGTAAACTCACTTGTAAGTTGTTTGTAGATTGTACGGGCAATAGGTAGCAAAGTGATCCTTGTAACTCACAAAGTCAACCTAGGGTGAAAATGTATGAACTGGGATTAATGTTGTGCACAATGTCTAAAGTAGAGTCTTAGGGTTTCAATGGATGCAAGTATAGGGACTTATCCAATGGGTGTTTGTGTCATCACAAGTCATGAACGTGTGTTTTGATGTTTGTAATAGAATAGAGGTTTAATATTAAATGTAAAGGGTATAATAATTATAATTTGATTTAGGGTTTTAAATAATAAATAATAAAGTGTCCTCTAAAACAAGGGAAATGAGAATATATTTTAATATATATTTACGAAAATTTATATTTGTTTAAATATAGTCTAAACACTAGTTAGCATATTAATGTAAAAATGATTTATTTGAAAATCATAAAAATATGCCTTAGATAGTTCTTTAAAATTTGATATTGCATTTTACAAAATCTTTTCAAATTTTTTATAAAATAGGTTGTGTAGATGTTTTAATTAAAACCTTAATAGTTTTAATTAAAATCTTAATAGTTTTAATTAAAATAAACTTTTAAAACCCTTTTAAAATGTAAAATAATCGTCCTCAATTAAAATTTGTTAACTATTGCACGAGTTAATTCCAAATGTCATTGGGTTTTATAAAACAATTTTTATAATTAATTTTTCTGTTTAAAACGATTTTTTTTTAAATATGGCCTTGCCCGGGATCGAACCCGGGTGGCCTGTGGACTGGTTACAAACACAAACCGCTGGGCCGGTGGGCTCAGTGGTGATTATAGTTGGTTTCATTTGTTTAAAAGGCTTAACCAACGGAGGACCGGGTCTCGTTATTTGAACACGCGCAAAAAGCCTGGGTTGTGGGTTTCGAACCCATGCCACTTGGCCCGTGGTGCAATGACTTACCAGCCGGGCCAAGTGGTTTCGCTAGTTGTTTAGGATCCCGTTTATTTAAATAGATAACGTGGATCAAGCCCCAAATCAGATTCGCGCTTAACCAGAAACATGAACTCTAGATTAAAATCGGTTCGATTGCTTCCTGTTTTTACAAATTGATATGGGGCTAATGGAAGGTACTCAAATACGATTCAAACGACATAAAACTCATGTGGTTTGGTTGAGTGGTGAATGCAGACGGCTACGAGATCAGAGACGAAGTTCTTTGAGGCCCGATCGTAGTCCAGAGACGGAATGCGTATAGATGGAGGGTCGGGAGAGTTTGTAGAGGTGTTTGCGAAGGTGAGGGGTGAATTAGTTTGATCAATTACACATTAAGGGTAGGATTCGAGTATATGCTTGAAGGTTCACAGCTGTTGAACGAATTGCGCGTTAATTCAGTCGATTAGGAATGGATTGGGTCATGAATAGGGTCTACATTCATACAGGAATCATTTGCGCATGATTTACGGGATTAAACGCGTCTAAATCCTTTGATTGAAGGTTGAATCAAGCGCGATTTTGACTCTGATAAGTCAAACGTATTCGAATTTCAAAATGGCTTCGAGACAGATGGAATTGAAGTGCTAATTAGGTTTGAAATCAGTCGATAATTGTCTTAGTATACAAGGCAAGCCCAGATCAGCCGGGTGTTGATCGAATTCGGCCCTTGCTTGCAAGAAATTGGGCTCAAAATAGGCCAATTATAAAGAATGGGGTCAAAATCGAAGTCAAAGGGTTCAGATTCAAGGGTGGGGGGGTTCAATCTTGTGAGCCCAAGGGTCCAAGAGGTTTAAAAACAAATGTTTTATTTGAAGGTAATTGTATATAAAATTATATTTATAAAAATCTTAAAACCTTAAACAATATTTGTTTTATTTTGATTACTTTATAAAAGTTCCATTATTATGAAATTATAATTTGTAATAATGATTTATTCAATAAAGTTAAATATACCTATTTATATTTGTAAATAAATGTGTGTATATTTAAAAGATGTAAAAAGCATGGTTTAACAACTCATATGTTATAACAAAAATGTTTGCTTTATATATATATATATATATATATATATATAAATACATGTGTTATGCATAATAAGGAAACACTATGTAAATGTAAGGTTCAAAAAATTTGAATTTATGTATCTTAAAGTAATAATTATGGTGACATGTTATGTTTGAACAAGTACAGGACTTCAAGTGCTTAAATAATAAAATGAATAAAGGAAATTTATGGCCTGAAAATCATGGATGTTACAGTATCCCCATGTTGAGGGAATTTCGTCCCGAAATTGAACTGGTGGAGTTTACTGAATCAGGAAAGAGATGAGTTTGGAATCTTCACGAGTTTTGACTGTCGGTTTGACGAGTACAATTGATAAAAACGATTCAGGTTTGTTTCTCAAGATCAGACACGAATGATGATTGTGGGTTTAGTTTTGAAATGAACTCAAGGAGAAAGTCTGTTGAATAATAATTTGGATTCTAAGGGTGAAATGTATTGATGGGAATTAGATGATCGAAGTTTGTTTAAAATGTAATATGTTCAGGAATTATCGGTGGATAAAAAGGTTTCACAAACATTGGTCCCGTCAAACAACATAAAACCTTAAGTGGCAAGAATAACGTTACTTCTGATTTTATGATAGGAACACTTATATATAGGAAGTACTAGCGGCGTATCCACCATGTCCTTACCATATCATATTAGTTTTTGTTATTATGTACCACGATAGGTTTCGTGTCATAACACACGACAGAATTTGCTATGTTTTCCATACGATGATTTTATAATTACGTGTGCACCCGTAATTATCCAAATCGTTGCATGGTCCACATAGTTCATCCCATTGTGTGTGGGGTCCAGGGGGTAACACAAAAACACTTAATTTGTAACCATTGCTTTCACGTATGTGTTGCTAACATTAACTATGTCCATAGATAGTAGAGCCAATCAGGTAATAAAGAGTAATAACGTGGCATAATTTAGGGTTCCATAGCTTCCTCGTGTTTGAACAAGAATACGTCAAACCCCGAGTAGCTTTCATGGATAGGGTGAATAGTCATGCCTTGTGTATGATGTACTTAGTCAATTGCAACAATGTAAACAATCTAATTCCGTGTATAATGTAAACACTCATGTTTCATATATGATCTAGTGTTAGGCATGTTGTAAGCAAATAGGTTTTATGTATAGTGTGAACAACTTGGTATCATGTATAAGCAAATATGTATAATGTGATCACTCTAGTATTATGTATTTTTTTGAATACGTATTGAGTCTCATGCGTATCGAAAACTATCGGATTTTTGTAGGCGATCGGGTGTGTTACTTGGCGTTCATGTACAATGTAGGTAGATGAGTTTTAACTTTTAAATTCGTTAGTGCTTATATGGACGGTTAATGGCGAAATGATTCACTTTCTGAAGTTGGCTAGCAAGCCCAAGTTTATAGTGACAAACCGTAGTAGGTGTAAATAGTTCCGACAATGACAAAAATAACATAAAGGATTACAATGCATAATTTATTCTAGACTAGATCCCTATTCGACTCCATCTTGCACTAGCTTCAATTGGTTTCATCTACTGCCTCGGCATTGACTTGAGTTTCGTTAGTGTTTATGTTGAAGGCACGCCCACGAGCACCACCTTAGTTTGCATTGGCTATCCTTGGGCATTGGTTTTTGAAGTGGTTTGGATTACCACATTCATAACAAGCACGCCCATTAGTAATGGCTGGTACAACTTGATTGGCAACTTGGTGATTGGCTCGGTTCCCTTGGTGGGTTTGACTAAGATGTGATCTGGATTGACAAGTGTTCGCTACATGACCATACCTTCCACAATTGGCACATAGACGGCATGGCATGTTTGGGAAGTGGTGATAGTTGCACGTGTTGCACAGAGGGTTATTGCCCGCATATGGTTTCTTACTATGGTTTTAGGCTAGGGGAGCTACTTGGTTGATTGGTACATCAGGGGTAATGACAGCAAAGTTACGTTTCTTATTGGAGTGAGGAGGTTTGGATTTGTCTTCCTTAGAGGGTTCAAAAGAGGCTGTTGAGTCAGTGACTTTCTTTGTGCCTTTCCTTGTTAGTGTACCCGCCTTCACATGGTTATCGGTTAATGTGGCAGCTAAGCGGATAACGTCTTCAAGAGTGGCTGGATTTCTTCCTAGGACTGTATCTTGGATTTTCATGGGTAGACCACAGATGTACTTCTCAATACCCCGAGTCAGTGGAGTAACCATGTGGGGTACCAGAAGACTTAACTCATGGAAACGAGTTGTGTAGACTAAACTTTCACCACTGTCTTGGGTAAGATCCCAAAACTCGGCCTCCAACTTCTTCATTTCATTACGAGGACAGAATTCCTCGGTCATGAGTCTCTTAACTTCATCCCATGGCAAGGCCATGGTCACATCCACACCCCGGTTCCTCTTCTCACCATTCCACCAAGTGAGCACCCGTCTTTGAAAGACGCTGGTGGCATAGCGAACCCGGAGATTGTCAGGGCAATCACTGTTGAGAAAAGTGCTTTCAATTCTTTCAAACCCTTGAAGGAGGCCCGTAGCTCCTTCGGTGCCATAGAACTTGACGGGGTTGCACGAGTTAAAGTGTTTGAAAGTGCATGGGGGTGGGTTGGCACCACCATTATTAGCACTGCTGTTAGTGCCATCATTGTTGTTATTGGCCTGAGTGAGTTGGTTCACAAGTTGAGTGAGGAGAGCAGCAAGGTCATTGTTGTTGTTGTTGGTCTCGTTGGCGCGACGGGGAGGCATATTGTAGGTTTTAACAAAACAGGAGGAAAGATATAAGAGGTTATGGGGATTTCTTGGATATAAAACAAAGGATAATTTAAAACATAAGTATTCATAGTTTGGATTGCACTCAAACGGGGATAGTACCATTTGAATGCTATGACATATTAGGGTTAATAAACTTATATAACTTTCAAGGAGACATGCTTTAGCCTATAGGTAAGCACTCATCCCGGTAATTCCCAGGAAAGCATACGGATCCCTCGGTTGATTGAGATTTATATGAAATGCTTTCCTAGACAGAATAACCAGAATACAGGTGTCACCCTTCCAGATTGCATATGTCCTCTACTAGTTAACAAAGTTTAAAACCCTAACGAGGTGTGAAAAGAAGTTTAATAGACTTATGACGTCCCACATGCAATGATGGTAATGAAATAGTAGAAAGAGTGAGGCTTAGGATAAAGGTAAGGATATTATTGTTTTTAATTTATTATTTAGGTGAAACCTAATAAGTCACATAATATATTAAACATGTAGCACATAGCATGTAGCATATGATAGATTCATAGAGCATGGCATAAATGGGTGTCTTAAGGTTATAGTCTAGGTTAAAAGTGTCTAATAACCTAATTCCCTATAACCGAGGCTCTGATACCAATCTGTCACAGCCCAACCGACGGTGGAAACGTCGGGGCGGGACATGTAGACTGTTCATAAGCTCATGGTTTACTAAAGTTGTGATAATTAAACAATAACTTTCATTTCATATCTTAAGTAATCAAGTACAACTCTTACAAGAATAAAAATACATGAATAACTTTATTTAATTTTAAAGCTAGGTCCTCAATCCTAAGTGAAGCAACTTGAAATCTTAACTCAAACACTATACCTGAAACATGATAAAATGAGAGGGTCAACTATAAATAGTTGGTGAGCATACATAGGTTTTGACACCACAAGTAAAGTTCAAATGTTTTGTGTATAATTCATATAATGCATTGTTTATAAAGCATTTATGGAGAATCTAAGTTAAGCTAGATGCACAAATGAAACTTTGTAATTGAAGGGCATAACAACACATGTTATCCTAATGTAGGGCATAACAACACATGTTATCCTGATGTAAATGTAGGGCATAACAACACATGTTATCCTAATGTAGGGCCTAACAACACATGTTAGTCTGAAGTAATGTATTTGAGTTTGCACGTGTATATCATGTATATATAGCCTTAACAATTAGCATTCAAGCATAAATCACAAATAAACACATATGATCATATTGTAGAATTGTACGTGTGTAATTGCAAATAGTATTTGAATGAAATCATGTTTCTCCCCAAATATGTAAATACGAAAAAGGGGTTATGTAAACTCATTTGTAAGTTGTTTGTAGATTGTACGGGCAATAGGTAGCAAAGTGATCCTTGTAACTCACAAAGTCAACCTAGGGTGAAAATGTATGAACTGGGATTAATGTTGTGCACAATGTCTAAAGTAGAGTCTTAGGGTTTCAATGGATGTGAGTATAAGGACTTGTCCAATGGGTGTTTGTGTCATCACAAGTCATGAACGTGTGTTTTGATGTTTGTAATAGAATAGAGGTTTAATATTAAATGTAAAGGGTAAAATAATTATAATTTGATTTAGGGTTTTAAATAATAAATAATAAAGTGTCCTCGAAAACAAGGGAAATGAGAATATATTTTAATATATATTTACGAAAATTTATATTTGTTTAAATATAGTCTAAACACTAGTTAGCATATTAATGTAAAAATGATTTATTTGGAAATCACGAAAATATGCCTTAGATAGTTCTTTAAAATTTGATATTGCATTTTACAAAATCTTTTCAAATTTTTTATAAAATAGGTTGTGTAGATGTTTTAATTAAAACCTTAATAGTTTTAATTAAAATAAACTTTTAAATAAAGTTTTAAAACCCTTTTAAAATGTAAAATAATCGTCCTCAATTAAAATTTGTTAACTATTGCACGAGTTAATTCTAAATGTCATTGGGTTTTATAAAACAATTTTTATAATTAATTTTTCTGTTTATAACAATTTTTTTTTAAAATATGGCCTTGCCCGGGATCGAACCCGGGTGGCCTGTGGACTGGTTACAAACACAAACCGCTGGGCCGGTGGGCTCAGTGGTGATTATAGTTGGTTTCATTTGTTTAAAAGGCTTAACCAACGGAGGACCGGGTCTCGTTATTTGAACACGCGCAAAAAGCCTGGGTTGTGGGTTTCGAACCCAGGCCACTTGGCCCGTGGTGCAATGACTTACCAGCCGGGCCAAGTGGTTTCGCTAGTTGTTTAGGATCCCGTTTATTTAAATAGATAACGTGGATCAAGCCCCAAATCAGATTCGCGCTTAACCAGAAACATGAACTCTAGATTAAAATCGGTTCGATTGCTTCCTGTTTTTACAAATTGATATGGGGCTAATGGAAGGTACTCAAATACGATTCAAACGACATAAAACTCACGTGGTTTGGTTGAGTGGTGAATGCAGACGGCTACGAGATCAGAGACGAAGTTCTTTGAGGCCCGATCGTAGTCCAGAGACGGAATGCGTATAGATGGATGGTCGGGAGAGTTTGTAGAGGTGTTTGCGAAGGTGAAGGGTGAATTAGTTTGATCAATTACACATTAAGGGTAGGATTCGAGTATATGCTTGAAGGTTGACAGCTGTTGAACGAATTGCGCGTTAATTCAGTCGATTAGGAATGGATTGGGTCGTGAATAGGGTCTACATTCATACAGGAATCATTTGCGCATGATTTACGGGATTGAACGCGTCTAAATCCTTTGATTGAAGGTTGAATCAAGCGCGATTTTGACTCTGATAAGTCAAACGTATTCGAATTTCAAAATGGCTTCGAGACAGATGGAATTGAAGTGCTAATTAGGTTTGAAATCAGTCGATAATTGTCTTAGTATACAAGGCAAGCCCAGATCAGCCGGGTGTTGATCGAATTCGGCCCTTGCTTGCAAGAAATTGGGCTCAAAATAGGCCAATTATAAAGAATGGGGTCAAAATCGAAGTCAAAGGGTTCAGATTCAAGGGTGGGGGGGTTCAATCTTGTGAGCCCAAGGGTCTAAGAGGTTTAAAAACAAATGTTTTATTTGTAGGTAATTGTATATAAAATTATATTTATAAAAATCATAAAACCTTAAACAATATTTGTTTTATTTTGATTACTTTATAAAAGTTCCATTATTATGAAATTATAATTTGTAATAATGATTTATTCAATAAAGTTAAATATACCTATTTATATTTGTAAATAAATGTGTGTGTATTTAAAAGATGTAAAAAGCATGGTTTAACAACTCATATGTTATAACAAAAATGTTTGCTTTATATATATATATATATATATATATATATATATATATATATATATATATATAAATACATGTGTTATGCATAATAAGGAAACACTATGTAAATGTAAGGTTCAAAAAATTTGAATTTATGTATCTTAAAGTAATAATTATGGTGACATGTTATGTTTGAACAAGTACAGGACTTCAAGTGCTTAAATAATAAAATGAATAAAGGAAATTTATGGCCTGAAAATCATGGATGTTACAGTATCCCCATGTTGAGGGAATTTCGTCTCGAAATTGAACTGGTGGAGGTTACTGAATCAGGAAAGAGATGAGTTTGGAATCTTCACGAGTTTTGACTGTCGGTTTGACGAGTACAATTGATAAAAACGATTCAGGTTTGTTTCTCAAGATCAGACACGAATGATGATTGTGGGTTTAGTTTTGAAATGAACTCAAGGAGAAAGTCTGTTGAATAATAATTTGGATTCTAAGGGTGAAATGTATTGATGGGAATTAGATGATCGAAGTTTGTTTAAAATGTAATATGTTCAGGAATTATCGGTGGATAAAAAGGTTTCACAAACATTGGTCCCGTCAAACAACATAAAACCTTAAGTGGCAAGAATAACGTTACTTCTGATTTTATGATAGGAACACTTATATATAGGAAGTACTAGCGGCGTATCCACCATGTCCTTACCATATCATATTAGTTTTTGTTATTATGTACCACGATAGGTTTCGTGTCATAACACACGACAGAATTTGCTATGTTTTCCATACGATGATTTTATAATTACGTGTGCACCCGTAATTATCCAAATCGTTGCATGGTCCACATAGTTCATCCCATTGTGTGTGGGGTCCAGGGGGTAACACAAAAACACTTAATTTGTAACCATTGCTTTCACGTATGTGTTGCTAACATTAACTATGTCCATAGATAGTAGAGCCAATCAGGTAATAAAGAGTAATAACGTGGCATAATTTAGGGTTCCATAGCTTCCTCGTGTTTGAACAAGAATACGTCAAACCCCGAGTAGCTTTCATGGATAGGGTGAATAGTCATGCCTTGTGTATGATGTACTTAGTCAATTGCAACAATGTAAACAATCTAATTCCGTGTATAATGTAAACACTCATGTTTCATATATGATCTAGTGTTAGGCATGTTGTAAGCAAATATGTTTTATGTATAGTGTGAACAACTTGGTATCATGTATAAGCAAATATGTATAATGTGATCACTCTAGTATTATGTATTTTTTTGAATATGTATTGAGTCTCATGCGTATCGGAAACTCTCGGATTTTGTAGGCGATCGGGTGTGTTACTTGGCGTTCATGTACAATGTAGGTAGATGAGTTTTAATTTTAAATTCGTTAGTGCTTATATGGACGGTTAATGGCGAAATGATTCACTTTCTGAAGTTGGCTAGCAAGCCCAAGTTTATAGTGACAAACCGTAGTAGGTGTAAATAGTTCCGACAATGACAAAAATAACATAAAGGATTACAATGCATAATTTATTCTAGACTAGATCCCTATTCGACTCCATCTTGCACTAGCTTCAATTGGTTTCATCTACTGCCTCGGCATTGACTTGAGTTTCGTTAGTGTTTATGTTGAAGGCACGCCCACGAGCACCACCTTGGTTTGCATTGGCTATCATTGGGCATTGGTTTTTGAAGTGGTTTGGATTACCACATTCATAACAAGCACGCCCATTAGTAATGGTTGGTACAACTTGATTGGCAACTTGGTGATTGGCTCGGTTCCCTTGGTGAGTTTGACGTACATGAAAAACGCCATGAAAAACGTCTTGAAAAAACGCCATGAAAACGCTGTTAAAAACGTACAAACCCAGTTCAGTGATTTTTTATTTTTTTTAAATATTGCACGACCATACACGTTTTAAAAATAAAAAAAACGCTTGATTTTATGGTATATTTAAAAAAAAAAATAATGACGTATAAAAAAGATATAAACGTTTAAAAAATGAGGGTGGAAAATGCATGTGTATGTTATTTCTCTCTCTTGGAAGCAATCACTATTATACCCTTCAAGGCTTAAAATCCCTTCCTTTTTACGTGGCCTTCTTAGAAACCCTTCATCTTCAAGATCAAGGGCTCAAAATCCTACCTACACTTTTTTCCCTTTCTAGTGGAACCCTATACTATATATATAGGGCAGTGTTCCTATCAAAACCCACTTTTCGCGTCAAAACCTTAAAACCCTGGCAAAAATTGATCAAATCATAAATTTTTTAAGTTTAATAAAATTATTACACGAATTCAATGTCACATCCTTTTTTTCATTTTTTGCAAATTCGTAAGTGTGAGAAAGTTTACACCGGTGTAAGTTGGTTTACACTAGTGTAAATTTTATAACATTTATTTTTTTACATCAGTGTAAATTTTCTCACACTTACGAATTTGCAAAAACACAAAAAAAGATGTGACGTTGAATTTGTATAATAATTTTATTAAACTAAAATAAATTATGATTTGATCGATTTTTGCCAGGGTTTTAGGGTTTTGACGCGAAAAGTGGGTTTTGATAGTAGCACTACCCTATATATATATATATATATATATATATATATATATATATATATATATATAGGGTTAGGTTCAAATGAGAACTCATAAATTTTTGAGAACTCGCGAGAACTCGTCAAAAAACCAATTAAAACTATTTTTTTGTTTTCACTATCTTTATTATTAAAATATAATATAAAAAATGATTTATCTCTTCAATTAATTCATCCCTTCTCTCTAAAATATCCTTAAAAAAATTTATATGCATGTGTAAATGATAAACACTTACACACGTGTAAGTGGTAAACTTATACAAGTGTATATGTTTTTTTTAATATATGAATACATGTAAATTTACATATATAAATTCTTTTTTTATGTTGTATTCTAACAATAAAAATAGTAAAAACATTTAAAAAAAATGGTTTTGATTGGATTTTTGACGAGTTCTCAAAAGGATTTAAATTAATTTTTGGTTTCATTTAATCCAAAACGACATAGTTTTTATTGGTTTCGCATCTAAGTTAGATGCTTAACAGAACCATATTCACTTTTCTCTCTCTCTCTCTATATATATGTATATATATACACATATTAACACTTTCTTTTGCCTTCATTTAACATTGATAGGTCATACACATATGAGTGATCAACCCGTCATTACGTAAGTCACAAAGACAAACGTTCTGTCCTAACGTCGTAGTCCGTCATTCTTACTGTCCTACCGAAGTATTCCTTCATTCATTACCATACGGCTACCTTTCTAGTCGTCTGCCATACCGTCATAGTTCGTCCTTTCGCCCGTTTGCCCTAAGGCATCCGTTTCCCATTCGAACTATTTATGCAGCCGTGCGTCGTAAAGGCCTCCGTCTACCGTAGTAGTCGTATTCAGTCTACCTTTCTAGACCTTATCATTCTGTCTGCATAGATAGTCGTATGGTCGTCCGTCTACCGTAGTAGTCGTTATCATCGTACCGTCCTACCAAGGTAGTCCGTAATTCCGTCCATAACGTTTAGTATATTTATACATGTAATATATATATATATATATAATGACTTAATGTGAAATGAATGAAGCTTGCTTTATATTATATATATATATATATATATAATATAATATAAAGCAAGCTTCATTCATTTCACATTAAGTCAGTCATTCATTTCATTCATTATGAACGTTCGTTCTTTATTTCATAGTTCTTCATTTTCATTCATATAACACATATAGTCATATTATCATTCATTACATTCATTTACCTTGCATGTATGTACTTCAGCCCCAAAACATTTAAAATCATTTGCACGTAACACGTAGTGGGCAAATAGAACTCACCTGATAAGTGGGTCCTGATATAATATCACTGGTCATTAGGCGTCTCTAAGTGTCACATACAATCTGTATAAATCATTTGTACAATGTTAAGATAACAGACCTAATCTACACTAGGCGTTTCTATCTTTTAGGGTTGGCGAACATAGGCTAAGTTCGCCCATTTGGAATAGGCGAACATGAGTCAAGCTCACCACTTTGACTTAGGCGAACATATGGTAAGTTCGCCTCATTGACTTAGCGAACATATGGTAAGTTCGCACTTTTGCATTAGACGAACATGCTAAGTTCGCTATCATTGCTTCAGGTGAACATAAAATAAGTTCGCCACCTTTGCTTCAGGCGAACATGCTAAATTCGCCTGAACTGTGTCTTTTTCCCCAAACAAGTCCATCCGTAAAGAGGACGTCTACGTTGTCAAATGCAATTCTTTTGTTCGAACGAAAATCGAACAAAGTCTTGTTTGTTTTTTTACCTAAAACCTGACAATATAAATTGTCCATTTCCATTACCAAAGCAATACCAATAATCCACAATAATCTAGTTTTATTAACTAGCATCAATATCCATCTTTTTTATACTTTATCAACTAACATTTATCAAAAGTAGTTTATCTCTTGTCGGTTATCGTTTATCAAATAAATCATCTCTACACGTCCTTCTCAATTACAGTATTCGTAACCCGAATTAGTACTAATCACTATTCTACGGGTTGAAGAGATATACCTTCCCGAAAACGACGTCTAGAATACGAACTCGTATAATACCCGAAACTCAACCATACAGACTTCGAATCAGGTGATAATAAAAAATTAAGTAATAATCACTTTCATCAAATCTATTAAGAAGAATACTGATAATTTTTTTTATAATTGTTAATATATTATAATATGAAGTAATATATATATATATATATATAAAAGGTTAAAAACATGTGTTTTACACAGGTTAAATAAAGAAATATTAAATAGTTAGTTATAAAGATTTAGGAATTATAAAAGAAATGTTAAATAGTTATGAATGAAAAAAAAATAAGCGGGGAAAAACAATTGTACTAGGCTAACAAAATTATGACATGTGACCCAACGATTTACTTATTTATTAGGTACTAGGTTAGAATCATGTGTATTACACGAGTTAAAAAATGCAATGTTATATACTTAGTAATAAAAAATTTATATTTTTAAAAACCCGTATATTAACGGGTTGAATAAAATATAATGTAATACGTTAACACATACATTCGTCAAAATATGTTTTAAAAAAAATAACTTTGACGTGACAGTTATAAATTTTGTTAAGTTAATTTTAAAAATATTTTTTTAACAGGATATTAATTTTTTATGTAATTGATAAATGTTAATTCATATTAAATTCGTTTGGTGAATGATATAATAACGATCCATAATTAAATTTATATTAAATATTTAAAAATATATTCTTTTAATATCATTATTTATTAGGAGAGAGAGCCGGTAAAAAAATGTTAAGTAAGTATTAGAAAGTGACACGTGTCCCCATTGGATTTTTGTTTATTAGTATAAAAATAGATATTAGCGTGGAAGTTTTTTTTTTGGGCTAATTTACTTTTAAAAAAACCATGAGAATTAATGTAGTAATCAATCTCTATTTAAAACCGACATAATTCTTAAGATTTCAGATAAAATCTACTCAGATGAAACAAAACAATTTATTTATTATTTTACTTGCGCATTAAATCCATAGTTATATATGGAACAAATTGTAAATATCACATTAACGGGCCTCTCACGCATTTATTTCTCAAACCATATTACACCATCTATAAATATGAATAAACCAATTGTGTAAAACCTTCATAAACATTAAAACATGAGATCTCTTTTCACAATCTTGTGTCTCTTCTCCGTTCTTCTGGTAAGCGATTATGTTCATGTTCACATGGAAATGCATTTGTATACAAAATTCTTGAATTGATCTACCATTTCCTTGATGCTTTTTATCTGTTTTTTATGACATCTAGCTTGCAAGTGTCAATGATGCAAGAAAAGGCCCCGAAGAATACTGGCAAAGCGTAATGAAAGACGAGCCCATGCCAAAGGCACTTCAAGATGTCTTGATTCATGACCAGTCTGATTCGGGAGATAAAGAGAACAAGAAAGACCGATTCACAAGAAACTTTGATACAAAGGCTAATCTCATAATCTATCGCTCTCATGTTATGTACAATCAAAAAGACCATGAGTTAGCATCTTCTAAGTTGAATTAGTGTTGTTTAAGCATGATAATAAAGTTGGTTTCTGTAATATCATATCAATAGCTTTGCTATGAGTGTGATTTACTAGGTACGTTTGTTTGTATGTTGGTTTTCATAATAATCATACAACTGATATGTCGTTATAACTTTAAGTATTTAATTAATGATATGTTTTGTTGACTAGTAAGATTTAAGATTATTAAATACATTAACTGTTTTATCTGTAACACCATAAAAATAATAGTACACTCGCAAAAATTATCAAAATGTAAGACGTGTTAAAATTGAGATAAATAGAAATTCTAGGGATCTGAGTGAAACAAATCCCAAACATGAAGGACTTGTTTTGTAATATTTACAGAAAACATGTATAGTTTAGCAAACGGAAGAAAACAAATTGATTAATCTCTAAAAGCTAGCGAGTTTAAAATTAATAGAAAGAGATGCTTCGCAAGTTCATATTCATGGTTCGAATTGAGCCACATTTTTCAAAAAAATATTTGAATTAATTATGCCGAATCGTTGTTCGTATTTATCATGAATATTTACACTGTAATGTAAGTGAATCTTCTTCATCTTACTTAGAAGAGCGATTCAACCATTTTGAAGCCCCAAAACGAAGAAAAAATCCGAGTCCCCTTTATAAAAAAAATTTGAGTGCGTACTTTCGATTTCTATTTAACATGTAAAATACTAAGAAGACACCTATGTAACACCTAATCAATTTATAAATTAGATGATTTTCAAGGTTGGGTCAGGTGGTTTCTCATCTATAGTGGATTTTCTTCTGATGGTGGTGGAGATGATCGGATGGGCCAGTGGCCCGTCAGTGAACCATATTGTCGTTAAAGAAAAGGTGATTTTCAAGCCAAATAAAGTTGGTTATATAAAACAGAAATCACACCAAGGTTAGTTGACGGAGTTTGATGTAAAAGGTTCAGGTGTGTTAAAAGAATTAAAAAAACTTACAAGAAATAAAAAAATAAAAAAAACATGCAAAAAGATGTTTCAAAAGAAAAGAACTGCAAAAGAATTAAGTCACAAGAATCAAAAAAAACACGCAAAAAAAACTAAAATATATGTCAAAACATGGAAAAAAAATTAAAATGTATCTCAAAAGAATAAAAAAACATGAAAAAATAAAAAAAATGTCAAAAGAATATAAAACATGAAAAAATAGAAAATTAAAATATGCCAAAAGAATATTAAACATGAGGAGAAAAAAAACCATGTCAAAAGAATATAAAACATAAAAAAAGAAAGAAATTACGCAAAAGAATATAAACATAAAAAATATGAAAAAGAATAAAAAACATGCAAAAAATAAATGTAAGTAATGAGAATCGAAACTAGGTCTTTAGGTCCACAATTTGAGTCTCATACCACTACATTAAAGCAATGTTAAAAAATAGATATTTCAAAACATATCTAATACTTACTTATATATAATCTTTTTTAAAACGTGGATCCAAAAATTTGGGGTCCAAATCTCTAGCTTACTATTTTTATAAAGTTGGGCCAAACCAACTTTTATGTAAAACAACCAAGAAACGAGCAAAATGGATCCTCTGTCCGGCAGCGTTGTGCGACACAAACAAGGGAGGGGCCGGTTAAAATCGACCTGCATATATGTGGATTGGACCCTTTAGCTGGGCGTAGGTCGATATGCCTAATGAACTGTTCATGAACCGATTTGCGGGAGGTTCATTTATTGAATAGACGAATGAACATAAATACATTTTTTTTTCGTTTAATCAAGCGAAACGAACAAATATGAATACATGTCTCATTCATTTGCATTCATGAACATTCGTTAATGTTCATTCACAGACGTTTGTTTATGTCTGTTTACATATTTATTTAAAGAAGTTGAGTCCATCCTAATTGGGTTCTACACCCTCAACCAACTAAACAGTCGAGTCTGAATCACACTTTAACCAAGGTTTCATCGATTCAAGAGTGTTGATGATTCACAATCTTTTGCAACCTCATTACAAGAAGATGTGACGAGGTATATAATTGACCAACTGCCTATCTAAGATTAAAAAAAGATATAACTTTGGATTTTGATATAAGTTCATTGTTTGAGTGGGAACTACTTGGTCACCACCATAAATGGCAAAGGACAATTCCTTAGTGTAACACCCCGGAACTCGTAGGCTAACGGGCCGGGTTGATGAGTAAACCGAGTCTCTATTAAATGACGTGGATTGTAAGGATTGTCGCGGAAAACTTTAATTATCAAGAATTAGAAGACTCGGTTAGCCAATTAACGCCCAGTTTGGGATCGAAAAGTACGAGATGGAATCACATCGACCCGATTGAAAGTTCTTAGAGTTTAAATACCATACTATGAGAAACCCTAGGCCACTTTTGGCCTAGGTACATGCCACGACAAGAAGGAAAAGAGCCGGGAGAAGGAGAGACGTCGGGGATCGGAGGAGCCGGCGACGGTGGAGCTTGAAGTGGCGTCTCAACCGTGCGACTCCGTATCACGAGAAGGTAATCCTCGTACACTTTTTATGGTGTTTTGTTTATGTTTGTGTAGTGAGAAACCCGACTAGGGTTTGGAGGGGGTTGTGGTCGCGGCTATGGCTGTGGTGATCACATCGGTGGCTGCGGGTTGCAGCAGGTGGCAGCGGTGGTGGAAGGTGTCGTGTGGAGGTGACGGTCGGCAGGAGAGAGCGGGGCGCGCCTGCTGGTGTGGTGGCCGGATGTCGAGAAGGGAACAGTGAGAAGAAGGGTGGTTCGGCTAGGCTATCCGACGAGAAGGACGAGACCCACGGTGGTGCTCAACGGGGATGGCAAACCCGGCGGGGAAGAAGGTGGAGGAGGACGACACTCGACGGCAGCCTTGGATGGCTATGATGGCACAGTGTGTGCCCGACGAGGAGGACGATAGCGGTGCTTGTTGGTGCTTCTTGGTGGCGACCAGTTAACGACACATGACGGAGATGACGAAGGGATGGTGGAGCACGTGAAGTAAATGAAGACGTGGGAAATGGTGGAGTGCGGGGTGGACTCGTACGTTACGCATGGTTAGGGTTCTTCGTGCATGGCATGCATGTGTGTATGGAACCCGGTACGAGTACGTGTGCCCTCGTGGGATTATGGTTTGCATGGAAACGTATGTGCATGCATGGGAGGGAGCCCGGTTCTGGTATACAGGTTCCAACCGAGTTAAGGACGATCCGGATCACGTGAACGTGTGAAACTAGGGTTTCATGGGGATGATATGACGAGCAAATGAAACTGAGTGTCGGGATCTATTTTATTTATACGTTATACAACGTATTCTTAGAACGTGTTCTGATCATGTGATCACACGTTTGACAGGTTTGGGTTTCAAGCATTGACGGAAGAGTTGCAGAGCGAGGACTGAGACTCAGCAGAATCAGTGAGTTTATAATCCCCTATTTTTAAACATTTTACTGATTTTGGGGCTATCGTACACATTATATGAGATGTTTATTATATTAAACGTGTTATGAGTTTTGGGTTAAACCCGATGAGTTTATGATTCTAAGAATTCAAATAGGGGGCTAAGGGACTGTGTGTGTCCGTAAGATGTGTGGGTTAAATGTGGATATGGTGGCCGTGGGTCGTATAATGACCTAATAGGGGTCAGTCGGGGGAAGAGTTTATATGTCATGCGGGTACAACTAGGAGGGGTTTAGTGTGTGCACGTACGTTGTATGTGCTTAAGTAACGAAACATAGTATTATATGTGTGTTTCCATATTAGGGGTGTGTTGCATGATGAGTTAGTCGGGGTGAGTCAGGATATAAGCTAAACAGCTTATGGTGTAAGTAGAATGGGTTATCTGGCGTGAGTATGTGAGGCGCATGCTTAGTTAACGGGTCGTGTAAATGCTAGTCTGCTGATTATGAGTTATGAGTTAGTCAGAGTAAGGCAGGATGTGAGCTAGACGTTCATGAGTTTGTGTAGGATTTATTATCCTGGGAAGGTGTATGTGGTGCCGGCCTAGTAACTAGGCATATAAATAATATGTGATGAGGTGTAAATAGAGTATGATGTTATGTGTTTTATACATGTGTTGTGTGTATTGTGTCGTTGTCCTTGTGACACGACGGGAATTGTTATTGTGTCGTTGTCTTTGTGACACGGCGAGTATTATGTTTACATCGTTGTCTTTATGACACGGCAGATGGGATTGTGAAGGACGAAGTCCTTCGGGAAGTCACCAAAGGTGACAATATTTAGCAGGTTAATGATGAGCTCGGGGTGTGACGAACGCCCTGACGAGGGTAACCCTGACGATGGTGCAGTGATGAAGTATGTGTTTGTGTGCATATATATGTATTAAATTGCATACAAATTATGAGTTATATTAATTGTGTATGAGATAATAATTATGTGGTGAGTAGATGTTATTAATGTGGTGTGTAGAGTCGGATTGACCGTTGTGTCGGGATGAGGACATTGTGTTACAACTGTTGTGTCAGTTGGCTTGTGAGAGTCTTGGTTAGGACTGGTAAGTCGGTGTCTAGATGTTGGTTGAGATAACCAGGGTATGGTTAATATGTGTGGGAAATTTTGAGTTACCAGAGTAGTAAGCTCAATCCATATCGAAGAGACTTACTGAATTAAATGGCGGGATGAGTCTAAGGTGGTGAATCTTTTGGGATATTATAAGATAACAGGGGTTATCTATATGATGATAACTTATAAAACTATTTTATAAGGACCGGAGGGTCTGGAGTGAAGATAAATACTTTTGTGACGAATTGGTTTTATTTTAAAAATTAAACTATTAGAACTCACTCAGCGTAGCTGACTTTGTGTGTACGTTAGATTGTTTTGCTGGTGAGTCTGCTAGACGAGGTATCTTGGATTGGGAGCGGTGCTACTCGGGTTGGTGAGTATGCATTCGTAAGGTAACGTTAAGATTGTTAACGAGTTTAAAAGATAATATCATTCTAAGAAAGACTTCCGCTGTTTGCTTAAACGAAAATTAAGTGTTTTTAATGAGTTTACCTAGTGATGAGAACCAACTGTAGGGTGTCTGGTTTAGGGCCTTACACTTAGGCACTAAGACCACTTCAAAGGCAAAAGGCATTGAAGGTGCTTCATCTGAGCCTAGAACTCAGCCACAGGGACTAGAGGTGGTGAGACACATGTTTCACCCCAATGAAGAAATCAACTTTGCCGAGGGGCAAAATTTTGAGTAATTGACGGCTAAAGTGCACACTTTGTCGAAAAAAAATTTTGGTCTCCGATCTAAGGTGGTTGGAATCAAAGTTGCCATCACCAAATTGACTGAGAGTAATGACACACTTCATTCTCTTCTCTAACCAAAGAAGGGAAGAAGGGTGAGAGAAAAGCTATGAGAGCTAGCTTGATAGAGTATGGCATGAATAAGAACTTAGTGAATAGAATAGGAGATAAGAGATGAAGAGAACTTACTGATGAAGTGGAGAGAAAGATCAAGGATATGTCAAGTCTTTAAAGGAAGATCAAGGATCATCTACTCAAGGGTTTTCAAGTCAAATACAGAAAAAGGATGGAGAAGAAACAAAGGTGAACGATTTGAACACCTCCTCATCCTGCTACTCAAAGGAAGGATATTATTCTCATACCCTTTCCTAAGAAGACAAGGGTATATCCTGTAAACTTAGGTGGTTGTTAATTTTAGACATATACATGTGCATGCTGAACCTATTACTAGTTGGTCATATGATGAGAACCTGAAGGCTTTCTTAATCATAAAAGTGGGTATTAATGTTACATTCAATTATTCAAAGTATAACTTATTAAGAAACTGAGTAATGAGGATGTTCAAGAACTAGCAAAATTATCTATACACAACACATGGACAAGAAGAAAACCAGATAAAGATTTGAAAAAAAAAATTAATCTTTATTACTCAGAACCATACATTTGAGAAAGGGGTGAACAGTTCTAAATCATGATGGGTTAGTTTTGACGGTTTTGATTGGATTTTTTTTTATTTTCCACGATTTTGTGTGTGTATGAAAGATTAAATGGATGAGGTTGGGCAACGGCAAGGTCGCGATCCGTGCTCTCCATCCACCAGGGTTCGAACCTTGGGGGTGACATTTTTCTGTTTTTTTTTTTGTTATTTTTTAGTCCCGATTTTTTTTGTTCATCTTTTTGGACATGTTATCACTTATATTTTGATTCGATCCCGCCGCTGAGCGTGGACATCAAATGCTAGTATGATACATATCAGTGTATTCTTGTAATTATTTTGGATTATCTTCTACATTCTATATATTTAGCTAGACAAACGATTTGTAATAAGGGCGATTGCTATAATTATATAATACTAAAATAGTGATCTACCTTCTATTTAAAACCGACAAAATTCTTAGGATTTGAAATGAAATCTATTATATTTACTATTTTACTATATAACAAAACAATATATTTATTATTTTACTTGCATTGAAAATTTATTATTTTTTTAATATTAAATTCTTAGCTATGTATAAGAAATGGTAGATATCACATTAATGGCCCCCACAAACATTCATTGCTCAACCAAATTACACCATCTATAAATATGAACAAATCAATTGCGTAATCAAAACTCAAAACCTTTAGAAAACATTGAAACATGAGATCAATCTCGGCAATCTTGTTTCTCTTCTCCCTTCTTCTGGTAAGTGATGATTATGTTCATAAGAGCCGGTCCTGAGTATTCGAATGTCTTACACGAGCCGAAAAAAGGCCCATAACGAAATATATAATTTTATAAAAGGCCCAATAATTTTTTTTTAAAGTCTCAAAAATTTTATATATATGGGTGAGTTCAATAGAAAACTCATTTTCATGAGAAAAACAAAATACTTCTCATTAAAGGTGTTGCATATGTGTAGTACACCCAAAAACCTAACCCCCACCCAAAAACCTAAACCCCCCACCCCACCCCCACCCAAAAACCTAAACCCCCCACCCCACCCCCACCCAAAAACCTAAACCCCCCACCCCATCCCCACCCAAAAACCTAAACCCCCCACCCCACTCAGCACACACCCCCCCCAAAAAAAAACCTAACCTAAAAGCTAAACTAAACCTAAAAACTAACTTTACTACACATATGTAGTAGAGCGCTGATTTTTTTTTTTGGAAAGATGACGACGTGGGGAACAAGGTCTCTGAAACGGTTTTTTAGTTTTTTATTTATATTTTGAGTTATGATTTTTTTATTATTACCTTTAATAATAGTTTTTTTGTTTTCTCATGAACAATGAGTTTTCTTATGATCCTTCCCCTATATATATATATATATATATATATATATATATATATATATATATATATATATGGCAATTTTTTTAGGCGAAAACCAAGAAAACCACATCATTTTAGGCAATTTTTTTATTTACGTATACGTATCCAAAAACAATTTTTTTGATTTACGTATACGTAACTGTAATTTTTTTGTTTTATGTTTACGTATACGTAACACTATGTGTAAAAATGTTTTATATTACATTGATACTCTTATATACAAATAAAAATAAAATGAAACAAAAAATAAAAATTATTATATGATTGGGTAAAATTGGTTTTTTTAGTGGTTTTCTCGGTTTTCGCCTAACTTGTGGTTTTCTCTGGAACCCTCCCCTATATAGGGGAGGGATCAAGAGAAAATTATATATATATAATTTTCTAAATGATTGGGTAAAATTGGTTTTTTTAGTGGTTTTTTCGGTTTTCGCCTAACTTGTGGTTTTCTCTTGATCCCTCCCCTATATATATATTTTAATATTTTTAGCCCCTCAAAATATTAGGCCCACTACGGTTGTGTTGCTCGCAGGCCCAATAGGCCGGCCCTGATGTTCATCTTCACTTTGAAATGCATTTGTATTTAAAACTCTTGGATTGGTCTAACATTTTCTAGTTATTTTTTGTTCTTTTTGACAATTAGCTAGCAAATCTCAGTGATGCAAGAAAAGGACCTGAAGAATACTGGGGAAGCGTAATGAAAGATGAGCCCATGCCGAAGGCACTTCAAGATGTTTTGATTCCAGGATCATCTGCTTTGAGAGATAAAGAAAACAAGAAAGATCGATTCACAAGAAACTTTGATACAAAGGCTAATCTCATAATCTATCGCTCCCATGTTATGTACAATCAAAAAGACCACGAGATAGCATCTTCTAATTTCAACTAGTCTTGTTTAAGCATCATATTTCTCTATTTCGGGACGAAAATAAAGTTTGGATGTTGGTTTCGGTATTAACCATATAATTGATATGGCTATAACTTTAAGTTTTATATTATTGTTCAATTAATTTTTGTTGAGAATAAACACACATATATGTGGCCATCAATTAATCATTTAATCTAAATCTGGGAGTTTCAAAAAGACCCAAAATTAAAATTCACACAAGTTCATTTTCAAACTAAAATATTTTATACATACGTAATAAATAAATCAAATGAATTACATATTTTATACATACGTAATAAATAAATCAAATGAATTACAATAAAAACGTAATTTTTTTCATATGGGTAATAAAATACTCTCCAAGACTATATGCACTCATAGAAAAAATTATTTATTTTTAAAAATAATATGGATGCTGATTGAGAGCAAACGCAATGTAAACAAAGAAAGATGTATCATAAAGTTTATTAATGAGAAAAAGAAATAGCAGCAGTTAGCATATATGCAATTCTTTACGACCGGCCCGGTAGGACCGTGAACCGGGAGTCTAACTGGTCTAGTAACTAGTTAGCTTATTTAAACTGTTTTTCAGGAACCGGTGAACCGAACCTCTCGAACCGGATTTTAATTGTTTTTTGTTTTATTTTTTCCTTCAAAATTTGTACCAAAACATAAGATATTTTCATATTTTGTTTTAAACTAGATATATATTATTAAAATTTTATAATCTTTATGACGTCATCTGATTTTTTTAAATCTGGTCCAACTGATCCGACTAGTGTACTAATAAGGCAACAACTTGGTATTAACCCATCACTAGCAAGTTAGTATTCACTATCAATATTAACCCATATCGGTCTCTTCTACTGACAACTCAGTAGCAAGTTAAGTTTTATCATTTAAGTATATTAACACATCCGTTAGTATTAAATCCTATAGAAGTAACTCCATGTCAGCATTAAACACTTAACACTAGGTCTGTAAACGAACCGAACGTTCAGCGAACAGTTCGTGAACCGTTCGGTGAGAAGTTCGTTTACATTCGTTCGTTTAATAAATGAACGAACATGAACAAGGAATTTCATCCGATTAATTAAATGAACGAACATGAACAGATGTCTCGTTCGTTCAGTTGTGTTCGTGAACGTTCGGTAACGTGTTCGTGAACGTTCGTTTATTTACGTGCATTCGTTTATGTTCGTTTACGTTCGTGTTCATTTGTTTATGTTGTTCATTAAAGATTTTTGTATATTTCTATTTTATTTTATCTAAACTTTATATTTTTTTAATTTTTATTTTATTTTTTACCCTAACAATTAACTAAGTAAAGTAAGTTCGATGTAGGTACGTAAAACTTGATATTAAAATGATCTTATTAAATGTTTATTTCGGAAGATATTAGAGTTGACATCAAAAGTCTCAAACAAAGCTTCGTTCGGTTCCGTTCGTGAACAAATCCATTTTCTTAATGAACGAACACGAACATGAAATTTCGTTCGGTTAGTGTTCGTGAATCGTTCGTGAACAAGTTAAATGCTAAACGGACGAACACGAACAAGGCTTCGTTCGGTTCGTTTACAACCCTACTTAACACTCAACAGATTCAATCATCAACGATAGCAACGACAGCAACCATTCATCAGCACTAACGTGAGAAAAGAAGGCAGTGAAATGGGAGGGAGAGAGAAAGGGGTCGCAGTCAGTGGGGGAGGAGAGAGAACATAGGTGGATCATGAGGCAAATGACAAATAGGCTGACATATAGGTGGTGTGTAAGGAGTCTACAGAATATGCTCTTAGGTGGAGGGGTATACCCTTGTGGAGTGGGCTCGTGGAGCCGAGCTAGCGGGCGTTGGTCCATGGAACACCATGCGTCGTCCACGTTTGTGGGGCTGTGGCGTGGAGATTTCCACGAGCATGGAGGGGTGTGGCAACGGCTATAATGTCGTTGGGAAGGAGGGCAATGGCTCTATTTAAAAAAATATTCTAATTTATTATCCGTATAAATATAAAACTTTTTTTTTATAAATAGCACACACACTCAACCAAATTCAAATTATTTCATCATTTTCATCCATTTTCAAACCTTTTCTTCCATTTTCATTTTTTTCATCCATTTCACCCATTCTCAAATGGACACACTAAATTCATTCTCTTTGGAATCGGAAGATGATATTAGAAAAAGATTAAAAAAAACAAAAAGAATCTGCTGGAAAGGATATTGAATGAGGATTTGGTGTACTCAGACAAAGATTCCATATAGTGAAAAACCCGACACGTTCATTAAAGCTCGATAAAATACGGCGTATAATGTACACTTGCATCATCATGCATAACATGATCCTAGAGGATGAAGGTCATGCGATTTGCAAGTTCAAAGAAGATGAATTTGAAGCAACAATCGGATTAAAGGAAACTAGTGATGCCCAACAAAGTGTTAATGACCAACATATACGCAACCATGAAACACACAACAATCTTCGACATGATTTAGTGCAACATCTTGCCTCACTTCACCCGCAACCGGCCAACGATCAAGTCTGGTTTATTTAGTTAAATTTTTAATTTTTAATGTATTTTTATCATTTTCTTTAGTTATTAATCTATTTTTATTATTTACTTTTTTAATTATCAATGTATATTATTATTTTGTTTAGTTATTAACCTATTTTTATTATTTACCTTTTTAAATATCAATTCATGTTTATTAATTAGTAAAAGAAATAATCATTAAATTTAATTAAAAAAATAAAAATAACGTGACTGTATGGAAATGTGAAACCATTTCTCTCAAATGTAAAGAAATATGGAAAAGCTAAAGAATCTGATGTAACGTTGATATGGCAGTTTGGAGGGGTGTGAAAATATAAAGTATACCTTTTAGCCTTAGTGTGTTAAGTTATTAGGTCAGGGGGTACACTCCCACATTCCACACTACCACATCAGCGACACGTCAGTTTTCACAGATTTTCCATATATGAGGGACATAGTTTCACATTTTCACACTGCCACGTCATATTTAATTATTATATAAATTTAATAATTTTTTTCTTTTAATAATTTATATAATAAAACATTAGTAATTAAAAGGCTCTAAATTGAATTGTTGATTTCCAATATAAAAATTATATTTATAAAAGATAATTTTTTATTTTGAATGTTGATTTTTATTAATAATTCTTACATATTGATTTTTGTTCATTACATTATATTTTTTGTATCTTTATTTTTTATTATTTATACATTTTGAAATTTAATAAAAACTTGTGCACGATATTATTGAATTTATATCATTATTGTTGTTTAAACAATTTTTTTAAAACATAATTCATAAGTTGAAAATTTTTGTTGGCATTTAGCACTTTTACTAGAACACTTTTATTTAATTTGTAATAATTCTTGAAGAAAAAAATCATCTATACTAGTCATTCAACACATAAAACTAAATAATTGTTGCTTACGTTGCATAAAACCTCTTTTTATTTAAACATATATTTTATTCGTTCTAAATTTAATGAGTAAAAAATCAAACATACCACAAGTCTGGACACATGTTATAGTTTTGGATTCTTATTTGTGTATTTTTTTTTCCATGTCATTTTTTATTTATACATGAATTTAGACATGAATGCATTTTGATTTTGAAGTATAACTCGCGGGAATCAAATATGTCTATCAGAGAGAATCAAACGCTTATCATTGCGCCAGCCTTTAAAGGTTTAAAAAAACAAAATAATTCACAAAGCTATGTGGATTATGTTAGGAATCAGAGTCGGTAGTGCAGCGGATACAACACACAAACACGCACAAACGATAGATAGAAAGCAATAAACGACACAAGGATTTATATTGGTTCACTTTCGGTGTGAAACCTACATCCACTTGCTGTAACTAGGGTTTACTTTTATTTATAGGTGCTACAAATTACAATTACAATAGATGGGATATATATAAGACAAGATTAGGTTAAACTAAAATAGGTAACAATGGGTTTTAGCCCATTAGGGCCGGCTGCCCAATCCCTTTTAACTCCAGCCGTAACAGGCCCAAAGGGGAGCCCAGTCCGGCCCAAACACAATAGCTTTCGTAACCCAACAATCTCCCACTTGAAATCTTTGCCTATACAAACCATCCAAGCAATCCAGCACCAGTAACTCCAGTAATCTTTATAATCAAATCCTCCAAGCCCAAGCTAAGACTTCATGACAAACCCTCCTAATTGCAGCGACCCTTCTCATCAGTTACCTGAAAGGCCCGTTGAAGCTCCACAAAGCTTCAACCCAATACCAGTCATACCAGACCCAGCCATGATTATCTCCACCACCGACTCATCTTCTGTCTCAACCGGCTTGCACGTTCCACCGGCTCCAGAAATACACCGAAGACCATTATCACTATCTAAATTCAGCAAACAATCCTCAGGATAGACTTTCTATTTCGGATCCTTAGTCTTCAAAACCCAGCGGACTCTCGAAACTGTAACTGGAACACGTCCCGTGCTCCCACTGTTCCCAAACCCCCTGATTGGTTTCAACCTCCAAACACATTCAGCTAGCACCTCAGTAGCTCCATGCTTCACGTTTGCAAAGTGAACCCTCTTAGTGCGAGATTCAGCGAACCGGACTTTACCACTCTGAACCGGGACGGTCACACATCCCTCAGTGGGTACCTCAACCATGTACAACGACCCCCGTTTCTTTCCCCAAGCAGTTACGAGATTTCCATCAATCACCTTCCACTTGCCACCACCAAACTTGACATCCAGTCCTAGTTCATCCAGTTGACCTACAGAAATAAGTTTTCTCTTCAAACCTTGAATTACTCTGACATTCTGTAAGTTCCATGTAGTTCCCAATGGAGTCTTCAGATTAACATCTCACATGCCCGTAACCTTAAAAATCTTACCGTTGCCTAACCGCACCTTTCCAAAGTCACCCTTTTTTTCAAATTCACCATCGTTTCCCCGCTATGCATAGCGTGAAACGAAGCTCCAGAATCCATGACCCAAGAGTCCACACTACTTTCCACACTATAGACCAGTGCATCATCATAACAGACGACCTCAGCAGTGTTAACTTCAGTAGACTTTTCTTTTTTCCCTTTTGGACACTAACTCTTAAAATACCCAACTTCTTTGCAGGACCAGCATGTGACAGTCTTTGGAGTTCTAGATGAACTCCTACCCCTGCTTCTATTGTCCATGTTGCTCACTCTTGCCCGTCCTACATTCAACAGCCCAGTAGAAGATGAATTACCTTGATTCCTACGTCTTACGTCTTCACCAAGAATCAAATCCCTCATCCCTGCAAATGTAAACTCGTTGGGCCCTACAGAACTAGCAATAGCAGTTACCATTCTGGCAGTGAACACAACAGCGATAGAGCCTGTATCTCATCATCAAAATTGATTCCCACATAACTTAATCTAGACAGAATCGAATTTAAGTTATTGATATGATCCGCCACAACGCCTCCTTCCTTCATCATATTCAAGAAAAATTCTCTCAGCAGGAACACTTTATTTTCTGCCAACGGTTTCTCATACATGTTTGACAGAGTTGTCATCATGCCACGAGCCGTGGTTTCCTTCATAATGTTGAACGCGACACTCCTCGTCAAAGAATATGTAATAGTCGTCTTGGCTTTCTTGTCCTTCAAGTCTCAATCATCTTGACTAATCTTATCCGTTTTTTTTTCTCCCAATACCACATCCAAGTCCCTTTGACTCAACAGAGCTATTACTTTATCTTCCACCATGCAAAGTCCGTCCCGTCGAACTTCTCGATCTGTACCTTCCCGTCCTCAGCCATCACAACAGCAAACAGAATACAGATAAACGAACTTGAACACGAAAAAACTTAACCTGTCGAATCAAGGGTTAAAAAAGGAACCCTAATCGGCAATTAGAAACTTGGCAGCAACCAAATTCCGCAACGACCAGAAAACCCAACGACAAAATCCAGCCACCACAGTCCCAGCGACCAACAGCTGCTCCGGCGTCTACCCCAAAACCATAATCGAACCCGCCTGCTTTTTCCCTTCCTGCGGCGACAATCAACAGCCAAGAAACAGGCTCCGACAACCCTGTTTCAGCCGATTAGAAGAAAAAACATAACAGCCCTTGCGGCTTCGAACCAGGAACCAACGACTGAAATTCATTGGTTGTCAATATCGGCAATCCTCAGCAGATACAAACCCAGCCCAAATTTGATCGCAAATCTACAACTTTCTACAATCGTTTTCCGTGCAAAAATCGTGTGTAACAACGAGCCAAAGCTCTGATACCAGTTGTTAGGAATCAGAGTCGGTAGCGCAGCGGATACAACACACAAACACGCATAAACGATAGACAGAAAGAAATAAACGACACAAGGATTTATAGTGGTTCAGTTTCGGTGTGAAACCAACATCCACTTGCTACAACTAGGGTTTACTTTTATTGATAGGTGCTACAAATTACAATAGTTGGGATATATATAAGACAAGATTAGGTTAAACTAAATATGTAACAATGGGTTTTAGCCCATTAGGGCCGGCTGCCCTATCCCCTTTAACTCCAGCCGTAACAGGCCCAAAGGGGAGCCCGGCCCGGCCCAAACCCAATAGCTTTCATAACCCAACAAATTAATCATACTTGACCCATAACACAGAGTCATACAAGTGTGATCATATTTGATGCGTGTATGCAATATTCATGTTAGTAATATACGGGATTCTAACATAGCGATATAATAAATGGAACAACTTTATTGTAAACAAACTCTTTTCAAAGAAATATACCAACATTTGGTTCGATTATTTGTACTGGGCCATTTGTTCAACATTAGACCAAGTCCATATATGACCACTCATTAAAACCAACTCGTTCTTAAAACTAGTTTAATGAAACCAAATTTACAAACTAAACATCAAAATAAACAAACTTGTTTTTAGCAGTCGCATCCCGATGCCCTTGGTTGACTCGTGTTTCCTACGTCAATGGTATCGGGCAGATATCTTCATAGAAGAAAGACGCCATGTTAGTGTAGTTATGGTTTTATCCAATGTTTTAATAACCGGACTGGTCATTGAACCAACCGCCTTACCGGTCTCCTAGTTAGACCAGTTTCAAAACCGAATGACTTTATAAATAATTTAAAAATTAATATATATACACACACACATACATATACATACACACATACATATACATACACACATACGCATACATATACATATACATATACATATACATACACACATACGCATACATATACATATACATATAACTAATATTAAACAAAATATGGAACTGCTTTATCTTTTGGTGTGGATTTGCAATGTTAATAAAACATGAAACATAAAATAAACAAAATACGGAGTCCGAAGTAGTAAATAAATCAGTAAATGAGATTTTGGTAGGAAAAAAATTAAATAAAAAAAGTTAGAAATCCAGTCCAACCACCTCGTCCGGTTCGTCAGTTCAACTGGTCCAACTGGGTAACCAACCGGTTCAAATGGAGGCGGTTCAAAGACTCAACTGGACCGGTCATGTACCCGGTTCTCGTTCAGTCCCGTTTTGAAAACATTGATTTTATCACTTTTTGAAAATTTGAGAGTTGAATTTAAACTTACATTTCTTCCTCTTCGCTCTTCAACGCGTTCTTGGCAATGACTTCAAAAGCTTCTTCAACATTAATTCCATCCTTTGCAGAGGTCTCAAAATATGGGATATTTCCTTTTGATGCGCACCAGGCCCGCGCCTTCTTCTCAGAAACCTGTCAAGAAAGTGTTATCATGACAAAATGAGTAAACTTGATGGTGAATTTGGTGAAAACTGTTGATTTGTTAATATTTAAAGGCGAAAGTACCACTCGACTGTTGCCACCGTCAACATCAACCTTGTTACCTAGAACAACAAAGGGGAAATTTTCGGGGTCTGAAGGGCTTGCCTGGAAGATATTAGTAGATCATGAGTTCATAATGAGCCATGTGATATATAAAATTATAAATGTGCAGAAATGACTTGCTAGTAGATTTTTTGAACCATTTTTCATGTTTAAATGCCAAAAATACACTATAGTTTGACATAATAAGTGATTTTTAATACATTATAGAATCTATGCAAAATATTTTAGTATTTTACAAAATACCTGAATAAGGAATTCCTCCCTCCAGTTGTTGAGATTGTCAAAGGATTTCTGCACATTCACATCATATACAAGAACACAGCAATCTGCACCTCGGTAAAAAGCGACACCAAGGCTTTGAAATCTTTCTTGCCCAGCTGTATCCCAGATCTGAGATAAAAAGATATGGATTCAAAGTCACAAAAAGTATTCTTTCTGTAAAAATGTTAGGGTTGAAATATGTTCTTAAATTTAAACTATGCTTTGTAGAAGGATAAAATTTTCCATGTATGATGAAACATGGCCCATTAGAATATATTGCGATAAAATCAAGCAACTTTCGTCATATGATGAAATTTCACTGTTTGTAGTCAAATTTCCTCTTTAGGGCTTTTCTTGGTTTAAATTATAGCGAGGCGTTCCGAGGCGTTTAGGTCACAAAAGCCGACTTGTGAGGTGCGAGCATCACGTATGTGAGGCATTACTCTATGTAGAACCAAATAAGCTTTATTTACAACCAGAACGTGTCTCTGACATATGTTTTAAATATCAAGTTATCAACCTTTTTATCAAGAAAAACATTCATAATTATTCATCTGTTTGGTTGTGTTTACATATCAGCCTCCTATCAGACCCCTAATTTTGACCCATAACCATAAGTACATGAGGCACCGCGTCAAGCCCCTTAGGCGTTTTCAAGCTCGCCTCGCACACCCTTTAAAACCAAAATACAACGATTTACAATACTTGCAACAAACAATGAAGCATTAAAATGATTCTCACAATATTATTAGCTTGTACAAATTTTCTTCCAACTCACCACCATACTAGCACAAATGGAAAATCTATAACCAATTTGTTCTAAGAAAACAATATGTGAAGTAATCATGAAATCTCTTTCCTCACATTCAAATTCTCTTTGTTCAAAGTATGAAAAACGTTATAACGTATGGGTAAAGTTAGTGGTTGTCATAATTCACCTTCCACACATGCTCATACATTAATCTGACCCAGCGAAACAAAACTAACAATATCATAGAGTTCAAATTGCCTCATCTTGATGGTCTTTTCCAAGTAACATCAAAACAATGTTCAAAATGCTTATGTATCATCAACGGGTCATAAGTCATAACTACTAACCTGCAGAGTGAAGAGCCTATCATCAGATTGCACTTCCTTTGTCAAGAAATCGGCTCCTATTGTTGCCTTGTACTGAGGGCTAAACTTCTTGTTGACATATCTAAAGGCAAATATAAAGGGCAAACAAGAACCATCCACAACAATGGGTTTACTTCTCATAAATCACACTAGCTTTGGAGTTTGGATGTCACAATTTCAATTATTCAACAGAGTTTATGCTAATAAACACCAAATAATACTTGCTACTTGCTATGTTCCAACTTCTTTAGTTTTTCATAATACTAGTTGTTTATCTGATCCAGGAACAACCAACTGATACTGTTTTTGGAATACTCTTGACCTCTATTCCTTTCTATACTAAGTTGCATAATCTGCAAGGGTAAAAAACTAAAAATATAATATTATTTAGTAACAGTAAGAATTTACACATTACTAATTAGGCTTAGGATCATTTTAGAACTGCGAGAACTCATCTGAACCACGGGTTTATGCACATATACATATATGTAAATGGTTTACTTACACATAGGTAGGACATTTACATATTACACATATATACAACATTTACTAATATGTAAATAATTAACTTACACATATGCAACTGCTTAATTCATTTTTCAGAGGCCGGGCCTTGGAGAAACCGGTAAGGTTGCTGCTTTGTGACCTTAAGGTCATGGGTTCGAGCAATGGAAATAGCCTCCTGCACAAAGTGTATACGAACCCAATGGAGGGACTGGGTCACATTGGATCAGAGCAGGCCCATTTGAAACAGGCCCATTGGGAGCTGAATAAAGGAAAGCGGGATAGAGGAAAAGCTGATGGAGGGAAAACATCGGAGGGAGGGAAAACATGCGAAGTTGTAGGAGATGTGGGGTGATCCACGACATCTGAAAGGGGGGAATTCAATCTTTAACTGTTCCCACCTTAATTCTAGTTTAAGTAATTTGTTTCTGCATTTGTTTTAGGAGTCGATGTTTTATTAATCAAAATTAGGGTTCTAAACCTTGTAATCGGAGACTACCCATTCTCGAAATTGGGCACTATCTGTTCTTGTTTTTCTATTTAATCCAATCATCCGATTTCAGTTCTTAACATTGGTTCCATTGCCGGGAAATTTCAAAGAAGATGGTTCAATCCACTCGGAACACCCCTCACATCCCAGCCACCCCTCACAACCAAGCAGATGGCGTTTTCACTCGTCCCTCTTCCCCCACCAACCCAGACCCCATCGCCACTCAATTGGCTGTGATTGCAGCGCGTTTAGAAGGTCTGGAATCTCTGAAAGCTGATGTAGCCGCCCTCAAAAAACCACAGGGTAACCCCCATTTTTCTGGCGGTCCGCGAAGGCAAGGCAAAGGTCCTACTGCTGAGTATATCAGAACTTCTAGTTCTTTTCATGACTATGAAGACGGGGAATCTTCGTGGCGAAACAACAACTATCGGCCATTTACCAAGATCGAGTTCCCTAAATTTACCGGGGGTGATCCTCGCGGTTGGATTTTAAAAGCAGAAAAGTATTTCAAGTATTATCAAATACCAGATGACGAGCGAGTAGATGTTGCCTCGATGCATCTTGAGGGTGACGCTCTGGATTTGTACTCCTGGTTATCATCCGAACAAACGATTTTGTACTGGGAAGATTTGGTTCTCGCGCTACAGGAGAGTTATGGACCTGCTGAATTCCAAAACCCAGACGAACATCTTTGCAACATCAAACAAACAGGTACTGTTCAGGATTATCGCCAAGAGTTTGCAAAGCGGTCTGCCTGTGTGTCTAATTGGCCTGACCATTGTTTGTTGGGGGTGTTCTTAAACGGACTAAAGGACGAACTGAAGGCTGATGTTCGTATCCACAAACCCCGAACAGTATATAAAGCTATGAGTTTGGCTTTAGAGTTCGAGTCCAAAGTTAGCCATACTAAACCGGGTAAAGGTTTTGGTTCTTCCTCGTCAGTCAAAGTGGACCCGATTTCAGCAACTTCAGTCACAACAACCACAGCTGTTGCAACCCAAAAACCAACAGATTATCGCATTTCTGATGCAGAGAAACAGAGCAGGTTTATTCGAGGGGAATGTTTTCGATGTGGGGATAAATACGGACCCGGACATCGCTGTAAAACTGGAACTTTCAAGCTCCTAGAGATCACTGATGAGGGAGAGGCACAATATACTGAAGAAACAGCTGGGAATGAGCAGAATTGCCCTGGTGAATTGGCTAAGATCAGCTTTCATGCACTTCTGGGTCAGTCTCCTACATCAACTATGAAACTTCATGGCATGGTAGGTACTACTAAAGTTTTAGTTCTGATTGATAGCGGATCCACCCATAATTTCATCTCGGATACGATGGTACGTGACCAGAAAATTGTGACCCAGCTCGTCACTCCCTTTGGGGTCCAAATCGGGAATGGTGATATTATCCGGTGCAATCAGGTTTGTAAAGACGTTTCACTACAACTTTCTGACCTCCAGATATCCCAAGATTTCTACCCATTTTCCTTAGGGGGAGCTGATATGGTACTCGGTATTCAATGGTTAGCGACACTTAACACCGTACAAGCAAATTGGAAACAGATGTCTATGATGTTCACCATCAACGGTAAGGATTACAAGCTGCAGGGAATACCACCAGATCCTCAGCAGGCTGCTACCTTTCGCCATCTTACTATTGTACCATTTGAGGTGCACACAGATGGACCAGCAACTCAGTTTTCTTACACCCGACTTGAGGGCAAGTCGATTCTCCGAGCAGGTTGCATTGATACGAACCCAATGGAGGGACTGGGTCACATTGGATCAGAGCAGGCCCATTTGAAACAGGCCCATTGGGAGCTGAATAAAGGAAAGCGGGATAGAGGAAAAGCTGATGGAGGGAAAACATGCGAAGTTGTAGGAGATGTGGGGTGATCCACGACATCTGAAAGGGGGGAATTCAATCTTTAACTGTTCCCACCTTAATTCTAGTTTAAGTAATTTGTTTCTGCATTTTTTTAGGAGTCGATGTTTTATTAATCAAAATTAGGGTTCTAAACCTTGTAATCGGAGACTACCCATTCTCGAAATTGGGCACTATCTGTTCTTGTTTTTCTATTTAATCCAATCATCCGATTTCAGTTCTTAACAGTATGGCTACGTACATCAGATCGCAAAGCGATCCGGCCCTTCCCCGGACTCTGCGCAAATGCGGGAGCTAAGTCAAGCACCGGGTACGGCCTTCTTTTTTAATTCATTTTTCAAATGTGTAAGGGATAATTTGTAATGGTTAATTGGATATACATTTTGACATAAGTACCGTTAATTTAAATAAAATAAATAAAGAAATACAAAAAAAACGATTGGATGATATGAGTTCTCGCGGTTCTGAAGGTTTTTTAAAGTTCTGCTGTAATCCGGATCCTTACTAATTAAAGTCACAAAGGATGCTGATTCATCAAAGATGTCTTGCCCACCCTGCATCAACCAAGCATAACAAACTGGTCAACAAACAACATCAAAAGTAGTAACGGTCTAACGGACTCTCTCTGCATTAGAGAAACCCTAGATGATGTAATACGTAGAAATTGAGAAGCTAAATTGTTAAAATATGAACAAAAATTCACGAAAAAATTATGTTCACATCGAACTGTATCTCCAAACGAAACAAATTTCATCTAAACCTACTTAGAATTAACAATTGAAAGAGGAAACAAACTCAAGAGAGTTTAAAACCGTAACGTATATGCTAGTCAAAGGGAATTCAATCGATTTGACCTAAACGAGAGTCAAACTGCATCTCCGATTGAGATCGGAAGTAATCAAACGAATATGATTCATGAGTTGAATTGATTTGGATAGATTGAAAACAAAGGACTGACCCGCTATCGCCGAGGATGATGACCTTGAGTAGGGTCCGTCTTCTTGAAGACATCGTTGTTGGATCGGATCTAGAGAGAGAAGTAGAGATGTGATTTGAATTGAAGTGAAGTGGAGTATAGACTAATTCAAGAACACCATTGGATGTTTGTATGGCGTAGGATTTATCGAATTCAAAGAACATATTCTTTTTGAAATATATGTTTAAATAATTCTGAAAAAGGTGTATGCATAAACATTATGGTGAATGAATGTATCATTTTTTATATCCTTAGATCATTTTTTTAATTAAGTTAATCAAATTATATGAAGGATAATAAAAAAATATAATATCAATTATATTTGACAGCCAACTCAATCTCTCTCTTGAGCTGGATGCAATTATCCGTTCGGTGTCCATTGCTATGATACTCACAGTATTCGTATGGTTGTGTCTTTGCACCTGGTTGCGACGGTTTTAGCTTTCCGAATGGTAACTTGGACTTCTCTGTTGACATGATCTCACTGGGGGTCCGAGTGATTGATGTGAAGTTTTCATAAACAGGAGGGCTTGTTCTAGGCAAAAGGAGGGGACATCCCTCTTTATTGGGTTTATATGGGGAAAAAATTGTCAGCAGCCTAGCCTGTATGTCGTTATTTTGAGTCTGGATGGGAAAGTACCTTGTCGTGGAGAGAGCATGTCATAGCTTTTTGGGGGTGGTGTACTTCTCTTGACATCCCATTCCCTTGCTATGTTGCCTATGTCCTTCCCCTGACAATCGCTCGGACCCTATCCATCCGCTCATCAAAGGTAGGCGGGAAGTCTTCCCCCAACTTTTCACATAACTGCGAGGCCTGGACACCATGTATAAAGCTACTAATCTTCATTACCTCCGGCACATCTTTGAGCTGCATGCCATCGTTTATAAAGTGTTCCATAAAGGCTTTAATTGATTCGTCATCTTTCCTTCTTATATGCAAGGCTTCATTGGGATTTTTTATTGTCTTCTTGCTCTAACTAAAATTTCTGAGGAACTTGTCCCTTAGTTCCTTGTACCCGTCCATGCTGTCGGGAGGGAGGCAATCGAACCATAATCGTGCGGGTCATGTTAAAGTTTGAATGGACACATGGCACCAACTAGGCATGCTCCATTGCCCGCCCCAACAAATATGTGCAGGTGGTCCTCGGGGTCTTGGGTCCCATCGTATTTTCCTACGTCTTGAGACCTGCTGGCATAGAGGCCTCAGCTATTCTCTTTGTAAACTTTGAGAAGTCTTACATCTTCGTTGGTCTATATGGGAGCAGGAGAGGGTCAAAGGCCCCTTCCCCCGTTGTCCGTAGCCTGGGTCTCGTTTCCATCTATGCGGGGGCCCTCCTTGTATCCAAGGCTGCTAGTAGAGACTCCAGCAACGTCACGGGATCCAGATTCCCTTCTTTGTTCATGCCTTGACTCCCCTCTTCTCTTGTTGTCCTTGTTTGGGGTTGCTCCTCCCTGGTCTCTTCCCCTTGTGACGGTGTTGGTAGGAACTATCGGCGTCTCGTCCGACGGTGTGTGCTCAAACTTAAGCCTCAATCTTACTCCATTCAACCTTTCCGAACGGTCCAATTCTTCCAACTGCTTCTTGAGTCTTTCCCTATTTTTGCGGACAAATTCCGGAGTTATATGTGGCTCTGAAACTATCAGGTGTCGCGTCTCTTCTTCTCCGGCTTCACTAACTGCTATTATAACTGGATCTTTGTCAACAGGCGTCCCCTTTAGGTATGGGTTTGCATCCACCGTACCGGTTGTCGCTCTTGTGGTTGTTGACTTTCCAAACGTCAGCGTCGGTATCTCGTTGGGATCTGCCATGTGTCTGTGTGCCACGAGTCGGTGAATCTGTTTTGTAGCTCCCTGATTAGCAAGACCAAATCACTAAGACCGGTCCCACGGATGGCGCCAATGTAGTGTCCCATATCCACACTGGTAACGATGAAGGATGGTAGCTTCGTCTTTCCTCCTAGAAAAGCTCCTACAAAATAGAACACCGCTAGTCTCGCTGCGGAGGACCCGAGGGGGTTTCTCCACGACCAACCTCGGGCATGATAATAAGCCTTTGTTCTTGAGTGAAGGGTTTTCCCCTTGTAATTAACTCTAACCAGCCAACAAATATGAAATGAGATAGGTAGAGAGAGAGACTAATACTGGTTTTTGTGTCTTCCGGCTTCCTTGAGGGCTCTTATATATAAGAGACCCAATGATCCCTTTTCGATAGGCATTTAATGCTCTGCCCAAGTTGTTAGTTAATCAGGGGTCTACTCCCTAATTCCCAAGTCTCCTCTTTTCATACTCCTGGTGGTTTCCTAGGAGAAAACATGTTTCCTCTTTTATCAGCATATTAAATGCTTACCTCATGTTTGTCTTTATTCTTTGTACTTTTCACGGGGACGGAGGTATCCCCCTTCAGGGGTTAAACCTATTTTTTATGCCCCAAAATATTGGGCCCTGGGCGGTCGCCCATCCGATACACCGTTAGGGCCGCCCCTATCCCCATGGAGGATCCACCTTAGAGAAATAAAAGGTAAGATAACATGTACTAGATTGGACACACGCATAGAGGTTTGGTGGGAAGTAAAAGAAGGAATTACGATTGAAGAATAGTCCCAAATGTTAAAAGGAACAATAACTAAAAAGCTACGGAAACCCTTAACATTAAAGGTAAGGAGCACCTTTATGTAGATGGAACTAGTGCAAGGATGTGATAGTACCACATGTTAGAAGCTAAGTCAATCGACTAGGAGTAGGACCCTTGGCACTAATGTCTTGTATAAAGTTTGATTGTGATATGCTACAGTTATTGGATGAGTGAAACGTAGATATTATCTCTCAAGTGAAGAGGTTAAGGTGACTTGTATCGACTATAGGTAAGACAGAATTTTACTTAATTACAACTCACATCGATCTGCTTACTTCATAACTGATATTAACCGCTTCTCATGCTCATTTTACACTCAATTAGACATTTATGTTGTTTTAGTTCGGTTAATAATTAAACTGAACCTATGTCATGCGTGAGAATATTTAATATTTTAATAAATAAAACATCCCGCAGATATTATATAAAAACAGGATATTACAAGTGTGCTAGAGAAAACATGAAGTGTTCCAATGACTCATAAATGGATAAATTAGATGGTTAAAAAAACTAAAAATGGAAAAGAAAAACAAGAATTTAGGAAGCTTATTTATAGGAGGTGTATGGGGATAGAAAGAAGTCGCACGTACGTTTTGTTTGTTGAACAGGTAACCATGCAACATGTTTGTCTCCCTGCATCCTTTGAGAATCCGACCACCTTTCTCCTCCATCTCTCTTTCTCCTGCACCTGGCAAATCAAGAACACCTCTTCATTTCAATCAAATATTTGCTTGCAAGTTTACAACTTTTCACCATTATACACGCTCATCCAAGATATTCATCTCATTGGGTTTTCCAAGAACATTGATCTTTCCGCCCTTCGATTCGTCTCCTTATCATGATATGTTGTTTTCTTTGACCACCATCATCAAGTTTCAGGGCATCTGTTAACGGTAAATTACTAATATCTAAACAACTTTGATTTCAAAATGCCCTCTGATGATGATTATAACAACAACGACAACAATAATAATAATAACAATAACAATAATAACAATAACAATAACAACAACAACAATAACAATAACAACAAACAGAAGTCTCCACCGCCACCTCCACCACCACCACCTCCACCCCCACCGCCGCCTCCTCCACCACCACCCCCACCCCCACTACCACCCGGACAACATCCTAAGTTAGCTCCTCCACATCATCATAAATCGTCTGGTCATGAAGCCGGCAATGACATTTTTATTACCATAGGAGCAGTAGCTGCGGCCGGATTGATGTTCTTTATAATGATATTATGTGTCATGGCAGTCCTCAGAAAGAGGAAAAGAAAACGAAGTGTAGAGATGTATTACCATAAAGACAATGATCAAACAACGGGTATAAATTTGATTCCATTAGTTTATTAAATCTTTGAATATATTTAGCCTATGATGCATAATGTGGTGTAATGTTTTGTTGCAGATAAAGGCTATCATACACAAGAAAACCATTCAAACCAATCTCAACCACCGCCACCAAATGATGTTCATCTAAAGATGCCGCCACCACCGATTAGTGGTCCAATAAGTTCTGAGCAAGGATGGGTGGCGGCACCACCGCCGCCACCACCTGGGATGGCCAATAGTGAGTTCAGCTCCGCTGCATTCTCTGGGCCATTCCCCTTGCCACCTCCACACCCAACTATCGCGCTTGGGTTCAATAAGAACACTTTTACCTATGATGAGTTAGCTGCAGCCACGCGAAGGTTCGATAATTCTCTACTTTTAGGGCAAGGTGGTTTTGGGTATGTGCACAAAGGGGTTCTACCGAATGGAAAAGAGATAGCGGTTAAGAGCCTTAAATCTACTAGTGGTCAAGGGGAGCGTGAGTTTCAGGCTGAGGTTGAGATTATTAGTCGCGTGCATCATCGACACCTTGTATCTCTTGTTGGATATTGTATGGCTGGACAACAAAAATTGTTGGTTTATGAATATATTCCCAACAATAGCCTTGATTATCACCTTTATGGTATGATTTTGAACCACATTTATCCATATTTTGCTTCTTATATATCATATCATATATGTAGTCACTTTAATCTGCATATGTTAATCATAAGTTGTGGTTTATTTTGCAGGAAGTGATGCCCCAGTTATGAATTGCTCAACAAGGTTAAACATTGCGTTGGGAGCAGCTAAAGGTTTTGCTTATCTTCACGAAGATTGTAAGCCCCCCTCCTCACTTCTATATATGTATATATAGGGGCACGTTCAATTCAAAACCAATATTATGTTGAGAATCGCGAGAACCATAAGAACGGCATAGCACGTGTACATAGTGTTTCAACAAAAGGGTAAATTTGAAAAAAAAAATGGTTCATTTCTCGCCTACTTTTTTTTAAAGTATAACAATGTGCGCATGTAGATGTGACACACGTGCATTTAGTGTATATGCACATGTGCATGTAGACAAAATGCTATCAGTACCTTATTTTTAAAATAAATCTCAAACATATTGAAATCCACATTCACTTTAGTCAATTTATATAATAAACAGTGCAAGAGCTAAGACATCGCGGGGTTCTCAACATATTATTGGTTCTGGAATAAACATCCCTCTGTGTATGGGTATGTGTATGTTAAGCGTACTAATGAACTACTATGACATACATGTAGGTCAACCTCGTATCATCCACAGAGACATTAAGGCGGCAAATATATTGATTGATGAACACTATGAAGCTAAGGTACCAATTACTTTTACATGTCACAAAGTAAAAAAAAAATCAATATACACAAAAGAAAGCATACATATCATCTACATGAAATCAAAGGTGCTAAGGATACTCATTCATGAACTAGGTAGCAGATTTTGGACTAGCAAAGCTTTCAACAGACACCAACACTCATGTATCAACACGCGTTATGGGAACATTTGGGTAAATTTAATTATTATCATCATTTCTTCAAACATGTATTTTTATGTTTCATGCTAACAAAGAAAATGAATAACGGATCGATATGTAAATGAAGGTACCTGGCTCCCGAATATGCATCCACGGGTAAGCTTACAGAGAAGTCAGATGTCTTTTCCTTTGGGATTCTACTCTTGGAACTGATTACAGGTAGACGACCCGGGGAGTCAAATACTGACGATGACAGCTTAATCGACTGGGTAAGAATTCACATAACACCACAATTTTTACTTTCTTAACTCCATATCCATTAACATGTTCTTGTTCATATTTATGTGGTTCAGACTAGGCCTATACTAATACAAGCAGTAGAGGGCGGAAGCTATGAACAGTTAGTGGATAAACGTTTAGAGAATAACTATAAACACGAGGAGATGTATCGAATGGTGGTATGTGCATCAGCTTGTCTTACACACTCTGCAAGAAGACGGCCTAAAATGAGTCAGGTATGTTACATGTTTACTGTTTTACAGATATTATGATTTAATTTGACACGTTTCCTTTTAGGCCAATATTTTGCATTTGAAATAAAAGAAACAAGTGTTGTGTAACACATGAACGAATTAATCACCAACTGACCAACAGGTTGTGCGCGCATTGGAAGGTGAGGGTACATTGGATGATCTAAACGGGGGAGGCGCGAGTGGCATGTCAAGTGCAGGGGGCTCAGAAGTTGACTTGCATAACAAATACACCAAGGCAACCACATCAAGCCAAGAATTTTCAAGTGGTGAGTCGGGTGGCAGCAGATCAAGCGAGGGGCGCCAGATTAATCAGAAAACGTAATCAACCAAAACAGATAAAAGGAGGAATACGCGAAAAACTTACAAGGATAAAATGGAGAGTGCCATATTGAGCATTGCTACAGAAACAAACAACTTATGCAGTGTGCAGGAATGTTGTTGTGAGAGTTGGCTTGAATTTCTTTCCGGCATTTGATCAAACAGGTGGTGGGCGTTGCCTATCTGTTAGATTATTTGAATAGTTTGCTTTGAAGTTTAGATCAATCAGATTGCACAGTCACTTATTGGATTTGTAGAATTTTTGAAGCACGTGTATATATGCTTAAGGATTAAATTCATATTTTACATTTTCGTGTTGTCTGATGAATCTTCCCTCTACTGTTTTTTAAACAGACAAAAAAAACCATATTCAATCTCCCTTTGAGGTTGAGGGTTCGAGTTCTGCGGTGAACAATGGTGTAGAATTAAGAGTATATTAGATTGCCGTTTAAAAAAAATTAAAATATTTTCTCTATATCACCTTTTATGCATCGTCAAAACGAACGTTTCATCGGCAAAATTCAGTAGACACACTAACAAGACTCGCGTATTGCGTATGGCCCTTAATATTCGCGTAACTGGTACTAGTATTGTTATCTAATGCATAAAGTTTAGACGCACAACACAAAAACAGATCAATATGCAAATTATTTAACTATTATATTTAATAGAAATACAATTGTTCTATATATTCACTTTCTATTATGTTATAGTTTTAACATGAAATCTACTAATGACTTAATGATCTAGTGGTATGGTATTTGTCTCTTATAAAAGTGGTGTGAGTTTACATCCTTACAGAGTTACAGATTTATGCGTAAAGAATTGTTGTTCAAAAAAAAAATTCATATAAATTTCGTATTTTATCACCAATAATTATAATTAGAATGTACGAAGCTCCCGTGCCACGGCAGCGGTGTTCAAATTTGTAAGGCTAGGTTTCGATAACTTGTACATTATTATTCACCCCGCGAAAAAAATTAACGTCGGAATGTTGTTAAAAATAAGCACATCGCAACAAGCCTGGACTGGGCCTCCATCCCTAGAGGAAACGTATGAGGCGGAAGCTCCACGTACGGTTTTGAAACCGAGCCTTTCCAGCAATGGGGCCTAGGGACCGATATGATGATGATTGGTTTAGGTAGATGGCCGGCCTACTACGGGCACCTGTAGGGATTAGTGTGTGAGACCGCGATCCACAAACTGACGCATAAGGCTCGCCCTTTACTTGGGAATAGAGAGGGGAAACATAGCATGTCACAAGAGCAAGGTGAGGTTTGAAACTCTATTGTGACAGATTTAAGATTGAAGATAACTGTCAATGCAACTATTAATGTGATTATTCCAAGTAGAGGTGGGCATTATAACCGGATCCGGATCCGATGGATTATCTGAAATCGGTTTTTTTTTAACCGGATTTTTTTGAACCGGATCGGATATTTTTGGAACCGCCGGATCTGGAACCGGTTATATGGTTTTCCAAGGGACCGGATAAAAACCGGACAAAATCGGACAAATTTGAAACCGGACAAAAATCGGAAACAAAAAATCCGGACAAAATCGGATAAAACCGGATAAAAGGTTCCAATAGGTTCCAAACCTCACACCCCAAAACCAGATCCGATCCGGAACCGGTTCCACCGGATCCGGTCCTTGACCAACGTTGACTTGTCCGATCCAGATCCGATCCGGATCCGGTTCCAAAAAAAATCCGATTTGTGCACCTCTAATTCCAAGTATACTGAGTATCATTCATGTAAGTATCGTGTTGGGAATTCTTCCTCTTCGATCCATTATTCAGATAACTAGGATTCTGATAAAAAGAACTTTTTAGTTCACTACAAAAATAATAATCAAAATAGATTTTCAATATCAAAATATATAGAATAAATGTCCCCATTACTATCTTTAATTAAAATATCCATAATTTTATAAAACATCGTATTTTAAATATTTCATGAGGAAATAAATGTAAAAGAAAACTTTTAATAACAATAATAAAATTTAAGACAATATACTCGCTTCTAAAATAACGAAATTTGTGTTCTTAAAATATATTTATATAATTAGAAGAACTTAACTGAAGTCTAGATGATTATAGAAGCATAAAACTCTTAAAAATTGACTACCACTCTCGATAAAACCTAATAATATACACAAACCGAAAACCAAACATTCAAACCGGTTCTTCACTCGATTTCACACGAAAACTAACCCAGAACTGCTTAACACAAACCAAATTATCAGAATAACAAACTGATTAGGCGGTTATTAGATTGACTAAATGACTATCATGTAATCCCACCGTCCAATTTCACCACCATACCAGCTTTTTACTTGATACCATTTTAGTATTATAACTTGAGAAACCATCTATGCCAACCACTCCAAAATTTACAAAGACACCAATAGATTCTTCAAGATATATTACATACCCAAAAAAGCAGTTGTATATACAAGACACAAAGTTCCAAACCCCGAGTTAAGCTAAGCTAAGCTTAAACTTCATGAGAACAAACATACTAAACTAGTCACGATAACGCTCAAGAAAGTTGGTAGTGATCACCTTGTAACTGTCGGTTTGCACGGCGGAACCAGGTGGTGAATGCTAAGACCAGATGAGGGCAGTCCTCCACATTTCTAGTCGAGAAACTCAAACATTGCTGCAATAATTCTTGGGCTTCAGACATGGGTAGTGTTGATATGATTTTTAAGAATGTTTCTTCTAGTTCTAGGTAGAGTGATTTATGATTTGTCAGCATTGGTGTCATATTGTCTTTGCATACAATCAACACCGGCAGCCAATCTTTCACCAGCTTCATTCTAACCTGCACACAACGGTAACGAAATAATCCATACGTGATACTAGTTATTTCATGTCCTCAAGGATAACACTTCCCATTCCACAATGGAAAGTTTGAACAAGAATAGAACATTAGTTTTTCTATTCGTCCTTTCATGAAGGTTAGTTAATCGTGTTTTCATTGTGGCAAATTAAAAGGATTACTGTAGGATTTCAAATTGTTGTGAATTCTTGACATCTTGGATCTCACCCGTCTAGTTACAGTTCAGTTTTTAACAAATACAAGAACTGGAAAATAGCTTGTAACTAGAAAAGAAAGCAACTAATCTATATCTTCTTGTTATTTGGTATGACAATATCATAGTGTCGTATTTCTATATTGGCAGAAATCTTCAAGCAGGTGGCGGAGTGGTAGGCCTAATTCCCTCCCCTTCCCTCTAACAGAAGTCTAAAATTTGAATCTAGCTTCCACTGGTTTCTGCCTTTAACCCCTTAAAGATCGTCTGCCTAGTGCAAGCTACGTTTTACTTGATCCCATTGGTTAGCAGGGTATTGGTAAGTTTTCCGATGATGGGTTCTCACGATTATCAAGAAAAAGAAAACACAATGGCAGAAGTGATCTCCCATAAAAGCAACCGGGTAGATGAAATTTTGCTATGCTCTAGAAAAGAGAAATATCAATAACCAAACTACGGCTTACTACAACTAAACAAACACAAGTCTTAGGTGTTGAAACAAGACCAGCTAGCATAACATGGATATTGAATCCATTTCTCAACTCATGACTTGCTCAATAATGAGTGTAAAAGTTGAAGTAGTATCATTTTTCCCTAAAAGAATGGTAATAATACTATAACTGAGATGAGATTAAATCAGACATGAACAGACCTCAACTTGATCATAATCAGAAACTAGGAGTGCTAATTGCAAGATAATTAACACGTAGATGATTATTAAACTCTACTAAGATATACAAAATCTATAAGATTATAAACAACCATGAAATAAATAGAAACATAGGACCAATATGCAAGAACAGGCAAACCTGTCTAGAAGCTAAAATAACCCCAGCAGCAACTGCATTAGCAAGCTTGCAGGTACACCTCAGAACCACAGAAGGAAGACCCGGAACAATATTCCTCCACGCATCATCCCTAAACGCCCTCTGCAAATTCGCGGTAAACAAAGCCTGCTCACTCCACTCCTTCACAGCCGTATCTGCTGCTCTTAACTCAATCATCCGCTCAATCAGCCACAACAGATGCCTCCCATTCGTCATCGCAGTATGCAAATTCAACCTCTGAATCGCTTCCGCCTCGTTATGCCCCCCACGGAAGTCCGGACTAGAGTACTCCTCCAACGACTCCCTCACCACTTTCAAACTAGTCTCAAACGACTTATCCAACACTCTCCTCGCAGACTCCCTAGACGAGAAGTCCCTCAACAGCTTTGCCACAAAAGCCTTCGCAAACGCCATGTTCGGATGGTTATGAATCGCTGTCAGTATCAATCCGTGAAGCATTTCCTCCGATAAGTCCGATTTTGGAGGCGAAACCCTAGCTAACAGTTCTGAAGACTCCTCCTCGCGTAACAGAGGAATCAAACTCAACACGGATCTCTCTTCCTCCTCCGTCCACGGCACCGCTTCTAGGTACCGAACGCAGGCCGTTACACAATCCTCAAACAATAATTCCAAAGCTACCGGAAGCAATTCGAGCGCTGTAGATGCCGTATCTATAGCGCTCGATATTTCATTGTTATATAGAAGTTGAAGAACCGTTACATGATTGTTAATCGATCCCGCCGATGACGGAACGGCCAAATTAAACCGGTAATAATCGATTTCCGTCGAGTCTTTCTTCCATCGATCGGATAAAAGCGCGGAAAAGTACTTAGATCGCCGGATAACGGTAGAGTGGAGATAGATCTGGAACTCCGATGAGGAATCGACGGCCAATTGCGTTTCCGAATCGTCGGAATCGAAGGGGGAGGACTGATCGAGATACAGGCGTAGGATGACGTCAGCGGTGGTTGGATCGTTGAAGCCGTTGGAGACGGACGGTGCGAGAGGGGGGAGAGAATGACGCGAATTAGATCGGCGGATGGATGATGATGACTGTAACGGTTTGTGCGACACTTCAGTTAGGGTTCCTTCAGGGCGAGAGGAATCGATTAGCGCGGCAGTGGATGAGATACGGCTGTTGCTTCCGACGCGGTGCCTCTTCTTCGTACCGCCGTTGCCGCCGATCATCGTGTACGATGGGATTGTGAAATGAACAGTCAACCGGAAATCGCTGTAGACGAATGGTTAAAGGTTTTTAGTTTTCGTTATTGATGGATAAAATCATAAAAAGGTTTAATTAGCATATGAGCCGTGTAATGGCTTTGATGTATTATTAAATATTAACCATTGGATACGGAGGAAGGTCCTGGAGTTGTGTACGTGGCATTCAATGGTTGGGGGATATTGAAGTCCACATTATAAGTCTGATGAAGGCGATCCAGTGACCGATTTTTAATTTGAGTGGATAAGATGACGCAATGTTTAGCATACACCTGTAATATTTGATGGAATTCTGTAATATTTGGAGTCTTTTTCACAAATAAATATGGATAATTATAACTAAATAATTAAATAAGACGTGGCTTAACCATTTTAAAGTTTAGAGTAAACTTCGGTTTTAGTCCTGTGGTTTGGACCAATTCTCGCTTTTAGTCCAATAGATTAAAAATCACGATTTACATCCAATAGTTTCATCATTTGTCTCAGTTTTAACCAATCCACTAACCTCCATCAATTTATTCTGTAAAGTTAAGATGAAAAGACAAAAATACCCTTAACAATAAAAAAACAAATAAAATGTAAATTACATAAAAATAAACAAAAGCATATATTAAAAAACCTCCTCTCTCCTAACCTAATTTACTTTCTTCTTCCCTACCACCACATCTTTTCCCCACCACCGGTCACCAGCGGCAATTACCACCACCACCGGCGGCGACCACCACCACCACCTGCTGCGGCGACCACCACCACCACCAGCCCTAAAGGTGCCTAAAACTTGCTACTGAAAATTTGTAGCCAGTTGGCTTTTAGAAAACAAAAAAATAAAGCATTTTATCCCATTAAGTAAGGTGTGAGTGTGAGGTTAGTGGGCTACCACCATTAGTTATCCCATCATCCTTAAACCCTCAATCCCTAACGCCGCCGTATCACAATTCCAAACGCTGTGGGGTCAACACCTCCACAAAACCGTCGCATCCGGCATCCGTAGCTTCACTCTTCTTTAATCATATCGCAGATGGATGAGGGCTCAAATCACTCGTAATTTAAGCTTAGCGTTGGATTATCACAGAGCCGTCGATTGTTCGTTTTCATCACTTCAGTCCCTTCCGGCGGCGGCGGATTATTCTCTCGTTAAATTTGGTAGGAAGAATCATCTATTCGGCCGATCAAATCAATCGACTATTGCTTCAGTGCGAGATTCGTCCCACGTAAAAACTGCATTTGGTATCTCAGATTTTGATTTTCCCACACTTTTGGATCAAATTGAACCCTTTCAAGCCATACCTTTGCTTGTAATCGGAAAGGTGGTTGCAGGGATTTACGTTGTGTTCCCGAGTCTCATTTAAGGAGGGAAAAGAAAGGAAAGGGAAATTAACCTTTGTTCCCGAGTTTTTTTGAAGGGGGAAAAAGAAAGGAAATGGGGGGAAGAGTGTTCCCTAGTTTTTTTTAAGGAGGGAAATAAAGGAAAAACAAGGCTTATTTTTATCCTTCCAATTTGCAAAGATTTGGAGAGAAAGGAAAAAGAGGGAAAAGAAAAGAAAGGAAAGTAATCCTTTCTTTTCTTTTCTTCCTTTCTTTTCTTTTCTCCCCCTTAGTAAACTTGGGAACACAGCGTTAGGTAGAGGTGGGCAAAAAAACCGGTTTCAAACCGGGTCCCCGGAACCCGACCCGAACCGGGTTCACAACCAAACCGGTTTCACCCAACCCGATCCGAAACCCGATCCAAACCGTAGGTGTTTTACCAGTTTTTTAAAAAATTTTGGATACCGGTTCTTAACCCGACCCGGTCCGGTTTCACCCTCAAACCGGTTTTCGGGCCCGAACCGGTTCTCAAACCGGTTCCGAACCGGTTCGAACCGTTGGAATTTTCGATTTTAACGGCTTTATAGCCGTTCCAACGGCTATTTGACCGTTTTTTTTGGTTTTTTTTTGTATTTTGGAGCCCATATAACTTGTATAAATAGGTGTGGGTTGTATTGGTTCAACCACACAATTCCAAAACGCTCTCATTTCTAAAAAACGCTCTTATTTCTTAAAATCGCTCACGCTCGAAAGTCGAAACTCTCAAAATGGCAAACGAATCTCAACAATCTAATATTCTTGGTGCTTCTCAAAGTGTTAGTGCTCCCACGGTTGTGCGGGTTATTCCTACAACAAGGAATCCCAATGTTTGGCAACATTTCGATTTATGCGAAATGTCGAATGGTGGTCATAAGGCTCGATGCAAGTTGTGCGGGCATTTTTTTGGAAAAGACGCAAACACAACTTTGAAGAATCACATTGAAAAAAATTATTGTTCGGTTAAAAAGTCTCAAGCTTCGCAAGGTCAAACAAGTATGACATACGAAGGTAATATTTTTGCGTATAATGTTGACTTGGTTCGGGAGAGGATGGCGCATTTTGTGATTCAAGAGAGTCTACCTTTCAAACACTTTGACAACGAGCGTTTGACTCGGCTTATTCAACAAACGCTCCAACCTCGCTACACTCATGTAAGTCGTGCTACTCTTAGACGAGATTGAATAAATATGTGGAAAAAAGCTAAAGTAGAAATAATAAATGAATTTGAAAATTTAAAAACCGGTATTAGTTTAACTTGTGATGTTTGGTCGGCTCCCCACAATTTGCCGGATTCTTACATTTGTGTTACCGCTCATTGGATAAATCCGGAAAGTTGGCAAATGATGAAACGTACTATTGCGTTCGATATTTTTGCATACCCCCACACGGGTGACAATTTATTTTATATTTTAGACAAAGTTATAAGAACTTTTAAAATAGAAACTAAAGTTTTTTCAATATCGTTTGATAACGCCTCGAATAATACCGTCGCGGTAAACCAACTTATTTTAAAATATAACCCGATTTGTAATGGTATTTTTTTCCATAGCCGATGTGTTGCACATATTATTAATTTAGTTGTGCAAGATGGTCTTAAACACATTGACGATGTTAGAAATCAATTTAAACAAATGTTGCGTGACATTTTTCATACAAGTCAAAGAAGATATCATCGATATATAAAATTTTGTAAAGACGGGCAAACCGAATGTTTAGGTCCAAATTGGGACGTTTCAACACGTTGGAACTCAACGTGTAACATGTTCGAAAAAGCCATTCAACAAAAACGAAGTTTGCAAATGTTTCATTCCCAACTAGCAAGGCAAAATAAAGTAACAAAACTTCCGACATCGGGTTGGGGTATCATTGAAGGTGTAGCCGATATGCTCCATATTTTTAAAACCGCTACAACCTATTTATCGGGAGTTTACTATCCCACAAGTCCTTTGGTTTTAAATCAACTTTTTTTAATGGTCGAAAAATTAAACGAATATTCCATGCGAGGCGGCATATTTAAAGAAATGATACCGCCAATGAAAGAGAAATTTAAAAAATATTTTAAAGAAATGCCTCCGATTATTACTTGAGCCGCCGCCTTAAACCCGTGCTTAAATGTTTCGGGTGTTGAAACTTTAATTGAAAAAATAATTTACGGTTTGGATTTATACGAAGAAGAGGTATTTTTAACGGATAGAGCAAAAACTATTTTTACACAAAATTTGTCTACTTTATTTACTGTTTATGTTGAAAAATATGGTACAACATCTACCGTTCATGAGCAATTTAGAAACGCTCCATCAAGTGCAAGTACTAGTCGGAGTTCAATGTTAAACTTATTTAATACTATACTTAATGAAAATAGTAAACGTCAACGGGGTAATACCCCAAGTAGCGAATTAGGTAGATATATCGGTTCGGATTTTTTAACCGGTATGAATGCTCATGATTTTGAGACATTTGATATCTTGGCTTGGTGGAAAGGGAAGGAAAACCAATTTCCCGTCCTATCCGCTATGGCCCGTGATCTACTAACCGTCCAAGCTTCTACGGTAGCTTCGGAATCTGCTTTTTCTGTTAGTGGCAGGGTTGTTTCTTTACGAAGAACAAGACTAACTCCGCCATCGGTGGAAACGTGCATTTGCTTAAAAGATTACTTGGACGCGGCGGAAAGAATACAACATATATCTTCCCTTGAAGGCGAACTCGAAGTCGAGGGAGAGATATACGAGGACGAGGTGGAAGGAGGATTGATTGAAGCAATCGGCGAAGACCTCCTACGAGGGAGTTCGGGATCTGACTAGTACCGACTACCCGGATTTTCAATATATCCACGAAGAAGACTTTTATATTTAATGTATTTTTAATTTGTAAACTTTTAATTATTTGTTTTGTAATTTCTAAACTCTATCTTGTATGTTTTGTAATTTTTAAGTTAATTTAATATCTTTAACGGTTAATTTTTTTAAAAATTAACAGTTTTTTTTTTTTAAAATCCGGGTAAACCGGTTTTGGACCCGAACCGGTTTAGTAGCCAACCCGGTCCGATCCGGTTTGGTAGGGTTGGGTTCGATGATCCTGGAACCCGGTTCGTGACCCGAACCGGTTTGTACGTCGACCCGGTCCAACCGGGTTTTGCTCAACCCGAACCGGTTTCATTAAAAAACCCGATTTGTACACCTCTAGCGTTAGGGCTGTTAACATTTTAGTGGGGGATTGCAGTGGAGGAGATGAACGAAGAACGTGGTGAACGAAATATGAACGACGGTAGAGAGAGAGAGAACGACGATGGAGGTGGCGGTGGCGGTCTGGCCCGACGAAGGTGGTGTTCAGTGGTGGTGGTCTGGCAGGTGACCGACGGAGGCTAGCGGTAGATCTAGGGTTAGAGAGAGAGAACGACGATGGTGATGGTGGCGACGGTGTGGTTGTAAAGATCGTGGCAGTGGTGTGGTGTGGGGTAGTGGTGGGGGTGGCAGTGGTGGGGGGTGGCGATGGTGTGGGGGTGCTGGAGCCTGGAGCTGATCCTTCAACTTATAAAATGAGTATATAATTTGTTTTATTGTATTATTTTAGTTATTTTAAATAAATTACACAAATGATCCTTCAACTATTAAACTTGTTAATAAGTTACATAATTAGTTTAAGGGTATTTTCGTCTTTTCACCTTAATTTAACAGAATAAATGGATGGAGGTTAGTGGATTGGTTAAAACTGAGACAAATGGTGAAACTATTGGATGTAAATCATGATTTTTAAACTATTAGACTAAAAGCGAGATTTGGCCCAAACTACAGGGACTAAAACCGGAGTTTACTCTAAAGTTTAAAATACATTAGAAAATTGAAGTCTTTTTCTAAGCTAAATATAAAATAATTATAACTAAATGAGTAAATAGAAAAGCATTAATATGAAGAACAAACTATATAAAAAAATGAAGCATTAATATAAGAAATTTAGACAACTAATTGTGAGAGAGATGAACAGTATTGTGCGGCCCAATCACGACCTGTCACGTGACCGGTCCTGATTTGCTATTTTTTTCATATTTTCCTGAACGGGATACTAAACACATATAAGAGTGTTGGCTTGGTGGTTCAGCCCTCGTGCGCCTATACACTTGCACCCTACCCCACGCGTGTTCTAGACTGTTCCCCTTGAATATATGATTATATTTAATAGTTATTAATGAATATTTAAAAACTATGAAAACAATATTTTTGAGATAAGACACGATTGAAATTCGCCGTTCAAACCTTGTCCACGGCAAAAAAAATCGCCGTTCAAAAAAAATATATGTTTGAAAATGAAAAAAAGATAGTTATAATTCATAAATCTCCAAAGACTTCTTTGTATACAATATTTGATGTTCTATTGGTAAGTTTATCATTTTTATCTAAAATTAATAGTTTCAAACATTCTCTACTTTTAACTCTGTATAATGCAACATACAGCTAACCATGTGTGAAAACTGGTTGTCTTAAAAACAAACTGTAACACCCAAAATTTTTCAACTTTATTTACATTTAAAACACACGCGCAAAATGTTCCCATTTAAAATTTTTCAACATAGACATGGCACGTCAATACCAAAGTGTTGACACCAAGTTAGTTATTTATGTTTACATCAAAACACTAGTTAAGACACTCCAAATGAGGTTTAATCACCACAAAAGAAGGATAAGTTCAATCTTCAACGAGAGATCCAATTTGAGCATCTTGAGGACCCTAGTTTAAACCAGAGTTGCACCTGCATCACAACACCCCAAATATCAAGTTAGTAATAGTATAAACATTCCTTAAGACCCCCCAAGGACTTAACCCAAGAAATACAAAAAAAAAACACCAAGGTGGGCATAAGGCAGGGAGTAGGTCAGAACCCCAGGGTATAGGCTACACCAGGCCTGGCGTAGCTTACGCCCCTAGCATAAATCTGGCTTTTGTTGATTTCCAGCCTTTCCAACGTCAAACACCCGATTATTACAAGATTTCCTGCATAATGTAACATACATCAAGTATGTAACATCCTATACTTACTCCTCCATTCAAAATATAACCCCAAAAGCAAACACATAACAATATGTGAGACTTAAGTCTCGTTTATCACCCATGAAGTTTACACTTCAAGAACACCCATGAAGTCTAAGACTTCAAGTCACCAATCTACACACCATTGTTTGCAAACAAGCACACACAATTGAAAAACATCAAAACACCTGAACACATAATCAATTATCTTAATTATGTGAAAGAATAAATGCAAACACCAAAACTCCCAAACATATAATCATAAAATCCAATTATGTGTAAGAACAAATATGAAAACACCAAAACTGCTAAGCACAAAATCATACATAACATTTATGTGAAAGAACAAAATTTACCAATTACTAAGTAAGTGTGAAACACTTACCTTTTTGCCTTAGATGATCCTAGTTATCCTTCAACCTTTGACATTTGATTACCTAAACAATTACACCCTTGTTTAGTAATCTATAAATCCCAATTACACACCATTTGGGACTTAACCCAATGGTTATGTCTCCCCACCTAAGTTGGTCAATTCCACCTTAACCAAACCCCAAGGTTCCTTAGACACCATTGTAATTAATTACCATACATGGTTTACAAACCATTAACACAACACATAACCACCTAATGGATCATCCAATTTTTCCCCAAGTTGTTAGATCATTAGAACATAATTCTCAAATGGTTATTTGCATATTAAGCCTATGTAATTTCTCCCAATTCACCATTCCACCCAAATAACCACTTGACATCTTAAGGTTTAATCCATATTTCACCCCAAATCCCCAAATTCTTAATTAACCAAATTGTTTAAGGATTTCATTTGGTTTTGTGTTTATGAACATCATAAACACTTGAAAATCCTTAACATTCCATTTTAACATCTAAAATAAAAAAACCCAATTGGATGTTAAATTCATGTCAATCCATAACCTTTATCTTCAGAAAAGCTAGGTTATTACTTCTAATCAAGAATCACCCTCCAAAAACCCACCCAATTTCCATAAACTAGGGTTTCTCACCCAACACCCACGAAGAACACATTCAATAGAGGTTTTAGAGAAGAAATGATGCTTACATGATGATTAGAAGCAGATGAACACTCAAATACCAAAGGATTTCACACATAAAATCTCCAATTCTTGATTTTGGCCCTCTACTATTTTTTCTTTCTGGTTGTTCAAGCACACATATGTGTGTGTTTGTGTGACCCTCTCTCCTAAAAAAATCAGATTGTAAAAATCTACAATTTGCCCTCTAGACTTCCATAATTACCTCCTTTTTACCAAAGGTCTTGAATGCACACTTACAAGTAAAACCTCCAATGTTATCTTATCCAACCTTAATCCCCGGCAATACTATTTCAGCATATAGTATTATAATTTTGAATATTGGTTCGTTACAAATCATCCTCCCTAATTTAGAAACCTGCCATCACATAAACAACTTAGGGTAGTAATTCAACATTCCCTCTTTATTTCCCAAGCCATTTTCTGCCCCTCGTTGTGCTCCCAACAAACCAACCCGTGGTTTATCTCCTCATTACACATTTGACTCACCCCACTAACCACGATAGTCACCGGTTCCTCTACACGGATAAACTATTAATAACATCCATATCATCATGAGAAACAAAAGTAGCCTCCCCCGCCAAACATCTCCATGAAAGGACACATTAATTATGTTGCGGAGTTTACTTGATTCCTCCGGTAACTCCAAACGGCAAACCATTTATCAATACAATCCAGTAGGGGTAACCCCTGTACTGAAACGGAAAGGAAAGGAAAGAAATGGATAGAATTGAAAGGGAAGGGATAAACTCCCCAACATAAGGGGCGTTGAACTCGGAGATATGTGAGCATGAGCCTGCAACTCATTTAATGGCATAGGACAATCAACATTAAATGAGTTGAAAGAGTATCTTAGTGAAAGATCAAGAGCTCCAACAAACATTGATGGGATAGAAAGGGAGATACCTTTCCCCACAGGTTAAACCCCGTTGGCCTGCAAATAAGAAGGCACCGTTAACAGAGGTGATTGAAGCATAGTACAAGCATTAAATGCTTCTCGAAGAAGCCGTCTCCACAAGGGATAGAACGAGGGAACCTTTTTATAAAAAAGGGCTACCATAACACAGAACAAGGTAAGTTAGAAACCCTCATTCGGACCTTGCAAAAAGATATACTTTTCCTTCCTGCTATTTTATTCCTTCACATAATATATTCTTTAATTCTTATTCTTACACCTGAGGTTGGTCGCGGAGACACCCCCGGGGTCCCTCGTGACGAGGCTAACAATGTTCTGTATTGTAGGATCTAAGCCCAACATTAAAACAAGGAACAAACTCAGTTCGTCACCCTGCAGTATGGATTTGGGAAGCTACAAACTGTTATGTGCCACAACCTCATTGTCCGGTCATTGCCTAGTGGACACATTCTCACATATATGCATGCAAGCACTTTGTTATTTTATGTTTTAGTATCATATTTTACTATTATTGTCACATGTTTTTATTTACTTTAATTAAGGGTGTGAGTGGGTGGTTGTTACCCATGATCAACCATGCATGCGGGTAGTGGTAGAAGTTAGTTATAGGGTTAATTGTAATCTTTATTTAAGGAACTCTTGCTTTTAGAAAAAGATTAAGCAGAAAATGAATTAATCAAACTCTTATCTTCTCACTATTTTTCTCTGAATTTCCCTCTATTTTCTTGGATTCTAAGCACGTCACAAATCCAAAAATTGAACTCCCCAACAAAATAGGGACTTAGCTTCTCACGCTTCTGAAACAGAATCCTTAAATAAGAAACCTTTATGGTTTTGAATTACATAAATTAAGGGGTGCGTATGTGTGTTTTTTACCCACCAACCAAACCATAACGGAAGATGTCTGTTACGGTTGTTTCAATTAAATTCAATATGGTAAAAACTCTATATAAATAATACTAGTTTTTTTTAAATAATAATAATAATAATAATAGTAGTTATTTTATTAAAAGTCTTGCACATGGTTATATACATTTATGTTACAGTCTATTATCAATATCATAATTCATAACAATGATTACGACTCTAAACCAAACGTCGCAATAGATATCATTAATAGTGATGAAACAATAAATTGCCTGTAAAGTAAAATAAAAACATATATGCTGCTATTATGTGTTTACTTGGTAGATACAATACATCTTTAAGTAAGTATTGTATTTATAAAGGATTAGATGTTAACACACCAACAATCCATTGTCGTCCAGCGGTTAGGATATCTGGCTTTCACCCAGGAGACCCGGGTTCGATTCCCGGCAATGGAACCTTTTTTTCAGTCTTATTTTTATAAAAAATATATTACAATTAACATGTGATCCAATACAAGTTATTCAATTAGACATTTAGACCATTTGTATTATTTTGATAATCCGCATAGGACCAACATAAAACAGACTTCCATCCCGAACCCTTATTCCTATAAACCTTTCGAAGATAAAAATAAAACACAGAGGGTGACCGAAGACGGAGACCGAAACAACTAAGAACCACGTCGGATCATAGTTATTTACACGAAGACGACATCGACCCTGTTAGTAACTAACCTATAACTACAAGACGAGTGGCTCCAAAACTCCTCTCAAAACCTTGTAACATTTGTGCGTGCACGCAATTCTGTTGTTTAGGGGTAGACTTGTAAAAGCCCAGATCAGAGAAGCTGCCTTGTGAAGTTTCTAGTTGTACGATGGTAGGTTCGGGCTAGCAACCCGACACCAATCCCGACCCCGAGACAAACACTTAAACCAATCCCGACTCCCACTCTTACACCGGCATTGAACCATGATAATTCTCCGTCTTCATTTTCATAATATTCCACCCTTGAGTAAAGACTAGGGTGCTGCTCGTGTTCCGGCTTGTAGGTCGGGTAGTCTCGGTCCTTCAAGGTCATCAAGCAAAATGACATAAATAAACATGTAATGCGTTAACAAGAAAGAGGTAAGCTAACCCAAAATTGTATTTCAAGTGGGGTGTTATATAAACTGTTGAAATCTACAAAACCCCCGGTTTGAGGTTTATATGGTTCAATATGGACGGTTTTGTTCACTGTTCACGGTTTAAAACGTCAAACCGAACGTTAACCTGTATTATCTATTTTTATTTTTTCACTTTTAGAATATGAAATCATGCGTATTTATAAAAGTCATAAAGTATCTTTATCATATGTAAAAAATTCAATACAATTAACTAATGATTTTAAACTGGAAAAAAACAACTGTCCGGACTATTAATTTATCGCTTATCGTCATTTAAAACCGTAGTTAACGGTTTGATCCAAAATTTTCATAAAAAATAATTAAACCGGCCGTCAGCAAATGATTTTAACCTATTAAGTCATTATATCAAAAAACTTTGGATATTATTCTAGTAATATATTTTGTATTTTACCACCTCAACTATTAATTTATAAATACAAAAAAAAAATTCAGTATATAACATTTCGACCGGAACTAAAAAATTTAACATATTTAACCCAAACCCACTTAGAGCTGAGAGCATTTATAATAGGAGGGCTAAAAACGTCGGCCACGTCACCCCTAGCTAGCCAAAAATGGCTCCAAAACGTCCAAAAAACGCACCCTCTCCTCTCACTCTCACTCTCACTCTCACATGACCTGTTTTTGAACGTTTTTCAAAAAAAAAAACACTCATCTTCCCTCTCTTCCACGTAAGCTAAAAACACCCAAAAACGCCCTAATTACGGATGCTATCAGGTCCGTTAACCTGTTAACCCACTTCAACAACAAATGGAACAAGATGTGCATTATTGAAGTGTGGTCAGTGACTTAGAAACAAGTGCCAGCAGCCATGCTGGTCCGGACCCTCATCAGGATAAGGTTACAGACCATTGTTAAATGGGAAGCACTTGTCTTTACTCCCAAAAGGCAAAACAATTTTTATGGTATAAAAATATCCTTTTTCTTCTTAGTCCGGGTCCATATCACACGCTACATTTCACTAGTATTATAAACTTTTCGTTCGTCTTAAATTACGAGACCCATAGAATATAAAACTTTTATGTCATTTTACAGATTATTCTACGATTTTTGCGATAAATTTATTATTTTTCTTTAAAAAGATTTTTTCTTTTTCTCTTCCGCTTAAAATAAAACGGGTTGAAAATCATTTTAATGATGTAAATTGCTTTTAGTTAAAACTCATTACCATTTTAACAATATAAATATACAAACTATTTATAAAAGCAAAAAAAAAAATAGACAAAAAAGAGTATTTTGTTTAATAACATATGCAATGTTTCACCCTATAATAACTAAGTTTTTTCAGTGTTTCAAAAAAATCATTCACGTTTTTTTTTCTAACAACAAAACCACTCAAGTTTCAATAAGCTTCAATATCGTTCCATTATTGTGGAACCTTACATAAATGTTAAAACTTTTTAAAGTTAAGTGAATTAAATGAAACATATATGAAACTTAGTTAATATTTAACAATTATGTTTTTCAAGTTTAGCCTAAGGTAGGAATTAATTGTGAAGAAAAAAATCACTAAGTAATAACCAAATTTCATAATTGTTTCATTTAAGTCAACTTGAAAAAGATAATCACCAAATAGTAATCAGGGTGATGTTCAAATGATAACCAATATTTATATGATAAACGTGATAACCACTCTCAAACATAATGTTACGTATATGTAACAATTATCATTCTGTTAATGTTACATATACGTAAACACTATGTGTCACGTATATGTAACATTATGTGGTACGTATATGTAAGACTCTTTATTTCCGTATTTATGTTCAAGATACTGAAATACTATTTTAACAATTAAAATAAAAAATAATTTATATATTATGTGATTGTTTGAGAGCGGTTATCACAGTTATCACATAAAAAAATGGTTATCATTTGAACCATTCTTATAGTAATCAAGTTTCATATATATTTCATTTAGGTAAATTATTTTTAAAAACCTTAAACATTTAGAAAAAAAAAACATTGACAATGATGGAACAACAAATGAAACTTGAGTAGTATTTATGGGTAAAAAAACGAGTGTCGTTACTACTTACTGAAACAATATTGAGTGACTCAGATATTATTTCATGATTTTATCCCTAAATATATATTTTTTATAAATTATCCCCTTAATCTTACCCATGACATACTTAGAATATCATTAATGAAATCAGATTAAAAACAATAACCAAAAAACTTTAAAACATAACAAGCACATACCTTCAAAACAAGGCTAGATGAACCTTCTTCATTTGCCATTGCTTCATTTTCTGGTATAGCTTCAAGAACTCCCTTCTTCATTTGCTTCTTTCTACAACTAAGATGCAAAGTTTTCGTCAATATTATCGGGTCACCCGCAAAACTACCCGCCGAACAAACCTCGATCGATGGAGGATCCGATTCAAGCCTCATGTTATGCTTTCCTTTCAAGAACCCGTGTCCAGCAACCATATCGGTTTCACATTCCATTCTCCATTTAGAAACATAACCGTTCGACTCACCATGAACTCCATTACTATGACACAAATCAATAACACCGGAAACCAGAAGAACATCCTTATCAAAAACCTCAAACTTCACACTTCCTGTTGTCCTAAGACTATCTGTACTAACAAATGTAACTTCCTCGGATTTCTTGTCCATTCGATCGCGTTTCAAGAGGGTTGTTACGCCGTCTGAGTATATGCTAGTTCTAGCACCATTCACTTCTAGTAAAGTATCGCGGTTAAGTGGCACATGGTTAAGTGTGAGATATTCGGGTATTGATTCATTGTTGATGTCACATTTGCTAATTCTGATGTAGACAACTCTTAAATCGAGCCAAGCTAACGAGTTGTGTCTTGGCCCGTTGTAACCGTTTTCCAAACGACTCTCCATGGTCTTCTCTAGAAGATGAAGCCCCATTCTTGACAGCCTGAATTCACCATTACTTGAGGTGAGTTTGGAAAGGCCATTTCAAATCAGCAAGATCAAGAACCTGCTGTATGCTAAGAAAAATTGAAACTTTAAGCTAGATAGTGGACAAAAAGGCGAATTTGATCGAAAAGATTTGAAACCCGTAAAGAAAAACCGCGAATGGAATGAATCTTGAAGCAAATTCTATGACATTGTTGAAGAAAGGGGGAAGATCTATCTATAGCATGTTAGAAAGAGTGAAGAAGGCAAAAATCAGGAGCAAGAAAAAGAAGACAAAAGTTAAGAGATGGGAATAGGGATGGGAGGCATTTAAAATATATATTGTTTTAAAAGGGTAAAAACTAACATTTTAATTCATGGCATACAATGATACACCCTTCAGTCATTTTCAACTGTCCAACTTATTTATTTATTTTGGTTAATTAATTCATGACATTCATGATATACCGCAAGGGAAGAAAACATCAAGGCCGAACAAAACCAAGCTAACTATGGGTGACAATAACCTTTAAAGGGTGGTGGAGTGGAAACTGGTAAGCACCTGATTTCCCTCTAGCAACCCCTTAAAGGCAACCTGCCCAACGCAAGCTGTGATTTGTCTCCTGTTGGTTAGCAAGGTATCGGCGGGTCACGTGACTTTTCCGGTAACGGGTTCTCATGGTTATACAGAAGAAAAAAAACTAATGGAGACAATAAAAAACAATGAGGACTAGGCCCATAGAAGCAAAATTAAGCTCACTTGTGTAAGTGTATGCCTATGTATATATGTCCTTAGAAGGTGTTTGGCTGGTTATGCAAAATAGCTTATTTCACTTGGTAATAAACTAATAATTACATAAGGGATAAGCAATTCCCAAACACCCTAAGAACTGTTTATACCTACAATGGTTAGACTTCACATCTTGCAAGTCTAATTGAGTTGAGCTTCGATAAACCGAACCTAGCAAACTTACATAAGTCAGTTAGTGTAATTTTTCTAAACTGATTGGTTTTACAATCTTGGCATCTCTAACTAGAGCAATTGTATGGAATAATTTTTTTTTTCTTTTTCTGATTAATTTTTTTTATTTGTGCGTAAAACAGAAACAAACTTACACTTTATTATCAGTAGGCAACTTAGTTACATTTTATTTACCAATTTTAGCAACGAATGACTTGTTCAACCAGTAACATGCTACATTTTTACGGATTTTTCAAAAATTGCTAAGATTACATGTCCTGTGACATCTGATACAACCTTTAGTAATTATTTTTAAATGCAAGTTTAAAAAAAATCATTTATGCAAACTTGTAACTGACTGTTTCACATAACGTAAAATCAGTTAAAATAAGGTTGAGGACTAAGAATGATAACAAATTGTAAGTTTTTTGTTTACATATAATTTAAACTGATTGTTAAAATAGAAAAACAAATGTGTGTGGTTCTAAACTTCTAATTACAACTTTCTTTAGTGGGTTTGCTTCAAGAGTTCAAGTTTGACATAAAATGCCTGATTTTAATGTTATAGGAGAGGTGATTCTCACACGAATAAAACTACTGCACACACGTGAGTAATTGATGTTGTACCTTACGTGTATGAAACAGTTTTATCGCGTTAAAATCACCTCCTAAAACTTTAAAAACAAAGGGTACACAAGTCGAACAACGAACACAACAGACACAATCCGAGTCAAGGGTGTTTGGATCACTTCAAGAATCACCAACCGGTTGATTAAAGTTGATAATACTAATTTCAATTTTGATTATTATGAATCTGAATATTAAAAAAGTTCAAATTTGAACAAAAAGAAGCATACCTTTTATGGAAAAGATCCAAAACCACTTAGCAGCAGCAACTGATAAACAAATCTAAGCTGCAAACCCATGAAAAAAGATTCAATTATTACCCAAAATTCCAAAAATCTTGCACAGTAGGACCATCAACAACAAGCAACTTCAATAATTGACCAATCTTTAAGCTAAAAAAACCCTAAAGAAAAAGCTTCAATTTTTGCTCAAAACCCAACAACCCAGATCAAAATTAGACATTCAATACAATTTTATAGCAAGAAGAATCATACACAAAATCCAGTTCAAAGAGAAGTTCAACCTTTTCTACTCATAATCAAACAAAAGATGAGATTTTTTTGTTTAAATTCTAGAAAAGATCTTAGTTATGAATTATGTAAAAAAAGAATTTAAAGGGGAAGGAAGAAGCCAAAACTAAAAGTGATGCACAAATGTCAAGACCAGAGGCGTACTTAGCCTTTGCTAGGCGGGTCGGCCGACACCGATGACTTTTTTTCTATTTGTTATATATGTGATATAACCTTAACCGACCCTCATGGAATTTTGACACCGACCCCTATAAAATTTTTACCGATCCCCCAAAAGAAATATTTTTTAACACCGACCCTAATAAAATTTAATTTTTAACACCGACTTCCATTTAAACTAATAACTTAATTGGAAATTTGGAATAAACTGGACTAAAAAACTTAGTCATTTAAACATTTAATTAACTCATTACCCATTTAGACAATTAAACCCGTATTTAGTTAACCCATTACCCATTAAAATTTTTAAACTGATAATAAATCTAAGTAGCGACAATCCTGATCCATTAACGTCTCGACATTTCATATTTACGCTTCACGCAATCTGAATAACAACAATTTGCTAATCACGATTCTCGCCATGCCTCTTCACGATTTCAAACCTCTTCGCTAATCACGAATTTACGATTCTTAACGTACTAGTCGATTCACTATTCACAGTCTTGCGTCGTTGCCTTCTCACGATTTCAGGTAACTTTTTTTTTCCTCTAAGTTTTGAATTTTGTTTATCATATTATTTTGTTATAAGCTATGTCATATGTACTATTTGCTAATTGTAATTGGTGATAATGTGTACTAAGTGACCCGACCCGACCTGTCTTGAACCAGACTGAAAAAAATTAATATTTAATGATAGACAACCGACCGTAAAAATTTCCGACCCCTATGGAAAAAAATCCTGGGTCCGCCACTGATCAAGACTGATGTCAAAGTAAAGGACAAATTAATACAAATAGACAAAAACCCTCTGCTCATTCAGCAGGATACAAAGAGCATGGGGTTGATTTTAGTCCCAACAAAAGCCCTCATTGTTGAAATTAAAGAAATTTAATTTAGGGAAGTAAAAAACTCACATAGATTATGATAATGATGGTGATTGAAGTTGTTGTTTGCCTTTGAATCATCAAGAATTGATCAAATTTGTGTTGTGGTGGTGGTCCCTCTCTTGGATTCTAGTATTCCTGCAACTTATCCAAGAAAAGGACAACAGATTGCAATGGCATATTCAAATATTCATTGCATCAATTTCTCTTTATGTTACACGTAGCGCTATGGAATTCTTTATATTTTTTTTCTATTGGCGGACTTAGTTTGGTGTCGGCGCCGTGAAATTTTATTTTTTGTTATATACATGGTATATTTTCGAGCGACTGCCATAAAATTTTAACACCGCCTCTAATAAAATTTTGACACCGATGCTCAAGAAATATTTTTTATGATTATAGATTTTATAAATAAAAACCAATTAAACCAAACCTTTAACCCTATAACAATTGACCCATAGCCCATTAATTATCAAACTCTTAAACCAAACCTTTAATAGTTTAACCCAATAACCTTTAAACAAAATAGGCCCAAATAAAACATAAACCCATAAATAAACTCAATTAGAGGTGGGCATTAGAACCGGATCCGATCCGGTGGATTATATGTATCTGGATTTTTTGGGAACCGGTCCGATTTTTTTGGAACCGCCGGATCTGGGACCGGATATATGGTTTTTCAGGAGACTGGATCCGAACCGGATAAAATCGGATAAATTTGGAACCGGACAAAATCGGACACAAAAAACCGGGAAAAAATCGGGATAAAACCGGATATTTTGTCCGATCCGGTTCCAATAGGTTCCAAATCTCATACCCCAAAACCGGATCCGATCCGGAACCGGTTCCACTAGATCCGGTCCTTGACCACCGTTGACTTATCCGATCCGGATCCGGTTCCAAAAAAAATCCGATTTGTGCATCTTTAAACCCAATACCTATTTAAATATTTTAAACTTAATTAACTATTGAAAAAAGAGTTGATAATTGTATTTGTTATATTGAAAAATAGTTACTTAAAAAATTTCCTATAGATGATATAATGGTTCGATTTCAAAAAATGAAAACCCGTAGAGAACAATTATAGGGATATTGTTTTTTAAGTATGCATTTTTAATGACAAACATCGTATTATTATTATTCATTTATAATTTTGTTAGTTTTCATCGTTTTATTGTGTGACCCGACTCGGGCCGAAAAAATTAATATTAAATTATTAACAATCGACCCTAAAAAATCTCAGACCCCTATAAAAAAAATTTCTGGGTCCGCCACATTCATAGTCGATGTGTTATTATTAGTTTATTACGGACGAACTTTATTTTTCTTATGACTATTACATAATATGTTGTACAGATTATAAAACATATATTTTCATAAAATTTTATTTTTAGTTTCTTTTAAAAATATTAGAATAAATTACGGTTTTGGTTTTACTTAGTGGGGTTTGGTCCAAATACAAATTTTAGTAAATTAATTTTAATTTCACCTTTTTAGTCACCGTGGTATCTAATTTGTCTTAATAATCTACGTGCCCTTAATACTATTTAATTTTTCTGTTAACTTTTTATAAAAAGACTAAAATGTCACTTATAACAAAAAAATCAAAAAATATATATAAGTTCTAACCCCCACCCCCCCCCTCGCCGGCGACCTGCAGATCTCCACCACAGCTCCGATGTCGGCGTGCATCTAGTGTGTGTGAGGTTTCCTTGAACAAGATTCTGCCATGAAACCCTCCACCACAGGTCCGCCACCATATCTACACCGCTGCCTGAAACCCTCCAAACCAAATCACCACCGTCACTCACCTCTCCCTTCTTAACCCTCTACGCCTACCACCAGGGGCGAATCTTTGTTGGGGCCCGGGGCCCATCCCGATTTTTCGCTCACTAGTGTTAATTTATACGTATTCGGTCGATTTTTCGCTCAATAGTGTTAATTTATATGTATTCGGGTGAAAATTTTATAGTTCTGGCACCCCCATGATGGGAAAAAAAATCCCGACCCCCCGGGGGTTTTCTTCAAGCTTCGCCACTGCCTACCACCATCTCTCCCTTGCCATAACCCTCTACGAAGACCACCACAACCCATCACCCACCCCTAATTCCCACCCAAATCCAAATAAGAACCTATAGATCTGTTTGGTGAGCATGTCCAACAAAAAGACACCATCTCAGGCGAACACCAACGTCACTATCTCTGCCGCCTAGAGATCTTACCCTTTTGGGTTTGGGGTTTCTGATCGGGGAGAGGTAGAGAGAGCAGAGTAGGGATAGAGACGAAATCACTTGCTTTTGTTCTTACCGGGTTAGTGTTTTTGTTCATAGATTTGTTGTTAGCTAAGACTGGCTTTGCAGCAAATCACTGGTATTGTTAGCCGACGACCACATTGGCCGGAAATCAGAACCCATATATTTGTTGTTGGTCGGCGACTTGCTTTGACAGGAATAAGGGGTTTGGTCGTGAGGGAGGGTTTGAAGTTTTTCTTGAATTTATATTTATATATTTTTTTTAAAACAAAGGTATTTTAGTTTTTTTTTTTTTTTTTTTACATAAAAAAATTAATGGTGTTATTTGTAAGGCTTTAACTGAAATGAAAAATAAAATCACATTGACTAAAAAGATGATATTAGAAACTAATGGATTATAAACGATATTTGGGTCAAATCTTAGGTGTTATTTGTAAGGCTTTAACTGAAATGAAAAATAAAATCACATTGACTAAAAAGATGATATTAGAAACTAATGGATTATAAACGATATTTGGGTCAAATCTTAAGGACTAAAACTGTAGTTTTCTCAAAATATTATGTTTTTAGTTTTGCTATTGGTTTTTCATTTTTATTATTGGCGTATCCAGGTTTTATATATGCAACAAACTTGTTAGATATAGAGCCAAAGAGTATGGGAAACCATGAAACTTAGTAAGGGAAGAAGAATATTGAAAGCATGACTTAAAAGGAATGTAAACTTTATTCGTAAGACTATTTATAGAGGTTAGAGAGTGTGAGTAAAAAGGTGATGCCATGTAGGCGTCGCATAGCAGTATTTGTTTGTGAGTGTGAGCAAAAAAAAGTACGTAATGGTTTAGTAGGTGTGACCAACTTCAAATATTATATTAAAAAATTAAAAACAAAAAGAAATTCACACATGCTTTAATTCCATTGGTTGAAGCAAATTAAAAAAAAAAAAGAAACAACCCCAACGTCGTTGCTTTGGTCACAAGCCCACTCTCACGCCCCCTCTCACGGAGGGGTGACGCGGTGTGCGTGGGCGTGGTTGATGAGGTGGCTTCTCTCATGCCCCAAGTCACGGAGCACTACACATAGCCTAAGCCAATATTTTTCCACAGGCTGAAATCGATATGTTGGCGAAGGAATTCCTTGATAAATCACAATTATGTTCTGAACTTGTGAGGATTGAACGGATGAAGATCACCCGCTACCATCTAATAGTGAAGGCTAATATAAGGGAGTCGTTGCCCCCCTCCCTAGGCCGATTCTTTCCCCTTCCTTTTACATAATTTTTTCGATCAACCATGACGGAGCTAGAGCTGGAACACAATCGAGATATTATTATGAACAATTTCCTGAGATTGAGCAAGGTTTTCTTCTTAAAATTCATAAAGTGAGATTCGTTCCCCTGAATTTGACCCGATTTCTAATGAGAGCTTAAGTTATCACCATCGCCAGACATGAAACTCGATAAAATTCTGAAACACCCAAAATTTTCGACCAAAATGTTAACTTTTAAAATACAGCGGAATTAGGTCCCATAACATACTTTAACAAACATCATATGTTTTAGTTTAATATCAACCGTCCAATGACTTACTACAAAACAAGTTTCAACAATTCAAAAGTTGACTAGGATAGTTTGACTTAACGTTGGTTAGACGTTTACAAGTTCAAAATATAAGTTTTACTATTCCACTACATTCATTTATACATCCAAAAGGTTTAAGCACTCATAGGGAGGCTTAAACATACAACGGTTGCACCAAAAGGTCTTCCAATGAGAATCCATGACTTGAAATATGACCAGGGACTAGATCGGAGCATTTCCTATATAAAAACATCAAAACAAACAAACATTAGTAATGATAGACTGATGTAGTGCAAAGCATACATCTTTATTCCTAGTGTTTTGTGAGTTTTTGATCAGTTTGTGTTCGTTTCTATTCGTTTAAGTCTGTATTTGAGTCTATTGTATATTTACAGGTGCTCGTAAATATTACTAGTGAATACGTGAAGAAATCGAGCAAGAAAGAGAAGCCCGAAGATCAAAAGTGAAAAAATGAAGAAAATCAAGTCTTCGCGGTACGCGAAGACTCAGAAGAAATCTTTCACGGTACGCGAAGAACTTCAAAACCGGCCGCGACTATTTTGTTCCTCGCGGTACGTGAGGAACCCAACCCAAATGTTTCGCGGTACGCGAGAGAACTATTTTTTGAGAAAAAACTCTAATTTTGATTTAAATAGATTTTGATTCCCATTTTGAGAGGAGTTCGATTTCCAGCCGTCAGAGGACGATCTTAGAGTGATATTGGAGCTTAGGAGGTCGATTGAAGAGAAAAGATTGAGACTTTGCTTCCGGGTTCGTTAGATTTAGCGTTTTCGATTGCAATATTTGATTTTTATCTTTGTTTGAAACCATGAATCTTGTTTTCTACTTCTGTTTTAGTTGTTTGAACATGATCCTAGGCTAGAACTTTGATATTGCCTAGGTCACATGATGAATACATGTTAAAGTATTGATTTTTATCGGTTTTGGTTATTTTGAATGGACTAATGATTTTGTAAGCAATCTTTGAGTTAATAACTGTGATGAATATGTATGCTCATATCAGATTGTGTGGTTGATTATAACTCCATGCGTTGATTGTGGTTGTCTGCCAGTTTGATCTGCGTGTCTATGTCATAGATCTTAGGGCTTGTGATTGTGAGTGGTTTGCTAGACGTAGTGACCATAGGAATTGTCTTTGATTACTGAGTAGAATTGAGTGTGTATCTTAGTTCAATACCCGAGAGGTGAGAATTAGTCGTTTAGTCTTCGTCATTAGGAATCCGAGTGTCAGCTGTCTGAGAGGAAGCCGGTATTAGGTATCTAGTGATTGTTGCTATTCATGTCATAGTTGTTATCTTGAGATTACCCCATGAATTCTTTGAGTGTATTGGTGGATAGTGAGACTGAGAGGTAATCTGTCTATTATGGTACTTTATCATAGTTGGAAATACCTGAGAAGTGATCCAACAAGCTGGTGAGTTATTACATCTGTAGGTTCCTTAGTTGGTGACACATTGAGAGTGATTAGGGATCCACTAGGCTGTCTAGAGTTGTTTCATTAGAAACCCAGATCCATTATAGTTTCCATAACCGGTAGAAGTTGTGCTTTGCAAGTAGGATTCCGACCTAGGTAGTATTCTTCCCATCCTTTGATTTCACCTTAGTCTTTTCTCTTGATAGTTGAGTCGATCTTTGCTTTCTGCATTCATTAGTTTAAATAGTAGTGTAGTAAACCCCCCAAACCAAATCAATCTTTAGTCCGAGTCAGAGTATAATATTAGTATTCAGTGTCTCTAGGGTTCGATGTTACAGTTTACCATTAAGTTGTGCTACACTCGATAGGTACACTTGCCTGTCAGTGCGGTCTAGTTCATAGGTTTTCCATTTATTACTTAGGAGTCTAGGTTAGGTTTAGTAGTTTATTTTATAGACCGTCTGGACGACATCAAGTTTTTGGCGCCGTTGTCGGGGACACTTGGCAATAGCAATATTAGCTTTGACTAGTTCTTTTAGTGATTTTTGGTTTATTTTATTTTCACTTTCTTTTGAGTCTTGTGAGTGTGCTTATCTTCTCTGCTACCTGTGTGTCCTTTCTGTGAGTCTAAAATAGGATCGAGTATTTCTGTTTTTGAGCCTCTGTCTCTTTCCTTCTAATGTCTTTATGTGTATGCACAATACTCTTTCGCAGGGATCACCATCATTCTCAGCTTTTACAGAGCCCGAACGAGAGCTTCACGAGCGCACCCGCGACTTTCGGGAGCGTTTGAAGGAGCTTTACAAAACCCAGATACGTTCTAAGAGCCCAATTTCATTTCCTAATATGGGCGACGCTGACCCACCAACGAGACGTACCGTGCACCATAGGGCCAGTGACGGGGTCACTGGGCTAGATCTTCGATCACACGCCCCGCCATTCCTAACACCAATACATGGCAGATCCCGTCACATGTCATGAGCACGATCACTTATGCCACCCAATTTTATGGCCTTGAGGATGAGGATACACTGGGACATTTGTCCCGCTTCGCGCGGATATGGATACCTTCATATCACGGGTGTGTCCAAGGACGCTATCTACTTGCATCTCTTCCCATTCTCGCTCTCTGGTCGCGCATCTACTTGGCTTGACACCCTTCCCGACAATTCTATCACCAAATGGGAGGATCTTCAAGCCAAATTCTACAAGAAGTACTATCCACATTCTAGGGCCGCTCGCCTTAGGGATCAAATCCATTCATCCCGGATGGACCCCGACGAGCCTTATCACATGGCCTGTGAGCGGTTCAACACGTTGTTGAGCCAATGTCCTCAGCACGGTCTTTCTGTCTGGGCGCTAGTGGAGAAGTTATATAATGGCCTCACATTCGAGAAGCAGCAAATTTTCAACACAGCTGCGGGAGGTCATATCATGGAGAGACTCGAGCCTGATGAGTGTGAGGAAATGTTTGAGAGATTCGCTCAAGCCGAACAACAGCATCCACATTCTGTTAGGAATTCCATTCCTACTGCTAGAGCACCCGCCTCTTATCCTAGATGTGTGCATCAGGCCACTCCTGAAACTAGCGTTGCTGCTGCACTCGCCTCAACGGCTAACGAGATTAAGGAGATGAAGCTCAGTGCTCAGCGGTGTCAAGTGTGAAGAAGAGGCCACGACACCCGAGATTGCCCCGTAAATAATCAGGAGCATGTGAGCTATGCTGGAAACCAGTACCCGAACCGAGGGTATAATAACAACAATACTTATGGCTCAGGATGGAGATATGGAAACAACCCGCTTGGGTTTAATTATCGCCAACAGTAGTATGGAGGAGGAGAAGTTGGAGAGAGCTCGGAAGCAGTGTCAACACTAGGAATATTGAGGAGATGTTTGAGAATCAGACACAACTTCTTAACCACCTAGTCCAGCAAGACAAGGATACGAAGCAAAGACTGGATAGCCACGACACTCTATTGAAGAATCAGCAGTCGGCATTCGAGGACTTGTAGTGCACGGTAGGAGACATCGCTCAGAGCCTGAAGGGTAGACAAGGAGGTCAATCTTCAGGCTCCAACGCTTCAGTGATGGCCGTGTCAGTTAGGAGTGTGGAAAAGAAAGAGGTTGTAGAGGATGACACCCACTCCATTGAGTATGGCATACCTTTGGTAGAGGAAGTGAATAAGGTAGACTGGAGAGCTCTATTCGCTGAGATCGATGCTAAGAGGATAGAGGAGCCCGAGGTAAAAGTTGTATCGACAAGAAGTCATAGGGCCGAAGAGAAGGAGAGCCCACCGGTTGTCGAAGAGGAAGAACCGGTGAGGAGATAATAGAGGAGAAGCCTGTCGAAAGGGCAGTGGAGAAGAAGAAGGAGGCAGAGATGAAGTCCCCCAAGATTGACTTGAGTCGTATCCCCTATCCAGCACGTGTATTGCCACATAAGCACGCTAGGGAATACGGTACTTCCATTGATATATTCAAACAACTCAAGGTCAATCTCCCATTTATAGAGGTCCTCCAGCATATGCCTAAGTATGGCAAGTTCCTCAAAGATCTTCTTTCCAACTAGAAGAAACTAGGAGGGATCTCTGTAGTCTCACTTAGTGAGCAATGTTCTGCTATGGTGCAGAACAAGCTGCCCGAGAAATTGAGAGATTCAGGTCGTTTCACGATTCCGTGTCTCCTAGGCAGTTTGCCCTTACACCATGCGTTTCCCGACCTAGGTGCTAGCATCAATCTGATGCCCTATTCGTTATATAAAGCAGCTGGACCTAGGTGAACAGTAGCCAACGCGCATGAGCATTTCTTTGGCTGACCGCTCAGTCAAGTATCCACGGGGAATTGTGGAGAATCTTTTAGTGAAAGTAGGCAAGTTTGTATTCCCCGTGGATTTTGTTATTCTGGACATGGAAGTGGATGATAAAGTCCCACTCATCCTAGGACGCCCGTTCCTACGTGCCGCCAAGGCGATGATTGATGTCTTTGACAGGAAACTCACACTTCGTGTGGGGGATGAGTTTATTACATTTGATGCTACAAACTCCGTGGAGGATGTTGGCGAGCATAGCCACTCCGTGTGCATGCTTGATGCCTCCATGGACGATCATCGGGACTCAAATCCATTAGAGGATGATTGGGATAAAGGAATGTTAGAGGAGCCTCCAGATTGGTTGGAGGAGTTTGAAAAGAGTTTGATAGGGTCCCCGTTTTTGAGTGCTGACGATGATGATTTCAGTTTGAGTGAGATTCTATCACAAGTGGGGAAGATAGTATGTGAGCCACCCACGGTGGTGGGTGTAGATGAACCGGAAGATCCTGGTAAGAGCTTGGAGGCGTAACCATAGAGAATCTAACTCCTGAGTCTATACCCATTTCTGTTCTTTGTGCTGAGGGGCGTGAGACTGAGTCACCCCTAGATCTAGGCCACCCCTGAAGAGAACTCATACGTTGAGAGATACATGTGAGTTAGAGGAAGTGCAAACCCTAAATGTGGGGATGTTTAGAGGTGACCGCTTGCTGGAGTTTTTGAACAGTGTTATCTTCGGACCTGGTAGGTTTAAGTGTTGGTGGAAGGATCTGAGTGCTATACATGATACACATTTGAGGTTTGGTAGGAGTTTTTGTTTGTTAGGGTTGTGGAGAACAGGGAGACCGCGAAGGATGAAGGCGATGCCGGTTAGAATCAAGGAGAAGCCTCCTGATAGGATTGTTTGAGTCTCGGGCAAGTGCCTGGGATGTAGAGTTTGTGTGCACTACTTGGTTTGAGTCCGTGTCTATTTTTGTGTTTTTCGGTGTGTGTGTTTTGTTTGTGTCGTGTTTTGCAGGAATTCACGCTCGATTTAGCATGGGAAATCATCGGGAACGAAGTTCCAGGTATGTTTTACATTAAGTTTGATTATTGGAATGGGTTTTTAAGAAAAATGGGTGAAAAAGAATTTTAGAGGGTCAAAAATATTCTAAGTATAAAAATTGAAAAAAGCCCTTAACTTTATGTCATCAGAGGGTTCTCACGGTACGCGAGAGGTTGTTCCCCTGTTCCTCACGGTACGCGACGGATAGAATTGGGGGCCGGCCTGAAGTTTACCTCCTCGCGGTACGCGATGAGTGCCCACCTATTCTTTCGCGGTACGCGAGGCCCTTCTGGTATTGCCCTATTTCCTTTGTTTTCCATAGTTTCCTGTACTCGTTTCCATACCCGATCTCACCCGCACTGATCACCACTACCATTCACCACTATAATTCACACCTCTATCCTCTATCCACCATCCATTATTACCACCGTCATCATACCACATATCATCCTTTATCCATCATTTTATATCATTCATTATTCACACCATCATTACATGTCATTCATTTTCACCATTCGCTTCATTCACCGACCATGTGAAACTTGAAACCATTCATGACCGATGACAAACTTTGCTGTGGCTTTCATGTCTATGTGTTTGCCATCCGTTGAGTATGTTTCTCCACATATCCATCTATCTTGAGTCTTTTAAGTTTTTAGTGAGTCAGTCGAGTCTTTATTTTAATTTGAGTCAGTTTAATGCTACGGGTTTGTGGTGAGGTTTATTTTGCACTTGTGACACCCGACATTTCAGGTCAATATCCGTACACATTATAAACAAGTTTACATTTTAATTATTTTTGTGATATATTTAATTTCACAAACAAGGACTTTAGAGTCTAACAAAGACCATACATGGTCTCAATTCATACTTGGGTAATTTTAGGAATTACCGGTGCAAGTACCAGTACAAACCGACTAAGATGAACAATGGTGGATAAATTAAATATCCAGGCATATATGTCACACAAATTTTTCGTTAGTCAATAATTTATTTTTAGAATAAATCATACAATATACATAAAAGTAAACTAACGAATTCGTTCGAAAACGCTATTGTGTAGCGTCATTTTTAGGTGCTTATACCTACGAATAATCACCTCAACGGATTATACAATCCAAGATTTCAATGTTTTTCTTTAACGAGCCATAAACTTGTTAAATTTATAATACCGTGAGAAAATAAACCGAATTAAACTACCCCTTTAAAACTAAAATTTATAAACTAATACCTAAATTTAATTATTTATATTAACCCCAAACCACTCCTTGACTTTTAGCCGAAAAAGCCAGAGGAAACCATCCCTAATCTCACATATTTTCAAATTAACCCATACTCCCACTTGCGAAAAAACTCAGAACATAACCATACTCCTTTCAATCAAAAACCTCACAATTCTCATTTTTCTCTCATTTTCATACGGCAAACTTCCATTTCTCTTCAAAATCAAAGCCAAGTTTTAAGACAAAAACCATCAGGATTCAGTGTTTTCAAGTGTTTCTGAAAAGGGTTTAGCAAAAGATTCAAGATCATCTCTGTTTTCTCTCATCATCATCGCCACTGTTTTAAAGGTAAAAACTCGATATTTTTCATGTTATGTTCTTTAAAACCGTAGCTAAACTTATATCTTGCTTAGACGCAAGAAAGATAACAAGTAAAGGGTGTCAATTTCGAGTTTTTAAAACATAAATATGCAGGACTGATTCTGTCAAACAGAAGTCCAGTAATCGAAACTAGGAGTTTCGATACCTGTACTCAATCGAAACTAGGAGTTTCGATACCTATACTCAATCGAAACTAGTAGTTTCGATACCTTTTACTCAATCGAAACTAGGAGTTTCGATACCTATACTCAATCGAAACTAGTAGTTTTGATACCTTTTACTCAATCGAAACTAGGTTGTTTCAACACTCAAATATTCAATCGAAACTAGGAAGTTTCGACACCAAACTGCACAATCGAAACTAGGTAGTTTCGATACACAACTACTCGATCGAAACTAGGTAGTTTCGATACATAACTACTCAATCGAAACTAAGTAGTTTCGATACTCAATTGCCCCATCGAAACTAGGTAGTTTCGACACCTGTACAACAGTCCCAGTTGGACAGTAACTCAAAACTATTTTATAACAAAACATGTGTTGGAAAACTAAAGCGATATTTAAACAAACACAATCAGATTTACACGGTCGGTGAACAATTTACAATTAAGACGTTGGTCTTAACAACAATTTACCCTTGGTATCTAGGGTACGAATAGTCAAGGTTGACTACAACAAGTATCATACAAGTATACACAAACTCCAGGTGAGTTTCACGGCCCCTTTTTACTGTTTTCAAATATTTGGGGGAGAAACATACTTACAACTATTTTATGGGATAACAAGAGAATAAGGCACGACTTTTATGTTTACATGAGATGAGAACAACAAGAGAGGCCGCTAAAGTCCCCTGGAACAATGTAGTAACCATTAACTGTAGCCTAGGGTCCTATGAATAGTACTATGGAGAGTGACGTCTCCCGGTCATGGTTAGTCGCGCTAACCACAATCTGGAGGATTTATGGCCGCATAGAACCGGATAACGAAATTAGGGGCGTGTACAATTGTCATGGTTTGGTTACGCCTCATGTATGAACATATTATTTGTATTCCTAGCTAGTTTACAAATGGGTCAACAATTCTTATTCTGTTTATCACATACACCTGAAACTATTTACGAACGATTGAATTTTACAAAGAACTATTTGATTAAACCTGTGAACTCACCAACCTCGTGTTGACAATTTTAAGTATGTTTTTCAGGAAATTGAACGTGATCACAAGATTAGCAATGTAAGATACATGCATGCACGATGGATACAACTTTTGGGGGATTTCTCTTGTATAACTCGTTGTAATAGAGTCATATTTGCGAAATCTTCACTTTTTGTAAACGCAATTTACATTTTGGAATGTAAAACTTTAAACTTAATTATGTATCCATTTATCATGTATGTGTTTGCGGTAATCATATGCTTTGGAAACCATGTCACGTCACGCCTCGCGTTTCCGCCTTGGCGAGGGTGTGACAGATTGGTATCAGAGCCATTGATTATAGCGAACTAGGGGCCAAAAATCGAACCTAGTCTATAATCTAAATGACTCACTAAGACGATTTTTCCTTGCATATGCATTTCATAACTTATCATCATATTGTACGGATATCGTAGACACTGAACATCGTCACACACTAACCCCATTTCGACTTCAGACCCATGGCACCTAAAAGAAGGACACCGCGTGACACTACTGGTGAAAACAACACGACGATTTCTGCAGAAGTTGAGCAACTCATATCACAACGTGTAGCCGCCGCCTTGGAGCAGTACGAAGCCAATAGGAATAACGTCGGAGGAAATGGTAGTGGCAGCGGAGGAGGTGCAGGAGGCAGTGGCACTACTGGAGGTTCTGGAGGTAATAGGATGTGTAAACACCTCTGAAACACAGTCGCGATCTAAGTTAACAACATTATTAAAATATTGACTTGTGACCCTACAGATGCTTCGAACAAGAAGTGCACTTATAAGGCTTTTCTATCCTGCAACCCTCGCAACTTCAATGGCACCGAGGGTGCAGTAGGCCTGATGAGGTGGATTGAGAAGATGGAATCTGTAATTGACATTAGTGAATGCACGGCTGACTGTGTGGTGAAATATGCCACTTGCACACTTGCTGACAAAGCATTAACCTGGTGGAATTCTCAGATGAAAACTTTGGGAAGACAGACTGCCTACCAGCTATCATGGGATGATCTAAAAGCCATGATGATCGAGGAATACTGTCCTCGAAATGAGTTGCAAAAGATCGAATCTGAAATGTGGAATTTACAAATGATAGGAGATGATGTGGCTGGTTACACTGACCGATTCAATGAGTTAGCAAGTTTGGTTCCACACATGGTTACCCCAGAATATAAGAAAGTTGAAAGATACTTGTGGGGTCTTGCTCCTCAAATCCGAAGCCTGGTGACTTCATCGAACCCCATGGATGCCAAGAGCGCTATAACTCTAGCATTCAAGCTAAGGGATAATGCTGTGCGTGATGGTTTGTTTGAGAAGAAGGAGACCGAGGAAGGAAGGTCTGGAGAAAAGAGGAAATGGTTTGGAAAACCCGGTAATCAAAACAAGAATCAAGCTTACAAGAGACCCGAAACTATGAAAGCCTATGCTGTCAACACCGTGGAACAGAAAGGATATCTTGGAACTCTACCGAAGTGTGACAAATGTGGGTATCATCACAGTGGAAGGTGTACCCAATGTGGAAAGTGTAAAAAGCATGGGCATCTAGCCCATAACTGTTGGAACAATGCGAACCCTAATAAGACCAATCAAGTAGCAGGAAAGGTCAACCCAGGGACAGAAAGGATGAATCAGGATTGCTTTGAGTGTGGAGATCCAAAGCACTTTAGAAAAGACTGTCCAAAGTTGAAGAACCGAATCGACAATCAGGCCCGTGGAAGAGCGTTTGTAATGGGGGCTGGTGACGCACGACAAGATCCAAACATTGTCACTGGTACGTTCCCGATAAATAAGCACTATGCCTCTATACTTTTCGATACGGGTGCTGATTTGAGTTTTGTGTCAAATGATTTTAAGTCCCTACTCGGTATTAAGCCCAGCAAACTAGACCAAAATTATACAATTGAATTAGCAAACGGGAAATTAATTAAAACTGAGGAAGTCATTCAGGGTTGTACCTTATGTTTTAAGAACCACACATTTAGTATAGACCTACTACCTGTTGACTTGGGAAGTTTTGACGTTGTTATTGGCATGGATTGGTTGTCGAAGAATCACGCCGAGATCGTTTGTTTTGAGAAGATTGTTCAAATTCCACTCCCGAACGGAGAAGTTCTTTCGATTCAAGGTGAGAAGAGTGGAGTAACATTAAGGATGATAAACTGCATGAAAGCTCGTAAGTACCTACGTAAAGGCTATTGCGTATTCCTGGCTCACGTCGTCGAGAAGAAACCCGAGAAACGTCGACTTGAAGACTTACCAATCGTTAAAGATTACCCCGAAGTTTTTCCTGAAGACTTACCTGGATTACCACCACCGAGGCAAGTCGAATTCCGAATCGACTTGGTACCAGGAGCCGCACCAGTTGCGCGATCACCGTATCGACTAGCACCTTCCGAGATGCATGAATTATCTAATCAACTGCAAGAATTGCTTGATAAAGGTTTCATAAGACCGAGTTTCTCACCCTGGGGAGCTCCAGTCCTATTCGTAAAGAAAAAGGATGGAACCTTTAGGATGTGTATTGATTACAGAGAATTAAACAAGCTTACAATCAAAAACCGATATCCACTTCCTCGAATAGACGATTTGTTCGATCAACTTCAAGGTTCTAGCTTCTATTCTAAAATTGATCTACGCTCAGGGTATCATCAACTGAAAATCCAAGAATAAGATGTACCAAAGACAGCATTTAGGACTCGATATGGCCACTACGAATTCCTAGTTATGCCATTTGGTTTGACGAACGCACCAGCTGTTTTCATGGATCTCATGAACCGCGTGTGCAAGCCATACTTGGATAAATTCATGATAGTATTTATTGATGACATATTAATATATTCACGAACCAAGGAGGAACATGAATGTCATTTGAAATTAATCTTAGAACTACTCAGGAATGAGAAGCTTTATGCTAAATTCTCAAAGTGTGAGTTTTGGATCCGAGAAGTGCATTTTCTTGGACACGTCATCAATAAGAATGGTATTCACGTAGACCCATCCAAGATTGAAGCTATCAAAAACTGGGAAGCACCAAGAACTCCGACTGAAGTACGTCAATTTCTGGGTTTGGCGGGCTATTACAGGCGATTCATCGAGAATTTTTCAAAGATAGCCTTGCCTTTAACCACATTAACCCAGAAAGAAAAGAAGTTTGATTGGAGTGACAAGCAAGAGTCAGCTTTTCAATTGCTGAAGCAGAAGCTGTGTAGTGCACCGATCTTATCCCTTCCTGATGGAATCGACAACTTTGTCGTATACTGCGATGCATCACACCAAGGACTTGGTTGTGTGTTAATGCAAAGAGAAAAAGTCATCGCATATGCCTCACGACAACTAAAAGTGCACGAAAAGAACTATACGACCCACGACTTAGAATTGGGCGCAGTTGTGTTTGCACTCAAGATTTGGAGACATTATCTTTACGGTACAAGATGCACTATCTTTACTGATCACAAGAGTCTCCAACATATCTTCGATCAAAAGGAACTCAACATGAGACAACGTCGTTGGGTAGAGCTACTGAATGATTACGACTGTGATATCAAGTATCACCCGGGTAAGGCAAACGTCGTGGCAGATGCCTTAAGTCGTAAGGAACGGGTTAAAACTCTTCGTGTTCGTGCCCTAGGATTGACAATTCATACGAGTCTCACGACTCAAATCCGGATGGCACAACAAGAGGCAAGCAAAGAAGAAAACATTCATAATGAAGCTTTACGAGGAATGATAAGACGGTTGGAACCAAAATCAGATGATACTTTATACTTCATGAATAGAATCTGGGTGCCATGTTTTGGTAATTTACGGGAGTTGGTTATGGACGAAGCACACAAGTCCAGGTACTCCATTCACCCAGGTTCAGATAAGATGTATAAGGATCTAAAAGAACACTATTGGTGGCCGAACATGAAAGGAGAAATTGCTATTTATGTCGGTAAATGCCTGACATGTTCAAAGGTAAAGGCAGAACATCAGAAGCCGTCGGGATTGTTACAACAACCCGAGATACCTCAATGGAAATGGGAACAGATTTCTATGGATTTCATCACAAAGTTACCCAGGACGTCCAGTGGTTATGATACCATATGGGTAATTGTCGACCGTTTAACGAAATCAGCTCATTTTCTACCTATCAAAGAGACGGATAAAACCGAGAAACTTGCAAAGCTTTACATCAAGGAAATTGTGGCTAGGCATGGAGTGCCAATTTCTATTATCTCTGATAGAGACAGCAGATTCGTGTCTAGAATCTGGAAATCATTACAAGAAGCCATGGGCACGCGCCTAGACATGAGCACAGCCTACCATCCACAAACGGACGGTCAAAGTGAAAGGACTATCCAAACCTTAGAAGATATGCTCCGTGCGTGTGTAATTGATTTTGGAGGTAATTGGGATACTCATTTACCGTTGGCGGAGTTTTCCTATAATAACAGCTACCACACGAGCATTAAGGCAGCTCCGTTTGAAGCTTTATATGGTCGTAAATGCCGCTCACCGCTATGTTGGGCGGAAGTTGGTGAAAAACAATTGACAGGCCCTGAGATTGTCCAGGAAACCACTGATAAGATCTTCAAAATTAAGGACCGTCTGAAAGCGGCCCGAGACAGACAGAAGAGCTATGCTGATAACAGACGGAAACCATTAGAATTTCAAATTGGTGACCGAGTAATGTTAAAAGTCTCACCATGGAAAGGCGTTGCAAGGTTTGGTAACCGTGGTAAGCTCAACCTTAGATACGTTGGACCTTTTGAAATACTGGCTAGAGTTGGCCCTGTAGCTTACAAGCTCAAGTTACCACAAGAACTAAGCAATGTACACGATACGTTTCATGTATCAAATCTCAAGAAATGTTTATCAGACGAGACGTTAATTATACCGCCTGACGAGATTCACATAGACGACAGGTTGCATTTCATCGAGGAACCGATTGAGATTTCAGATTGGAAAGTTCAAAAGCTGAGACGTAGTCGAATCAAACTAGTTAAAGTACGTTGGAACTCAAAACGTGGTCCTGAGTATACATGGGAACGAGAGGACCAAATGAAAACAAAATACCCATCCTTGTTTAAGGATACACCAGTTCAAGCTAACACGAATTGAATTTCGGGACGAAATTCTTTTAACAAGGGGAGAATGTGACACCCGACATTTCAGGTCAATATCCGTACACATTATAAACAAGTTTACATTTTAATTATTTTTGTGATATATTTAATTTCACAAACAAGGACTTTAGAGTCTAACAAAGACCATACATGGTCTCAATTCATACTTGGGTAATTTTAGGAATTACCGGTGCAAGTACCAGTACAAACCGACTAAGATGAACAATGGTGGATAAATTAAATATCCAGGCATATATGTCACACAAATTTTTCGTTAGTCAATAATTTATTTTTAGAATAAATCATACAATATACATAAAAGTAAACTAACGAATTCGTTCGAAAACGCTATTGTGTAGCGTCATTTTTAGGTGCTTATACCTACGAATAATCACCTCAACGGATTATACAATCCAAGATTTCAATGTTTTTCTTTAACGAGCCATAAACTTGTTAAATTTATAATACCGTGAGAAAATAAACCGAATTAAACTACCCCTTTAAAACTAAAATTTATAAACTAATACCTAAATTTAATTATTTATATTAACCCCAAACCACTCCTTGACTTTTAGCCGAAAAAGCCAGAGGAAACCATCCCCAATCTCACATATTTTCAAATTAACCCATACTCCCACTTGCGAAAAAACTCAGAACATAACCATACTCCTTTCAATCAAAAACCTCACAATTCTCATTTTTCTCTCATTTTCATACGGCAAACTTCCATTTCTCTTCAAAATCAAAGCCAAGTTTTAAGACAAAAACCATCAGGATTCAGTGTTTTCAAGTGTTTCTGAAAAGGGTTTAGCAAAAGATTCAAGATCATCTCTGTTTTCTCTCATCATCATCGCCACTGTTTTAAAGGTAAAAACTCGATATTTTTCATGTTATGTTCTTTAAAACCGTAGCTAAACTTATATCTTGCTTAGACGCAAGAAAGATAACAAGTAAAGGGTGTCAATTTCGAGTTTTTAAAACATAAATATGCAGGACTGATTCTGTCAAACAGAAGTCCAGTAATCGAAACTAGGAGTTTCGATACCTGTACTCAATCGAAACTAGGAGTTTCGATACCTATACTCAATCGAAACTAGTAGTTTCTATACCTTTTACTCAATCGAAACTAGGAGTTTCGATACCTATACTCAATCGAAACTAGTAGTTTTGATACCTTTTACTCAATCGAAACTAGGTTGTTTCGACACTCAAATATTCAATCGAAACTAGGAAGTTTCGACACCAAACTGCACAATCGAAACTAGGTAGTTTCGATACACAACTACTCGATCGAAACTAGGTAGTTTCGATACATAACTACTCAATCGAAACTAAGTAGTTTCGATACTCAATTGCCCCATCGAAACTAGGTAGTTTCGACACCTGTACAACAGTCCCAGTTGGACAGTAACTCAAAACTATTTTATAACAAAACATGTGTTGGAAAACTAAAGCGATATTTAAACAAACACAATCAGATTTACACGGTCGGTGAACAATTTACAATTAAGACGTTGGTCTTAACAACAATTTACCCTTGGTATCTAGGGTACGAATAGTCAAGGTTGACTACAACAAGTATCATACAAGTATACACAAACTCCAGGTGAGTTTCACGGCCCCTTTTTACTGTTTTCAAATATTTGGGGGAGAAACATACTTACAACTATTTTATGGGATAACAAGAGAATAAGGCATGACTTTTATGTTTACATGCGATGAGAACAACAAGAGAGGCCGCTAAAGTCCCCTGGAACAATGTAGTAACCATTAACTGTAGCCTAGGGTCCTATGAATAGTACTATGGAGAGTGACGTCTCCCGGTCATGGTTAGTCGCGCTAACCACAATCTGGAGGATTTATGGCCGCATAGAACCGGATAACGAAATTAGGGGCGTGTACAATTGTCATGGTTTGGTTACGCCTCATGTATGAACATATTATTTGTATTCCTAGCTAGTTTACAAATGGGTCAACAATTCTTATTCTGTTTATCACATACACCTGAAACTATTTACGAACGATTGAATTTTACAAAGAACTATTTGATTAAACCTGTGAACTCACCAACCTCGTGTTGACAATTTTAAGTATGTTTTTCAGGAAATTGAACGTGATCACAAGATTAGCAATGTAAGATACATGCATGCACGATGGATACAACTTTTGGGGGATTTCTCTTGTATAACTCGTTGTAATAGAGTCATATTTGCGAAATCTTCACTTTTTGTAAACGCAATTTACATTTTGGAATGTAAAACTTTAAACTTAATTATGTATCCATTTATCATGTATGTGTTTGCGGTAATCATATGCTTTGGAAACCATGTCACGTTACGCCTCGCGTTTCCGCCTTGGCGAGGGTGTGACAGTACTCAATCTCCATTCGGGCGGGGTTGATTATCACTTATTTGAAGTTTGTAAAGGCAACCTGACAGTCTGTGCAACCGCGACCGAAATGCTATACGGTGCAAATAAGGATGAAGGAAGTTGGATATATTCACTTCTACATTACCAGCTAAGTCGCTTCCTGTTTTGTTTTATTTTTGCATTTTTATTTTTTTTAAGTAGTGTCTTGCTTCACATTAAGGACAATGTGTCTTTCAAGTGTGGGGATGTGAGTGTCTAGTTTAGTTAGTTTGTCTTTTTATAAAAAAATCAAAAATACAAAAAAAATTAAAAATTTTGAAAAATGTCCTTGGAAATAACTGCAAAATAAATGGAAAATGATAGTAGAACTAGATCTGCTTGTTGAGTTTAAATGGTTAAATAATAGAAAACGTGTTTAATTACTGATGTTTTGATAGACTCAGCCAATTGAATAGCTTAAATATCCTATGAGTGTTACTTAGGAATTAATTGATTTAAAATCATGATATCTTGTGGGTATTCATCTTAGAGTAATGGTAATACTGAAACTGTCAATATAGGTTGATAGGTACCACGTTAAGTTAAAATTTAGAGGTTTTTGAAATTTCATGGCATACCACTATCTTTTTATGAGAATAAATCTGAGTTTGGTGGCGCCCACATCCATAAATTCCATAATTCATGAGCTTATTTGATTAAAATACTGAGTGTTGCTTATGTGTTACCCTCCGGGATGGCCACTTGGAGAAAACGCCTCTAAGTGATTCTTATGTGCTTAATTGATAAACTGCATCCTATGTGCTACCTTCTAGGATGGTGACCTGGGAGACGCACCACTTGGTGAGGTTGATTCATACATTTGATTGTGCTCATTGACATTTCATTCCATTTTTATCTGATTTCTAAAAACCTGTAAATTTTAGTTTAACGTGGTAGGGTAAATCTATATGGTTTGATCCGTGTCTAAACATGACCGTGAGATGAGATTAGGTAGAGCTGTAATTGTTAAGTGTGAGTCACATAAATTGATTGATAATTGTACAAAAAGAATATTAGAACACATTACAGGGGCTTGAAAGTTGGTGCTTGGGTTTAATCGGACAAAAATACTAATTATTGCTTTTTTAACACGTGAGTATATTTTGCTAATTGGTAATTGATGTTTATTAGGTAGATCTGAGTTATGATTCCATTTGCAGCTTTTTCGAGAATGAAAAAAGGTTAAGTGTTGGGATATTTGATGTAGTGCAAAACACACATCTTTATTCCTAGCGTTTTGTGAGTTTTTGATCAGTTTTGTGTTCGTTTCTATTCGTTTAAGTCTGTATTTGAGTCTATTGTATATTTGCAGATCCTCATAAAGATTACTAGTGAATACGTGAAGAAATCGAGCAAGAAAGAGAAGCCCGAAGATCAAAAGTGAAAAAATGAAGAAAATCAAGTCTTCGCGGTACGCAAAGAACTTCAAAACCGGCCGCGACTATTTTGTTCCTCGCGGTACAAGGGGAACCCAACCAAAATGTTTCACGGTACGCGAGAGAGCTATTTTCCTAGAAAAAACCCTAATTTTGATTTAAATAGATTTTGATTCCCATTATGAGAGGAGTTCGATTTCCAGCCGTCAGAGGACGATCTTAGGGCGATTTTGGAGCTTAGGAGGTCGATTGAAGAGAAAAGATTGAGACTTTGCTTCCGAGTTCGTTATATTTAGCATTTTCGATTGCAAGATTTGATTTTTATCTTTGTTTGAAACCATGAATCTTGTTTTCTACTTCTATTTTAGTTGTTTGAACATGATCCTAGGCTAGAACTTTGATATTGCCTAGGTCACATGATGAATACATGTTAAAGTATTGATTTTTATCGGTTTTGTTTATTTTGAATGGACTAATGATTTTGTAAGCAATCTTTGAGTTAATAATTGTGATGAATATGTATGCTCATATCTGATTGTGTGGTTGATTATAACTCCATGCGTTGATTATGCTTGTCTTCCGGTTTGATCTGCGTGTTTATGTCATAGATCCTAGGGTTTGTAATTGTGAGTGGTTTGCTAGACGTAGTGACCATAGGAATTATCTTTGATTGCTGATTAGAATTGAGTGTGTATCCTAGTTCATTACCCGAGAGGTGAGAATTAGTCGTTTAGTCTTCGTCATTAGGAATCTGAGTGTCAGCTGTCTGAGAGGAAGCCGGTATTAGGTCTCTAGTGATTGTTGCTATTCGTTTCATAGTTGTTATCTTGAGATTACCCCGTGCATTCTTTGAGTGTATTGGTGGACAGTGAGACTGAGAGGTAGTATGTGTATTATGGTACTTTATCATAGTTGGAAATAACTGAGAAGTGATCCAACAATCTGGTGAGTTATTACATCTGTAGGTTCCTTAGTTGGTGACACTCTGAGAGTGATTAGGGATCCACTAGGCTGTCTAGATTTGTTTCATTAGAAACCCAGATCCATTATAGTTTCCATAACCGGTAGAAGTTGTGCTATGCAAGTAGGATTCCGACCTAGGTAGTATTCTTCCCATCCTTTGATTTCACATGTCTTTTCTCTTGATAGTTGAGTCGATCTTTGCTTTCTGCATTCATTAGTTTAAATAGTAGTGTAGTAAACCCCCCTAAACCAAATCAATCTTTAGTCCGAGTCAGAGTCTAGAATTAGTATTTAGTGTCTCTAGGGTTCTATATTTCGGTTTAGCATTAAGCTGTGCTACACTCGATAGGTACACTTTCCTGTCAGTGCGGTCTAGTTCATAGGTTTTCCCTTTATTACTTAGGAGTCTAGGTTAGGTTTAGTAGTTTATTTTATAGACCGTCTGGACGACATCATAGACACCCCTTAAGACCCTTTATAAGTTAATACCTTAACTCGGGTCCAAACTACACTTTTCAGAAACAATTCAACGCAAAACAGAGGATTTTCAGTGCAGCATACGCTGCCTAGCGCAATATGCGCTAATACCAGCGCAATTTGCGCTGGCATCAGGCCTGCACATCCCAAGATTCATTTTAAGTGTAATTCAGCCCTTTCGACTCGACCCCCGGTCGTTTTAATGATTCCACGACATTATGTCATTATAATATTGATCAAATAACACATCTTTAACATCCCATGAAGATTCTTATGCATCTAAACAATCCAAACATAATTCAAGAAACTAGTTTAGCTTGCATTTGCAAAGCTTAAAACTTCTAAAATGCTAACACACACTTGTGATGTTCGGAACCTCAAATTGTCCCTACTTGTGAGATTCTTTGATCTCAAACTCCATTCATACTTGTGTAGTTCTATTGACCACAAACACCTACTATTCTTGTGAGGTTCTTAAACCTCATTTACAACCGCCTTAGAGAAGTTCATGACTTCAAATATTACATATGAGGTTCTTAGACCTCAATACCAACCTTTAACATACATTAATGCACATAAACACACAAGATACATAACCCATATTTTATACTTGACATGTGGGATTCAAAGATCCCAAACCACCCATTTATTTGTGAAGTTCAAGACTTCAATCTCCTATTATAATCCTAACCCTTGCGTACAAGCATAATCATTCAAAACATTATTATGCATACATTTAGCAATCAACAACGAATAGCCTACTTCTAACATTACTAAGTAAGTGCAAGGCACTTACCTTGTGATTTAGACGATTCTGGTTTAGCTTCAATCTTAGGCACACGATCACCTATACAAATTATCTCAACATTAGTCTAGACATCTCAATGTACACCAATTGATATTCTAACACTCCCATACCACCAAATTACAAACATTCCCATTTGTCTAGGGTATATTAACATAATCAAACCCTTAACACCCTTCCAACATCCTTTTAACCCAAATGACTCGTTTAGGAAAACATCTAAGTTCCACCAAACCCCCAGTTTACAAAACACCATAAAAATTGTGGCTTTATAGTTAATTGTGTGTCTATTAACTCCCTAGACACATAACTAACTTCAATTAAGCATTCTAACATCATTAAATCAAAAACCCCCAAATTTCCCTCAAGAACCCTATTTCTTGAATCCACAAATTAGATGTTTAGATGATGTTATCTACCTCCTATTACTTCAATTTAAGCTAGATAACTAATAAATTCAAGTTTCTAATCATCTATTTCACCTTCAACAGCCCCAATTCGAATTTCATGTAAAAACCCACCAAGAACACTTTCATGGTGAATCAAAGATTGAAAGGGAGGCTTATTTGATGCTTAGAAGATGATGAACACAACAAAACGTTCAGATTTCGCATGCAAGAACTCAATTTCGTGATCTCAGCTCCTCTTTCTTCCTCCTCTTCTTTGCAAACACTAGAACACACACTCTATGTGTGATTTGCGCAGCCCCCCTAACAATCTGACTTTTTAAAATTTATAGTTTAGCCCCTGAACTTTCAATTTTAATTTCTTACATCCAAACTACAAAAATTAAACATATTCAACAAGCCTCCAACTTTTCTTTTTATTTATTTACACTCATATAATATAGTAGAATTATATTTTAATCATTCGGAAGTTGGTTCGTTACAAATCCGTTCCGTTTTAGGGCTTGAAACCAGAGGGTTGAATAAGGGGGTAACGTCTGCGCCCCCGTACGTACCGATGTTAATCATGTTTTGTTGCAGTTGTTGATAAAGACGTCGACGAGTGAGATCTGAATCCATTAGAACCCTAGAAATTGCAACTTTTAAAACAAAAACTGAAGTTGTTCCTTACATATCTAGAGACGCACACAAAATTGAAGCAGTTTCTCAATAACTAAATAAAACTTGAGCATGATTCTTCAAAAGAAACTTACCAAATTTCATCATAAAACTAATTCAAAAGTTTGGCGGTCGATATCAATACAAAACTGTATTAGAATCGGTTTTTTTGAAAATAAAAGGATGCAAATGATGAATGACCAATGAAAATACCAAACGAATTAACATTCAAGAACATATGAGTTGAATGAAATTGGCAGGTGATGGGAGGCGGAGGACTGAAAATGGTGTGAGTTGTACTTATTATTTTCTCACGTCGGTGCTGTGAGAGGAAGCACTATTCACCACGTCAAGTCAGTGAATAGTGCATTTGAGTTTATTTTTTAATTTTTAAATTTCACTTTATATGTAAATATGAATCCAAATGGTTTATAAATCGGAAAATGGAGTTGCCTTGGTTGTTCGTGTGCCACTTTTTCACATGCGAGACGCAGGTTCGATTCCCAACCCCCCTTGGTTCGTGGCCTTTTCTAGGTAGGTTTTATGCGGCGGTTTTGCACATTTTCATCTTTTCGGTAAACGATTTTTTTAAGTTCAGTTTCGTTTTTCTTAACATTCATTTTTACAACGCCATAACTTTTTCTTGCTTTCCTAATTTATCGTCACGACGTTTTTTTATCTACGTTTTGATTTTCAGAATTAAGTTGTCGCAACATGCAGTATATCTCACTAGTTTATTTTTATTTATCCTTTTATTCTTTTTCTTTTTTTATTAGTTTTTTACTAACTTTTTCTTTCCTTTTTTTTTTCTTTTTTAATATATTCTTTTTACTAATTTAATTTTTATTTTGCTTATTTTGTAAAATCCATATGATTTTGCGGGTATTTCACTAGCAGCCCAAATTTGAAAGAAAAAGCCCAATATAAAATAAAAAATTCTCTTATAAAACGAGGGCCCAAAATTTAGGAGCATAAAGTCCTTGCTTTGGTGATAGGCCCATTAGGCGAGCCCGGCATGAAAGTTGTTGCTGCACAAACCAACTAACTAGTGAAAATCAAGTTTTCAATATTTAAATATAATTACATTAAATCAAACTAGCATGAATACATTTAACACTTATGAGCTAGAAATAACATGATCTTATACACAATATAGACGCATATAACTTGGCCACACAAATAAACTCTCAAATAGATCATTTTGCATAAAGTTGATGTACGGCCAATCAAAATATATTTATCCTTAAAATTAACAATTTTGGTAATTTTGATATACACCTTTATATATATATATATATCTATATAGGAGGGTTATTATACAAAGTCTAAAAACTATAAAAAGTATAAAAATTCTTTTAAAAACCCCACCACCACCCCCCAAAAGCCTAAAACCCCCACCCCGGAAAACCTAAAACCCCCCACCCCACCCCCAAAAACCTAAATCTTAATAAAAAAAACCCCTAAAAAGCCGAAAAAGTCGTCTAAAAACACCACCACTACCCCCAAAAGCCTAAACCTCCAACCCAACCCCCCTAAAAACCTAACCCCCACCCCACCCCACCCCTAAAAACCTAACCCCCACCCCCCCAAAGCCTAAATACTAAAAGCTAAACCCTAAGGCTAAATCCTAAGTCAAAAAGTAAACCCTACAAGCTAAAATCGTAGAGTTAGACGAGGCGGTTCCAACGCCGTCGAAATGAGTAAAATCGGAGTTCGTATGAGCCGGTTATGAGCATTTTAAACGACTTTTTACACTTTTTACATTTTTTTGACTTTTTAGCGAAACCTCACACTATATGGGGGAGGATCAAATAAGAAGTATGTTTTCGCTAAGAACTCTAAGAAATGACCAAAACGCTTAGAAACGATATCAAACGAACTCCGATTGAGCTCATTTCAGCGGCGTTGGAACCGTCTCGTCGAACTCTATCATCTTAACTTTTAGGGTTTAGCTTTTAAGGTTTAGATTTTACGTTTGAATTTTAGGGTTTTAGCCTTATGGTTTAGCCTTAGGGTTTAGATTTTATAGTTTAGGTTTTTTTGGGGGGTGGGGGGTTTAGGTTTTTGGGGGTGGGTGAGGGTGGGTTTAGGTTTTTGGGGGGGTGGGGTTGGGGGGTTTAGGTTTTTGAGGGGTGGGGGTGGTGGTTTTAGGCTTTTTGGGGTGGGGTTGGAGGGGGGTTTTAGGTTTTTGGGGGTGCGGGTGGAGGGTGGTTTAGGTTTTTGGGTCCGGATTAGAGTTCGATGAGACGGTTCCAACGCCGCTGGAATGAGCTCAATCGGAGTTCGTTTGACCCACTTCTTAGCGTTTCTTAGCCAAAAACCACTTCTTAGTGGAACCTTCCCCCACTATATATATATATATATGCGTTTTCGACAAGTTACTGGATCTTCCCCTGAACACCTGTTGTTCATTCAAAATTTTATAAGGATGCTTCATGAAGCACAAAATGCAACAACATGACATTATGGTCAATTTAATCACTAAAATGACCATTTCAGCTACAATGTTTGGTTCGATCAAGACCGGTTTTGGTGTTAGTCGCGAAGAAGACGATGATGAGGAAGAAGAAGATTGGTCTTTAGTCTTGAATACAGTCAGGAAGAAGACGATAGGATGGACGGTTTTATGTAAAGAAAGACAGAAACAAAGTTGGTGTTTAGAAGAGTTTCAAGAAATGTAGCACCGTCAGTGAGCACTATGGTTTAATTTGGGAATTTATTGATGTTTAAATACGACGGGTTTTGGAGATTTGGCTCAAGAATGGTTGGTGAGATTTGGATTAAGTTCACACAGAGAAGCAATTTTTTTATAGCTAGAAACCTTTTCTTTATATAAGATTACAAATGGCTTTTACCTCGAAATGAGCATTGGTACTAGAACTAAAAATGGTTTTCCTCATCATTTCATCTATACTACTATATAAAGCATATAGAGTGGGCAAAGTTGTGATTTCACTAAAATTTTAAGACACTTGGGAAAAGAGTTATTGTATTTGGTACAAGTGTTGATGCATAGCCCACCTCGTAAATTACAATTTTGTCCCTCTAAGAAAGTTCATAGTATCTCGCATCGCCTGGTTAATAAATTTTGCAAGGTAAATGTGGTTATAAAAGGAGAACACCCATAAGACATTCAGTTAACTTATTTTGTTGTTTAATCGACCCATTGGCCCGTATAGTAACGCAAAGTTTTGCTTTTTTTCATCAATTGGTGGAGAAAGCTATAAGGCCGGTTTGCCAAGTAGGCCGAGTTGAACAAGGTTGACCGAGTTTGAACTCTAAGAAAGTTCATAAACCTATTATTTATCTATCTCACATCGCGTGGTTAAGAAAATTTGCAAAGAAAATGTGGTTATAAAAGGAAAACACTCATCTGACTTTCAATTAACTTACTTTTGTTGCTTAATCGGCCCACTGGCCCGTATAGTAACACATAACATATGTACTTATCCAACGTCGGTGGAGAATAGAAAATGAAAGAAATGATGAGTTATATAAATGGATTATATGCTTACCTCAGTATACTCAATGCATAATCAAAAGTGTTCATGCGATGGTTGGGATTTATCCCACATCACCAAGTTAAACAAAACTTCGAGCGTCCCTTATCTTATAAAAGGGAGGCCCAAGCTAAATTCACTATCGTGGATTTAATGGTTAGCCAACCAAACCTAGTTAAAACTTTAAAGTTTTGAATCCAAGATTAAAGACAGTCGGGATCAATCCGTCAACTTGATATCAACTTAATCATATTGATTTTAGTGATAGTGTAAGACTGTAAAAATACTAAACCCAAGAGTAATGTGGTGGTATTTCACATCCGTCGTGAATCGCGGGCTTCCCTACTTTTTAATCTATACTAACTTATAATGCATATTGGGTGGGCAAAAGGGTAATTTTACCCAATTATTAAACACATTATATAATTACATCAAAACCTAATCCTTTAAAGATAAACCAAATATTTTTTTTTTGACTTTTTAGCTTGTCCCACATAGGTGGTTTACTCAACCTCATCATAGATCAAACAACTATAAATAGAGAAGCCTCATTACTTGAGAAAATTGAACCAGTTGTTCCATGCCCTTTTTGGCTAGGTTTGGTAAACAATGAATATTTTTTTTAGTGCAAAAATTTGGATACTTAACCGATGTTTGAAGCTTATTTGAAAAAAGCTCAGCTTGAAATCGTTCCGGTTGTAAACTTGTTGACTTTGATTGGCTTGGTTTGTAAACAAGCTGAGCCCGAGCTAGGCTTGGCTCAGCTGGTGAGCTTATGAGCTAGGTTTGAAGCTTATAATAATAATATAATAATAATAATAATACTCAAATATAATAAGTGTTTAAGGCATGTCGAGTTAGCTTGCGTTCTCAAAAAGAGTCTTGGTGACCCCGTCGCTTTGCACGGGCCAACCCACTAGTTTCTTTAAATAAATCACTTTTTTACTTATTACAACTACTTTTGTTGACATGTTTTCAATTTTATCAGTACCAATTTATAACACTATTCGAAGTCGATACTTTGTTTAATTTCTTCTTTTCTCTATTCCCAACAGAACCGTACAGAGACCACAAAAAGCTTCTAATTTCTCCCCATATTTTGTCACGCATCTCTCACATGCTTCATAACTCCACGTTCATCCAAGTGTATAGGTTTTTTTTATTGATTACGTGGGCAACTCGGGTCGGTTATGGTTTCATACGGGCTTCTTGGTTTTGGACCGAAACCGACAATTGTATAATCATGTAACCCGTTGCCCAACCGAATTACATATGGTAAGGTTCTTTTCGGGTCGGTTTTTGGTTTTTCCTGGGTTGGACCTAGATCTCCTCACCCCCAGTTCTTTCTGGCCTCGATGATAATTAGCCAAACCCAGTGATGTTTACGATCCTACTCGACTGGTTTTGACGGAATTTCTGGGCCGAACTGGACAATACTATGACAGGGGCGGCTCAACATATTTTAGGGGCCTAAAACAAGCTTTAAAATTAAGGCAAATTGGTTTTTAATAATCTAAACTATGACTTATTGGCTGATAATAATCCAAACTAACAGTTTGCTGGTGATAATCTCAACTTTCATTTTTGTTGTCAGTGGCAGTCCCAGTAGCATAATCATCATATATTTACACTCGATTTACACTCAATCCCCACTCGATCTTGCTTGTACGTTTCTCCATTTCATTTAAAATCGTCATTTTGAGCGAAAATAAGTGTAAATCGAGCATAAATCTAAGATGATTATGCTACTAGGACTATCATTGACAACAAAAGTGAAAATTGAGATTATCACCAGCCAAACTGTTAGTTTGGATTATTATCAGTCAATTAGTCATAGTTTGGATTTATAAAAAGGGAAAACTTCACCCAATAGTAACCAAGTTTTCCAAGTGTTCCATTTAAATCACTTAAAGTTTTTTTGTCCCTATAAAGTCACTCAACTTTCACTAAGTGTTCAAATCCTATGTAATTTTTTTTATAATTGTTTAAATTTTTTAAAATTGAATTAGGCAAATGAAATATATATGAATATTAGTAATTTTATAGAGCGTCAAAATGTATAATATTAATTTTAAGTAGAATGTTATTATAGTAACCCTATAAATAAACATTCAATCATTTTGTTATATTTCTCATTTCTCTCTGAAAACACAAAAATCGGTGGATTATCACATATACTTCAGCTTAAAATATAGATTAAATTAGTTTTTTTTTATAACTTTTTAGGCCTTTCAAGTTTAGAGCATTCACAACCGGTTTGGTATATGTTTGTGAGTGAGTTTTGTATATTTTAATGAGCGGTTTAAAATGGTTGTGAGTAGAGAAGAGAGAAAAAATATATATTTTTTGTATATTTGTGAAACACTGTTCACCTGTATAAATTTTTTAATATTTTTTGAAAGTGGTTGTGAGTGAAGGAGAGAGAAAATGTAATGATAAATGTATAAAAAAATATTATTTAATTAAAAAAGAGAGAGAAAAGATAGTGATTTTTAGTGTATTATAAGGATAAGGATAAGAAACGGACAACGAATGCTTTTAAAGATCTAAAACGATTGCTTTAATCTATACATACTAATAAATAAAGGTTTTGGGATGCCACATGTCACCACCATATTCAATCTCAACATTTTTTCCCGCCTCTCTCTCTTATTAAATGCACACATATCTTTTAATAAATTAATAATTATACTAATAAAATATATTTATTTTAAATTATCCTTTATTATAAAAAACTTTGAAACATAATTATGTAATTTTTATTTTCAATCCAATAGTAAATGAAAGTCAAATTATATTAAATAGTAATTGACGTATTTTCGAAACCCAATTATATATTATATTTTACATATTTTGAATTTTGTTTTATATCCTTAATATATGTATAGTAATACATCTTTACACCTGTAAAATACATAAATAAAATTTGAGAAATTTATGTATTGATATTTTTCACCCCGTGTGTATTACACGGGGTCTAACGCCTTGAGTAGAAAAGAACATGAGAAACCTAAACGAGTTCGTGCCTTAAGACTCGATCTTCAAATCGATCTTATCACTCGTATTAAGGAATCTCAACAAATGGCCTTAAAAGAACCAAACCACGAGAAAGAATGTTTGGGAGGCATGATCGACCAATTGGTCAAAGGCGATGATACTATTCTTAGAATGGGTTTGATCCAACGGCGTTGTCGGATGTTCAACTCCTTCTGTTTGAATATGCGTTGAAGACTCTTGTGATCGGTGTAAATTGTGCACTTGGTATTGTCCAAGTAATGTCTACAGATTTTCAAAGCAAACACTACATCTCCCGATTCTAGGTCATGGGTAGTGTAGTTTTTCTCATAAGCTTTCAATTGACGAGAAGCGTATGCGATAACCTTTTCGCGTTGCATCAACACACAACCAAGACCTCGAATAGAGGTATTGTAATACACTACGAAGTAATCCGTTCCTTCAGGAAAGACTAGGATAGGTGCACTACAGAGTTTCTGTTTCAACAGTTGAAATACGGATTCCTGAGTTTCGCTCCAGTTATAGGGTTACTTTTCAAACATATATATACTGCCATTAAGGCTAAACTTAACACACTTTACTTTTCAAACAGTTTAAAACGTATCATAAACCGTCAATTCCTCTTTACTATACTGCCCTCATGGCTTACATCCATGAACCGACAAGTACCTGGTCAATGCCCCCATGGCTAACGTCCATGAACCGACACTACCGCTTAACCGTCAATTCCTCATGTCTTTGTGAATACCAGGTATGAGGTTGAATACCAAAAACCATCCGGTCTCCTGCAACAACCTGAAATTCCCATGTGGAAATGGGAACAAATATCCATGGACTTCATTACCAAATTACCCCGAACTCCTACCGGATGTGATACTATATGGGTAAAGGCCGTAACCGAGGCATGTTGTCTTTTCTGGAGCCGAGTGCTCCAATGGTTTGCAAATACAAAGACTCAAAATCAAGAAGCATCTGAGTTCAAGACTATGTTGGAAAATCTTGTTGATGGTAGCTAAGTGTAATTTCCTTTTCTATATATAGGACTTATTGTAATCTCTTATCATTCAATAAACATTACAACCCTTCATTGGTTCTATTCTGACCTCTAGCACCACCTCCACCGTCATCGCCACTATAATGACGGAATGTACTTTGTGATACACATGCATACTGATACGAACCTAGAGCTGTTTGGTGGCGGGAAAAGGTTCAAAATTGGATGAGGCGGGGAGTGTTCCAAATAATCAGGAAGTGGGGAAGAAACTGCCGAGTAGTGTTCTTATTTTAGGGGGTTCGATTGTTTTGTTTGGCTTGTCTTGATTATGTATTAAAAAAGTTACATACCCCCGTAGAAGACCTTTATGGATGGAGTTGGACAAGTTTCAGAATGTGGCTGTTAATGAACCCTCGTTACTTGTTGGGGACTTTAATGTTACCCTTAATACTGCTGAGAATTCTGCCGGTTATAGAGGATTTCAGTGATTGTTGCCCCAATGTGGGTATCTCTGATATCAGAGTAACGGGTTAAAATTTAAGTGGAATAAGTCCCCTGGTAAAATGCATGGTCTCCTAAAGAAGCTGGAATGGGTTATGGCTAATTGCCATTTTGGAAATCACTTCCCAAATTCGCATGCTGAGTTTCTTCCATTTGGCACCTCGGATCACTCCCCCTCGGTGACCATCTTACCTAGTATTAAAAGGAAATGGAAATAACGTCCTTTTAAGTTTATGAAGTACCTCATAAAGAAACCCGGCTTCTTGGAAGTGGTTCAACATGCTTGGACTCTGCATGTTTCTGGATGCAAAATGTTCAAAGTGGTTAATAAACTTCAGAACCTTAAGTCGGAGTTGATAAAGTTTGGGAGGTTGCATGGTGACCTGTCACACCCCGACCGATGGCGGAATCATCGAGGCGGACAATGTGATGATTGTTCAAAAGCACATGATAACTAAAGGTTGCATAATTCATTCATTTAATTTAAAGACAACAAGTTCCAAATACAATACATTTCAAATAACCTAGTCTAGTTCAAAACATTAATTTATTTAACTAGGTCCATAGTTCCTAAGTGGAGAGATCTTCGGCAAGCAGTCACATATCCAAACCTGAAACATTATTTAAATCAAGTGTCAACTAAAAAGTTGGTGAGTACATAGGTTTAGTATTTCCTGTAAATAGTAGTTGTAAATCGTTTTGCAACTCATTGTTTATCTTGTTAAACATAGCATATGATGTAACATTTATTTAAACCACAATTCAAACCGAGTTTGACGCGCTTGAACAGAGCACAACAGCTAAGTCCGGTATGCTTGAATATAGTTATCCACTATATCCGGTATGATTGAATATAACACGCGGTTATATCCGAGTATGCAGTAATAAACACCCTAACCGGGTGGGCTGGTCAGGCACAATAGATCTATCAATATTACAGTTGGTTGTCTTGTGTTTAAATGTATGTACATCCAAAGAATAAGCATATAGTCTCATGTATAACACGTATAAACAGTGTGAGTAGCATGTATAATGTTTCACCCCAAAACTTATAAAAATGTAAAATAGGGGCTATGTAACTCACCTTGCAAGCGGGTATTTTTCCACGCGTGTAGGTGATAAGTATGTGGAAGCCTAAGCACGTTGATACCCTATGTAGATAAATGAGTATTATTGTATGTTTATATGTATGTGCGTATTCGTATTTAAATGAGTATAGGTTTTATAATAATATCCGTAATATAAAATGTGGTAGAAAATGAATATGATTTTGTAAAACTTTGACTTATGAAAATTTTACATTTTTAAATAATTAATCATTATGTTTAATGTATTTAAACAATAATAATAAATAGAAAGATAAGTCTTTATTTGACTAATTATGTCGATGTTTTATATATTAAAATTCATTTTAACAAGTTTATTAAAAATATTGCTAGGATCATATATAAAAATAATTAGAAATTTTATATATTAAGTGTATTTTAATAAGTTTATAAAATGTTACAAGATTTATAAAAATATAGAACATTTTATATGTAAAATGTAATTAAATAAGTTTATAAAGATATTACAAGATTTATAAAAAAAACATAGGACATTTTATATCAAAATGTAATTAAATAAGTTTATAAAGATATTACAAGATTTATATAAATATGGACATTTTATTCCTAAAAATGTAATTAAATAAGTTTATAAAAATTATTACAAGATTTATATAAATATGGATATTTTATATATATTATAATGTATTTTAATATATATATATATAAAAAAAAAATGGGATGGTTTATAAAAATATAGTTTAATTGATTTTAAAATAAACGAACGGGTAAACCGACTCGTTTTAGTATTTATTGTATAAAAATGGTATTAAAATAAGTTAAGATAAATAAATAAAATAAATAAAATGATAAACAGAATAAAAAGTTTGGGCCGAAGGCCAACCGGGCTCGAACCCGCGACCTTCCGCACAAACACACACACGCATAACCAGCCGGGCTACTGCCCATCGCTGGTTATGTGTGTATCATTTAATTGATATACTCAACCGTGAAATTGGTCGCTGGTCCTCGGCAACCGGCAAACCGTGTCCGAGGACATCGGTTTGCCCGGCAATCGATGGATTGAAGCCGCGAATTCGATTGGGATAGATTGCCAGTCGGTAATAGAAGGTAAAGGAACCAATTTGAGGCTCGAACCTGGTCGCGAAGGGCCTGGTCGGCAAGGCTTTTTGTTCGAAAATACCAAGGACTTGAATTCCAGAATTTGAGTTGGGTTGAGCCTTATAATCTGGTCACAGCTTCTTCTGAGGATGGCGAAGGCGATGGTAGTCTCAATTTGGAGTGAGAGTGGGTGGAGGAGGGGTGGCGAGCTCGTGCAGGTCTGTAAATGGTCATTTGCAGCCGAGCTCGATCCTTATATTAAAACATGAAATTGAGTGTGTCTGGACATTCGTCTGGACGAGACGAAGCTATCGAGCTATCAAGCATGCGTGGAGGTTAACTGTCGGGCTCGAATTTGAGGCGTGGGTTCTCGGCCACCAACCGGATCAGACGATCCGTATGTTTAATCGACAAATTTGTCGAGGGCTTTTGTTCGCGTGGGGACGACGAGGCCAGAGCTGTCTTTAGCGGCTGTCGAGATGCAGGGAAACAGCCTTGTCGGGTGTCGTCGGAAAAAGGGTCTTGGACCGCCGGACAATGGGAAGGGGCGACCGGAATTGCGAATTCGACTTTGGCAGATTTAGTCCCTGGAGTTTGGTTTGTTTCAGAATAGCCCTTAAATTAAATACCGGATGAATCCCTGTGGTTTCATTTGACCAGAAACAGCCCCTCAACGATTTTAGTTTTAAAACCTTCTAGTTTAGTTAATTACAAAATGAACCCTGAACTTTTATTTAAATAAATTAATTTAATTTCTTTTAAAAAAATTAATTTAATATTATATTTTAAATGTTTTTATAACTTATTTTATCAAAATAAATTATTTTATATAAATCAACTTATTTTTTATCAAATCACTTTATTTGTTTACAAAGCCATTTATTTTTATAAAATTTAAATAAATTTATATAATTTTATAAAATTCAAATATTTTTAATATTTAAATTAAAAATACATAATTTATATATTATTGACACATTAATTTGAACAAATGCAATTGTATATTATTGAATCTAAATTGTTTACAAATACGGGATAAATTTATACCATCATTTTAAATATTTAATTTATTAAACATAATTGATATATATATATATATATATATATATATATTATATATTTTTAAGACTTTAATTTAAAAATTGAAATTTGTAAACACACCATTTTGTACAAATTGGGTTAAATACACGTGTGCATAATTGGAATGAAATGTTGAAATTTTTACGTGTTAATATATATTATAACTGAAATTTTGAAATGTCACATGACCCGTCTTCCAACTTATATTGGTGGCCGAAGATGAAGGCCGATATAGCCACTTATGTTAGTAAGTGTCTGACCTGCGCGAAGGTCAAGGTTGAATACCAAAAACCGTCCGGTCTCCTGCAACAACCTGAAATTCCCATGTGGAAATGGGAACAAATATCCATGGACTTCATTACCAAATTACCCCGAACTCCTACCGGATGTGATACTATATGGGTAAAGGCCGTAACCGAGGCATGTTGTCTTTTCTGGAGCCGAGTGCTCCAATGGTTTGCAAATACAAAGACTCAAAATCAAGAAGCATCTGAGTTCAAGACTATGTTGGAAAATCTTGTTGATGGTAGCTAAGTGTAATTTCCTTTTCTATATATAGGACTTATTGTAATCTCTTATCATTCAATAAACATTACAACCCTTCATTGGTTCTATTCTGACCTCTAGCACCACCTCCACCGTCATCGCCACTATAATGACGGAATGTACTTTGTGATACACGTGCATACTGATACGAACCTAGAGCTGTTTGGTGGCTGGAAAAGGTTCAAAATTGGATGAGGCGGGGAGTGTTCCAAATAATCAGGAAGTGGGGAAGAAACTGCCGAGTAGTGTTCTTATTTTAGGGGGTTCGATTGTTTTGTTTGGCTTGTCTTGATTATGTATTAAAAAAGTTACATACCCCCGTAGAAGACCTTTATGGATGGAGTTGGACAAGTTTCAGAATGTGGCTGTTAATGAACCCTCGTTACTTGTTGGGGACTTTAATGTTACCCTTAATACTGCTGAGAATTCTGCCGGTTATAGAGGATTTCAGTGATTGTTGCCCCAATGTGGGTATCTCTGATATCAGAGTAACGAGTTAAAATTTAAGTGGAATAAGTCCCCTGGTAAAATGCATGGTCTCCTAAAGAAGCTGGAATGGGTTATGGCTAATTGCCATTTTGGAAATCACTTCCCAAATTCGCATGCTGAGTTTCTTCCATTTGGCACCTCGGATCACTCCCCCTCGGTGACCATCTTACCTAGTATTAAAAGGAAATGGAAATAACGTCCTTTTAAGTTTATGAAGTACCTCATAAAGAAACCCGGCTTCTTGGAAGTGGTTCAACATGCTTGGACTCTGCATGTTTCTGGATACAAAATGTTCAAAGTGGTTAATAAACTTCAGAACCTTAAGTCGGAGTTGATAAAGTTTGGGAGGTTGCATGGTGACCCGTCTTCCAACTTATATTGGTGGCCGAAGATGAAGGCCGATATAGCCACTTATGTTAGTAAGTGTCTGAACTGCGCGAAGGTCAAGGTTGAATACCAAAAACCGCCCGGTCTCCTGCAACAACCTGAAATTCCCATGTGGAAATGGGAACAAATATCCATGGACTTCATTACCAAATTACCCCGAACTCCTACCGGATGTGATACTATATGGGTAAAGGCCGTAACCGAGGCATGTTGTCTTTTCTGGAGCCGAGTGCTCCAATGGTTTGCAAATACAAAGACTCAAAATCAAGAAGCATCTGAGTTCAAGACTATGTTGGAAAATCTTGTTGATGGTAGCTAAGTGTAATTTCCTTTTCTATATATAGGACTTATTGTAATCTCTTATCATTCAATAAACATTACAACCCTTCATTGGTTCTATTCTGACCTCTAGCACCACCTCCACCGTCATCGCCACTATAATGACGGAATGTACTTTGTGATACACGTGCATACTGATACGAACCTAGAGCTGTTTGGTGGCGGGAAAAGGTTCAAAATTGGATGAGGCGGGGAGTGTTCCAAATAATCAGGAAGTGGGGAAGAAACTGCCGAGTAGTGTTCTTATTTTAGGGGGTTCGATTGTTTTGTTTGGCTTGTCTTGATTATGTATTAAAAAAGTTACATACCCCCGTAGAAGACCTTTATGGATGGAGTTGGACAAGTTTCAGAATGTGGCTGTTAATGAACCCTCGTTACTTGTTGGGGACTTTAATGTTACCCTTAATACTGCTGAGAATTCTGCCGGTTATAGAGGATTTCAGTGATTGTTGCCCCAATGTGGGTATCTCTGATATCAGAGTAACGGGTTAAAATTTAAGTGGAATAAGTCCCCTGGTAAAATGCATGGTCTCCTAAAGAAGCTGGAATGGGTTATGGCTAATTGCCATTTTGGAAATCACTTCCCAAATTCGCATGCTGAGTTTCTTCCATTTGGCACCTCGGATCACTCCCCCTCGGTGACCATCTTACCTAGTATTAAAAGGAAATGGAAATAACGTCCTTTTAAGTTTATGAAGTACCTCATAAAGAAACCCGACTTCTTGGAAGTGGTTCAACATGCTTGGACTCTGCATGTTTCTGGATGCAAAATGTTCAAAGTGGTTAATAAACTTCAGAACCTTAAGTCGGAGTTGATAAAGTTTGGGAGGTTGCATGGTGACCCGTCTTCCAACTTATATTGGTGGCCGAAGATGAAGGCCGATATAGCCACTTATGTTAGTAAGTGTCTGACCTGCGCGAAGGTCAAGGTTGAATACCAAAAACCGTCCGGTCTCCTGCAACAACCTGAAATTCCCATGTGGAAATGGGAACAAATATCCATGGACTTCATTACCAAATTACCCCGAACTCCTACCGGATGTGATACTATATGGGTAAAGGCCGTAACCGAGGCATGTTGTCTTTTCTGGAGCCGAGTGCTCCAATGGTTTGCAAATACAAAGACTCAAAATCAAGAAGCATCTGAGTTCAAGACTATGTTGGAAAATCTTGTTGATGGTAACTATGTGTAATTTCCTTTTCTATATATAGGACTTATTGTAATCTCTTATCATTCAATAAACATTACAACTCTTCATTGGTTCTATTCTGACCTCTAGCACCACCTCCACCGTCATCGCCACTATAATGACGGAATGTACTTTGTGATACACATGCATACTGATACGAACCTAGAGCTGTTTGGTGGCGGGAAAAGGTTCAAAATTGGATGAGGCGGGGAGTGTTCCAAATAATCAGGAAGTGGGGAAGAAACTGCCGAGTAGTGTTCTTATTTTAGGGGGTTCGATTGTTTTGTTTGGCTTGTCTTGATTATGTATTAAAAAAGTTACATACCCCCGTAGAAGACCTTTATGGATGGAGTTGGACAAGTTTCAGAATGTGGCTGTTAATGAACCCTCGTTACTTGTTGGGGACTTTAATGTTACCCTTAATACTGCTGAGAATTCTGCCGGTTATAGAGGATTTCAGTGATTGTTGCCCCAATGTGGGTATCTCTGATAAAAATCAACAAGATTTTCCAACATAGTCTTGAACCCACCGAAACATAGTTAGAATTTTCATGGAAAATAAAAATAAAAATCTTTTTGAATTTTATCTATACAGACGGAAACACCGGTTCACCCCAAACCGGTTTTTTTGTTCACCTCTAGCGGTAACTTAACCACCGGTAGCGAACTTATCAAGCGAGTTTAATCACTTCTCTAGAAAACATCTAGCGAACTTGCCAAGTGAACTTGACTACAACAAGACCCGACGAACTTAGCCAGTTCGGTTGAGTACTAGGTATCGAAACTCCTAGTTTCGATCAAACTGGTATCGAACTCCTAGTTTCGATTGAATAATAGCTATCGAAACTACCTAGTTTCGATTGAGTAAACAGGTATCGAAACTCTTAGTTTCGATCAAATAGGTATCGAAATACATGTGTTAGATATAACAAATTACAGTACAACCAACAAAGTAAAAAAACACACTTTAATGAGGTATTTACCAGATGGTGTTCGAAAATGCAAAATAAAACAAAAACATGCATTGGCACGCGCATTTATTCAAGGTTGATGGGGGAAACTAAGCCATCTATTCCGGATAGAACATGATGTTATAGATCATTATTCGCGTAATAGGAATTGCCGGGACTTGCATGCACTACAAATTGTTATTACGTATGCACCCGTAATAATGATTTGCTTTGCATGTTCGTCTAGTTCTTCCTATCTTGCTGCCATTAAGGCTAAACTTAACACACTTTACTTTTCAAACATATGTACTGCCATTAAGGCTAAACTTAACACACTTTACTTTTCAAACAGTTTAAAACGTATAATAAACCGTCAATTCCTCTTTACTGTACTGCCCTCATGGCTTACATCCATGAACCGACAAGTACCTGGTCAATGCCCCTATGATCAACGACCATGATGCCATTAACACACATTACAGTTACGAATTGAAACGGATTTGGAGTATTGATCTTGAATTTGCATCATGGAATTTAATTGATCAATTTCGATAATAAAACTTGTTGGAATCACAGGGCTTTCATTGCTTAGGTTATTGTGAATCTATCCATATGATTTAATTTCATTGTAATCGTGTTTAGAGCAGATTTCCCACCAACCTCGCCAAGGCCATGCGCCTTGCGGCCGCTTTCTCCCGAAACCGTGTTCAGGATGGTACTTTAACCATTCGGGGGCGCCAAGAAGCACGCCACCCAAGCCACCGTTGAGCCCACCGAACCCAAAGTCACCGAACCAAAACCCGCCAAAACCCCTACTCACCAAAACAACAAAAAGCGCAAGTCCCAAGCCCGGAACTATGCGGTTGTCACCCCCGTTAACCAAGTGCCGATGAACCAAGACCCGACACCCCAAAAGAAATCGTATGGTGGATCTTACCCATTATGTAACACTTGCCAATACCACCACCCAAACAACCTCCCATGCCGAAAATGCACCTCGTGTGGCAAATTCGGACACCTTGCCAACCTATGCCGCAACCCACAACAACCCCAAAACACCCAAGCTCCCCCACTAAACCGAAACCCACCGGCCATCACAAATGGTCGGGCTTGCTACCGTTGTGGTGATCCAAACCACATGAGCCCACAAAACCAAAACCAACACCACCACAACAACAACCCCACCAACAACAACAACCGCAACCAACCACCCAACCAAAACTAACCCACAAACCCAAGAGGCCGTGCTTACAACATCAATGCGGCGATGAATTATGATAATGAGATCGGTACACCACAGAAACCACCAAAGTTGCTGAACGTGAACGATTATTCTAATTGGAAAGCACGTTTTGAGCACTACATTTCGTATACCGACTCATCACTATGGATACCAATCCTTGAGGGATATACCGTGACTGTGCTGAAAAGCATTTAATTGAACTTGTAAAAGTTCACACGGATGAAATGATGGCGAATCTCTATATGTTTAGTTTTGGAATGTTTCACTGGGTTATTTGTGATGGACATGGTGGCATTGTTGTCAATGAATAGAAGAGTTCCAGTGAAGTTCAAGCGGTAGTCTCGCAATTGCTGCTGAATCCACAATATCTGAGAACAACCGCTAGCTGCAGCAATGTACTCCGCTTCACAAGTTGAGACAGAAACCGTTGACTGCTTCTTACACTGCCAGGAGACCAGTCTGTCTCCTAAGAATTGACATCCACCAGAGGTTGACTTTCTGTCAAGGTTACAACCGCCATAATCTGAATCAGTGTAGGCTTTGATAAATGTGATGGTATTGCTAGACGTATGTAACATCCTGAAATTTCAAAAGCTAATGGTTCGGGTCGGAGGTGGCCCGAATCTCTTTTAAACAGGTATGTTTGGATAGATGGCGCGCGACTTTTATGTCGATGGGCTACATAAGGGCCTGGTTAGTCGTTTTAATCATAAACCAAGATTGAAACGTACGAGATGGATTAAGAGGGACCCGAATGGAAAATTATACGTGTTTAAATACCACCCATGCTACAAACCCCAGCCATTTGGGTAGGGAGTGTGCTTGACGGCAGCAAAGAGCTTCATCCATAACTAGTTCTCTTAGATTTCCATATAACATCATCACGTATGTTATCCATAATTTGATTTAGATTGAAATCTAAACGAAACGGATATCGATTAACAAACTCGCCACAATAAATTCTCGTAGTCTCATTGAATCATCTAGATTTTTTTTTTTTTTAAGGTTATAATATAAAAACTTAAATATTCGAAACTAAACAAAAATTCCGAATATTGTTTGGGTAACCCATTATCATTAAACATGATTAGATCACATAACCGACCCTTAATCGTCCTTTTAATCTTCGATTTTTGACTTTGGGTTTGAAGTCGAACCGTCAGTGGGTCGGTCGACCATTTTAGGTCAAATTTGGTCATGTTTAGCAAGTATTTGGTGTTGTGGTTAGTCCCATAGGTTAGAATCATTGATTCCGACCTAGTGGTGACCCAATACACACCAATTTTTGCACCTTGATTGAATTTCAAACTTCTGCATTTTCACCAAGTACGTTTCCTGCGCACTTAACAAGTACGCAAGAAGCACTTCCTGCGTACTTGTTAAGTACGCAAGAGGAAACTCCTGCGTACTTGCTAAGTACGCAGGACCAACACTTGGCAAAAATTCCTAAGTCTGAAATTCTGTTCAAAGAGTAACTGCTATATTGAGTCATGTGTATCCGTTTCCGATGATACGTGTTGTTCTTATGATGTTTCCTGTGTGTTTTTGCAGATCATGGCTCGGGCGTTTACTAATGAATTCAACTTGTTAGCCAACACGGAACCAGAATGGAAGGGTGCAGCATTGCAGTATAGAGACATAGTTGATTTCTTGAACCGTTCAAGAATCAGCTACGCCATTTCTGCTGACCCGATAGTGTCCAGACCCTACCTTGAGCAGTTTTGGGAGACAGTAGAGCACGACTGCACGGTAACCCCCAATGTTATAAGGGCTACCGTTGCTGGTCATGCTATTGCTTTCTCTGAAGATACTATACGAAGGGTCCTTCAATTCAGGGACCTTGTGACCGACCCGACAGCCTATCCAGACTACTTTGTGGACGGCTGTTGGAGACAAAGAATGGGATATGTCAGTGCAAGGGACTATGCTTCATACAAAAAGATGTGGAATTAGATCAATGGAGATATTTCACCCATGTCATGATCATGTGCATCTCATCAAGGAAAGCTGGGAAAGATGCCATGGGTCATGACCGTGCAGCAGCCATGGTTGGCCTTTCTCTCAACAAGGGCTACAACTTCTCCCGCTACATCTTTAAGGCCATCAAAGACCAGATCAACACAGCGGAGAGGTTTTGGTTCTTGTTATACCCTCGGTTTGTGCAACTTTTGATATCGAACAAAATGGAGGCATAATGACTATTTACAAGGAACGTACCATTAACCACGTCGTTGTTGGCTTGAGCTTCGATGGCATTTATGTTGAATGCACGCCCACGAGCTCCACTTTGTGTAGCATTTGCAAGTCTTGGACATAGATTACGAAAATGGTTCGGGTCACCACACTCATAACAAGCACGCCTATTAGCAATGCAAATTTGTGCAATCAAACATATTTTCTAGATTTGGGCTTCCCCGTCCAATAGGCAAATCAAGGAAATTTTGCAGAAAACAGTATGGTCTGACCGTAAGGATTAGTCAAAAGCGCGCCCGTGGTCGAGTCAGAAGACCACAGTGTGTCTAGACATAGAGCACGACCGTGCTCGTGTCCAGCACGACCGCGTCTAGTGTTTGTTTTTGGGCAGGACTTGTTTGCTCGGTAAGCACGGCCGGGCCACACTCGGACCACGACTGTGCTTGGTCGGGCACGACCGCGCTCGTTTATGAGCACGACCGTGTCGGGTCTTTTCCAGACCCAAATCGCTCGATTCTTATATTAAACACTTCTGGATTCTTAGGGCTTTCGTTTATGGTATGGACAAAGCCCTAAGTTTTCCCTAATTTTTGTTTAAATTATTTATAAACTTTAAATAATATTTATACTGTCACATTTCTTAAACTTTTTTGTATTAGTTAAATATAAATTATAATTATTTTTAAACATGTATGTTTGTTTAGGATTTAGTGTATTGTATTCAAATTAATTAAAAGATTGATACAAATTATACATATGAGCACCAAGTCAAAGTATCCCGCCCCTGGACTGTGAGCGTAGACGAGAGATGTGTACTTCTTCGGTATGTAATGTGAGATGACTATTTACTTTAAATACCCATTATAGAAGTTAGTCAAATTAGATGTTAGATTATATGTAAATCTGTAAATATTATATGTTAGATATAAATCTGTATATCCATGTAAAATATTTAGATTAAACTGTTTCAAAAATCAAATTAGGATTTTATACACAAATAAACTTAAAAACCTTTTTATAAATCTGACAAACCAAAATTTAAAATCTTTTTAGAGTAGAGATGACCCTCTACTATGAAAAACTGAAATTCTACTTATACAACCGCCTTTGTCCGAACCAACCCGGTTCGTATCATCCTATACGTGGAAGAAACTGGCCGGTTCGTATTGTTCCATACGTGGAAGAAATAGGGGTGCAAACGAGCTACTCGAGATCGGCTCGTTAAAAAGCTCGAAACGAGCCGAGCTTAAACGAGCTCGAGCCGAGCTCGAGCCTAAGAATAAGCTTGTTTATTAAACGAGCCCGAGCCCGAGCTTCACTTATCGAGCTCGAGCCGGCTCGCGAGCCTTAACGAGCCTTTTATTTATATAATGTTTTTAATATATTTAATATATATTTATAAAATAATAATAATAATTAGTATATATAAAATTAAGATAAATATAATTAAATAATATGTATTATGTTATATATAAAAACTATAATAAAATTTATATAAAAATAATTATAAATATATATAAATTAATTAATATATAATAAACGAGCCGAGCCCGAGCCGAGCTCGAGCTTGTAAAGCTACCAACGAGCCGAGCCCGAGCTTCAAAATTAGAGCTCGAATCGAGCCGAGCTCGAGCTCGAGCTCACAGTAAGTTAAACGAGCCGAGCTCGAGCCTAGTCAAGCTCGGGCTCGGCTCGTCTCGTTTGCACCCGTAGGAAGAAAGCTGGCCGGTTCGTTTCAACTTGATTACACTTTCAACAAAAGGGCTTGTTCATAACGAACTGAAGCGAGGACTTCCATTAACGTTCGCCGTGGGAGCTCACCATCAAATTAGCTCAAACAACTTCCACAAATGGCCGCCATATTAGCTCGCAAGTCCATGTCTGCTATTCGCTATCGTCAGCTCGTAAGATCCATCTTCTTTTCTCACACACACACGCTCTATATATCTGTTAGGGCACGCTTAAGATCAAACGAATCGAATTTGTTAGGGTTTTGGATTCGTTATGTGTCCGATCGAAGTTCGTTTCTGATTTGTCAGGATTTTGATAGATCAAACCATCGTATATAGATTCTCAGATTCTCTAGGGTTTTGAAATGAGTTTTGATGAATTAATTCTAGGATTGATAAAACTGATTTAAGCATATTGATGAAATGGTTCTATGTGCCATGCGATGTATTTTCTGACTTGATTGGGTGTAATTATAGTGTTGGTAGGGTTTAGTGTAGCATTTGGGCTGTATTTACCGAAAAGAATGCTCAAATTGTATTCGATGTCCGTCAAACGTAGAGAATTTAAGAACACTATATGGTAATGGAATTGGGGATGTTGAATTTGTGATTTGATCTATATTGATCATGTCTTTCAACATTTACTAGGATTAGATTCTTTAGTTGATTTTTTTTCATTTTAATGTACGAGCCGAAAGCCACTTCCAAGTTTTTGAACATTAGAGAAAGTATTAAGCTCTAAAGCTAGGATCTAATTTATTCTTCATCAAGTAGATACTTTTTGGTCAGTGTCAGTGTGTCATGGTGATCTGCTTCTTGTTGGGTTCGAAGGCCTTTAGGCCTATTAGGGTTAAGTTGGCTAGTAGGGCCGGCTTAGTTTCTAAGCGGGCCTACTATTTGGGTTTCTTGTTCCCTAAGTCATTTAACCTAATTGTTCTCTATTTAAGTCGTGTCTATGTAATTGTAAAAGGTGTGCACTGAAATATAATAAGATCCCTAGTTGCAAAGTGGATGTTGGTCTACCGACCGAACCACTATAATTCTCGTGTTCTCTTTATTGCTTTTTAGTGTGTGTGTGATTGTGTTCCGCTGCGTATACCTAACAACTGGTATCAGAGCTTAGGCTCTCAGTTTTCTGTTCGATCTTCCTACCTGCAGTTCTCTGTTTTTTGGAGGTTATTTAAAGATCGTGTATCAGAGATTTAATCATACATCACGTTCGCGATTAGGGTTTCTGGTAACCCTGAGTCGTTTTCTCTGCCAAGCCACCGTCGCCGCCGATTAGGGTTCCCACCCTTTGGGCCGCCGTCACCGCCGCGATTAGGGTACAGCCCTAGAATCGCAGCCGCCGATTTCTGTTGCTGATCGACTGCTGCTGCTGATCGATTGCTACTGCTGATCTATTCTATCGATTTTTTTTTAATCGATTGACAGTTTTTTTATCAACTTTAGAACTTGGTTACTTTGATCTTTTAATTTTTCGTTTGACACTATGGGCGAAGACGGGAAATTGGTGATTGAAAAGTTCAACGGGTCTGACTTTAGTTGGTGGAAAATGCAAATAGAGGCATTACTAGGGCAAAAGGATTTAGATGTGGTACTTGAAGAGAAACCTGAGAAGATGGAAAAAGCTGAGGAAACTTTGTGGAATGCCAAGGACAAAAAGGCTAGAGGGGCTATCATACTGGCGTTATCGAGGAGCGTTGCTTTTAACATCATGTCTGAAACCACGGCTCGTGGTATGATGTTGGCTCTCTCGAACATGTATGAGAAGCCGTCTGCATCCAACAAAGTGTTCCTGATGAGAGAACTGTTCACAATGAGAATGAAAGAGGGAAGTTCAGTGACCGAGCACATTAACAATCTGAACTCACTGTTGGCTAGAATATCATCTGCTGGAACGAAGTTTGATAATGAGACCAAGGCTGTAATTTTGCTATCTTCACTGCCTGACAGTTGGTCTGGAACAGTGACAGCTGTCACCAACTCTGTAGGGCCTGATGGTTTAACATTTGAAAAGATGCGTGACTTGGTATTGGGTGAAGATGTTCGCCGTAGGAATACTGCAGGCTCTTCTTCTGAGATGTTACATGTTGGCAGGGGAAGGGATAATAGTAGGAATAGTGGGAGCAGCAAGGATCAGAGCAGGAGCTCGTCTAGGGCTCGTCCTAGTGTGCGTTGTTGGGATTGTAATGAGAAGGGACATTTCAGGAGTCAATGTCCGAAGAAGAATTCTAGTGGATTGAACACTGCTGGAAATGTATCGGACGATGATGCGTTGATACTGTGTGTTGAAAGCAGGGTGGAATCTTGGGTCATGGATTCCGGTGCATCATTCCATGCTACCCATAGCAATGATGGCATGCGGAATGTTAAAGTAGGCGATTTTGGGAAGGTTAGGCTGGGAAATGGTGATGTTCTTGAGGTGAATGGCTTGGGAGATTTGGATCTGATTACTGCTTTGGGTACTACTTGGACCTTGAATGACGTCAGAATTATTCCAAAGCTTGAAACGAAGTTGATCTCCGTTGGGCAATTGGATAAACAGGGTTTAGACGTGAAGTTTGGCGGTGGTAAGTGGAAGGTTCTGAAGAATAATCTCGTGATAGCTAGGGGATTCAAGAAGGGGTCGCTATACATGGTACCTGTTCCGTCTGGGGAAGTGACCACCCCTATTAAGACGAACACTAAAGTTGGGCTCGCCGATTCGACAGTTAAACGAGTCAAGTTTGCAGAAAGGGACTCTGGGACTTCAGGAAATTCGGTTGAGCGTATTCGGAGGTCTGAACGTGTACGGGATTTTGGTGACAGTGGGAGCACGAGGGGTGTTCCGACACAGTCTGGAAATCGACGTTGGGTTCGGAAGACTAAAGTTCCGAATGAAATCTCTCCTGTTATGATTCTGCTAGTGGGGAGTGTTCCTCTGAGGATTCCTGTATCTGATGATTCGAGTCTATGGGAATCAGTTGGGATTGAGGATGTAAAGACGGAGTCTTTTGAGACTGGGTTGAAGTCATCTGGGGCTTCAACCGGCCCATCAGGTTACTGATGTGTTTGGGCCGACTGCAACTAGGTGAAAATGGGATGTGTGGATTGAAGTTCATTTGTTCATTGAGAGCTGTACCTGAAGACTTCTGTTCCTGTTACCGATTACTGTTTACTGAAGACATGGACTGTTGTGTACTCGTTGGCGCACTTGGTGTTTATCGCAAGGCCTTCGAGTGGGAGATTGTTGGGTTCGAAGGCCTTTAGGCCTATTAGGGTTAAGTTGGCTAGTAGGGCCGGCTTAGTTTCTAAGCGGGCCTACTATTTGGGTTTCTTGTTCCCTAAGTCATTTAACCTAATTGTTCTCTATTTAAGTCGTGTCTATGTAATTGTAAAAGGTGTGCACTGAAATATAATAAGATCCCTAGTTGCAAAGTGGATGTAGGTCTACCGACCGAACCGCTATAATTCTCGTGTTCTCTTTATTGCTTTTTCGTGTGTGTGTGATTGTGTTCCGCTGCGTATACCTAACACTTCTCTCATCTTATTACCAGGCTGTGTCAGGACAAGCATTGCAGGGCTCTAACATCCGTGAGACAGTATCTGGTGCACGCTCATTTGCAACCAAACACTCCTTTTCTACTGATAAAGGTATGAGTTAGGCGGTTAAGTTTTTTTTATCTTACAGGAGCAGGGTAACAATGCATAAATTGGTATTATATGTGTATGTTATTTAAGGAACAAAAAGGAAAGAAATGCTTGCTCTAAATTGCTTTTAGGACCAAAATTGGCAAAGAATAAAGATGTCATTGGATTAAGACACCACATGCACCTGCCTCTCTATGTTTTTACTTCCACTGAGAACATTCTTGTTGATGTAGAGTAGAGTTTATGTGATCATTTCCTGTTGACTGTATGTGTTTACAGAGTCTCACTTGTCACTTGCACATGCTAAAATGTACTCCCTTCGTTTTCTAGAAGTTGTAAACCTTTTACTTATATTGTAACACAGTTTAAGGAATGGGGGACTTGTTTATCCTGCGGTGAAGAGATTATCTATTGGATATTGGTAAGCTACTAGATTATGTAACAAGAAGTGAAGAACTTGGTACATTATGGTTAAGTAGTGTAGTTGCTTAGTTGGCGTCAGCGTACCCTTGGTTTTAAAAATCGCGCTTTAAGCGCGAGTACTCGCAACTCGAGTAGGGGCGACAACTTCATTGAGTCATGTAACACAACTCGAGCTCTGTACAAGACTCGTAAAAAAATCGCACTGAGACATGTGATTCTTGTACATGGGGTGTTTTTGTGCTTCAAAGTGTTATACATGCTAAAAAGGTTGTGCATGTAAGTAATTTATACATCTATACTATCTAATAAATAAAGGTTTTTTCATGCCACGTGTCGCCTCCATATTCACTCTCATCATTTTTTTCCCGCCTCTCTCTCTTATTAAATACACCTCTAACTTTTAATAATAATATATTTTTAAATAAAATACTAGTTATACTAATAAAACACATTTGTTTTAAAGTATCCCTTATTATAAGAAACTTTGAAATCTAATTATGTAACTATTATTTTCAATCAAATAGTAAATGAAAGTCAAATTACATTAAATAGTAATTAACGTATTTTCGAAACCTAATTATATATTAATTTTTACATATTTTGAATTTTGTTTTCTATCTTTAGTATATGTAATACATTTTTACACCAGTAAAATATATACATAAAGATTTAAGAATTTTACGTATTGATATTTTTCACCCCGTGTGTAGACACGGGTTCTAAGTTAGTTAAATCATTTATAAACCTTATTTATAGCTATATTTTGGGTAGAGGATGCTAAAAACCAATGGGATATATATAAAAAATTATATAAGCACCTTGCGCTTCGCGTACGAAAATTGCTCCGCTTTTGCGCTTGGGATTTAGACCTAAGTCGCTTCGGTGCGCTTCTTGCTTTTTAAAATCAAGAGCGTACCAGTCAAAAAGAGCGATAAAATGGGTATAATAATACTTAAACATAGTAAGGGTAAGTAACAACCGGATCCATGGAGCAAGTGGTCACTTAAGTGCTTGGAAATTTGGTGGGTCAATGTTGGCTAAATTAACATAAAACCAAAATGTTGGTTGCCCTTTTTAGAGGATATAGAAACCTTAAAATAAACATGGTTTTAGAAAGACAAGCTATAAACTTGTCAACAAGCTCCACGTGATTGTGATCATCTATGTTAACCCCTAAAATACTTGTGTTTGGTATAATATTAAAACTACAAATGAAGTATCTTGTTACCTCAGCACTCATTAGCATACACATAGCATTTTGCAATAGTCTTTAACATTAAAGGCAAGTAAATGTCAGAAATAGGTTCTACATTGAATCAAAACTTAAACAAAACAACCTTGCGTTCATGTGGAAATAATCTCTAGCAATAGACACACTTTGATGACTTCATATCCTTTATCATATATTGGGTTGTTTTATGGCTGGAAATTGAAAGGAGCAGTTTCAAGGCACTTGAATGTAAAGAAAGTAATTTTCTCTTCAAAACTCCCAGGCAAAGATGGTTCCATTGGTAAAAGTGTTAACTTTCTACTTATAGTTATATCATGGTGCGAATGAGAGTGATTAAACGGTTCTAAACAAAGAAATATATTATTTCAAAGTTTGACCCGCGACCACTCTCGTATACTTTCAAACCCCAACGCTTCCTCTTCACCTTCCAAGTTATCTAATTATCTATCTAATTTTCTTACTGTTCTTTTTTTTTTTTTTGTAAATACCCTCCACACACTTTGCATAACAAACATACATGCTTTTTGAAAGAATCTTTTCCATGGTAATTCGCTCATTTGTGACAAAATACATAGTTGAGTTATTATTTGTTCCAAGTCTTGTATCTTGTGTCGAGAAATTTATCAACATACAACCTTGTAATTGCATCTCCCAAAGAGCATATGTGCTTTACTTTTTTACATGGATACCATTTGACTTGATTTAACTTTTCTCCCCTGCCCAATCACAGACGATGAAGAAAGAGAGAAGCTTGCAAAGGAGATCTCAAAAGATTGGAGTTCTGGTACTTAAAAATGGAATTCTTATGCCACCATTGTAGCTTTTTACCATGTTATATATATTTTAAATTCATGAAATTTATCCTTCTTTATTGTTGTTGATCGTGTACAGTTTTTGAGCGGAGCATTAACACTCTATTTCTGACTGAACTGGTTCGAGGTTTGTCTCTAACGCTCAAATACTTCTTTGAGCCCAAAGTTACCGTAAGTATTTGACATTAATTACTTTAATGCCATGACTTGGTTGTTATCCAAAATTCCAAATACTAATTACTTCAATTTGATGAACAATTGGCATTTTTATGCAGATCAATTATCCATTTGAAAAGGGTCCTTTGAGCCCTCGTTTTCGAGGAGAACATGCTCTCAGACGTTATGCAACTGGAGAGGAGCGTTGTATTGCCTGCAAACTTTGTGAAGCTGTAAGTGTTACTTCTGTTTTATTGCTTTCAGGAAAAAAAAACTAGAACATGTTTATTTTACTGTTATTTATTTTAACAATATATTTTTTATAATAATACGAAATATCATTATATACCAGATATGCCCAGCTCAAGCTATCACTATTGAAGCAGAGGAACGAGAAGATGGGAGCCGTAGAACAACGAGGTGAAAATAATTTCTGACTACTCTCTCTCCTTCCTTCATCTCTCTCTCTCTCTCTCTCACACACACACACACACATTCACTGTTTGAACTTGACAGGTATGATATTGACATGACAAAGTGTATCTATTGTGGATTTTGCCAAGAGGCATGCCCTGTTGATGCAATTGTTGAAGGACCCAACTTTGAGTTTGCTACTGAGACCCATGAGGTCAGTCTCATTATCTATACCTCTTTTGACTAATTACAAAGATCTGACTTGTATATTATTTTCACAGGAACTTCTATATGACAAGGAGAAAGTGCTTGAAAATGGGGACAGGTGGGAAACCGAGATAGCTGAGAATCTAAGATCAGAGAGCTTATATCGTTAAACGGTGTTTTACTTTCATAATCTTGTTATTAGAATAAAGTGAAGGCGATGCCGCAATATGTTTCGATCATGCCCTGTAAGATCTACACGCACTGAGGTTCTAGATGGTTGATATATGAACATATGGACCGTCACTGTGTTCTGTTTTCGTATTTCTGTGAAGGTATGATGATCTATTGATGCTTTCAAGATAATTCCAGATATTGTGATTTGAGCAGTTTGATTGTAGAAACTTCTCAAATTGTGTGAAAAGTTATTTATTTCTTCCGTAATATAAACTGAGCACATTATGTTCAAGATTATTACATTTAATTCATGTTTTAGTTTTAGGTTTCAGGTTTTTGGGCAGCGATTTGCGCACTCTCACTATGCATAAATCTCAACACACTTTTATTAAGAGTGAAACAAATTCTTTTATTCTCATTTCCATAAGCCAAACATACTGTTGTTGAAAGCTAGAAGAATTTATGTTAATCAAGTTTTACAAACTTACTATTGTTGCTTGAAATATCAAAAACTTCATTACTAACTATTTAATATTTTTTTATTCAACTCATTTAAAACACGGTTTCTAACCTAGTTTATATAATTTATGATTATATATAAGGGCGGTTTCAATACAAATGTAGAGAGTAAAAATCGATAAATACTTATACATAGTGCTTACTAGATATAATGAGAGAATAATAGTAGTTTATGAGGTTATAACCGCATAATTTTTTAGAGTTAAAGTAGTTATAATAGTACTCTACTTAAACGTGGTTAAACGCTTACACGTGTGTGTATGTTGGTAATCAAACACAAAACGGATGAACATGAATTGATAAACTTGCTTCTTGATTGAATCGTGAAAACCACTTTCAATTTTCTTTTTCTGATTTTATTGCCGCTATAATCGATCGATTCTATTGATGATCCGATTGATGATATTCTTGATTGCTTGATGATAACAAGCGCTTCCCAAATTGATCGGTGATGAATCAATAATCAACAAAGGATTGATTGATTTGATTCTCAATGTTAACCGCTCTGATACCAATTACCAGCAAAATTAAAGAATCAATTGATGTTTAAACACATATAAACACACTAACTTGGTAATTTTGATTACAAGTTCGCTCATACTTGATACATAAATTTATACCTATCAAACCGGCGCCAAACAATACGTCGTCTAAGAAGCAACCGTAACTTAACTGACACTAATTACATTTGACCCTTACATATTTACAATAATGACACTTAGACCCTATACTTAATAATAATGACACAATAATACTAAAAGTTTAGTGTAACTATCTAACATATTTTAGCTTCGTGTATCTTGATGAAAGGAAAAATTACCAATCATACAAAATCTAACCAATATTTGTAGCTAGAAACTAGAAATATCAATGTCCTTTTTTGTATTATGAGATGTGAGAGTTTAGTAGAGCGTACCCGGTGTAACACCCCAAAATTTAAAGGAAACGAAATCCGGAAGACGAGAACTACAAATAATCCAAAGTCTAAGGACCAAAAATGAAATTTTGGATAAAAGTGGCCGTAACTGACCGCCATGAGATGGTAACGGTCCGTGTGGCTTGTGGCGGACTGTCACCGGGTGGTAACGGTCTGTGCCGCAATACCAGGAGGCGGTTTAGGGTTTGTCTGGAGGAATGACGCCTGGCTAGTGACTCAGGCTTATGACGGACCGTCACCAGCAGTAACGGTCCGTTACGTGGGCCGAAAGTGTGTTGTCGCCATGCAAATTGGTGACGGACCATCACCGGTGATAACGGTCTGTCACGACCCCAGAAATCAGCCTATAAATAGATGGTTTAAGACATTTGATTCTCACAACAAACACATTCACATCCACACTTCTGATGATGATTAAGCGCGTTGAGAGTATGGGGTGGATCAGGTGAAACGTTTAAGCGAGTAATCGAGCCCCGAGGTTATAGTAAGTATACTGAACCCGTAATTAGCCCTGTTTGTCTGCTTGACTATGTGTTTAAGGCATGATAATGTACGGGTAATGACTATACGTGATAGGAACGTGAGTATGTGATATGTAAGCATGACGAATACACGTGTTAAACAAATATGATTAGATGTTACGATGCATACACGTGTTTCATATGTGTGTTTGATGCATTGAGAGGCTAGGGACCTACGATGTCCAAGATTTCAATGTGAAACGAAGGGCCATGAACCTACGCGGTTCAAGGACTTCGTATATGAGGGGCCATGGGATCTACGCGATTCAAGGACCTCGTAAAGAGTGAAATCAGTAAGCGAGGGGCCATGGGACCTACACGGCCTAAGGACCTCGTGAGAATGCGTACACAAGGGGCCATGGGACCTACGCGGCCGAAGGACCTCATGAGAATGCGTATACAAGGACCATGGGACCTACACGGTTCAAGGACTTGTGAATGTGAAACAAGGGACCATGGGACCTACATGGTTCAAGGACCTTGTGAATGTGAAACGAGAGGCCTCGAACCTATGCTGTTCAAGGATCTCGTAAATGACGTAACATAGGCACGTATGAAATGTTAACGGGGGCCTGTGGTGCCTAGAGAACGGATTAAGGGACCTAAGGTATCCCGGGACCCAAGGAGTCCCATAATAAAAAAAAATGATTTTGAACAGACAGTGGTGTACTTACCTAGTGTAAGCTAATATAAAATGTTTTCAAAACATTTCAGGAAATAGCACCCAAGGTGGTTGAAGCTTCTAAGGACTTGACCAGTCGAAGATATGGAAATCCCTATTATCTTTTGTAAATATATCATTTTAAATGGGATCTAAACTCTCATATTTCAAAATAAAGAAAAGTGGGTGTTTCACCCGGTGCTTGACTTAGCTCCCGCATTTGTGCAGGGGCCGGGGAGGGACCGGATCGCTTGGCGATCTGATATACGCAGCCTTACCCTACACTTTGTACATGTGGATAGTTTAGTATTATATTAAATTAAAAAGTGGACTTATGGAGAGTAAGCTTTATAAACTTAATGTTTCTCTCCTGCAAAATGCAGTATAGGGACAAAAGCATATGATTCTACATTGCATTTTTCTAAAGATATAAAATCCAAAGGACAACATGAGCATACAAGATTCCAGACCCACATAAAATCTTTTGGTTGGTGCCCAAAATCTTTTCAAAGTGCTACAATCTGTCACATTGTACCTTAGGATGTCCTAAGGTGATATTAGTTTAACTACACAGTTGTAATATTTTCTAGAAACCAATCAAATATTTCTCAAAATTATGTTATAGGAAGCCCTGGAAATAATACAAGTAAATGTAAAACAACTAAGAAAACTAAAGAAATCTGAATTTGCTTGTTTATACGTAAATGTTTTCAAAGATCAACAACTACTTCTCTTGCATATAATCTTCAAGTTTTGTTCAATGATTCCATTGAATAGTTGATATTATCATATGCAGGACCAGGTCTCCAATATAGCTGGATTCATGTGTTCTTTTTCGGTTAGTAGGGGGAGAAAATATGTCTTTGTAGCCTTTCATTAAGCTCTTATCACAAGGCATACTAAAAGGGTATGAATACAATGCATTGGAGCCATGCCAATTAAGTGGTTTTGCCAACTTGTTAGATGGACCATAAGCACAAAAACTTTTGGAGAATGAGCATCTGTAGGATAAATCCATAAATGTTATTTCTGGGCAAAAGAGTGATAATTCAAAATATTAGAAGTCAGAAGTTAGATCTATTTATTTTTTAAAGGATTAATTCGGATTATCTTAGATGGGCCAAATTGCAGAAGATACATCTATCAAAGCACATTAAGCATAGGGACTGAAAGGGAAAGTTTGATTAGTATAAAGAAGTGGGACTTAAGTGTATATAAGAAGGTTAAGAAGTTAGGTTTTACCGTTACTGTTGTATATATAATTCATTTTCACAAAATTGAGGCTCTATTGTGTTGATTTCAAGTTTTGTCAATGTATCATAGCACAATAATCTGTTCTTTCTTGCACAAATTCAATTTCTTCTAGCAATTTCATGCACCTTTTTCTTCATTTCTTAATTCGATTTTAAATCCGTTCTTTAATGGCGATTTGATGCAGAATTGTCGAATGCACTTGATTCGATCTAATGGCAAATTGTCATTCATCATGGAGATACATCTGATCGTTTCATGCTTGCTACTAAAAAAATATAGGTTTTGGCCAGAAGAAAGAAATCAATAATCGGATAAGACATGGTGATCTGCAAAAACGAGATGTTTTCTATTATAACGAAGTTGTTAAATTCGTTCCAAATATGTGTTTAATGATTCTTGCTGTTACTGACCTAATTAGTTGTGACTGCTGGTTAGTTTACGTCGATGCTCATTGCCCACCGCTGATGCTCACCCTCGGACCTCGTCGGGGCGTGGCCCCAAACCCCGTCAAGGGGCCGACGCCCTCTTGGAACCCCCATGGTCTAGAGCTTCGCCCTAAAAACGTTAGGTTCCTTAATGCCCGAAGTCAAAATAGTTTTAATTGAACGTACACTCCATACCTCCTAACTCAAATTAATACATATTCCAATTTCTCATTTAGTCTAAAGTAAATCCAATTACATAAAATGACATTGATGATATTAAAATGACCTAAAAAAACAAGAGATTAATAGAATTCGGTATGTGTGAAAAACAATTTAAGTTTTAGGACAAATAGATAAAACAAAACAAATTAGCTAATGAAAACATGTCATGAAGTTCAAACAAACTTTATATATATAGCTCTAGCATGTTGTACAAATTTCTAAAACAATTGTGATACATATTTTACGTGTCATTATCATTGCAGCCTCGTATAATGTGTGCCTAGCAAGATCCCACAAATATGAATTTTGGCAACTTGATTGAAAAAAAAAATTAGGATCCTCAATCGCTATCAAGTTCTTTCCTATGTTCCATAATATCTTTCAAAACTTTAAAAAAGGAATGTTTTGATGTATAATAGAAATCTTGAAGCCATAGACAAACATCCACTAGCAACAATCATTACATTGATAGAGAGTGGAATGTGCATTCTTATCTCTTATGCTTGAATTCTCAGATTAAGTCAAGGGTGAAATAAGTTTAATAATTTGATTATTAAGTTGGTAGGAAATAAGGGATAATTTCATTTTAAAACAACACAGAACTGTAGACTGATTGAGATATAAAGATTTATCTGTCTGAATACATACTTTATAATTTTTATTCAAAAACATTCATACCTTTTTTTTAACGGCAATTTGGATCAATGACCGTAACTTTTTAAATTTTTACATATTGAACGGCTATTATAGCAAATGACTAAAATATCTATCTTGTATGAAGAGAAAATATTTAAATCGTTATGTTACTTAATAAAAGTATTTTATGAAAAGCCATTTTGCGGATAACTTGGATTGATTCGTGTGTATGAACCATGATCTTGTTGAGACGTGTGTGATTGTGAATGTAATAATCAGATAAGAGCACCAAAGCACAAAGAATGTAACTATAATCATACTTTATTCATGTATGTATCATCAAGATTTACAATGACTATTCTAAGAACATGATTCTTAATGATGGGTCACTCATCCACCCCTGGGAACATGTCCAAGGGGTGAGGTTGCTACATGACGGCTAGGATTTTACCTCACTCACTTACACACTCCATAATTTATAGCCTCAATGAAACCCTAACATCACAACCAAATATTAGGAAAGTCTATTTTACCCTTGTATGAGACACTAGGACAAGTTTCATAAATCTCTACAGTTGATATTATCTGACATGTGGGGATTAGGTTCAATAATATCTTTAGTATTAACTTAAGTTACAAAGCTCAGTAGTAACTTAAGTTCTTCAGTACAATTGAGGATTAGTAGTAACCGAGTGTTTTAGTACTAACTCAGTTCTTTGGTAGTGCCATGGATCAGTACTAACTTTGATGTCAGTATCTAGGGGTATTCAATGGTTTGGTTTTCAGTTTGCCGGTTTATTTGATTTTTAATTTTTTTTGGCTTATCCATTAACCGAACCGAACCCTATTGGGAATTTGTCTAATCGAAACGGATCTAACCGAATTAAAAAAAATGTATAAACCGAAGAAACCGAATTCATATATAGTTATCACTTAATCAGTTAACCGAATTAAAAAAAATGTATATATCCGTTAACCGAACCGAAAACTGAATTCACAATTCGTATACAGTTATGAACTAACCCAAAAACCGAATTCACATTTCTATTCATTTTTTCGGTTATCGATACGATTTGGTTTCCGGTTTATTTGCACACCCCAATCAGTGCCAGTAGAGTTCTTCAGTACTAACTTGACTTGCTTACTGCAACAGTAGTAACTTTGGAGATCAGTAGTAACAAGTCTTCTTACTACAACAACAGTAATGGTTACTACTGCCTTGATGTCTGTCACACCCCCAAAATCCACCAACGAAGTTTTACCGTTAGGGGCGTGACCTACCAGGATCTCAGTCATTAGTTACGTTGAACGACTCTATATGAGTTTAATAAAAACCACTAGCATTGCTCATAGTCACGATGCAACACTAGGAATGAAAACACTGATTTAATGTAAGACTTGCGAAAGCGAAAAGTTAGATGAAAAGCACGCGCCAAAACAGTTGCGTCAAAAGTAAACAATCCAACGATAAATAAAACAAGAAGTTATTGAGTTTGAAAACGATGGACTTCGAATGCATGCATGCCTTGGCTTGTGCTTGTACCTTATTGACCTGAGAAAAACATGCTAAAACGTGTCAACGCTAGGTTGGTGAGTTCACAGGTTTCAATGTTTGTAAAGTTTACTAGATAATACCATTTACAATTTATATCATAGGTAGCTAACCTAGTACATGTTACTAAAGCGTTTCGACACTGAAGCTGACTGTTTATGTTTGTACTGCCTCCCACCATGACTATCATAATCAATGGTGAATGTTTAGGTCAATGTTACACCCGTTCGACTTCCCGTCGTGTTAGCGCGACTAACGCGGGCGGGGCTTGTCAATGCCCAGTAGTACTACTCAAGATTACCTCGCTAACCCATATACTAACGGTTCGATAAGTAAGGACTTTCATGATATGTTTGCGCTTAGTACACCAGTGATATAAAAGAAATGTAAGATCTAAATGTTCTTACCCATGTTTTCTCCCCCAAGTTTAAAACATAAGAAAAGGGGCCGTGAAACTCACCTTAGAGTATGTGCGAAAGAAAGCGAACTTAGAATGCTTGATGACTAACTGCCACCTATAAACACCGGTTTATATGTGTGTGTTTGTGCAAGTTGATACGAACCCTAAGTATCCAAACAATCTAATTGTTTTAAGGGTTTAGAAAAGGTTTGCAAGTTTGACTCATGTTTGACCAAGTTTGACCCGACGACACGTTGGTGACACGATGTATGAAATAGTGTTTGATTAATATAATACTTCCATATTACACACAAAAGATCATGCAGGTAACACTTAGCAACAATTCCTTATTGTTCTAACAAACAAGCATGATTTCCAAAAATAGCAAGTTTCCAAAAATAGCAAGTTTTCAAAAATAGAAAGTTTCCAAAAATAGCAGGTTTCTATAAATAGCAGGTTTTTATAAATAGTAAGTTTGTTCGGGACTCGTGTTTCCTGTAAACTATCATCATTGATATGTTTGTAGTATCACTCTAACATGTTCTAGCTCATCACATCACATAACAATTGTCTAGAACCTAAACATGCAAATCATACTTCAAGACAAAGTTGCTATCTTTAGTAACCTATGACTAGCATGCGTGATTTCAAACACCTAACACGTTACAACAAGTTATTATGCCCTATCTAACATAGATCTATCATCAAACCATATAATGCATATCTAAGTAGCAAGTTATAACCACTTTTAACAATTAAAGTTTCCTTATTTGGAAAGTTGGTAAAACCGGGTTATGTATTCAAAATCTGATTTCACAAATCATCTAAACATGTATCAAGTAGCTCATAACCATCATCACATCATCCTAATCACGTCTAGCATGCAAGATAGAAATCATAAAAAGTTCCCATTTTTAGCAAGTTGTCCATTACCCGCTTTATTCACAAAATTAACACGTCTAATCAATCTTACATCTTTCAACTAATATATTTACAACTATATTAATCATATTTCACGTCTAACATGCGATTTCTATACTTCACATAATCAAAAAGTTCCAATATTTAACACGTTACTAATCACATGGATCTAGGGTTTTGCAAATAACCATATAATCAACAAATACATGCAAAACAATAATAAAGTTAACATTTTTATTATAAAAATCCATGTTTGGATGAACTAGGGTTTTGATCTAAAATTTAGGAAATCAAAAAGTGATGAAATTGAACGAAACGACTTACGTAGAGACGTTAGAAACGCCTAGACTAACACGTATCTACTTCCGGATTCACGATCGGGGCTCAATTGAAGGTTCTCTTGGCTTGTTCTTGGTTCGGTCAAATGGTGAGGGTGGGAGGGTGAAGTCGACGGCAATGGTGGGGTTTATGGTTAGGGTTTAATTAAAAAAATTTTTTAAAACTTTTATCCTTATCTCTTTACTAATGGATAATTAAGATTGGCATGCGGGCTTAATTAAGGCCCATAAGTTAGATTAACTAATTAATAACTTAATTAATAATTAAAACATTTAATTTTTATTTTTATAAAAATACTAACTTTTATGAAAATACTAAATACGATTTACACACGGTAAACACGTACGAAAACAATAATATTCACATAATTCACGTAATCACATAAAACTCGTAATTTATATTAAATATAAATTATTAATGTTCGTAATGTTAATTTCGATTAATCACCAACGTTCCGGGTTAGACTCGAGTGCGATCCGATGTGTGCGAACTGACTGACACATTTAATTAATCCTAATTAAATGCAATGTACGTGCGACTAACTGAGATAACTGAGTTTGCAATGAATCATGTTTGAACTAACGAGGTTTGAGTTAACGGAGTTAACCTGAAAATGCCGGATGTCACATCATCCCCTTGTTGAAAGAATTTTCGTCCCGAAAATTAAACGAAGTCCGTAACGTCTTAAACAAAAAGTTTAGGTTTGTCACATCATCCCCTTGTTGAAATAAATTTCGTCTCAAAATTTAGTTAGTACCTTCCGTGTTTGCCGTTGACTGTTTGAAAAGGTGAGGATACTTTTTCATCATTTGATCCTCTCGTTCCCACGTGAACTCCGGTCCACGCTTCGAGTTCCAGCAAACTCTGACAATAGGTATCTTACTGCGCTTGAGAGTCTTGACCTCTCGGTCCATGATCTCAACTTGTTCCTCAATAAAACGTAGTTGTTCATCAATTTCCAACTCCTCGAGTGGAACTACAAGTGTCTCATCTGATAGGCACTTCTTTAGGTTTGAGACATGAAATTCATTTTGTACTCCATTGAGTGTATCTGGTAGGTTCAGTTGGTATGCTACTGGACCGATCCTTTTCTCTATCTCGAATGGTCCAACATAACGCGGGTTTAACTTTCCTCGTTTTCCAAAATGAATCACACCTTTCCAAGGTGAAACCTTTAATAACACTTTGTCGCCCACTTGAAATTCTAGTGGTTTTCTGTGCTTGTCTGCATAACTCTTTTGACGGTCACGAGCTGCCGCCATACGGTTTCGGATTTGCACGATTTTCTCTGAGGTTTCATGCACAAGTTCAGGACCCGTAAGTTGACTATCTCTAACTTCAGCCCAGCAAAGTGGTGATCGACACTTTCTTCCGTACAAAGCTTCGAACGGTGCGGCTTTGATGCTAGTATGATAGCTGTTATTGTAAAAGAACTCCACTAAAGGCAAGTGAGTCTCACAGCTATTACCAAAATCTATCACACAAGCCCTTAACATGTCTTCTAGGGTTTGTATGGTACGCTCACTCTGGCCATCTGTTTGAGGATGATACGCTGTACTCATGTCCAGGCGCGTGCCTAGAGCTTTCTGTAATGATTGCCAGAAACGTGAGGTGAATCGGGCGTCTCTATCGGAAATGATGGAGATTGGCACTCCATGTCGAGATACTACTTCTTTAAGGTAGAGACGAGTTAACTTTTCCATTTTATCGGTTTCTTTGATAGCAAGGAAATGAGCGGATTTTATTAGGTGATCCACTATCACCCAGATTGTGTCACATCCGGTAAGGGTTCGGGGTAATTTGGTTATGAAATCCATAGAAATCTGTTCCCATTTCCACATCGGTATTTTCGGTTGTTGAAGTAATCCGGATGGCTTTTGGTACTCCACCTTGACCTTGGAACAAGTCAGACACTTGCTCACGTAGGTGGCTATGTCAGCTTTCATGTTCGGCCACCAATACAAAACCTTGAGATCGTGATACATCTTGTCTGATCCCGGATGGATAGAGTATCGGGATTTGTGAGCTTCATCCATGACTAGATCTCTTAGGTTTCCATATACTGGTATCCATATTCGTTCTGCTAAGTAGCGAATACCATCTGCTTTAACCTCAAGTTGTTTCTCCATACCACGAGTGGATTCCAATGATAAGTTCTCCTCTTTTAAGGCTTCGAGTTGGGCATTGCGGATTTGTTCGGGTAATCCTGTATGAATAGTGAGTTGTAATGCTCTAACCCGTCGGGGTTTGGTTTCTTTTCTGCTTAGGGCATCGGCTACCACATTAGCTTTGCCCGGATGGTACTTGATTGCACAATCATAATCGTTTAATAACTCGATCCAACGACGTTGACGCATGTTCAACTCTTTCTGCTCAAAAATATGCTGAAGACTCTTGTGATCGGTGTAGATGGTGCACTTGGTACCGTACAAGTAATGTCTCCATATCTTGAGTGCAAACACCACGGCTCCTAACTCCAAATCGTGAGCCGTGTAGTTCTTTTCGTGGATTTTTAACTGTCGAGAAGCGTATGCGATAACCTTGTCGCGTTGCATCAATACACAACCGAGACCTTGGATGGAGGCATCGCAATACACCACGAAATCATCTGTTCCCTCTGGTAGAGACAGGATGGGTGCGTTACATAGTTTCTGTTTCAGTAGCTGGAATGCTGATTCTTGAGTCTCGCTCCAATTATAGAGTTTATCTTTTTGGGTTAAAGCGGTAAGAGGTTGGGCAATCTTTGAGAATCCCTCGATAAAATGACGGTAGTATCCGGCCAAGCCTAGGAATTGCCGAACTTCGGTTGGAGTTGTTGGTGCTGCCCAATTCTTAATAGCTTCCACTTTGGCTGGATCGACATGTATTCCCTTCTCATTGATCACATGTCCTAAAAATTGAACCTCGCGAATCCAAAAATCGCATTTGGAAAACTTCGCGTACAGCTGCTCCTATTTCAGTAGCTCAAGGATCAAACGTAGATGCTCCTCATGCTCTTCCTGACTCTTAGAGTATATGAGGATATCGTCAATAAAAACAATGACGAATTGATCCAGATAAGGTTTACACACACGGTTCATGAACACCGCGGGTGCGTTGGTTAATCCAAATGGCATGACCAAAAACTCGAAATGGCCATACCGGGTTCTGAATGCAGTCTTGGATATATCCTCATCTCGAACTCTCAGCTGATGATATCCAGACCTTAAATCGATTTTTGAGTAGAAACTTGACCCTTGAAGTTGGTCGAATAAATCGTCAATACGGGGTAGTGGGTAGCGGTTCTTAACTATTACTTTGTTTAACTCTCGGTAATCAATGCACATGCGGAAAGTTCCATCTTTCTTTTTGACAAATAGGACTGGAGCTCCCCATGGCGATGAGCTCGGTCGGATGAAACCTTTATCCAACAACTCTTGCAGTTGTGTAGATAGCTCTTGCAACTCACTTGGTGCCAGTCTATAAGGTGCTCGAGCAATAGGCGCTGCTCCGGGTGTTAGGTCAATCTGGAATTCGACTTGACGATGAGGTAGAAGGCCAGGTAGGTCTTCAGGAAATACTTCTGGGAATTCACGAACGATAGGGATATCTTCTAACTTTTTCTCCTCGATAGACTTGTCAGCGACAAGGGCTAGAATTGCGGTATGACCCTTACGCAGACACTTTTGAGCCTTCATGGAAGATATGATGCCCATGACTGTACCACTTCTTTCTCCCTGAACAGATAGGATCTCTCCACTAGGAAGGGGTATACGAACGATCTTCTCACTACAGATGATCTCTGCTTGGTTTTTAGACAACCAATCCATGCCCACAATTATGTCAAAACTGCCAAGTGTAACTGGCATGAGATCGATGTCGAGTTTGTGACAAGAAAGTTCTAACTTACATACCTTGAGAATGTGGGTTGCCTCGATTAATTTACCGTCTGCTATCTCTACGGTATAATGGTGTTCTAATAAAGTTGGGTTTATTTCTAACTGACTACTAAGTTCTCTAGATATAAAACTTCTATCGGCGCCAGTATCAAAAAGTACAGAAGCATAATGATTGTTTAAGAGAAACATATCGTTCACCACGTTCCGATCATTCCGAGCTTCTCCCGATCCAATCACAAATGCTCGGCCCTTTACACCATTTCCATTGTTATTACCATTTCCACCCTGGTGGTTATTACCATTTCCATTACCGCCCTGATGATTGTTGCCATTTCCATTCCCGTTTCCGTTTCTCCTCAACTGTGGGCAATTTTTCTTGAAATGCCCTTCTTTACCACACTCAAAACAGCCTTTGGGTGCGTCTCCAGGTGGTGTCTGTTTGTTCTGCAGATCTACTCTACAGTCTTTGGCCAAATGACCCATCTTTCCACACCGGTGGCAACGGTACCGGTCACACGCTCCATGATGGTGGAAGTTACATTTGTTGCACTTCGGGTACTTTCCAACATAAGAACCCTGATTCTGCTGAGAAGAGTTAGACTGATTGTTGTTCTTTGAAGGTTCAAGCTTACGATGCTGTTGTTGCTGTTGCTGAGAAGGTGGGTTTGACTGGAAGGTTTTGGGGAATGAACTTTCAAACTTCTATTTATTGTCAGTTGTCTTTGATAATGCACCTCTAGGGGGTAGAGTGCCCTGAGAGACTGCCTGATTGGTCAGCCTGTGAGCCAACCTGATTGCTTACTGTATCGTAGTAGGATTAGAAGATGTCACCATGCTCTGAATTTGCGGGACCAAACCATCAATGAATTTCTCAATCCTCTTGTAAGGAGGTGTTACCATTTGCGGACATAAGTTCGCCAGTTCATGCGAGCGAGTAGTGTAGGCCTCAATCTCAGATCCTTCCATCTTGAGATTCCAGAATTCACTCTCAAGTTTCTGTACTTCATCGCGGGGACAATACTCCTCCCGCAGCATAGTCTTGAATTCGTCCCATTGCCATATCAAGAGTTAGCATTTACACCTGGGAGTTCCACCAAGTAAGGGCTGGACCCTCAAGTGTGCCAGATGCATACTTCACCTGGTTGTGCGGCGGGCAATTGCACATTGCAAACGCAGATTTCTCCATCCAGCGGAGTAAGCCAACATCCCCTTCGGCTCCACTGAACGAGTGAGGCTTGCAATCCATGTACGCCTTGAAAGTACAAACCTGCTGGTGGTTATGATGACCTGAATTGTAAACAAGAATGCGCTTTAATAATACCATATTCGAAATTGAGTTTAGGATGAATGATGACTCACTAGAGTCGATAATATTATGCTTTACCTCCAGCATTAATAGCGGCGTGAGTAGCTGCTACCGCTTCAGCCACACGCACATTTATGAGTGCCGTGAGCTCGGCTGCAGTCATGTTAATGTTTTCGCGACCACCGCGTCCTCCGGCGCGTCCACCACGTCCATTTCCTCTTCCAGACATTATCTTTACATTCACAACATACAATAATGACAAAAATACATCGCATTTTGTCATCATACAAGTACCGGTAAGCAAAGAATTTCAAACCACAACATCTAACATTTCAATAATAGTAATACTTGATAAAATAAATTGTAACGATTACAACTAAATTCAACCAAACATCAAAATTCTAGAAACATCTGTTGGATGGGAACAACCCTGCCCATCTAGGTTCAAAAGAAAAGACGTAAATAAGTAATGAAGATAGATGATCAAATGTCACTGCCAACTGCTGTAACATCGGATGCTGCATCATCATCCTCATCCTGGTCTCCTGCAGGTGCATCCTCTGGTGCAACCCCTGCTGCTTCAGCAGCTACAAGTCGAGCCTCCATTTGCTCAATCCTGGTGTGGAGTATATCTAGGTTCCACTCTGCAGTGTTCAGCCGGTCCTCCATATCCACACATCCATTTGCCAAATTCTCATGAGCTGTATCAGTTGCTGCTAAATCTGCAGTCAGTTTGGTGATCCTCTGATTCATCAACATCTCTCGTTGAAGTATACTAGTAATCTCTCCCGCTGCGTCCCTCATGTTCTGGATCTCCCGGTCCATCCTAGCCACAAAGGTAGCTATCACCTGCTCATAGGGGTACTGCAGTGGTGGAAAAGCTCGCACAGAAGATGATGAAGAAGAAGCAATGTCAGTAGTGAGTGAAGGTGGGACTTCCTCCTCGTGGATCCAGTTCCTGATCCTATCGGGATACCAATCCAAGTCCTGCGTGTTACCTCTGACACGCACATGAATAGGCTCGTCATACCCTACAGTGGTATTGATCGGGTTGAGTCGACGTCTCCTCAGCTCTGGCAAAGGTACTGTATGAACATCGTGCTCCTGAACGACCGGAGATGCGGGTGAATTTGGCGGGGTCGACATTTCCTGTAACGGGATGAGTGAGTGCCATGTTTGAGTGTAAGTGCTGTGTAACTAATGTATGTACGTGGTTATAGTCTAGTATGCATTTCCTAGTTCTCTATAACCAATGGCTCTGATACCAATCTGTCACCCCCCCAAAATCCACCAACGGAGTTTTACCGTTAGGGGCGTGACCTACCAGGATCTCAGTCATTAGTTACGTTGAACGACTCTATATGAGTTTAATAAAAACCACTAGCATTGCTCATAGTCACGATGCAACACTAGGAATGAAAACACTGATTTAATGTAAGACTTGCGGAAGCGAAAAGTTAGATGAAAAGCATGCGCCAAAACAGTTGCGCCAAAAGTAAACAATCCAACGATAAATAAAACAAGAAGTTATTGAGTTTGAAAACGATGGACTTCGAATGCATGCATGCCTTGGCTTGTGCTTGTACCTTATTGACCTGAGAAAAACATGCTAAAACGTGTCAACACTAGGTTGGTGAGTTCACAGGTTTCAATGTTTGTAAAGTTTACTAGATAATACCATTTACAATTTATATCATAGGTAGCTAACCTAGTACATGTTACTAAAGCGTTTCGACACCGAAGCTGACTGTTTATGTTTGTACTGCCTCCCACCATGACTATCATAATCAATGGTGAATGTTTAGGTCAATGTTACACCCGTTCGACTTCCCGTCGTGTTAGCGCGACTAACGCGGCGGGGCTTGTCAATGCCCAGTAGTACTACTCAAGATTACCTCGCTAACCCATATACTAACGGTTCGATAAGTAAGGACTTTCATGATATGTTTGCGCTTAGTACACAAGTGATATAAAAGAAATGTAAGATCTAAATGTTCGTACCCATGTTTTCTCCCCCAAGTTTAAAACATAAGAAAAGGGGCCGTGAAACTCACCTTAGAGTATGTGCGAAAGAAAGCGAACTTAGAATGCTTGACGACTAACTGCCACCTATAAACACCGGTTTATATGTGTGTGTTTGTGCAAGTTGATACGAACCCTAAGTATCCAAACAATCTAATTGTTTTAAGGGTTTAGAAAAGGTTTGCAAGTTTGACTCATGTTTGACCAAGTTTGACCCGACGACCCGTTGGTGACACGATGTATGAAATAGTGTTTGATTAATATAATACTTCCATATTACACACAAAAGATCATGCAGGTAACACTTAGCAACAATTCCTTATTGTTCTAACAAACAAGCATGATTTCCAAAAATAGCAAGTTTCCAAAAATAGCAAGTTTTCAAAAATAGAAAGTTTCCAAAAATAGCAGGTTTCTATAAATAGCAGGTTTCTATAAATAGCAAGTTTCTATAAATAGCAGGTTTCTATAAATAGTAAGTTTGTTCGGGACTCGTGTTTCCTGGAAACTATCATCATTAATATGTTTGTAGTATCACTCTAACATGTTCTAGCTCATCACATCACATAACAATTGTCTAGAACCTAAACATGCAAATCATACTTCAAGACAAAGTTGCTATCTTTAGTAACCTATGACTACCATGCGTGATTTCAAACACCTAACATGTTACAACAAGTTATTATGCCCTATCTAACATAGATCTATCATCAAACCATATAATGCATGTCTAAATAGCAAGTTATAACCACTTTTAACAATTAAAGTTTCCTTATTTGGAAAGTTGGTAAAACCGGGTTATGTATTCAAAATCTGATTTCACAAATCATCTAAACATGTATCAAGTAGCTCATAACCATCATCAAATCATCCTAATCATGTCTAGCATGCAAGATATAAATCATAAAAAGTTTCCATTTTTAGCAAGTTGTCCATTACCCGCTTTATTCACAAAATTAACACGTCTAATCAATCTTACATCTTTCAACTAATATATTTACAACTATATTAATCATATTTCACGTCTAACATGCGATTTCTATACTTCACATAATCAAAAAGTTCCAATATTTAACACGTTACTAATCACATGGATCTAGGGTTTTGCAAATAACCATATAATCAACAAATACATGCAAAACAATAATAAAGTTAACATTTTTATTATAAAAATCCATGTTTGGATGAACTAGGGTTTTGATCTAAAATTTAGGAATCAAAAAGTGATGAAATTGAACGAAACGACTTACGTAGAGATGTTAGAAACGTCTAGACTAGCACGTATCTACTTCTGGATTCACGATCGGGGCTCAATTGAAGGTTCTCTTGGCTTGTTCTTGGTTCGGTCGAATGGTGAGGGTGGGAGGGTGAAGTCGACGGCAATGGTGGGGTTTATGGTTAGGGTTTAATTAATTTTTTTTTAAAAACTTTTATCCTTATCTCTTTACTAATGGATAATTAAGATTGGCTTGCGGGCTTAATTAAGGCCCATAAGTCAGATTAACTAATTAATAACTTAATTAATAATTAAAACATTTAATTTTTATTTTTATAAAAATACTAACTTTTATAAAAATACTAAATACGATTTACACACGATATACACGTACGAAAACAATAATATTCACATAATTCACGTAATCACATAAAAATCACATAAAACTCGTAATTTATATTAAATATAAATTATTAATGTTCGTAATGTTAATTTTGATTAATCACCAACGTTCCGGGTTAGACTCGAGTGCGATCCGATTTGTGCGAACTGACTGACACATTTAATTAATCCTAATTAAATGCAATGTAAGTGCGACTAACTGAGATAACTGAGTTTGCAATGAATCATGTTTGAACTAACGAGGTTTGAGTTAACGGAGTTAACCTGAAAATGCCAGATGTCACAATGTCAGTTACTACTGATGAGTTAACCATCAGTAGTAACTGATGTTCCGCAATAACTCTGAAGATCAGCAATAGCTCTTATCTCTGGTAGTAACTCTTTTCTTAAGTACTAAGTTGCTCTATATAAGTAGATGCAACTTAGGTCTTCATGCACTTCTTGTTGGATAACTTCATTATTCCTAAACATTCTATCATAACATATTTTCATCAAACAAATCTATATAATATTAGACACTACAAGCTTCTCCTATTAGTTACATGTAAAATGCATAAAACTTAGGAATACAAGAGAACAAAAGATAGATTACAAATGAAATCATTAAGTATTCTCTTCAAGCTTCATAAGCAGCAACAAATCAATGTTTTAGCCCTAACATAAATTAGAGATCCCTTGATGATGGTAGTGAGTATTGAAAAGCTTCTGAGTGAGTCAACCACCAATGAAAGCTTCCCTAAATATTGATATGTGGGCTAGGGTTTTTTATAAACCAAGTTTGATCTTTAAATCTGTTGAAGAGTTTCTTAACAAAGATTTCCCATTCATTTGTCAGAATCTTGTTTCTTCTATCACAACCATGAAAACATACATTTGTCTTTGCTCTAAATGATCATCTGATAATCCCATGTTTTTCATTTTACTTCTCCTCCTTAATTGAAGTTCACCCTAAATGTAATCATCTAGGTCTTTTATCCACTATTAGGATATAAGAGTTTAGGATTTTTCTATCCCTTCCACAAGGATACAACTGATAAGGGCTTAAATTAGAACAACAAACATGAAAACTATTGATTGATCTTGATCATTTTTCCATGTAGGTGAGTAGCAGAACATTGTACTACTATTTCAAAAAAACTATAGCTAAATATCTTCATTTGTTAAAGTTTCATTTGATTTACATCATATCATCTACACTGCTTATCTCTACTGTTTTGTGATCGTATAATTTCTAGTACTGAGGGCAGATCACAAAACTTCAGGCCTCTTGCACTACCACGAGGAAAATGATGTAATCGAATCTTCCAAGTTTTTTCTTTATACTTGATCTACTGAAGATTCTATGGTTGGTTAATTATATAAAGTTACCTGTTTTCCTATATCAACCAAACTAAATCATTTCTTCTTCCTTTCTACATAAGCAGAAACTAGAACTTGTCTAGAGAAGATTAGTAGAGCGTACTGAATGATCACTTAGATCAAATACCTACTAAAGATCCTTCCCTAACAACGCTTGCATTTTTCGAGCAGCCTTAGATTTGGAGTTCTTCAGATATGTGAGCATCTTATAGATCCGAGTCGACATAAACTTCCAGATCTGCAAACACTAAAATATCTGGGTTGATAAAGTTCTTCAAATCTATAGAATTGGGTATATCTGAAACAAAGTTCTTAAGACCCGTATAGATCTGTAGATCCAAGTTGAGATTTGGCCTTTAATCTGTAGATGCTTCAAGATTTTTGTACCGACCTCGAACTCCTTCTTTTAATGTCTCTTCTTGTAATGACAAGATTCAAAATCATAGTTTGAATCAATCAACTTGTTAGATCGATTGATTCAGTAACCAGGCTCTAATACCAAATGAAAAGTCGTTTTGCGGATAACTTGGATCGAATTGTGTGAATGAACCATGATCTTGTAGAGACAGGTGTGTGATTGTTAATGTAATAAACTAAGTAAAAACACCAAAGCATAAAGAATGTAACTATAACCATTCTTTATTCATGTATATATCATCAAGATTTACAATGAATATTTGAAGAATATGATTCTTAGTGATGGGTCACTCATCCATTTGGAACATGTCCAAGGGGTGAGGTTGCTACATGACGGCTAGGGTTTTACCTCACACACTTACATACACCATAAGGAGGACAAAGATAGTATTTATAGACTCCATTAATGTGACACTTCTGATTTTTACTAATTGTACTCGTTCTAGTCTTATAAAAAGAGAATCCGCATGACATTTCATTTTACTTGAAATCCTATTCATACATTGTTACAATACTAGTTCACATGTGAAATATTACGTTTATGCTTGATTTCAAAGACTTATACTTATCTGTGATTGATTCATGGATCACATGTAGACTTAATCGATCAATTATGACACATTAAATACACATGAACCACCCCATACACCTCAAACATGTTCTTACAACTCAAATGTGAATTGATACTTAAAAGTACTAGTCAGTACTTTCGTGCGATCGTTCGCCTTTTAAACCGCCGTTAGCTGCGTACCGTCCACTATCGACAAATTAGTCTAACATGACATTAATTTATGTTTTAAATGTTTAACATATTCATTTCTTTAATTAAAACAAAGTTTGTTTGCAAAACATTCCTTAAATAAATCCTGAAATTAGAAAAATGATCAAAAAGTCCGTTTTCTCGCCCATCGACCGCCAACTACCGTACGCGAATAATGTAACCTTAAATTAAATATATTTATCTAAACATAATCATTTTGTTATGACAATCAACTTTCATGTTGAAAACATTTGCCAATTTCGCTTAGAAATGCTTAAAATCGTAATTTTCGAATGCGCGCAGGACCAAGCTAGGACCCAACCCACCTACCCTTGGACCTAGCCCAAGCAAGAAATCACAAAAATCCAGCCCTATATCAGCTGAATTTCACAGATTTGAGCCCCCTAAAACCCTAAAGTGTTTTCCAAGACATTCCATATTTACACCTCTTCAACTATTAGTATAAATAGGAGGCTTAGGATCTTGTCTTCTTTGCTAATTCTCCCTCAAACACTCCCAAACCCTCCTAAGTTGTGAAATCCCTTCCCAACCTTTGAATAATTCGAAAATCCCTTAGTGGATTCAAAGAGTTTGAAGATCAAACAAGTAAGTAACCATCCGAAGTTCAATACCGTCTTTTTATTTCATTCTTTCTTTATCCCCTTAATCTTTTTCTATTTTCTATCCATGATCACTTGATCATGTGAACCCTCAGCCTTAAAAACCCTCTAATAATCTTAATCAAACTAATAAATCAAGCTAACATCACCAACAAACAAACAAAGGATCCCGTTTGCAATGGCGGCTATGCCGTCGCATTTTGTGAATCCTCAAGACAACTATTGTAAAAGTGGCTCTGCCGATGCTTTAGTATGTTCTTGCTAACTTAAAACATATTATTTATTCTATATTACCACTTATATGAACTCACACGCTAATTAAAAAGATAGAATCTGCTTGCTCGTGTCGGCTATGCCGATTGTATTATGTGATTCTCCAAAACGCTTCGGTGAATATCATGGCTAGACCGGTGACACGGGACGCTTTGGCTAACCTAATATGATTATATTATGTTTATAGTAAAATAATAACATTATAACATTCGTCTAATTTTTATTTACGCGTTCGGTAACCTTAAAACCCTAAACGTTCCACTTAAGTGCAACCGTTGATAATGGACAGAAAACTGTGCTGACTTTAACTAAGCATATCTTAATAATAATAAATCGAAACTGAGCAAAATCAAATTTCACGACGTAGTTCGTCAAATTTTCTATCCATTCATAATTGGCTAGTTTTGTAATTCAAAATTATGACTCCGTAGTAGCCAAAACGGGATAGAAACCTTTTTCAGTACCTTCTGTATTGTTGGATTGTTTTGGCTATGATCCGAGTCTCAAATGGAAAACATTTCTAAACAAAACTTGTTCAGAACGACTTAAACTTATTACCACTAAAATTTCATAATTTTTGGACATCGTTTGATATTTTTAACAAGTTCGTTTCTATTCAGCTAATTTGCTGTCCAAATCTGAAAATCGACTAAAACTCTATTTTTGCATCTAATTTATAACCTTATGTCCCGAACCGCCTATCTAACACTCGTAACCATCGAACCTACCCTAAAACTAGTTTATTTATTTATTTAGGATATGGTCCGTGATTCATCTCGTTTATTTGTTCAAGTTTCTTATCTCGTCTAGCTTTCAAGGTGAGACTTCATAGCCCCACTTATTCAAATTGTGTTGGGGGAAACATGTATGGGTTGGCACGCATTAAAACACGTCCTTTTTCAAACAATTCTAAAACAAACGAATCATATATGTATGTGAGTAAATGAACACAACATGATAAACCTTAAACTTGCAAATCCTTAACTTGAAACTTTCAAGCCAACGGTAGTACAGATATGGGCCATAGGATGGAAACTGCATATACTTTATGGATAACTTTTGGTTGGATATCTTATTCGTTATTAGTGCAACTTGCAAGTTGTGCCACTTATTCATTATTCATCATTTTAGGTTGGATTTTCTAATCATGTTTTTGTTTTATTACATGCTATATGATGATATTGGAATATGAATTGTTACATTTGCCAAACTTATACTTTTATTAAACCTGTGATTTCTCACTAACTATTTTTAGTTGACACTTGTTTTTCGTACATGTTTCAGATGATTAAGCTCGTGATAGGTCAAGTCAAGATCACATAGGATTTTCCTAGATATCAATTGAAGAAACTTTATTTTAAGTTGTTTTGTCTACTGAACATGTTATTTGGTTTAAATTGAGACTTATGTAATTGGGTTTTTTTAATATTATGAAACTTTAATAGTAAATATCTTTATACCTTGGTTTATGATTCAACTAGTCGCACCCGTGGTTAACATGCACGGTTGGGGTGTGAAAGATTGGTATCAGAGCCATGGTTATAGAGAAGTAGACAATCATTTGACCTAGACTATAACCTAAGCTCCCCTTTGAAAATTATGTGTTTATGTGATTCTAATCCACTAACTCTTTTATCTTTTGTATGTCATCGTACTCTGCCGATATCTCTAGCAACTCAAGTTTTCCTTCCGATGATGGGTCCCAAAGCCCAATTAGTTGGAGCAGGCTAATCTCACCACCATCATCTTTCTCTGGAAGCCTGCTACCCTCGAAACATAATGCCAAGCCCAGGTTAATCTCCGATGCGACAAGCCGCCCCGCACCGAAGCCTTAAGTAATCAACATATCAAGCGATTCGGAATCCGAAGACCAAGAGAGCCATGCTGGAACCATTTCTGAGGCCCAACTCCCGTTCAAGAAAAGAAAGCTGACTTGTGAACTAAATCCAACTCTTGGGCAAGGCCCAATCCATAATGTTCTCATCAAAATCAAAGGCTTGGATAGTGATACTAGAGACATGTGTAATCTGGAAGGGTGAGCGCATGTATACTAGGGTCTTGTCAAAGGAAAGTGAGGCACGTTCGTTACGAGCCGCACTTACCTGGGGACCCTTGGAGTGAGTGCTCACTTATAGGCTAAAACACGTCTCACTAGTATCATTCATCCGAATCTTGAATTTTGACTAGTCAGTTTTGTCTTCATATTTCATTTGTAATTCAACATATATGTTTTAAATATATGTTTTATTTATCTTGTAAGACATTAATATTAATAAATGAGTAATTTTATTTACAAATATTTCTTTTTCAAAGAATGCCTCATCGTCGTGATCCTGAAAACACCGTGGCTAACACTGGTGAAGCCTCCACCGAAACCACCGCCATAGCCACCATGCTCACTCAACAACTTGCTGCGGTCTTACCCACTATTGTCACTCAAATCAACAACTCCATTGAAGGATCTAGTGGGAGTGTTTGTACTTTCAAGCACTTTAACTCTTGTAACCCACACAAGTACCTTGGATCTGAAGGTGCAACATGGCTATTACAATGGTTTGAAGGCATGGAGAACACATTTGAGATGAGTGACTACCCCAATGAACTTAAGGTAAAGTATTCTTCAAGTGCCTTCCAAAGGAGGGCACTGACTTGGTGGATTGCTGAAAAGAAGATTCGGGGTAGGGAAGGAGCTCTTGCTATGACTTGGGATAAGCTCAAGGAAATTATGATCGAGGAGTTCTGTCCCAGCAATGAGATGAAGAAGTTAGAGATTGAGCGGTGGGACCTTAACCAGGATAGTGGGGAGAGTGAGGCGTACACCACACGCTTTCATGAACTATGCATCCTAGTCCCTCATCTGGTTACACCCTTGACCCAGATGATTGATCGTTATATTGGAGGCCTTCCGCCTCAAATTCGGGGTACTGTTATGGGTAGTAGCCCAACAACACTTGAAGCTGCTATTCGTTTATATGCGTCCTTAATGGACGATCTGGTTAAGTATTGTAATATCTGTACTTTTCCGTTTACAATTTCCGGCCATTTGGCATTTATTGTAAACCCTAATTATCCATATTTAATAATATGTGAAAATTCTTAAGTGAATTTCTTAAACTATGTGGCTAAAAACCATACTCAAACTATGTATTAGGGCTAATATTCATGGTATTTGAATAAAGTCCCTAAACTATATAAAATAAATCTCATAAATTATCTAAGTGAAAACAAAAAAAAAATGTACTTATTTAATTTGGAAAATCTTAATTGTGTTTTATTCAATTAAAACACAAATTATATAAATTAAAATGATTTTTATAAATTTTTATGAATTTTTAAGAAATAATAAGTTTTATTTCCTAAATAAATCAAATAAATAAAGTTCAATTAAATAAATACTTTTTAAAATAAGGTTTTATATTATATATGTCTTTTTACATCATTTTTAAAGTAAATTAGTTAAACCCCTTGATCCATTGAACCCCCACAAGTCAAACCATTACATCAATTTTGAACCATTGAGACCAAATAGGACCAATTTTGACTTCATAAAAGTCAACAAGAACCCCCTCGTCGACGTTGACCCAAGAAAGTCAACATCGGTCGATTTCAATCCCAATCCAGTAAATTCGGGTGTAATCACTGATTAGGATCGTGCACAGCCGTTACATTAACAGTTTCGAGCAACTTAATGAACCAATTACGACATATTTCAATGATTGTGAACACGAATTCAACCCGTAACCGTCAACCATCAAACCCGACTTCAATACGAGCATTAAACATGGAATTGGGCTGTAAAAATCGAACTTACACCTTCATTACAGATACCACAAACTTTCTAAACACTCACGCGCACTGCATTTCGTCTCCAAAGCTCTGTCGAATTCGAAGAACACCGAACTCGACCCCTCCTACCGTTCTCCTTCGTTGTTTCACCATTTCGGGTAACTCTTGTACCTTTAGTTTCGTTTTTGTACAAGGAACAAAAGCCCCATGACTTCTTGTTCAATCGGACACGAATCGGGTGACTTTAGGTCTAGGGTTTGGGACGGGGACGATTGGGGAAGGAGATGAACAAGGGTTGGGCGATAAATTCTTTTCGCATCCGATGATTACCAAGGCATTCGCCCAGAACCACCGGTTAACTCACTTGACTCGTACAGAAAAGGTCGCGGGTTCGAGTCCAGCCTCGTACCTTTTTCTGTTGCGCATGTTTTGACCCTAAAACCCGGTCCACTCTTGAACCCGGGTTATCAAATAAACTACTGGACTATTAGCACAAAGACCAGGCTGGTCCAGTGGTTTCGCGCCTGTGTCCACACCAAACCCACCGGGTTCGAATCCGGGCAAAACCCTTTTTCCTATTTTCTGATTTTTATTAATTAAATCTTTAATCTTTAAAAATTCATAACTTTTTATTTACAACTCGAAAATGTACAAATAAATAGTCCAAATTTTTGTAATAAAATTCTCTACTGTTTTATAAAATAAAAACAGAAAAATTTCTGAGTTTATAAAATTATTTATTTAAAAGTCTAATTTTAAAACTTGGATTATTTATTTAAAAATTAGTAAATCTATTCCAAAAATTATACAAAAATTACAGAAACTTATTCTATATATTTTTAACAAAATATTAAGTTTCTGGAACTTTTAGACATTTTTACTAATTTTTACTAATTTTGTTTTGTAATTAAATCAATGGAATTATTGATTTAATTAAACTAAAAATAAGTAAATTTTATAAAAATTTACTTATTAACAGAAAATATTTATATAATTTATAATTTAAATTATATTCTTACTATCTTTTTGACATATTTAGTTAATTAAACACATTTATTAACTAAATTACTAAATAAGTAATTAATTAAACAAGTACTTAAAATATTTTATAAAATCAGAAATTTTATTTAAATTACTAAACATAATAATTTAGTAATTTAAATACTTACATCTTAATACCTTAAACTATAACCTAATTACATTTTCAAACCTTAAACTTTCCAAAACCTTAATTTCCCAAATTCGAGAACACGAACGAACCTTAGCTTATTTCCTTTAAACTAAATGACTAAACTACAACTATAATAGGTTAATTGTGACCTACTTTCGGTTATATCTTTGGATCAAACTTAGCTTGGAAACTACTTACAAACCATGTGAGTTTTCATGCCCCTCTTTATACATTTTATCACTTTTGGGGTGAAACATGTTCCTATATAATTACACTTACACTATTGACAAATCTCACAACTTGAAACAAATTCCCTTATGTTAGACTTGTTTAATTGCATTATGTGGCTTATCTGTTGATTACACTAGTTCATATTATTAACTGTTTCGACAGCCTATGAATGGAATTAGTGGTACCATGTGGGTTAGCTACCCCATGCATTTCTTTGATCTAGGATGCATGTAATGAATTCTGAAACTGAAAAACTGTTAACTATATGTTGGACAATCTGAATTGGATAAATCTTAAAAGGAAGGTTTAATTTGGACTGTGTGTATATACAATAAGACTATAATGTATTACTTGTCTTAGCATGGAATTTGTACTTTATCTAAACTACTATATCTATATCTACCATGATTGCTCACCAACAATTCATTTTGTTGATAACTCTTATTTTAAACATGTTTCAGGTGCACCAAGTTCAAGCAACGCTTGATTTATGTTCAACACTTAGGCTTGGACTTAGAAATTTGAAATCTGATTTTATCTTGTTTGGAACTATGTTTTGTCTTGTTTATTTGAACTATTTGTAGCCTTTGAGGCACTTTTAATATTATTGAATAAAATTATGAAATTTTAATAGTTCCAAGTGCTACGAGCAATCTGGTCACAACTCGGGTCATACTCCGACGTGTTCCGCCGCCCGGTTGGGGTGTGACAGATTGGTATCAGAGCCTTGGTTATAGGGATTTAGGTTATTAGAAATCTTTAACCTAGACTATAACTTTAGGACCCTCTTTTAGTCTTGCATGATTAGGAACCTATGTGTTTATTTTGTCAACTTCTAAAAGCTTTAACACAAATCTTACAAATCCACAAAATTCTAAGACTTTACCTTATACTTCCATCAACATTCTTTTTGAAATTCTTCAATGTTTTAAAATATTTTATAAAACCCCCTAGACTTTGTAAGTCTATCCAAAATCTCGTTAAGGTTTAAGACTTTGACAATGTTCAGAAACTCGTGCAATCTGGAAGGGTGAATGCCTGTATTCTGAGTTTCCTGTCTAGGCAAGCGTATTCGTACAAATCCAAATTACTGGACCTGTTACGCTTACCTGGGGATTCTCGGGATGAGTGTTCACTTATAGGCTAAAGCATGACTTTCTCAAATATTGTTGAAATCTTATTAACCTTGATATGTCCTAAGTAATCGTGTGGTAAAACCCGACTAACACAATTACTAACTATGTGTTTAAACTTAAGCCTATCTTTACTTTCAAAGCTTAACTCTTGAATATTATTATTCATCTCAAACTTGCATTTTACTTTATTTTCTTATAGAATGTCTGATCCCGTTGATACAAATCCGGCACTCACACAACAAATTGTTGATCGGATTGCTGCAATACTACCAGCTCTGTTTCAACATCGTGATCAAAGCTCTTCTAATAACAACAACAACAATGCTTGCAACTTCAAATACTTTAATTCATGTTCACCACCAAAGTTTTCGGGTCATGAAGGAGCCACTGGACTACTCCAATGGTTTGAGGGCATTGAGAACACCTTCCTTAATGCTGGTGTTCCCGAGGCACTCAAGGTTCAATATGGCTCAAGCGTCTTTCAAAAGCGTGCACTAACTTGGTGGAACGGCGAGAAAACTACTCGCACCGTTCTTGTTGCTATGGCTCTTCCTTGGGCTGAATTCAAGGAACTCATGATCAATGAGTTCTGTCCTCGAAACGAAATGATGAAGATCGAGGAGGAATTTTGGACTCTCTCCCAAGATAGTGGTGACAATTCTGCTTATGTCACTCGTTTTTATGAGCTTTGTCTACTCGTTCCTCACCTAGTCGACACCTTGGCTAGGAAGATTGAGAAATTCTGCAAGGGACTCCCAATTCAAATCAGGAGTGCTGTTCTTAGTAGTAGACCTGCTACTATCGAAGAAGCTGTTCGTCTTTCAGCCACACTTACCGACACTTATGTCGATGCGGGAATCCTTCACCGCAAAGGAGGGAAGAAACCTGCTGTGGTTGCTGCTGTGACTTCTAAACCTGAACCTACTGGTAGAAACAGGAAGAGAAAGTCCAATCATAAACAAAATTATGGGACTGTTACACCTGCTCAACCTGTGAGCCAAGTAGCACCTGCTACTACTACTACCTTCAGTCCAACCAAGAAGGCTTATTTGGGGAGTTATCCTCAATGTGATATTTGCAAGTCTCACCATCTTCCCAATGCACCATGTTGGGTTTGCACAAAGTGCAAAAGGTTGGGACATACTCAAGATCATTGCCGAACTCCAAGCAACACTCAATCTCAAGTGCAAGGCCATAACGTGATACAAAACACACCATCCTTAACTGTTAAGGCTTGTTTCCAATGTGGAGATCCAAGTCACTTCAAGGATAAGTGTCCATTACTGGCCAATGCAATAAAAGCTTCAATCTCTGCTTCCAAAGGCCAAGTCTACACCATTACTGCCAATCAAGCTCAAGCCGACAACGATGTTGTCAATGGTACGTATCTGATCAATAATCAATATGCTACTATTTTGTTTGATTCTGGTGCGGATAAAAGTTTCGTGTCCTTTGACTTTGAACCAATGCTTGCTAAGACTAGAACCCAACTAGACAAAACTTATAATGTAGAAGTAGCTAACGGGAAATCCGTTAAAGTTGACTCAATTATTGCAAACAATCAACTACAACTTAACGAACATACTTTCTCTATTGACTTAACTCCTATGCAACTTGGGAGTTTCGACGTGATCGTCGGCATGGATTGGTTATCCAAACATCGTGCTGAGATCGTTTGTGCCGACAAATTCATAAAGATTCCTCTGCCGTCTGGTGAAATACTACACGTGTATGGAGAGAAACAACCCAAAGGCTTAAAACTGATGACTATAACAAAAGCTCAGAAGTACCTCAACAAGAATTATCCAGCTTTTCTAGCTCACGTTGTGAAAGAGAAGGACAAGGGTAAACTTATGGCTGATATTCCTGTGATTAAGGACTTTGCTGAAGTATTTCCGGAAGACCTACCGGGAATTGCCCCTACACGACAAGTCGAGTTTCGTATCGACCTTGTGCCTGGTGCAACTCCTGTGGCAAGAGCACCATATCGTCTTGCACCATCTGAAATGCAAGAACTTGCTAGTCAACTTCAAGAACTCTCTGATAAAGGATTCATACGTCCTAGTTCCTCACCATGGGGAGCACCTGTCTTATTCGTCAAGAAGAAAGATGGATCTTTTAGGATGTGTATCGACTATCGGGAACTCAACAAATTGACTGTCAAGAATCGATACCCACTTCCAAGGATTGACGATTTATTTGATCAACTCCAAGGAGCTTCTATTTTCTCAAAGATCGATCTTCGTTCGGGTTATCACCAACTACGTGTTAAGGAGGAAGACATTCCCAAAACAGCTGTTAGAACTCGCTATGGACACTACGAGTTTGTTGTCATGCCATTCGGTTTGACTAACGCACCTGCCGTGTTCATGGATTTGATGAATCGTGTTTGTCGACCTTATTTGGATAAATTCGTCATTGTCTTCATTGACGATATTCTTATCTACTCAAAATCTAAGCAAGAACATGAAGAACATCTTCGCTTAGTACTTGATCTTCTTAAACAGGAACAACTCTATGCTAAATTCTCCAAATGTGAATTCTGGCTAAAGGAAGTCCAATTCCTAGGTCATGTTATTAACGAGGCTGGGATTCATGTTGATCCTGCTAAAATTGAAGCTGTAAAGAATTGGATTGCTCCTAAAACACCAACAGAAATCCGTTCTTTTCTTGGACTAGCAGGATATTATCGACGCTTTATTTCTAACTTTTCCAAGATTGCTGTTCCTCTCACTGCCCTAACTCATAAGGGTAGGATCTTTGAATGGGGACAAGAGCAAGAAGAAGCGTTCCAAACTCTTAAAGAAAAATTGTGCCATGCTCCAGTCCTATCTCTTCCCGATGGCAGCAACGACTTCGTTGTTTTCTGTGATGCTTCAAAGCAAGGACTTGGATGCGTTCTCATGCAAAGGGGTAAGGTGATTGCTTATGCCTCAAGACAACTTAAGGTTCATGAAGATAACTACACCACTCACGACCTCGAACTTGGTGCGGTCGTGTTTGCTCTCAAAATTTGGAGACATTATCTCTATGGAACCAAATGTGAAATCTTTACCGATCACAAGAGTTTGCAACATATATTCAACCAAAAAGACTTAAACATGAGACAACGTCGTTGGATGGAACTGTTAAATGATTATGATTGCGAAATCAAATATCATCCAGGGAAAGCTAACGTGGTGGCTGATGCGTTAAGTCGGAAGGAATATCCTAACATATGTTGTGCTCTTATTCAATCGGATATCGAGACCAAAATTCTTAAAGCTCAACAAAAGGTTCTTTCCGAGGACAACATGCAAAAAGAATTGGGTTGTGGAGTTGAAAAACAATTGGAGACTCGACCCAATGGGTTACTACACTTCTTAAACCGCTTATGGGTTCCTGATCGGGATGATCTTCGTACTTTAATTTTTGACGAGTCTCACAAAACTCGTTATTCTATACACCCAGGAGCCGATAAAATGTACAAAGGCCTTCGCCAACACTATTGGTGGCCCGGCATGAAGAAAGATGTTGCCGTGTACGTTTCAAAATGTCTTACTTGTTCTAAGGTCAAGATTGAACATCAACGACCTTCGGGTTTGCTTGAACAACCCGAGATTCCAATGTGGAAATGGGAGTGTATTTCCATGGATTTTATCACCAAACTTCCAAGAACACCTCGAGGATTTGATAGCATTTGGGTAATCGTGGACCGACTCACGAAATCAGCTCATTTTCTCGCAATTCGTGATGATTGGGGAGCTGAGAAGTTGGCTCAAGTTTATTTGGATGAGATCGTTCGTCTACATGGCGTTCCTCTTAATATCATATCTGATCGTGATAGTCGTTTCACTTCCCGTTTTTGGGGATCTCTACAATCGTTCATGGGTACTCAATTGAATTTGAGTACAGCTTACCATCCCCAAACTGATGGTCAAACAGAAAGAACGATTCAAACTCTTGAAGATATGTTACGTGCTTGCGTCCTTGACTTTGGAGGCAATTGGCACAAATATCTTCCACTAGCTGAGTTTTCGTATAACAACAGCTACCATGCTAGTATCGAGATGGCACCTTTCAAAGCTTTATATGGTCGCCATTGTCGTTCTCCTCTTGGCTGGGATGAGGTCGGTGAAGCACAAATCACTGGTCCCGCTCTAGTCCAAGACACCACTGATCGAATCATCCAAGTTCGCGACAATCTTCGTTTGGCTCGAGAGAGACAAAAGAAGAATGCTGATATTCGTAGAAGACCTCTTGAATTCCAAGTTGGTGACATGGTTCTTTTAAAGGTATCACCTTGGAAAGGCGTTGTCCGATTTGGGAAGAAAGGGAAATTCTCACCGCGATACGTTGGACCTTTCAAAATCATCAAACGTATCGGGAAAGTTGCTTACGAGTTGGAATTACCCGACGAGCTTAGCAATGTACATCCCACGTTTCATGTATCTAACCTCAAGAAGTGTCTTGCCGAGGGAAACCTCCAAGTTCCTCTTGACGAAGTTCACATTGACGAGTCGATGCACTTCGTGGAAAAGCCTATTGAAATCATGGATCGAGAGATCAAACAACTTAAAAGAAGCCGAATTCCGATTGTGAAAGTACGTTGGCAATCTAAACGAGGACCTGAGTTCACTTGGGAACGTGAAGATCAAATGAAGGCCAAGTACCCACACCTGTTCACAAACTCCATTACTTAATTTCGGGACGAAATTTCCTAAAGTAGGGGAGACTGTAATATCTGTACTTTTCCGTTTACAATTTCCGGCCATTTGGCATTTATTGTAAACCCTAATTATCCATATTTAATAATATGTGAAAATTCTTAAGTGAATTTCTTAAACTATGTGGCTAAAAACCATACTCAAACTATGTATTAGGGCTAATATTCATGGTATTTGAATAAAGTCCCTAAACTATATAAAATAAATCTCATAAATTATCTAAGTGAAAACAAAAAAAAAATGTACTTATTTAATTTGGAAAATCTTAATTGTGTTTTATTCAATTAAAACACAAATTATATAAATTAAAATGATTTTTATAAATTTTTATGAATTTTTAAGAAATAATAAGTTTTATTTCCTAAATAAATCAAATAAATAAAGTTCAATTAAATAAATACTTTTTAAAATAAGGTTTTATATTATATATGTCTTTTTACATCATTTTTAAAGTAAATTAGTTAAACCCCTTGATCCATTGAACCCCCACAAGTCAAACCATTACATCAATTTTGAACCATTGAGACCAAATAGGACCAATTTTGACTTCATAAAAGTCAACAAGAACCCCCTCGTCGACGTTGACCCAAGAAAGTCAACATCGGTCGATTTCAATCCCAATCCAGTAAATTCGGGTGTAATCACTGATTAGGATCGTGCACAGCCGTTACATTAACAGTTTCGAGCAACTTAATGAACCAATTACGACATATTTCAATGATTGTGAACACGAATTCAACCCGTAACCGTCAACCATCAAACCCGACTTCAATACGAGCATTAAACATGGAATTGGGCTGTAAAAATCGAACTTACACCTTCATTACAGATACCACAAACTTTCTAAACACTCACGCGCACTGCATTTCGTCTCCAAAGCTCTGTCGAATTCGAAGAACACCGAACTCGACCCCTCCTACCGTTCTCCTTCGTTGTTTCACCATTTCGGGTAACTCTTGTACCTTTAGTTTCGTTTTTGTACAAGGAACAAAAGCCCCATGACTTCTTGTTCAATCGGACACGAATCGGGTGACTTTAGGTCTAGGGTTTGGGACGGGGACGATTGGGGAAGGAGATGAACAAGGGTTGGGCGATAAATTCTTTTCGCATCCGATGATTACCAAGGCATTCGCCCAGAACCACCGGTTAACTCACTTGACTCGTACAGAAAAGGTCGCGGGTTCGAGTCCAGCCTCGTACCTTTTTCTGTTGCGCATGTTTTGACCCTAAAACCCGGTCCACTCTTGAACCCGGGTTATCAAATAAACTACTGGACTATTAGCACAAAGACCAGGCTGGTCCAGTGGTTTCGCGCCTGTGTCCACACCAAACCCACCGGGTTCGAATCCGGGCAAAACCCTTTTTCCTATTTTCTGATTTTTATTAATTAAATCTTTAATCTTTAAAAATTCATAACTTTTTATTTACAACTCGAAAATGTACAAATAAATAGTCCAAATTTTTGTAATAAAATTCTCTACTGTTTTATAAAATAAAAACAGAAAAATTTCTGAGTTTATAAAATTATTTATTTAAAAGTCTAATTTTAAAACTTGGATTATTTATTTAAAAATTAGTAAATCTATTCCAAAAATTATACAAAAATTACAGAAACTTATTCTATATATTTTTAACAAAATATTAAGTTTCTGGAACTTTTAGACATTTTTACTAATTTTTACTAATTTTGTTTTGTAATTAAATCAATGGAATTATTGATTTAATTAAACTAAAAATAAGTAAATTTTATAAAAATTTACTTATTAACAGAAAATATTTATATAATTTATAATTTAAATTATATTCTTACTATCTTTTTGACATATTTAGTTAATTAAACACATTTATTAACTAAATTACTAAATAAGTAATTAATTAAACAAGTACTTAAAATATTTTATAAAATCAGAAATTTTATTTAAATTACTAAACATAATAATTTAGTAATTTAAATACTTACATCTTAATACCTTAAACTATAACCTAATTACATTTTCAAACCTTAAACTTTCCAAAACCTTAATTTCCCAAATTCGAGAACACGAACGAACCTTAGCTTATTTCCTTTAAACTAAATGACTAAACTACAACTATAATAGGTTAATTGTGACCTACTTTCGGTTATATCTTTGGATCAAACTTAGCTTGGAAACTACTTACAAACCATGTGAGTTTTCATGCCCCTCTTTATACATTTTATCACTTTTGGGGTGAAACATGTTCCTATATAATTACACTTACACTATTGACAAATCTCACAACTTGAAACAAATTCCCTTATGTTAGACTTGTTTAATTGCATTATGTGGCTTATCTGTTGATTACACTAGTTCATATTATTAACTGTTTCGACAGCCTATGAATGGAATTAGTGGTACCATGTGGGTTAGCTACCCCATGCATTTCTTTGATCTAGGATGCATGTAATGAATTCTGAAACTGAAAAACTGTTAACTATATGTTGGACAATCTGAATTGGATAAATCTTAAAAGGAAGGTTTAATTTGGACTGTGTGTATATACAATAAGACTATAATGTATTACTTGTCTTAGCATGGAATTTGTACTTTATCTAAACTACTATATCTATATCTACCATGATTGCTCACCAACAATTCATTTTGTTGATAACTCTTATTTTAAACATGTTTCAGGTGCACCAAGTTCAAGCAACGCTTGATTTATGTTCAACACTTAGGCTTGGACTTAGAAATTTGAAATCTGATTTTATCTTGTTTGGAACTATGTTTTGTCTTGTTTATTTGAACTATTTGTAGCCTTTGAGGCACTTTTAATATTATTGAATAAAATTATGAAATTTTAATAGTTCCAAGTGCTACGAGCAATCTGGTCACAACTCGGGTCATACTCCGACGTGTTCCGCCGCCCGGTTGGGGTGTGACAAGTATAGAGTTCTATTCAGGAAAGGTGTCAAGAAAGTTAAGGAGGAAGTGGCGAAAAATCCTGAGTATCGCCACAAGACGCAAAAGATCTCTAAAAGCTTTGCCATGGTTACCCTAGCTGTTCTTGTTTCCCAAGTGGCACCTGTACCTGCACCTGGCAGGAATCCATATATCGGACCTCACCCGCTGTATGCAAGGTGCCAATACCATCACCCTACTACTGTTCAATGTCGTTCGTGCACTAAATGTGGAAGGCTTGGTCATTTTGCTAACGCTTGTCGCCTAGCTGAAAAGGATGCTACTACCCAAACTGCCACTCCTGCCATCATCAATGGTAGGGTATGTTATGAATGCGGTGCTCCTGATCACTACAAAAACCGATGCCCGAAGCTCAACAACAATAACCAAGGTGCAAGTGCTCGCACTTTTTCCACAGGAGCAACTGAGGCCAGAAATGACAACGCCGTGGTTACTGGTACGTTTCTCGTCAATAATCGTTATGCCTCTATCTTATTTGATACTGGAGCGGATAAAAGCTTTGTCTCCTTAGAATTTGAACCTTTACTCGAAACTTGTCTTATCGCTCTTGAACCTGCTTATACTATAGAAATAGCCGATGGCAAACTAACTGTTGTGGATTCCGTTGTCCGAGGTTGTGCCCTAACTCTCAAAAATCACGCATTCTCTATCGACCTGATTCCCATCACTATTGGGAGTTTTGATATCATTGTGGGAATGGCTATCCCACAATCATGAGGAAATCAACTGTTTGGAGAAACTCATTCGTATCCCTCTACCATCCGGTGAGACCTTGAAAATATTTGGAGAGAAACCTTGCAAAGGTTTGAAATTCATCTCCTGCATGAAGGCACGTAGCTATTTGAGGAAGAAATACTATGCTTTCTTGGCACATGTGGTGGAGAAATCTGAAGAGAAGAAATTACAAGACATACCGATCATCCGAGATTTTCCAGAAGTATTCCCTGATGACTTGCCTGGACTCCCTCCAACTCGACAAGTTGAATTTCGGATTGATCTTTTACCTGGAGTTAACCCTATTGCCAAATCTCCATACCGCTTAGCCCCTTCTGAGATGCAAGAACTGTCTAGCCGACTACAAGAGCTGCCAGATAAGGGATTCATTAGACAGAGCTTCTCACCTTAGGGAGCTCCGGTTCTCTTTATCAAAAAGAAGGATGGGTCCTTCCGCATGTGCATCGACTACCGTGAACAAAACAATCTTACCATAAAGAATCGTTACCCGCTACCTAGGATCGACGACCTGTTCGATCAACTGCAAGAAGCAACTTGTTTCTCGAAGACTGATATCCGATCTGGGTATCATCAAATCCGAGTCCATGAAGAGGACATTCCCAAAACTGCCTTTAGAACTCGTTATGGACACTACGAGTTCATGGTTATGCCTTTTGGGTTAACCATTGTGCCCTCGATGTTCATGGACCTCATGAACCGTGTCTGCAAACCCTACCTGGATCAATTTATTATTGTCTTCATTGATGACATCTTAATCTATTCCTGAACCAAAGAAGATCATACAACTCACCTTAAGCTGATTTTGGAACTCTTGAAGAATGAACGACTTTATGCTAAATTCTCCAAGTGTGAATTCTGGCTTAGAGAAGTTCATTTCTTGGGTCACGTGATCAACGACCAGGGTATACACGTCGATCCAGCCAAAGTCACCGCTATCAAAAATTAGAGTACACCATCTACACCCTCTGAGATCCATTCGTTTATGGGTTTGGCGGGTTATTATCGAAGATTCATCTCGAACGTTTCGAAGATTGCCCTGCCTCTCACTACATTAACTCAGAAAAATAAGCCTTTCGTCTGGGAACAAAAGCAAGAAGATGCGTTCCAAACTCTTAAGCAGAAATTGTGCAACTCCCCTATTCTAAGTCTTCCCAGCGGCAATGATGATTTCGTTGTATATTGTGATGCCTTAAACCAAGGTCTTGGTTGCGTATTGACGCAACGAGATAAGGTCATAGCCTATGCATCCAGACAGCTCAAGGTTCATGAAAAGAACTACACCACTCTTGACCTTGAGTTGGGTGCGGTGGTCTTTGCTTTGAAAATCTGGAGACATTATCTCTACGACACTAAATGTGTGGTTTTCACCAATCACAAGAGCCTTTAACAGATTCTGAATCAGAAAGAACTCAACATGAGGCAGCGACGTTGGGTTGAATTACTTAGTGACTACGACTGTGAAATTTGTTACCACCCGGGGAAAACTAATATGGTGGCTGACACCCTTAGTCGCAAGGACCGAATTAAACCCACCCGTGGGCGAGCCATGGGAATGTTGGTCCAAACCAGTCTCAAAGATAAGAACTTCCTAGCCCAAAAACAAGGTGTTGCAAATGATGAGTTGAAGAAGGAATTGTGGTGCCGAAAAGCACTTGGAACCCAAACCCGATGATTTCCTTTACTTCATGGGTAGAATTTGGATCCCCGACTCAAGCGAAATCCGAACCCTTATATCCTTGATGAAGCACATAAATCCTGTTATTCTGTTCATCCCAGTGCTGATAAGATGTATCACGACTTGAAGGAGTTTTATTGGTGGCCAGGAATGAAGAAAGACATCGCCCTCTATGTAGGGAAGTGTCTTACTTGCTCTAAAGTCAAAGCTGAGCACCATAAACCATCTGGTCTTCTCCAACAACCCGAAATCTCTCAATGGAAATGGGAGCAAATTTCCATAGACTTCATCACTAAGCTTCCGCGAACCTCTAGTGGTCATGACTCCATCTGGGTCATTGTTGACCGCTTAACCAAATCCGCTCATTTTCTCCCAATCCGTGAGGACTACAAAATGGAGAAGCTTTCTAGACTCTATATCAGTGAGGTCATGACACGTCATGGTGTCCCATTATCTCCGACCGTGATAGCCGATTTACCTCCCGATTCTCGCAATCTTTATAGAAAGCTTTGGGAACTCGTTTGAACCTCAGCACAGCTTACCGTCCCCAGACGGATGGTCAAAGTGAGAGAACCATTCAAACTTTCGAAGATATGCTTCGTTCGTGTGTGATCGATTTTGGTGGAAATTGGGACCACCATCTACCGCTCATTGAATTCTCGTACAACAACAGTTATCAAACGAGCATTAAGTGCACCCCTTTCGAGGCTCTATATGGTAGGAAGTGTCGATCTCCGGTGTGTTGGACCGAGATCGGTGACGCTCAAATCACCGGTCCCGAACTCATTCAAGAAACCACCGACAAGATACTTCAAATTCAAGAAAGACTCAAGACCTCTCGCGATCGTCAAAAGAGTTATGCTGACAATCGTAGGAAGCCCCTTGAATTTCAAGTCAATGATAGAGTCTTACTCAAGGTTTCCCCCAGGAAAGGTGTTGTCCGATTTGGGAAGAAGGGAAAGATAGCCCCTAGGTTTGTTGGGGCATTCGAGATTCTTGAAAGAATTGGCCCAATAGCCTATAGACTCAAGCTACTAACCGAACTCTGTAACGTTCGTGACGTTTTTCATGTGTCAAACCTCAAAAAGTGTCTTGCTGATGACACACTTCAAGTTCCTCTGGATGATGTTCGTATCGACAACTCTATGCATTTCGTCGAAAAACCTGTTGAAATCATGGACCGTGAAGTCAAGAAACTTAAGCGTAGCTGCATCCCTATCATGAAAGATCATTGGGAAGCCAAGCGTGGTCCAGAGTTCACCTGGGAACGTGAAGACCAGATTAAAATCAAGTACCCTCATCTCTTTCTAGACCCTACAGCCTCTACTAGCTGAATTTCGGGGACGAAATTCTCTTAACTAGGGGAGACTGTGACACTTCTGATTTTTACTACTTGTACTCGTTCTAGACTTATCAAAGACAATCCACATGACATTTCATTTTACTTGAAATCCTATTCATACATTGTTACAATACTAGTTCACATGTGAAACATTACGTTTATGCTTGATTTCAAAGACTTATACTTATCTGTGATTGATTCATGGATCACATCTAGACTTAATTGATAAATTATGACACATTAAATACACAAGAACCACCCCATACACCTCAAACATGTTCTTACAACTCATTAAATGTGAATTGATACTTAAAATACGATCGTTCTCCTTTAAACCGTCGTTAGCTGCGTACCGTCCACTACCGACAAATTCGTCTAACATGACATTAATTTATGTTTTAAATGTTTAACATATTCATTTCTTTAATTAAAACAAAGTTTGTTTGCAAAACTTTCCTTAAATAAATCCAGAAATTGGAAAAACAATCAAAAAGTCCGTTTTCTCGCCCACCGACCGCCAACTATTGTACGCGAATAATGTAACATTAACTTAAATGTTTTTAGCTAAACATAATCATTTTGTTATGACAATCAACTTTCATGTTGAAAACATTTGCCAATTTCGCTTAGATATGCTTAAAATCGCAATTTTCGAATGCGCGCACTCAACCGGGCCAAGCTAGGACCCAACCCACCTACCCTTGGACCTAGCCCAAGCAAGAAATCAAAAAAATCCAGCCCTATATAAGCTTAATTTCGCAGATTTGATCCCCCTAAAACCCTAAAGTGTTTTCCAAGACATTCCATATTTACACCCCTTCAACTATTAGTATAAATAGGAGGCTTAGGATCTTGTTTTCTTTGCTAATTCTCCCTCAAACACTCCCAAACCCTCCTAAGTTGTAAAATCCCTTCCCAGCCTTTAAAGAATTAAAAAATCCCTTAGTGGATTCAAAGAGTTTGAAGATCAAACAAGTAAGTAACCATCCGAAGTTCAATACCGTCTTTTTATTTCATTCTTTCTTCACCCCTCAACCTTTTTTCTATTTTCTATCCATGATCACTTGATCATGTGAAACCTCAGCCTTAAAAACCCTCTAATAATATTAATCAAACTAATAATTCAAGCTAACATCACCAACAAACAAACAAAGGATCCCGTTTGCAATGGCGGCTATGCCGTCGCATTATGTGAATCCTCAAGACAACTATTGTAAAAGTGGCTCTGTCGATGCTTTAGTATGTTCTTGCTAATTTAAAACATATTATTTATTCTATATTACCACTTATATGAACTCACACGCTAAATAAAAAACATAGAATCCGCTTGCTCGTGTCGGCTATGCCGATTGCATTCTGTGATTCTCCAAAACGCTTCTGTGAATATCATGGCTAGACCGATGACACGGGACGTTTTGTCAAACCTAATCTAATTATATTATGTATTACAATAACATAATAACATTCGTCTAATTTTTATTTACGCGTTCGATAAACTTAAAACCCTAAACGGTCCACTTAAGTGCAACCGTTGATAACGGACAGAAACTGTGCTGACTTTAATTAAGCATATCTTAATCATAATAAATTGAAACTGAGCAAACTCAAATATCACGACGTAGTTCGTCGAATTTTCTATCCAACCATAATTGGATCGTTTTCTAATTTAAAAGTATGACTCCGTAGTAGCCAAAACGGGACAGAAACCTTTTTCCGTATCTTCTGTCTTGTTGGACTGTTTTGGCTATGATCCGAGTCTCAAATGGAAAAACTTTCAAAACGAAACTTGTTCAAACTTATCCCCAATAAAATTTCATAATTTTTGGACGTCGTTTGATATTTTTAACAAGCTCGTTTCTGTTCAGCTACTTTGCTGTCCAAATCTGAAAATCGACTAAAACTCTATTTTTGCATCTAATTTATAACCTTATGACCCGAACCGCCTATCTAACACTCGTAACCATCGAACCTACCCTAAAACTAGTTTATTTATTTATTTAGGGTATGGTCTGTGATTCATCTCGTTTATTTGTTCAAGTTTCTTATCTCGTCTAGTTTTCAAGGTGAGACTTCATAGCCCCACTTATTCAAATTGTGTTGGGGGAAACATGTACGCGTTGGCACGCATTAAAACACGTCCTTTTTCAAATAATTCTAAAACAAGCGAATCATATATGTATGTGAGTAAATGAACACAACATGATAAACGTTAAATTTGTAAATCCTTAACTTGAAACTTTCAAGCCAACGGTAGTACAGATATGGGCCATAGGATGGAAACTACATATACTTTATGGACAACTTTCGGTTAGACATCTTATTCGTTATTAGTGCAACTTGCGAGTTGTGCCACTTATTCGTTATTCATCATTTTAGGTTGGATTTGCTAATCATGTGTTTGTTTTATTACGTGCTATATGATGATCTTGGAATATGAATTGTTACATTTGCCAAACTTATACTTTTATTAAACCTGTGATTTCTCACTAACTATTTTTAGTTGACACTTGTTTTTCATACATGTTTCAGATGATTAAGCTCGTGATAGGTCAAGTCAAGATCACATAGGATTTGCCTAGATATCAATTGAAGAAACTTTATTTTAAGTTGTTTTGTCTACTGAACATGTTATTTGGTTTAAATTGAGACTTACGTAATTGGGTTTTTTTAATATTATAAAACTTTAATAGTAAATGTCTTTATACCTTGGTTTATGATTCAACTAGTCGCACCCGTGGTTAACATGCACGGTTAGGGTGTGACAATGAAACCCTAATATCACAACTAAATATTAGGAAAATCTATTTTACCCTTGTATAAGACACTAGGGCAAGTCTCATAAATCTTAGTTGTTGATATTATCTGACATGTGTGGATCATGCCCAATAATATCTTCAGTATTAACTTAAGTTACAAAGCTCAGTAATGACTTAAGATCTTCAGTACAACCGAGGATCAATAGTAACTGAGTGTTTCAGTACTAACTCAGTTCTTTGGTAGTGCCTTGGATTAGTGCTAACTCTGATGTCAGTGTGAGTAGAGTTCTTCAGTACTAACTTGACTTGCTTACTACAACAGTAGTAACTTTGGGGATCAGTTATAACAAGTCTTCTTTACTACTATAGTATTAATAGTTACTATTGCCTTGATGTCAGTTGCCGCTGATGAGTTAACCCTGAGTAGCAACTACTGATGTTCCATACTATCTCCGAAGGTCAGCAGTAACTCTTATCTTTAGTAGTAACTACTTCTCTGTAGTAACCGTCACTACTACAAAATATACCTTTAATGACACGCGAAAGCGTGTCAAGGATGACCCTGTCAAGAATGAAGATGACACGCATTTTGTGTGTCATCTGTTTATGACACACATTTATGACACGTCTTTACGACATGCAATGCGTGTCAAGCAGAGGCGTACCTAGCCTTTGCTAGGCGGGTCGGGCGACCCCGATGATTTTTTTTTCTATTTGTTATATATGTGATATAACCATGGTTGTAAAAATCGCGCCTAGGCGTCGATTAGTCGCTAGGCGCCCGGTCGAGGACTAATTTTGGCCAAATCGCTTCATTAATCGCTAGGCGGTCCTAGGCGACCCTAGGCGGGCCTAATCGGACCTAGTCGGCAAAAAATCGGCCACTTCTCGTTTTTCCGGTGATATTCCGGTAGGGTTCCGACGAGATTCAGGCAGGTTCCGGCGAGATTCCGACGACTTTCAGGCAAATTTCCAGCTTCTTTAAAAAATGTGTGTGTGTATATATCTAATTTTAAAAATTACATATAAAAATGTGTGTATATATATAAAAAACTGAAAATTACATATAAAAATTCCAATCCGATTAATCCCGCCTAGGCCCCGATTAATCCCGCCTAGGCCTAGGCCCCGATTAATCCCGCCTAGGCCTAGGCCCCACCCCACCGCCCGACTAGCGCCTAGCGATTTTTACAACCATGGATATAACCTTAACCGACCCTCATGGAATTTTGACACCGACCCCTATAAAATTTTTACCGATCCCCCAAAAGAAATATTTTTTAACATCGACCCCAAGAAAATTTAATTTTTAACACCGACTTCCATTTAAACTAATAACTTAATTGGAAATTTGGAATAAACTGGACTAAAAAACTTAGTCATTTAAACATTTAAACTAACATTTAATTAACTCATTACCCATTTAGACAATTAAGCCCATATTTAGTTAACCCATTACCCATTAAAATTTTTAAACTGATAATAAATCTAAGTAGCGACAATCCTGATCCATTAACGTCTCGACATTTCATATTTACGCTTCACGCAATCTGAATAACAACAATTTGCTAATCACGATTCTCGTCATGCCTCTTCACGATTTCAAACCTCTTCGCTAATCACGAATTTACGATTCTTGACCTACTAGTCGATTCACTATTCACAGTCTTGCGTCGTTGCCTTCTCACGATTTCAGGTAACTTTTTTTTCCTCTAAGTTTTGAATTTTGTTTAGCATATTATTTTGTTATAAGCTATGTTATATGTACTATTTGCTAATTGTAATTGGTGATAATGTGTACTAAGTGACCCGACCCGACCTGTCTTGAACCAGACTGAAAAAAATTAATATTTAATGATAGACAACCGACCGTAAAAATTTCCGACCCCTATGGAAAAAAATCCTGGGTCCGCCACTGGTGTCAAGGAAAGCCTTGTCAAGAATGAAGATGACCCGCATTTTGTGTGTCATCTATTTATGAAGTGCATTTTTTGTCATAAATGTGTGTCATGGTTAAAGCTGTTTAAAAAAAATACTTTTTCATAGAATTACTAATTTCCAGTTTCCACATTAATATCATAAAACAGTAATAAACATTTCATAATATAAAATAAAATACACGTGACAAAAACAATCCATTTCATAAAATATAAACAACCATTTAAAAGTAACAAAAGTCGATTACAAATTCAACGTAATGTTAATACAAAGTTTCACCGAAAAATGAAGTTTAATACAAAAGTCGACCATTCTTCACGAACTCCATCAATATCAATATCGGTGTATTCATATTTCCTTCCCCCAACCTAAGAAAAAATTTGTAAACAAATATAAAATTATACACATAAAACCCAAATTAATCATATCTAAGATCATAGCATATCTTGCTATAGGTCTCTTTGAAACATTAGTTATCTTTAGAAGCATGACTGTAATTATAGAACCACAGCCTACTCAAGAGCCAAGATTCACATTTTAGCTTTTCTCCTACTCTCTATCAACATCTAGACAATCCAAAGAAACTATCTAATAATCAGTTCCTAAATAGCAAACACACAAACCTAGTCAACAGAATCCTAACATCCATATATTTATAACTAGGGATGGCAATGAAACCCGAATCCGATAGAAAAACCCAAACCCGATAGGAAAACCTGAAACCCGAAGCATTCGGGACTGGTATGGGCCGGGTAATCGGGTATGGGACCGGGTTTGGGATTACATTTGAAATTTTTCGCGGGTTTGGGACGTGTATGGGATATGGTGATATACCCGTTTACCCGCCCCGATTACCCGATAACATATACCCGTTTACCTGATTATATACCCGACATATCTTTCTTTCTTTTTTATTTAATTTAACTGTATATACCGCATTTATTTTAAGTATATATATATATACCGTATTTATTTTAAATGTATATACCAAACATGATTTTATTTTCTTTCTTTTTTATTTTAATTACAACTTTATATATACCCGATAGATACCCGACGGGTTTTAGGCCGGGCATGGGACAAGATTTTATAACCGGGTATGGGGTTGGGATTACCTAAACCCGTCCCAAACCTGACCCATTGCCATCCCTATTTATAACTAGTAGGGAACCCGCACGATGTGCGATCCCGACAAATTAATTTTGTGCAAATGTTTGTTTAATTAAACAAATTTTTTTTATAAATTACACTTCATTTGCAAACGCACATGCAAGTTGCTTATAAAATATTTATATGAGGTACGACCACACGTAAGAGACATCACGCGCGTTGCCGTAGAGAATTGAATGTCTTTAACTGATTTTCTCAATTTAATACAGTGTCAATTTAATCACGGATTAAATTATAGATATGGGTTAGTAGGTAATTTAAACAATTGAGACATTGCTAATTTGTACACTATGTAAAAAAATTGTGTTAGTTGTCTTAATTTTTTGAGTAAATGAGAGAATTAAGTGTATGAGTTAGTAAATAAGAGAATTAAGTGTATGGGTTAAAGGGTAATTATTAGGCTTTAATTATAAACATGAGTTAGAAGGTAATTGTATACATTTGAGTCATTGCTATTTTGTACACTATGCAAACAAAATTGTGTTAGGTGTCTTAATGTTTTGAGTAAATTACAACAATATCCTTCAAATATGTATTATATATTAGTATAGATAATATGTGATCTTAAACTATGAAAATCTAAAAGTTAAGAAGGGAAAACACTAGAGAATAGTAACCAAGTTTCAAAAGTGTTTCAATTAGATCAATCACCATAGTATACCCGAGTGTGTATACCGTGCAAAATACGTATTAAGTGACCTAATTGGAATACTTTTAAAACTTGATTACTATTTTATAAAGTTACCCCACTTAAGAAAATCATGATTCTTACTTTTAGGTGTACTTGGGGATATGGAAAACAACTAAAATATCTAAATGTAGAACAATTATATACCTTCTATCTGATGAAATTCGGCCAGATGGGTCCGGTCAACAGCCTCATTTCTGAAGACCCGATCAATACTGTAGTACCTTTTGGCTTCAAAAGGTTTCTGCACGGTTTAAGCAAATTGCACTTAGCAGTGTGTAGTTAATTATCAGCATATTTAAGCAAATACCGGGTCCTCCATTAAGAACAGCACTTTCACTCGGCTCAACGCCGTATACCTAAACTCAAATTATCCCAAACAATAACCAAACTGAATTAGCTCAACAAATACACCTAGAAAAGTTTATATTTGAAATCATGAACAAAATCACCTTAATTCCTTGAATGAAGATCCAGCCCTGAATTAGCTCACTCGGTTCGATTATTGTTAATCATCCTGCAGTCATCAACATCCAGCCCTAATTCAAATTTTTCGAGGGAAGTTTCTTGAATGAAGATGAATTAGACAGAGAACCAGAAGAAAGAAAGGGTTTTGTTCTTCGATACCTGCAAGATGAAATTAAACATATCCCCTGTGAGAAAACCGGGACGTACTTGTGGATTTGGTGGTGGTGGCCGGAATTCATTTCGCAGTGGTGGATTTGAGGGTGGTGGCCATGAGGCGGTGTCGTGAAGAAGATGATGTTGTGGCGGAGGTTGCGACCACGAAGCGGTGTCATGAAGAAGATGATGGTGGTAGCAGCGGTTGCGACCACGAGGCAGTGTCGTGAAGAAGAAGATGATGGTGGTGGCGGAGGTTGCGAAACCACGAGGCGGTGTCTTGAAGAAGGATGGTGGTGGATGGGTGCCTGGTGTTAGGGGCTTTGAAACGAAACCCTATAGATATTCGACTTTTCAAAGAGCGCGCAAAGAACTGAGAGCGGGGAGTTAAATTAAAAGATGACAAGTTCTAGATGACACACATACTAAATAAGTGCACTTCGTATTTTTTTTAACATGACATTAAAAGATGATACATCTTTTTGCGAGTCATAGTACGCGTGTCATTAAAGCACAGTTTTGCTAGAATGACACTAAAACGATGACACATACTTTTACACGTCATAGTTCGCGTGTCATTAAAGGTATATTTTCTACTAGTGAGTGTAGAGTAGTAGTAAGTCTTGTCTTCGGTACTAAGTTGCTATGTAGAGGTGTACAAATCGGTTTTTTAACCCAAACCGGTTCAACCCGAACCGAACCGGTTTGGTCAACGAAAATTCAAAACGGGTTTGGCTATAAACCGGTTCGGGTTAAACCGGTTTCGGGGGTGGAAAATGTCTAACTGGTCAAACATGTTAGGGTTGGTTACAAACCAGTTTTTATTAAAAAAAAAATTCAAATAAATTTTATATTTTTAATATAAAATAAAAAAAATATAACAAATATAAAACATAAAGTTCGACGTTTATTAATATTTGGAAAGTTCGGAAATTAAAAAACATGACAAGATAAAATTATAAAATTCTAAAACATTACACCAAATTGCCGGATTTCTCGTTGTTGCTCGAATTTCTACAACGGTAACTTCGTTTGAGGAACCACCAACACCAAAACTTGCCATGTTTTTTTTTAGAGTTTAGAGAGCGTTTTTGAGCGGTTAAAGAGTGGTTTTAGAGATTAGAGAGTGTAAAGAGAGGTGTGATCAACCTTAAACACCCCCACCTATTTATAGTGTTTTAAGAGTGCAAATGGGGCAAAAAAGGCTAAAATCGACCCCAACGGCTATATAGCCGTTTTCTAACGGCTATTTTTTGAAGCCCGGTCCAAACCGGTTTATCGAACCGGTTCACACAAACCGGTCCCCAACCCGATCACCTCCAGAATGCTTCAAACCGGTTTCAAACCGACGGTTTTAGCCTAACCCGAACCGGTTTGCTCCAAACCGGTTTATCCCAAACCGGTTTGCCGGTTTAGACCGAGTAAAAAAAAAGGTTTTTTTGTGCACCTCTATGTATAAGTAGGAGCAACTTAGGTCTTCATGCACTTCTTGTTGGATAACTTCAGTATTACTAAGCTTTCTATGACAACATCTTTCATCAAACCAATCTATACAATATTAGACCCTACGTTTTATTATTAATTAAATATTTGAAATACCATTTACCAAAATAAATCAAGTATGATTTTTTTTATTTCCAATCCAACAAATTCACACATGTTAGTGCCATGCCTTCTCTAGTTTTTACATTCTTTTAACTCTAACTCCCTATTGTTGTTTTATTGTAATTGGTGTAGAATATTTGCGTCGCAAATTTTTCGTAGCAAACTAGTTTTTTTTCTACTAGTGAATTGTTATGGCCAACTATTTGTTTCTCTTCCGTACGTGGCAGGTGGGTAGGAGAAAGCAGACTAGATAATCATGCATGATAGGGCCAGAAAGAAACAATGAGGGGGAGACATGAGAGTGACGAGAAAGCAGTGATGAATAAATATTGGGATAAGTATCGATGGTTACAGAGAACAAGATGTGTACGGTCTTGTTTGTTGATGGAGAAAAGAGTTTTTATACCTAAACTAGGAATTTTACCCGACTCGAGTTGCGGCGGCGTCGAATTTCTCACGGTACCTTAATGATAACGGCGTCCGCTATAGCTTAAAAAAAGTTTACTATTTAATTGCTAAGGTAAATCAATAATAAGAAGAATAATGAATTGTTAAGGTAATTAATGAAATAAAATATATTTACGGTAGATTAACTTGTTTACAATTCAATGTCTTTGGTGGTTCATCGTGATCCGACCAAACTACCGTTATGCTATTTCATATTCCCACCCGGGCCCGTAGTTACACTCCACCAGCTCCATTCCCAGTTAACTTCGAGCTCGACGACGGCCATATAGTGATGACTCCATCTGGTATTTTTGAGCGATTGTAAGTAAGCGACGGCAAAGGTTCAACCACACCTCTTCCCTTCCATCCTACCCTCGTCTTTAGTGGCAACTCCGGCAATGGTGTATGTAGTGAGAGAGAGAGAGAGAGCTCGGTGGTAACTCCGGAAGTTGTGGCTAGCTAGTGGCGGTTCCTTTGATGATGGAGTCCAGATCGGAGGCTCGGCGTGGTGGCTAGCGGCGGTGCGGGGATTTAAAGATCTAACCGCAACATCCGGCAACTCCGACGATGGCGGCTAGGGTTCCGGACAAATTTTTTTTAGTAAGTGCTTTTTTTAGCGATAATTTTTGGGACGGTCCAAAACCGCTCCTAAAAACCATTTTCACCGCTTCTAAAGATTGGTTTTGTACCATTGTAAGAGAGTTAAATGCATTGAGGTATGTACTTCTTTTAACTTACCAATAATTATGTTTTGTTAAAGTTTTTTTATTATAGTTAAATCATCGTATTTGGTTTTTCAATTCATATATCTTTTGTTATATTTCATGTAAAGTATATTACTTTAAAAAAACTGTTATTTGATGAAGAAATAAAAACTTGTTATTTTTCACGAAATAACAAGCTTTTTAAATATATACAATAGAAATACTAAATAGAGATCGGTTCATTATTAAAAAAAAAACCAAGTTCTATTAACTAAATTAAAAAAAAATCTAGGTTCATTCTTGTATTTATTTTAAATTGTTGCACTTCCGGGTTATACTTGGGTAGTGTTTGGTATGTATGATAACTGATGGAATGAAATGGGTCATTCCGATGGAATGAAAAAAAAACATGTTTGGTAGTCACATAGGAATGGAATGAACCATTACATAAGGAATGTGGTTCCTTCACTTTTAATAATTTTCATTCTTTGGGATATGGGTGTTTTTTTTTCATTCCTTCAAGAAATGGAATGATTTTGTTTAATTAATGACACGAACCATGGTCCGGCCCATGAACTGACCCATGACCTGACCCGTAACCCGACCCATGAACCAACCCATGACCAGTCTTATGACCCGACCCATGACCCGAACAATGACCCGACACATGAACCGACCCATGACCCGACATATGAACCGACCCATGACCCGACCTATGTCCTAACCCATGACCCTTCCCATGAACCGACCCATGACCCGACCAATGACCTGAACCATGACCCGACACATGAACCGACTCGGCACATAAACCGACCCATGACCCAACACATGACCCGACCCATGACCCGACACATGACCCGACCTATGCCCTAACCAGTGACCGAACCTTGACCCGTATCATGACCTGACCCATGCCTTGACCCATGACCCGACACACGACCCAACCCATGCCCCGACCCATGACTCGGGTATTTTCTTGGAGTATTTTTGTCATTTTTAATGAATTGTATTACATTCATTCGTATTTTCCTGTCTAGAAAACAACATGAAGTAATAATTCATTCTATTTCCATAGGTTAACCAAACAGGACAATGTAATGGTGATGGTCTATTTAATTCCCTTGTCCATTCCATTTTTTCGTTCATTTCATTTTCTCGTCCATTCCATTACTTCATACCAAACAAACCCTTGTAATTATATGCTTGCTTTATTTACCCGCGACTTAACAAAGACAAGTAAGGTTTGAACGTCTTTTCTTAGCAACCCTCCACCCAACTCGCTCAAATGGACAGAAAATTAAAATGATTCTTGTAGTACTGGTGGTACTTAAATTCATGGTGTCCATGAGTTACCTGATATCAACTAGTAAATCAGTATAAATCTTCATGAAAATCAAGAAAAATGATACAGACGTACAGCATCATTGACACCATACATAATCATCCTGAAAAGAGAATCAAACGCAATAATAAGATTTGTATTTATTCAGAGTAAAGGAAATAGGTTTGTCCTTTTTGTTTTCTATTTTCTTTGTGCTCCATGAATTGATGAATATTTTCCAATGTTCCTGAGCCTAGGGAATCTACCTATATGGTTTTCATTAGTATCCTATCCTGACTAGTTTGGGGCATAAGAATCGTTATATGTCGGTATAACTTTACATGTATGATCATCAAAATTTTAAGAATAAGAACAAACTAAACGAGGTTTAAAAGCAATCTGCAGAATTAAGGAAACTATCACCTAGTACGTCAGGTCCCGTAATTTGTTGAAAGTGAAATAGAGGAATTGAATCACTTCATAGAACATCAAATCAAGGAATTGAAACAAAATTCAATCACCAACGATTAACGACTTTATTGATTAACCTCACTGGGCATAGAGAAATTAGAAAACGAGAATGAAATACAATTGAATGAAAACTCTAGATTTTCTCCTCACCGTTTATATACACCTGTCTAAAAAACTAAACGGTTACAACTAAATAAGCGAATAAGAATATTTTATTTTCACTGATCAGTAGTAACTAATAGCTACCGAAGCCTTTATTCTCCATGAGTAGTAACCTTCTAATATCATTAGTGTTAAAGATCAACACCTATCTAGAAGAAATTCAATTATCTGGTCCTTATCTCAAGTTTGTTTAGCATTTGAATAATGAATTGATATCCAATTAGTTGTTGAGTCTAGTTGTAAAACTTAGTTGAAATTTGCCTTTCAAAAAAAAAAAAAAATTGTAAAACTTAGTCACGTGGTATCACTGACTGCTAAAGTCACACAAACTTTCCTCTTAAATACGATATATTCTTATGTGCTCATAAGTGGAGAATATAGAATACGGTTATTGAACTTATATCCTGACTAATAATCAACGAATTCTTTCTAGAAAACCACTAGATATAAATGAGTTCATGAAACTAAGTTTTGAACTGTATATGCTTTGTTAACTTGTTCCATCTGATATCCATGAAGCGATTTGTGTAACGATCATTATTTTTTCAACTGTCTGATAACTCAATCTTGCTAGTTCTAACTTGTCTCCAAATACGCTTTATTTTCATGGTAGTTATAAAATGGTACTCAGTCTTTATTAGTGAAGAAAACGGACAACTAATATTGGGTTGGTGGCCCAGTGGTAGAGGAAAATCCTCTAGATACACCAAGGTTTGAGGAGGTCACGGGTTAAGTCTCACTCCCACAGAAATAAAGAAATTTGCCTTTCAAAAAATAAAATTTAAATAAAAATTATTAGAGATGGTATATTCTTGATCTTCCTTGTCTTTACTTTAGTAATTATGGTATTTTTTTATCTTCCATTGTGTCTCTCATATAAACACTTTGCATCTTTCATATTATTATGTATGAAGAACATATAACACATAAACAAATCCTATCTTTGTTCTTGAACTATTTTCACATGGTATCAGAGAAGTAATCGCTGAGTAACTAAAGTTATACGGTTATAAATAATTTGAGTTATACATATACGTAATTAGAGTTGAATATATGTATGTAACCAGGAAACATACTAGTAGAATAAGAAAGGGGAAAATCATCAAACTAGATATGTTAACCAAGAAAATCACCAAAGTAGAGATTGACTTTTACACTGCCTGCTAAGAGACTAAATCCTAGCCGGCGGTTAAAAATATTGAAAAGTACAACAGGTCCATGAGAACAACCAAACAAATCAAGATAAGTGTAATGGCCGGCGCCTAGGATTTGCCGAGCCTTTTTAACCGCCGGCTAGGGTTTAGCCTCCTTAGCTGGCGGGGCTGAAAGTCAATGCCTAGTTTGGTGATTTTGATGGTTACCATGTCTAGATTGGTGATTTTCCCATAAGAAAGACCTCCGTCCCTGTCCATGGATTAAGCCGATTGACCCAGCCTCGCTAAGTTCTTGTGTTCGTGTGTTTGTTTTCTACTTAGTTTTAGTGTGTTTTTCCAAACAAATTAACATGAGATTCAAACTTCAGGAGATAGAATGTTATTATGTTCAAACTTTTCTTATCTAGTGGAAACAAATCATTGTACAGACACAGCTGGCCGGTTAAATAACTTTTGTCAGGACAATGTACACCTTTTAGATAAGCATGTAGTTTTTGTATGGTGAATGAGAAGGTTATTTACTATTTTTACTGAACTAGTGACTTACTGACTTGTAAGGTTGGGATCTTGACAGTGGTGACTGCCCCCCCCCCCCCCCCCCCCTTTTTTTTTGATAAAATAATACTCTTAATACTTGGGGATAGATGTCATCTCCTTCTATTGGCATGCTTACATCTTAAGGCGCTGACTTAAATTGTTTACCTAACCACATATTAGATATAGTAGATCCCTATAAACCAAATCACTTGAGTTTAGGGTTTAGAATAATGAAAGGTTAATTAGGGTTTAAAATTTAGGATTTAGAGAGTATACAGACACCAGATATAATGCTAGTTTTAACCCACATGTTGACATGGCGATTATAGAGAATAAGATTAAAAGACGTCGATAGAGATATGCGGACCAATGGCAAAAATAGGAAAATATTGATTCTTCCACCACACAAAGGATAACTTTTGTCCTGCTCATTTGTGGTGCTTAAAGATGCAAGTCATTTAAAATTCTTTTCTTTAGGCAAGCTTTACGAGCCAACTAGCATGACCCCACTTTACCCCCTTCATTCTGGAGCTATAAAAGCACACATTGGCACCAGTTGCCACATATCAACTCTTGAGACTTAATCTTCTCCCTCCACTTAATTTCCACCATTTTCCATTGCATAAAACCTTCAAGGCATTAACCTTATATTTCAGTTTTTTTAGTACTTGCATGGCGTCGAGCTCATTGTCTTCACACTGGTCGGGTTCATGGACAGTGAAGCAGAATAAGGACTTTGAAGAGGCTTTGGCTGTGTTTGACAAAGATACCCCTGACCGCTGGCACAATGTTGCTAAGGCTGTCGGTGGGAAGACCACGGAGGAAGTGAAGAGGCATTATGAAATACTTGTGGAGGATGTGAAACACATTGAGAGTGGTCAAGTTCCTTTCCCCAATTATAGGACCACTAATGGGGCATAATCAAGGTACAGTAGAAATTAATATGAGCTGGACAACTTAGTATAGAATAGTCCATGTTAGATAGAGTAACACCTTTACATATGCAGTACAAACTAAAAAATAATAGTAATACCCATAATTTACTATCGGGTGAGGCTAAACGTACCCCCTATATGCTCAACGCCCCTCACCCCTATGAGTAGAAGTAGAGAGATGATTTGACTGATTTAGACAACCCTTTTCTGTCTTCTAAAATCGTTTGTAGAGAATGCTAGTTTGCTAGCAGTGCATATAGAAGCTAGTCATGAAACCTCCATAATTATGTTTGGTCCATGCAAAACCAAAAAATGACATTAGATCAATTTTTGTTTCTCCTTAACTCCTTTACTATTCTTAACAATGTTGCATATATAGAAAACTGAGATAATATAGATACCTCAGCTCGAAGAATATTACCTTACTATGGTGATCAACCAAACAAGGCATCTACGTTCACGAATCTCTTTGTTTAAAATGCAGGAAGAAAAACTTAGAGCACCAAGAAATTAAGCATGGACATGAGCAAGTAGCAAAAATAAAGAGGAACAATCATGGTCTTCCATGCAATAAATATGCAATTATCATAAATCAGAATCAGTAAAATGATTCCTTGTTGTATTTGATTTCTGTTACAACTGAGCAGAAAATCTCTAGCTTTTGGCTTTCCTTAAGTAAATATGATCAGTAATCGACTGAAATCACAGACGAAACACTGATTTAATCTTCTTTTCCATGTACTTCAAGCAATTTTGCTGTAATGAATCCTCTAATTAAATGTGTATTTATGGTATGCTTCAGCAATTCATTTCGACCCTTCGATCTAACACAGCTAGAAAACTGATTGTCACCCACGGAGTATCACTAACAGTAGTAATTCGTCCGTGTATCGACCACAGTTGTCCAAAAAAATAAATAAACAAACAAATATCTCACTTAGAGAGTAGGATCTCAGAAAACAAATAAATAAATAAAAATTAAGAACTATAAACTTCCGACGATTTACACACGGTCTAAACCAGAAAAAAAAAGAACTTTCACCCATGAATATTCACTGATGGAATTATCCGTGAGTAATTATTCTCGACGAATTACCCACGGACCAGCAGCGCGGTTAAGATTCCAGATGAGATTTTGGTTAGAGTTTTCTGTTGTTGCTGGTTGCTACAAATTCCGGTAGATAATCACTTGGTAATTCTTCACTAATTTTAAAGACAAGATCTCACTCCCAAGCTTTGATGTTTGTTGGTGGCAACCATTTTGCGACTGATGATATTTAGTTGGCATATGGTCGGAAGAAATGACTATAAATACTACTGGCCCGAACATCAATTATTTCCATATGAATTCTTCGTTCAACACCTATAACTACTCTTGGTTTTCAAATATATTCTTCGCTCTCCATGTTTTACACGAACCTCTTTGTTTGGCAGTAACTGTTAACTAATAAACATGTACAGAGAAAGATAAAGGCTCAATATTATTCAAGTGAAGATTAGTTACAAAGAAAAGAAAACAAACATTAAATAGGTAGGCTAAGCCTTACAAGCTAAATGGGCTAAAGCCCATAAACTGAGTTATTATGCTAACATTCCCCCTCAAACTCACAATGCAACAGAAATAAACATTGAGAGTTTGTCACACAAAAAATGAAACCGAGATGCTGATTGAGCCTTGGTGAAAACATCTGCAATCTGCAATGCTGATGGAACAAAGGGAAGCGAGATGGTCCCGAGCTGAAGATGATGACGAGTAAAACGACAATCTATCTCAATATGTTTTGTCCGTTCATGAAAAACAGAGTTCTTGGCGATCTGCATAGCACTTTGATTATCAGGTGAGGAAACGATGACCCCCATTTCTGTCAGAAGCCATTGTAACCAAACAATTTCACATGTAGTCACAGTCATAGCATGATATTCAGCCTCAGTAGAGGACCTAGAAACAACATCATGTTTCTTACTTTTCCATGAGATTAAGGAATCACCAAGGAAGATACAGAAACCTTAAAGTGATCATTAACCTTATATTTTCAGTTTTTTTAGTACTTGCATGGCGTCGAGCTCATTGTCTTCACACGAGTCAGGTTCATGGACAGTGAAGCAGAATAAGGACTTTGAAGAGGCTTTGGCTGTGTTTGACAAAGATACCCCTGACCGCTGGCACAATGTTGCTAAGGCCATCGGTGGGAAGACCGCAGAGGAAGTGAAGAGGCATTATGACATACTTGTGGAGGATGTGAAACACATTGAGAGTGGTCAAGTTCCTTTCCCCAATTATAGGACCACTAATGGGGCATAATCAAGGTAAAGTAGAAATTAATATGAGCTGGAGAACTTAGTATAGAATAGCCCATGGTACCAAGTTTTATCCAAAGACCAGATATATACCTAGCTATCACCTTCTTAATAAATGCTATGTCCCCATTTCTTACCATGTTAGATAGAGTAACACCTTTACATATGCAGTACAACTAAAAAATAATAGTATCACCCGTAATTTACTATCGGGTGAGGCTAAACGTACCCCATATATGCTCAACGCCCCTCACCCCTATGAGTAAAAGTAGAGAGATGATGTGACTGATTTAAACAACCCTACCTTTTCTATCTTCTAAAATCGCTTGTAGCGATTGTTAATTTGCTAGCAGTGCATAATAGAAGCTAGTCATGAAACCTCCATAATTGTGTTTGGTCCATGCAAAACCAAAAAATGACATTAGATCAATTTTGTTTCCGCCTTAACTCCTCTACTATTCTTAACAATGTTGCATATATAGAAAACTGAGATAATATAGATACCTCAGCTTGAAGAATATTACCTTACTATGGCGATCAGCCAAAGAAGGCATTCGAATCCTTCGAATAAAACGATTTCGTTTCTGGCTTTTGCAATAGCAAACTCATAGATAATGAAATAAACTTGTAAATAAACAAACAAAATTTCTAGGAAATACTAATTCGTCTTCTACATTCACGAATTTCTTTGTTTAAAATGCAGGAAGAAAAACTTGAGGCACCAAGAAATTAAGCATGGACATGAGCAAGTAGCAAAAATAAAGAGGAACAATCATGGCCTTCCATGCAGTAATTATGCAATTATCATAAATCAGAATCAGTAAAATGATTCCTTGTTGTATTTGATTTCTGTTACAACTGAGCAGAAAATCTCTAGCTTTTGGCTTTCCTTAAGTAAATATGATCAGTAATCGACTGAAATCACAGTCGAAACACTGATTTAATCATCTTTTCCATGTACTTCAAGCAATTTTGCTGCAATGAATCCTCTAATTAAATGTGTATTTATTGCATGCTTCAGCAATTCATTTCGACCCTTCGATCTAACACAGCTAGAAAACTAATTATCACCCACAGAGTATCACTGACAGTAGTAATTCGTCCGTGTACCGACCACAAAGGTCAAAGAAAATAAATAAACAAACTAATATCTCACTTAAAGAGTTGGGTCTCGGAAAACAAATAAATAAATAAAAATTAAGAACTATAAACATCCGTCCGTAATCTGTTAGTAATCCCCACCAACGGAACCTCTTTGTTTTCAAATTTATTCTTCTCTCTCCATAGCTCTCTGTTTTTCACTTGTTTTACACGAACCTCTTTGTTTGGTGGTAACTAGTTTGTTTGAATTGATGGCCACGCTATTAAACAACTATATGTATCCCAACAAGGTCAATAACGTAGGTTGATTTCCCACATGTGGTAATGGATCCTTCATCAATGTTTGTGGCAACGTGGTGTGTGCTGGTCAAACTTCTACATGTGTCCATTGATTCTCATGTTTTTAGAAGATGTGCGTATTTGAGAAAATATTGTGGACAAGAATATTGAATTTACTTGTAAAAAATCTAGAAATGTAATTTAGCACACAAAATATTTGTATTTATATCTATGATATGGAAATGTAATGTAGTACAAAATATCATTAACACCAAAATGACGTGTTATGACATGATGTGATGTTGTTCTAACATAAAACAACTCATCAACACATGACAAGACCTATTAAGGTTCATCGGTGTACTATTCATAATATATATGTCATCAACACCAAAATAACTTTTGTTTTACATAATGAGATTTTGTATAACCTAAAATAACTATGAGTGGACTAGTCATCATAAAAGTCACTAACACCAAAATGACTTGTTAAGATATAATGTGACTTTGTGTAACCTAAAATACTCATTAACACATGATAAGGCCCATTAAAGTTAGTGTACCAATGATCATACACACTTTGTATGACATGAACACCAAAATGAATTGTTATGACCTAATGTGACTTCGTGTAACATAAAACAACTCACTAATACATGAAACTATTCATTAAGGCCAATGAGTGTACTAATCATCACACACATGTCATTAGCACTGAAATGACTTGTTACGACGTAATGTGACTTTGTGTAACCTAAAAAAAATTACTTACATATGACAAGGTCCATTAGTGTACTAATAATCATAATCATGTCATTAACACCAAAATGACTTGTAGACATAATGTGACTTCGGTAACCTAAAACAACTTACTAACACATTAGAAGATCTAGTAAGCTCATTAGTTTACTAATCATCATAAACATGTCATTAACACTGAAATGACATGTTTGGCCCTAATATGACTTTATGTAACTTCAAACAACTCACTAACACCTGGCAAACCATTAAAAAACTAACCAACAATTCAGTTGAACACCCATCAATCTCGTGTTCTTCTCTCTCACGAGTCGGATTGTTTCCCCCTTCTTCCCCTCAATCGGCCACCGTCGTGACACTATTCATCAATTTTTTGAACGTTTGTCATTCTCTTTGCCTCTCAATCAACCACTATCACCTCTCAATAGACCACTGCTTTTTCTCCCTCTCTCACCACCTCAAATACCAACAACGCGTTTTGGGCGCATTGGATGTAGATAAAAAGAGAACTCCACATTGTGCTCGGATGAGAGTAATTCAGTGATGGGTGACCCCGTGGGAAATTTTTACCCGAGCAACAAAAAACAAATCCGTGAGCTCCTAACTAGTGACAAATCATACAATATTGTTGGTACGAGAGGCCGAGTGTTACACGACCCATTTAATTAAACACGTCAACTCAAACACTACATGTTTATTAAACCTGTTAGATACGGAAATTCAAAACCTGGATATTTTCGTGTTAGTGTTTTAGGTATGTCGAAAATTACCACCTCAAATAGACTTCTTGAGCAATGTTTTCAAACTCGGACCGGACCGAGACCCGATGGCTTGAGCAGTCCGGTTTAGTGTGCTGAAACGATCCTGCAGAGACTCGGCCGATAGGACCGAAAACCGGTGGTCGAACCGGGCAACAGCTATTCTGCTCAAAACCATGGCTGAAAAGATCTAGACATTGACTTTGATGGTCATTCAGCTTCGTCCACGAAAGAGATGGTGGAGAAAGTAGAATCTAAGAAGGTTAACTTACTGGTGTTCATAATCTGGACTTTAAAAGGGATCTGACACTAAAATGAAAAAAAGAGAAGGCAAGAAGAAGGTTGCTGAAGAAGACAAAACGAAAAATGAAATGTTTTGAAATAAAGTGGGTGGTGACTGGTGAGTAGCCTAGAGAAGAGTAGTCTTGGAAATGACAAACAGCTGTCACCTTACGACCTACACCGCTTAATTATTTTAACTTTTTTTCTTATATACATTTTTAAGTTTTATTTTAATATTTTTCTATGTTTTATATGATTTCAGTTACGGTAAAAACATCTCATATTAATATTATTAATATGTTTAAGTCATTTATTATTTATTTTAATGGTTTTAGTCTTTTAAGTATATAAAATATGTTCCGGTTCTTAAATCCGGTCCAACTAGTGAACCGGTAAGGCTTCCGGTTCAATGTCCGGTCCGGTTCTAAAAACATTGTTCTTGAGGCAACACATGAAAATATAAGACTCAAAAGAGTGTTGCTAAGTGAGAGTGGGTAAAGGTGTATTTTCTCCCTAGGAAGGTGAGAGGAGGGTTATTCCAAAATGAGGAAATGCGGGTCTCTTTATATGATTTGGTCACGTTTTGCGTAATGTTCTTGTTGAATTGAGGACACCATACTATGTTGGTAAATTGAACACGAATCGAATGAACACAATAACTTGCTAATTGAATTGTGAATCGTTACAAGACTTTGACTTTTGCAATCTATTTATAGTTAACCCTTTGTAACCGTCACATGAAGAGTTGCGAGAACTCCTTTGCATCCATTCTTGTTCCATAACATCGCGCCATGTGTCATTGGTGGTTACCAGGTTTAGGTTCTTACAATCTAAACCCTAGACTTTACATACATGTAAATATAAACTAAAACATAGTTTACTTATTAACACTACGACCCCTATACTTTAATATTTAGTTTAATATTTCAATATAATAAACCGTTTTATCTTGTTTGTGTCATCCAAGAAAGGTCCTAAACTTCTGAATTTTACACATATACGTTAGAGTCTTGTTGATAATTGATAATGTGCAACATATATGTTAGTCTTTGACATATGTTAACCGTTTGTGTAACATCCTAAATTTTCAAAGTCATATTTAAAAATAATTTAAATATTTTTCAATAACAAATGATGAATTTTGATTTAAATTTGTCTAAATTATGAATCGTGAAGGTCCTGAAGACTTGAAAGGACTAGGGTTACATAGGGGGAGATATACAGATTCAGTGGAGCAAACTAGCCAGATTAATTAAAGGATTAAGTCGATATGTTCTTGAACATATAACGCAATTAGGTGGATTGAAAACATCCGTCACTTATACCTTTTCTATATCATTTAACGTTCTTATTTTATCTACGTTCTAATACAAATTTTATTTAAAACTGGGTTTTCGTAATAATTTACAAGTCGCATCAAGATTTTGTTTTTTTATAGTTTTTACTTCTCTTACAATCTTTAAATATAATGTTTTATAAAATTCCCTATTTATGGTTTAGTAGGTCAGATAAAAATAAGTTTAGTAGGATAGATAAAAATAAGTTTTCAAGAAATTATTACATTCTAAAATTATTTATCTATTCAATAAACTTTAAGGCATTCAACCTTTTATCAATGTGACAAGTAAATAATAAAATAATGCAACTAATTATTGTAGAAATCATTTAATTTTATGACACATGGCCCTTGGCAGTTGATGGTTGCATGGACTTTTATTTCACAAAGTTATATCTACCCCTTCAACCATTCCAACTCTATATACCACCACAAACATTATCATTCTTCAAGTCAAAATCGCCTCCTTCAACCACCAATGTCCACCTCCTCCCACCATCACCCCACCGCTCCTGGTGGCGCCGCCGTTGAAGTTCAACCACCACCCCGCCCACTCCCTAACTTCCTGGCTAGTGTCAAACTAAAACATGGTAAACTAGGATATCACTACCTCATGTCCCATCTCCTCACCCTTTGCCTCCTCCCTCTAATCGCGGTCGCCGCACTCCACCTATCCCGGTTAAACGTTCATGACATAGAAAAACTGTATAGCCAGATCGAGTGCAACCTCATCGTGGTCATGGCGTTATCCGGAGCAGCCGTGATCGGATCCACCGCTTACCTCATGACCCGACCCCGACCTGTCTACCTCGTTGACTACTCCTGTTACCGCCCGCCAGACAACCTAAAAGTCAAATTCGACGTGTTCATGGAACGCTCGAGACTTCACGGCAGGTTCAACGACTCAGCGCTAGAGTTTCAAAAAAAAATTCTAGAAAGATCTGGCCTTGGAGAGGAGACGTACCTCCCCGAGGCCCTGCACAGCATCCCGCCGAGGCCATCGATGGCCGCGGCGAGAAAAGAAGCCGAGGACGTCATGTTCGGAGCTCTCGAAAACCTATTCAAGTCAACTAAAATTAATCCCACAGATATCGGGGTCTTGGTGATGAATTGTAGTTTATTTAATCCAACTCCGTCACTATCTTCCGTGATAGTAAATAAATATAAATTGAGGGGGAATATTAAGACGTTTAACCTAGGTGGCATGGGATGCAGTGCGGGCGTGATCGCCGTTGATTTGGCTAAAGATATGTTACAAGTACACCGTAACACGTACGCAGTTGTTGTCAGCATGGAAAACATAACTCAAAACTGGTACTTCGGGAACAAAAAGTCAATGCTGATTCCCAACTGTTTATTCCGAGTAGGTGGTGCCGCGGTTCTGTTATCCAACAGAACCGCAGATAAACACCGTGCAAAGTACAAGCTCCTGCACACCGTCCGCACGCACTGCGGAGCGGACGACACCGCATTCAACTGCGTGTACCAAGAGCAAGACGAGAGTGGGAGAGTCGGAGTCTCGCTTTCGAAAGACCTAATGGCTATCGCCGGCGGTGCGTTGAAAGCGAACATCACGACTTTAGGCCCGCTCGTGCTCCCGATCAGCGAACAGGTTTTGTTCTTCGCTAGCTTAATCGCGAGAAAAGTGATGGACTCGAAAATGAAACCCTACATTCCGGATTTCAAACTCGCGTTTGATCACTTTTGTATTCATGCTGGAGGGCGGGCGGTGATCGACGAGCTGGAGAAGAATTTGCAGTTGTCTGATGAACATGTGGAGCCGTCGAGGATGACGTTGTATAGGTTTGGGAATACGTCATCGAGCTCGATTTGGTATGAGCTGGCTTACACGGAGGCTAAAGGGCGTATGAAGAAAGGTAACCGCGTTTGGCAGATCGCTTTCGGAAGCGGGTTTAAATGTAACAGCGCTGTTTGGGAAGCCGTTAGAACCGTGAAGCCTTCGGAGAGTAACCCGTGGGCAGATAAATTCCCGGTCGAAATAAGTATTTAAGTCATTATTTATAGTTTTACACCCTGTTTTTTTATTTTTCTTTTTTTTTTATGTATTTCCTGTTTGAGTATGATTGGATGAAAAGAAAATGGTTTGTAATTTTATTTTAAGTTAAAAAAAATTTGTGAATATAAATATATGGTGGTTTAATACAAAACGAACTTTAACCAGAAAACATGTGCAAATCGTATAAACAAATGTATCAGTGTGATACATAAACGCCGATATATAATTCCATAATCGTCTTTTTTTCTCTTTCATAACTTTTCAACCACTAATAAACAATTATTGATTCTCATCAGAAAAATCGGTAGGACCTTCCATTATTAGAGCATTTTTCATCTCTATCTCTATAATTTAACTAAATATTATATTTTTTCAAATTTATTTTTAAATTTGTTTTAACCTCCCACGTCTCATTCTCTGTATCTATCTCTATCTCACTCGCAAACACTTATTTTATTATTTTTTCTAAACATTCACAAAAAATATAGAGTTTAAAGAAAATGGATCTCTATATATAGATAATCTCTATTTACTAAACTATAAAATTTAAAGATAGAGATGGAGATAGAGATGCTGATGTAGGTTCAAAATAGAAAAAAAACTCTAAATAATAAAGATGGAGATGCAGATAAAGATACTGATGTGAATGCTCTTAGTTGGTCTGTCGCTAAAATTTCATCGACGGATTTCCGACGTAACTGTTTGTTGATGATACTCATTTGTTTAATAGTGAACAATACTTACAAGTATTTTCTACTTAAAATTAATTTTGTATTAAGTGTGCGCTATCTATAAATCTCACTATCTCATTGTCTTGTGTGAATCATTTAATGTGTGCCTTCTCTACCACAATATGTGTAAGCCTGGATATCATTGTTTACCAGCTAGCGATTTCTTTAAATGGTTTCATATGCATCATTGGCAAGCTAGCTATCACCCTCAAAAAGGCTATCATGTCATTTACTCGCTATAAATTCTCTTGCCCTACAAAATTATATTCAAAAGTTGCGAGTCGTGACATGTCTTTTTTATCCTCCTCATATGCTTACTTTGTCGATACGCATATAAATAACAACGCGTCATCATCACTAAGACAGACGTTCTAAGATGTTTTGACGTTTTTTAAAAATAGACAACTATGACTTCAAGACGTTATAATTAGTTTCTAAGATTAGAAGAAAAACAAGTTTTGGTTGTGATGTAATTGTTTTCAGGGTCACCATAATCAAATTCTAAGAAGCAAGGATTAATACTATAAATATCTATTTTGAGAGTGATGTAATTAAGTAGTTTTTTATCATCTAATTGTTCATGATAGTAACCACTTTAAATATGCGCATCCAACAAAACACATGTGAAACCTTAGTCTGACTGAATGTGAAATTATCAATTAACGTGTCTTTTTCAATCATAAATTAAGTATTTGGATCAATAGGATAAAGGGTTTATGGGTTAAAAGTAGAATCCCCTAAATTTGAGAACCACATCTTGTGTAATATCCGTTCCGTATAATCAAAATAAATCACGATGTGACATTTTTGTAGGTAAGTAAAATATCAAGTTCAATTTATTTGGGTGCTAAAAGGATAAAAAAATTTATAAAGTGACGTAAATAAAAGAATTTTAATAGTATAATGTATGTGTTGATTATATTACATGACATAGAAATTTTACGCTATGCCAATATTGTAGATAAGTGAAATTTTAATGTTATATTGTATGGATTGTTATTATTGTATACACATTACACAACATGGGATGTTACTCGTGATATGCGTTAATAATATAGTGTGTATGTGTGTGTGTGCGCGTGCTTACATTATATTTATGCACGGGTTACATATGTTACTGATGATATTACATGCACTGCACGTGCTACTCATAATATTTTAGTGTATGCATTGTTGCATATACTACATATGTTATTAATGACATTTTAATGTATGCTTTTATGATTACACTATATGTATTGGTGCATACACTATGCACTACTAGAAAAATGCATTTTCATTGATGGATATTTACCGGCAGACATTTACGTGTGGAAACTACAGACAGATCACCAACGGAATTCCCCAAATTCTAGATTTTTGGTTAGTTATTGGATTTTGGCCATCCGTCGGTAATCTAGCAGTGGTCTAAGACCAATAATTTCCCACCAAAGAGTCTTTCTCAGAAAGATTCCCGCTCATTTGTCTAGGACGTAGTCACCGACGGATATTTCGTCTCTATTTTATCGGAATATTTTTTGTATTAGATTTTTGATAAGATTCCCGCCAAACGTTTTCAGGTATTTAGTGGTAGGGGATTTTACTGACGGACGCTCCGTCGAAATTCCTTCGGTGACCCATTCTATAAATTAACCGGTACTTCCTTAAAACCAAAACCAACTATTAAATATTTTCTACAAATAGCCAATATGGTAACCATGGAATTTCTCAAGCCTAAAAACATTAACCTCCGTGTATTTAAAAAATATAGCACATATTTGTTAGCGAGTTTGTTGGGATTGGTGGTCTTGGAATTTAAATTCTCCATCATGGGTGTGTATTCTACCATGCGCACAACGAATAGGGTTAGAATTGGTAGTCTTGAAATGTAGAGTCAGACTCGTATCTGTCACACATATATTGGTTATTATTTAGATATGGTGCCCACGATGAGCAATATATAGGGACTTGTTCCCTCACATGGTAAATTTATATTGGACAACGAAGTTGAAATACCGAGGTGGTCTTGGAATCCTTGCCTTTGTATGTGGTTTACCCATTGCTGCATGGTAAGTCACCTAGGAAAGCAAAATTGAATACTCCACAAGCGATTTAATTCCTCTAGTTTGTCTAATGTCACAACATTGACACGTGGGGAGTCCATTATCTTAATAAGAAAAGTTGATTTACCAATCTAGTTAACGAAATATGGCGTTAGTGTGATTCGCACTAAACAATGTGATCTATCTTAACGCATGGAAAATCATTTATCGGTGTGGGTGAGGTCGAGCGAATATTATATTTAGTTTGTAGTATTTTAAAATTAACAAGTAATATTTGAAAACAAGTTGTAATATTTTAAAACGAGTTGTAATATTTGAAAATGTAATTTAACTTATAATTTGTTGGTAAAATGTGGGAATTTAAAGAGTATTTAATATGTTATCGAGACCATATCATGGGTAACAAAATATTACATGGTATTGCCTAATATGAGTTGTATAAAAAAAACCCATCGAATAACACAATACAAGGCTAATTGGTGGCCATTTACAGCAAGCGGGTAGGGTATCTCGTCGGTATTCCATCAATAATTACTGACATATTTTAAAGATCGTTGGATATAGCAACCGAGTTTTAATGATAATAAATAATAATATACGATTTAGCTCGGATATCCGTCGGTAGATTTAAGGCAAATACCCCTCTTTCAGCCGCCACTTTTCATTTCCGATCCTCTCTTAACTTTCCCTCACCCTCTTCTCGCCACCACTACGCCTCCGCCGCATCACGCCACCACTATCGTCGCCTCACCAAACCACCACCATTTCCTACGCACCATGCCACCATCACTTCCGACGCATCACACCATCACCACTGCGGATGAATAATAACCACCACTTCTGACGGTCCACCACCATCGGTACTATTCCATTTTATACAAAAAATTTAGTTTTTGGTACTTTATGTGTATATGTATGTGTGTATGTATGTACGTATGCATGCATGCATGCATGTATGTACGTGCGTATGCATGTATGTAAGTATGTGTGGTTGTATGCATGTGTGTATGTATGTTTATATGTATGTTTGTATGTGTTATACATTGTATGCGTGTATGTATGTGTTATACATTATATGTAGGTATGTATGTGTGTATGTATGTTACTATGTATGTATGTTTGTATGTATGTGTTATACATTGTATGTATGTTTGTGTGTATGTACATTTATATGCATGCATGTTTGTATGTAGGTTTATATGTATGTGTGTATGTATGTTTGTTAGTATTTGTGTATGTAAGTTTATATGTATGTATGTTTTTTATGTATCTTTATATGTATGTGTGTACGTATGTATGTATGTGTGTGTATATGTGTGTGCGTATGTGTGTATGTATGTTTGTATGTATGGTTATATGTGTGTATGTATATTTATAAGTATGTTTATATGTATGTGTATATGTATGTTTGTATGTATGTGTTATACATTGTATGTATGTGTGTGTGTTTGTATGTATGTATGTATGTATAAAACATAATGTATGTTTTATATTTATGTATAATACATTTTGTATGTTTACATGTATTTATGTATGTATGTGTGTATGCATGTTTGTATATATGTGTTCTACATTGTATGTATGTTTGTATGTGTAATAAATTATAATACTTGATGTTAGTAATACATTTTACAAACAATGAGGCGCACCTACGATATCGAAAGGACTCCCCGATCTACCACACGTCATGGGCGTATCACATCTAGAGGGGGAGGGAGTAGCAGCAGCGCCGCAAGTCGGGATGATTGGTGGTCGGATGAGCATGAATACCCGACACCACCTTAAGACCCTTTCTAACTACTATGATTAAAATTTTTTGATTTACGGTGTAATTGAAAGCATATATTATATTTAATTTTAATCAAATCAGAACTTTTTGACTTACAGTTTATTTTTATTATTTATAAGTTTTTGTCGCCTATGTATGACAAAATGTGTATGGTTTTTTGTAAAATTGTTAGATTTATTAGATTGACTACGTGTTTGCTTCTAATATGACAGGTTTAGCGAGTGTGATTTCACTTATAGCCATTGATTTCTTTATATATAAATTGATCGCAACATTTAGGACTTTTTTCTTAGCTTTAAAACATTTAATCATGATGAGAGTTCAAATTTTGGTTTCATGTGCATTAATAAAGTTCATTATACTTACTTTCATTGCTTATTTTGATTTTATTTTAGTTATTACGGTCAGGATATCTTGAGTTAGATCATGATTAGACTAGAAAATGGAGGAAAGCAAACACATTGCTTTTCTGTCATGGACAAAGACGGAGATATAGTACCTTCGTAAGACATAGATTGGGATCTTATTTGCATTAAATTAGACCCCCATTATTTGATAACCTAATTATACAACTTAAAACTATCTTCTGCATATTTTTACGATGTTTTTCTATGCTTTAGTATGAGAGTAAATATTCAATCTCGATAAGGAATCTTGATAACTCATATGAAGAGGGTAGAGACCAAACCTGAAAGGTTCTCATTGAGCTTTTCTTTGGAGATAGAGTCTCTAATGGAATTAGAGACACCCCTTGACTATAAGAGTATCTAACATTCTCTAAAGTCTTTCGCCACAAGGGATGTGCTAAAACCGAATTCAAATATAATGATTGGCTCCTCCACAGACATGTTTAAATTAAATCACAAGATCGTCCAGAGAGATGTGCTAAAACCGAGCCCAAAACAAGTTTATGACTAGAGTTTATTTTTAATTATTGTAATTTTGTAATTTAATTTTAAATTCTAATCGTTATTACTTTCCATAACTTTTATTAATTTTGAGATTTTGTATTAATTTTCCGGGAAATATAATACAATTTAATTTAGATTTTTTAATTTGGAAATAAATTGCCGACGAATTACTGCAGGAATATCTATATTATAGACCGTCTGTAATACATCGGTACTAGTGTATGTGCCATCGGAGAAGACTTGTCAGCCACCGGAGAACACCTTTCAGTGATCCCTCAGTAATATCCCTCGGTAAACAAATTACCCACACCTGGTTTCCCGACAAACTATCACCGAAGGATTTCCGACAGAATCATCCATCAGTTAAACTCCAGTTTTCTAGTAGCGATGTGTGTTATACTTTAATATATGAATAGATGCATAGACTATATATGTATTCTTAGCTTAGATTAGTAGATGCATTGAGCAATACACTATTAATATATTCTAAGAACTTTGGTATACGTATTGGTGCAAACACTACATGTAAATTCTTTTTTAGTATTTATATTGATGCATATACTGAAATACTGGTTCTGAATCGATATGTTATTCTGTTTTTTTTATTGTAGTGCATTGAAAACTAATGACGCCAAAGAACGGTGAAGTTAGTTCGGTTTTAGGAGGCTTTTAGGAGTGTGAACTTCAATGGTTGACGGGTTTCAGGGACGTCTCCACGAGTTTGGTGTGAAGAAGAAACGTTGGTGGGAGGGGGTTAATAAGAAACAAATGGGGTCTACACAATATTCAGTTGTAATTTTAATTATTTTCACCAAGACAAAACTTAACATCCATTCAACTTAAAACCAATAATGTTACATTTATGCACAATTTGATAGCCGTTATTGTAGTTTCTTAGAGTTATAGACTAAAACCAAAACCTAGACATAGACTATCTACTTTTTTCTAACTTGATACCGTTTTAAACTAGAACTAAAACAATACAATCCCACCACAACGTAAGGGCTAGCTAGTTACATTTAAAATACTTTTAAGAGGCGTTTGGTTCACGGAATTCGTTGGAATCGGAATTTAAATTGGAATTTTAAGGAATTAGATTTGGGATTATTATATGTCCAAAGATTTGAAATTTAAAGGAATTGAAATTCATTAAAGAAATTTAAATTCCTAATCCATTTAAATGACAAAACAATCATAAAATAATTGAAATCTATCACCACCTAAACCATGGAATATATGTTGGTATATAACACAATATGTATGTATCTTCATCATTCATGTATATATATTACAGTTTGTGAAGTTTGCAAATTGGTATCCAGAATCTATATATATAGAATGTATGTGAATGTATCTAGGTATATTCATGGTTTCAAGCTTGCATCTTTATGTTCGTATCCAGAATGTAAACAATTCGACGCTCCCTTTTCGGAACCGTGGTAACGGTGGAGGCGGTAGGGGGCGGGGGGTGGCGGTGGCGTCCAGCGACAGCGTTTGGCAGGGGCGGAAGTAGTAAGGGGTGGTCGGGGGTGGCGGCGGGTTCGGGGTCAATGGTCGACAAGAGGGGTAGGGGTGGGGCGGCGGTGGTAACGGGGGCGGTCAGGGGCGGCGGGGTCAAGGTCGAGGTGTGGTGCGGATTCGACAACAGGAAGTGGTCGGAGATTCCATTTTCTTTTGATGAATTCCATCACAATTTAGATGAAATCCTTTATTTTATGAAATTTGACGGAATTTATTCCAATTCTAATCTACATACCAACCGCATTCAGAAATGAATCTCAAATTACAATTCCTTTGAATTTCGTTAAATTCCAGCATACAAAAAGCACCAAGTTTTTCTTTTTTAAAAGTTAGATATATGGTCCACAATGGTTTATCCATCCGTATAGATTTTATACATTAAACAAATAAATATTAACCATTGCTTCTGTAAATATAAACTCTTTCTAACAGCAGCGGCAGCCTCTTGGCTAAACTAATTAAATTATAAAATATATATATATATATATATATATATATATATATATATATATATATATATATATATATATATATATATCGTTGAATCACAACTAAATATATAACAAAAGATAAATCGATAGTGATTGTTGGAGGTGCTCAGAAACTGAAATGGATTAAATAGTTTTTCATCACATAATCATATCAGATTAACGAGATTATGAATTAATCATCATCGCACCTCCGCATCAAAATCACAAACTTATAAAACTAAAATCAAATTCAAAAAACAAACAAAGAGCTTAAGAAAATCAAAAATTGATCGATGCCAGATGCACGAAGACTAAGATTCAATCGGTGAAAGAGAAGTGGTTGAAGATGATGCGGCGAGTGCTAGGGTTAACGAATGGTTGTGCTTATATAAAGAGAGAATGGGGGTGGTGACTGGTGATACGGAAATGGGCTGGGCTGGGCTTGGCTTTGAATGTTGGGCCCAATCTGGTAAGATCAAAATTTTGTTTTGACTTGATTTTTTAATTTAAATCATGTTTTAACTTTCACTTAGAATTTGTAACATTAATAAATAATTAAATAAATAATATTAAACATAAGTAGGATCGGTTATGCTATCTAAAAGGTGGTTGTGACGCATCTTGTTGCCCGTTTACATGCCACTTTATTGTAATCGTGCTTCATACTAAAATGTCGAACCAACATGAGACAAACAGTAAAATAAATTGATGACAAACGGAGGTGTTACACAATAACCTATTTGTGAATTTGTAATGGAAAGTCATCTCAAGAATGTAAGGGTTTTAGTTTTGAAAAAAGTCAAAATTGAAATTATATGTAAGTTTTATGCATGTAAGCATGTTGTGATTTCCATGGGCCTCCCAAGTTACTTAACAAAGACTAATGGTGCCCTAAGTTGTGTAAGCATGTTTTGATTTTTTACAGGTGAGTAGAGGTGCAAGTTCAAACCGGATCTAGATCTGAAACCGGTTTGGGTGAAACTTGTTCCAATATGATCTACCAGTGTGAAAGCGGTTTAGATGTTTCCGTTGAAACCGGTTAAAACCGATCCAAAAATGGTTTTCAAAACCGATCCGACCTGGTTTCTAAGCCGATCCGGTTTGGCCCTACCCGGTTTTAACTTGCTTTGACTTGATCCGAACCGGTTTCTAAATCAATCTTGTTTGGCCCAAAAACAGGTTTTATGCATCTCTTGCATAACAGATGACCAATGGCACTTGAAAAAGATTCTGAAAATTCTTAAAAGTTTTGGACCCCCTACTAACATGTTGAATCTGCGCCTGATGTTGATATCGATCATCAATTTTGATCTTCTTGACTTTGCTATGTTCTCTTCTTTTATCAATTCTAGTTTTTGATATAAAATTGTTCCAAATCTCATAATACAATTACATTTTTAGAAGAATAAATCAAGCTTTCTCAAAAACCTTGAAATAACAATACAAGATAAATACGAATTGTAAGTGACAATAAGTCTTCCGGCAATGACGGATTCAGGATTTCTTGTCAGTGGTTGCAATAATGAACGGTACAAAACGGGTTAAATATGCATAAATTGAGTAATTGACTAGTCAAAACGGGTACAATAAAGTGAGTATTGTTCTAATGCCATGGCTTTTGGTTGTTTTTCATGAAACATGTGAACTTCAAATTTCACATCGGTTTCCTGCAACCACCTTTGCTTCTAATAGTTGAGAATTGAGATACTTCATTGTCGTAAAAAAACTATTGAAACAACTTCTTTAAAATTAAACGTAACCTATAAGAAAAGATAAAAAAAATAAAAATAGCAGCCCAACTCGCCATAGTTTTGTAAAATGAAGAACATAAAAACTTACTAATATATTAAACATGCACTTAATCCACTAAAATCATTAATCAAAAAGATAAAACAACATAAACATATTAAAAAAGCAATTAGTCAAGCAAAAAAAAATATAAACGTAATAAAAATTTTCCTAGGGAAAAATAACAAAATAGTCATGTTGACTGTATTTTTTCCAATCGAGACATTCAATTTTAGCGTATTCATAGTCATCCTCTCTTTAACCCAATCAGAGCGCGCCACATCAGCCCTATCGGCTAAGGCTTAGCCGTCGCTTTGAAACGCTGAAACACATGAAAAGTACAACAAGACCCACCTTCTGATCACTCAGAGAGCGACACATGTGACTTGCAGGCTAAATTTTGCCTACCAGTCCACTTCATTAGCCGAAAATACCACGTGGATTGGTTGGCCACGGCTTAGCCGCCTCTAAATTTAACCTACTAGTCCCAAAATAGACACCGGCTTAGCCTCCACTTAGGGACTAGCCGGCTCCTTCGGCTATGTTTAGTTTTCATTTTATTTTTAAATTTATGTGTATTATGTAAAATAAAAATACTTAGGGTTTAAATGTATTTGTAATTTTATATGTATTATGTTTAATTTTTTTTATTTAGAGTTTAAATGTGGTTGCAATTGTATACATATTATGTTAGACTATAAATAGCAACATATATTAATCTCATTCACCATCTAGAAATTTATTAAAAACTCTATAAATGGCATATTGACCCGGTCACGTATTTTCAGTTTCAAAACCGCATCCGGTAGATGTACCAAAGAACCCTTCGGTAGACGAAACAGAAAACCGTCTAGTTGACGCAACGAAAAACCCTCCAGTTGACACACCGGTAAACCCTCTAGTTGACGCACATGATGAAGATTATAATCTTTATTTTGATGAAGATTATAATTTTATACATGATGCCTTGGAAAGCCCTTATGATGATCCTTATTTCGATCCATTCGAAGACGAGCCGACATAGGAAGATACTCGTTGGAGTCCTTAATTCAGTTGTTCAATATGTATTATTAATCTTTCAAGTTGTATTGTTTTAAGAATGAGCTCTCTTTTTAATCAAAAATTCTATTTCAATGTTCATAAAAAAAATTATGCAAATATATATGTGTATGTACTAACGAAACTATAAATATATATGTAGATACTAACGGAAACGTTCATAAATGTTGACAATTAAAATTACGATTACAATCTAACTGCTAATAGGTACACAATGACAAATGTAAATTTTATCTGCCATAAACCGCCGATATTTAAAGATTATCTCCTTAAATCCTCATCTAAAGTAAAAGTTAGATGTTCCCAGGTATTGTTGATGAACTTAATCATAAACTAACCTCTGGTCAAATGAAAATATGGGAAAATACATGTTTTAGACATTGGTTAGATTGTTTGGAAAATGTAAAAGTCTTTAGAAAAATAAAAATGTAAAAGTCTTTATAACAAATAAAAATTAAAACAAATTAAAAAAAAAAATACTATCTCCCTCTCTACCGTCAATCTACTCAACTCTCTCTCTCTCTAAAAAAAATAAATAAATAAATAAAACCTAACCCCTCTCGCTCCCCTGTTCATCTCCATCAACATAATCGTCGTACTCCACCACCAACAAAATCACCGCCCGCTGCCACCAACAAAATCTAATCTCATTTCATTGCTCGCCATCGATTGTTTGGAAGCCCCTTCTCTGACTTGTGGTAGTCCGAACATGGAGTGTGTGGTATTAGTTTGCCACAAGAATCAAAGATGGTTCGATCAAGTTCACCTTAGAGTGCCCTAGATCTCCACCTAGGGATGACAATGGGTCGGGTTTGGGATGGTTTTAGGTAATCTCAACCTCATACCCGATTATAAAAACTTGTCCCATACCCTGCCTAAAACCAGTCGGGTATACCCGCTGGTTTCAGGTTTACACGTTAGTTTGTAAAAAGTACATGTTGTGTATACCCGACCCAAAACCCGTCGGGTATCTGTCGGGTATATATAAAAACAGTAATTAAAATAAGAAAGAAAGAAAATCATGTCGGGTATATATATTTAAAATAAATACGGTATTATACTTAAAATAAATAAAAAATAAAGAAAACTAGGTCAGGTATATAATCGGAATATTTTGATAAGGTTTCAATAATTATTTCAATAAGTAAAACTTGATAAAAGATGGAATATTTTGTTAAACGGCGTAAAAGGTTTATTGGCAGAGAGAGAAAGCAGAGTCTACAGAGTAAGACTATCTGTAATGGCGTGAATGGGTAACGCCCTCCTCTAACGTGGCAGCCACTTTTGGGGCATGAAGGGGCAAGAATGTCGCGCCAGTGGGGCGTTTTTGGGCGTAAAGAGGCAAAGCGTGGTTCAGACCATGCGCAGTGGGGCAAATTGGGGGAGATGGGTGTTGACGTGAAAGAGCTTGCCGACGTGGAGGGGGATCACGCCCAGGGCGTGAGTCCACTACTGGCGGCCTAAGAGTGGGGTGGGGTGTTGAAATATCAATTTAAGATTGTAAACATTTTTAAATAAATCTTATGTAGCTTGTTTTGGTTTCAGGATATTAGTCTAGAAGTAGAGGTACGAGACTCGTACAAAAGGAAACAAGAAGGGAGTTATGGTAACCGTTTGAAGGAAGAAGTCCTCAAGGGGCTATTGTTGTAATTCTAAAGTTAGGAACGACTCTCTAGAAGATTTGAAGGACTATTTGTGACTTCTGGCTAAAGTTTGGAATATATATTCATTGTTCTAGAATTGTAAAAGCACGCACAACAATTAGGGTTTGAGTTACACCTCTTTTTAAACGTTCTTATTCTAGTCATCTTCGATGATTAGTTCTTGTTGTTATGACTCTATGGTTGTTGTAACATTTTGGGTAATACCACTTATTTTGACACGGGGGAGGTAGAGATGGATCAGGTGGTGGTGGTCGGCAATGGTTTTCAGGTGAGGTAATCGAGAGATAAGGTAGATAGATAGAGGAGACATAGCTGGAGAAATTGTTTTTTTTATTAATAAGGGTACTTTTGTCAATTATAAAATGTTAACAGAAAATAACCAAACAGTCTTAATGAGTTGGATTTAATTGAGACGAGAATAAATTATTGGATTGAAAAAGCCAAATTAGAATTTTTGAACTAAAAGAGTTATTTTGATCAAACCATAGAGACTAAACCATATTTAACTCTAAACCTTTTTAAGGTTTTACCCTCTTTGAATATATGGGATACCAAAAGACTTCTAGTTTCTTTTTTTTCAACTAGCTAGTTACACCCCACGTGTTGCGGTGGGAGCGTATTATGACAGGAATTCCGTATGTGCGATAAAAAAAATAATGTCTAAACGTTAATAAAAATAAGCATGACGTAACAATAACGAAACCGTTAAAAAGAACGGAAAGTTCGTAAAAAATAAATAAAAGAATTTTAAAACAGAAAAGAATTTTAACAAAATAAAGGTTAAAAGAAAAATCGCAGTTAAATAATGAAATAGTTAACGTCTTTGACGAAACCGTTAAAAAAATAACGTCTAAACGTTGGTGAACATAAACACGACGCAACGTCATGAAACCGTTAAAAGTAACGGGAAGTTCGTAAAAAAATAAAGAAAAAAAAATAAAACAATTTTAAAAAGAATTTTAACAAAATAAAGGTTAAAAGAAAAAAAAACGGGGAGTAGGAAACCGTGGGTGCCTGGGACCGAACCTAGGTGGTTTTACTCAAACACGTGCGCTCCAACCATCTCCACCAAACTCCTTTTTTGATAATTATAGTGAAACCAAAATTATATAAAAACAAAGCAAATCGAATAAAACAAAAAAAAAGAATCAAACCAGTGCTTTAAAGGCTTGTACCTTGTGCAGTGAGAGTTGTACCAACCAATCGTAGGTTATTATAGAGTATATAATTTTTCTAAAATTCAACCAAAATTCATTTTCACACTTTTTGAAAATATTTTCTCATAGTAGTATGCTATATCAACGTTTCAGATTAGTCCGCGGTAATTTCTGAATCCTTGAAATTGTTCTGATTTAACCACTTAACTCGATTTCATTTGAACCATAATAGACACACTTAAAAACCATTATTTATACTAAACCAGGTTAAAATCACGTGTATTATACAAGTTGAATAAATATAATATTATAATAAAAAAATTATTTTTTAAAAACTCGTGTTTTACACAGGAATAAACCCGTGGAATACAATATAATTTGTTAACACATACACTCATCAAAATATGTCAGGAGATTTGATATACAAAGATTAGTATTTTTTTTAAAATATATTATTATTAAAAGATAGAGGTGTATTTAATAAGAGAGATGTGAGAAAAAAAATGATGAGAATGAATATGGATGCGACACGTGTCATGAAAAACCTTTATTTATTATATAGTATAGATATAGATATAGATTCTTATGAGAACAAAAATGACAAAATAATCTTTATACTAATAAATAAATGAATTTAATATGAATTAATATTTATCAATTTCATAAAAAAAATTATTACCTAGTTGAAAAAAATGTTTTAAAAATTAACTTAACATACTTGAAAACTGTTACGTCATACATTTTTTAAAGACATATTTTGACGAGTGTATATGTGAAAAAATATTACATTATATTTTATTCAACCCGTGTAATACACAGGTTTTTAAATACGTATTTTTTTTATTATTAACTATATGACAATACATTTATTCAACCGATATAATACACGAGATTCTATCATAGTTTGATTAATAAATCTGTATAAATTAACAAAACCAAAAGTTAAGATAATATTAAAAAACATGAAAGTGGGCTATTGAAAAAAAAAAGTGGCAGTTCCCGGGAAAAAGAAAGTAAGATGCTCGGCTAAAGTTTCATGTGGATATATAAATAAGGAGTCATGAATCATGATTGGAGCTTGTATCGTATATCTTTCTTAATAGAAAATCACGAATGCACCCATTTTTCATTATAGTTATCAGGGCCGGTCCTGAGGATTTAAGTGTATCAGTCGAGCTGGAAAAAAATGTCCCTATGAACAAAATATATAAACTATTTTTTTTTAAACGGATGGTTTGATATTGGGTTTTAAGTTTAAAGAGAGTCCAACCATTATAAAGATTAAAGAGGGCACAACAATTATAAAAAGGGTCCAATATGTTTTTATGTTTTTTATAAAAATGACCCAATATATAAAACCGGTATATAAATTTTTTTCAAAAATATATATATATATATAGGGGAAGGATCAAGAGAAAACCACAAAGATAGGAGAAAACCAAGAAAACCACTACAACAATGTGTAATACTATGGGTTACGTATACGTAACCACAATTTTTTTGAATTTTTTTGTTTTCTGTTTACGTATACGTAACACTATGGGTTACGTATACGTAAGCCAATATTTAAATGATTTTTTGGTAAAAACTTGTAATATTACATTTATACTCTTATAAAAAAATAAAAATAAAATAAATAAAAAAATAAATATAACTATATTATTGATTAAAATTGATTTTTTTAGTGGTTTTCTCGGTTTTCGCTTAACTATTGGTTTTCTCTGGAACCCACCCCTATATATATATATATATATATATATATATATATATATATATATATATATACAGGCCCCTAAAAATTTTAAGGCCCCTAAAAAAATAGGCCCTGACCGGCGGCCCGGCTCGGCCTACCCCAGGGCCGGCCCTGGTAGTTATGTTGAAAAAAATCACGTTTGTAGCCAATAAAATAAATATGTAGTTATGTATAATGACTTGATTGAAGTGTTGTCTCCGTGGAGAAAAATGGCAATTTGAGGACAATGTTAACCACTACTCTCCAAATGATGAAGTTGTTAAAGACAACAAGGACTAGACAATAATAATCATTTACAAAGGTATAATGGAAATATTTGACGATACTTGTAATTGCGAAGTCATGAACGTTATAATACGGATATGATGCAACTTTTAAGTCATTAAGAGGACCAAAGGACACAACCCTCCTAAAGCGAGCACCAAAATGGATGTATGCCTTACCCACTTATGTCATATTTCATGAATATATGTAGCTACAATGTGACACTAGCAGCACTCTCATCTTTAGATAAATTGAGAACGTTGCACAATACCACTCGCAGAAGTAGTTGGTCCATACATCACAAAATCAACCATGAACAATAATTGATATTGTGATTTTAAATACGTTTGGTATGTTGGATCACTGTTATTAATAAAAAAACACCGTATATACAAAAAGATATCTCTCTGTATGTGTTTAAACAAGTTATGAATTTGTGGTACTTATTATCTAAACTTCATACATTAAATAGCACACATAAATACTTTGTTTTCACTTCCGCCTATGATAAACGAAGGAAACAGATAACATGCGAGTCCATTTCGCGTATGTATTAAACTTTGTCAGCTAGCTTGATTGAACGTTAGTTGATGATACGTGATTAAAAGTATGATACCCAACTCTCTGCAACATGATTTTAAACATATATGGATAGGATTAGAGTATGTTTGCTAATAAAAGTAAAAAGTGACTATTTAATCAGATATCATGTAATTATAAAAGTAGACTTTGTAACATAGTTATACATGATGTTAATAACCTAAAAATAAGAAATACGATGATTTTCAAAAATAAATAAAACAGGTGAAGTGTTAGAAAATATGTTTTTTTTTAGTAAAAGATATCATTAAAACCAAAACCCCCCAAAGTCGGTGGCTAAGAGGGGACGAGAATTACAAACCAAGCCAATAATTGACCAAACCAAATACAATAACGCCCATTATACAATACTAATCTAGAATGTTATCCAATCCTCCCAAGTAATGTTTCTCAGCTTTGCTCTGCAAGTAATCTATAGGTAAGATAGTTCTTTGATTTGCGCCATACAGTTTTGATCCAACGTGAGTTTCTCGTCAAAAATTCTTTTATTTCTAGTAAGCTATAGACACCACATAGTTGCTAACGAGATAACATGTATCAATTTTTTCTTTGTCTTTGGTACTTGCAGATCTTCCATATACTTGATGACCTCCTTTATAGAGTTGAGAAAATGCGGGCTAGGTTGGTTGCTCCATCTCCAAATTTGCCACCATATCGACCTTGCGTCTTCTTGACAAATTCCACAATTTGGGCAAGTCTTGTCTAAAGCATTCGCCCCTCTTATGGCAAGGGCGTCTTTCGTCGCTATTCGTCCATCCATTGTTCATGCTAACTTATGGGGTGCCCATGTATTCCATCTGAATTTAGGACCTGAAATATCTTCTAGCTCCTTCCTAACTGTGCTTACTGAAAACTCCAACCCCATACGTCCTCCTTTTGTGATAACCTTACCTGTGACAACAAACTTTCCAAATGATTAAATTGTGTTAATGATATACCCTGTGTTGGAGCTTCCTTCCACGACCATCTCCATGTCTTGTCTGTTTTCGAGTAGCAATCTGCAACCAATACATTTTTATCTATAGCCAAAACAAATAAGTTAGGGAAAATAAATTTCAGATAACCCCTTTCATGCCAATTATCCACCCAAAATCTCGTGTTATCTCCCGAACCCACTTTGCTTTTAATTTTATGTATAATATCAATATTGTGTTTCACGAATTCTTTTTCGATGGAATTATGTTCTTCCAAATCCCCGAGATTGATTTCCTAACCGGAAAGGGCTGCACGTTTCTTTGTCCTCCATGTATTGCTTCAATCATTTCTTTCCAAATATGAGATTTGTCTTTTTTCCACCTCCTCCACCATTTCACAAGCAACGCCGAATTTAGATCCTTAATATTACCCACTCCGAGACCACCTTTTCGTTTAGGGGCCACAATTTTTTTCCAAGCCACCCATCTAATTTTCCTGACCATAGAACCTCCTCCTCACATGAATTTTCTACGTATTCCTTTTAATGAATTAATGACTCCTTTTGGTGCTTTAAACAAAGATAGGTAATAATTTGGAATACTCCCCAAAACAGTCTTGACCAATGTGATTCTACCTGCAAAGGACAGGGTCCTCGCCTTCCAATTGGATAATTTTGTGTTGAACTTATCTATTACTGGCTTTCACGCTTTGATTCTATTCATGTTATCTCCAACCGGAAGCCCTAAGTACATAAATGGAAGTTTGTCTCCTTTATAGAATATCTTTGATGCCATCTGGTTTATCATAACTTGATCTGGCCCCACACCAAATAATCTGCTTTTTCCTAAGTTAACTTTCAGCCCGGAACATAAGTTGAAAACTCTCAGTATTCTATTTAGATTTTTTATGTTTGATATGTTCCACTCCCCACAAAAATATTGCATCGTCAGCATAGAATAAATGTGATAACATAATGTTTGTACCTTCAACCGTCACCCCTTTGTAGTATCCACTATCCGTAGCCTTCCTCATCATCACGTACAATGCTTCCATTACTAGAATGAAAAGGAAAGGAGATATTGGATCTTCTTGTCTTAAACCTCTCCTTAATTGAAACTCTCCGGACGGGGAACCACTTATCATTACAGACGCTCTTCCTGAAATTAGTATCCCTAAAATCCAATTTCTCCATTTTGGCGGGAACCCCATATGAGTCATGATTGATAATAAGAACTTCCAATTCACTGTATCGTATGCTTTCTCGAAATCCACTTTGACTAACATTACCTCCTTTTTGCGTTTCTTTGCCCATGATACTGTTTCATTCAAAATCAATGGCCCGTTTATAATTGATCTACCTTCCACAAATGCCAACTGAACTGGATTTACCAAATCCGAAATACACCCTTTCAACCTGTTCGCTAGTATTTTCGTAATGATTTTGTGAATGACCCCGATTAGTGTTATACGCCTAAAATCTCCTATCATTTGAGGATCCGCGCATTTCGGTATAAGTGCAATAAACGAGGCCCCACACGTCTCCGGTATAGCCCCATGAATATAGAATTCGTCCATCATACTAGGCACAAATGGTTGGAAATTAATTTTTAGATCAGCTAAATATGTAACGTCCTAAAGTGGTTGATGAAATGATTGTAGATTTGTAGAACAATTCAGGTGCATGATCACTTTTCTATCGGAAAATATTCCCCCTTGCTTTTGTATACAAAACCTCCCACGAGTACTTTTATTCTTTTTACAAAGTGGAATTACAAATTAATTAAATCGAGTAAATTAAGTAATAAAATGATTGGTTATATTTTATTATCATATTTAGCTGATCTAAAAATTAATTTAATTATATTTATTGAATATGTATTCCTAATACTATAATTTAGCCAGGTCGGTTTATATATTATTTTTTATTTAATATGCACTTTATGTTTTGTATTTTATTGTCCAAACATATATCAAAATTTGAGCTAACGTGTGACTAGTCCACTTGATAAATGCACTTTTCTCTTAGATAAAGTGAATTATTTAATTTAATTTAAAAATAAGAGTAAATAACTTGCCGTTAAAAAAGAGTACGGTAAAATTGCCGTTAAAAAAACATATCAAAAGTTGACGTTGGTGGATTGGTTAGAGCCTTTGCCTTTTTCGATTGAGCCATGTGGCGCACGTTCCGATCTTACATCGACCCAGGCGGAGTTTTTTGTTTTGCTGTTTGGTTCTCACACGCACGCTGACACGCACATGTGTGTGGGTGATATCAATTATTTGATCCACTAATAATTTAATATATAGCATGGTTATGAATTAGTTTTGCACTTCTTTCGATATTAAAATATTAGGTTATAAACCGAATATTACACGGGTTGAACAATAAAGAATATATAATTAGGGGATTTTTAAATAATAAGTGAATTTTCGCTAAAAAAAGTAAAATATGATTTCTTTTTTAACCGAAACCGTGTCAAACAAACTCTGATTGAGCTCATTCCAGCGGCGTTCAAACCGGATCGTCAAGGTTTGAGGGTGGGGGGATTTAGGTTTTTGGGGTGGGGGTGGGGTTCAGGTTTTTTTTTGGGGGGGGGGTGGGGGTTGGGGGGATTTAGGTTTTTTGGGGTGAGGGTGGGGGGATTTAGTTTTTATGGGGGGTAGGGGTTGGAGGATTTAGGTTTTTGGGGGGGTGGGGGTGGGATGGTTAGGTTTTTGAGTTTAGCTTTAGGGTTTACCTTTAGCTTTTAGGGTTTAGCTTTAATGGTTTAGCTATAACGTTTAGGGTTTAGCTCTAGTCTTTATTTCGACGAGCCGGTTCCAACGCCGTTGGAATTAGTTCAACCGGCGTTCGTTTGACCCAATTTCTTAGGTTTATTAGCAGAAATTCACTTTTTAGCGGAAATTTCCCCTATATAATTAACACAAGTGTAACTATAAGGCCTTGAAACCGAAAAGTCTCACTCGTTGGATTTACACATAAACATATAGCTCAACACTAGAACATCGTAAATGAAAATATCATGCAACGGAATTACAAACATTGTTCAAACATAAAAATGTCAACCAATTAAAACTTTAAACTTCATTGTCTGTGAAACATCATTCATAACATATGTCGGGAAAATCAGTCTTGTATCGAGCAGCCATTCTCCTATCCAACCAGCCCATAAGCTTCATATCTTTTCCTTTCCTTTTTCTAAGATGCATACTAAAAGTCAGCTAACGCTGGTGAGTTCTAGTTTAATCATTCAAGTAATCATCATACATATACGTTCATTCATCATCTTTACTTTAAGTACTTTAATAAACATAGAGCGTATTCATTTGTTTAAGCACATTGGTGTCATACATCCGTCTACTGAAGTAGCTGTTTCATCCGTCTACCGATGTAGCCGTTTCATCGTCCGTTTACCGAAGTAGCCGTCATAACTTCTGTCTACCGTCGCAGTCCGTTTCATCCGTCTAACGAAGTAGCTGTTTCTCATCCGTTTACCGAAGTAAAAGTTTCATCCATCCTATCGTCGTAGTCCATTTAGCATACCGTCTACCATCGTAGCCATCAAACAGCCGTCTGCCATATGCGGTATGACAATTCGTTTCATCCATCTACCGTCGTAGCCGTTTCATCTGTCTACCGTAATAGCCGTTTTACATTCGTTACCGAAGTAACCGTTTCATCCGTCCTACCGTCGTAGTCCGTTTAACCGTTTACCGAAGTAGCCGTTTCGTTTGTCTACCGAAGTAGCTGTCACATAATCACGTATTACACGTATCTTTTTTTAATTCATTAACATTCGTTTGCCACTTGGACAACAGTTTCATCATTCATTAGATTAGCATATTAATCCCTTTATTCTTTGCATCTTTTTACCATGTGGGCAACCGTTTCATCATTACTTTGTTGGCACGTTTACACGTATTGCCCCTTTTATACTTTGACTATGGTTGCACGTAGGCCCTTTATACTTTAACTATGGTAGCATGTTTACACATAAGCCTTTTATATACTTTATAATCTGTATTGGCACATTGACACATTAAGCCACATAATACATCATCATTCATTTTGTCATGTAATTATACTTAACCTATTTCATACTTTACTATTTAGCACGTTTAGCTATAAAAAAAACATTTACATCATACGAGTATGCACCCCAGCCCAAAATCACACACAAAAGGGGACTTAGAACTCACCTGGTATTCGGTTTACTGTGTGAAACTAAGTAAACTTTGGCTAGACGAGTACTACGTGATCTGTACGAATTCAATGCATGAAATCGATTAAACTTTGCTAGTGTCGCATATAGTGTCGCCACAGGCAGTGTCACCAACACTTAGAGTCGTCCGACAATGTCGCCAAGTGACAGTGTCGCCAAGGATCAGTGTCGCCAGAACTTGCGTTCTGCACTTAGTATCATTCATTTGTGTCGTTCTTATAGTGTCGCCAGATAATATTGGCGACACTCCTTAGTGTCTTGTACAAGAGTGTCGCCAGATGGAATGACACGTGTCCCAATCATTGGCAAACCTCGAGAAACGTGCATCATCTTCCCCGACTAGTGTCATCGGATGAAGATGGCAACACTACTTAGCGTCGCTTCAAGAACACGAAACCCTAACAGTTGATTTTTGATCCAAAATCATAACCTTTTACGTCCAAATTGTTTATCTAGCTTCCTTGAAGCTAGATCTAAGCCTTGTTCATCTTTTAACACGTAAAAATATAATCTTTAAGGTGAAAACCCTAGTTTTACCCAAAAACCCATTTTTAAGCAAAAAGCCAGAGAATTCAGGTTGTTTGAAAATACCTCCCCCGTCAGTTTTTTAATCTCCTTTTCTCTTTGACCTTCCACCATCGATCTCCATCCTCACGATCTCAACCTACTTTTCTGATTCCACCGTCTTCCATCCATCACAAGCGACCAGAACACCATCAGTTTCACCCTTCGACATCGCATATCTGACTCGGCTCACCATCGTCACATCTCACCCTTCTGTTTCTACCATTCGGCCGACGAGCACAAGCATCAAAGAAAAGGGCTTAAAGGTTTCACCATCAACGCTCTAAGGTACGAGATTTTTTATTTTAAAACTTCCATTGTAACAGACATCTCTATCAGTTGAGTTCTATACATCCTTTATTTTTGTGGATATCGACCATTCTAATAGTGCAGCTGATCGCCACCAATCAAGTTCTACATCGTTTTTGTTTCCGGGTCTTGATATTAACACTAGTTCTGGGTTTGGAGTCGATTCTGTAAAGCGATTTAAAGAATAAGATGGTTGGATTGGGCGTTCTTATTTAGATGAGTTCTTGGGTTTCAATTTTTGCCAAGCTTTTGAATTGTTACTCATTTGACCCATTGGAATTAAACACAAACCAAATTCTGTTTTTAGGTAAATGAGTCATATTAGAGTGTAGTTGCATGTATTAACTTATTTGTTTGTTGTGGTTCATAATGGGTCATTTAGGTTTTCTTTTGTTTGTCTAATTAGGATTTTGTTGCAGTTGAAAGTTAAAATGATTTATGTTGGAGGAGGGTTGGTTAAATGTGGTTTGTAACAATAGATTTTCATAAAGCCTACAATTAACTAATTAAGATAAAAGAGATTTTGACGTGACAATTATCTGTTACTAAAGATGACTTCTGTTGGGATTCTTTTATCACTTGAAACTGCATAGAATAAGACAAGTCAAGGCTGTTGGTGCAAAACTTTGTTAATGCAAAGTTGAAATAGTATAGAGGCAGCTCATGTAACTTTTCTTTAACATTTACATTATCATGTGGTAGCATTTGAAGTAACTGTAATTCATCTGATTCTAAGATGGAGTTGGCCTACGTAGTCTCAAATAGCCTTGCCTTTTATAGTAATTATAAGTTGGTTGTGTCATATTTTGTTGCCATGTGAAGTGATTGTCTCTTTTTCATACAAAAAGTTGGTCATCATATTTTGTTGCCATGTGAAGTGATTGTCTCTTTTTCATACAAAAAGTTGGTCATAGTAACCATACTGATTGGCATTTTGTTCTTGTTACCTTAAAATCTTAAATGCAATGGTTACCTAAAGTTGTTTAGAAGCGTTAGGCAATCTTGGATTCTCTTTGCACCAGAATGGCTAGTAATTGGTATATGGCTGCCACAAAAATGCCCTTTTATTCCATATGAGTGTGATGGATATTGCTTTTGACATTTGTTTCTTATTTTTTAATAATTCAGCCCATGCATTTATAGTAATCGGATTTTTAGTGTGTTTATAGTGGAAGTTTTCTTTTTGATGTTCATGAGAATTTTTTATTGTTCATGAGAATTTTTAATGTTTGTTTACTGGAAGCTTATGTGTTGTTCTATCTTGTTTCTAAAAAAATGGTATTGTGCTTGAAATTAGTAAAATCCCTCCCACGTTCATGGGAAGGCCACGTAAAAAAGAAATAACTAAATTAACATGATAAAATTACCATAATACCTATACAAATAAAAAATCTGGAAATTAAAAAGGCAAAAAATGAGTGGTTAGAAATGGTTCTTTTGGTTCTCAACTCCATTTTAGTTCTCAATGGAATGCACCCCTATATATATATATAGGGAAGGGATCAAGAGAAAACCACAAAGTTAGGCGAAAATCGAGAAAACCACTAAAAGCCAATCATATAATTTATAGATTTTTTATTTTTTTAATTTATTTCTAAGTGTATTAATATAATATTACACAATTTACCAAAAAATCATTTTAAGTATTGTGTTTTACGTATACGTAACCATAATTTTTTTGTTTTCTGTTTACGTATACGTAACACTATGTGCTACGTATACGTAAGCCAATACTTAAATGATTTTTTGGTAAAATGTGTAATATTACATTGATACTCTTATAAATAAATAAAAATGAAATAAAACAAAAAATAAATATTATTATATGATTGGTTAAAATTGGTTTTTAGTGGTTTTCTCGGTTTTCGCCTAACTATGTGATTTTCTCTCGAACCTTTCCCTATATATATATGTATGTATATATATGTATGTATATATATATATATGTATATATATATGTATGTATATATATATATGTATATATATATGTATGTATATATATATATAGGGGAGTGTTCAAATCAAAACCCACTCTTCGTGTCAAAACCCGAAAAACCCCTGCAAAAATTGATCCAATCATGATTTTTTTAGTTTAATGAAATTATTACACGAATTCATCGTCACATCCTTTTTGCATTTTTGTAAATTCGTAAGTGTGAGAAAGTTTACCCTAGTGTAAGTTGGGTTACAATGGTGTAAATTTTATTTCTTTTTACACCACTGTAACCCAACTTACACCAGTGTAAACTTTCTCACACTTACGAATTTGAAAAAACGTAAAAAAGAACATGACGTTGAATTCGTGTAATAAAGTTCTTTAAAAATTTTTTTTGATGATTGGATCGATTTTTGCGGGGTTTTTTCGGGTTTTGACGCGGATAGTGGGTTTTGATTTGAACACTACCCTGTCTATATATATATATGGTTAGGTTCAAGTAAAAAGGGTTTTTAAGATAAAAAAGGGTGAGAAGGATTTGGGGCTATTAGATCAAATTGTAAAAAAGATTTAATGGTTGAGATCAAATTGTAGGAGAAAAAGTTGTTGAATGGGTATTTTAGTCATGACCATTTTTTGTTGACTTTTTATCAAGGATTTAATGGTTGGGATCAAGGATTTAGGGCCATTAGATCAAACGTTCATAACTTTTACATACGACATGTTTTTTTAAATTACACCATAAAAATGAGCATTTTTTTATCTTTAAAACGAGTATAGTGTCGTTATATACAAAAACGAAAAAAAAATTACGTTTTTCGGCTCATTATGTAATTTGCTCGTCATTGTGTCTAATGTCAGGTCTGGTCATATTGGTCATTGTGTCAAATATGTCAGGTCATTGTGTAATGTCAGGTCTGGTCATTGTGTAATGTCAGGTAATTGTGTCATATATTTTTCATCATTGTGTTATATGTATTCATCATTGTGTTTTACGTTTTAGATAATTTCGTGTTATTTTTGTCACTGTTTTTTTATGTATTATATATAACATAGTGATGAAAAGTATTTGACACAATGACCAGACCTGACATTAAACAATGACTAGACCTGACATTGTAATGTCAGGTTTAGTCATTGTTTAATGTCAAAAATAAACACAAAATTATCTAAAACGTAAAACACAATAACGAAAACGAGCATTTTTTTATCTTTAAAACGAGTATAGTGTCGTTATATACAAAAACGAAAAAAATTAGGTTTACCAGTTTATTGTGTAATTTGCTCGTCATTGTGTCTAATATCAGGTCTGGTCATATTGGTCTATGTGTCAAATATATTAGGTCATTGTATAATGTCAGGTCTGGTCATTGTGTAAATATTTTTCATCATTGTGTTATATGTATTCATCATTGTGTTTTACGTTTTAGATAATTTCGTGCTATTTTTGTCACTGTTTTTTATGTATTATATATAACATAGTGATGAAAAATATTTGACACAATGACCTAACATTAGACGCAATGACCAGACCTGACATTACACAATAATGTCATGTCTGGTCATTATGTAATGTAAAAAATAACACGAAATTATCTAAAATGTAAAACGCAATGACGAAAACGAGCTTTTTTTAATCTTTAAAACGAGTATAGTGTCGTTATATACCAAAACGAAAAAAATTACGTTTTTCAGCTCATTGTGTAATTTGTTCGTCATTGTGTCTAATGTCAGGTCTGGTCATATTGGTCATTGTGTTAAATATGTCAGGTTATCGTGTAATGTCAGGTCTCAGGTAATTGTGTCAAATATTTTTTATCACTATATTATACATAATACATAAAAAACAGTGAAAAAAATAACACGAAATTATCTAAAACGTAAAACACAATGATGAATACATATAACACAATGATAAAAAATATTTGACACAATGACCAGACCTGACATTACACAATGACCTGACATATTTGACACAATGACCAATATGCCCTCCCTTAAAAAACAATGAAAGGACACATGTTCAGCCCAAAATTCTTTTTACCCTTCTTATTTTTGAAACCATTTTTTACCATAACCTAACCATATATATATATATATATATATATATATATATATAGGGGAGGGATCAAGAGAAAACCACAAAGTTAGGCGAAAACCAAGAAAACCACATAATTTTAGGCAATTTTTTGATTTACGTATACGTATCCAAAATCAATTTTTTTGATTTACGTATACGTAACCGCAATTTTTTTGTTTTATGTTTACGTATACGTAACACTATGTGTAAAAATGTTTTTTGGTAAAAATGTTTAATATTACATTGATACTCTTATAAATAAATAAAAATAAAACAAAACAAAAAATAAAAATTATTATATGATCGAGTAAAATTGGTTTTTTTAGTGGTTTTCTTGGTTTTCGCCTAACTTGTGGTTTTCTCTGGAACCCTCCCCTATATATATATATATATATATATATATATATATATATATATATATATATATATATATAGGGGAGGGTTCTATTCAGAACACAAATTATTGCGAGAACATGAAGAACTAATCTGGACCACTCATTTTTTGTTTAATCTTAAAAGATAATAATTAAATGAGAAGGGTATAATGGTAAACATTAAAATCTCTCTCCAAATAATTATTTGTAACTCCTTTTCATTTAATAAGTTTGTATATACCCTTTTCCTATTAATTAATTGAGACAAACATTATTATACAAAATAATCATTTTTCTCTCCTTTTTTTCAATTAATTAGTTCAAATTAATCCTACAATACCAAGAAATTCATCCTACACATACCGAAACTCATCCTACACATACCGAAACTCATCCTACACATACCGAAATTCATCCTACACATACAAAATGTGTGTCGGTTGAAACTTTTATAGAGATACAAACTCCATGTGTAGGTCGAAAATCAATACGTGTAGGTTGAAACTCCATATATGTGTATAAGTACGTGTATGTGTAGGTACTACGCATATATATATGTAGTTGTCTACGCTTCGATATGTGTAAAATAATATTTTTTTAACTAATTAATTTTAAATAGTAGATAAAAAATAATTAAATAAGAAATAAGAGAGAAACTATTAATTATAGAAAATTTAATTAATTAGATAAAGGAACTCTTTAATTCTAAATGTCAATACTATCTTTAGGCAAGTAATTAATATCATTAATGCTGTAATTAATTAAGATAATATCATTGTTGAATTTTAATCATTGATTAAATGATCTAATGATCAAGATTAGTTCTTTTTGTTCTCGCATTTATTTAGTGTTCTGAAATGAATCTTCCTCTCTCTCTCTCTCTCTATATATATATATAGGGAAGGGTTCAAATGATAACCATTTTTTTATGTGATAACCATGATAACCACTCTCAAACAATCACATAATTTATAAATTATTTTTTTCTTTTAATTGTTAAAAAAATATTTAAGTATCTTGAACACATATTTTGAAAATAAATACGGAAATGATGACTCTTACATATACGTACCAAATAAAGTTACATATACGTGACACATAGTGTTTACGTATATGTAATCTAACATAATGATAATTGTTATATATACGTAACACTATGTTTGAGATTAGTTATCACATAAATATTGGTTTTCATTTGAATCTCACCCTATATATATATATATATATATATATATATATATATATATATATATATATATATATATATAGGGGGTGAATAATATGGAAACCCTGTGTTATATATGTAACAGTTTAAAAAATAGGTAAAATCATTTTTTGATTTTTGGGATAGTTTCTATATATAATTTAATCACTTTTGGTAAAAAACAAAAAAGTTCCGAGTGGTTTTTTTGTAAAAAAATTTTAAACATTTTTTACATACGTAACATCCTGTGTTACAAATGTAACATGCTGACACATTTATAAAAGCGCTGATTTTTTTTTAATTTTCAACATTTAAAAAAAAATTTACTCGGCGTTTTTTTTATTTTTATTTTTGCATTTTTGGTGACGAAATTCCATATAAAAACACCATAAAAAAAGAAAAACAAGTTACGAATGAGTTTTGTGGGTTTTCTCATCTTAAGTGGGTTTCCAATTTATCTTTCCCCTATATATATATATATATATATATATATACACTTATATTTATTGCCCAAGTCTGTTAAGTGGTGGTGGTGAGTAATGTCCAGGCTGTATCACGTCTGGAACAACACCCCCCATGGGCATGATAGGGGGCTTGATGGGGTTCTTTGTGGTGGCTTTAACGAGCGTGAATGAAGGGGCTGTTTGTGATGATAGTTTTTTTATTATTATTTTAACCTCTAACCACAAATATTACACCTCATCATCACTATTACTAACCCATTACACACTTTTATAGTAATCACAACACTGCCTACGAATGTCGTCTACGTGACACCATTTTTTTTCACACTATCACTAACTCACTACGGATGGCTTATGTATATATGTATATATTTTCTAAGGGTGTGTATGGGTAGGTTTTGGGGTAAAACCAAACCGAAAACCAAAAGTTTGGTTTTGGTTTTTTTAAAACCGTTCGGTTTTGGTTTTTTCGGTTTTTGCAATGGGTTCGGTTCGGTTTCGGTTTTTCGGTTTTAAAACCAATTGGGCTTGAGTTTTTTGAGGTAAAAAAAAGGTCCAAAATAATGAACTTGGGTTTGAAATTTTAGGCCTAATTTTTTTTTATTAACTAATGATTATCATACACTTTGGCCTAAATAATTTGGCTACAAAAATTATTAGTTTTCTTAAAAAAAATCAACATAAAAATAAACATTATAATCTATAAATTCAATAAATATAAATAATAACATGCTATTAATGCAAATACGTGTAACACGAATATGTATACACTTTTAACATACAAACACACAAAACAATATAATATATATCATGAAACGTTTATGCACATAGAATATAATTAAAGTGTATGTATACTTTCGGTTCGGTTCGGTTTTTTCGGTTTTCAAAAGATACAAAACCGAAACAAAACTGTAATTTTCGGTTTTCAAAAAATAAAAAACCAAAACCGTCGGTTTTAGTTTTGGTCGGTTTTTTCGGTGCGGTTTTTCAGTTAATTCGGTTTTTTCTCACCCCTAAATTATTTTCAGACTAAATTATTTTTGTACTAATAAAAATAATTCATATAATAAATCTATTAGATACATCTACTTTATTGTTTTAACTTTTAACTAAAAATCATTTGCATAGTTCTTAATAATATGATAGTTTCCATAACCTTATACGTGTCACACGATCATTTCACGTGTATGAGAGTGAAATTTACTAAACAAATAGTTGCATCATTAAGAAGAAAATAAAAACCAACAAAATATTCCACCAACTATATTCTAGACATAAATAATTTAAAAAAACCACGTTCCACATAGAAGTAATAAAATGCAAGCAAATGGAATCTAAAATGAATCTGGATAGGTTTATGGACATAATTAGGGATAGAATTTTTTTTTTGTGCTGAATGGTATTCCTGATCGAATATCGAAGATACACGTATCAGTATTTGGTTTTCTAATAATTCGGTTTTGGTATTTGACGGTATAGGCAATGTTTTAAAAACCAGTTTTTAAACTGTACCGGATTGAGCTCAGAAATGGTTCAACTGGTTGTACCGGACGGTTCAACCGGGTTGACTAGTTAACCCTATAATTCCTTGAAAATACAACTTTAACTCAAAAAATAATCTAAAACTACATGATTCCATAATAAAAAATAATCCAAAAGTTAATTCATAATAAAAAACACTCAATTTTTCAACAAAGTTTTTTTAAAATAAAAGTGCACGATTGTTTTATGCCATTGAAGTGTTGAATGTATCAAGTTCACGATGGCTTAGAAGATGAAATTCACTATAATCGTCATCCTCATCAACAAGAGCATAACTATTTTCGTTTCCTACAATATTAAATAAGAAGTTTTATTGCTTAAAAGTTTTTAACTGCAAGCAGAAGGATGATGGTTAAACATAGTTTTTACATGGGCCGCTATTTTTCAAAGATGAACATATCAATTAATTTTTTTTCCTAAACTGGCCGTAGGTAAGGTAATTGATCAACAAACCTTTTATTTGTGACTTTATGTATCTCGACAAACAATTTTTTTTTTAAGTTTAAACATAAAATTTTACTTGTAAATAAAATCGGTACAACAGTATAACCCGGTATTACCGGCAGTTCAACTAGCATACCGTTCTTCCAATTTACCGGACTCAAACTTACCGGGCTAGTGGCCGAGACCCGGTTCAACCGGTATTACCGGCCGGTTTAAACCGGTTTTTAAAACATTAGGTATAGGTACCAGTAAAAACTGAGAATACCAAAATTAATACCGAGTAGCGAATGTAAAGGAATGTGAATGGTATTTATTTTTTTTGGAATTTTGAATATGCATAATTGTGATTTAATACCGTACGAATGAAATTTGAACCTACTCAACAATAAAACAACGCTAAAATTAAAAAAAAAAATTAAAATGCTTATAACTAAAGTGGCATCCTGTATTCCTATCAAACAGAAATCTTTTCTCTTCAACAAACTGTACGAGACGCTGAAAATTCTTTCAATAAATTACTTAAGATGGAAGATATAATTAGGAGTATAAAGACTTTAGGATTCATATGGTTCAAAAATCCTTCAAGCCTCAAAAATCTTTCTTAAAAAAACGGGATTAGTTTTTAATCTCTAGCTATTATAACTTGTTTTTAATCTAATTGCAAAACCAACAGGTCTAAAAGTAACCACCCAAAAACAAAAGGGGCCACTGTAAATTCACACATCTGGCTCATCAAGCTTCCCACATCCTCTATATATAACTACTCTCGTCTCTAAAACTCTCAAAGCACATTGCAGTTAGCTACTTAGCTCTCTTTATACAGTCTCCGATCACCGGTAAGTCACCGTTCTAGACAGAAAATGGCGGAGAAGAGTAAGATTTTGATCGTCGGAGGAACTGGTTACATCGGAAAGTTCATCGTCGAAGCCAGTGCTAAGGCCGGACATCCTACTTTTGTCCTCGTCAGGGAATCCACGCTCTCCGATCCTTCCAAATCTTCACTCGTTGACTCCTTTAAGAAATCCGGCGTTACTTTTATCACTGTAAGTAAAAATTACTAATATCATTACCAGTAAGAGAGTATCGACTAAGGGTCCAACTCTTGTTTTTCTTAAAATATTTCAACTTTTATATTTAAAAAGCTAATAACTTTTTGAGTCAAAAGACCTTCTTGACCCTCCTTTGGTTCTGGTTCCGCCCTGATCATAGCATGACCGAATTGAAGCTTTTTGAAGAGAAATTGTTCCTATAAGTTCATAGTTTTTATGTTATACGTGGTGTAATTTTGTCAGGGCGATTTGTACGACCACGAGAGTCTGGTGAAGGCGATAAAGCAGGTAGACGTCGTGATCTCGACAGTAGGCCAAGCACAACTAGGCGATCAAGTTAAAACCGTCGCTGCCATCAAAGAAGCTGGTAACATCAAGGTAATGATTCTAGTTCCGTACAGTTTTTGAAGTTACTCTCAATGGTTCCCAATGTGAAATTTGTAATTAGTATATCAAATTCAGAATATAATCTGACTTAAAACCGTTAAATTTGTTTAGTTATAGAGATTAAATTTGAAAATGTAGCTAAGATTTCTAACTTTTGTAATTATCATGATTATGAAGAAATTTTACCCATCCGAGTTTGGAAATGATGCGGATCGTGCAAACGCCGTGGAACCTGCCAAGACCGCTTTCGCAACCAAGGCTCAGGTTCGCCGAGCCATTGAGGCTGAAAACATCCCTTATACATATATAACTTCCAACTGTTTTGCTGGTTATTTCCTTCCAACATTGGCTCAGCCAGGGGTGACTGCTCCCCCAAGGGACAAAGTGGTTAGCTTAGGTGATGGAAACGCAAAAGGTAATTAAACACAATTTCATTTTTTTTAATTAGTTATAAAATATTCGAGCATTATGAATTTATTTTGGGAAATTTTCAAATAATCTATGTATTTATTGTAGTTGTTTTCAATGATGAACATGACATTGCAACCTACACTATTAAAACCGTGGAGGACCCGAGAACCATCAACAAAAGTGTCTACATAAAGCCTCCGGGTAACATATACTCGTTTAACGAACTCGTGTCGTTGTGGGAGAAAAAGATTGGAAAAACTTTGGAGAAGATCTATCTATCTGAAGACCAAGTATTGAAGAACATAGAAGGTAAGTTGGATCAATACAACAAGAAAAGCTCTAGTTTTTTTTAATATATATGAACTATTTGTTTGTTATCGTGCAGAATCTCCATTGCCGGTCAACTTGATCGTGTCACTCTCTCACGCAATCTTTGTGAAGGGAGATCAAACAAACTTTGAGATTGAGCCATCATTCGGGGTGGAGGCGTCAGAGCTTTATCCTGATGTTAAATATACTACAGTTGATGAGTATCTGAGCCGTTTTGTTTGAAAGGTTTTCTCCTTCGAGCGTGTTGCAGAGTGACCATGGTGGACATGATCACGGTGGACATGATCACGGTGGAGCTGTAATAACAATAATAATAATTTCGATTTCTCTTTTATGTTTGTGTGTGTTTTTCGAGTTTTTAGACCTTTTGGTTTGCTAACCATATTGGTCAAAATTTATAAGAATGAGAAGACAATGTTTAATGTTATGAAATTTTATCTGAATTATCCTGAGAATGGTCATACAGATATTCAATATCTCAAAGACACGTATAATTAAACCTATTGAATCGTTCTCGATTCAACAGGGGTGTGGGTTGTGTAATGTAAATTTGATGTTTTCCATTCTCAAATACAATTACATAAGTTTATATAGAATCAAATAAAGACTATTGAGATATCTATTATTAAATACCGGCTAATACTAATTATATGACTTTTAAATTGCAAGCTTACTAAACGGTACTAAATATACTTTAACATTCCCCACTATCTCTTCTCCATTTACCAATTCGACTGGTGTGAAGATGAGCGGTGATGCAGCTGATTTGGGAAACCCGTTGTGTTAAGGGGTTTTATTGGGTTGCTTAATGACGAAGCTAGGGTTATTAGGTTTCTTATACATCAAGTTTGGGTGAGTTTATAAATAGATGTTACCCGGTTAGTGTTTCATTATGAGAGTTAGAGAGTTATTATAATCGGTTTTTTGAGTTATATTTTTCAGTTATAATAAAGAGTTGTTTGGGAGTTAGCCAGATTAACGTGTTTTTATTTTTGATATCGAATTCATCACTTGACCCTACTAGAAGCTTCTCATCTGGGTTTTCATGACCTTTTAGGGACTCCTATTCCATGGAGGTTTTTGTGACCAATCAAAGTTCGCAAAATTCATTTGGGAATGAGCCAGATAAATAATTGCCATAAAGAACCAAACTTTAAAGCTTTGCGAAATTGATTTGAGGATTAAACCAAGAGGCTAGTGTTCAATGAAGAAGATGAATCGGGGGGATATAGTGGGGGTGGGGTAATTTCTATTTCTATTTCTTATTTTATTTTTAAATAAAGGCCTAATGTTTATTTTCTTAATTTCAATTGTAAGGGTAAAATAGTTATTAAACGTCCCGCTTAACAAAAAATTGACATCAATTAGTGTAAATGATGTAAAGTGTTACAAACCTCTTATTTTAACAGAAAGTTAACTTCAATTAGTGAAAATGATAAAAAGTGATACAAACCTGTTATGAAAAATGTAATTTACTCTTATTTAGTTATTTAAATGATGCCTTTTGATTTTAAATTCAAGTCAATTATATGTTCCAACTTGTAGCTCAAGCTACACAAATTAAGATTTCAATGGGGAAATCAATTTATATGTGTGAATAGTAAACTAGGATTGACATGTAGAAACGAAAACTAATAATTAGAATCTTTTATCTTTTATCACATTAGTATATTATCTTCTTTAAACCAAATTTCTAAATTAATTCTGGCGTCACATTATATTAATTTTGTTTTAGTCGCGTCACATTAGCATATGAACACCTTGCCATGTCACTATCGTTGTTGCTCCATGTTGTTCCTTCACTCACATCATCGCGGTAAGGTAGGCACCACCCCACCGTCCTTGCTGCTCTCTTTGCCAATGTGGCACCGCTTACCGCGCGGAACCACAACCACACCCACCCCTAACAAAACATGACAAAGTTAGACTGTTTACCGGGTCCATGTGTGCGGGTGAATTGGGTCAAGCACTACACAGTTTGTCTACCTCGTTTTCCTTGTTTTCCCTTTTTAAGTGCTCATTTAATTTATTTTTTTTTGGAGTAAACTGTCATTTTTATCCCTGTGATTTGGTCACTTTTGTCAATTTCATCCAAAAGGTTTATTTTTCTCATACGTATCCTCGTGCTTTCCAAAATTTGCTATCTTCATCCAACTGGTTAACACCATCCATTTTTTAACGTTAAATGAGGAGTATTTTTGTCTTTTTATATATTTGTTTATTTTATTCATTTTTATACCCTTAATTATTCCCCACATTTAACGTTATAAAAAGACAAAAATTCCTCCCATTTAACGTTAAAAATTGGACGGGGTTAACCAATTGATGAAAATGACAAGTTTTGGAAAGTACGGAGATACGTAGTAGAAAAATAAATCTTTTGGATGAAAGTGACAAAAGTAACCAAACCATAGGGACGAAAATGACAGTTTACTCTTTCTTTTATTAAATTCTTTTGTTTTGTTTATTTATATTTATTTTATTACTTTTATATTTCTTCTTTTACATTTGACTGAATTTTCGAGATATTATAGTTATTCATCAACATAGTCGTTTCTACAATAGTTGAAATCATAGGCAACGATACCGAAAGCTCATACTCAAGGATGACAACAAGAAGAGCTGTTTTAAATAGAGATCGTGAAGTTGCCCACGTTCGTTTGGTTCATGACTACTTTGACGAGGACTCCCTATATGACGAAGATTCAGACAATGGTTCGAAAAGAGCAAACTGTTATTCCTAGGATTGCTAATGATTTGGAACACAAGATGCGTTATTTCACTTTAACGTGGGATGCTAGAGGTGGACGAAGTTTTAGTCCTTCATAAAAGTGCATCTTCACACTTCGTCAAATAACATACAGAAATGTCTCGGACTGATTAGATGAATATTTGAAGATATCCGAGAAAATGGCATCGGTACGTATGTATAAATTCTGTAAAGGTGTCATCAATATTAACAAGAAGTTTTTTTACACAAACCGACCTCGAGCAACATTCAACATTTATACAATTAGCATGCATCGATACATGGCTTTCCCGACATGCTCGATAGCCTAGATTGTATGCATTGGGAGTGGAGTAATTGCTTGAATGCATGGCGAGTTCAGTACATGCAAGGTGATCATCAATGTCCAACAGTAATGCTCAAAGAGATGGCATCACAAGATCTATAGATTTCGCATGCGTTTATTGGAGTTACCGGTTAAAATAATGACATCAACGTACTTGACTAGTCGTCGATATTCAATGACATCATAAACAGAGTAGCACTCAACTCTTCATTTCAAGTTAGAGGAACACAATACAGTTATGGGTACTATCTCAGCGGTGGTATATATCCTGAGTATTCTGCTTTTTGTCAAACCATTTAGGTGCCCAGAAGGTGAAAAAAGGATAACGTTTAAAGCAACTCAAGAACCTACAAAGAAAAGTATGTAGAACGAGCTTTCAATGTCCTCAAACAAGCTTTCAATGTCTTCAAACGAGCTTTCAATGTCCTCAACTAACGTTGGCATATAGTGAAATATTCGGCATGGGATGAACGCTCAAAAGAATAAGAACTGTCATGTATACGTGCATCATCTTACATAACATAATCTTAGAATACAAAGGTCGCGCGATTTGTGAGTACAATGGAAACGATCTTCAATCGTCCACCGACTTGGAAGAAATTGGCGAGTCACAAAAGGAAACTAATAATAGGCAAATTTGTAACCGCAGAATGCACAACAATCTTCGCACGAATTTGATGGAACATGTTGCCACATTTAGACCGAACAATCATCACTAGTTTTTTTTGTTTTGTTTATTATTGTACTTTTAAATAGTATGAATTTATTTTAATTATTATTATGTGTTTTTTTAATGTATTAATGGAAACCGTTTCCATGGTTGTATTTTTTTTACGTATTTAGTATTGGCTTTCTATTTAAGTTATAATTATTTTTTGTTTCTTTACATAATTGTTTAAAGATAATAATATTATCTTTATTCAAATAAATAAAAATGGAGACCATTTCCATTGTTTAGTGATAGGGAGTGAAGCATCATATGATCCTGATATGGCAGTGAGTGGGGAGTGAGCAATGATGAGTACGCCTTATAGTCTTAGTAGACGTGATACCTCATGTTTGCTTCTTACACTTCTTAGGGCGAAGGGTGTAGTACAGGAATGGCACGAGAAAAGTGCCACCTCACGTTTTTGTCGCCTTGAACACAGCCCAAACCCATTCGGTTTTGGTGTGGGGTGGTTTTCACAGTAAAACCTTGCCGAATCTACCACCCTCTCCAACGCATTGAAATGCTTGATGTACAACATATTCAGCTCAATGTACAACCAAAAAAGCGAGAGATATGAAATATGAACATTTCAATGGTTTAGGGATAGAATGAGAAATCTATTGTGACGCTATATGGAAGGGGTATAGTGTTAGGGATGTGAGGGACGTTAGGAGCGTTAAGCATGCTAGGGGCGACACCCTCCCCTAAGGGTGTAAACGAGCCAAGCCGGCTAACGTATTACTTGAGATTGGCTCACTAAAAACTCAAATTGAGCTGAGCTTAAACAAGCTCAAGTCCGAGTTCGAGCCTAAAAATAAGCTTGTTTAATAAATGAGCCCAAGCTTCACTTCTCGAGCTCAAGCTGGCCCGTGAGCCTAAACGAGCCTATTATTTATCTAATATTTTTAATATAGTAATATATATATATATATATATTTATATAAAAATAGTTAATATATATATAGGGAATGTATATGATGAATACCCCTCTAAGTTGTGAAAACATAGAAAACTATCAAAAAAATGGATTTTTACAAGTTTTTTTTTTGAAAAGCTTTTATATGTAATTTCAAAACTTTTTATAAAAAAAAAATCAAAAAAGCGCCGACCAGATGTTTTTATAAAAAAAAATTTTAAAAATTCTGCCCAGTTGTTTTACATATGTAACATGTTGTTTTTACATATGTAACACGTTATTTTTACATATGTAACATGTTGTGTTACTTAAGTAACACGATTTTTTTACACAAAAAAAGAGGATTTTTGTTCATTTAAAAAAAAAAAAACCGCTCGGCGTTTTTTGTATATTTTTTTTTTTAAGAAAATCTTATAAAAGTTGCTTAGAATGATTTCCAATTAAAAAAAACATGTAAAAACACGTTTTTTTTAAGTTTTCAATGTTTTTATAACTCAAGTGTGTTTATAACCACTTGTTTTTAACTTAATTAAAAGAAATTATCCAAAAACAAACTGTCAATTCACACGTATGGCTATGAATCTTTCCATTCTCTTAAGGCACTTTGAGTTAGCTACTTAGCAGCTCTGTTTTATACAATCTCCAATCACCGGAAAATCACCGTTCTAGACACAAAATGGCAGAGCAGAGTAAGATTTTGATCATCGGAGGAACCGGTTACATCGGAAAATTCGTCGTTGAAGCCAGCGCTAAAGCCGGACATCCTACTTCTGTCCTCGTCAGGGAATCCACGCTCTCCGATCCTTCCAAATCTTCAGTCATCGAATCCTTTAACAACTCCGGCGTCACTTTCATCACTGTCAGTAAAAATCGCTCTACTCTTTTGCAATCAGCAGTTTAGTAATATCATAACATGATCGAATTGAAGCTTTTTGAATGGAAATTGTTGGTATAAGTTCATCGATTTATATGAGATGCGGTGTAATTTTTCCAGGGCGATTTGCACGACCACGATAGTCTGGTGAAGGCGATAAAGCAGGTAGATGTGGTGATCTCGGCCGTAGGTCTACCACAATTAGCCGATCAAGTTAAAATCGTCGCTGCCATCAAAGAAGCTGGTAATATCAAGGTATTGACCGTAATTCAGATGTATTCCGTTTATAGGTTGTTAGGATTTAGGAATAACTGATTTCAACTTTTCAATCGGTTAGGTTATCAGTTAATTCGGTTCGGTTAGAATCAAAACTTAACTGAATAACTGAATTACCAATTCGGTTACGGTTAAAACTTAACCGAATAAAAAATAACCGAATTATTCATATTCGGTTAAGTTTTTTTCGGTTTCGATCCGGTTCACTTGATTGGTTTTTTTGGTTGTTCTGTTTTTATGCTCACCCCTAGTTCTGAATGTGAAATTTCATAAACCACATAGATTAGCTAATTTTGTAAATATTATTGTGATTATGAAGAAATTTTACCCATCCGAGTTTGCATATGTGGATCGTTCAAATGCCGTGGAACCAGCCAAGGCCTTTTTCACAGCCAAGGCTCAGGTTCGCCGAGCCGCTGAGGCTGAAAACATCCCTTATACATCTATACATTCCAACTGTTTTGCTGGTTATTTCCTTCCAACATTGGCTCAGCCAGGGGCCACTGCGCCACCAAAGGACAAAGTGGTTAGCTTAGGTGATGGAAACGTGAAAGGTAAACACAATTTCAGTTTTTCTAGTTAGTTATAAAATATTCGAATTTTGGGAAATTTTCTAATGATCTATATGGTAGTTGTTATCAATGATGAACATGACATTGCGACATACACCATTAGGACGGTTGATGACCCGAGAACCATCAACAAAAGTGTCTACATAATGCCTTCGGGTAACATATACTCGTTCAATGAACTCGTCTCATTGTGGGAGAAAAAGATTGGGAAAACCTTGGAGAAGATCTATCTATCTGAAGACCAAGTATTGAAAAACATAGAGGGTAAGTTGGATCAATACATCAACAAAAGAACTCTACTTTTTCGGTTAACCCATGGATGTCAAACATATAAACTTTTTGTTCGTATCGATCATGCAGAATCGCCGTATCCACTCAAATTGTACTTGTCATTTTGTCACGTGATCTTTGTGAAGGGAGATCAAACAAACTTTGAGATCGAACCATCATTCGAGGTGGAGGCTTCTGAGCTTTATCCTGATGTTAAATATACTTCAGTTGATGAGTATCTGAGTCGTTTTGTCTGAAAGGTTTTCTCTTTCGAGTGTGCTGGCAGAGTGATCTTGGTGGGCGTAATAACAGGAACATTAATAATAGTGTTCTAATAACAGGAACATTAATAATAGTGTTCTTTGTTTTATAAGTGCAAACTATTTTAGGCTAAGCCCAGTGTTTATGAGCTTTAGGATTTAAGTTGTATGTATATGTAAATATGTAATACATTACTTGGTGCATTAGAAATCACCTACGAACTTGATGGAATGATTAGAAATGTATTCACTAGGCATGGCAATATGGGCGGGTTGGGCGGGTTCGGGTCACGGGTCATAACGGGTTCGGGTCAGAATGGGTTCGGGTCAATACGGGTTAGGGGAAAAATGACTTCGGGGCAAAACAGGTTTGGAGCAAAATGAGTCCGGGTCAAAACGGGTCGTTTTTATAAAAAAAAAAACTATCAATGTGGTATAGGTCAAAACTGGTTCGGCCTATACGGTGGGCAATGGCGACGGTGTGGCATGTGGCAATGGCGGCGGCGGGGCAGTGGCGGTGGCAAGGCGGCGGGGGTGGTTGCGCGAGGCGGGTGGCGGTCGGGTGGGGGCGGCGGGGTGGCGGTGGAGGAGCGGCGGTGGCGGTGGCGGTGGTGGTGGGGCGGGCGGCGGTGGGTGACGGTTGAGGGGCGAGGGGGCAGTGGCGGTGGGCGGCAGCGTCAAGGCGGTGGCGAGTGGTGGAAGTGGGCGGGTTAGGGTGGTGGCGGTTGAGGGGGCGGCGGCGGTGATGGTAGCTTTTACTGTTAATTTACGGGCATGATTTAGGATTGCGATGGTTCACACTTCATTAATGAGAACCTTCTGTTTCAATTGGAGATTTGAGAAATATTGTTTGTTTATTGAAAGTAAACATGATGTACTGTACTAAAGTGTATAAAAACTTATTTCTTAAGAAACCCATTCTGACCCGTTCATTCATTTAGCTGTATCCATCGTGACCCGCCTAGTATTTCTAGTTGAGCCCTTATAAACCAATCAAATATCTACTTGAGCCCAAAATAACCCAAAGTGTTATAATTAACACCCATTATGACCCGAAATGGGATGAATGGGTTTGCTTTGCCAGGTCTAGTATTCACACAAGGTGTTTGTTGTAATGTCTCAACCAAAAGAAATTTACAAGAATTCATGTCAAGAAAACTCTACATGTGTTTAGTTTAGTAAATTGGCTACTAGTGTTTTGGTGGATTATAAATTGCTCCCAATGTGCCTAACATGATTAGAAGTGGTTCGAGTCATAGTTTTGATCATCGAATGTGAAACGAAATTTTGATTTTAATAAATATAAGTTAATAAAGCTAACAAAAAATAAAAATTATAGTTGCAGACTTGTTTTTTAAAAAAATTCGTATAAAACCAATAGTACCTCCATTTAAGATGTATGATATATGGTTGAAAATTTCTTTGGATATATTTTGCTTCGTCTTTAAACATAAGATGTAAATCGGATTTAAAGTCGGTCAAAACAATAGGTTAAAAAGACTCTATTCAGATTGTGCAGCAAGCTGATTATGATTTATTTGTATTTATGTCATGTTTTTTTTTTCCTCTAAAAACCATATAAATCCAACCGTTGACCCGATTAAGGTGATTCTTTTTGGGTTTGGAAACTTTGTTGAGTCTAGTCTCTCTAAAATTTTAGAAAAAAAGGAAAACATGGTCGTTAAGTGGGTCAAATAAACCGATTACAGTAGCTGCGCAGGAAAGGGCTTTAAAAAATGAAGTTTTGTAAAAAGTTATTAAATATGAATGTTGAGTACACTTGAATTTTATGTTTATTGTAACTTGTTATATTCATCTGTTAGGGTATGTTCAAAGCATAGTTACCTAATACGCGGTTCGCTCCGGTACGAGTACGCAATTCACTAGAGTTAACGTATTCGGTACGGAGGGGGGTAGGTTCATTCGGTACGAACCGGTACGATGTACCATGTAGTTCGGTTCGGTGTACACAATTCAAAAAAGAAATTACCAAAATTCCAAAATACAAAGTTCCAAAATCAAACAGAAAACGGATTTATACGGTGTACCATGAAAATCGGTATTATCTGTGAGGTATTTATAAGGTAAAATTGATGATTAACTACAATTAAAGAAATAAATTGATTGAATTAAAAACAGAAAACGAGGAGATTACCTTGAATGGAGCCAATGCAGCAGAAAGCGAGGAGACTAAATTGCTTGGGTTATCACAACAGAAAACGAATAGACAATCGATCCCAATTCATCTCCAATCCGCACCGAAAACGGCCGTACCATCGTGATTGGGAACGTTGCGATTTCCGATTGGGAACATTGCGATCCAATACGGGGATCGCGGGTAACCTAGCGAATTCGGTAACTATGGTTCAAAGTGTTTGAAATACTTGCAAATGAGGTCTGCAAGTATTTGCACTAACGGGTGGATTAGTAAACAATAAATTTCATTGATCTTAGTTGACGAATAAAAGATCGTGTTGATTTATCATAAAGAGATACTAATATTGGGATGAAATGATTATACAATACGTATCCTAATTGTTATATGTTGGCTTGTAAATATAGCTTCTACGGACTAAGGTAAGTTTATCTCAAATAACCTTTATATTGTATTAATTTAAAATAGATGTTCGTTATTTAGTTAGTTTAATGTTTGTATTCGGTTGTTGCTAAAAATATGTTGAAATGACTTAAATTCAGAGTATAAATAGTAGTAACATTGTGTTGTACTTGTGTGAGTGTATGTTGATATGGAATTTAAAAGTAGATTAATGTAATACATGCATTGTATATATTGTGATGCAAGAATTGAACAATATGTTAGAAGGAGGTCTATGTTACCAAATCAATTTACATCTCAAATGTGAACTAATGAATTATTATGTGGATAGTTTCCTTAGTTATTTATAACATTTTGATAACGGAAGTTGCAAGGTAAGTAAATTTAATATGTTGATATGTATAGAAGTCACGGGGGATAAAGCGGGTCAAAAAGATTAAAAAAAAAAAAAAATCTTGTTGAGGTGCAGGACTGTGCGTAAGCTACGCCAGTTTGGGCATAGGCTACGCTGACCGGTGTAGCTTATGCCGGGGTGCTTCTGTGGTACGCCGGCTTCTTTTCACTTGAAAATTTTAAAGTTTTTCAATGTTATCCTTGTATGTTTGGTTTTATGTGATATATCATCGATACTAAGTTATGATATTGCGACACTTTGGTGTTGATCAGTTCTTGTAACATGATAAGGGAAAACAATAAAGTAATAAATCATACCTGATAAGCTAACCACAGAGAGAGAAGATTTCATGATCTCTAATCTGGATCGGGTTTCCGTTTAGGGTGTACGGTTAGGATGGCTTAGCGTGAGAAGTAAGCTCACGGTTCAGAGAGAGAGGGACGAATTTAGTGGTGATAGTATTGAATGATTCATTAGTTAATTCACTCTAATTATCTCTCTATTTATATGTACACCCAAGGGAAACCCATTAAGAGTAAGTGGGCCCATCAACCAATTACTAGCCATAGGTTATTAAATAAATAAGTAATTATATTTGATCATTTAATAATTAGATAAATGATTATAAGAGCTACACAATAAATCGTGTCTTACATTCTCTCACTTGGATGAGTAATAATTTATTATGAGCATTAGTAAGTCTGCAGAGATTTAATACTCATTTTAGTTCTAAACTGTAACTATAGTAGAGAAATACAGTCATTGAATCAATATTCAACTCAAGACCCTCATTAATCATACTATAGCACAAATTTAAAACTTAAGTAAACTTTGGGATCAAATTGATAAGTAAGCTCTTTAACGTTGATTTGTATAGTTAGTGTCTATATGTCATTAGGCATGGATGAACATATTTAGAGACAAACAAATTCAAATGAGAAAATTTTAATAATTAGTCATTCATAATACGATATGCAATTATGTATGGTCATTAGTAAAACCCGTCTTTATTATAAGCGCTTACAAAAGACTTAGGGGTGGTAGACCTTTAGTTATTTGGATCCATTAGCATATCATGAATGTATTCGATACAAAGATTTAGTTTCCTCAACTTGTTCATAATTCATAAGTGAACAATACTTTCGTATCGAAATTTAATGCAGCTCCGCTCGAACTGTTACTGTTCAAGAAGTAAGGGTAGCTGAGTTATCACAATAAGTCTTCAATATGATATTTATGTGGAGTATTAAATTATGAGTCTACTGATAAGTTTTTCCAACAACATTTAGTGACAATTATGTTGTGATCAGCAACATATTATGTCATTGAAACTTAGGTTGTTGTTAACAGTTCCTTATGACTCCTCCATGAGATAGGTATGTCTGCGGACATAAGAATATACCCCGAAATTGACATTTTGTTACCTTTGAATACAACAAAGTTAGAATAAGAGTAGTCAATTGTTTTAAGTTCTCACTTCTTTAAATTATAGTCTCTCGTTTCTTAAAGATATTGCAATATTCCATTAGATGCTTCACAATAATCTAGACTAGTCTAGTGTTCAGCAAAGTGAGCAATATCTAAACGAGTATAGACTTTAACCTTCATAAGACTTCTAATTAATGAAGCATAAGGAAATAAATTATTTCATTGATCCTATTAGCTGATGAGTGGTTGATAAACCCGTGCTAATTGTATATAATCATATGCTTTTTAACCCTAATTATGTGAGAAACAATGTACTTTGAGTTGTTAATATATTTTGTAGGTTGAGAAGAGAAAGAGCTTAAACGATGCAATGCGAAATGCTAACGATGGATGAGTCGAAGTCATGTTACTTTATTCATTAATTTAGTAACTTAATTAATTTAAGTTCAAATTAAAATTCATATACAATCACACAAACTCTCGTGGACTATGTCTAAGATTCCAGTGGGCTCAAGATGAATAATTAGTGGACTTCAATTAAATGAGTTATGGATTACAATTAAATCTTGTGAGCTCACATTTGATGGGATGATCCAAAAGAAAGGAAGAAGAGAAAACAGAGATAACAAGCCCACAAGAAAAAAGGAGAGAAATAGGGTGGCTTTGTACGCAAGATGTGGAGGAGGCGAAAGCCTCTGAAGGCTCTTTGACTTTTGGCGGCTACTGTTTTGTTGGTGACACAAGGAAGAAAACAATTGGTTTTACCTATGTTTGGTACATCACGAAGACTATAATTTCAAAGGTTTTTATTATTTTTCTATTTGATTAAATTGTAGAAGAGTTAAATATATTTAGTTCATAGATTTTAATGATGAACTTGATAGTGACAACATTCGAGTTCGTTGTTATTATGTTTGGCTAAATCACTTGTGGCTTCCTCTAGACGGATGGTTCGTATAAGTTTTTATGTTTGATTCAGTTTGTGTATGTTTGGATCTTGTTAGTTTTTGACACAAACTTGATGGATTGATGTATTAGTTATTATAAACAATTTATGTGATGCTTTGAGTTTCTCGTTTACAATCTTGTTCGGTTGATGACAAAACCTAGTAGCAGGGTTGTGTGACTAACGGAGGTAACTTGGTATTCTTAAATTGGGTAGTTGAATTGTACTGGTTTGTGACGAAACTGGTCGTATAGGTTGCTGACAACAATCTGTCTTCAATTACTGTCCTAACTAATTTTTCAACACTATGTCTATGTGGTGTCTATTAAACAACTGAACTTTATGTGAAACCTGAAACCTGAAACCTGAAGTTTGGAGGGAGTTACATCTTTATTTGATCTGTGTGTTTTTATTCTAGTTTACTAATCTAAGCAATTGAACTTTCCATTGATTCCCTGTGGATTCGACAACCCTACTTCCCTGTCTACAGTTCAAGGTAGATAAGTAGTAGTTTTTATACCTGATAAGTTATGATATTGCGACACTTTGGTGTTGATCAGTTCTTGTAACATGATAAGGGAAAACAATAAAGTAATAAATCATACCTGATAAGCTAACCGCAGAGAGGGAAGATTTCATGATCTCTGATCTGGATTGAGTTTCCGTTTAGGGTGTACGGTTAGGATGGCTTAGCGTGAGAAGTAAGCTCACGGTTCAGAGAGAGAGGGACGAATTTAGTGGTGATAGTATTGAATGATTCATTAGTCAGTTCCCTCTAATTATCTATCTATTTATATGTACACCTAAGAGCATTCACAATAGCTCCCCCATCCCCATCCCCATAATTACACTAAAATCACTACCTTTTTTCTCTCCTTCTCAATTAAATAATACTTTTTTATACCTTTATCATTACCTTTTCTCTCTCCTTCTCAATTAAATAATACTTTTTTATACTTTTATCATTACCTTTTCTCTCTCATCCACTCACAACCACTTCAAAAAATATTAAAAAATTTATGCAGGTGAACAGTGTTTTCCCCAAATATACAAAAAATTTATCCTTTTTCTCTCTTCTTCACTCACAACCACTTTAAACCACCATATAAAATATAGGGAACTCACTCACATAATTATAGGAAACCTACTGTGAATGCTCAAAGGGGAAACCCATTAATGGCCCATTAAAAGTAAGTGGGCCCATCAACCAATTACTAACTATAGGTTATTAAATAAATAAGTAATTATTGTAACATCCAAGATTTTCTAGCATTATTTCATTTTAAAATTTCACTAATGATACCTCATTTCTATCCGAGTTTGCTTATCTTAGAATGACACCTTAAATTCTTTTATTTTAATTTAAACAAGTATCAAATCAAAGTTCTAATATTTCAACTCCATAGTATATATAACATATTATATTCATATTTATATAACTAATCATTGATAAATTGAATCGAAAATAAAATGTTATGAACTTAATAATGTTTTGCATCCTTTGTATATATATTATTTAGTTATAAAATTATAAATATATATGCAGTTTCCTTTATCATATTAAACGAACCATTTATACAAATGGTAATAAAAAAAATAAAAATAAATAAATAAAACTATTTTATAACAAATTCATAATTTAACTAGTTTGAACCCCACATACTACATTTGAAACCTCCAAATTCGTTTGAACCTTTAACGTTTCAACTCTCTTGAAATTGAACCCTTTTTCATTCTAATTTTTATCTCATTTAAACAATTTTGATCAATCTTGACTCTTAAAAAGTCAACAGATCCAAACCTCTGCGATTCACCACTTAAACCGGTCAAACCCGAGTACAATGGACTTGCTTAGAAAATCTCGATCAGTTTCCCAACCTAATTAACGTATCAATTCGACGGATCCAGCAGTCAAATACAAATTTCAACCGTGTTTGACTTCTAGAGTCAAACTAAACCCATCCAATTCAAATTCAAGGAATTAAACAAGAATTAAGACCCGTAAATCATGTCTTAATTAACCTCGCATGTATACAGACCTGGATCAAGACCCAATTCATCGACACTCGGTTTAATTCACGCGTAATTCATGATTGACAACCGTTTCATATCAACCCGGATCGAATCGAGCAATTTAGTCGAAATTGAAGCATACCATACACACACACACACTCTGGCGACACCCGTTTCAAACATTTGAAACCCTCATACTCGAGCAATTCCGACTCTGGTGCGCGATCAAACTTCGGCGAACCGAACCTGTACGTCCTAGCCGAGCACCACCATCCCTCAACCATTTCAGGTAAGCTTTGTATCCATAGATTCGTTTATGTTGGTAGAATAAAAGCCCCATAAATCCGGGAACAATCGTGGTCATGATCGGGTTTGATTGGGAAGCTAGGGTTTGGGTCGGCGGTTGGGGAAGACGATAGGGACGGGAGGGTGATGGTCTTAAGTTTAAACATTCTCATTGTTGTCAAGGCATCTGCCCAGATCCCTTGGTTAATCCGTTTCACTCAGTCACGGTTGGTCACGGGTTCGAAACCCATAACCCGGCACCTTTTTAAATCCATTTCAAATAATGAATCCGGTCTCCTTGCAAACACACGTTAATACGAGTTCGGACCGACTCTGTGACAGGGATGCTTCCCTGGTCCAGTGGTTGGTGCTTGATCCTTTCTCCGGACAGACCCGGGTTCGACCCGGGCACTGCCCATCCTTTTTAAAAACCGATTTTTAAGCTTAAGAATGTTACAAAAAAATTATTTTTATAAACCCAACAGTGTTTCTCACAGAATAAAATCAGATCTATAAATTTTCAATATAAATTCATTTTATTATGAATTTATGGCTAAAACAAAATGGTATATTAAGTAATTTAAACAAAAAATTTAGATATGTAAATTAATTTTCAAATAAAAACAAATTGATTTTATAAAGTTTATAAAATGTTAACTTTATTTAAAGCAAACAAGTAATTATTTTAAAGATAATAAATAAATAACATTTATTTATTATAATCCATAATAAAAAGTTAATTGTTAGATTTTATACATACATATTATTTACACAACTTTATATTTACAAATCTTTAAACATAAATAAATAAAGTAAAAATTATTAATTTAAATTATACATCAATATTTTTACACAACTTTATAAATGAATAAATAAAGAAAAATTATTTATTTAACTTATACCTTAAACATAATTTTCACACTATTCCTCGTACTAAATAAATAAATAAATATTGTTTAAATTATTTAGTTATTTAAACCCAAATTCAATTATTCTAAAAACTGTTTAGTTCAATATTTCGTTCTATACAACCCCCGTTTTAAGTACAAACCACAAACACAACTCTTCGTACACATGTCCAATTCAACCCTGGACTTAGACATAAACTATTGTGCACACTATTGATTCAATATACATTCCAGTCTAGGTTAACGTTGTGTATTACAAGGATCATATTACTATCTAGTCTCTCGCGTTAGCTACGTCTTTTGAATCAAGTGAGTATTACATAGCCCCTTTTACTCTTTTACACTTTTTGGGGTGGAACATGAACACTATACAACACTATTACTTACACTTACACAAACTACACAAGTACAAATCCTCTTTACATTCATATGTGCAATTTGAGATTTATGCCCGAGTGCTAGTTGTGCTAACTTTTGTATGCGATTATGTGCAATCATTAACTATTCAAGCCGACGGTAAACAATGATAGATCTATTGAGTCTGACAAACCCACCCAGGTAGGGTGATTGTTACCGACAACACAATTTTTGCATGCTAGTTACAAAGGTTTGATTGTACTTGGTTACACAATAGCTGCTCCCCATAAATGCCTTATTTTAACATGTTATGTAAGGATTTGTTTATTTACAATCTATATGCTAACTATATACAAACATGTGTATGCTCACCAACTTTTTAGTTGACCTTATTTTATTCATGTTTCAGGTGCTATCATATGAGTTTGATCAAGACATGCTACACATAGGCTTTGGACTTAGTTAATTTTAATTCAAAAACAATTTGTATTTCATTTATGTACTTTGGAAATGATTCATGTGTGTTTGAATGGAAATGGATTTAATATATTACGATTTAGTCAACCTTGAGCTCATGAACAGTCTACATGTCCCGCCCCGACGTTTCCGCCGTCGGTTGGGGTGTGACAGATTGGTATCAGAGACTTGGTTATAGGGAATTAGGTTATTAGACACTCTTGACCTAGACTATAAACTTAGGACACCCATACTATGCCATGCTACTACATGTTACAAGATTGTTTCTTATGTGAATATTTTTACATGTTATACTATATAATTACATCATATGATACAATACTTAATAGTCTATGTGTCACATTACCTGCCAACTTTTGTCTCCTATTCATTACTACCTATTTGATTTATTTAAAGTGCTATCCTAAGTTTCCACACACACTCATACACACTTAGTTCTTCATGCACCCTTAAACTCACATATATAATGTCACCACCTCTTGTGATCTAAATCTAAACAATTGGGCCTAAAGCCCATTAATAATAAACAAGAAGCTCACTCACCCTCCAAGAAGAAGAAGCCTACTACAATATACAAGCCTCACTTTCGGGCCTCAAAGCCCAGTCCACAACAATTCTCATCATAACCATGAGCCCAACAATAGTGTTATTAATACATGATGGCTGGAAGAGTGTGTAGGCCCATGAGGGATTCTGACTAAGGAAAGTGTAATATCCAGGATATCCCGACACAACTTTTTCCTAAATTCCTACACATGTTTTAAATGTGAATCCGTAGAAACTCGTATTAGCTACATCTTACGGGCAAGGAGTATTTAAAACTTATAAGTTTACGATTTCAAAAGACAAAATTTATAAACTTAATTGTAAAATATTTAAACTTATAAATAAATAAATCCTGTAAGTTATTTTATAAGGATAAAACTTATAAAATTTACTTAACTTTTATAAATCTAAAACATATTTATTTTATAAAAGTCAAGGGACAAAAACTGTCATTCCTTGAAACATACTTTAAACTCAAAACCAAGTTTTATACATAACACTTTGAAACCTCAGGGGCCCAATGAGTAATTAGGCCAAACTCTCGGATCTAAAAAGTGATCCCGAGTTCAAGTCCCGCAAACAACCAATCTTGAGCCACTTTATTTAAAAACGCGTTCCCGACCGAATTGATTCCTTCCCGAGCTTCCATACACGCGTGCGATCGAAACCCCATACGTATCAATACTCGATTACAGTTACAGTCACGCAGATTGTCGAATTAAAGTCCAACCGAAATCCTCCCAACCAACTCGGCATTAAAGATGAAATCAAGTATAAATAACGACTTAGGATCATTAGCGACATCACCCTTACACTCCTCATACCAACGTTTTCATCTTAACGCTCCTGCATTCCCGGATTCCACATCACGACAGCCGCACCTATCTCGAACCAGTTCTCCTTCGATTCGAAACCATTTAAGGTAATACTTGTATCCATGGTCGTCGTTTTCTTGTGAGAATCAAAAGCCCTCTGTTTAAATGCATAAACAGAGGGTGATTCGATCCGCATTTGGACGAATTCGATTCTAGGGTTCATATCAATTTGGGGCTGTTTGGGAGTGTTGTTTAAGTTTTTCTTTTCCGAGTATATACACCAGCGAACCCGTAGCCGGGATGGTTAAGTGTGTGTGTATACGGTGACCCGGGAACAGGCGCGGGTTCAACCCGGCCGACCCCCCATTTTTATGTAATTCATTTTTCATGCTTATTAAATCAGATTTAATTTTTCTAAAAATTGCTATAAAATCTGTTAAACTTTTATAAACTCAATTATGATTTTTAATCACACTTTTACATTCTGAAACTATTTTTAATTAATTAAACTTAGTTAAAGACTATAAAAAGATTTATCCTTATTAATAGTTTTAAATTCTTAAAAACTATAAAAATAATTCTAAACTTTATAAAACTTATACTTCCATCACAAATTACTTTACAAAAAATCAGAAACTTTAAATGATTAAATAATAAATTTATTATGTTTTAAAAACATTAATCTATTTATACATTTTTAATAAAACAGAAAACTTAAATAAACTTTTATAAAAAAATCAGAAAAGTTTATAAATTTATTTAATCAGGAACTTATAAATTTATAAATTTATACACTTTATAAAATTATATAAACATAAATCTATTTGTTTATATAAAAGGAGAGAAATAATTATTCTTTATTTATTTCCTAAATGAATATTAAAGTTATAAACTGTATAAAAACTAAATGAAAACTTTAAACATTTATGAACTTGTAAAACTTTATTTAAACACTTATAAATTAATAGAAACTCTATTTAAAACTTATTAAACTTATGGTTTTCTTTTAGACTTTAAATATATTTATAAACTTATAATTAAGACATAACCATATTCTATTTAATATCTTATAAACTTATGAGTGTTATTATTCATTTAAACGTATTTATATTACGAATTAATTTGTATTATAAATACTTAATACTTAGAAACTTAATCAAATCTCAAATGATTTATGTTGATTAAATAAGTAATTATTCTTGTAAATGATTTATTTCTAAATACTTAGAAAACTATTTCGATTATTTTTACCTAGCATGTAAAATTTATAATTGTGAAACTTTTAAATAATTATTTTAATTAATAATTATTCTAATCTATAAATCTATTAAACTTTGATATTCAAGTCTTGTATCATTCCTTCGAAACCTTTATTTTAAACTTAATTTAAAACTTTATAAACACAATCAATCCCACCTCCCACTTGGAACCCTAGTCGATCTTGAAATCATAGATCCTTACCATAGACTTATAGGATCATACTTAAAATCTTTAAACTTGCATACTTAGGCTTATCGTGAGGATATTCTCTCTCCAAGTCTTGCAAATACTTATCCGTGTCGGATACTATTCATCATCCAAGTGAGTATACTTAGCCCCTCTTTTTCCTTTTATGCTTTTGGGGTGAAACATGTTCACAATTCTTAAACTTATACAATTCTTGTACAACTATGACTACGTGTTTATTCTTATGTTAAACTTGAGACTTGTATGCTTAGATTAAACTTAAAACTAGCACATTCATTAGCTTTGATCAAGCCGATAGTAACAATGATAGATCTATTGCATTTGACCAATCCACCTTGATTGATTGACCCCTTCGGGGGGGAGCCCTTGGTGTTTGTTACTACAATAAACTTTAAACTTGAGACTTATAAGGGTAACCTGCGGGTTATGCCTAAACTTGGTTGGAGGGTTGAAGTGCACAATGTCTAACATGCTTGTTTTCTCATACTTACATTATAGAATGCACAAATCATAGTGAATTGTAAATTCTTCTCAAATACTTTTTTAAACTGTGTCAAAACCTTTGTATCTCACCAACTATTTTGTAGTTGACAGATTCTTTCACATGTTTCAGGTTTACATCATGAGACTTATTCGTGATCACATAGGATGCTTTGGACCTAGACTACTTAAATTAAATGTTGTATTCGTATTTTTCTTCCTTGTATTGAATCTTAAATTATTCATTAATAAAATATTGAAACTTTAATAGTCAACCTTGTGCTATTGAACAACCGCGTCCGCCCCGACGTATAATTCGTCGTCGGTTGGGGTGTGACAGATTGGTATCAGAGCCTTGGTTATAGGGAATTAGGTTATTAGACACATGACCTAGATTATAACTTAGGAGACCCAAACATGAGTTATCTCATGTCCTTTACTAGGAATTCTCTCATCATTCTATTATTAAATCTTATATGTGAACACTTGGAGATTCTACGTTTCTACTTACCTACGTACTACAAGAGGCTACTACATCGAGGACACGTTCTTAGGCTTTAAGTCTAAGCCACCACTAAAATCTCGTCAAGAATATTTAAGTTCTAGATAATGTGTGGGAACTTGTGCGGACCGGAAGGGTGGATACCTGTATTCTGGGAAATTCTGTCAAGGAAAGCATTTCGTATAAATCCAAATCAACCGTTGGACCCGTATGCTTTCCTGGGAATTCTTGGGATGAGTATCCACTTATAGGAATGTATGACTTCTCTAAACATTAGTGAGCTCAAATTTCTCTTGATATGTCAAAGTACTCGCTTAGTGATATGCCCTAAATGAGTACCATCTCAAATACTTTACGCTTCATAAATTCATGATTTAAAAAAACTTTCCTCTATAACCTTTATTCTATGATTCTTAAGTCCCGTTTTGTCACATAACAGCATGCTTACTCGTCATGACCTAAAGGAGTTACCTTCAAGACGAAATTCTTACGAGACTATACTTAAAGACTATATACATAAACTTATATTTATACGGATACTACCCAATAAGCTTCATGATCGTTGTAATACAACCCTTAAAACTATGTATTACTCTGCTATAAACTTCATTATTTTATGAACATAACACTTAAGGGGAAACCCTTGTGTTTTCATCTTATCTTCATCACTCAATCAAACTACTCTAAATAACTCACTCAAACTTTTGCTACACTTTTATACATCTCAAAGTGTTCATACATCTTTAGACTTCATGATCCTCGTAATACCAGCACATTTAAAACTATGTATTGACATACAAGTCCTTTTACAAACTTCATTATTTTATAAACTTGGCACATAAGGGGAAACCCTTGTGTTTTCATCTTATTTTCATCACTCAACCAAACTACTCTAGATAACTCACTCAAACTTTTGCTACATTTTTATACAATCTCAAAGTGTTCATACATCCTTAAACTTCATGATTCTTGTAACACCAACACATTTAAAACCATTATTATCCTACAAGTCCTTTTACAAACTTCATTATTTTATAAACTTGGCACATAAGGGGAAACCCTTGTGTCTCATTTCATTTTTCGTCACTCAAGCAAACCTCATTTTATGACTAACTCAAAAACTTTGTTACACTTTTAATCTCAAAACCTTCATACGTCCTTAAAACTTACACATCACCGTTTCTTGTAAACAAAACTTAACGTCTTTTAAACCTAAAGTACATTAACAAAGTGATTAGTAACCTGATCGCTTTCCCGCAAGGGAAGAAGCCTACTATAGGATAAACAAGCTCCACGTTTAAGACCCTAAGCCCACAATAAACCTCGACATAGTACCTTAAACCCGAATATCGGTGACAATAACTAAAAAGTTGTAGACTCACGAGGAAATTCTGGCTATGGAAATAGGGTACATAAGAGAGTCCTTGTGACCCACCCCTTCTTCCGGGAATTCTCTTCGTCAGCCCATCAACGTCAAGCCAAAAACCATTTTAATAGTACTGTGATGACTCAGTATTATGAATAAAAACCTTTTAAACATATTTAATCAACTTACTTACAGTTTAATTTTCCATTTAAATTGTATTATGTAAGGGCTAGAAGTCCCAATTTTGAAACATCTAAATGGAAACCATTTTGAAATTTCATCTTGTCATCATTTACTAGTTTAACTTTCCTTTCATCATTGTAAACTTAACCCAAACACTTTCGTCAAAAACAACTTACGTTAGTACTTGAAATAATTAACAACGTTGCATTAAACTATAAAAATCCTAAGTGACACGTGTACCCGAGGAATAAATCTTGAACAAATCTTCTAATTCGTAAGCACATTTTCAAAAACAACCCGACTTACGAATCATTACCCCAAACAACCATGACCCTTACTTCTTGTATAGACTTAACACTTGTAAACTTTTCCCGTCACCCTATGCTTGGAGACTTTCCTCATTCAACTCTTGTCACATAAAAGACTTACTAAGAATCACAACGGGGACTAAAAGCTTAAATACACGTTGCTAAAACATTAAACTTCGTATACGCAACTATGAGGTCAGAGACTTTTGAGTCATGTAAAACTTGTACAAATACTCAATCCCGTGTTCTTAAAACTAAACATGATCAATAAAGGATCATGTAAAGCTTAATACTGAAACTTGAAACTCAACTGACTTATCCTATTTTCAAACTTATACTTGGATTCTTAGTCTTGAAAACTTTGTGTGTCCATCTTAACCAAACCCTATAAGACTTGATAAACGTACATTCCATATATACGAGAAAACTTCACTCTTGATACTAGACACTAGTAGGAAGGATGACATTACTCTCTTTAGCAGAGTACATCCCCTGACTCCTATCTAAACCAAACATTGGGATCCACTAATCTTCTGGACAACTCGAATCTTCTGTGAGAAAGCGTATAACGGTTAATCCTGTTTCAAACGCTGTCCCACACCTCTCTTAAACACTAGAGTATTTAGATAACCACTTTATACTCAAAACGTAATCGTATACTTCTATACACTGAAGCTAAACTAAGAGACCTTAAGGCTATCCTATGTTTGACGTATTCTTGATCAAACACAATTTAAACTATTCTGTGTTTGACGTATTCTTGTTCAAACACAATTTAAACTACTCCATGTTTGACGTGTTCTTGTTCAAACATGATGAACGTATGAGACTTTAAACTACCCAATGTTTGACGTATTCTTGTTCAAACATGATGAACGTATGAGACTTTAAACTACTCCATGTTTGACGTATTCTTGTTCAAACATGATGAACGTATGAGACTTTAAACTACCCCATGTTTGATGTATTCTTGTTCAAACATGATGAACGTATGAGACTTTAAACTACTCCATGTTTGACGTATTCTTGTTCAATCATGATGAACGTATGAGACTTTAAACTACCCCATGTTTGACGTATGCTTGTTCAAACATGATGAACGTATGAGACTTTAAGCTACCCCATGTTTGACGTATGCTTGTTCAAACATGATGAACGTATGAGACTTTAAGCTACTCCCTGTTTGACGTATGCTTGTTCAAACACGATGGATGTATAAGACTTTAAACTATTCCATGTTTGACGTATGCTTATTCAAATATGATGAACGTATAAGACTTTTAAACTACTCAAGGTTTGATGTATTCTTGATCAAACCCGAGGAAAGTGTAAAGACTTTAAACTACTCAATGATTGAAGTATTCTTAATCAATCACGAGGAAACTTTGAAACTCTAAGTCTTGTCACATTCTTTTCTTTACTCATTGAATGACGCTTCTCTCTGAGGGACTCGTTAATCAATGATCACTCTTATGTGGAAACTCTAGTCGTGTGTTAAACAAATTCTTGTACTCTTTCTGGATCCACACACAAACGGAAGGACCTATGTGGACTATGCGACGATTTAAATGCTTGCGGGTGCACACGTAAGTATGAAGATCGACGTATGGGAAGGCATAGTAAACTCTGTCGTGTGCTATGATCTAAGGCTTATCGTAAAAGGTAGCCACGGAACTCAGGTACCGTAGCAATCCCTAGACGTATTAGTCTACAAACTCAAATCAATACACTATCATCAAACCCATCCTGAGTGATGCATCTCACTTTAAAATCTTGGATGGAAGTTCATCAGTTATCCTCTCAAATTCATTTCTGAAAACAAATCTTCATGTATTTCAATGAAACTATATGCCTCTTAGGGAAACTCTTGGCAATCATATGTTTTGAAAACTTAGAAACTCAAGCAAAATCTTATTCCTATAGATACTTCTCCTTTTAGAAAATCTAAACGTAACACATGGTTTGCTTGGGAACGTAAAGTAGCTTCCTCATTATCCTTGTGCGTATCATAGACTTAAATCCTGAACTAAACCCTTCTACTCTAATTTCGGGACGAAATTTCCTAAAGTAGGGGAGACTGTAATATCCAGGATATCCCGACACAACTTTTTCCTAAATTCCTACACATGTTTTAAATGTGAATCCGTAGAAACTCGTAGTAGCTACATCTTACGGGCAAGGAGTATTTAAAACTTATAAGTTTACGATTTCAAAAGACAAAATTTATAAACTTAATTGTAAAATATTTAAACTTATAAATAAATAAATCCTGTAAGTTATTTTATAAGGATAAAACTTATAAAATTTACTTAACTTTTATAAATCTAAAACATATTTATTTTATAAAAGTCAAGGGACAAAAACTGTCATTCCTTGAAACATACTTTAAACTCAAAACCAAGTTTTATACATAACACTTTGAAACCTCAGGGGCCCAATGAGTAATTAGGCCAAACTCTCGGATCTGAAAAGTGATCCCGAGTTCGAGTCACGCAAACAACCAATCTTGAGCCACTTTATTTAAAAACGCGTTCCCGACCGAATTGATTCCTTCCCGAGCTTCCATACACGCGTGCGATCGAAACCCCATACGTATCAATACTCGATTACAGTTACAGTCACGCAGATTGTCGAATTAAAGTCCAACCGAAATCCTCCCAACCAACTCGGCATTAAAGATGAAATCAAGTATAAATAACGACTTAGGATCATTAGCGACATCACCCTTACACTCCTCATACCAACGTTTTCATCTTAACGCTCCTGCATTCCCGGATTCCACATCACGACAGCCGCACCTATCTCGAACCAGTTCTCCTTCGATTCGAAACCATTTAAGGTAATACTTGTATCCATGGTCGTCGTTTTCTTGTGAGAATCAAAAGCCCTCTGTTTAAATGCATAAACAGAGGGTGATTCGATCCGCATTTGGACGAATTCGATTCTAGGGTTCATATCAATTTGGGGCTGTTTGGGAGTGTTGTTTAAGTTTTTCTTTTCCGAGTATATACACCAGCGAACCCGTAGCCGGGATGGTTAAGTGTGTGTGTATACGGTGACCCGGGAACAGGCGCGGGTTCGACCCGGCCGACCCCCCATTTTTATGTAATTCATTTTTCATGCTTATTAAATCAGATTTAATTTTTCTAAAAATTGCTATAAAATCTGTTAAACTTTTATAAACTCAATTATGATTTTTAATCACACTTTTACATTCTGAAACTATTTTTAATTAATTAAACTTAGTTAAAGACTATAAAAAGATTTATCCTTATTAATAGTTTTAAATTCTTAAAAACTATAAAAATAATTCTAAACTTTATAAAACTTATACTTCCATCACAAATTACTTTACAAAAAATCAGAAACTTTAAATGATTAAATAATAAATTTATTATGTTTTAAAAACATTAATCTATTTATACATTTTTAATAAAACAGAAAACTTAAATAAACTTTTATAAAAAAATCAGAAAAGTTTATAAATTTATTTAATCAGGAACTTATAAATTTATAAATTTATACACTTTATAAAATTATATAAACATAAATCTATTTGTTTATATAAAAGGAGAGAAATAATTATTCTTTATTTATTTCCTAAATGAATATTAAAGTTATAAACTGTATAAAAACTAAATGAAAACTTTAAACATTTATGAACTTGTAAAACTTTATTTAAACATTTATAAATTAATAGAAACTCTATTTAAAACTTATTAAACTTATGGTTTTCTTTTAGACTTTAAATATATTTATAAACTTATAATTAAGACATAACCATATTCTATTTAATATCTTATAAACTTATGAGTGTTATTATTCATTTAAACGTATTTATATTACGAATTAATTTGTATTATAAATACTTAATACTTAGAAACTTAATCAAATCTCAAATGATTTATGTTGATTAAATAAGTAATTATTCTTGTAAATGATTTATTTCTAAATACTTAGAAAACTATTTCGATTATTTTTACCTAGCGTGTAAAATTTATAATTGTGAAACTTTTAAATAATTATTTTAATTAATAATTATTCTAATCTATAAATCTATTAAACTTTGATATTCAAGTCTTGTATCATTCATTCGAAACCTTTATTTTAAACTTAATTTAAAACTTTATAAACACAATCAATCCCACCTCCCACTTGGAACCCTAGTCGATCTTGAAATCATAGATCCTTACCATAGACTTATAGGATCATACTTAAAATCTTTAAACTTGCATACTTAGGCTTATCGTGAGGATATTCTCTCTCCAAGTCTTGCAAATACTTATCCGTGTCGGATACTATTCATCATCCAAGTGAGTATACTTAGCCCCTCTTTTTCCTTTTATGCTTTTGGGGTGAAACATGTTCACAATTCTTAAACTTATACAATTCTTGTACAACTATGACTACGTGTTTATTCTTATGTTAAACTTGAGACTTGTATGCTTAGATTAAACTTAAAACTAGTACATTCGTTAGCTTTGATCAAGCCGATAGTAACAATGATAGATCTATTGCATTTGACCAATCCACCTTGATTGATTGACCCCTTCGGGGGGGAGCCCTTGGTGTTTGTTACTACAATAAACTTTAAACTTGAGACTTATAAGGGTAACCTGCGGGTTATGCCTAAACTTGGTTGGAGGGTTGAAGTGCACAATGTCTAACATGCTTGTTTTCTCATACTTACATTATAGAATGCACAAATCATAGTGAATTGTAAATTCTTCTCAAATACTTTTTTAAACTGTGTCAAAACCTTTATATCTCACCAACTATTTTGTAGTTGACAGATTCTTTCACATGTTTCAGGTTTACATCATGAGACTTATTCGTGATCACATAGGATGCTTTGGACCTAGACTACTTAAATTAAATGTTGTATTCGTATTTTTCTTCGTTGTATTGAATCTTAAATTATTTATTAATAAAATATTGAAACTTTAATAGTCAACCTTGTGCTATTGAACAACCGCGTCCGCCCCGACGTATAATTCGTCGTCGGTTGGGGTGTGACAGAAAGACAAGGTACTTAAGTGTGTTTTAGTGGCCCACACCTCTTTCCTGGAAATTCCCCTCAGGGATGCATCGCTTATATGTCAAGTGTATTTCTAAAATACTATTGTGAAGACTCGGTGTTATGACTAGTCAAACTCTAAACCTATGAGAACTCCTATATTTAACACTCAGTATTTTATTATCACTTACAACCTTTTCTTTATTTCTCTGCTAGACATGGACTCCTACTATCATTCCTCCCCGGTATACCGTCCCGGAGCAGAGTCCGATTGGGAAGAAGACATCAGGTCACCCGTGTATCGGTCACCAACACCCCCAGCTGCTAGACCAATGTTTGATGTAAGGGCAGATTGGATTAGGAACACCGGCCCAAGACTTCGAACATCTGGATCACCCGCACCCAGGAACTCGTATCAGACACCCCATCTCCACAATCAGTTACCACCCCCACTAAGAGACCCATATCTAATGCCCGACCCGTACCATCCTAACCCTTGGGTAAGGCATACCACGACACCCACTAGTGTTATGAGAATTCCAACCAATGACATTCACCAATATGTAAGGACCTCAGAATTTGATAGGCAAAGGATAGAGCAGGGGTAATGCACGACTTGCAAGGACAAAGAATGGATAGCCTAGCAAACCAATTAGGGTACCAAAAGGAGTTAATCTCCATCCTTGAAAAAGAAATACTGGAGCATCGCACGGAGACAGCTAAAGCTGAAGCCAGATCGGCTACCCGAGTGACCATAGCGGTACTCGTCTTGGGAATTATTCTCCTTCTAGTGGAAAGCTACAAGAGACGTTAACAAAAATTATTTTTCCATTATTTATTGTCTCTAAATTTTCAGTTTGAGAACCATTTCCCTATGTGTTGAGTAATGTTTAACATTTCAGCATTTAATCAATTTTATATATTCCAACTCTAAAATTACTATTTATTGATTTGACCCGTTGAGTGTGAATTACACCCATCATATTTTCATCAAAATTTCTCAAGTATCACCTTCTTCATTCAATACGATTTAGTACACTACCGACAATCTTCATCATAAACAAATCATCCTATTATTTGATTTAAACAACCTCGTTATTTTGTTCAAACAAAACGTTTATCAGACTTTCAGATAGTATCAGAAATATGAATTTTCTATAAATATTTTCATCTTGTGAGAAAACTCAATACAACCTATTTTATAAAAGCATCATTTCAAATTGATAAATAAGTATGATTTTCCTCATTAAAGTAATTATTTCTAAAACCAGGCTAAATTGATGTACAACTACTTGATTAGCCAATCATTTCTCTTAAAAATATTCTCCTTATAATAATTGAAAATTTAAAAAGTTTTTCCTATAAACTGTCTATTTATTTAAATTATGTAACTCAATGGTTTCACTACTTTATATATCTACAACCAAGAACAATTTACCACTTTCTATTTTCAAACAAAGATCAATATTTGTAAACACATTTCCCTGAATGTTTTCAGAACCCCCTCGTTACCTTTCACTTGCCGCTTCAAGAGACGATCTGTACCGCGTAGACGCTAACCACCCCCATCAACCTCAATGAGATTTAAAAAGCTAGAACCTAACTACCACATTATACATGAACGCCAAACAACACGCTTCTCCGTAACACTCAATCACCTACGAAGCTCGTTAGTATACGTCACACACGATATTCAATAACTTACGTATGCATGTCCACAAGATACACAACATGATCACATAATACATGAAACTAGTTTATGTGCAAAATCACAATTTACTGGATTGATCACATAACCCATGAAACCTGTTTATTTGCAATACACATACTACTTGCTTGAACACATAATACATGAAACTTAGTTGTTTACAATATACATGGTACATGACAATTGATTGTTTTATATACAATACCTGATTGATCATATTGAACACGAAACTTATTTGGTTACAAAGTACATGATACTACATTACTTACATTACACATGAAAGATTATTGGTTTACAAAAGACATGATACTAGGTTTAACACCATACATGAGATTCATTTCTTGCAATGCACATGATACTACATTGTTTACCTTACACGTGAAAACTTGTTGCTTTACAAAGTACATGATGTTAAGTTGCTCACATCGCACAAGAAACCTATTCGATTACAAGCTACATAATACTAGATCATACATGAGACTTGTGTGTTTACATTATACATGAAACTAAACTGCTTACAATTGATGCAATTTGATTTATTACACACAAGGCATGGTCATACACTTTGTTCACCAAAGTTGAAAACCATAACACATTGAAACAACTCGGTGATTGACGTATTCATGTTCAAACATGAGTAAACTATAGAACTTTAAGTTTTACTATCATATTCTCTTTAGTTGCTAACTGAACTACCTATTAGGGACATAGTTACTTATTAGCAACTAATATGTGAAAACAATAGACATGAACTAAGTGAATTTGTGCCCTCCTGCCCCGCACACGACGGAAGGACCTATACGGACCATGCGATGATTCAAGTAATTACGGGTGCACACGTAATTATAAAAATCAGCGCATGGAAAAACATAGTAAATTCTATCGTGTGTTATGATCTAAAACCTATCATGATACATAACAACGAAACTAAGGTGATATGACAAGGGCATGGTGGATACGCCGATGGTACTTCCTATATATAAGTGATCTGTCATATTATCAAGAGTAGCGTTGTTCGTGTCCTGTGAAGTTTTGACCTAGACCAATGTTTGTGTAATCTCTTGTCCATTAAACAGCTTTGTGCCTATTAGACTACAACCTAACCAAACTCTGGTCATCAAGTCCCCATCATATCCACCCTAAGGAATGCATTTCACCTATAGAACCCAAATTATTATTTGACTGCTTTGCTCCTTAAATTCATTTAAAAAAAATCTATATAATAAATAAATAAACAAATAAATTCATTATTATCATTCACACCCGACCTTGAATATAACGATCGGTACCTTGTCTCCAGTTATACTCCTTGGACCAGCCGTTGTAACACATTAAGAGATTAAAACTCTCACTTCCTTCCTGAATCAGTAGTCTCCACTATTTAAATTTCGGGACGAAATTCCCTTAACAGGAGGAGACTGTAACATCCAAGGTTTTCTAGCATTATTTCATTTTAAAATTTCACTAATGATACCTCATTTCTATCCGAGTTTGCTCATCTTAGAATGACACCTTAAATTCTTTTATTTTAATTTAAACAAGTATCAAATCAAAGTTCTAATATTTCAACTCCATAGTATATATAACATATTATATTCATATTTATATAACTAGTCATTGATAAATTGAATCGAAAATAAAATGTTATGAACTTAATAATGTTTTGCATCCTTTGTATATATATATATTTAGTTATAAAATTATAAACATATATGCAGTTTCCTTTATCATATTAAACGAACCATTTATACAAATGGTAATAAAAAAAATAAAAATAAATAAATAAAACTATTTTATAACAAATTCATAATTTAACTAGTTTGAACCCCACATGCTACATTTGAAACCTCCAAATTCGTTTGAACCTTTAACGTTTCAACTCTCTTGAAATTGAACCCTTTTTCATTCTAATTTTTATCTCATTTAAACAATTTTGATCAATCTTGACTCTTAAAAAGTCAACAGATCCAAACCTCTGCGATTCACCACTTAAACCGGTCAAACCCGAGTACAATGGACTTGCTTAGAAAATCTCGATCAATTTCCCAACCTAATTAACGTATCAATTCGACGGATCCAGCAGTCAAATACAAATTTCAACCATGTTTGACTTCTAGAGTCAAACTAAACCCATCCAATTCAAATTCAAGGAATTAAACAAGAATTAAGATCCGTAAATCATGCCTTAATTAACCTCGCATGTATACAGACCTGGATCAAGACCCAATTCATCGACACTCGGTTTAATTCACGCGTAATTCATGATTGACAACCGTTTCATATCAACCCGGATCGAATCGAGCAATTTAGTCGAAATTGAAGCATACCATACACACACACACACACTCTGGCGACACCCGTTTCAAACATTTGAAACCCTCATACTCGAGCAATTCCGACTCTGGTGAGCGATCAAACTCCGGCGAACCGAACCTGTACGTCCTAGCCGAGCACCACCATCCCTCAACCATTTCAGGTAAGCTTTGTATCCATAGATTCGTTTCTGTTGGTAGAATAAAAGCCCCATAAATCCGGGAACAATCGTGGTCATGATCGGGTTTGATTGGGAAGCTAGGGTTTGGGTCGGCGGTTGGGGAAGACGATAGGGACGGGAGGGTGATGGTCTTAAGTTTAAACATTCTCATTGTTGTCAAGGCATCTGCCCAGATCCCTTGGTTAATCCGTTTCACTCAGTCACGGTTGGTCACGGGTTCGAAACCCATAACCCGGCACCTTTTTAAATCCATTTCAAATAATGAATCCGGTCTCCTTGCAAACACACGTTAATACGAGTTCGGACCGACTCTGTGACAGGGATGCTTCCCTGGTCCAGTGGTTGGTGCTTGATCCTTTCTCCGGACAGACCCGGGTTCGACCCGGGCACTGCCCATCCTTTTTAAAAATCGATTTTTAAGCTTAAGAATGTTACAAAAAAATTATTTTTATAAACCCAACACTGTTTCTCACAGAATAAAATCAGATCTATAAATTTTCAATATAAATTCATTTTATTATGAATTTATGGCTAAAACAAAATGGTATATTAAGTAATTTAAACAAAAAATTTAGATATGTAAATTAATTTTCAAATAAAAACAATTGATTTTATAAAGTTTATAAAATGTTAACTTTATTTAAAGCAAACAAGTAATTATTTTAAAGATAATAAATAAATAACATTTATTTATTATAATCCATAATAAAAAGTTAATTGTTAGATTTTATACATACATATTATTTACACAACTTTATATTTACAAATCTTTAAACATAAATAAATAAAGTAAAAATTATTAATTTAAATTATACATCAATATTTTTACACAACTTTATAAATGAATAAATAAAGAAAAATTATTTATTTAACTTATACCTTAAACATAATTTTCACACTATTCCTCGTACTAAATAAATAAATAAATATTGTTTAAATTATTTAGTTATTTAAACCCAAATTCAATTATTCTAAAAACTGTTTAGTTCAATATTTCGTTCTATACAACCCCCGTTTTAAGTACAAACCACAAACACAACTCTTCGTACACACGTCCAATTCAACCCTAGACTTAGACATAAACTATTGTGCACACTATTGATTCAATATACATTCCAGTCTAGGTTAACGTTGTGCATTACAAGGATCATATTACTATCTAGTCTCTCGCGTTAGCTACGCCTTTTGAATCAAGTGAGTATTACATAGCCCCTTTTACTCTTTTACACTTTTTGGGGTGGAACATGAACACTATACAACACTATTACTTACACTTACACAAACTACACAAGTACAAATCCTCTTTACATTCATGTGTGCAATTTGAGCTTTATGCCCGAGTGCTAGTTGTGCTAACTTTTGTATGCGATTATGTGCAATCATTAACTATTCAAGCCGACGGTAAACAATGATAGATCTATTGAGTCTGACAAACCCACCCAGGTAGGGTGATTATTACCGACAACACAATTTTTGCATGCTAGTTACAAAGGTTTGATTGTACTTGGTTACACAATAGCTGCTCCCCATAAATGCCTTATTTTAACATGTTATGTAAGGATTTGTTTATTTACAATCTATATGCTAACTATATACAAACCAGTGTATGCTCACCAACTTTTTAGTTGACCTTATTTTATTCATGTTTCAGGTGCTATCATATGAGTTTGATCAAGACATGCTACACATAGGCTTTGAACTTAGTTAATTTTAATTCAAAAACAATTTGTATTTCATTTATGTACTTTGGAAATGATTCATGTTTGTTTGAATGGAAATGGATTTAATATATTACGATTTAGTCAACCTTGAGCTCATGAACAGTCTACATGTCCCGCCCCGACGTTTCCGCCGTCGGTTGGGGTGTGACAATTATATTTGATCATTTAATAATTTGATAAATGATTATAAGAGCCACACAATAAATCGCGTCTTACATTCTCCCACTTGGTTGAGTAATCATTTATTACGAGCATTAGTAAGTCTGCAGAGATTTAATACTCATTTTAGTTTCTAAACTGTAACTATAGCAGAGAAATACAGTCATTGAATCAGTATTCAACTCAACACCCCCATTAATCATACTATAGCACAAATTTAAAACTTAAGTAAACTTTAGGATCAAATTGATAAGTAAGCTCTTTAACATTGATTTGTATAGTTAGTGTCTATATGTCATTAGGCATGGATGAACATATTTAGAGACAAACAAATTCAAATGAGAAAATTTTAATAATTAGTCATTCATAGCGATATGCAATTATGTATGGTCATTAGTAAAACCCGTCTTTATTATAAGCGCTTACAAAAGACTTAGGGGTGGTAGACCTTTAGTTATTTGGATCCATTAGCATATCATGAATGTATTCGATACAAAGATTTAGTTTCCTCAACTTGTTCATAATTCATAAGTGAACAATAATTTCGTATCGAAATTTAATGCAGCTCCGCTCGAACTGTTACTGTTCGAGAAGTAAGGCTAGCTGACTTATCACAATAAGTCTTCAATATGATATTTATGTGGAGTATTAAATTATGAGTCTACTAATAAGTTTTTCCAACAACATTTAGTGATAATTATGTTGTGATCAGCAACATATTATGTCATTGAAACTTAGGTTGTTGTTAACAGTTCCTTATGACTCCTCCATGAGATAGGTATGTCTGCGGACATAAGGATATACCCAGAAATTGACATTTTGATACCTTTGAATACAACAAAGTTAGAATAAGAGTAGTCAATTGTTTTAAGTTCTCACTTCTTCTTTAATATATAGTCTCTCGTTTCTTAAAGATATTGTAATATTCCATTAGATGCTTCACAATAATCTAGACTAGTCTAGTGTTTAGCAAAGTGAGCAATATCTAAATGAGTAATATCTAAATGAGTATAGACTTTAACCTTCATAAGGCTTCTAATTAATGAAGCATAAGGAAATAAATTATTTCATTTATCCTATTAGCCTATAAAGGAGAACAATATTGTATGTTACACGTGTAAGGACCCATTTAGTCTAAAGCTTATGGGACGAAACTAATGTCCCATTATCTCGGTGTATTTTGATACTTATCACATAAGAAGTATCTCCGAGCTCCATCATGTCAAAATATGAGTAATCAATGCTTTGACTCATGTAACATATACTTTTCAAAAGAATGTCATCCATATAAGAACAAGTTTGCATTAGTTGCTCCCACTCATCTTGAGGTAGGTGTACAAATTCACTTAGTTGTTGATGAAGAGAGTTGCACTATGATTTCAATCAACCCATACATGGATTTCATTGACTTACAAAATAAGTGTTCTTAACCTTTAGTTTAGAACTTTTAGGTTATTTTATGAACAAGTAGGTCAATGTTAGGGAAAGTTGTTTTAATGTCCATTTAATGTAGCTTTAAATTATTGTAAGCTACTAGAACTGTAACACCTTAGGAAAATCCCGAGAGGCCGGATGTTACAAGAACATTAATTTTCCTCAAAGAAATATTTGTAAAACATGTAAGATTATTTGATAATTGATTTATTCTTGAGTATAACCTTTAGCAATCAATCGTTCGTTTCCATTTGAATTTTATTTAGTTATGAACACCCTTTAGGTAATTCATCCAAATCCCAAATGTTATTCTAATTCATGGAGTCAGGCTTGCTAATAATAGCTTTATTCCATTTAGAAGATTGATTGATGCTAATAATGACTTAATTAGAAGAAGTAGGATATGTAAACTTTCCAGCATCCATTTCAAATTCAGTCAGGTAGGATACATAATCATCAAAGTTAGTAGGCCTTTTGGACCTAGATGACCTCCTGAGTTGATTATTGGGTTTATTAGAAGTTTCAAGTTTATATATTAGCTCTTGGTTAGGTGCTTTCATTTTCAGGTATATTAGGAGCAACATTAGTTTCTAAGTGTGTAGGAGTTGATGCATTATGGTGTACAAGAGGTGTAATCGAAGTTAAATTCGGAGTTAAATTTGAAAATGTAGCTTAGATTTCTAACTTTTGTAATTATCATGATTAAGAAGAAATTTTACCCATCCGAGTTTGGAAATGATGCGGATCGTGCAAACGCCGTGGAACCTAGCAAGATCGCTTTCACAACCAAGGCTCAGGTTCGCCGAGCCATTGAGGCTGAAAACATCCCTTATACATATATAACTTCCAACTGTTTTGCTGGTTATTTCCTTCCAACATTTGCTCAGCCAGGGGTGACTGCTCCCCCAAGGGACAAAGTGGTTAGCTTAGGTGATGGAAACGCAAAAGGTAATTAAACACAATTTCATTTTTTTTAATTAGTTATAAAATATTCGAGCATTATGAATTTATTTTGGGAAATTTTCAAATAATCTATGTATTTATTGTAGTTGTTTTCAATGATGAACATGACATTGCAACCTACACTATTAAAACCGTGGATGACCCGAGAACCATCAACAAAAGTGTCTACATAAAGCCTCCGGGTAACATATACTCGTTTAACGAACTCGTGTCGTTGTGGGAGAAAAAGATTGGAAAAACTTTGGAGAAGATCTATCTATCTGAAGACCAAGTATTGAAGAACATAGAAGGTAAGTTGGATCAATACAACAAGAAAAGCTCTAGTTTTTTTTAATATATATGAACTATTTGTTTGTTATCATGCAGAATCTCCATTTCCGGTCAACTTGATCGTGTCACTCTCTCACGCAATCTTTGTGAAGGGAGATCAAACAAACTTTGAGATCGAGCCATCATTCGGGGTGGAGGCGTTAGAGCTTTATCCTGATGTTAAATATACTACAGTTGATGAGTATCTGAGCCGTTTTGTTTGAAAGGTTTTCTCCTTCGAGCGTGTTGCAGAGTGACCATGGTGGACATGATCACGGTGGAGCTATAATAACAATAATAATAATAATTTCGATTTCTCTTTTATGTTTGTGTGTGTTTTTCGAGTTTTTAGACCTTTTGGTTTGCTAACCATATTGGTCAAAATTTATAAGAATGAGAAGACAATGTTTAATGTTATGAAATTTTATCTGAATTATCCTGAGAATGGTCATACATATATTCAATATCTCAAAGACACGTATAATTAAACCTATTGAACAGGGGTGTGGGTTGTGTAATGTAAATTTGATGTTTTCCATTCTCAAATACAATTACATAAGTTTATATAGAATCAAATAAAGACTATTGAGCTATCTATTATTAAATACCGTCTAATACTAATTATATGACTTTTAAATTGCAAGCTTACTAAACGGTACTAAATATACTTTAACATTCCCCACTATCTCTTCTCCATTTACCAATTCGACTGGTGTGAAGATGAGCGGTGATGCAGCTGATTTGGGAAACCCGTTGTTTCTTGGTGGGTTTCGTGATGGAGAGGGAGAGACCGAGGCCAAAGAGAGTAGAGATATCGATGGATGTTTTTGTGAGCAATCAATAGATAGTTGAAATCCCCCTCTATTGGCTCAATTGTTGTCTGGCCCAAGAGACGGGCCCAACCCATGTGTTAAGGGGTTTTATTGGGTTGCTTAATGACGAAGCTAGGGTTATTAGGTTTCTTATACATCAAGTTTGGGTGAGTTTATAAATAGATGTTACCCGGTTAGTGTTTCATTATGAGAGTTAGAGAGTTATTATAATCGGTTTTTTGAGTTATATTTTTCAGTTATAATAAAGAGTTGTTTGGGAGTTAGCCAGATTAACGTGTTTTTATTTTTGATATCGAATTCATCACTTGACCCTACTAGAAGCTTCTCATCTGGGTTTTCATGACCTTTTAGGGACTCCTATTCCATGGAGGTTTTTGTGACCAATCAAAGTTCGCAAAATTCATTTGGGAATGAGCCAGATAAATAATTGCCATAAAGAACCAAACTTTAAAGCTTTGCGAAATTGATTTGAGGATTAAACCAAGAGGCTAGTGTTCAATGAAGAAGATGAATCGGGGGGATATAGTGGGGGTGGGGTAATTTCTATTTCTATTTCTTATTTTATTTTTAAATAAAGGCCTAATGTTTATTTTCTTAATTTCAATTGTAAGGGTAAAATAGTCATTAAACGTCCCGCTTAACAAAAAATTGACATCAATTAGTGTAAATGATGTAAAGTGTTACAAACCTCTTATTTTAACAGAAAGTTAACTTCAATTAGTGAAAATGATAAAAAGTGATACAAACCTGTTATGAAAAATGTAATTTACTCTTATTTAGTTATTTAAATGATGCCTTTTGGTTTTAAATTCAAGTCAATTATATGTTCCAACTTGTAGTTCAAGCTACACAAATTAAGATTTCAATGTGGAAATCAATTTATATGTGTGAATAGTAAACTAGGATTGACATGTAAAAACGAAAACGAATAATTAGAATCTTTTATCTTTTATCACATTAGTATATTATCTTCTTTAAACCAAATTTCTAAATTAATTCTGGCTTCACATTATATTAATTTTGTTTTAGTCGCATCACATTAGCATATGAACACCTTGCCATGTCACTATTGTTGTTGCTCCATGTTGTTCCTTCACTCACATCATCGGTAGGCACCACCCCACCGTCCTTGCTGCTCTCTTTGCCAATGTGGCACCGCTCACCGCGCGGAACCACAATCACACCCACCCCTAACAAAACATGACAAAGTTAGACTGTTTACCGGGTCCATGTGTGCGGGTGAATTGGGTCAAGCACTACACAATTTGTCTACCTCGTTTTCCTTGTTTTCCCTTTTTAAGTGCTCATTTAATTTATTTTTTTTGGAGTAAACTGTCATTTTTATCCCTGTGATTTGGTCACTTTTGTCAATTTCATCCAAAAGGTTTATTTTTCTCATACGTATCCTCGTGCTTTCCAAAATTTGCTATCTTCATCCAACTGGTTAACACCATCCATTTTTTAACGTTAAATAAGGAGTATTTTTGTCTTTTTATATATTTGTTTATTTTATTCATTTTTATACCCTTAATTATTCCCCACATTTAACGTTATAAAAAGACAAAAATTCCTCCCATTTAACGTTAAAAATTGGACGGGGTTAACCAATTGATGAAAATGACAAGTTTTGGAAAGCACGGAGATACGTAGTAGAAAAATAAACCTTTTGGATGAAAGTGACAAAAGTAACCAAACCATAGGGACGAAAATGACAGTTTACTCTTTCTTTTATTAAATTCTTTTGTTTTGTTTATTTATATTTATTTTATTACTTTTATATTTCTTCTTTTACATTTGACTGAATTTTCGAGATATTATAGTTATTCATCAACATAGTCGTTTCTACAATAGTTGAAATCATAGGCAACGATACCGAAAGCTCATACTCAAGGATGACAACAAGAAGAGCTGTTTTAAATAGAGATCGTGAAGTTGCCCACGTTCGTTTGGTTCATGACTACTTTGACGAGGACTCCCTATATGACGAAGATTCAGACAATGGTTCGAAAAGAGCAAACTGTTATTCCTAGGATTGCTAATGATTTGGAACACAAGATGCGTTATTTCACTTTAACGTGGGATGCTAGAGGTGGACGAAGTTTTAGTCCTTCATAAAAGTGCATCTTCACACTTCGTCAAATAACATACAGAAATGTCTCGGACTGATTGGATGAATATTTGAAGATATCCGAGAAAATGGCATCGGTACGTATGTATAAATTCTGTAAAGGTGTCATCAATATTAACAAGAAGTTTTTTTACACAAACCGACCTCGAGCAACATTCAACATTTATACAATTAGCATGCATCGATACATGGCTTTCCCGACATGCTCGATAGCCTAGATTGTATGCATTGGGAGTGGAGTAATTGCTTGAATGCATGGCGAGTTCAGTACATGCAAGGTGATCATCAATGTCCAACAGTAATGCTCAAAGAGATGGCATCACAAGATCTATAGATTTCGCATGCGTTTATTGGAGTTACCGGTTAAAATAATGACATCAACGTACTTGACTAGTCGTCGATATTCAATGACATCATAAACAGAGTAGCACTCAACTCTTCATTTCAAGTTAGAGGAACACAATACAGTTATGGGTACTATCTCAGCGGTGGTATATATCCTGAGTATTCTGCTTTTTGTCAAACCATTTAGGTGCCCAGAAGGTGAAAAAAGGATAACGTTTAAAGCAACTCAAGAACCTACAAAGAAAAGTATGTAGAACGAGCTTTCAATGTCCTCAAACAAGCTTTCAATGTCTTCAAACGAGCTTTCAATGTCCTCAACTAACGTTGGCATATAGTGAAATATTCGGCATGGGATGAACGCTCAAAAGAATAAGAACTGTCATGTACACGTGCATCATCTTACATAACATAATCTTAGAATACAAAGGTCGCGCGATTTGTGAGTACAATGGAAACGATCTTCAATCGTCCACCGACTTGGAAGAAATTGGCGAGTCACAAAAGGAAACTAATAATAGGCAAATATGTAACCGCAGAATGCACAACAATCTTCGCACGAATTTGATGGAACATGTTGCCACATTTAGACCGAACAATCATCACTAGTTTTTTTTGTTTTGTTTATTATTGTACTTTTAAATAGTATGAATTTATTTTAATTATTATTATGTGTTTTTTTAATGTATTAATGGAAACCGTTTCCATGGTTGTATTTTTTTTACGTATTTAGTATTGGCTTTCTATTTAAGTTATAATTATTTTTTGTTTCTTTACATAATTGTTTAAAGATAATAATATTATCTTTATTCAAATAAATAAAAATGGAGACCATTTCCATTGTTTAGTGATAGGGAGTGAAGCATCATATGATCCTGATATGGCAGTGAGTGAGGAGTGAGCAAAGATGAGTACGCCTTATAGTCTTAGTAGACGTGATACCTCATGTTTGCTTCTTACACTTCTTAGGGCGAAGGGTGTAGTACAGGAATGGCACGAGAAAAGTGCCACCTCACGTTTTTGTCGCCTTGAACACAGCCCAAACCCATTCGGTTTTGGTGTGGGGTGGTTTTCACAGTAAAACCTTGCCGAATCTACCACCCTCTCCAACGCATTGAAATGCTTGATGTACAACATATTCAGCTCAATGTACAACCAAAAAAGCGAGAGATATGAAATATGAACATTTCAATGGTTTAGGGATAGAATGAGAAATCTATTGTGACGCTATATGGAAGGGGTATAGTGTTAGGGATGTGAGGGACGTTAGGAGCGTTAAGCATGCTAGGGGCGACACCCTCCCCTAAGGGTGTAAACGAGCCAAGCCGGCTAACGTATTACTTGAGATTGGCTCACTAAAAACTCAAATTGAGCTGAGCTTAAACAAGCTCAAGTCCGAGTTCGAGCCTAAAAATAAGCTTGTTTAATAAATGAGCCCAAGCTTCACTTCTCGAGCTCAAGCTGGCCCGTGAGCCTAAACGAGCCTATTATTTATCTAATATTTTTAATATATTAATATATATATATATATATATTTATATAAAAATAGTTAATATATATATAGGGAATGTATATGATGAATACCCCTCTAAGTTGTGAAAACATAGAAAACTATCAAAAAAATGGATTTTTACAAGTTTTTTTTTTGAAAAGCTTTTATATGTAATTTCAAAACTTTTTATAAAAAAAATCAAAAAAGCGCCGACCAGATGTTTTTATAAAAAAAAATTTTAAAAATTCTGCCCAGTTGTTTTACATATGTAACATGTTGTTTTTACATATGTAACACGTTATTTTTACATATGTAACATGTTGTGTTACTTAAGTAACACGATTTTTTTACACAAAAAAGAGGATTTTTGTTCATTTAAAAAAAAAAAACCGCTTGGCGTTTTTTGTATTTTTTTTTTTTAAGAAAATCTTATAAAAGTTGCTTAGAATGATTTCCAATTAAAAAAAACATGTAAAAACATGTTTTTTTTTAAGTTTTCAATGTTTTTATAACTCATGTGTGTTTTCAAAATATCTCTTTCATATATATATAATTATGATAGAAATAACTAAATAATATATATATATATTATGTTAAAAATAAAAATTATAATAAAAAATATATAAAAATAATTATAAATAAATCTGGAGAGGTTTATAACCACTTGTTTTTAACTTAATTAAAAGAAATTATCCAAAAGCAAACTGTCAATTCACACGTATGGCTATGAATCTTTCCATTCTCTTAAGGCACTTTGAGTTAGCTACTTAGCAGCTCTGTTTTATACAATCTCCAATCACCGGAAAATCACCGTTCTAGACACAAAATGGCAGAGCAGAGTAAGATTTTGATCATCGGAGGAACCGGTTACATCGGAAAATTCGTCGTCGAAGCCAGCGCTAAAGCCGGACATCCTACTTCTGTCCTCGTCAGGGAATCCACGCTCTCCGATCCTTCCAAAACTTCAGTCATCGAATCCTTTAACAACTCCGGCGTCACTTTCATCACTGTCAGTAAAAATTGCTCTACTCTTTTGCAATCAGCAGTTTAGTAATATCATAACATGATCGAATTGAAGCTTTTTGAATGGAAATTGTTGGTATAAGTTCATCGATTTATATGAGATGCGGTGTAATTTTGCCAGGGCGATTTGCACGACCACGATAGTCTGGTGAAGGCGATAAAGCAGGTAGATGTGGTGATCTCGGCCGTAGGTCTACCACAATTAGCCGATCAAGTTAAAATCGTCGCTGCCATCAAAGAAGCTGGTAATATCAAGGTATTGACTGTAATTCAGATGTATTCCGTTTATAGGTTGTTAGGATTTAGGAATAACTGATTTCAACTTTTCAATCGGTTAGGTTATCAGTTAATTCGTTTCGGTTAGAATCAAAACATAACTGAAAAATAACCGAATTATTCATATTCGGTTAAGTTTTTTTTGGTTTCGATCCGGTTCACTTGATTGGTTTTTTTGGTTATTCTGTTTTTATGCTCACCCCTAGTTCTGAATGTGAAATTTCATAAATCACATAGATTAGCTAACTTTTGTAAATATTATTGTGATTATGAAGAAATTTTACCCATCCGAGTTTGCATATGTGGATCGTTCAAATGCCGTGGAACCAGCCAAGGCCTTTTTCACAGCCAAGGCTCAGGTTCGCCGAGCCGCTGAGGCTGAAAACATCCCTTATACATCTATACATTCCAACTGTTTTGCTGGTTATTTCCTTCCAACATTGGCTCAGCCAGGGGCCACTGCGCCACCAAAGGACAAAGTGGTTAGCTTAGGTGATGGAAACGCGAAAGGTAAACACAATTTCAGTTTTTCTAGTTAGTTATAAAATATTCGAATTTTGGGAAATTTTCTAATGATCTATATGGTAGTTGTTATCAATGATGAACATGACATTGCGACATACACCATTAGGACGGTTGATGACCCGAGAACCATCAACAAAAGTGTCTACATAATGCCTTCGGGTAACATATACTCGTTCAATGAACTCGTCTCGTTGTGGGAGAAAAAGATTGGGAAAACCTTGGAGAAGATCTATCTATCTGAAGACCAAGTATTGAAAAACATAGAGGGTAAGTTGGATCAATACATCAACAAAAGAACTCTACTTTTTCGGTTAACCCATGGATGTCAAACATATAAACTTTTTGTTCGTATCGATCATGCAGAATCGCCGTATCCACTCAAATTGTACTTGTCATTTTGTCACGTGATCTTTGTGAAGGGAGATCAAACAAACTTTGAGATCGAACCATCATTCGAGGTGGAGGCTTCTGAGCTTTATCCTGATGTTAAATATACTTCAGTTGATGAGTATCTGAGTCGTTTTGTCTGAAAGGTTTTCTCTTTCGAGTGTGCTGGCAGAGTGATCATGGTGGGCGTAATAACAGGAACATTAATAATAGTGTTCTTTGTTTTATAAGTGCAAACTATTTTAGTGTTTTATAAGTGCAAACTATTTTAGGCTAAGCCCAGTATTTATGAGCTTTAGGATTTAAGTTGTATGTATATGTAAATATGTAATACATTACTTGGTGCATTAGAAATCACCTAGGAACTTGATGGAATGATTAGAAATGTATTCACTAGGCTTGGCAATATGGGCGGGTTGGGCGGGTTCGGGTCACGGGTCATAATGGGTTCGGGTGAGAATGGGTTCGAGTCATAACGGGTTAGGGGCAAAATGATTTCGGGTCAAAACGGGTTTGGAGCAAAATGAGTCCGGGTCAAAACGGGTCGTTTTTATAAAAAAAAAACTATCAATTTGGTTTAGGTCAAAACTGGTTCGGCCAATACGGTGGGCAATGGCGGTGGCGTGGCGTGTGGCAATGGCGGCGGCGGGGCAGTGGCGGTGGCGTGGCGTGTGGCAATGGCGGGTGGCGGGGGCAGTGGCGGTGGCAAGGCGGCGGGGGGTGGTTGCGGCGAGTGGTGGTGGCGGTCGGGTGGGGGCGGCGGGTGGCGGTGGAGGAGCGGCGGTGGCGGTGGTGGTGGGGCGGGCGGCGGCGGGTGACGGTTGAGGGGCGAGGGGGGCGGTGGGCGGCAGCGTCAAGGCGGTGGCGAGTGGTGGAAGTGGGCGGGTTAGGGTGGTGGCGGTTGAGGGGGCGGCGGCGGTGATGGTAGCTTTTACTGTTAATTTACGGGCATGATTTAGGATTGCGATGGTTCACACTTCATTAATGAGAACCTTCTGTTTCAATTGGAGATTCGAGAAATATTGTTTGTTTATTGAAAGTAAACATGATGTACTGTACTAAAGTGTATAAAAACTTATTTCTTAAGAAACCCATTCTGACCCGTTCATTCATTTAGCTGTATCCATCGTGACCCGCCTAGTATTTCTAGTTGAGCCCATATAAACCAATCAAATATCTACTTGAGCCCAAAATAACCCAAAGTGTTATAATTAACACCCATTATGACCCGAAATGGGATGAATGGGTTTGCTTTGCCAGGTCTAGTATTCACACAAGGTGTTTGTTGTAATGTCTCAACCAAAAGAAATTTACAAGAATTCATGTCAAGAAAACTCTACATGTGTTTAGTTTAGTAAATTGGCTACTAGTGTTTTGGTGGATTATAAATTGCTCCCAATGTGCCTAACATGATTAGAAGTGGTTCGAGTCATAGTTTTGATCATCGAATGTGAAACGAAATTTTGATTTTAATAAATATAAGTTAATAAAGCTAACAAAAAATAAAAATTATAGTTGCATACTTGTTTTTTAAAAAAATTCGTATAAAACCAATAGTACCTCCATTTAAGATGTATGATATATGGTTGAAAATTTCTTTGGATATATTTTGCTTCGTCTTTAAACATAAGATGTAAATCGGATTTAAAGTCGGTCAAAACAATAGGTTAAAAAGACTCTATTCAGATTGTGCAGCAAGCTGATTATGATTTATTTGTATTTATGTCATGTTTTTTTTTTCCTCTAAAAACCATATAAATCCAACCGTTGACCCGATTAAGGTGATTCTTTTTGGGTTTGGAAACTTTGTTGAGTCTAGTCTCTCTAAAATTTTAGAAAAAAAGGAAAACATGGTCGTTAAGTGGGTCAAATAAACCGATTACAGTAGCTGCGCAGGAAAGGGCTTTAAAAAATGAAGTTTTGTAAAAAGTTATTAAATATGAATGTTGAGTACACTTGAATTTTATGTTTATTGTAACTTGTTATATTCATCTGTTAGGGTATGTTCAAAGCATAGTTACCTAATACGCGGTTCGCTCCGGTACGAGTACGCAATTCACTAGAGTTAACGTATTCGGTACGGAGGGGGGTAGGTTCATTCGGTACGAACCGGTACAGTGTACCATGTAGTTCGGTTCGGTGTACACAATTCAAAAAAGAAATTACCAAAATTCCAAAATACAAAGTTCCAAAATCAAACAGAAAACGGATTTATACGGTGTACCATGAAAATCGGTATTATCTGTGAGGTATTTATAAGGTAAAATTGATGATTAACTACAATTAAAGAAATAAATTGATTGAATTAAAAACAGAAAACGAGGAGATTACCTTGAATGGAGCCAATGCAGCAGAAAGCGAGGAGACTAAATTGCTTGGGTTATCACAACAGAAAACGAATAGACAATCGATCCCAATTCATCTCCAATCCGCACCGAAAACGGCCGTACCATCGTGATTGGGAACGTTGCGATTTCCGATTGGGAACATTGCGATCCAATACGGGGATCGCGGGTAACCTAGCGAATTCGGTAACTATGGTTCAAAGTGTTTGAAATACTTGCAAATGAGGTCTGCAAGTATTTGCACTAACGGGTGGATTAGTAAACAATAAATTTCATTGATCTTAGTTGACGAATAAAAGATCGTGTCGATTCATCATAAAGAGATACTAATATTGGGATGAAATGATTATACAATACGTATCCTAATTGTTATATGTTGGCTTGTAAATATAGCTTCTACGGACTAAGGTAAGTTTATCTTAAATAACCTTTATATTGTATTAATTTAAAATAGATGTACGCTATTTAGTTAGTTTAATGTTTGTATTCGGTTGTTGCTAAAAATATGTTGAAATGACTTAAATTCAGAGTATAAATAGTAGTAACATTGTGTTGTATTTGTGTGAGTGTATGTTGATATGGAATTTAAAAGTAGATTAATGTAATACATGCATTGTATATATTGTGATGCAAGAATTGAACAATATGTTAGAAGGAGGTCTATGTTACCAAATCAATTTACATCTCAAATGTGAACTAATGAATTATTATGTGGATAGTTTCCTTAGTTATTTATAACATTTTGATAACGGAAGTTGCAAGGTAAGTAAATTTAATATGTTGATATGTATAGAAGTCACGGGGGATGAAGCGGGTCAAAAAGATAAAAAAAAAAAAAATCTTGTTGAGGTGCAGGACTGTGCGTAAGCTACGCCAGTTTGGGCATAGGCTACGCTGACCGGTGTAGCTTATGCCGGGGTGCTTCTGTGGTACGCCGGCTTCTTTTCACTTGAAAATTTTAAAGTTTTTCAATGTTATCCTTGTATGTTTGGTTTTATGTGATATATATCATCGATACTAAGTTATTATATTGCGACACTTTGGTGTTGATCAGTTCTTGTAACATTATAAGGGAAAATAATAAAGTAGTAAATCATACCTGATAAGCTAACCGCAGAGAGGGAAGATTTCATGATCTCTGATATGGATCAGGTTTCCATTTAGGGTGTACGGTTAGGATGGCTTAGCGTGAGAAGTAAGCTCACGGTTCAGAGAGAGAGAGGGACGAATTTAGTGGTGATAGTATTGAATGATTCATTAGTCAATTCCCTTTAATTATCTCTATATTTATATGTACACCAAAGGGGAAACCCATTAATGACCCATTAAAAGTAAGTGGACCCATCAACCAATTACTAGCTATAGGTTATTAAATAAATAAGTAATTATATTTGATCATTTAATAATTAGATAAATGATTATAAGAGCCACACAATAAATCGTGTCTTACATTCTCCCACTTGGCTGAGTAATCATTTATTATGAGCATTAGTAAGTCTGCAGAGATTTAATACTCATTTTAGTTCTAAACTGTAACTATAGCAGAGAAATACAGTCATTGAATCAGTATTCAACTCAAGACTCCCATTAATCATACTATAGCACAAATTTAAAATTTAAGTAAACTTTAAGATCAAATTGATAAGTAAGCTCTTTAACATTGATTTGTATAGTTAGTGTCTATATGTCATTAGGCATGGATGAACATATTTAGAGACAAACAAATTCAAACGAGAAAATTTTTAATAATTAGTCATTCATAGTACGATATGTAATTATGTATGGTCATTAGTAAAACCCGTCTTTATTATAAGCGCTTACAAATGACTTAGGGGTGGTAGACCTTTAGTTATTTGAATCCATTAGCATATCATGAATATATTCGATACAAAGATTTAGTTTCCTCAACTTGTTCATAATTCATAAGTGAACAATAATTTCGTATCGAAATTTAATGCAGCTCCGCTCGAACTGTTACTGATCGAGAAGTAAGGCTAGCTGACTTATCACAATAAGTCTTCAATATGATATTTATGTGGAGTATTAAATTATGAGTCTACTGATAAGTTTTTCCAACAACATTTAGTGACAATTATGTTGTGATCAGCAACATATTATGTCATTGAAACTTAGGATAGGTATGTCTGCGGACATAAGGATATACCCAGAAATTGACATTTTGATACCTTTGAATACAACAAAGTTAGAATAAGAGTAGTCAATTGTTTTAAGTTCTCACTTCTTCTTTAATATATAGTCTCTCGTTTCTTAAAGATATTGTAATATTCCATTAGATGCTTCACAATAATCTAGACTAGTCTAGTGTTTAGCAAAGTGAGCAATATCTAAACGAGTATAGACTTTAACCTTCATAAGGCTTCTAATTAATGAAGCATAAGGAAATAAATTATTTCATTTATCCTATTAGCCTCTAAAGAGAACAATATTGTATGTTACACGTGTAAGGACCCGTTTAGTCTAAAGCTTATGGGACGAAACTAATATCCCATTGGGTCTATCTCGGTGTATTTTGATACTTATCACATAAGTAGTATCTCCGAGCTCCATCATGTCAAAATATGAGTAATCAATGCTTTGACTCATGTAACATATACTTGTCAAAAGAATGTCATCCATATAAGAACAAGTTTGCATTAGTTGCTCACACTCATCTTGAGGTAGGTGTACAAATTCACTTAGTTGTTGATGAAGAGAGTTGCACTATGATTTCAATCAACGCATATATGGATTTCATTGACTTACAAAATAAGTGTTCTTAACCTTCAGTTTAGAACTTTCAGGTTATTTTATAAACAAGTAGGTCAATGTTAGGGAAAGTTGTTTTAATGTCCATCTAATGTAGCTTTAAGTTATTGTAAGCTACTAGAACTGTAACACCTTAGGAAAATCCCGAGAGGCCGGATGTTACAAGAACATTAATTTTACTTAAAGAAATATTTTTAAAACATGTAAGAAGATTATTTTATAATTGATTTATTCTTGAGTATAACCTTTAGCAATCAATCGTTCGTTTCCATTTGGATTTTATTTAGTTATGAACACCCTTTAGGTAATTCAACCAAATCCCAAATGTTATTCTAATTCATGGAGTCAGGCTTGCTAATAATAGCTTTATTCCATTTAGAAGATTGATTGATGCTAATGACTTAATTAGAAGAAGTAGGATAGGTAAACTTTCCAGCATCCATTTCAAATTCAGTCAGGTAGGATACATAATCATCAAAGTTAGTAGGCCTTTTGGACCTAGATGACCTCCTGAGTTGATTATTGGGTTTATTAGAAGTTTCAAGTTTATATATTAGCTCTTGGTTAGGTGCTTTCATTTTCAGGTATATTAGAAGCAACATTAGTTTCTAAGTGTGTAGGAGTTGATGCATTATGGTGTACAAGAGGTGTAATCGGAGTTAAATTCGGAGTTAAATTTAACGAGTCTCTCCCCCCGCCTCTTGTACTCTTGGCAAGTCATGGTAAGGACTTTTACTACTCCAACTTAGCTTAGAAATTATAAGTAATTCAGCATGCTTAGGGTCAACAATGTATCTAACATTTGAAGACCAATAGATTCTAATAGCGAAACAACTTAATGATGTTTATGTTAGTTTCTCCTGTTGAGGATTACTATAGTTTTGGTAAGAAATCTAAGTTTGCTCACATAGTAGCATCTATGAGACTTTGTTAGGAGTAACATTAGATTCTAAGGAGACAAGTTGTGATGGAGCAGTGTCATGTACAAGAGGTGTAGTTTGAGGAAAGACCAATTTGTCACTCCCCCACCTCTTGCAACTTTCGCAAGCTATAATTAGGACACTTGGTGCTCCCACTGATCTTTGAGGTCTCTAGGAACTACACATGACAAGTTTCAATGATGCGCGTGACATGGGAACCTTTCATATATTTTAGACTTGATTTCCTTATTGTCCAAAATTTCATAAGAAATTTTATAGACAAATTTAGAAGGAATTCTATCAAGTGTATATGAATTGATATCTTTATAGCTGTGGGTCATAGGAAACAGATTAGATACAAGTAAATATTCTTCTAAATGATAAATGAATTATGTTCGAATATTCTATTTGGGATAACTTCTGGTGAACCCTCATTTATTCCCTTAGGGCTTTTAACACATGATTTAAAGTCACTGAGAATGAGATCTAGTAACAATTCATCCTGCATCGACCTAGTCATGATTTCTCATAAAATCTGATCTTTAATGGATGAACTGCATAGGTCTCATTTATCTTTTGTTAAATTTTCATTTTCATGATAACAAAAGTTGTGAAAGTTTATTGTATCAGCTAGTTCTATGTCATAAGGTTTCTATCCAGATAATGATAACCAATAATATGAGAGTTAAGTTAATGATGACTTTGTTTTGACCATTCAAACCTTATAACTGTCAAAGTGTAGCTTTATTATTGATACTAAATTTCGAGTATTCTCCAGAATATATAAGGTATCATAAAGCTTAATACAAAGATCAATTATTTCATGGTTTTATGTAGCCTTAACATTTAAATTCACCACTAACCTTTCATCTTAATTATTAGTTGAATTATGGTAAGGAAACGTACAGAACTAGACTCAACGCATCATGTGTTTGATTGGAATATTAATATTAGCGGAGTCAAAAATCATTAAGTAGTAACTACCTTATCTTAGCCAACTTGTCCCTTGGTTTATGGATGGTCTCATTGTTTTTGCCTAGTATAATGGCATAAGTTTTGCAGTGAAATTTCTCCTTGAAGAATGTAAGAGCTGAAAGCAGTACTTGTATTTTGTTTCCTAACCTTAGAACTATCATCTTTTTAGGTTTAGTGGTAGTGAGGTGAATAACATTCGGTTTTCCAGTTTTAGGCGTTTCTTTTCCTATACGTATGTTGCTATCAATACACTCATTTTCCTTTGATACTTCTGAGTGTTATATTTGATTTTTAAGGCAACTAATCATACTAGTGGAAAATTATTATGTACGCACTGAAAAAAATTTCACTGATTTCCATGTATAATCCCTTAGTTTTATGGGTCATGTCAGCGTATATTATGATGTGTTCATGAATGCCACTTAACCTTTTATTTAGAATTAGAAAGTTTGCATGCGTCTTAGGAATTATTTTGATTTTCTTCCATTTTCATAGAGAATATTTTAGTCTTAGGAAATTCAGAATCTGAAATAGCTCACTTGATAGCAATCATGAAAGGAGTTCTTGATTACCATAAGAGACATTTTGTTTTACTTATCCTATTTCTTATGCTCTAGTTTTCTTCTGTAGTACTTTTATCAGAAATAGCAGCAGGAATGTCATGTTTTAAGGGATAATCAAGACTCAATAAGAGAAAATGTTTATGAAAACTCTTAATTAAGCAAAACTCATCTTAGAAACTAGAGTGAAAATAAGGTGCAAATAGCTAAAGAAGAACTTAGAGTGGTCTATGGGGTAATAATCTAAGACAGACAGAAATAATAAATTAAATAAGGTTTTACTTAAGAACAATTACATTATGAAGATGTGATAAAATTTATTATAACACCAAACTAATAGATTAATTAAGTTCTACTTAAACAATGTAACACATCACCTTTGGGCAGAAGTGAGACATTTGTTTAGCATTAGGAACAATTTAATAGTGAGTATGTGCAGTAAGAATGTAACACATCACCTTTGGGCAGAAGTGAAACATTTGTTTAGAATGCACATAATTAGGTTCGCGGAACACAAATGTAACACATCACCTTTGGACAGAAGTAGAAACATTCATGTATTTCATGCGAACTAGTGCTTAATTAGACTTAAATAACTTTACGAGTGTGACACATCACATTTGGACAGAAGTGAAACTCTATGTGTTATTTAAGTTAAGCATGTTTTATAATTTAATATCATGGCATGCACTAAGTTATAATGCTTAATTAAGCTTGAATAAGTTTACACATGCATCTAGAGGTGCACAAATCGGTTTTTTTTTTTAACCGGATCCAGTTCGGATCCGGACCGGTTCCGTCAAAGTTGGTCAATAACCGGATCCATTAGAACCGGTTCCGGTTCGGATCCGGTTCCGGGTGTGGAGACTTGGAACCTATTGGGACCGGTTCGGATATTTAGAACCGGACCGGTTAAAAAAAACCGGTTCCACCGGTTCCGAAAAAAAAAAATTAAAAATTAACAAAGATACACTATAAAATACATGTTTTATTTATTTTGTAGATTTTTTTAAGTTATTTAACAATAGTTCGTACAAAAAAAATACAAAAAACATAATTGAATCACAAAGCATTAATTATTTATTATGTTTTCAATATTCTTCGTCGTAGTCTTTGTAACATCGGTTTTCATTCTTCTTCGCTTGAGATACGTTGGGCTTCATCGTAAGCTTGTTCTTCGTCCGAAAGTGGAGTCGCCGCCCCATGTTCTACTTCGAATTCATGTATTTCTTGTTCAACGTCAAGCTCGCCTTCTAATTTTGCAACATGTTGTACACGTTCGGCGGCATCCAAATGGTCCTTCAAGCAAATACACATCTCCATAGATTCCGGTGTAAGCCTCGTTCTTCGAATAGATAAAACCCTGCCACTAAGAGAAAAAGCGGATTCCGAAGCTACCGTGGAAGCTTGGACGGTTAGTAGGTCACGGGCCATTGCGGCTAGAACGGGATATTGGGATTCCCTTCCTTGCCACCAACTCAAGATATCAAAGTTTTCAAACTCTTCGGATCTTAGAGTAGAAATAAAGTCGGTTGCTTGATATCTCCCAAGCTTGCTACTTGGTGTGGTTCCACGAGCTCGTTTAGTATTTTCGTTTCTTAAAGTGTTAAATAAATTTAGCATCGGGTTCCTTGAACTACTAGAAGTTGAACCCGAACCCATTGATTCACGTATGTTTGATGGATCACCACTTCCACCATATTTGCGTAAATAATAATCAAACATATTATTAAAAGCCGAATTGAAATCCCTTATTGCATTTGATTCAAAATTTGGGTCTTCCTCGAACATATTTAAATCATCCGATATTGATCCAATTAATGTTTCAACACCGGTTACATTAATCGTTGGGTTTAAGGCGGCCGAACATGTAACAACGGCCGGCATTTCTGAAAAATATTTTTTAAATTTAGCTTTCATAGGTTTTACCATTTTTTCAAAAATAGTGCCGTGATATTCAAACTCTTTTAATTTATTACATATTAAGTATAATTGTTGAAGTATTAGCGAAGACGTGGGATAATAAACTCCCGATAAACATGTAGTTGCATTTTTAAAAACCTCAAGCAAATTAGTTAGTTTCTCGATCATATCCCAACTTATATTATCAAATTTTTGTAAACAACGTTTCTTTTGCACAAGTTCATCATGAAAATGTTTTAAAGTAATTCTTTGCCTTAAGGCCGATTCAAACATTTTCCAAGTCGAGTTCCATCTAGTAGGTACGTCCCAATTCGGACCTAAAAAGATGGAATCCGTTTGTTGGCACAAGTTTCTATAGTTTATATATCTTTTTTTGCTTGTGCTAAAAACTTCACGTAACATCACTTTAAAATTTTCTTTTACGTCTCTTATTTCTTGGACGTTTAGACCGTCTTGCACAACCAAGTTAATGATGTGTGCAACACATCGACTATGAAAAAAAACACCGTTACAAGGCGGTTCATATTTTATTTTTAATTTTTCGACCGCGTTTGTGTTATTTGAAGCGTTATCAAAAGATATTGAAAATATTTTCGGTTGAATTTTATAAGTTTGAATTACCGAGTCTAAAATATAAAATAAGTTTTCACCGGTATGTGGATATCCAAAATAATCAAATGCAATCGTACGCTTCATCATTTGCCACGACTCCGGTTGAACCCAATGTGCGGTAACGCAAAGGTACGATTCGGGTAAACCATGTGGAGCGGACCAAACGTCCGTTGTTAAGTTAATGCCGGTATTTAATTTTTCAAAACCTAAAATTAATTCTTTTTTGGCTCTTTTCCACATTTTTAAACAATCTCTTCTCAAAGTAGAACGACTTACATTTGTGTAATTCGGTTAAAGCGTCTCTTGTATCATCCTCGTCAAGCGCGGATTATCAAAATGATCAAAAGGCAAGCCTTCTTGAATGACGAAATGTGTCATTCTCTCACGAACACTTTCGACATTGTATTGCCAAACTCCTCCATCCCTACCAATTTGAGTTTGATTTTCACCTTCTTGAGTGTGTCTTGCGTGACTAGCAATATGTTTCCTTAAACTGCTATTTCCCGCCGCAGCTAAAAGTTTACCACAACGTTTGCAACGAGCCTTTTGCGAGCCGTACGACATTTCGCATAAATCGAAATAAGCCCATATTTCTTGGTTTCGGGAGCAAGGAAGTATTGACACAACCGTAACATCGCTAGTAGAACCACCAACCGAATTTTGAGTGCTTGCGGAAGCGGAAGCCATGAGAGCCTTTTTTTTTGCTTAACGTGAGCGTTTTTTTGCGTTTTGAGCGCGTTTTTGAGTTTTGAGAGCTAGAATGTTGTGGTGAACTAACACAAACACCCAATACCTATTTATACTAAATTTCAATCCTTAAAAACAAAAAAAAAACAAAAAAAGGGCCATAAAACGGCTATATAGCCGTTTTTTTTTAACCCCAACGGCTAGAACCGGTTCCGAACCGGTTCCAAAATGTCCGAAAAAACCGGTTCCAAAAAATCCGATTTTTATCCGATTTTTAACCGGTCCGTCAAAAAACCCAGAACCGGTCCCGGAACCGGCGGTTCTCATAATATCCGGACCGGTTCTAAAAAAACCGGTTCTCACCGGATCCGGTTTCGGATAATCCATCGGATCGGTTCCGGTTCCGGTTCTTTTGTGCACCTCTACATGCATCACATCACCTTTGGACAGAAGTGAAGCTTTAAGTGTTATTCAAGTAAGTTTTTAAGGTTTTGAAAACATTTAATTTTAAGGTTTAACAAAACTAAAACTAAAGGATTCATTAATAGCAAACCCCCTGTTAGCGCGGATCAAAAAATTTTAGGCACATTTAAGGCTAGGTTCACGGCTCCATAAGGGTTTATGGCTCAGGTGAAAGTTCACGGCTCAGGTGAAAGTTCACGGCTCATTAAGGGTTCTCGGCTCAGGTAAGGGTTCACGGTTCATCAAGAGTTCACGGCTATGGTGAAAAAATTTTAGGCACATTTAAGGCTAGGTTCACGGCTCCATAAGGGTTTATGACTTAAGTTAAGTCATTAACATAAACAAGAATCATAACGTATTCAGATAGAAATGTTTACACAATAAATATAACGTTTTCAAGAACTTATTTTGCATGATTTTAGCAATTTAAATCCCTTTGGGAGTATTTCGGTATCAAGTGAGCCACAACATCCACAATACCCGGTTCAATTCTCTATTTTTATTACCATACTAATGAGGTATCAAGAAGCCATTGCCTCGCGGGTGAAGGGGCAAGTGAGCCACCACCGAATACTATGCCTCATAATTACTCGAACCACTAGGGATGGAACCCGTGCCTCGCGGGTGAAGGGGCGATTCTACAAGATCGATATGAACAAAAAGTTTATATATTTGGCATCCATGGATTAACCGAATAAAAGTAGTTTTTTTTTTATTTTTTTATTGTATTGATCCAACTTACCCTCCATGTTTTTCAATACTTGGTCTTCAGATAGATAGATCTTCTCCAAGGTTTTCCCAATCTTTTTCTCCCACAACGACACAAGTTCATTGAACGAGTATACGTTACCCGGAGGCTTTATATAGACAGTTTTGTTGACGGTTTTAATGGTGTAGGTTGCAATGTCATGTTCTTCATTGATAACAGCTACAATATATAGATTATTAGAAAATTTCCCAAAAAATAGAATGACACATGATCACAAATCTCCAATATTTTATAACTAACTAAAGGAACAGAAATTGGTGTTCACCTTTCATGTTTCCATTACCAAAACTAACCACTTTGTCCCTTGGGGGGGCAGTGGCGCCTGGCTGAGCCAATGCTGGAAGGAAACAACCAGCAAAACAGTTGGATTGTATATATGTATAAGGGATGTATTCAGCCTCAACCGCTTGGCGAACCTGATCCTTGGCTGTTAAGTAAGTCTTGGCAGGTTCCGCAGCATTTGAACGAACCACATATCCAAACTCCGATGGGTAAAATTTCTAGATTATCATGATAATTACAAAAGTTAGAAATCTTAGCTAATCGTGATAATTCACACTCCATAATTTGTATTGATAAGTTTAATCTCTGGAGTTATTATCGGTTCATGAAACTTTCAAGGTTCTAATAATCTAAATTATGACCGACAATTTGACCATAGCTGTGAGCGAAATCGAATGAATATCAAGTATAAATCTATGATGATTACGCTACAGGATTGCTCCCGGCAACAAAAGTTAAAATTAGGAGTGTCATTACAGTGTAGATATTATCGATCGGACATGGTTTGGATTATTAAAATCTAATTTGCAAATTTAAAATGAAACAAAAGATGAATTTGATATACTTAGTTTGGAATTTCAGATTCTGAACCACCAAAATCCCCAAATGAAGAACCCTAACAACCTATAAACGGAATACAACTGAATTAAGATGAATACCTTGATATTACCAGCTTCTTTGATTGCAGCGATGATTTTAACTTGATCGGCTAATTGTGGTAGACCTACTGCCGAGATCACCACATCTACCTGTTTTATCGCGTTGACCAGACTCTGGTGGTCGTACAAATCGCCCTGGCAAAATTACACCACATGTCATATAAATCGAAACTACTGATTGCAAAAGTGTAGACTGACAGTGATTAAAGTGACGCGTGAGGGCCAGCTCAACCATTTTGGGGGCCCAAAGCGAACATAAAATCCGAGCCCCCTCTAAAGATAATGTTATAAATCCTCCTGCTTTATCCGGGCTTGGGACCGGCAATAATAAACTTTTCTTTTTCCTTTTCGAACAACCCGATTCATATTTTCGATTTCGATTTGACATGGAAAAATTTAGACCAATAAATCAAGCTAGAGAAAGTTTGAAAACAGATCAAACTAAATTAAATCACAAGTAACAAATCAAAATCACTCAATAACAACTAATAACTTAAAATCACTTAATAGATTATGAGATATCAAACCAAATTAACAAGATTAATCAGCAAAAACAGTAGATAAATTATGAGATATCAGATCAAATTAACAACTAACAAGATTAAGCAGCAAAAACATATGAGAAATTAAGAAGAAATCAGAAATTGTACCTGAAATGGCTAAATCCAAATGATAAATTGATAATCGGATCCAGATGATGATGAACCAAAGAATCAAAGCTTCCAAATGATAATCGGATTCAGTAGCCACAAAACTAAACTAGTAAAATTGCCCCCAAAATTGAACTCGTAAAATTGTGACTTGTGAGAAATTGGTTTCGAATTCTTGATTTAAACCAGAGATTGAGAGAGGCATGACTCGTTTTACCGTTGCCGAGTGGGAGAAATCGAGAGAAAGCATATGATGATATGATTCATACCGTTGCCGCCGCAAGCGTCCCTTCATTCCCTTCATCCTTGATTCCCTAGACGACTCTTGGATTTCTTCTGATAATCTGATTTGAAAACCCTAAATCCTAATGAGTAAGCGTGAGTAGGTTGTCTTCCCAAAACAAAAGTTGCAGACTTGAAGTATGCGTCGTTCATAGCTGCTTTTGCATTCAGTGTGTTAGTGGGCTTAATGGGCTGGAATCCAAGAAACAAAATTGGTGGCCCATCAGTATATAATTTTTTTTTTTAAATAGGGCCCTAAAAATTTAGAGGCCAAAGCCCAAGCTTATAAAATTGCTTAATGGGCCGCCCCTGGGGGTTGTTAAAGGAGTTGATGACTGAAGATTTGGAAGGATCGGAGAGTGTGGATTCCCAGATGAGGACAAAAGTAGGATGGCCGGCGTTAGCGCTGGCTTCGACGATGAATTTTATGATGTAACCAGTTCCTCCGATGATCAAAATCTTACTCTTCTCCGCCATTTTCCGATATAACTAGATTATTTGTCTAGGATATATAAAAGTTTATGAATTCAAAACTAGTGTTTTTAAAATCGGATCGGGAACATATCATATGGCCAGTCCGGTTATGCCTATATTGGCCGTTTTCAAATATTTAATTCATAACTTGAGACAAAATTCAATTTTATCAAAGTTTTTCATTACAAACCATTTGTAATGCATTCAAGTGTCTCAAGAACCTTATCTAGAGTTCTAATTCTGTCACGGGATCTTTGTGAAGGGCAATGAAACAAACTTTGTGATCGAACCATCGTTCGAGGTGGAGGCTTCAGAGCTTTATCCTGATGTTAAATGTACTACAGTTGAGTCGTTTTGTCTAAAAAGTTTTCTCTTTCAAATGTGCTAGCTAGCGGCATGATCATGGTGGGCGTGATGGCGGTGGAGCTATAATAATAATGTTCTTTGTGAATTGTGTTATAAGTGGAGATTATTTTAGGCATCACCTAATGCTTATGGTTTTTAGGATTTAAGTTGTATGTATATGTATCATGTATGATGTATGTGGAGTTGTGATGAGTCTCTAATGAAATGTTTCCATGTCTCTTTCTCTAATGTTAATGTGTTTTTCGACTTTTTAGACCATTTGGTTTGATTACCCTGTTGTCAAAATTTATATATACTTATTTTTTTTTTGTTTCGAGATACCTCCAATAATCCCCTTTAGCCACATTACTCCTAATGTAATCATAAAGGGTTAATTTTTCAGAAATTTTAGAGCAAGCTAATGCATAAGTAAGATGAACAAGAAATACATACAGGAAGCAACACTCGTCATCATGTCGAAAAAGACATGGTACTCAACGTTATAAGTGTAAAGAGCTTAATGGGTAGCTTGCTTGAAATCGTCATGACGTCGAAAATACTTGGTACTCAATGGTATCTTCGGGTCGATAGAGGACTAATTTGTATAACACTTAAAATATGAGGTAGAATGTCCATCAATAAGTGTATCTACAATTAGAGAAGCACAAAAAAACCGGTTTGAAAAACCAAACCGGTTTCAAACCGAAAACCGAACCGGTCGTGAACCGGTTTACACCCAACTAGATTTTTTTTTCATCCGCGCTTCGCTGCGGGAGTCTGGTCGTTATCGGGGTCGGCTCATTTGGTTGGATAAAACTTACGTCGAAATGCAGACTCACTATAGCGTACGAAAAAACCCCTCAAATTTTAACATAACTCCGTTTTTTAAAAAAGTTATACCTGAACGTTGGAAAAAAAAAAAAAAACCGCGCATTCCGTTTAAAAGAAAATAAGCGAACGAAAGTTAGCACAGTAAAACGAAATTAATAGAAAACTAAACGGGTTAAATGCGTATATTATATATACTATGAGGGGCTAAAACGATTCCCTTCGCAACACGGCGGGGACATTGTCGAATTTGGTTCGGCTCGTTTGCGGGGCTAAAACTTACGTACAGTCGCTATAGCGTAAAAAAAAATACTCGATTTTGAATAAAACTCCGTTTTTAATAAAATTTATATCGGAACGTTGACAAAATAAAATTAAAGGAAGTTGCGCTTTCCGTTTTTAATAAAAAAGTATATAACGAAAGTTATAACATATAATTAGAAAAGTAGACGGGTTAAAAGTGTATATTATATATACTATGAGGGTTAAAAAGAAAATAAATAAAATAGTAATAAGTTATTGTTCACTAAGGTTGGTTTCTAAACTTAGTGACAAAGATGTACTAAAATGGAGAGGTTTTGGGTTCAAGTCTCACTTGTGATAAAAAAAAGAGGGTCTAAATTGGTCAGTGGGTTTTCTCACCTATAGTGGGTTTCCTTCTAAATGAGATGGAGATAATCGGATGGGTCAGTCATCAGTGGCCCGTCAATGATCCAAATTGCTGTTAAAAAAAAGTTAGCAATAACAAAATAATAATAATGAAATGGGTCACAATCCCACTTCTATGCAACCTACCATGTCTTGCCTTTGTATGCCCTCAAATAAAACAAAACGGCGAAGCAGTGCAATTTATAAAAAGGATAACTTCTGTGGCAAAAACTAAAAAAATGAAAGTCTACTATTTAAACTTTAACATATCCTTTAGTTATATGTAACATATATTTGAGTATGAGATTTATGTAGCCATAACATCATGTCCTAATTCTTACATTCTCTCACTTGGGATAATATCCTGTCATCAATTAATTGTACTTTATAACTACTGGGCTTTGGCCTAGTGGTTACGGGCAATGAAGACTCAACCTGCCCACGCAGGTTCGAGTCCGAGCCAACCCGGGTTTTAGTCCGGAGTGTACGCTAGCGGGGTTTGGCTCGTGTAGCGGCGCAACTGTTGTCAAGTGGCAGCAGGCTCCATGGTTTCCCGGTGATAGCCTATGCCCCTCGTACTGAACACGCGGGCCCGGTTTAGACAACGTAGTGGTCAGGTTGTGGGGTACGGGTCTCCGATTTGAAGATGTAACTGCCACGTAAAAAAATGAAAGTTACCTATCAAAAAAAAAATTAATTGTACTTTATCCATGAGATATGTACTAATATTTTCTAGGTGCGCTCATTGTTTCTGAATTAAGAGTCTACTCTTCTTTATTATAAGAAAAGCCCTTGCTTTAGGCCTCGTAGAATTTTTCAATGTTTAAGGTTTTGGATACTAAGGTTTTGTAAGATTTTCATTCTTATTTCTGTACACGTGTTGAAATTTTTTCATGAGGTTTAGCTGTATGTACACGAGTGATAGCTCTTGGTACAAGTTGTCATAGCTGCAACCACCAAGTTGATTTGGGGGAAAAATCCGAAAATAAACATCTGACTTTTCCTTTTCCCCAAAGTAAACATTGAAAAGTCAGATTCCACGGAATAAACACACCAAAATCGTCGAAACATTTATCAGATTAGGCTCGTTGGCTTCGTGGCCGCCATAAAAAACTGATACGTGTTAAGGTTTAGGCGAATTCTCCAGAATATGTAAATGTTTAGGCGAATTAGCCGGAATATGTAAAGGTTTACGCGAATCGGACGAAATATGTAAAGGTTTAGGCGAATTCACGGGAATATGTAAATTTTTTGGGCAAATCGCCGGTATAGGTAAAGGTTTAGGCGAATCTTCAGAATATGTAAATGTTTAGGCGAGATAGGATGTAAATGTTTAAGCGAAATAGGATGTTGCCGATTTCGCCCAATAATATGAATTTTTCGTCGAATCCGGCAAAATTTAACAAGTGTCAGATTTTTATGGCAACCACGAAACCGGTGATTTCACCCTATCTGATAAGTGTTTTGGTGATTTTAATATGTTTGTTTAATGAAAGTTGACTTTTCAATGTTTAGTTTGAGGAAAAAGAAAAGTCACATGACTTTTCAATGTTTAGTTTCTGCAATTTTATGGGTGTTGAATAATTAGCCATGGTGGTGTGTGTAGACTGAGAAGATGAGGAAACAATTATAGTCACCAGAGGCGGTGGTAATTGTCGATAGAGAGAGAGTGGTTAGGGTTTTTTAATTATTTTTTAAGTAATTGCATAATAATCATTTTTATTTAGTAAATTACAGAAATATTACTTTTATGATAAAAAGATCAAAATACTCTCATGTATTTTGCATATGATCAGACTTAACAGAAAAAATTAACAGGTGTTAATGAAAATGATGAAACATGCAAACTTTTCTAAACAAAATCTATAATTTTCTTAGTTTAAATCACTCCTATATCTTTTTCTTGTTATATAATGCATATCTCCACCTTAAAAAAAACATGTTTTCTAGAAATAAAATAAAGGAAACCAAAAACAATAATAAAGTGTTTTTCTAGATTACGTGTCATTTCTATGCGGTTTACGAACCTGGTCCTGATTCCAAACTTTCAATGAAAAAAGCCGAAAATGGGACTATAGGGATTGGATCTTTTGGTAACCGGTAATGGTATCATCATAGTCAAATAGTTGCATTATTTGGTAGTTCATACTCCATAAAACTTTATCGCTTTTAAAGTTTACTTATTATTATCTAAATCTCTACAACTTTTACAAACTCTTACATTTATAAATTTTAAATTACCATTTTAATAATCTAGTTTTAAAAGTAGAGAAATAAAGACAAAGAGTAGTGAAGGGTCAGTCCTAGGGGTGTTGTTCGGCCGGGTTATATAAGCTTCTGGTAATATAGGCCAAGTTCTTTGGGCTATTATTTTTTAGTATCAAAGGGCTTGTAATTCAATGGTATCACGTGGCAAGAGTAAAGTCCCATTGTGGGTAAAGTAATGTAATTTGAGAGTAGATTAGTGTGTGTGAGTTTGGTGTTAACTTTTTAATTTTTTTTTTTGGAGTTTTGGAATTAAGATCAACCCGTATACTCACATGAGTGAGAATTTTCACATGCTTTCACATAAGAAGGGGTGGTGTTCTCACCATGTGAAAATTTTCGTACCTTCTTTCAACCAATCAAACTAGTTTTATACTCGTCCGGTGGCCGGGGCGCTTTGACATATTTTTTAATATGGTATTGTTGTCTTTCTTTGAATTGTAAGCAAAATCAGACAAGGTGTATATATTAATGATTTTGAATGTATAAAAGCCTTTCATTTGTACTTAATCTTTGTATTTGGGATGCTCGTCTGTCTTCTATATCAAGTATTGCTATTACGGTTATCTTTCATAACCCAAATACAAAGATGAAGTGCAAATGAAAGGCTTTTATACATTCAAAATCATTAATACATACCTTATGCAAATAACCGGACGGGCATATTTTGATTGTAATAATGGTTATAACATATTAACATTAATGGATTTAATGAAGCTATAGTATGAACGTGAGATTATCATGTTTTAAGATAAAAATAACAAATAGCAAGATAACTCCTTTGTAACTTTGTTATATACCAAAAAAACATTTAACAATAAAAGCAAAAAATAGAAATACTAACGTGAAATTCTATAAAGTTGCCAAATGAAGTAAAGAGCCCATAAAAAAATAAAAATTTAACACGAACATGGACGGTAAGATCGACCCATAATTTAATATCTATGGCCTCCGGTATATTTGGTTTGTACACAACTGAAGTGAAATCCGTAGACTTCAAATATTCACTGAAAAAACAAAATATGTATATTACTAATTATGTTATATGCCGCCTTGAACATAAAGATTAGTTTAAAAAATACATAAGTAAATAATAACATAATATCAGGTAAATAAACCAACTTGACCTAAGATGCATACACGATATATTTTCTTGAGATAGCTCGATACATTTTTGCCATGTCAGTATGTCTCGTGTCGAATAACAAAAACTAAATTATATGACCACTAATATAAATAATTTCGGTTAGAAACCCAAAGAACATCTTATATCTTTGTGTACTAATGAAAGATAAAATACTTTAATAATTTAAACGGATAATAACTAACAAAGCATCTTGAAGAAATATGACAAAATGAAACTGACGACAACAACATCTACAACGAACATAAATACTTCTTATATTGTATTCAACTAAAAGATACTTTATAAGAGGAACAAAATAAATGTATGTATATATAAATATATATATATATATACCAAGTTAAGTATACATACCTATAATTAGTTTTTGAGGCCTCCTATCATGCATTAGTGTTTTGATATAAGGGACTAATGGATACAAACAAAAACCGCCTGACACCTTACTTAAAAACGGAATAAGCTTAGAGTCTTCCTTAATATCGATCTTCTAATCACCACAAATCAGCATGTACCTATCATGTTTTGGGTAGTCAACCGAGGCAATTGTCCAATAAGCTAATCGAAAGTAATAAGTTCGTCTGAGGCAATGAACAAATACAAGGTAATATAAATTGAACTTTTTAAGTATGATAACATAAGAATTATAAATAACAAACATAATACCAATAGGTGTCATACAAATATCAATTAATACCAATCTGCTCATCAAATGTTGTCTGGTGGGACATATGGTGGTCAACTGAGGCAATTGTCCATTGTTGAATAACACATGAACCACCTACACCCTAGGGTTGTTAGGTATCCTGGTAAACATTCATTATTATTTACCTAAGTCGACAAGAAAAGCTTCATTAAACAAAGGGTAAATCACAAATGGCCACTATAAGTAGTTATGGATTTGGTTTTTAAGCATTCAGAATTATAAATATCATCACTAATTTCGAAAGTCATAAAACCAAAATTCCAAGAAATAGATGTCCATTTAAAGAGGATGTTAAAATTTTAAAATATAGTTTTACCCTTTGGTGCAATGATAGCCCCAACACTTCCCATAGTAGAGGTCTTGAGTTTGAATCCTGGCCACAGCAAAAAAGGGGTCTATGGTCAGGTCAGATGGTTTACCCAGTTGGGGGTTCCTCCTGTGGTGGGCTGCACTGGATGTTCTAGGTGTTGCCCCAGGGAAACCCAATTATCCTAGAATATCTAGGTGTTGCCGTTAAAAAAAACATAAATTTATAGTATTTTGTTTTTAATTTCCACATTTCACTTTACGGTTGATAGATTTGGTCTTTTAGCCTTAGGTATCAGTAGAAGATGATGATGATGTGTTTATGATAATAATAATAATGATAAACTATATATAACTATCATAGTAGATTTAGGGACTATTAATGTGATTATCAAAAAAGTAAAACAGTCATTTAAAATTTTTACAGATTACAGACTTGTTAACAAACATCCATTTTAGGGACTATTTGTATTAGAAACTTCAAAATTAGTGACGAACTTTGTTATTTCATATACCTAAGGCTAAAAGACCTAATCCTTAACTACCTATAAACCAAAAGAACCATTCATGTAATGTAATTTAAAAAAACATCCATTTTAGGGACTATTTGTATTAGAAACTTCAAAATTAGTGACGAACTTTGTTATTTCATATACCTAAGGCTAAAAGACCTAATCCTTAACTAAACCATAAGAACCATTCATGTAATGTAATTTAAAAAAACCTAGTCCTATAAAATTTATATACCTAGCCAGATTCATGAATTAGTATGAAAATACAAATACAATTAGTTTCTTCAATTTGAATTAGTATGAAAATACAAATACATGAATTAGTATGAAAATACAAATACAATTAGATTCATGAATTAGTATAAAAAAACCTGACTTCCATATAGGTCATAGAATAAAAGGAACTAATCTTGATGCATTACAGTAACAAAGAAAGTGATGTATAACTACACATGCAAATAAAGATCGATATAATTTGAAAACTAACCCAGATGCATATCTGTGAAGCTGATCTGCACCCCACGCCAATAATTCTCTAATTCATTCGATTGAACCCCCTCTTGCAGCCAATGAAGTGGTTTGCTACCGGGGAAACTGTAAATAATGACATAACAGAAACCGACACATGAACACATACACTACATACCATAGTTACCGAATTCGCTCTGTGAGCCGCGATCCACGAATTGGTTCGCGCTGTACCAAATCGAAAATCGTTTCGATCCAATTCGCTATTGTACGGTGTACCAAATCGATAAAGTACGGCGAACCATTTACCTATAATTCGTTGTACCTAATTCTAATTCCAATCGTACCGAACACTATCAAATTCACGATTTTGGTCATGAATTCGTTGGTTGTAGAAATTTAGGGTTCCCGATTCATCACCAATTTCTGATATGGATTTTGGCAAAAGAAAGAACAACGAAGGAGGTGATAGCGAGACCCATGTTAGTAACACACAAGGTTTTATTGACCTTGATGATGAGGTTGTTGAACAAACATGTCCAGCAAGTGCAAGTCAAACAAGTGGAAGTCAAGCAAGTGAAAAAGATCTAAATAAGCCACTGGTTGATGAAGTAACCTACCATGGTGCAGGTAAACATCTATTTCTGTTATATTTTTAGATTCAGAATCATTTATTGACCTTGATGATGAGGTTATATTAATTATTCAGATTCAGAATCATTTCTGTTGATTAAATCATAGTTAAATAAAACAGTGAAATATCTAACAGGAACTTAGTTTTCTGAGTTTGTTGGTTAAATCAACGACTTGATTAGGAATTTAGAATTGTTATGTTTATGTTTTTGTTTGTGTTTTTTTTTCTATTTTGGATTTTGGATTAAATGGTATTTGACTTTTGAAGTTATGTTATTATTTGGAATTTGGAAAATATTATATTCTATTTGAACTTATGTTTTATTCGGGTACATCGAACCGAACTACATGGTACACCGTACCGGTTCGTACCGAAATGAACCTACCCCCCTCCGTACCGAATACGTTAACTCTAGTGAATTGTGTACCCGAACCGCGTACCCGTACCGGAGCGAACCGCGTATTAGGTAACTATGCTACATACTAGAGGTGGCAAAATGGACGGGTTAGATGGATTGGGTTAACAGGTCATAGTGGGTAATTCTTGTATGGGTTGAAACGATCTTATCCGGTTGGATTGATTCAAAACACTTTTAGTAAGAAAATTAATGTATTAAATTTCACCAAAAACTATAGTCTTAGAGTACCAACATGATTTTTAAATATTTAGTCGATGTAGGTGGTTGTATGCACTAAAATACATATTTGGCGACTTTCGACCCGTATGACCCGTTTCCTTTAAGCAATTTTTTTTCTTCTAATTTGGGCAATTTCACCTGTTTGTTTGAGATAAAACATAAATTGACATGTCTACAAATGGTTTATTTGCAGAAAGTCCTAACTTTTTTAATTCTTCTTGAGTTGGTGAATACTACAGAAAAGTCCCAAAGTGTGTGTACTGTGTTGCTGCCAAGGCCTGAACCAACAAAGAGATCCAAAAGCAGCCACCTAAAAAAAGAGGAAATTGCAACCATCAATCATACATTGCATGCCAAGAAGAATTAATAGGCATTATAATGTAGGTGATTTCAAACAAACTAATCAACTTCGGGAGGGCAGTATCGTCATAGTACTTATGTGTCATTTCAATCAACCCATCAGGTGACTGCCAACACACATGAAATTAGAGGTGCTTAATGATCCATTGCTTATATAAAAAAATGTTTAAATAATTATGGTAGAAAACAAACCTTAAGGTGGAGACCAGTATTTGATTCTTTAAATTACAAATAAGCTACTTCAGAAACTAAATTTCTCCACATCATTTCCTTAAAGTGGAGACCAGTATTTGATTCTTTAAGTTACAAATAGCACAATTTCCTCTGCTCCTTATGAAGTTTCATCATTGTTTTATCATCCGTATCAGGACAATCAACACTTGGGGGCCCGTTCATCATTGATCCTGTCTCTCCGGCCTTATTGCTAATGCAAAAGATAAATTAGTCCCTTCGAATACTAAAAGAATATAAATTAAGAAATCTTGAGACTAATAAATTAGCCAAAATACCTTATCATGTTGTCCCGGTCTGAGTGGGACCACGGCTGAGCATTCATCATAACGTTGATAGGGATGCCGTAAGGAAGCATGGTGTGCAGATGCATCAACTGAAGCATCTAGGCTGAGTGAGATATATTAGGATGTGGCAACTTCTTTTGCAACTCTGCTTTTATCATCAGATTTTTTAAACAAATTGAATTTTGGCATCAAATAGAACACTATTTTCATTTAAGTTCAATAACCACAATGCAATTATATTATAAGAAGTCGAAATGTTTGTCATTAGATTTGGGCTAAGTGAGATATATTAGGATGTGGTTGAACAACATCACTCTTTTGAGTAATCTCATGTCAAGCATACCTGAGTAAAAACATATGCAGGTAACATTTCCCCATTTACCAAAAACTGGTATCTTGGTATTTTTTTATCTTTTTCTTTAGAGCTTCCACTTGCACAACAAAACAAATTAAAAGAGTATTGATATTCCACCTCCAGATGGCTCTCGTTCTTTCCATCTTCCATTTTTGGAACCTAAATAACATAAAACTCATAAATTGGACACTAAATTAGCAAAATTAGGGCAGTACAAAATTAGTACATTCAAGTAGGAGATCAAAATTAGGGCAAAAAAAAATTAGCAGAGTTAATACCATCAAATTAGCAGGAATTGACAAAAATTAAAACCCTTAAACGCAAACCCAAATTTCAGAAATCAATTAACCATTATAATGGTCGACTTTAAAGTTGAGATTGTTACCTTGACTCAAGATTAACACAACTATCGATTAGGTACTGGTTTGTGGCGATGAAACTACCAAGAGGAACAGAAGATTGAAAATTGAAATTTGATTTAGGGTTTTACCTTCAAGAAGAAGATGGTGAAACAGGTTAATCGAGCCAAATCGTGAAGAAGCGGAGGCTTGTGGCAGAAGGTTGACCGTGAAAAAGATGATGGTGGTGGCGGAGGCTTGCGACCTGGAGGTAGAGTCCGATCGTTCACCAACTTGTAGGATTGTAGAAGATGCGGGAACTTAGGGAGGGAAGGGAGTGCGGAAGTTATAGAACGTGTGTCATCCGCGTGAGGAAAACACAGATCGCTCCTTTTGACAAATAACTGCCAATTTTAAAAAGTTTGTAGGGCTCTGATCCGCTAATAACCGTTTAATTAACATGGCTAAGATCAATCCAGAAATGATCAAATTGTTGACGGTATTTTAAAATTCGGTTACTTATTCGAAGTCAATAACATAGAGGAATGTCATGTTTCTTTGCCACCTTTTTCACGTCCCTTTCTTCCGTGAGAATTCTCTAAGACTTGGCTTTTACACCCCTTTTACGTGGAAGGGGGTGGTGTTTCACGCCCCTCACTGGGTTCCACGCCTCATAACCCATGACCTAAAGGAACTCCTCCTGACCGGTAAAGAAAATGATGATCTTTATTTTTATTTTTTCGAAGGATATATCTAAATGTATTAATGTGGAGAAAACAAGTGATTCGTTTGTGGAGAAGAAGACATTGTGGAGGAGAGAGAGAATTTAACTTTTATTGTTTTGTTTTTAGAGGTAAGGGTAAAATAGTTATTTTATAATAATTTTAAATATTTTTTATCCTATGTTATTGATAATACTAAACATTTTACAGATTACCAAAAATTAAAAATAAAATTAGTAATTACTAAAAAGAATAATAAATTATGTAATTTGTACTTGTCATAAGGATGAATAGTTAATTAAATAACTATATATATACATATAGGGGTCTGTGTGCGCACAAATTCATTTTTGATAAAAAAAACGTAGAAAGTTATGAGGAGACGATACGTGTACATGCACAAATTTTATACGCGAGAGTTATTTACGTTCATTTATGTGCCATGTTCTAGCATAGATATCTACACCATATAAAAAAAACATAATATCTCGGTGTAATGCATAATCAAAACTCAAATCTCAAAACTCTATATTATAAATTACCTAAAATGAGAGAATGCCCAAGCATGAAATGAGGGTGTAATGCATAATAAAAACTCATCTTATAAATTACCTAAAATCTTACTAAACTACCCTTTTGGTTATTATATAAAGAAATCAAATTATTCAAACTTGAAGAAATTAGGGTTTAAATGTGAGAATGAGATTTGAGAAAATTAAGGAATTTAAATGAGTAAACTGTAGTTTTCGTCACCGAGGTTTGAACAAAACATCAGGTTTCGTCCACCTGTAACACATTTGATCCCTGACGTTTGATGTTTTAACAGTTTGCGTCCCTGGTCATTAACTCCGTTAACTTTTCTGTTAGTTTTTGTGTGAAATTACTGATATACCCTTAATTCCATTTCCTTCTTCATCAGACCACCCACCTCCACCAATCTAGTCGTTTGGGGCTCGCCAGAGTCACCGGAAAACGTGAAATGTTTCTGGTCACCGGATATATAGCCAGAACGCCTGGGTTTTGTCGGAACCCGAGACGTTGTTACTAGCCCCTTCGGAATGTCGGATCCACTCAGATCTGGACTAGGGTTTTGTCGGAACCCTAGTCGTTGTCCTATTTTTTTCATTTCTTTTATATATAAATACACAATACATGTATTTTGTAGGATTTAAATTCGTAACATTTTAGTTATGAGACAAACAACTTAAGTTAACCGGTATGATTCACTCTTGAGGACTAAGTGTACACGTGATCCTTAGTTTAGCATTGATGTATAGTACACGTCACCTTGGCGTCATCTAGTGCTTTTAGAGTTGCTAATTTGCTATGGCAAGTGGTACTAAACTACATCCAAGTCTATTTCAATGACTATATCTTTTTTTATCTATTTGATAATTCAACTTTTGTTAAAATAGGACTTTTCCGTAACGAAAAGAAAACGGTTACATCGTTTGATGTTTTGGATTTTTAGTTTAGTTAAATAGAAACATAATTATGGTTTATTCGTTTTAATAATTATATTTTTTCTTAAACAAAATTGATAGTTTAATATTTTTTATAATTTTTTTTATTATAGTAATAATAATCTCAATACAAAAAATATTTCATACAACCCACCAACACATACATCATCATTCTTCAGTTGTTTCAGTGTGTCATCCTATGAGTCTGTTTACCAATGAGGTGGTGATGGAGTGGTAAGAAAGAGACATGGTGTTCCTACTGACCCACGTTCAATCCCTGTCCCCCACATTAGTTTCTGCGGCATGCAAATGAGCCCTAGATCTTAGGCTGATGCATCAGGGTTTTACCCACGCCGATCCAGGGTTCGAGCCTCAGCTCTCCCTCAAGCCCGGAAGGGGCCGTATTGAGTGGGATTTTTTCTTGGATGCTCTCCAACTCTGACGCCAAGTGGGCACGGTTAAGACAACATATTGGCCGAAGTTGGACGATGCTCTCCCATGTGACGGGGAGGTGCGACGTCACAACATTCAATGTTCGCCGTTCAAAAAAAAAATCCTATGAGCCTGTTTGTTTTTTTTAACAATAATTATTTTTACTCCTAAATACCACATAATCAACATGTAATTATAAATTGAATCAATACCGTTTTTATGGGGAGCAATAATCTATATATGCCACCAGGCCACAAGGCTATGAACGCATGAGTATTTTTGTTACTATCATGTGTGTTTCTTTAGGTTCTAGATTCATGTTTTTGAAATCGACGTTAGACTAGCGAGGACGGTATGTGTGGAACGGGAAGCTTAAACCTAATCAAATGTATCCCTCTCCTGTCACATTGATATTGGAATATATGAATCTTAGTCCTAATATTGACACACCACTATAACGGGCGTAGAAAGATTGACGAGGACAATGTTTGTTACAAATGATATGTATGTTAATGTTGATATGATTTGTTTATTATGGGTGTTTAATATTAATAATAAATAATAATAATAATTATTATTATTAAAAAGATATAAAATTTTAAAACTAACATATCAAATAAAAAAACATAATTATCAAAGCAGATTAAAAGGCAAATTGTGATTGTTGATGTCAACGAGGAATGGTAATACATTTGTGTACTTAGATATGAGATATATATCGGTAACATCTTTGTATCCATAGACTTAATAAACATATTGACGATATCTTTGTAATCCTTAGACTTAATAAACATATTGACGATATCTTTGTAATCCTTAGTCTTAATAAACATATTGACGATATCTTTGTAATCCTTAGACTTAATAAACATATTGACGATATCTTTGTAATCCATAGTCTTAATAAACATATTGACGATATCTTTGTAATCCTTAGACTTAATAAACATATTGACGATATCTTTGTAATCCTTAGTCTTAATAAATATATTGACGATATCTTTGTAATCCTTAGACGTGAGATGTATATTGGGCCTTGAATGTGATGAATGTTATACTTTAACATGGTTAAATGTTGTCCTTTAACCAAGAAATTAAAAAGATAACCGTTTGGTATGATAAAAGACACGCTAAATGCGTATGTAGTTAAGGTGAGACTTGTTCCTTTCATTTGGATGAAAAAGTTACATATTTTAGGCCCCTCGATGATTTAAACTTCAAACTTAGTTGATTCATTTAACAATGTTTGTATAATCACTATGAATCTCACTACAACAGTAACACGCTATAGCGAAGAAATTTTTTGACCATGTGCTGACGACTTGTCGTCGGTATAGCCTATCCCGACGACAAGTCGTCGGTACAGGGTTCGTCGGAATTGCTTCGTACCAATAGCTCAAAGGTGTGGTCGGTAGAGGTGTCATCGGGATAGGTTGACATATACCGACGACAAGTCGTTGGTATAGGGTCTAATTAAATAATTCAAAAAAAAAATTATATATCGACGACATGTTGTCGGTATAGGTTTTACACATATCCAGACGACATATCGTCCGAAAAGAGCTAACCTACAAGTTTTTCTGAATTTTTGAAAAATACCTATCCTGACGACATGTCGTCGGTATAGCTATTTTCTGCTTTTTTTTTATATCTTTTAATTTTGCAAATTTTTCCAGAAATATGAAATTTCTAAAAACAAAAGCCTGCAAATCAGATAATTCAAACCATTCAAATATTCAAATCCAAAACATATTGTTCGACACACAAACTTGTTCGACAAACCAAACATTCAAACATACACATATAAACATAAACAAGCATACATACAAATACATAAACATACATAAATAAATAGAAATATACATACAAAACATACATACAAATACATATATAAACATGTGAATAAATACACAATTATATACATACAAATCATACGAATACATAAACATACAAATATACATACACATATATACATACATACATACATACATAAATAAATGCTCAATTACACAATTACAAACATATACATACAAACATACATACACATATATACATACATATTAACTAATCATACAAACTAATTATCATAAACACAAATTACACACATACATACACATACATACAAACTAATCATCATAAACACAAATTACACACATACATACAAACTAATCATACAAAACACAAATTACATACATGCATACACATACATACAAGCACTAATTTACATAAACTAAATTATATAAACTAATCACACATCTAAACCAAATTACATAAACTAATCACAAATTACTAATTTCATCATACATACAAACATACATACTCATACATACATACAAACATACAAAATCATAAAAATCATAGATATAAACCAAATTTCATTACAAATTAGTAATTAAAACGAGTAATTACCTTCACAAAGCTACAAATCCAAGAAATGTTGAAATTCTTTAAAAACCTAACCAAATTAAACAAACAAAACTTCAAAATCTTAAACAATTAGCTAAAATATGAAATCCGAATGTTACCTCACCTTAAATCCCGAGAGTTTTGTGAAAATTGCTCCCAAAAAGCCCAAAAACTTTGAAATCGCCGGAGAGAACAATTTGGGGGAGTTTGGAAGGGTTTTTTTTTTGCAGAAATGAGGGTTTGGCCGCTGTTTTCCCTATTTGTTCGCGCTGAAACCTATACCGACTCGGTGTAGGCTCCATTGTCGTCGGCATAGGTAACCTATACCGACGACATGTCGTCGGGATAGGTTTTTCTGGATGTTGACCGGTCAACAAATTAAAGACCCTATATCGACGACATGTCGTCGGTATAGGCTTTTTTAGATTTTTTTTAATTTAAAAAAAAATTACCACGAAACTTTATTAAATAAAAATAAAGGAAAAAGTAAATGGAAACTAACCTATACCGACGACATGTCGTCGGTATAGGTTTTCACCAATGAAATTACGGGCGCCAGTTTTCCCTCCATCTTACCCAACCCTATACCGACGACATCTCGTCGGTATAGGGTCTCGCTGACTAAAATTGGGGATTGGCCTATCCCGACGATAAATGTCGTGTGGATAAACGTCGTCGGCTTAGAGTCAAATCCTTGTAGTGTCTTGATTTAGAAATAGAATAACTAAAAATCATATGAGATTGATAACAATCCATAGCTCATGTTCAAGAGGTGGGTAACAAAGGGATAACTGATGTCTTGGCAATAACACTGATGTGATCAATGGATGTCGTAGATACTGGGGTAGTGGTGTGTTTATAGACGTTATCCATTGTATGAGTTATAACAAATTAAATATTTTGAAAGTGTAAGATCGTTAGATCTATATGCTCAAAAGATACAGATGAAAACGGTAATCTTGGTTCTTTGCTCGTTTGATTCCTCCACTACCACCCTTGCCTTTCTAGGTATCGTTTCTTGAATGTTTATATCTTTACACCCTATGATTGTACTTCTTGTTTCTTAAACTACATGTAGACTCTTAATAGAGATTTAATAAACGTTTCAAAATATTGCATTCCACCATTGTCATGTTTTATTTTAAAAAAAATTACTTTTTTTTAACAGCAAAGGCCCGGACACCCGGGATCACCCTGGAAAATGGATCACCCTTCCACCCGAAGAACAGAAGCGTGGTGACTCGGCCCCACACCACCCAGGAGGAAACCCACTAGCTCAACCTGGAACATTTTGTCCCAAGCGAGACTCGAACTCATGACCTTCCATGAGGCTACCACTCAACCAGAAAGCTCGGTGGTTAAAAAAATACTTTTCATTGTATAAACTTCTAGAAGAAATTAAAAAAGCAAAATGCTCCACCACAAAGTAGGTGGGGAGAACAAGATGGGAGGCAATAGGAATCAAGAAATGAATCCGGACATATTTATGGGTATAATCACTTTTGTCTTTTCGAAATTATTCCAAAACAAAAGGGTACAAACGTAATTAACCCAAGGCAACAATAAATCCACACATATTGCTCATCAGCGTCTATAACTAGTTAACTAATACTAGGTAGTCGTTACCTGACGTTTATTGCATGCTTAAAGCCCTTGGCCGTTGCTCTCTTTTTACCAAACGACGTCGTAGATTAAAAATGGCCGAGAAAAGCAAGATTTTGATCATCGGAGGAACAGGTTACATCGGAAAATTCATCGTGGAGGCTAGCGCGAAGTCCGGCCATCCTACTTTCCTCCTTGTTAGGGAATCCACGCTCTCTGATCCTTCCAAATCTGCCTTGATCGACTCGTTTAAGAAATCAGGCGTTACTTTCATCACTGTGAGTGATAACTATTGTGTTTTAATTGTGGGGTACACCACTTAACTATCAGGATCTCTTTTTGAGGAAGATTATTTGATTTGAAGTTTGATGTATTGAAATTAATTGTGGTTTTAGATTTTTATGTTTATCTAATTGTGTGTGTTTTTTTTTTTTTTGGCAGGGTGACTTGTATGATCACGAGAGTCTAGTGAAGGCGATAAGGCAGGTAGATGTTGTGATCTCGACGGTAGGTCACGCACAACTTGGCGATCAAGGTAAAATCATTGCGGCCATCAAAGAAGCTGGTAACGTCAAGGTATTGATAATTGGTAACGTCAAAGTAAATTTTAGTAATCGAACAGTAAGTTTATTATTTTTCTTTTTGGTTTTTTTTTGGAAAAGTATGTTTGAGAACAAGAATTTTCAAACCTACCGTTAGTTTTTGAAAATTATAGTAGGTTTCAAAATTTTGTTATTAATTAAAATTTTAGTAATCTGGTATGTTTCTAATATATAGGGTTTAAAAAAGAAAGAAAAATTAAAAACTGTCACATAAGCATTTTAACCTGTTAAACAGGTCAATTATACAGGATTAACACATTCTCTACAAGTTGAGAGACTAAATCGAGACAAAAAAAAATTGAGTGACTTAATTGAAACAATTGTGAAAGTTGGTTACATTTCTATGAAGTTTTCCTTTATGTTTTATAAGGGGTTGTCGCTCTTGCTAAGGGCGACCTCTTGGCCTCTATTCTCATGATCTAGCTTAATCAGACCGGAAGTACAATTTACTAAGAGTCGCTCATGTGAATTGCGACATCTTCAAAATCAAGGGTAAAATCGTCCCTATGAATGACGATCTCTCAATAGTGTCATATATTCATATTAAATAAAAACAATAATTCGAAGAGATCGCATTCAAAGAGACGATTTCTCCCTTGATTTTGAAAAAGTCACTATTCATAGGGCGACTTCTCAATATATTTACTTATCACTTGACTAAGCTAGACTGCTAGAGAACGAGGATTGATGATGGAATTCACCCTTTTTAAGTTCGATTATCTGTTTTTGTGGTTAAATTTACTCCTAATGTTCATCAATTTGGGCGAGAACAATTTGTCCCCAAAATCACAAACTCTAACCTCATAGCGAACACTTTTCTCCTATTAACGTGTTCCAATATTTCTAGAAATTCTACCCATCGGAGTTCGGAAATGACGTGGACCGTACTCACGCCGTGGACCCGGCCAAAACAGCTTTTGCAATCAAGGCTCAGATTCGCCGTGCCATTGAAGCTGAAAACATCCCTCATACCTACGTTTCTTCCAATTGTTTCGCCGGTTACTTCCTTCCAACATTGGCACAACCAGGCGTCACTGCTCCGCCTAGGGACAAGGTGGTTATCTTAGGTGATGGAAACGCAAAAGGTATATGCAAACGCTTAATTTTCAAACAGTTTGCGCATTATGACGTTGTATCGTGTCTAATCATCTAGCTATGTCATAGTTGTATTCAATGATGAACATGACATTGGAACTTACACCACTAAAACTGTGGATGACCCGAGAACACTTAACAAAGTGGTGTATATCAAGCCTCCGGGTAACATTTACTCGTTCAATGAACTCGTGTCATTGTGGGAGAAAAAGATTGGAACAACATTGGAGAAGGCTTATCTTTCTGAAGATCAAGTTTTGAAGAACATACAAGGTGATAATAAATTGGTTCAATTTGAAAAAAAAAAACCCTTTTCTTTTCTTGTAGGTGGTTTAATGAGCGAACGTCTAACGTTGAGGTTGGGTTGGCCCGAAACTTTTTTAGAAAAACATATTATTTTAAGTGCTAATCTATATTTTTGAAGAAAAAAAATACTTTAAGATGTTTTATCAATCAAAATTATAGTTTTGAGTGACTTTCAATTTGTTAATTTGGCCATATTTGATAGAACATTTTTTTTTAAATTTGATAGTGTGTGACTAGTTAAATAAAAAAAAGATAACTTAATCCTAGGGTTGCTTAAATAGTTTGCGGCTCGCAACTCGTTTCTCGTAAATTAGCTTGTTGAAAACTTGAGCTCGCTAGCTCGTAAATGTTAGAGTCAAGTTCGAGCTGAATGTAACTCAATTAAAACTTGATATGATTTGGTTCAAGTTGATTTGGCTCACAAGCTGATTTTGTTTGAGTTGATTTTACTCGGGTAACTCGTTTGCTTGCTTGTATGAATTAGCTCATTTTCATGTATATTGGTAGTTTGGTACTGTTTTATATGAGACTTTTATAGAAAACATAAAAAAATTAAGAAAAACGAGCTAACTCGTAGAGCCCATGAGTTGGTATATACAAGTTGAAAAATAGCTCAGTTTCCGGCTCGAATGGAAATATCGAGTTGAGCTCAGCTCGCATTATTACCAAATTGATTATGAGTTGATACCGGCTCGACCCTGCCCAATCCACTCACTAAAATTAACGAATTGAAATTGCTACCTCTATCCACTTGTTAATTAATTTGGTAAGAATCAATTTTTACCGTTTATTTGTTCATCATCTTGTAGAATCTCCAGTTCCACTCAATGTGGTGTTGTCAATCTCTCATTCGATCTTTGTGAAGGGAGATCAAACAAACTTTGAGATCAAGCCATCGTTCGGGGTGGAAGCTTCTGCTCTTTATCCTGATGTAAAATACACTACAGTTGACGAGTATCTCAATCGTTTTGTGTGATCGTGGTGGCCCGATGGAGCAATTATAGATAACAAATATATATGTGTGTTTTTGTATTGTGGGTGGTTTTAAGAATAAATAGTAAAGAAAGAGTCGTGTGCTTTTGGGTGTTTCTTGATGTTAAGGGAATTTGTATTTCATAATAACCAACCATCCTTAATGTCAACATTTATGTCCCTACAATCCATAACGCTTTGGATAGTGATATCCATAATTACATGGTAATCATTTTCTCATGCCTCCTTTAGTCTTATATAATCTTTTATAACATTTTTAAAATCTTTTTAATTTTATAAATGTTTAAACCTTTCAATCTTTGTAACACTTTTAATTTGAAAACCATTTCTACAAACCTTGTAATCAAATAATTTTCTTTATATTTTTTAGTTCCTAAACTTCTAATAAAATTATACGATTTAAAATTTTGAAACTTTTTTAAATATTAGTTCTTAAATTTTTTTATTTCAGTTCTTCAACTTTTTTCTAGTTTTTTAGTTCTTAAACTTAATATGAAACTTTGTTTGTTTTAAGAGTATTTAGGAAAAATGTTTAAGCATTCTATTGAAATGTTGAAACTTTTATTAAATACTCATGGAATCTTGAATTCCTTTACTTTGAAATTTTTCATAGTGTTGCAACTTTCCGACGATTATAATTCATCTCTAACTTAGCAAATAGTGTACACATTCAATTGTTATAAATATCGTTGAGTATTTAATATTTTAAGTCAGTCTTGAGACGATTTTAAAATCGAGTTTCAGGTAATGAGCATCTCGACAAGTAAACGAGTATACCTTATACATGCGGCTTTACCCGCGAACCAGACGGGTGTTTTTTTATTTTTTTGTTTTAATTACTCACCACCATAACTTGTGTTGATTCTAATTTGGATGTAGTTTGGGTTTCAAAAATTTTTGTAAATAAAACTAAGTCTATAACTACTTATAAATCACTAAGACTCTATATAAAGGACCTTTCATATATCCCTCTCTAAACCTTTTTAATATTAAGTATAACTCAATCAAACTTTAAAATATCAAATATAACATTTTCTAATAATTTTCTACTATTTAACAAAAGTACCCTTGATTAACAACAAGCCCTGTATAACTGATTTCTATTGTGGGGCGGTTAGTATTAATACTTCTTCAAGTGCAATGATACACATTAATCTTTTTGTGGTCGTATCATGGTACTTGAACATAAATTTTGCCTTAGGTAGATTAACAATTAATATACCACTAACTAAAAGGATAGTGTGGAAGAACACGGGGCAAATTACATTTACTGACCTTATGATAAGTTTAGTACAATTACAAAGGTAGCTGGAATCTAATGGGGCGTTTGGTTTGCAGAATATTTTGGAATTAGAATTGTAGTTTGAATTGGAACTAAAGGATTCATTTGAAAATTCATATTGTGTTTGGTCGATACATATGTCAAGGGAATTGGAATGTAAAAATACCTAAAATGACAAAATTATACCTTAAAATTAAGAAAATATAAAACAAAGATCTAAACTCAAATATCTGATGTTTAAGAAAAATGAAAAACGGCTAGGGTTATTACGTAAATATAAAGATTCATGACATTTCCTTTGCAATGTTGAGGGATTATGAATTCTATCAAGATGAATTTGGTTAGAATTAATTCCAATTTCAATTCCTTATCTTAGCCAACCAAACATGAAAAGTAAGGGAATTTATACTTATGGACACATATTAGCACAAGAATATTAGATAAAAAGTAATGTGTCCTTTGTATAATAAATCACTATCTTAGGCTGTCACGCATCTTCTTTCTATAAGATCAACTAAAGTTTATCCCGCCCAAACTAAGTCAACAGAAATTATGGAAACATCAATTCGAATCCTTAACTTTCGTTAAATACAATTAAGAAATTTCCAGTATTATGAAAACATCAATTCGAATCCTTAACTTTCAATTTATGGAAATTTATGAATTATAATTATCTTTTTTCATTTCAATATTATTGCTTTATTACTTAAAATCGTTACTTATACGTAATTTCAGTCATGAGAACTACTTACAGTTTTATGAATTTTGTCGTTTTTATTGTTCAACTCGTGTAGTACACGGGTTTCTAACGTAGTTATATTATATATAAATGTATGTATATTAAAAACCAAAAAGGATGAATAGTATGACCACTCGTTTCTTACCACCTATTTCCGTTTTTTTTATTTTGATGTTTATAATTTTTATTTTTTATTTTATTTTTTAATTTTTATAATTATTTTTTAATTTTTTTTCTATTATAAATTTTAAAATATAAAGTTTTCTTAGATTCCGAACATACCGTTTCTACATTTTTATTTTTATCTACGTTTCGATATAAATTTTATTCAAAACCAAGTCGAGTCAAATATAATATTGTTTTCCTTTTTAATTCTTAAATTCAATTTGGTGTTCCTTAACGCTCATTTTCACAACGTAATTTGTAGCTCTCAACTTTGTGTCGTAATTACACAACTTTTAAATTCAATTTGGTGTTTTTTACCTTTTTATTTTTAAGTTCAATTTCCGCCGCACCGCGCGGAAAATTTTTACTAGTTATGATCAATTTCGAACATATAACTTTGAAACTAAAATGTTGTTGATAAACTCGTGCTCTTTTACAAACGAAAAGAATTATATACTTATCTAGCTGTGTTTTGCTGTTTCCCGGCTCTAGCGGGTTACTAGTTGCCCTTTAACGAAATTTGTCGTTAAAAAAAAATATACTTATGATTTGTATGTTCCTTATTTTGTTTTTAAGATTTATTCTTTCTAAATTTCTTTAAACACCCCAATCTAGTGATGGATAAAACGGGTTTTTTTTTATTCGGTTCGGGTCGTAACCCGATTCGGGTCAAAGTTGGTCAAAATCAGGTTGAAGGTCAAACTGGTTCGGGCTAAACCCGGTTTTAGTAATGGTATAACTCGATTTTATAGGAATCGGTTTGAATCGGGTTCGAACCGGTGTCCCAAACCAGTTTTAATAAAAAAATATATTTAATAAAATACAAATAAAACAAAATAAACTTTGATTTTTTATTATGTATTTTAAAAATTACAAAACATAAACTGAAATATGTTACAAAAAATTCACAGTGGTTGATACTTGTAATACATTTTATAAAAAAAGATTATTCGAGATGTTATTTTTAGTATTCGCTGGAACCCGAGCTGGCTCGTAGGTGATGGTCGTAAGCGGCTTCCTCATCGGTAAGTGGGGTCGTTAATCTTCCTTCTACCTCGTCCTCGTATATCTCACCTTCTACAAGGTTTTCGCCTTCAAGTGATGATTTATCTTGTATTTGTTTCGCTGCATCCAAATGATCCTTTAAGCAAATGCACATTTCCATCGATTGTGGAGTGAACTTTGTTCTTCGTAGAGAAAGAACCCTGCCACTAATAGAAAAAGCATATTCCAAAGCTCCTGTAAAAGTTTGGACGGTTAATAGATCACGTGCCATAGTAGATAGAACCGAAAATTAGTATTCATTTCCTTTCCATCAAGCCAAGATATTAAAATTTTCAAATATGTGTATTATACCGGATAAATAATATGTTCCAGTATATCTCCCGATCGTTACTTGGAGTATTACCCCATTGGCGTTTAGTATTTTCATTCATTATAGTATTATATAAGTTAAACATTGGATTCCGGCTACTACTTGCACTTGAAGATGATGCATTTCTCATTGAATAAGCCGAATCAAACGCTCGTTGTCGAATTGCTTGAACGACAAACTCTCTTGAATCACAAAATGTGTCACTTCGCACCGCATCAACGTTGCAAACCAAATATTACCTTCGTTTGTCATAGTTGCTTAGCCTCTCGCCGCTTGAGTCTTTAACACACTACATGTAAGACCTCAAACCCGGGAGGCATCACGTATTGGATTTACTTATCAACACATAGCTCATAAACATAAGACATTCACCAACCCAGTGGAAACGATTTAAAACTTTAACATACGTAGCAGAAACATAACGTGTCTAATACAACTTGTCTAAAAGAAACCAAACTTGTTTTTAAACAACATCAAACTAAAACATAAACATAAACGGGATGTCAGACGCTGATCTTCGGGTAACTCTTCTCGCCAAGACAAGCATCCAATTCCATCTACTGCCACCTACACTCAACTGATGTGCATACTAAAAATCAGCAACGTTGAGTGAGTTCTAACGTTTACTTTAAATCAATTATACAAAAGATTTACTAATACATGCATACTACCCTTAAGGCAAAACTTTACATACTTTACCTTTCAAATCAGTTTAAAACATATAATAACCGTCAATTCCTTTTTTCACTGTACTGCCCTCACGGCACACGTCCATGAACCGACCAGTACTGCTTAACCGTCGATTCGCTTGTCACATCTGGTACTGTCCTTGTGATCAATACCACTCAGCATGATTTTGTCCTCGTGATCAACACCTGGTATTGTCCTCGTGATCAATATCGCTTGGCATGGTTTGGTCCTCGTGATCCTATGATGTTGTCCTCGTGACCAACACCTGGTATTGTCCTCGTGATCGATACCGCTTAAGTGGTACATGGGAGTTGTGACATCTGGAAATTTTTTTTATTATTTATTTATTTTTTTAATTTTCTAGACGAAAATTTTTTCAACTAGGGGATGACGTGACACCCAGCAAAATCCAGTTAACTTAGTTAACTCAATTACAAACCTCAGGGACTAATCCTGTCAATATACAAACTCTAGTACTCCTAAAACTGCAGGGACTAGTTGTGCATTTAACCTAAACTCGATTTGTTGACTCAGAAAAGTCAAAATCAAGAGTTTTGGTTCCTGTTGACTTTTGCAAGTCAAACCTCCTACTATCTTGATTCAATTTCAATTCCAAGCATCAAATTCATCCGAATTGTAACTGTTATGCATGACTAATGCCATTAACAGTCATCAATAGGACTTTAATCATCGTTAATGATTCGAATTAAACTGAGTTACGGCCATTTAACCCATAACTGTCGACACCATGTACAAACACCATCAAATTAGACAAATTCACGTATTACTCTCATGAATTGAACGCATGCACACCTCATCCGAACTCCACTAAAGCTTTTGCACATTTCTGTTTCGCCGGAAAAGCGGTCAAGCTCGCCGGAGATCAAACCACGCAAGCCGCGACTGTGATTTAGTCGATCACCATCGATTCGAATCCAATTCTGGTAAATCCTTACACCCTTAGTTTCATTTTCTTACCTAGATCAAAAGCCCTATGATAGTTAGGGCTTAAACTATCGAATTCATCACGATCGAATCCTAGGGTTCTTCCTATGAACTGTGTAATCGAACCCTAATTTACACTCGTTTTCAATCCAATTAAATCACAGGTATTGATTCGCAATGTCTTGCTCGTCAAAAGCCCTGTGAATCCAACCTTTTTCATTATCGAAATCGATCAATTTGATTCCAAGTTCAATCTAGGACTTCGACGTATTCGAACAGAGATTTAACAAACCTAAAATCAGTGTTCTTGTAATTAAACACACACGAATTCGCAATACGCTAATAAACAAAACCCCTATGATATTTTGGCTGATCGCGATCGAATTCGTGAGATTGGGACTTGGGTTTGATTCGGTTCACGCAAGGGGGAAGAACTCAGGAGAGCCTTGTGTTAAAACCATTCTGATCCGATTGATATCGCGAAACCCTAATGGGCTGTGTTGGTTAAGGTTGTTGGCTGTAGGGGAGGAGACCCGGGTTCGAGTCCCTCCACCCCCATTTCTTTTTAAGCTAATTTTTATTTATTACTTTAATATAAAACCAATACCCTATATTATTATATTAATATATTAATGTGTTCTAACCTCATAAACCACCCGTCGGGTCTAGTTTTATAACCCATATTTATTTTTTTTACCCACTTTTAAAATAATATATTTATATTATTTTCAACCCGTGACTCCAATTAAAATTAGTATATTTATATTATTTTCACCACATTATTAATCATTTTGTAACGCTTCAAACTAGTGAATAATATAATTATTTATATTATTACCAACGTTGTTATGTTCCAAATAAAAATAATAAATTTATTATTTTGTCACGAAATTAATTATGGTGTTATTTCCCTAAACTTAAAAATAATATATTAAGTTATATTATTTTTCCTAGCCATTATTTAAATGGTACAAACGCACGAATATGTTTAATTATTAATATTATTCGTAATTAGAGACGTTCGCCACGAAACACTTTTATCTTAATTATTATATTAAGAAATCCTTATTCCCGTGAACAAGTTCGTCTACTCGTTAATCCTAAGTATGTTCTAGGACGTTCAAATCTTCCGTGTCGTCGTCACAAAAATCCCATGTGTCCCTAACTATTATGCTTATAATTCTAGAGCATTTGTAGACCGTTCACAGGCAAACCAATTGTGGTTTCTATTGCGTCCTTATGTGGTGCTAACTTCTACGTTTACACAACTCAGGTGAGTTTTCACGGCCCCTTTTACCGTTTTAAATTGGGGGAGAAACATGCATACAAACGAACATTCTTTTACTTGTTTTCTCATTGGGGGAGAAACATGCATACAAACGAACATTCTTTTACTTGTTTTCCCATTAGGGAGAAACATGCATAAAAACGAGCATTCTTTTACTTGTTTTCCCGTTGGGGAGAAACATACATACAAACGAGCATTCTTTTACTTGTTTTCCCGTTGGGGAGAAACATGCATACAAACGAACATCATTTTACTTGTTTTCCCATTGGGGAGAAACATGCTTGCAGACAAACATCTTTTTACTTGTTTTTCCATTGGGGAGAAACATGCACACAAACAAACATGGATCACATAGTATTTCACTACCACTTATTTACTTAAGTGTAACACACTATCATTGAAAGTCCTCACACACATCGGACCGTTAATATGGATTTAGCGAGGTAATGTTTGGTAGTACTACTGGGTTTGACAAACCCCACACGTGTTAGTCGCGCTAACTCGATTGGAGGTCGAACATGTGTAATATTGACCTAAACACATTGCCAGGGTTGATAGACCTGGCGAGAGGCATTCAAACACAAACAGTCAGCTTCGGTTGCGAGCGCTTAGAGTAACTTGTATATTGTCTAGCTAGCAATAAGTGTGACTTACGTATGTGGATCCTGCAAACACACAAACAGTTTATTTACTTACAAACCTGTGAACTCACCAATCTCGTGTTGACACTTTTTCTTACATGCTTCTCAGGTCGCTAAGGCACAAGTTGCACACCTAGGACATGCATGGAGTCCTACTGTCATTGCATTCTTATGCAAAACTTTTAAAACAATTCACTTACTTTTATTAAACTAATCTTGGGCGCGTTTGTTTTATGCAGTAACTATTGACATAAACCGCTTCCGCATTTAACTCTGAACATCTAATGGTTTTATTTAAACTCATATAGTGTCGTTTGACGTAACTAATGGCTGAGATCATGGTTTGTCATACGCCTAACGGTAAAACTCTGTTAGTGGATTTTGGAGGTGTGACAGGAGTTGCATAGACCCCCGAGCAACCGCCGTCACTCATCCTAATTGTACAACTGTTAACGAACCACCAAGGTTCTTACTAATGGGTAGAACCCATAACTGACATCTTGTACAAGTAACATCTGTCCCAAGTACCTTAACAATCTAGCACACTTTCCCGTAGGAAATCTATTCACTTTTTGTTCATACAACTTTCTTTAACTTGATCATAGCTTTAACATGTATTATGCCTTTGTTTATGTATATGAAAATATAGTAAACGCTTGCCATAAATACCTTTGGTTTTACTGAACTATAGCTTAACACATATATTATGCCTTTGTTTATGTATATAAAAATATAGTAAACGCTTGCCAATAATATAACTATACTTTACTCAAAACGTACATTTGTCTCTTTAAACTTTCCATCAAAACATAACTTTCGCCTTTGTTTATAATATATATAATATAATAAACACTTTACACTAAGTATACACACCAGATATGCTAGCCTCAATGCTAGCCTCAAGGGTAAATATCAGGTCTACGTTACACCGGTCGGTTTACTTTATTTCGGCGAACTTAAGGCAAGTTCACCTGCTACAATACCAGCGAACTTAACAAGTTCTCCTGCTACAGTACAACGAACTTAACAAGTTCTCCTTCTACAGTACCAACGAACTTAACAAGTTTCCTGGTCGTCATCTTCTTCCTCAAGAACCCTAAATTTGCATGAAATGGCGGCTAAGGCTCAAACCTATCAAGACGCGAACTTTTTACGTCCAAAACTTGTGTTTAATACCCGTGAGGCTAGATCTAAGGTTTATTTAGAGTCCCATACGTAAAAATCATTCCTTTTTATTCAAAATCTATAAAATCCAACAAAAACTTAAAAGTCAGATCTAGGAGAGATCGTTACCTGTAAACGACTCCTTTCAGTTGCTAAGCGCTCCAGGGATGTATTTCAACGATCCTATAAGCTCGGATCCGAGAAACCGGGGCTTTCTCTCTCAAGGTTCTCTCTCTAGGAAAAAAACGAAAATGGTGTTGGTATGGGGTTTTGGGGCTGATCTCGAGGCTTATAAGGGCCTGATCTCGAGGCTTATAAGGGCCCAAACCCTTACCCTTTTCGGCCTATGCACCCCAGCCCAAGCCCGCTCCCCTTTTCTTTTGTTTATTCAACTTCTCGTGGGCTATTTCGGGTTCTAAAAACTCAGGATGTTACAAGTCTACCCTCCTTACAACATGTTTCGTCCTTGAAACCTGTCTTAAGTTATACTGATAGCAAATCACAGAATGAGTGGCATAAACCGTAGCTATGCAAGGAAGCTTGGTCATAAAGGCCATTGTGATTAACCACCATTGAGAGTCTAACCGGGGCAATCTCTAATTCTAAGGCATTGAAACTAGTGGGGCTAACTTAATCAGGTAAGGAAACAATAACATGCTCATGCCATAGCATAAATAAGAGTTTGCAATGTACCTCACTGAGTCATCTGGTAGACCCTTGCTTTGGCCTCGTTGATGTAGAATCCCCCCGCTTCCGGCTCTTTGGGCTCTTTACAATCTTGACTCAAATGTCCCAGCTCTCCATAGTTGTGGCACCTAGGCTTCACAGGGCAGTCACGTGATTGGTGTCCAAACTTGCCACATCTAAAGCATCCCGTCTTTCCAGCTCTGTACTCTCCTCCATGCCTTTTCCCACATTTACCACACAGACCCTCAGCTTCTAACCTTGACGTCCTCTCATTAGAACCTTGGGTTTTTCTTGGTACCGAAAGGTGCGGATGGTGTTCCTGACGGTACCGTGGCACCCGGGAAATCCACTCCGCCTTCCCTTTAAGTGTCTCCCTTTTTCTTTCCAAAATGTTTAGACCGCTAACCGAACTGGTATGTATCAATTGGTTTTGGTTGGCCTGTTTTAGGTCGTTCGATTTATCGGGTTGGACCACTAAAAGTACATTGGACTAAATTTTAAACCATTGGCTAATTTAAATCTTGTTCGAAGTTAATTCATTTGGGCTTATTCAAATAGTATGATATTGTCGGGCTATTCAAATCATTGATGTTTGTTCATATTGGGTTGTTATTCCCACTGTGGACGTTATTGGGCTGCAACAACTCCTTATAGAACCCTACCCCACACACCACGCATCCTTTGATAATGATATTGTATACATCGATTATGACTTTTATCCATTTAAATGAGTTTAGTTGTCATCCCAGATATTTCTGTTTAATCGAATACCATTTTAATTTTTAAGAATCGATAAATAATTCTTGAATTCCTTAAAAGACCAATTTAAACACACGACCCGGTTCGGTTTCGATCAACACAAGTCAATACAGGTTCTGGCCCAAACCGGTTTATAAGTGAAAAATCCGAACAGGTAGAAACTGATTTGGATTGGATTGAACATAATATATAAACTAGTTTACTCTCAAACCGGTTTCAAACCTGATTCAACATATATAATCTCAAAGCATGCAGATCAGATCTGGACCGATTTCACCTAAACCGGTTTTGTTATTGATTTCAAGTGTTTTAGAATTAGTTTCGGATCCCGAACCGGTTTTTCTTTCACAATTTCACAACTCTAATTTCGTCCGAAAACAAAGTTTTCTCAAAATACAAGACCAAAGACAATACCGTTAGCATAGGATTAGGCCGACCAGTGTCACCCGACTCCCATTTGTTAGTTATATTACGCATCCGACACTTGAATAACAATGACTCACCATACCAGTAAACAAGACATGGATCTGCAGCTATGAGACACCAAATCATGCACCTGATCAAATTCTGATATTTCCTGTTCAACAATTGAAAGCAACTATTGGACTTTTATCATTTCCATAGTTGCTGGATGGTATAGCATAATGCTTGAAGATGTTTTATATGAAAAACAAGCCAAAATAAATCCGTAAAAGTAGTAGTAACAAGCGATCATCGTTTCACATGTTTGTTCATCAATCGAATCTATCATATTTATAATCTACACCTATTACCATTTTCAAATGTTTCCAACCTTCTTTTGTTTCTTCAATATCATCATACACTTTCCTTTTGAACCCAAAATATAAGGACAGCGCGTATCACCTTTCTACCCGCTTCATTCTGCACGCAAGCCACTGCTGCTCGCAGCTGAAGCTTTCTTACCACCATATTTCTGTTGCACCACAAATAAAAAAAGAAAGACAATTATAAAAGAAATCTTGTGCAAGAGTTGAAAGACAGTAACCAACAGTTGTCACTAGAGATCCCGAAGTGGGTCAAAATGTGTTCAGGTAAAAACAGGTCGGGATGGGTAGACCTGTCAACATCTGTTTTATCTTTTTTTTCTTTTAATTTTACAAATAATTTTAGTCAATAATTACTTACTAAAATAGTAGATAATTTGTTTCAATAAATCAGTACACCTTTTCAATCCGCTCGATTACATTTTTAGCCAAGTGTATAAAATTTGACCCGTTGGAGTTGAAACATGGCCCGAATCAATCCATTTCAAGTAACCAAGGCACGGGTTGGTGTAGGGGCTACATGTTTAGAGGTTGCTTTATTATTTTTTGGGAAAGATTTAAAAAAAAAGGAAATGATAAAAGTTTCACAATTACCTGTTTCCCAATATTGAATGGAACATATTTGTATTTGATCATGTGCATGATTTGGCGTTTCATGGTGAGGGTAAATAGCACAAACCAGTAACAAAGTAGTATTGGCCAAAACACGGGGACATCAAACATGGAGAAGAATGTCATCAAGAATGATATGATGAAAGCCTTTGTGATGGCGTACCTGGAAGCATAACAGCCAAAGATGAAGATAACAATACATCTTCAAACAGAAATTAAAAAAACTTAATATATAATGATGATAATAGAGTAAATTTTGAAAAACCTTTCCTTAAGCATTGAAATTTACCAATTTATATGAGATAAATAAGGGCAATGCAAAAATACCCATGCAGGGAGCAAAATAAAGAAAGAAGTTCATGCTAAAAGCAAATATTTAACAGCATGTCTTCTGGCTGCTGAGCTATTACTTGCATACATGCAAAGTGACAAAGGTTTGATGATGTGTGAATGCAGGATGCATACAGGGTTAAATTGCATAAATGGCATTCTTACCATAGCCAAAAATACTAAACATTAGAATAATTAGTAAGCAGCATGCCATTAGATGAACAAACAACCGCATCATAAGTCAAATCTATACTATATAATAAATAAAGGTTTTTTCATGCCACGTGTCACCTCCATGTTCATTCTCATCATTTTTTTCCCGCCTCTCTCTTTTATTAAATACACATCTATCTTTTAATAATAATATATTTAAAAAAAATACTAATAAAACACATTTATTTTAAATTATCCCTTATTATAAGAAACTTTGAAATCTAATTATGTAACTTTTATTTTCAATCAAATAGTAAATGAAAGTCAAATTACATTAAATAGTAATTAACGTATTTACGGAACCCAATTATATATTAATTTTTACATATTTTGAATTTTGTTTTCTATCCTTATTATATGTAATATATTTTTACATCTGTAAAATATATACATACAGATTTAAGAATTTTATATATTGATATTTTCACCCCGGTGTGTATTACACGGGTTTTAAGCTAGTGAACAATATAAGAGAATTCCCAGCCCATCCCCCATCCCCAACCTCATCCCCATATTTTAACATAATAAGGTAAAAAACTCACTCCATCCCATCCCCCATCCCTATACCCTCCCCCTATATTTTTAGAGGAAAGCAAACTCATCCTCCATATTTGAGGGCTCACTATTCACCCCTATATCCATTTTTTTATATTTTTTGTAAGTAAATGTGAGTGGAAGAAAGAGAAAAAATAATTAAAAAGAGAATAAAGAAGTATTATTTAATTGAATAGAGATGGATATGGCGATGGGATGTAGGAGGTTTTTAGAAAATGAGAGATAAAATTAGAAAATGATTTTTTTAGTTAAGTTGTAGGGATGGGGAGTAGACTGTGAATGCTCTAAGCTATATGATAGTTGATAGCGCTAGATTCAATTTTTTTAAAGTAACACATTATTAATTTATTATACAATCTATGTCATTCAGTGATCGACTTGATTCTGATATTTCTATGTTAAAAGTGATGTATTTATAATGAACTAGTCCAACAGCTGATAATATTGTTGAGACCAATAAATTGATGGCATGCACCACAACAGTGGAATCAATAAGTCCACAGAACTTGCTACTTGCTAAAGTGCATCCTAAAGCACATTAGAATGTGTAGCACACCAAAATGAAACCAGCTACCTGCTACGCTAGCTTTTTTATGATAACAATCACAGGGTATACAGTTAAGGATACTAAAATGACTTCGGTGAAGCTATTTAGATTTAGCAACAAAAAAACATGCTTTCAGCATACACCTACTATACTAATCAACTACCACAAAAAACGAATAAAAAAACATTTTTTCAGCATATGAAGAATAAGAACCAAAAATGGGAGGGCCATAACCACATCAATCAAGCCAATAATAATCAACTACCACAAAAAATGAAAATAATAAGGGAAGAAAAACTATTACCAGAACTTGAACTCAGGCAGCCGTCGGATGAAAGGCTTGAACTCATCTGAGCCTTTTGTAGGTAGCAGGGGACCATCTGAAGGTTCCAGTTCTGGGTCAACCAGAGGTGATAGAAACCCAATCAACAAGTTCAGTATGTAGATTCCAAGACCATATGTGATAATGTAGAACCCTTGCACGTAATAAACCCTCAACGCATAGAGAACCAGTAAAGTTGCAGTGGCAATCCATCTATAAACTGCATGTGGAGTGGTTTTATCCAAGTAAACCTGAAAAAGCCTCGAAAACTGCCTCCATTGATTCAAAGTAGCAGCTGAGGCACCATTACCACCTCCAACACCCTCCATGGAAATTTAGCCACAGAACCCTAAAGATCCCAAATACAATACCAATCGAATGAATCAAACCTAATTATAATAGATATCTACAAGCCAAAACACACCCAATTCTTTAAGATAACTTTCTTATAATGGCCAACGCAGTTCAGATTACAAGCTTGGTTTCAAAAGGCGCGCCTCGAGGCGCAAGGCGACCTCAAGCGTAGGTCCCATTGCTTTTGTGTAGGTAAGGCGAGGCGCAAAAGGCGCAGCAAAAAAAGGCGACTTTTCGTTCATTCAGGATGTTGGACAGCAGGCTTTTTAGGTTTAGGTTGTACATGTATGTAATTTATATATCAAATTACATATAAAGCTTCGTTATAACTAAATTTGGGTAGGGGATGCTAAAAACCTACAAGAAATATAAAAAAAATTATCTAAGCACCTTACACCTCGCTTTCTAAAACCAAGATTACGAGGCTACGTGTAGATTATGAACCATATACCTGTTCTCGTGCTGGTTTTGCCTCACTCTAGTTTTAATTCTAAATCTACTTTAAAATGTAACAGTAAGTCATTAAAACCAACAAATTTCAGTTGACCTACTTCGTGCATCTACAGAAGAAAACGATGAATATTTCGAAGTAATATTTATAAACAATCCATTCTATTGTTGAAATTCGAATATATTTCAACAAATTTCTTACACAACATTGCAACTAAACCAAATGACCTATAAATTTTAGCTTCAAGTGACCTATTCGCGTTAATAATAGTGATAATTTATAAATCTAAAACACGAATTCAACTTCTAAGAAGCAGATCTGGAGTGCTATATCGATGTTTAGAAAACTAAACCTCTAATATCAGACAAATATCACAATATGCATTGGAAACAGTAGGGTTTAGAGACGAACGGCTTCAATAGTTGAAATTAAAAACGGAGAAGAATTAGAAGTAGAAGTTACCTCCGGTGACGGTGAATGAGCGGTCGGAGGGGAAGTCGGTGGATGAGAAAACGGGATCTGTGTGTGTTGTGAGTTTGCCTAGAGAAATACGAAATCGCCAATTTATCGCAATATAAGTCGTATCGTCCGGGCAGTGACGGCTGCTGATGTCATAAAACGAATATGCTTTAAGATGCTTAATGGCTTCTTGTATTATATAAAGCGCTTTACTCACACCAGGGTGTTGGTCGATTCGACGGTTTATTTGGTTTTAATTTTTTTAATCGTTATCCGTTAATCAAAACGAATTGAAATATTTCTAACTAAACAGAATAAACTGATTTAAAATATATATATGTATATATCCAAATAAACTGAACCATATTGGAAATATGTCTAACCGAACAAACCGAATTAAAAAAAAAAGTATATCCGATAAACGAACCGAAAACTGAATTTGCAATCCGGACACGGTTAGTAACCGAACCGAACCGAAAACCGAATTCACAATTCGGTTCGGTTTTTCGGTTATGGATACGGTTCCGTTTTTTTTTTTGCACACTCGTAGGCTTAGGGGTGTCAATCGTGTCGGGTTAGCGGGTTGGCGGGTTACGGGTTGACGGGCTGGCAGGTTGAATTATGCAACCCGAACACAACCCATATTCTTATTCGTGTCAAAAAGTACAACCCTAACCTGGATATACTTAAAGTCGGGTCAACCCGAAACTAACCCGTTTAACCCATTTATCTACATCAAAATCATAAACTACTAAATCCAAAATCTAATTTATTTAAGGTAAACCGAAAAATAATTGAATAGTCATATCTAGAAAGCAAAAAGATAAAAGTTTTGGTATAATATAATTACTTTATGCTAAACACTAAATTTAAAAGTAATTAAACAATCGTTTCTAGAAAGTGAAACTAAAAAAAATAAACTTGAAACCTAAACGGATTAGCGGGTCAACCCGTTTATTAAATAGGTCAACCCTAACCCGATCTGTTTTCTAAATGGGTCACCCAAACACGACCCGTTTTTTAAGCGAGTTGTATTGTCCAACCCAAAACCTGTTTTTTTTTCGTGTTGGGTTCGTGTCGGGTTCGAGTTCGTATCAGAAATTGACACCCCTACCTAGGCTTCCTCGTCCACGTCCATATAATTTAATTAAAAATTATTATTTTTTAAAATTCTCTCTAAAATTTATTATTTTTTAAAATTCTCTCTAAAATTTATTTCTTTTTTAAAAACCTCCTACGTCTTATTTCTTATCTCTATCCTTATATTCTTTTTTATTATTTTTCTATTTCTTATGTTTACAATTTTAAATAATAACTATTTTGTCTTATTTTTTCCATAAATTATCTTTTTATAATTTTTTATAGAATGGGTTCGAGTTAGAATAGTTTCGGGTCAGAGCAGGCCGATTTAAAAAAAATGTCATTTTGATTCGGGTCGAGATGGGTTCGGATCACCGATGCACTTTAGAACCACAACACATTCTGATGTAAATCCGGTTAGGGTAACAGCTAGAATCAGGAAATTCAAATAGAACGGATATGACGGGATAGATCTACAATTCGTTTTGGATACAGATTCACCACCAACACAAACGGTAGGGCTGCGATGTCGAAACCGAAGATACATATACACCACTTCGACTAAGAAATTGTGTCTAAGAAACAGGGGCGGCTCAACTATTATGGGGGCCCAAAGCGAAGTATAAATCTGGGCCCTTTTTAAAATTTCGTTGGTGGAGTTTAAGGTGGTGTTTGAATGTTATACATTGACAACTGATCTATAATCCAAACTTTGGAAAAATATACGAGACATTAGAGGTATATAGAGAGGTTGCATTGATTATGGGTATACATACTTATGATTCTAAATTTTGGTTTACTAACGAAGTGAAGTTTCAAACAAGATGTGAAGGAAAATGTGTAGGTTGAAAGAAAGGGAATCTATGTAGATAATAATTTAGAGAATTGAATATATTGAAGAACTTAAGATCGTATATTCGAGTGTTGTTATGAGGTTTGAACGGAGGGTAAAAGGTATGGTAAGTTGTCGTGAAACCAATTTGAAGGAATTGGATGTCAAATTAAGGTATGTGCCTACTAAATCTTTTTATAAGTATAGAGTTAATGTTTTTGGATTTGGATGTATGAGCAAGTATGAGTTAACACTCACCATAGAAACGTATTGGGTTTAATTGTGAAGTTCTCTAAGTTGTACAAGTTGTGGGTACGTTAATGCTATGTTAAAAACTTGAATTATTACATTTTTGACCTGTGAGGGGCGTAACCTATGCCAAATTAGGCGTAGACTACGCTACCTAGGGAGCTTACGCCGGCAGCCAATTTTTTACGTTGAGCCTACGTTGATTGGTAACCAGTGTAAGCTACGTCGGGACTGGTGTAGCTTACGCCAAACCCTTCTTCATTGTTCTTGTTTGGTGGTTTTTGGTTTCAAGTTCAGTTGTTTGTTGTCCCCTATAATCCTATACGTTTCTAAAATATTAACTGATGGTGTTATAACACCTTAGGTAGGGTTCAAGGAAGGGGTGAATCGAAGGTGGAGATCAACATTGTGGGTTTTGGTGTTGAAGATCAAGGTTCTTGGAGCGGCTTTCGAATACACATCTCGTAGTTGTATTCTTATAATGCAAATAGACTAAGTTTTGGCTCTTGAAATTTGTTAACCAATAGTAATTTTAATATGCAAAAGACATTAAAAGTGCGTTTTAAAAATATGGTTGGTTATATAAACTTTTGAGAAAGGTTATTTTGGAAGGAAAAGGTTAGATCACATATCACGATGCGTTGTTTTCAAACTGTTGGTTATATAAAAATTTAGGGTGTTAAACATACCACCACCTTCGCGCCACTAATCTACCGCTACTAGCCACTATACACCACCACCATCTCCGATCTCACTCTTTATGTCTCTTTGATAGGCTCTCCTCTCTTTCCCTCCCTCCCCCTTCGGTTATCTTGAAGCTGATAACACCAAAATGGAGGGGGAGAGGGATTGGGTTTGTTCAAATGAGATGGGGATGGGGAGAGTTTGTTACAAATTAAAGTTCAATCCAATCAAAATTCAAATTTCAGAATTATGTTCAAAATATCATTTATCCACACTAATTAATTCAAATATCATTGAATTATATTGCGGGTACACGAATATTCAACAGGATAAGAATAAGAGATTCAAGAACAGAAAATATGAAAGACTGTTAAGAATTTCGTATATCTGATACTAACCAAATTCGCATGTATATATGGGGTAAAGAGATGCAATGGAGCGTCGTGACGATTATTGGCTGAAAATCGCCGCAATCGTTAATCCATAACTGCTAAGTCATTCTACTATAAAGAGGCAATATATCACGGAGGAGCAATCTTACTCTGGAGAAACAAACTTACTCTGGAGGAGTAAGCTGGTTAGTATGACCAAACTGGTCCGGAGTACCATCCTTTAGCAGCTTTCACTTCCAAAATCATTTTCTGATGCATAACAAAATAAGAAAAGTAAATTTTTTCCCAGCCATGAGCCAAGGGCTCTACCCCTTGGACCCTGCCCCTTTGTTCTATGGGCTTCGCCCCTTGATACAACAAGCTGTCCTTAGCACAAGAAATCATAAGATAGTCAAACAAGTATGCACTCCACACTTACCAATTTGTTTAATGTTTTATTATGAATTCTCAACTTACCAATTTGTTTAATGTTTTATTATGAATTCTCATTTGATTATTAAGTAAACCAAATTACACAAAATGGCTAGATAACACTAAAATCACCAACAAAAATCTAATCACGTTGTTGTATAAGAAATTTGTTCTTAGTAACTTCAACATATTATTGCACATAATAATACTAAAATCAACATAAATAGTTCAAATACATGCCCTAATATGTATATAGATGACATTTAAATAAAAAACTGATTTTAAGTATTTTGTGATTTTAAGTAATATGTATATAGATGATATATATATATATATATATATATATGTATGTATTCATAACTTTATAAATCACTAGTCGTTTTGAAGGTGATCGACTAATCGTGTTCATCGCTATGTGAATTCTTATGTTCATCTCTTATGAATTCTTATGAATCGAGAAATAAACTTGCAGTTCTCCACCTACAACTTTCATAAGTTGGAATGCAACTGTATCCTTTGCCTTTAACTTACAATCCTTCACAACTTCACCAAAATCTGTTAACATAAAGCGCTTGGCAAATACCAAAAATGATACTTTGTACTCATGAGTGCCTTCATCTGCTTGGTAGATCAAAACAACTTTCAAAGATTCTCGTTTGACAAAGAGTTTATATTTTAAATCCTCATCTAGATGAGATAAAATATGTTGTTCAACATCTTCGTTTGGCAAAATAATTGTTCCACAAAGGCGGTGTCATTGTCCTCGAGCGTTTTAGATATTGTTCTGAAAGACATTTTCACTAGCTTAAAGAATATGTTTATGTGGGAGTTTGAGTTCTATTTATATAAAAATGAGAGAATTAAAAATATTTTTTGTTTAAATATGTTGATTATAATATTTAAGAAGAATATTATATTCCCGTATCATTTTATTAATGAACTTAAATATTACTTATAAATCCAATCATTATATTCTTAATAATGGTTTATGTTTATTGCTTTTAAAATTATATTTATTAGCTATATATATAGAGAGAGAGAGAGAGGAGGAGGAGAGAACGAGAGGAAGGGGGTGTAGGACAACCATTCATTAAATAAAATAACTCTTTTATTAAATCAACAATCCGAATTACAATACAGTGAAGAGAAGAAACAAAATTAAAACAAATTACAAGAAATAAAATAAGCAAAACAGAAGAAGAGAAAACATGTGTGTTGGCTGAGGATTTTTGTTGAACAGAGGTCCCTAACAGATGTCGGGCCACTCAAGTGAACCCGTCTGTCTCTCAGGGTACAACAGTTGGAGCATATGCACTGCCAGAGTTAACCAAGTACCCGAACTATACCTGAAACAAACGTGTAAAGGTCCGCAACTTAAGGAAATGCGTTTGATTGTTTGTGAGATCTCTGAAACATGTGAATAAGTTTTTCGGGTGTCTCCACAAGGCTCAAAAGCATTGTATTAATACACGAAATTTAGACCTGATGTAGGGTCTCACTTAATAGAATTAATACTTAATTAATTCGATTTAGTTGATCACTTAATTGAATTAATAATCTATTCATTCGAATGAACTGATGGAATTTCAAGAGAAATAGCCATAAGCTCGACTAGCCATCTGACTATGCAACACATGTCAAAAATATTAAGGCGGCTCTTAAGTGGCTCGTGGTGATGCGAGTGTGCGAAGTACGCCACATTACGCCCTTCCCATTCCCCTTCTGTAAAGACTCCCACTTATTAATTGAATTAATAATCTATTAATTCAAATGAACTGATGGAATTTCAAGTGACATAGCCATAAGCTCGACTCGCCATCTGACCACGCGACATGTCTCAAAAATATTAAGACGACTCTCAAGCAGCTCGCAGTGATGCGAGTGTGCGAAGTACGCCACATTACGCCCTTCCCCTTCCCCTGTTGTAGAGACTCCCACTTTTAAATCCATCATCGATTTATCTTTCTTCTCATGTAGGACAAGTTCACACATTTTAATTTCCACATTACATTAAGTTTCAAACACACAATTTGGAGCATCTATGTCTCATTCATCTTAGCTCCGTTTTGGACATGGTTTAGTTCATTGTGATCCTCTCACATAGTAGAACACACACGTACTAACTAATAATTATATTAGTAACAAATACAAATAATTATTTATGTCCAAAATTTCTAACAGGGGGTTCCTCTTACAAGTTTTTTTTCCTGTATCAAGCCAACTAGATGCGATACGTGTATTTTAGACGAGTGACATATGTTTCATATAATTATGCAACAATATAATCAAGATATGTATATTGATCATCACTTACGTGTAACTTAATGTTCATGCCACGTAAGTTCCAATTCAGATTGTATGTTCCGTTACATGTAATTGTTTTTTGTTTCATGCTTTATGTTAACCAGTTGCTTCTCCCGTGCTTCGCAACGGTACGTATCTACGTAGAAAAAAAAAGTTGAATAAGCTTCTATAAACGAACACTCGCGCGTCGGCACGGAAGTCTTGTCGTTTTTCGTCAAAGCCCTACGTCAGAAATTTGGTCGTCATCGGTTCGGGCCATCGAAAACCATAAAAATAAATGCTGATAATGTTTGCTCATAATAGGTTCGGGTCATCACGATACCATAACGGAAATGACAATCTTTATGGGCTACGATACAAAAAAATATTCGATTTTGAATACAACTCCGTTTTAAAAAAAAATATTCGATTTTAAATACAACTCCGTTTTAAAAAAATTATATCGGAACGTTGAGACAAAAAAAACAGTAATTCGATTCGTTTAAAAAAAAGTAAATGAACGAAAGTAATTATGGAAGAACGAAATTAATACATAATTAAACGGATTAAAAGTGTAAATTATATAAAGTATAAGAGGGTGAAAATAAAAAAAAAATATCCAGCAAACTGCTTGCTTTAGCAGACTGCTAGCTTCACTATTAATAATAGTTAACTTTTAATAGTATTACTAATACTTAATTGTTTGAAATTTTAATTTAGTTTAGGGTTTAGTTTTTTACTAGCACTACGATTTCTAACACTTTGTACACGGCTTTTGACTCTCGGTAAAATTATTAGTTTAATTTTCCTACAATTTAACAAAAAGAAAAGCATAACTAGTTTAAGAAAGACGTTACTTTTTTTTACTAGCACCGTTTAAAAAAAATAAGACTAAAAAAACAGACCAAATTGTTAAAACCGAACCATTTTGACCGTCAAATCGTCAGCGGGTTCGGTTTATGTTTATCTAAAACCGTAGTCACCGGTTCGACCCACAAATCTCATCAAAACCGACCGAACAGGACCATAAACATCCCTAAAAACAAGTGTCAGAGCAAGAGAGAAAGGGTGCGACCTCATCTCGTTTTGGTGACCCTTGTGTAAGATCGGTGTTTACACGATGATTTCGTTCTTAGTTGAGATTGGCGGAAACAATAACAACTAATCAATGTAAACAAGAAAACAAGGATAATACTGATAAATGCAAAGTGTATTAATCTTCAATGTTTACAAGTTTACAGAGAAAACTCTAAGGAAGCACACCTTGTAAAATGAAAAGATACAATACATATAAAGGAACTTAGAATCAAGACAGACCCATGATTCTAAGGATCAGATTAAACACAAGTCGTTGATCTTTAACAGTTACAAGTTACATTACTATTGGTAGACAACTAAAAGACAAGTAGCTAAAAGACAACTGCAGTGAAAATACTTCTGCACTAAAAAGACTTCTGATCATTGCAGGACATATTAGAATAGGAGCATTGTCTTTTGTTATCTGCACCGATAACATTCCTTCTGCTGATAGGTGTGTCAGAGTTACAGTAGAGGTGTAAGTGGCAGAGTCAAAGCTGCTAATGATTTGCCTATCAGCAGCATCAAATGTTTGATGCTGCTAAGAAGCCTATCAACAGCAACTTTGGACTTCAGCAGATAAGGCTATCAGCAGGAAACTTGTTCATCAGCAGGAGAACACAACTATCTGCAGCACTTAGCCTTATCTGCAGCAACTTGTAAGTCAGCAGCAAAATTATGGAGTCCGCAACAATCTTACTTAGAGAATTTTGTAGCCATTAGTCTTTATCTCTACACCTTGTAAAGGAAGCTCTAAAGGGCTTGAAATTTTTTTAGTATTACTTCAATTAGGGAGTGTCTATCAACTTCTATGACTTTAAATAAATAATATATAGATTGAATATCATTCTATTATTCTCACATATTTTCAAATGATGGTATAATAAATAAATAGTTATCATAATAATTAAAATAGTAATACTTAATGGAATATCAATTTTATAACAATTTTAGTTTATTTTAACAAACATTTGACTATAACAATTTAACTTTGCATTTAATAAATTATCATATTGTCAACGTAAATTTGCATTTGTAATGGACATACCGTTCTTTAATCAAGGTTTCAATATGTCCATTAGCATTGTTTGTTATCTTTTCCAAGCAGGAGTCATCACTATACGGTTTGGTTCACTTATAACTTAAAACCGATATTTTACATTTTATTTTTATAATATTAATAACAATTAAATTAAAGAATATATATATATATACTACTATATAATAGGGATTAGGAGGATAACAATGTAATTTTATAAAAATATTAAGACACCTTGTACTATTCTTGTTGCATGATATACACATACATAAAGTCTCAAATTGGTGTAATTACTTTTTAACCCCTATTTATAATCAAAATTTATTAATTACCTTTTAACCCATTCCCTTAAACCTTAACTAAAACATTTTTAATGGGTATACATGTCTTTTAGCAACTCAAATAAATTCACTTAATCAATGATTTATAATTCATTTAATCACTTAATCAATGATTTATAATCTATATCTACACTCCAGGATATTAGATGGATAAATATGTCTTTTCACACTTTTTTTAAGACGCCGGATGTAAGATTTTTACGACGCCGGAGCTTTTTTTTCTGTTCACCGTAGACGTTTCATATGGGTAACTGACCACTGCTTTGAGTACAAGTGCACTTATGAGTCTTTATTTCCCTTATACAGATCTGGCTTTCTTCCACCGCTTTTCATACCACAGAGATTAGGGTTTCCCTCCTTTACCACGATTGCCCTTTGCAGCCAGGATTTATCCTAGGGTTTCCCATCGTCGTCAGGATTTGTCCTAGGTGGCGGTGGTGTGTTGGTGGAAGCGTTGTGGTAGCGGTTGTTTGTTTGTTGGCTGGTCTTTTCAAAGAAGGAAAGAAACAGATAGAGAGAAAGAGGAGGAGACGCCGAGAAAGAGAGAGGGGAGAAGCGTCTGGTTCTCCGACGTCGACAGTATCAACGGCGGTTTCTACTAATTGGATTGCCCTCCCCCTTCTTCACCGACGACGCGGCGGTTTACATCCTTCTTCTTCGCCTTACATTCCACAGTTGCGCCTCCAATTGCCAAACAAGTAGAGAGGAGAAACCCCTTTTGCCCCTATTTTTGGTGTTCTTGAACCACCAGTTTAACGTTTACTGCTTCTTTTTTGTTTCTTTATGTTTGAAATCTTGAATACATATGGATTGAATAGGTTTCTGTCTCAGTTAATGGATTTCAAATTGATTCTGAAATTATGTGATGTTCCAGAATCATCAGATGTTGTGTTTAATGTTTGGTTTTTACTCTTTAATCTCAGTGATTAGGACGGGTAAGCTTCTACAAGTGTCGGAATTTTTTTTTCGTCTTTGCGCCGAGTGATTCCTCAATTCCTTTGATCAATGTAAGTTTTGCTTATGATTTCAACTTATTTTATAAATTACCCGTTATTGGTCGTTGTTTGTTTGCTGCCCTTACTTAAACTGTATATGAAATTTAATGTGTTGGGATATCGATTTTGTGATCCGTTTGGGTGGGTTTTCGTTCTTGCTTAGCTAGGGTATTGTTCTCTTTCTACTGAACTCTTGGCTTTCGTTTATTGCAATTGGTTTGTGCGGCTTGAACATGTGTTGTTCTTTCTTCTTCTTCAGTTTGGTTCTGATTTCTCTTATGGAATGGGTTGCACGCATTGTTTTGCACAGACGGGTTAGGCCTTTAATAGGTTAAAAATCTTTTAAGTAAATTTTTAAGTTTACCAGTTTCCTAATTACCTATATTTTTAGGGAAGATCATGATTCTTTGGCATCAAACACCTGCTATAAGATCATGTTTCTATTTGTCAAAGAATTGGATACTTGATATAGAGGTACACACGATTCCATAGGATTAATGTTCTTGAAATTACAAATGATAGAACACCGTAGGTGAATCTTTAAATTTTTTGGTACATGAGATGTATACGACTATATGTAGAAATCTAGAATTATGCTCTTCTTAGCTTCCATTTATGAAAATGTTTGCATAGCGGATATACAAAACACATATTGTTAAAGTTTACTTATTTTAAAAAAAAAGTCCGGTTTAACCAATTACCTGACCTGACCCACCCATTTTACAAGCTTAGTTTATTGCATATATACTATGAAGACATTGTGATCTTGGGTTGACCCATCGACGAGTATTTATCTATTGTTTGTTCTATTAATGAATTAATAGCAAGTATGTTTATGAAGATAATAATGTAATGATTTGATTCTTTTGAATAGTCTAAGAGTTGACTTTGTTTGTTAGTGGTGATTATGTGCAGTTTGGCTGCCCTCTGTTGCGATTAGGCTCTTGGCGATTACTACGAAAGCAGCGGAATGGTAGGCTTTTCCATTCTATTGTTTCCTTTTCTTCCATTTAAAGGTCATGTCCCGAAAACCAGTATAATGGGTCATGGATTTTATTTAGACAATTTGAACTAATCAACCCTTAAAAAGTTAATCTTTCTCACCTAAAGATTTTTAGTTTTCTATTAGCTAGATATTATGTTGTTATGTGCCATCTTTAGAAGTGTTTTGGTTTGAAGGTGGTGGGGTGGTAATGACGAAGAGACTCCAAACCAAGGCTCAGATGGACTGTAGATTTATAAGACTGATTTGTTGATGTTGTTACTAAACTTGGATGCGCTGACAATTAGTCTCTCTATTTTTCTTTAATCCATCTATGATCATGATTAATGTGTTAATCTTTATGTTCTTTTTGAAACAAAAAAGTGGTTAAATTGGGTTATTTATCTGCTTGAAGCTCCGTGGTTCAATTGTGAGCTTCATGTTGGCCAGAATCATGAATTTGATCAATTTGATAGTTTAGATGAGATTCTTGATCTTGATCAGAAGTTTCCCAACGCCCAGAATCCAAAATCCAAGATTGTTAAAGATGCAATTTAGACATAATAAGCAAACTAGAATCCATTTTATATCTTTTTCCAAACTTAGTTTTGGATTACATCTTCATGTGCTGAAGAATCTTTATATGCAAGTCCTATTTAAATTGCATAATCAACCCAACAATAAATAGAATGTTAAAGTGGCTTTTTGAATGCTAATCTATAATTAAATATTTATTCTAACTCGTGATTTCTTGATGGCATTTTAATACTATAGGGGAGTCAAAGTGGTTTGTGTAGCAACCTACACATCGTTAAGATAGACTTAAGAAAAAATGCCTTAAAACAAGGTTTTCTTTTTCTGCCTTTCTTTTGTGACTTACAACCAATAACGCTAGACCTAATCGCATCCTTACTTCTTCGCTCATACTTGTTTGAGTTTGCAGATACGTGTTTCAGACGCCAGAGGGATAGAGTGACAGCGATGGATGTGCGCAAAGCACCACTCGATTAAGATCTATGTCACTGGAATCCAGTCCCACGACTCAACTACATAATTATCGGTATTCAGGTAACTGTTTTCTGCATTTTGATGAGTTTTTATTTACATTTTTATGAAATCGAAGTTTGATTATTTGTTTTTTTTTTGCTTAAGGTAATCATATACATGAATATGTTTCTTTTTTCAATTGTGAAGTTACGAATGTTTCAAATGACTTTCGTGAGTTAATTTATTCATTGAGGTACTTATTTGAGATCTATTTAGGTGTTTATTTTCAGTTTGAGGTAATTAGCTAAGATTATCTATTTGTTTTTTAACCTTCAACACAACATATTGCATCCATTAAATGTGTTGCCTACGATTATTTTCGGGTCACTTTTACACAAATAAGCAGACCTACTTGGGTCGTGTTGTTAGTTGCAAAGCAAGCAGCAGGGGCTATCGTGTAAAAGCACTTTATATAACCAGACCTACTTTGGGTCCTGCTGTTCCTTGCTTCCATCCCTCTTTGAAGAGTAAATTACATTTGTTTTTTTTATTTTTATTTTTATGTTTATTTTATTTATATTTATATTTGTTTCTGGTCCTGAATCACAAAGTGCACAACTTCACTTTTAGTCATTTGTTTAGGGCTGTCATAAACCTATTCTCAAAGAATATGAGTACAACCGTTGAGAATTTTCAGGTGAAAAATTATGTTGATCATAAGAAGTCACCTGTTTACACAATGCATATCAATTTATGTTGGGAGTTTCTACTTTATAGAATATATTCATTATTTATTAATATTTTTTCTATTTATACAGTTGGTTTTGGATTCTCATCGATGGGTCCCACAACCAGCAGTTGGCTTCTCATCCAACAGCTTTGGTGAAGAAAGTCAGGAAGATGTTACACCACCTCCAAATTTAATGGAGTATCCACATATTGCCGTTTTCATTAATGGTAAGGTGTAAATAACCTTTATCTATTAAACTGTGTCATCAAATATATAAAATTAATCTCAGATTTTATTTTTAGTTTCCATTACCATCATATGCTCGGATTTTGCTAGCATGTTTGATAGGTCAAATAATGAGGTAGTAATGTGTGTGTTTATTTCTATAATCAGGTGTATCTGCTGCAATGAATGAGCTACGGCCCTGTGCCCCAATAAGTTTAAAACATAAACTTGCTCAAGAATTAGTCAAGGGACTCCAGACCGTTTTTGATTCATTGTTGAGGTACAACACGAGCAGGGTGCTTAGGGAAAATGAATATGTTCTTTTCCTGTCTCTGTGCCGAGCATTCATAGAGGTAAGCCAGTATCTTTGTCATTCTATATTCTTTTAGTACAAACCAGCAATTTTGAAAAAGATAAAACAGCTAAAACGGCCCAGTTTGGTTTGTTGTTTCCTGAAAACGTATCTAGCGGTTCAGCCCAGAAGTTTCATTACAACCAGTCGAATGCGCCTACAGGTATTGTGACAATCCGACTTTTTAGGTTAACCCCGTTAACCATTCCGTTAAGTTTCTTATTAAAAACTTAACCCCGTTAATCAAATCTAACCCCAAGGACTAATTCGATCACAATATCAACTCAAAACTGCAAGGACTAATTGTGTAATTATACCAAACTGAATAAATTGACTCCCCAAAGTCAAAATTGACCAATTTGTCTTCAGTTGACTTTTAGAAGTCAAAATTCGACTCTTTGATTTTCCAATTCGCGAATTATAACCGAAATTCGTTGGAATTCTTAATTACTACGGACATTATTAACCATTTCGACCATCATTGGAGCAATTAACAAGTTATTGATTCGAATTTAATCCAATTATGATCATTAAACTCAAAAACGTCGACCATCACTATATACCCAACGAATTCGATGAATCCTTGTATCAAACTCGCAAATTAATCACCTAAACACGATAAACGAGTCACACTGAAGCCTCCGTACACGTCAGTTTGATCGGAATCACGATAGAAGTCGTCGGGGATCGAACCAGTCGGCATTGGTTTTTACCGATCACCATCAATCGGTCATCTAATATGGTAATTCCTTACACCCTTAGCTTCGTTTCATTACATAGATCAAAAGCCCTATCATAAATATTGCTTAAAACATCGGATCAATCGCGAACCCAATTCTAGGGTTCATCGCAAACCGGTTTGGCCGAACCCCAATCTAAATACGTTTACAATTCAATTAAATCATATGGTTAATTTCGTAATCCTCTTCTCAATGAAAGCCCTAATCTAATTTGGACTCATAACACAGATTTAAACACAAACCTACACCTAGGGTTCTTATGTTTTCGGTTTGATTGAACCCTAATCCAAACACCACCTTAATCAAATTAAAGCATAAGGTTAAACTCGAAACTCCTTGCTTGTTGAAAGCCCTATGAGTCCAACAACTTTCAATATAAGATTTTATCAATTTGATCTTGTATTTTGATCTAGGGTTTCGGCAATTTCAAACGTTATTTAACAACCCCAATCGTGATAAATGTTGCAATTAAACATCACCACAGATTCGTCATACCTCGATTAACAAAACCCCAAATCTTTTTGGTTCGATTGAAGTCGAAATCGATGAGTATTGGGACTGGGTTCGATCGCGAGTGGCTTGGGGGAAGAACTCAGGAGAGCTAATGTTCAAAACCAAATCAATCTGGGTTCTATCGCGATTGCCCTAGCGGGTGTAATGGTTAAATCTGTGTGTTGGTGTAGGTGAGACCCGGGTTCGAACCTCACTAGCACCATTTATTTTTCTAGCCACTTTTGAGACTATATTTTTATATAAAATATGTTGTAATACTATTATGATAATATATTAAATGGTTTTTAACCCGGAAAACAACCCGTAGGCTCGGGTTTGAAATATTAGTTTATTTTTATAAATTATAACCGCTTTTGTAATTTATACATTTTATTATTATTAAGTAAAAATAATATGTTTATATTAATTTTAAGCCGTATACTCGTGTAAAATAATACGTTTATATTATTCTCAAATTATGACCCGTATTATTAAATAATATATTATATTATTTCAAATCATTTTATAACGCCGTGAATTAATCGAGACTAAATAATAATATCATTAATTATATTATCCACTTGTATATATATTATTATTTGTCGTTCGTCGCGTAAAGTAATTCCTAAACCCGTGAACATGTTCGTTCACTCTCGTTTGTTAGAGCGGTTCCTTAAGACGCTTCTTTCCGTGTCACTGTCACAATTTCCATTATCATTCCTAATTTATGTGTTTATAATTTTAGGACATTCGTAGGTCGTTTGAGACTTACACTCGTGGTTTCAACTTGTCTCTTGTGTGATACTACCTACAACGCAACGCAGGTGAGTTTCACGACCCCTTTTTACTTGTTTTACTATTGGGGGAGAAACATGCTTACACACAAACGTATTTTACTTGTTTTCCTGTTGAAGAAGAAACAAACATGAATACCAACTATCATACTTTTACTTGTTTTCCCCGTGGGGGAGAAACAGGTACGCAAGCAAATATCATTTTACATGTTTTTCCCGTTGGGGGAGAAAACATGACGCAACTATTTGATTATGGTACTTTATATGATATCACTGTTGAGGCTAAGCGTAACACACTATCACAGAAAGTCCTCATCTTATATCGGACCGTTAATATGGATCTTAGCGAGGTAATGTTTAGTAGTACTACTAGGTTTGACAAATCCCACCCGCGTTAGTCGCGCTAACTCGATTGGATATCGAACGGGTAAAATGTTAGCCTACTCACATTTGCCAGAGTTGATAGACCTGGCAGGAGGCAATAAACAAACAGTCAGCTTCGGTTGCGAGCGTTTTAGTAAGACATGAACATAGGCTAGCTAGCTACCTATAGATATGCATATTGAATGTACATAATCTGGCAAACACACTCTTATTGTAAACTTGAAACCTGTGAACTCACCAACCTCGTGTTGACACCTTTTCTTACATGTTTCTCAGGTCGCTAAGGCACAGCTTGCACACTTAGGACATGCATGGAGTCCTACTGTCATATCATCCATTTCAAACATTTGAAACAGTTTACTTATTTACATTGATTGACGCCTATTGCGTGTAATTACTTTTGATTTCATATTAACGTTTACGCTTCCGCATTAACTCTGAACTTTTATGTTTTGACATTTCAAGTCCCATACAGTGTCGTTTGATGTAACTAATGACTGAGATCCTGGTGTGTCACCTTCCAAACGGTAAAACTTCGTTAGTGGAATTTGGGGGTGTGACAGATTGGTATCAGAGACATTGGTTATAGAGAACTAGGATTGCATACTAGACTATAGCCTCACACATTAGTTACACGGCACAGACACTTATACGTGATACATATAGCAACTATACATTGCAGTGCAGGCATGTTAATACCATCCGTATCACCCTCAGTTGGCGAGGGACACATCATTTGCATTGCATCATCATTCCCAGTGGCGAAACTCGGGGAATCACCAGAACATCATCCACTCTCGTCCGAGGGCAGCGGGACGAAGCCTTCGAAGGAGTCACTTACATCACCATCACCTGTTGGGTATGGTGGGCTTTCTCAGGTCCATGTTATGGACGACACTCAGCACTAGAACATATCTCTTTGGGAGTTGGGATCGTCGGAGGCGAGTCCCTACTGTACCCACTAGCAACAATACGCCGAGTGAAGGCAGACCGTTGCACGCATTATTGCAGAATCCATTGACACGTAGATGTCATCACTTTCCCGAGCCATGGACTCGCTTCTTTGGTTGATATTCTGTTGAGAATAGATTGACCACAAATCTGAGAACGCATTGCTCAATGCATACTCAAACCCTATCCTGACTCAGTTGAAAGGACGGCTACTATGCTGCTTCCTATAACTTGTATTCATGAATTAGTTCATTTCTCGAAGTCGCACTTCATGTACATGTTTGTTCCATGTTCTCAACTACAATCCGCTGGATTGGACTATCGTATTGTGTTTCAACTCGGGTGAATACTCGTATCAACCTATTCCCGACTACTCATACTGATATGAGTCCTAGTCGATCAACTTATGGTTGATGACTACTCCTTTCAATGACTTATCATATCTGACAACACTCTATACTCAACAATATAACCTAAAGGACATTATGACACAGGACAGGGAGAACAAGGGTGAGCATGCAAAGCAAATTATCATTACGGGTGCACATGTAATAGTAATTTGAGGTGCATGTAAATCTTAGTGAAACCTAGTGTGTGGATGAATGGTCCTAATCAGTGATTTACAGACTTAGGTTTCCACTATCTGTAGAGACTCTCATAACCCACTCAACGATTAGTTGGTATCGTTAAACCTGTTCAACAATTGATAGACGCGACTATCAGGTTGAAAATGTTTACGGATACACTGAATTATCATCAATGGGATCCATCAATGTTATTTTCACTCATGTAAGAGTCTTAGTGATCTTATGACTCTCATTCAAACTTGATCAATGGAACCACCTAGAGTGAAACTCAAGTAAAACCTCAGAGTAAAACCACCGACTTCAACTAGGTACACAGAATTTGAGGAGTTCTTCACAAAACGATCATGTTGATCCAATGACATTAGGAAACGAAGATTTAACCTAACCAACCATCTGTTGAACGCAATTACTTAAACATACATCCTATCTCTTATGCTACTGGAATCTATATCTCATTAGACTTTTCTTTCCTACATGTGAACCTCTTTCCTTAGCCTATGCATTGACTGACACTTGCTTTATAAGCGCGGGTCTCACTAGAAGTCTCAGCACGATTTCACAAATTCCATATTAGTGTGTCGTGCTCTAACTCTATTAAAAGCCAAGTATACTATTGAGATAGCAGACTGTAATATCCCGCATCGGTTGAGGGGGAGAACGATACGTTCCTTATTAGGAGGTGGATACCTTCTCTATAAACACTGGTCTCACCAGAAGTCTCATCGTGACCTCATAATTTTCTGCGAGTGAAGTCGTACACCAACTCTATTGGATATTTAGTACAATATAGAAGCAACTCAAAATCTTTAGAGATGTAAACTAAGATTGACCGGTCATAAGTTTGACATTGACCTCACGCCAATTACACTTGGCAGTTTCGACCTTATTGTCGGTATGAATTGGTTATCCAAGAACCAACCTGAGGCCATCTGTTGTGACAAAATGTTTGCCTTCCTCTCCTTAGAAGGGAAATCCTTTCTGTCCAAGGCAAAAGGAGTGGTGCAGTCGTTGGCATCATATCCTTCATGAAAGCATAGAAATGTCTTCAAAAAGGTCATACTACTATTCTGGCTCTCGTCGCCGAGCAGTCATCTGAGGAGAAGAAAATTGAGGATATACCAATCGTACGTAACTATCCGGAAGTATTTCCCGAGGACTTGCCTAGTCTGCCATCGTACCGTCATGTTGAATTCCAAATCGATCTAGCACCCGGAGCGGCACTGATCGCTCGGGCACCTTATAGATTAGCACCTAGTGAGTTACAAGAGTGGTCCACTTAGTTACAGGATTTGTTGGATAAAGGTTTCATCCGACCTAGCTCATCGCCATGGGGAGCTCCAGTCCTGTTTGTCAAGAAGAAGGACGGGACTTTCCGTATGTGTATCGACTACCGTGAACGGAATAAAGTCACAATCAAGAATCGTTATCCTTTGCCTCGTATAGATGATCTCTTTGATCAACTCCAAGGATCAAGTTTCTATTCCAAGATAGATCTTAGGTCTGGTTACCTTCAATTAAGAGTCCGAGATGAGGATATCTCTAAGACTGCTTTCAGGACAAGGTACGGCCACTATGAATTAATGGCCATGCCTTTCGGATTAACCAACGCACCCGCAGTATTCATGGATCTCATGAACCATGTGTGTAAGCCTTACCTTGACCAGTTCGTTATCGTTTTCATCGACGACATCCTCATTTATTCCAAGAACAAGGAAGAACATGAGGAACACCTACGCTTAATTTTGGAACTACTGAAGCGAGAACAACTGTATGCTAAGTTTTCCAAGTGTGAATTTTGGATCCGGGAAGTTCAGTTTCTAGGGCATGTGGTTAACGAGAAAGGGATACATGTCGACCCATCCAAAATAGAAGCCATCAAGAATTGGGCAGCACCGACGACTCCGACTGAGGTGCGACAATTTCTGGGATTGGCCGGTTATTACCGTCATTTTATCGAAGGATTTTCAAAGATTGCACAACCTCTAACTTCTTTAACTCAAAAGGGTAAAGCCTATAATTGGGGCGATAACCAAGAATCAGCTTTCCAGCACCTCAAACAGAAACTTTGCAGTGCACCTATTTTAGCTCTTCCGGAAGGAACCGATGATTTTGTGGTGTATTGTGATGCATCCATTCAAGGCCTGGGTTGTGTCTTAATGCAACGCGAAAAGGTAATCGCATATGCTTCGCGTCAGTTAAAGATTCACGAGAAAAACTACACCACTCATGACCTAGAGTTGGGAGCAGTAGTTTTCGCACTGAAGATATGGAGACATTACTTGTACGGTACCAAATGCACCATCTACACCTATCACAAGAGCCTCCGGCATATCTTCGAGCAGAAGGAGTTGAACATGCGACAACGTCGTTGGGTTGAACTTTTAAATGATTACGACTGTGCGATCCGATACCATCCGGGTAAAGCTAACGTTGTGGCTGATGCACTAAGCCGAAAGTAAACGAAACCCAAACGAGTTCGGGCGTTACAACTTACTATTCTCTGTAGTGCTCAACTTGAAGCCTTGAAAGAAGATAACCTATCGCTAGAAGGTACACGCGGCATGGAAGCACAACTTGAAGTAAAATCTGACGGAATTCGTTACTTCGTCGAACGAATATGGATTCCAGTGTTCGGAAATTTAAGGAAACTAATCATGGATGAAGCTCATAAATCTCGTTACTCCATTCATCCGGGTTCCGATAAAATGTACCATGATCTAAAAGTACTATATTGGTGGCCGAAGATGAAGGTCAATATAGCCACCTATGTTAGTAAGTGTCTGACTGCGCGAAGGTCAAAGTTGAATATCAAAAACCATCCGGTCTTCTACAACAACCAGAAATTCCTATGTGGAAATGGGAACAAATATCCATGGATTTCATCACCAAATTACCACGAACCCCTACCGGATGTGATACTATATGGGTAATTGTTGATCGATTAACAAAATCTGCTCATTTCCTTAGCAATCAAGGAAACCGACAAAATGGATAAGCTTACTCGTACATACTTGAAAGAAATAGTCTCTCGGCACGGGGTGCCAATCTCCATTATTTCGGATCGTGATGCACGATTCACTTCTCGTTTCTGGCAGTCGTTACATAAGGCCTTAGGCACGCGTCTAGATATGAGCACAGCATACCATCCTCAAACTGATGGCCAAACTGAACGTACTATCCAAACTCTGGAGGACATGCTACGAGCTTGTGTGATCAATTTCGGTAACACTTGGGAGTCTCACTTACCGTTGGTGGAGTTCTCCTACAACAACAGCTATCACACTAGCATCAAGGCAACTCCATTTGAAGCACTTTATGGACGGAAATGCCGCTCTCCCATTTGTTGGACCGAGGTTGGATATAGCCAACTCACAGGTACTGAACTTGTATTTGAAACTTCTGAAAAGATCGTTCAAATTAGAAACCGTATGGCGGCAGCTCGTGATCGTCAAAAGAGCTATGCCGACAAGCGTCGTAAACCTTTGGAGTTTCAAGTAGGTGACATGGTCTTACTCAAAGTTTCACCTTGTAAAGGTGTCATTCATTTCGGGAAACGAGGTAAACTGAATCCTCTTTATGTTGGACCTTTCAAAATATTAAAGAGAATCGGACCAGTAGTGTACCAACTGGACTTACCTGAAGGACTGAGTGGTGTACACAACGTCTTTCACATCTCAAATTTGAAGAAATGTCTAGCTGAAGAATCTCTCGCAGTTCCTCTTGAGGAACTACACGTTGATGAACAGCTATGTTTCATCGAAGAACCTGTGGAAATTATGGATAGGGAAGTTAAAACGTTAAAGCATAGTAAGATCCCTATTGTCAGAGTTCGTTGGAACTCGAAACGCGGACCGGAATTCACGTGGGAGCGCGAGGATCAGATGATGCGCAAATATCCTAATCTGTTCAAGCACTCCGCGTCAAATTCTTAAGGTACTATTTAATTTTCGGGACGAAAATTCTTTCAACTAGGGAATGATGTGAAACCCCAGAAATTTTTTTTATTTATTTTAATTTTCGGGACGAAAATTCTTTTAACTAGGGAATGATATGACAATCCGACTTTTTAGGTTAACCCCGTTAACCATTCTGTTAAGTTTCTTATTTTAAACTTAACCCCGTTAATCAAATCTAACCCCAAGGACTAATTCGGTCACAATATCAACTCAAAACTGCAAGGACTAATTGTGTAATTATACCAAACTGAATAAATTGACTCCCCAAAGTCAAAATTGACCAATTTGTCTTCAGTTGACTTTTAGAAGTCAAAATTCGACTCTTTGATTTTCCAATTCGCGAATTATAACCGAAATTCGTTGGAATTCTTAATTACTACGGACATTATTAACCATTTCGACCATCATTGGAGCAATTAACAAGTTATTGATTCGAATTTAATCCAATTATGATCATTAAACTCAAAAACGTCGACCATCACTATATACCCAACGAATTCGATGAATCCTTGTATCAAACTCGCAAATTAATCACCTAAACACGATAAATGAGTCACACTGAAGCCTCCGTACACGTCAGTTTGATCGGAATCACGACAGAAGTCGCCGGGGATCGAACCAGTCGGCATTGGTTTTAACCGATCACCATCAATCGGTCATCTAATCTGGTAATTCCTTACACCCTTAGCTTCGTTTCATTACATAGATCAAAAGCCCTATCATAAATATTGCTTAAAACATCGGATCAATCGCGAACCCAATTCTAGGGTTCATCGCAAACCGGTTTGGCCTAACCCCAATCTAAATACGTTTACAATTCAATTAAATCATATGGTTAATTTCGTAATCCTCTTCTCAATGAAAGCCCTAATCTAATTTGGACTCATAACACAGATTTAAACACAAACCTACACCTAGGGTTCGTATGTTTTCGGTTTGATCGAACCCTAATCCAAACACCACCTTAATCAAATTAAAGCATAAGGTTAAACTCGAAACTCCTTGCTTGTTGAAAGCCCTATGAGTCCAACAACTTTCAATATAAGATTTTGTCAATTTGATCTTGTATTTTGATCTAGGGTTTCGGCAATTTCAAACGTTATTTAACAACCCCAATCGTGATAAATGTTGCAATTAAACATCACCACAGATTCGTCATACCTCGATTAACAAAACCCCAAATCTTTTTGGTTCGATTGAAGTCGAAATCGATGAGTATTGGGACTGGGTTCGATCGCGAGTGGCTTGGGGGAAGAACTCAGGAGAGCTAATGTTCAAAACCAAATCAATCTGGGTTCTATCGCGATTGCCCTAGCGGGTGTAATGGTTAAATCTGTGTGTTGGTGTAGGTGAGACCCGGGTTCGAACCTCACTAGCACCATTTATTTTTCTAGCCACTTTTGAGACTATATTTTTATATAAAATATGTTGTAATACTATTATGATAATATATTAAATGGTTTTTAACCCGGAAAACAACCCGTAGGCTCGGGTTTGAAATATTAGTTTATTTTTATAAATTATAACCGCTTTTGTAATTTATACATTTTATTATTATTAAGTAAAAATAATATGTTTATATTATTTTTAAGCCGTAATCTAGTGTAAAATAATACGTTTATATTATTCTTAAATTATGACCCGTATTATTAAATAATATATTATATTATTTCAAATCATTTTATAACGCCGTGAATCAATCGAGACTAAATAATAATATAATTAATTATATTATCCACTTGTATATATATTATTATTTGTCGTTCGTCGCGTAAAGTAATTCCTAAACCCGTGAACACGCGTAAAGTAATTCCTAAATTACATTTGTTTTTTTATGTTTAAATTATTTTTATTTATATTTGTTTGATTGTTTCCGGTCCTGAATTAATCACAGTTGTCTAGGACATATTTCTGAACAAATTAGAAGCATCAATGTATACAATATTCTACTTTTAATATGTAAAAAACAAAGTTCATATTATGAAAATAGTATTATTTTTTATGCTTAGTTTGAATCGAAGAAGAAAATCAGGTAACCGCACGTGTGAGCCAACCAAATCACACAAGAGATGAGTTCATCTCATGTTCCATTAAATTTAGTCTTTTATCTGTTTTGGTTTGATATTCAAAGTAGGTTGTGCATCTTTTGTTACTGAAAATGGTACAATTTGGAATAATGATTTATTTCAAATGCTTTGTCCAGAGTTTTATATTCTTTTGTTTTAACTTTGTTTGTATTTTAGTTAAGAGAAGTCGGGTTAGATTGTGCTCTCAAAAAGAGACTTGGTAACATCCGTCGCTTTGCGCGGGCCAACCCACTAGTATATATATATATGGGAGGGTTATTCTATAAAGTCTAAAAACTGTAAAAAGAGTAAAAAAAATCTTTTAAAAACCCCACCACCACCCCCAAAAGCCTAAAACCCCCACCCCCTCAAGCCTAAATACTAAAAGCTAAACCCTTAAGGCAAAAACTAAACCCTAAAATCTAAACCCTACAAGCTAAGATAGTAGAGTTCGACGAGACGGTTCCAACGCCGCCGAAATGAGCAAAATTGGAGTTCGTATGAGCCGGTTATGAGCGTTTTAAACGACTTTTTACACTTTTTGACTTTTTAGCGAAACCTCACACTATATATATATATATATATATATATTAAACTCATGACTTTCATAATCAAGTTATAAATCTTTAAATTATATGTCAAACGTTGTTGGTACATACATCCATATTATCTATATTCTAATAAATCAATAATAACTATTATGTCATGTGTTTTTTTTTATGCACCCAATTTTGGGTTTCTCGTCTCTCTACTTCTTACAATCAATCCCTTTTATCCGTAAAATTACTCCTCTAGTTTCATCAAGTAATTTGCATTCAATATTCGTTTTCCTTCTTTTTCTATGCAACCAAATAAATTTAAAAAGAGTATAGGAAATTTATAGTTTTGTAAGAAAATTGATTATTATCCATATCTATTAGTTAATAACTTTGTTTGATTCTAAATTATGTTTCTAAACTCACAATAATCACTTTGAAAACACGAATCCAAACACTTGTGAATAATTAACTTTAGCTACAAAATATGACATACTTTTTAACCAGTCTTCAAATGTGAAACTTTAATGTACCAGTAATGAGAAGTAATGATTCCCGTATACACGGGTTTCTAACATAGTATATATTATATGAGACTTATTTTGATGATGTTAAAAGTCCAAACATGTAAGTCAAACGTAATTGTAAGAGTGCTATCTATGTTTGTAAAATATAAGCATCTCATTTACACAATTCAAATCATAATGCAACACGTAACACGTAAAAGATCATGCATCCGTGGATTGACCTTGATGAAATGGTATCCACCGTAGACTTCACTAAAGTTCAAAAATTATATTGCAATTATTTATTAGTGAGTTAAAGCAAGACTTTTGAAAGATAGTCTCGTCTATGCATCTACTAATTGCGTATAGAGTTGTTATACACTTATGCCTTTTGTAAAACCATTTTTGCAAGAATTATTTGATATTAATATTTGTGAGGAAACCAGTAATTGAAATCTTGATAGTAGATAGATTTCGAAGGCTTATACTAAAAATATTTTGGCTAAAGTTGTGTATATTTTAAGACTGAGTGTAGTGGCGTGAATGGGTCAACTCAGGTTTTCTGGGCATAAATGGGGCGGTTTTTTTTTCCTTTTTCTGTTGGGGGGGGAGGAGGTTGGGAACTCAAATTACGGGGTTGGGGGCATGTGTGTATATGTGTACGTGTATTCTTTATATAATAAATCACTATCTCAGACTGTCACGTGTCATCTTTCTATAAGGAAACGTCAATTCGAATCCTTAACTTTCGTTGAATACAATAAGAAATTTTCAATATTATGGAAATTTATGAATTATATTTATCTTTTTTTCATTTTCAATAAAGAAATAGCCCACTTGTTCTCGATAAAAGATGGGAAACATGCTCAATATCATTTGATTGAATAGTTGACCCAGCCCATTGTTGTTTGAAAAAACCTTCCACTTCAATTGGTATTTTTTTCAGGAAAAGCATACATGATAACAAATCCAGTGTTTCACTAAGATTTCAAATAATGGTCCCAAATTCAAGTTGATTCTATTTTGCCTCTTTCTCAGAGAAATACGATTAAAAAATTCCCAATCATGGTCCTTGCGGATCGAATCATCCCTATAATATACAAAAACAAACTCCAGATATTTGAGATCTTTCTCTTTGAATAATATCTCAATTTCAGCGACGGTTTCATTAGATATAAACTTGAATTCGGAAACATTATTCGAGAAATGCATATTATGATGACATACATATATACATGTAATTTAATTCCAAGTGAGGATAGTATGGCGTTGAACGTATCCTTGTATAAAAGGGGATGTAATTCTTTTTCAAGAAATAAGTTGAACCTACAATTTAAAGTGCTAACATGGTGATGAAATCATATTATGAGTTGACACCGGGGAATAATATTAAAGAGTTGCTCAATAAAGTAATTAAAAAATATGCATTGCATTTGCAAAATTTTGGGCCCGTGTAATTTTTTTCAAAAGCCCGTAACAATTAAAATGTCCAACCCAATACCAAAACTAAATTAAAAATTAAAAAAAAAATTAGTCCAGTAACAATCTTCTTGCCACCGCTTCTTCGTTTTCCCCCAAAATTATCAACGTCTTCCTGCTTCCAAAGTCATCGGTCAATCCATCGCCATTCGCCCCTGTCAATAGCCATCGACAAGGACACCAGGTTCTTCAATTGCATGTATTGATTATGTGTGTTTGGATTGAAATCAGATATCGGCGATGTTTTTGGATTGGATATATGCTCTTCAATCGCATATTTGAATATCTTTTTTTTTATTGAAATTTTAAAATTGATCACAATTCACAGGTAACCATATCCGATATCCCATCGTCAATTTTGAAAGGTGAGCAGGTCCAGGTTCATCAATTGATATCTTATTAAAGGTTCGAAAATTGAAATTTACTCTATTGATATCTTATAATTAACAGGGCCGGAGCTGACTATGGGTAGGGTGGGTGACTGCCCAGGGCCCGCTCTCCCTGGGGCCCAAAATTTTTTATTTTTTAAATATATAGGGAATTGATCATTTGAGAACTCTTAAATATTTTGAGGACTCACGAGAACTTGTCAAAAAACCAATTTAAAATTATTTTTTTTGTTTTTACTACCTTTATTATTAAAATACAACATAAAAAATGAATTATATACGTAAACTTACATGTATTCATATATTAAAATTTTTTTACACATGTGTAAGTGACACATGTGTAAGTGTTTACCATTTACACATGTGTATAAATTTTTTTAAGAAGAATTTAGAGAGAAGAGATGAGTAAATTGGAGATATAAATCATTTTTATATTGTATTTTAATAATAAAGGTAGTGAAAAAAAAATTGTTTTAATTGGTTTTTTTACAAGTTCTCGCGAGTTCTCAAGTATTTATGAGTTCTCAAGAGATCCTAACCCTATATATATATAAAAAAAAATTTAATCCATTTAGATAAAGAATGAAATGCATTATGATTGAAGCTTGAGGGACCTATGTGTAAAATTTCAATTATCGTGTCCCCTCATGCAACCCTAGGTGCAAGGGCTGTTCCTTTTATTCCGGATCGCATTCTCGACAATTCTCAAGGAGGGATGATCTTGTCTAGTGATTTGGGAGCTTCACTATCCGTTCAAAGGTAAGTCTCTTGAAATCCCTCCCTTCATCTCGTCCCTATCAGATTAATCATGTTATCATGGAAATCGTGAAGGTGTAAGGGTGTTTGCGGTAGTGGGAGCAGAAGCCACGATCGGCTTTGTTCTCAAAGTTTAAGTTATTAAAATCTATTTACGATCAATAATGTTACAAGAAATACTTAACGGATTGCCAATTATAGTTTTCGAGAACGAAATACTAGACGATATAGACTATGAAGACTTGATCAATCAATTTGCTATAAAAAAATGCTAGGAGATCTGCACGATTCGTCGGTTAACTACTACAGTATGTCATTCTAAAACTATAATTTTGTTATTTTTATTGCTATAAAGTTTTTTACGTTAATAATATATGTTATGGATATTATGGAAAGGTTTTTGAAACGAAAAATCATCCTCTTTGGGACCTAATTTAGCTGATTTAGATAATCTTCCTTAGGACCTCGACGATAGGAAAAGAATTTTGGATTATCACCCTGATCAAAGAGATGAGATACGGAGAAAGTATTTGTTGAATGGACCTTGTCAACCACGTGGACATGTCTTCCTAAAAAGAATGATATGGAATAAAGAGCGACGTTTCGGCCCGACTTGGTTCGATAAATATGCTAACTGGTTATAGTATAGTGTTAAAACGGACAAAGCGTTCTGTCATGTGTTGTTATTTATTTGCATATTATGTTGGGAACCAAGGTGGATGTGATGTATTTGCAGAAAAAGGATTTAATAGTTGGAATAAACCGAAAAGATTTGATTTGCATATTGATGATATTGGTAGTGTTCACAATAAAGCACTTAAAAAATTAGAGGATCTACTAAATCAAAAGTAGTCTATTGGCACAGCTCTTCATAAGCAAGATGATATTGTAAAGGGAGAGAATCGAATTCGACTGAATGCTACAATTAATGCTTGTAGAATTTGTTTGAAAAACGCATTACCGTTTCGGGGTCATGATGAGGGCAAAACGTCTCTTTGCAAAGGAAATTTCTTGGAAATAATGGACTTAGTCCTACGCTATGATGAGGAACTTCATTAATTACCAAAACCTATAGGTAATAACCAATACTTATCTCCAACTATTCAAAAAGATATAACTTATTATTTTGAAGAAGTTCTAAATTCCATCTTCAAAGAAATTGGTGATGATGTGTTTGCTTTATTAGTTTATCAGTCTAGTGACGTGTCAAAAAAGGAACAAATGGCAATTATTTTGAGATATGTTGATACGCACGAACTTGTTAAGGAGAGATTTGTTGGTCTTATTTACGTGATGGAGACGTCTTCTTCGGCCCTCAAGTTTGCCATTGACGTTTTTTTTTTGCTAAATATGGATTAAGTTTTGAAAGACTAAGAGGCTAAGGATACGATGGAGCAAACAATATGCGAGGTGAGTTTCTGTGGTTTAAAAGCAAACATCTTAGAAGAAAATAGCTCAACGTATTATGTACATTGTTTTTCTCACCCACTTCAGTTAGTGGCTGGGACGGTTGCTAGAAAACATTTAGGTGTTATGAACTTTTTCGACAATTTAAGCATTTTGTTGAATGTGGTTTGCTCTTCTTGTAAAAGAACAAATATCCTTCAATAAATCAAGAAAGAGATAGTGGGAAAAGAAATTGGTAGTGGTTTACTTGTAACCGAAAGTGGGTTAAACCAAGAGATTTCTTTTATACGACCTGGAGATATAAGATGGAATTCTCATTACAAAACACTTACATGTTTGGTTGATATTTTTAATCCATCATTAGGGTGCTTGAATATGTTAAAGAGGATTGTAATAACCCTTCTATCTAAAATCAAGCATTTAGTATGTTAGATTTTTTTGAACTCATTTGAGTTTGTGTTTTATTTGCATTTGATGATAGAGATTTTAGGGTTAACAGATACATTATCACGAGCTCTTCAAAGAAAAGATCAAGATATTTTGGAAGTCGTTTTATTGGTGGAAACGACTAAAGGAAAGTTGCAAAAGTTTAGACAAAGTGGATTTGATCCACTTTTAGAAGATATCCATTCGTTTTGTGGAAAACATAATATTCAAATCTTGAACATGATAGAAAATTATACCAATGAGAGAGGTCACCGAGCAAGAAGACAAAGCCACAAAGGTATAATATCACCAATCAACATTATTATAAGTTTGACTGTTTTAACACTGTTATTGATATGTAAATTCAAGAGTTTAGTGATCGCTTTAATGAGATTAACACCGAATAACTTCAAAACATGACGGCTTTCAACCCGTTTGACTTGTTTTCTAAGTTTGAAGCATCAAAGTTAATGAGATTGTGTGAGTTTTATCCATCTGATTTTGATAATGGCGAAAAACGTGACCTTGCGCGCGTCAACTTGGCTTATACATTGATAGTATGTGAAAGGATGAAATATTTGCTAACTTGAATGATATTGCTGAAGTTACGGTGGAAACAAGGAAATTAAAAAAGAAATTAAAATACATGAAAAATGAAACAGTGATCCGACATTCGGACTTACCTCAAATTAAAATTGTTTAATCTGATTGGCTCGAAGAGTAAACTGGGAGACGTGGGCAATTGGTTGCCAAATTGCAAACGAGTGGTAAAGGACTAACAGCGTGGCTCTTTGTCATTGGCCACAACAGCTTTGCTCTCGGCTACAGCTCTAGCCATCTAACCAAGCCATTAACCTTACTACTTAATCAAATTAAGTTTTCTGGCTTGAATTTGGTATTTCTTACTACTTTTAATTTTTATATAATTTAATTACTCAACAAATTAGAAATATAAAACTAAAGTTCGGATTACTCTATAAGCCAAGAACAAAGGAAAAAATAAAATGCTTATGAGTATGATTCGGATAAACAGTTATCTATGTTTCAGGTAATCGGCTCGGGTATCACTTAATATCATATCCGTCCCATACCAGTGAAATTTTTTAAAACTAACCTCATAGCCGGTCACATACCCGAATACTCGTCTCACATGTTTAAGTTTTGGGTTTGTGTGTCGGGCTCTGGCTCGGGCTCGTTTGCTCCCTAACCATTAAAATATTAAAATTATTTTGTAGGTGAACACAAATAAGTTTACAGTTTCGTTTGTAACAAATATGAGGAAAAGAAAAAAAAATAAAGAGCGTATGATAAATTTTTTATTATTTTGTAAAATAGAAAATTAGGCAAACAAATATTTATCTTTTCAAAAATGTAAATTGTTTCTTGCCGAACATACATAAACGAAATTAATAGATAATTTGATGGCCTATAAAATATCTTTAATAGTTATGTGATTTTAAAGATAAAAGTTGAATAATTAGGTAACTATTTTATATATCATCATAATAAAACGTTAGATATTAAAGAACGAGTCAAATGACACGAATGTTATAGTGAATTAAACTTTTTAAGGCTCTTATGTAAATTTATTTCGAAAGATATAAAAAAAATTTATTGAAGAATTTTCACACCCACCACACTTTTAATACCCTCTTGTCCCCTAATAACTCTTAAACCTACAACTCTTGAAATACATAAATATTCGTCGGTCAAAACCATGCATGTTGCTAATACTAAATTAATATTGTTATATATACTAATATAATTTTGTAAGAATATTTGATATGTTGGTTATTTAAAAACTAAAAAAGAAATACAAAAAATATATAAAATTGTTTACCGGTTAACGCTTCCGTCTAATACATGAAAGGACCCAAACCGGGTACCTCTCATAGTTGGCACAAAAGTATAAACATAGTTCTTAAAACTTCGAATAAATAATAAAATCAAACAACGAAAGTCTGTTACAAATTCTGAGTTAATTAAAACTTTAAACATTTATTGTCTTAAAAACATAAACAAATCTTGGGGATGTCATTTTCCTGTTAGCAACAACCATCCACTCATCCTTTTTCTAAGCCCTCAAGGCTTCATATCTTTCTTTTTCCTTTCTTACCTGATATGCATACTAAAATAGTACCTAACGCCGGTGAATTTAAGTTTTTAAAATATTTAGTACAAACCTTTTCTTTCTTATGTAAATCATATAAAACTCGTTTTAATGAAAAACATACTGTTAGTACTAAGTAATTAAATCACAATACAACATGCAAATAAATACTTAGTTATTCTAAGCTCTTTTCTATTAAGTTATACATTATACGTCTACAATTTGTTTCTATTTCTGTGTCCCTGAAGGAACTTCTGCTATGTCCACAAAGGACCTCTGTCTACAAAGGACCTCTGTCTGTAGGTAATGTTCCTCAAGGCTCACCGTCCAAGGGCCGATACCCACTTCTGTTCTCAAATGACCGTCGTCACCAAAGTAACTGTCGTTACATATTCTATAACCAGTTGTACAACATCCCTGTTGCAGTGCCCTACCGGGCACTGCCTCGGTTATTCATATGGCAAGCATGCAACAAATGTCATGACACTACCATAGGCTTCGGGTAGCACTAGTCTCTAGGACTACACTACTACCTCAAGACTTTCTTCTATGGTAACCATACTCTTACAGATTTAGACAATGTATAGACTTATCTCTTTTTTTCTGCTTGTTTATAAAACATATATTTGAATAAACCTGTTCTATGTTCTTTCTGATATTTATAAAACATCTATATCTATACTACCTAATAAACAAGTAAACCAAATGATACGCGGCATGTTTCTATGCATCCTTAAGATTGTTTTCCCACCTCTCTCTCCTATTAATATTTATACTTAATAAAAACATTGTTTTCTTATTTTACTTTGCAATCAAATTATAGTTTCCTTATTTTCCTTCACAATCAAATCATGTTTCCTTATTCCAAGTGAGTTCTTTTGTTCAAATTTCAATTCTTTAATTTTTTTTATTAGTGTATGATTGTTTATATACAAAGTTCTATTCTTTATTTTTTTTAGAGTAAATTTCATGGATGGTCCCTGTTGTTTCATTAAAATCTTGGATTTGGTCCTTGACCTTTAAATCTTGCAGATATAGTCCCTGATCTTTAATTTCTCTTTCTTTTTTAGTCCAAGACCTTAACTTTCGTTAAATCCAAACGTTAGCACATGGGCATTTCAGTCTTTTTGTTTATAATCTTTGTTTATTAGGGTTATTCCTCTGGTTGTCGTCATTTATGTACTACGTATCAAAAAATCAGTTTTTTTGATACTTGCGCTGAACTTCAAAATCAAAACCCTACGAAGAAGGATTCGTCAAGAGCGATGGTGGTCTGGCATGTACGAAGCGCATTTGAAGATTTTGTCCCTGCCTTAGATTACGGTATGTTTTTATTGTTCTTGTAACTTGATTTTGATTACTGGGGGACGTGAATCAATATGGTATAAATCTTTTTTGCATCTGGAAATTGAGAATGATCAAATATGATGTTTTTTTAATTTTTAAAGAGCATGTTGATGCTTTGAACTGAACAGAAGATGACGCTACCCTTTTCACCTTACAAATCAATCATGGTGGATATTTTGCAAGGTTTCCTGGTATAACATATCTCCATGGTAAGGTTAGTCACGTGGATTTGGTAGATGCTGATGCATTTTCTGTTCATGAGTTGAATGAAATGATCATGGAACTAGGATACGGTACTAAAGAGGATGTTGTTTACTCACATAATAAGATTCCTGATAGTAATCTTGATTTTGGACTTAAAGCAATTGCAAATGACAAAGATGTAATTAACATGATACAGTATGTGGGTAAGCATAAACTGATTGAGGTTTACATAGAGCATCAAAAATCAGTCTTGAATGGCATGATATTAACTGTGAATCCAAAACCAACTTTGTTTCTTGGATGGCATGATGCAAATGCAAGTGTTTCTAAACAGGATAGTGATAGTGATGACAGTGATTTGATGATTGATGAAGAAAACTTACATGAAGATGTTGAAGTAGACCTGAGAACTTTTAGGCAGAATGTTGATATGAATGAGGAATGGGTTGGAGGTGGTGAACAAGAAGAAGAACATGGTGAGGAGGGAGATGATGAGGCTGCTCATATTGATCATGATGATTTTGAAAGTGGAATAGACTCAGAGAATGATAATCTAAGGAGAAAAGCTTTGAGGAGACTTAGAAGGGAAAGACAGAGAGACTTGGTTGGCATTTCTGAAAGGCAAACAGTTACTTTCTATGTGGGTCAACTTTTTCCAAACAAAGAAATGATGAAACAACAAATATTTGTTCATGCCGTAGAGACTAGAAGAAAATTGCATATCATTAGAAATGACAAAATTCGGTTAAGGGTGATTTGTAAAGGAAGCATACCTCAATTTGAAAATGATGGTTCGATAAAGTCAAAAAATGAGACACAACCCACTTTCCCTTGGCTATTTTATGTTTCCAATAAAGATGAAACTTGGACTGTTAAAACCTACATCAATGTCCATACTTGTCTTCAAACCAGAGATGCTGCACTGCTAATTTCTTAGCTAAGGAAGTGCAAGAATCTATTCTACCAAACCTTAATATCCCCATCAAAGCACTACAACATCAGGTACAAAAAAAGTATGAACTTCATGTCTCTGAACCAAAAATATTAAGGGCTAAAGTTTTGGCAACCAAGAAGATCCAAGGAGATTACTAAAATCAATATGCACTTATGAGAGACTACTGTTTGGAGTTACAAGCAACCAACATAGGCACCACTTTGAAGATAGATGTTGATCCTTGTTGTGATCCAGCTAGTCCTACTAGGATGTTTAGGAGGATCTACATCTGCCTAGGTGCTCTAAAAAGAGGATTTGTTATAGGTATGAGAGAGCTTTTAGGACTGGATGGATGTTTCATGAAAGGCCCATGGCCTAGTCAGATCTTGACTGCCGTGGGTGTAGACGCAAACAATGGTATATACCCTGTTGCGTATGCCATTGTGGAAGCTGAAAACACATCTTCTTGGACATGGTTCTTGGAATGTTTAGGTGATGACCTTGATTTGGATTCAAGATCCAACTTTACATTCATAAGTGACAGACAAAAGGTTAGTGATTAAATATACCAAGTTCACATTATTTACAATTTTTAACATAATTTTTTTGTATTTTAGGGTATTATACCAGCTCTAGCAAGGACTTATCCATCTGCTGAACATAGATATTGTCTAAGGCAAACAATGGTCAAGCAGTGGGTATTCCAGAAACTTGGGTTGCTTCATGCTATTGGCTAGATACATGGAAAAGGGTGTACATGAATAAAATTGACCCCATCAATGGCAGGCAGTTGTGGCCAAAATCTCCAATGTCCAACAACTCTCTTGCCACCTAAACACCATACTCCTATTGGCAGACCCAAAAAGAAGAGAAAGAAATCAAGTGATGAGTTGAGGCAAAGTATGGTCCAAGGAGGGAAAATGTCAAGGGTAGGACAGTCTGTTACCTGTGGTATATGCAAGAAAAAAGGCCACAATAAGAAAACATGCAAAGGCCAAGAGGCTGCTACTTCTACAGCAAAAGGGAAGGATAAGGTCAGTTCTAAGTTAACAGGGAATGGGAAAGGCAGTGTAAAAGCTAAAGAAAAGATGGTTACCAATTGAGTGTATTTTGTGGTGTTTAGTTTCTGTTATGGTTATTTGACTTTTGTCTATGTTATTTGACTTTTGGAATGTAAGTATGGCAACTGTTATGGTTATTTGACTTTTGTCTATGTTATTAGACTTTTGGATGGTTTTTGGTATGGCTACCATTATGACTATTTGATTTTTGTCTATGTTATTAGACTAAAAAACATGTCCACTTTGTTAATTTTTTATTGTTTTAGTGATTCTTTGAAAAATAGCTCACTGAGTCGCTAATTACAAATTTCAATATGTGAACAGTTTGACTTCTTGGGTCAAAACAGGGTCAACATATGTGTGTCGATATTAAACTAGGGGTGTTCAAAGTCGGATATCCGAAAATTCGGATATCCGAAATTTTCGGATAGTGGATTTCACTATCCGAATCCGTATCCGAAATTTCGGATATCCGAATTTCGGATATCCGAAAATTCGGATACGGATTCGGATAGTGAAACGGATATCCGAAAATATAAAAAAAAATAAAAATATATATAAAAATAATATTTTTAAATTACAAAAACAATTAAAAACCTTAAAAAACATTAGAAAATATACATATAAAAATATATAAATATAATATATCGGGTTTTGATTCAAATTTTCTTATTTTTAAATAATAAAAACAATTAAAAAATATATATAAATATAATATTTCGGATTTTCGGATATCCGAAGATTCGGATATCCGAATTTTCGGATAATTCGGATTCGGATTTTCGGATAATTCGGGTTCGGATTCGGATTTTTTTGAACACCCCTATATTAAACGAGTCAAAACATATGATTTAATATTAAACGGATCAAGAAAGGATTGGCTCAACAATTGCACATTTAATATTAAATTTGTTGTTTTGATTGGGGAGAGATAAAGAAAAAAGAGGGAACAGTTTGACTTCTTGAGACAAACGGGTCAAAATATATGATTTAATATTAAGCGGGTCAAAGGTCAACATATATGTGTCAATATTAAACGGGTCAAAGTATATGATTTAATTATTAAACGGGTTTTCAAAAGTGTCGTAATCTTATTATAGCCATACCAGTCCTGTTCATTTTGTTCCTGTTTATGGTCTGTTTGTTCCTCAAAAGTCAAAGTACTTGAGGAACATTGCAAGATCTCAGCACTGCATAATAAATATTGCTTTTGTAAAAGTCTGATTGTTAGTCAATTGAGTAAGATAAATTGTGAGATTTAAATTATGAGAATCTTTTAAAATACTTGCAACAATATCATGAAAAAATTTATATCACATAACCATTATTGTATTACAAAGAGGCTACTTGCACGGGTCACAAGGAAAATTACAAGGCATAATTGACAAAGCATAAACAATTGACCGACGAAGAAGGCATAATTGACAAAGAGGAAACAACTAAAAATGTAAAAAGAAGTCAAGATCGGCTCTTGAAGGAAATGGCTCTGATAACTAGCACATGGCATACATCAATAAGTGTAGCTCCAATAATCGGACTAGTCCTGAAGATCCACTGCAAGATGAAAAAAAAAGTTATTTTCAACAGCATGTGTAGGTAACATTACTGTAATCTAATTTCATGATTCAAACGATTCAGATGGAAAATTGAAAGAATCAAGATTGATATGTAACGAAAAAACATAGAATCCCCAAAGTTTTACTACCGTGGATGCATACGATTAACAAGCTTCTCAAAATTGGAGGGCATCCAAAGGGCTTTACCTAGGATAAGAGAAGAGCCGGCCCTGTTGGCTTACCTGTTAGCAATTCAGAATTTGTAGAAAAGCCAGTTGGTTGGGATTAATTAGAGGGTGCTGGTCCGCTTGAATGATGAGACAACGTTGATCATCATTTGGGGTCTCCGGTGGCAAGAATCACTAACAGGCTTTGGGAGAACAGCTATGGTTAATCCATGAGAAAAAAAACCCTATCTTGGACCTCCATGGTTAATACCCACCGATCGACCGATCTTATCTTGGACCTCCACGGCGTTGGTTACCACCGCACACAACATCGTCTCTCCGGGAACATAATTTTGAGGCTGCTTAAATGACATAAATAACCTTGATATAAATAATTTAACCTTTTGGATTTAATGACAGTAAAGGTCTTGGACTAAAAAAGATTTAGAAATTAAAGATCAGGGACTATATCTGCAAGATTTAAAGGTCAAGGACCAAATCCAAGATTTTATTGAAACCACAGGGACCATCCATGAAATTTACTCTTTTTTTTATATAAAACTTCTTTGAGAAATATATGATGACTTATTTAAAATAAATATTTTCAAAAAACATTTAGACTAGAAATTTGATTTTCCCGCCCATTGTTCCACACGTGTTTATACGGTAATATCATTTTCCACCCTTTCTACTTTTTTTTGTACCTTAGCGTGGAATATTTATTAAATATGTGAATTTTGAAATTTTTGGTGTAACGGGTAAGTTTTATTAAATGGGTAGTCTATCATTTTTATTAAACGGGTCGAACGGGCCAGTTTTGTTTTTTCTTGAAAATAAATTGTTGGGTAGTTTCCGTTTTGGCCTAATTTTTAGTTTTTTTTTAACGACAACACCTAGATATTCTAGGATAATTGGGTTTCCTCGGGGCAACACTTAGAATATTCAGGGCAGTCCACCCCAGGAGGAACCTCCCAACTAGGTAAACCCCCTGACATGGCCACAGACCCCGTTTTTGTTGTGGCCAGGATTCAAACCCAAGACCTCCATTGTGGAAAGTCTTAGGGCTACCATTGCACCAAATGGCCAACGGTGTCTAATTTTTAGTTAGTAACTAAAATTAGGAAATAGTGTAAAGTTCATTTATACTTCGTATAGTTTGCCTTTAGATATATGAACAACTTATGATTCATTCGATCGGCTTCCTTTAAAGCTAATATTTTTTTATTACTTTTACCCATTTAGCCCATAAGAGATACAACATAACCTAAATCAACCTGTTTATATAAATAAATAGGTTGAAACTCCAACCAATAGCAATTAAAAAACTTGGACAAAGGGAATAAATTAAAAACAAATCAATAAAATGATCACCCCGCCTTATTAGAAATGATCCCAACACAACACCACTATAGTTTATAGCTGCAATTGCACTCTCTGCATATAAGAAAATTTTTAAAAATACGTAATTTATGCAACTCATGTTGAGGGGAAAACCGAACTATGCAAAATGCCTTTTGCCGTTAAACGGGGTCATGAACGATTGTCAAACGAGTTTCCAAATTTTGATTTGCTATTTTTCACATTTTATCGTTTATTCAGCCCCCGTGTAATACACGGGTTCTAACACTAGTTTAAGTAATATAAAACTATACTTTATACTCCTCTTGTTTATAAAACGTTTAAGTAAATAAACCGTTTCTGCTTTTCTGTTACGTTTAAGTAATAAAATACCTTTATTATAAACGTCTAGTTCTGAGTATGCATACCACCCTAAAACAGTAAGTAAAATAGGGTATCTTGACTCACCTGATAAGCTAGAGTAAACGTGCTATCACTTGTTCACTGGTGTCGTTTAAGGATCTCGAGTGACAGTCAAACTAAATTAGTTCTAACATTATTATGATATGTCGCTCCATTGCTCTAAGCGAAACTATACTAGTTTCGTATCCATAATCCCAACGAAACTAGGCCTTTCAGCGAAACTATCTTCTTGGCGAAACTAAGGTTACTTTCGCTTCATAACTTAAACGAACTTAAGGTAGTTTCGTTTCCTTTATCCTAAGCTAATCTAGTTATGTTTCGCTTCATAGTTATATTCGCTTGGAAACTATTTTCGCTTGGGAGCTAGTTTCGCTAGGTCGTCTTCTCCAACAGAAAACTAGGGTTTTCCGCATGGAGGTGACGGCTAAGGATCATGTACGTCAAGATGCTAACCTTTTTACGTTCAAACTCCTTGTTTTAAACTCGTGATGCTAGATCTAAGGTTTGTTTCGAGTTTTAAACGTAAAAATCTAACATTTTGATCCAAAAACCGTAAAACCCAGCAAAACTTAAAAACTCAGATTCGGGTCGTGATGTTACCTATTTGGGCTCGTTCTTCCTTGCTAAACACTCTGTAGGTAGAGACGATCAATCCCTCTTTCTCTCTCTAGTCCGAACACACACACTCTCTCTAGCCTTTAGCGAAAGTGGGGGAAATGAGGAAGACCGGAGGTGGCGGCTAGGTTAAGTCCCTCCCCTTTCTTGTTTCGCTTCCTCATAGTTTCGCCCTTTCCCCTCTTTTTTCTCGTTTATTCTTTAAATCACGTTAGTGTCCCGTTTATCTTGTCGTTCTCTTTATTAATTATTTCGGGATGTTACAATACAACACACTTCAAATTTATCCATCTTTAACCACACTCATTTTGGTCGCTAACAGCTGCCCACGTTTTCAAAAACTCCGTGCTTAGTACCGGCATTTTAGTTTGAAAGGCCTGTGGTTTAAAGAGAACAAATTAAAAAGAATGTGATAGGAGATATATAATCATATAAGCACAAAAATATATATTCATTTTGGAGGAGGTTAACTAATCGGCTTTACATCCATCTATTAGTATTCAATCAAGAATTGTCTTCACTATCTTATCTATGAAAGGTAGAAATCACTTGGTATCGTTTCCTTCATAATCTTTAGATAGATCATCAATATTGTCTCAGATAAAGACAAATACCACTTTTATAATAACTTATCCTAATACTGGTAGGAATCAGGCACCTTATCTTATATATCACCTATACAACTTCTCCGAATGTTAGTATGAGCGACGCCATTGGTGGCGGATCTAGACGTTTTTGTGAGCAGGGGTACAATGCAGGTTTGGTCAAAACAAGTAGGTTCAAAATGGGTCGGGTAAAAACATTTAATACTTATTTACTTAACGATATTATAAAAGAATGTATTGTAAAAATATTAATACTTATTTACTTAAACGTGTAGAGATAATTGATTAAACACAATAATATACCACAAATAAGGAAAAAAAACTCTTGTACACCAAAAGTAAAAATACTAAAAAACACTTATAAATCAATTGACTAATCAATAAAACATATTAGTTATCTATAAAAATTAATTTGTTATGACTAATATCTAATGTTTAGATGTTTAATTATAGGGTTATTTAAAAATCAAATCAAAGTACAAGGTTTATTTTATAATTTTAGTTGTACTAAAAAGGCTAATATGAAATTTGTCTTTATTTTTTTAAATTATCTAAGGACATTTGGGTTTTCCATGTCACTTTCTTCTGAAGTAGTTAATCTTGATTTTACGAAAGAAAGAGGGGTCGGTTTGGAAGAACGTGAAAGTTGAAGGGGTGATCCGAAAGTAGTTAATTAATTAGTATTTAATTAATAGTTTGAATGTTTAGATAAAGTTATATTTGTCTATTAGTTTGTTGGAGTTAGTATTAAATTATAATTAAAAGAAATATTTGAGTAGGATTAGTATAATTTATTTTAGTATAAATAGATGGTTATGGCTTTTGTAATTGTAAGTCAAGTTATAATAAAACAGAAAGAGTCGATCTTGGTTTTAGATCAAATTCCGTGTTCGTATTCTTGGACCTGATTTCTAACATCTTCATCATCTTCTTTGTTTGTTAAATATTTTTTCTCTATTAAAGCTTCCATGGCTTTTCCATCAGAAAAATTACCCTCTTTACTTTAAATTATCATTAACATCTTTGGTTTCCTTCTCTCTTAGTTTGTTGAAAATCGGATGTCGGGTGCCTCTTAACATATTTGGGAAGGGGTTTACTAAGAGATATAAAAAAATTTCCCACTACTCAATGAATCTCAGCAGGTGTCTCGCTCCCCGCTGAAGCACACTTAAATCCACCCTTGAGCGCCATACAATTAAATATCAGTGTTTGAAAGAATATTACAATTGAACCCACTCAACACTTCATCTCTTACAAATGTATGATCTCACTTTTAATATTAAAAGCGTTTATAGATCACTTGGAGATGTATAAAGAATTTGAAAGATTATGTTTCTAATAAATGAATTCAAGTGTTTAAGAAGAGAAGATAATATTTTGAAAATCTACAAGAGGGCATGGTCAAAGTCAATGCACGTACTATTCGATGGTGCAACATGTCTATATGCTTGCAACCATATTTCTCTTTGTGATCATTTTTAAGGACTAAATATTCAAGAATTTCTTCAACATTATAAAAGTTTTCTCATAACGGGTTAAACATGCTAGCACCTATTTTTTTTATATTTTTTTAACAATACTCCATTTTGGGGCCACATAAACTATCATAATAATTTACATCAATTCGTCACAGATGAGGCTCGAACCTTTGACCTCAAGGAGAGTTTCATCACTTTAACTCCAAATGTATTTGCCATTGCCCCCCACCCACACCTGCTAGCACCTAATTGACCTAAAGAACTTGCACGGGTATGGACACGTATAGAGGGAGGCTATGTTGGCTCCTTGTTATCTAATCATCCATTTATTCCAATCTCACATTTTAAAGACTTTCTTTTTGAAACACAATTCGTATGTTTATTTCGGGTTCTTAAACTCCATGCATTTGGATCATTGATGCGAAACTCTACTTAAAAGCATTGTTACAATTATGCTTCCATTTCAAAATAAAATTTAAAATCCTTGTACAATTATGTTTATGAAATGTGAATATGGCATATAATGTATATTGCTAAATTTCAAATGAATGAACATTTAAACTTTAATGCAAAATTTGCATACCACTAAGTTAAGGAACCGACGTCCACTTAGGAGAACACCTTAATTGGGATTATGGCCCCGTTTTGGTGAAAACTTATGCTAGATAGAATTTATCATTTATCTTAGAAATGTTACAAATGATGTTTAGAACTTGATGTGTGTCTTTAATTTGAAAAATTAACCATATATTTACATGCATATGGGTAAATTAGCTTAAGATGGGTTAAGAACAACCTAATATGGAGATTTAGAGATTAGGGTGTAAGACATTAAATTACTAATTAAACATACTTAATAGCACTACTAATTTAGTAGTACTAAAAGTGTTTGGAAAGGTTGAGTTGGTTATATAGAAGAAAATTGATGATTTAAGAAATTGGTAGAAATTGTTAGTTGTAATTGGTTTAAATTATACATTGGAATCTTTTAAAGGATTAAAATTAAAATTTTGATACGAAATATATTTTTGGTTAAAGTTTAATCAAACGGGTTAACGGGTTGAAAACTAAGTAATGATGATTTATACAAATTGCCTATCAATATGGTGACAAAACAATCTTATAATTATGATTATAAATTTGTGGTGAACTAGGCATGTATGGATGCTTTTATTATATAATTTAATGTGTCGTCGTCAATTTGGTGATCTGCTTGTCTTGGTTTAGATCGCGACGAGGAGGAAAAGAAGAAATTGATTTTGATCAAAATCAAGGCCATTAATTCACGAGCTTTGAACTAGCATTCATGATCACACGTTATCATGGTGTATGCATTTTTTAGTGTTGATCTTTCAATCTACAATCAAATGTATGTTTTTTTGGAACGCCCTATGATTGTGTTTTCAGATTTCTTTCTGTTTTTACAAATGGATCATTGGACCGAGTTTCTCGTTTTGATTATTTAATCAAGACTTCTGTTATGTTTTATTTGTAAAACCTAACAGGAAATTCCAACAAAATAACAGGCCCATCTCATACGTCATGGGTCAAGTGAAATGCTTATATATTTTGGAATGCAGGTATGTGTGCTCATGGGTGAAGCTTAGTGAAGGCCCGGGGGCCCTCCCCCCGCGATTTTTCGCTCAGTAGTATTAAATTATACGTATTAAGCCGATTTTTCGCTCAGTAGTGTTAATTTATATGTATTCGGCTGAAAATTTTATAGTTCTGGCCCCCCCTAATAGGAAAAAAAAATTCTGGCCTCTTCTGTGTTTTTCCTCAAGCTTCGCCACTGTGTGTGCTAACCTATTAGTTTGATATTGATTCTTAATTCTTGAATCCCATATAAATTAGCATATATTATAGTTAGTTTAAAAGCTGACTAAATGGTCAAAGAAGCCAGAAATGTGGTAATTCTCATGTTGATATCAAAAGTGAGTTAGGGTCACCTACGTCTGATCAAAATATTTTATTGGTGGAAATGGAGATTTTCACCAAATCAAATCACACAATTATGTTTTTTTTTACTTAGTGGTGTCATCTTTGTGCTAATATTTTAGTTGTCTTGTATTTTGCAAAATAGTGGCTTTAAACTGGGACATGCCAAATCCTTAACATTATAAGTTGATATTTTAGACTTTCGCACCTTTTGTTTTTCAAAAAATCATTGTTAAATTTTAGGGTGTTACGGAATATCCACGTATAAAATAAATAAAAATATATAACAAGTTAGATAGCACATTTTAAATTAACATGTATAAATAAATAATCTGAATAAAGAATAGCAACATGGTTGGCTTTGAATCGGTCTGCAGGTGCAAAAATCGGTTTTTCAAACCAAACCGGTTCTATTTTAGTCAAAATCGGTTTTTGTTCAAACTGGTTCGGGGGGGGGGGGGGAGCTTGACTAGTTTTTACCGGTTTGAAACCAGTTTTTGAGAAGGTATTGACCAGTTTAGTTCGGGTTAAACCGGTTAAAAACCGGTTTTAACATATAGGGTTACACACCGGTTTTAAATTGTCAGTTTCAATCGGTTTTAAACCAATTTTGTTTTTCCGATTTACAAACCAATTTGAGTTCCCAAACCGGTTTTAATGTGCACCTCTAGGTTCAAGTGTGATACTGACCTTCATAAATTTAAGACATGCCCAGTGGCGAAGCTTGAAGAAAAACGTCAGGGAGGCCGAAGCGGAATCCTATAATTTTTTTTCCTATCAAGGGGCCGGAACTTAATACCTATAAATATTTCGGCCGAATAGGTATAAATTAACACTACATAGCGAAAAATCAGGAGGGGCCGGGGCCCCCCGACCTACACTAAGTTGCGCCCCTGGACATGCCATTATATATGCATAAATGATAAATATATATATATATATATATATACTAGTGGGAAGCCCGGGCGTTGCGCCGGAGCGTAAGTTTAGGGGTTTGTTTGGGAGAAAAAACAAATCCAAACGACCCCAAATGGAGTTAGTGTATCAAAAATCTAATTTATATTGCACGCCTAAAATGCCTGTGTAGCAAAAATATAGGAAGAAAGAAAGGAAAAAGACAAATTTGAATCATGACTCTGTAACGCACGTTGCGACGGCGACGACAATTTGTAACACGATACCCGTTTCTGTTAGTTTTGTAACCGACATGTCGAAATATGAAGTTTAAATAATAAAGTGTTGATAATTTTGTTTGGGATCCAAATCATCGTTAAAGGTCATCACATTAATAAAGTAAATAAATAAAGAAGAAAGCATTTGTCTATTAACAACCATTTCGCAGTTCACAGGTTCCTATGATATCCATCACTACCATAGCGGATTGGTGGTAGTTGTAATATGATATCCATCACCCAAAATTTTTTCCAATATCTCAAATGAATGAGTTGTAATAAAAAAAATAACAAATTACACCAAAATATGGTAATACAAAATTCCAATGAACCCCTGAACTCCAACTTTTGACTATTGTAACTTGCTAATCCGCAGTAAAGAACTAATTAGAACAATAAAAAAAGTTAGTTCAGGAATCACCTAAAAAGCTAAAAAATACAACATGAAATAAGAAAATAATGTGGGCAGATTATGCTTTTCAAATTACACCACTAAGAACTTGTAGACCAAGCCCAAAGCCTTTGATTACCACTACAAATTACGCATTTTAGCTTGCTTAGGGAAGATAATATTATGTTTATACTTCAAAACCAAATTCAAGCTTTCTGCCTAAACTGAGATTAATATACCTTGATTTCTTGACAGGCCTCAAAGGAGCATAACGGGTTACATCATTACTTGGTAATAAAAACATAACCGAAATTTTTTTGTTAGGTATTGCATCCAACTTATATAAGTTGTTGTGTTGAAGGTAAAAAAACAAATAAAAAATAGATGATCTTAGCAAATTACTTTAAACGACAAACGATCACCTAAATATACATTTGCAAAACATCAAAAAACAGTCAGTTTTTTTTAAAGATAGATTTGCAGGTTTTAAAATAAAAATATTGAGTGACAGGCCATGTCTAACTCAGTAGTCACAAAATTTTAGCATGCACAACATCGATCTCCTTTTCTAGCTTTCAGATCATAGCATGAACCTAAAAATAGATAAGTGTCGACAAATGCTAGTCACGGAATGAAACAACTTGTTCTTTACACAAACTACTTGACCCGATATTAGTTTTATAATCTGAAATATAAAAAATACATCGAAATTATGGCCTTACACAGGTGGTTCTTGAACGACAATTTGTAACAATTTAGTTATGAAATGGGTTGATTTGGGTAAAGTTTTATCTCACTTTCTAACCAATAAACCAAATCACATATTCTAAGTTTCTAACCAATTAAGCAAATAAACAACCAAGTTAAAAACATACATGTATGAAGTGGGCTGTGCAAGGCAACAAGAAATCAACCAGAATCCACATCAGAAAGGCTGATTGCAGCAGTTTCTGATTGCAGCAGATTCGAACTCACATGTACCTTCAAATAAAAAGGCTGATTGCAGCATATTCGAATTGCAGCAGTCATCAACAACAGATTTGTACATGTACCTAACCGATTCTTTATATCCCACAAACCTCCCTACATTTTCATATTATCATTTCCTTTCACATTTATTTCTTATAACAAACTTAATTATTTAAAACACACTTCCTTGACTTATTAGTCGATGAAAATTTTATGCTACAACCATAAAATAGAACATGTACATTAATGAAGGTACTGTCACTACCTCCTTGACTTATTAGTAGATGAAAATTTTATCCTACAACCATAAAATAGATAAAATAAATTAACCTAAATAAACCAATTCATAAGTAAACGGGTCAAAACTACAACAGTAAAAACGAAATATGTGCTTCATACCTGATAAGTGGTGACTTTTGGAATCCTTTATCAAAAACGCAATCTTGTAGAAGTGAATGGATCCTCATGTGTCCCCATTTCTTAATAGCTGAACCTGAATGATATTCAGGTACAGAAGCTATTAACCCTACCTGAAATTTGTGGTACCAATTTTAAGTAATACCAAAAAATCAAATCTTTTAAATAAATAGGAATTGAAGGTCACCGTTGCCTTGTTGTAAGCAAATCTCTTAAAAAAAAGATGAATTGAAGCTGAAGTTGCCTAGTTCTAGAGCCAAAACTAAAACAAAAATGTCGAAATAGAAACTTAAAATTCATCCAGATAAGGCAAATAGAAGGCATACCAACTCATCGACCAATATAAACGTTTCACTATCAACTTAAGGAAATATAGGGGATTTTGTACTAACCGTTTTGAAACTTTTGCCCGTCACCATTCTGCTAGGATTGGTCCGGTAATGCGGTTATTCTATAACAATCTGCACCAAAATCACTCATTAAATACGATTAAAATTAGCCCATTATGCCAATTTTATAGAATTTGAATGATTTGAAGTTATTACTAACAAGGTAATTTTCTTTTTGTCAATATTATCTATGATTAGTTTTAAAATTCAATAATAAAAGGTGAATGGTATTCAAACCTAAAATGTGTTCGAGTGAGATCAAAAACAAATAAATACGCAGTGTAGCATCTTTATTATGATAAATAGACAGAGACTTGCAAACCTGGTATATGGGATGAAGATGGAGGGACCATATAGTAAACGATGGCGATATCACCGTGACTTGCAAACGGTAGGACCAGCAATAGGACCTAGAGTTTATAAGAAAATTTTACTAAACATATAACTTCACACATTGTAATTATGAAGTACCAAAATCATCCAACAGATAACACTCTACTACAAACTATTATGAGAATCAAACTCACTTTAATAGCTTCCGTGTCTACAGTGGCGGTTATGCCAAGAAACTTTGCAATCTCTGCCAAATCTTTAGATGAAAAATTAGTTATAGCTTATGCAGGTAAAAAATGTAAAATAAACAGAAAAAATGAATGCATATTTATTTTGACTCCTGAAAGACTGTTTTGACAAATTTTAAATTTCAAACTTGCTATTTTACTGCAATTCTTTACCTGCTAATCAAAATTGGATTGATTTGACCCTAAAAGAGCAGTTTATGCATTACAAATACGCCTTCAACAACTTTTGCCCATTTGACTCGTTTGTGTTAACTAATTTTTTTTCCACCCAATTGACTCGTTAGAGAGAAAAAATAACCCTAAATCAACATGTGCATAAGTAAAATGGGTCAAAATTACTGAACATATGCATCAAACAGTTTAATATGATTGGTTTCACCAAAGAATCAAATTAGTCACAGTTGTCATGTTACAAAGTTATCTTGCAATGCATGTTTCTAAGGCATGTTTTTGTATGTATATTAAAACTTAAAAGAAGATGCATATGTGGGGACATGGATCACAATATAGAAAGGGACTGAGTCTTTAAAGGTGTCACAGGCCACAACAATACTAAAGATGTCATGCTACTGTTCTGCAGCAGGGTGCAAGCACCACATTGCTTCTATTAATTCTCTTTTTTTTGTTTCATGATTGAATACATGCACTCCAAACATATTATGATACAAGTATGCAACTTGCATTATTTTTTTTTTCCTAATGTTCAGAAATGGTTCGACTTTGACTTTTGTGGTTCAAATTTACCAAGTTCTATATTTATAAGGGTATCTAAAATCATCATTTTCTTTTAGTTTGATCTCGTATTGTCACTTTGACCCCTTTTTATAATCTGTTTGCAACATTTTCTTATCTGTAACATTCATTAATAAATATCAAACTTTTAAAGTAAATAGGGACATGAGTTACGAAACAAAAAATCAAACCTGAGAAACCGCAGAAGCTTCTGTCTTCAATGTGAGACCTGTAAAGTAAAAATAAGAACACTAAAAATCAAATATATAAATGTATGCTCCACATGAAAACATTTCCTCCATCAGCATCTTCAAATCATCCTCCAAAGTACAAATGGTTTTAAGGAGCTAAGTAAAATCTGTATATATAAAATCTGTATATATAAAAAACTCACTGTACACATAATTTTGTTAATATTTACATTGAATTTTCCCCATATCAGTTTAAAATGTTAACAAGTGTATGGAATTATAGTTGAATCTATCCAAAATAGAAGGTTTGTGTATGCAATTACAGTAGACTATAGATGAATTTGCTTTGCTTTATTAATAGGCGTTGATATTAAAATAAAGTCCATATATAAACCTTTTCAAAGGCATGACTTTGAGATGAAGCTAATTTCATGAGAAGATACAATAGCGGCACCGGAATCGGTAACTTCATTCACCGGCCAACCGAGCATCGACGGATCCGATGACGAAGCTTTGGAAACGATATAATCAATGCAACTCTGCACAATGCCAAGCGATTCCGCCAAAGGTAACAGATCTTCACATGACTTTAGTGTTTTGATCGATTCTTTCAAACTCTGAAGCATCCTGATGAATGAAATTGATTGGAGCCGAGCGTTTCGAGAAGAAAACTGCTCACCGTCCCTACCCCAAAACCAAAAAATACGAAAAAAGGAATGAATATAATACCGATTACTTACATTCGAAAGCCTTTGAAGAACTTCCAATTTCAAAAGAGAATGAAGAGGAAGAATCACATGAAGTTAAGGGGGAATGACTATTGGGCTTCTCAACGTAAGATAATTGATTGGGTTTTGATTGTGCTTTGAGTGTAAAAAGGTTGATTGGGCTTCAATTGTAGCAATGAGATTAAATGATAATTTAACATACTTTATGCATAGGTAAGTTGTATCCATGAATAATAATTGGTATTAGATGTCTTAAAATTTTAAGTAAATTACAATAGTAACCTTTCAATATATATTATATATTAGTATAGATTAGTAACACACATACACATAACATGTAACAAAACATTATGAATGGTAATATTACCCATGTTACATTTAACGATAGATTATTTATTATTTATGTATACTATATAATAAATGAAGGTTTTTTCATGCCACGTGTCATCTCCATATTTATTCTCATCATTTTTTTTCGCCTCTCTCTCTTATTAAACACATCTCTATCTTTTAATAATAATATATTTTTAAAGAAAATATTAATTATAATAATAAAACACATTTATTTTAAATTATCCATTATTATAAGAAACTTTAAAATCTAATTATATAATTTTTATTTTCAATCAAATAGTAAATGAAAATTAAATTACATTAAATAATAATTAATGTATTTTCGAAACCCAATTATATATTAATTTTTACATATTTTGAATTTTGTTTTCTATCCTTAGTATATGTAATACATTTTTATACATGTAAAATATATACATAAAGATTTAAGAATTTTATGTATTGATATTTTTCACGCCGTGTGTAAACACGGGTTCTAAGCTAGTATAAAATATAAACAAGTTATTTGTTTTTTTGTTAGGAAGATGTCTTATGCACATTCTATATAAAACATAGAGTTAATTACATGAATAGTCCATATGGTTACACTATATAGTATGTTTAATCTTAATTTAAAAAAAAATAGGAGTATAATCCTTACTGTTCATAAAACGGGCAGGGGTGTTTATGGTCCCGTTTTGACGATTTTTAGGTTAAACCGTAAGCTAAACCGTTAGTAACGGTTTTTTATTATTGAAACCGAACCCGAACCACTGAAATTTAAAACCGAACGATTACTAACCGTTTGGTTTCACGGTTTGAACTCATTATAAGACACGAAATATAAAAAATCCAATTTAGTTTCACGGTTCAACAAATTTTTGTATTTAATACTTTATTTCTTTTCTAAGAGTTCCTTTCTGTTGATGCGTATCGCCAAAGTTATCTCTTATTTAAGGGATTTTAACTAATATTTCTCAACCTTAATCCATTTGCATTTATCGTCAAATGAAACCTACCGAAACTTCCTGTTCAAAAATTGTTGTCAAAAAATTATCGTCCAAAAAATGTTGTAAATGTAGTTGTATAAAAGTGCAAGAATCCAACATACATGTTTCACACATTCATTAGTTTTAAATTTTAATTCAATTTAGTTTTAATGCATAAAATAATTAATTAATTACACCTAATATAAAATATCTAAAAAGTAAAATATATACTAATCTTACAGTCCGGTCCGGTTTTATACGACTGATTTTCGGTATAAATCGTAAACCAAACCGTTCGCTACGGTTTGAAACAAACCGACCGAAAATTAAAGGAAAAAATCCGCCGTAAAACCAAACCGATGACCGGTTTAAACGGTTTTACAGTTTTAAACTAAACCATAAACACCCTTACAAACTCTTTTTAAATGTAAAATCAGAAATATCAAAACATTTTTCGTCATTTTTTTTAATTTTCTGGTAAAAAAAATATCTTCAAAATATCTTCTTACAACCCTCACTTGTTTCTTTCTTCATCAGCATGTGTACATTTATTTATTGTATTTATACACCTTTTTCTTTGTTTATTTATCCAAAAAGGAACACAACAAAATAAAACAAAACTCTTGAAACAATCGGCTCAGAAGAAGCCGGCTGCTATTCGACCAGCTCGGCTTACAGACTTCTGTACCGCCCCCTTTACCGTCTTCTTCACCGCTTTCCACCGTCAAATACATACATATGCACGTGTATGTATATACATCATGACCTCCTTTGCCATGGCCATCACACATCTCTGATGTCTATCTTCTTCGTACGACTAACCACTGTAACGAATAATATCTTGTGGCTCGGATTTTCCTCAATTCTTTTTATAGATCACCTTCATTCTCCACCTCCTACTTCATCACTACCTGCGAAATTCTCTGTGTAAATCTTCCAAGCCGTCAATATCACAGGTGACTTTTATTCCGATGTTCAATTTCTTACATACCTGAAACCTAATCAACAATTTTATGATAATTATTTTGCTTGTATGAAATTATGTTAGATTTCGACTGTGTGTAATCGTAGCTGTTATCGTTTCGATTTTGTGCGTTTATTTCTAGAAATCGGATGGTTTTGTCATTAGGTTTTTGAATTTTGAGAGGTTGAGGTGATGAAGCTTCGTGTAACTTGAAATTGATTTGAATTGTTGAAGCAATTTGGATGTGAGTGAGCTAGGGTTTGGGAGGGTGAATTTGAGGTTTGGAGTTGAAATTGGATGGATTCGATATGAATTTCACATAATTTTGCATAGCACATGCAGGAACTTGAAGAATCAAATGATTTAAAAGTAAGAACAAGTGAAGGATAGTTTGATAGAGATTAAGAACATAGTTTTTGATTGCCAGTTTTCAGTTTATGGTTTTAGGATCTTGATGTTAACTTTTTGAATGATTCTGTTTTAGATACGGTCTGAATTGTGCGGTTTGAATTGTAAGGTTTATACTTAGTGATAGCAAGAAGTTAGTTACAGTCATCATGCCTGAAAGTGGAGGTAAATCACATCTTGTTGACAATGGGAAAGCTGTCCAATCTGCATGGTTGACACATTGGACAGGAACTAGATCTGAAATGAGTAGGCACGATCATTTAACTCAGATTAGTAAAACTGAAGGAAATGATTTAAGTGATCATGATTTCAAGAATCAATTGACACGAGTTGAAACAGCATCTGATAATTTTGGCTTTTCCAAAGGGACCAAAGATATGGATTTGACGATGAGTTTAGTGAAACCAAGTAGTCAATCCTTTCCGTTTTTCCAGGAAAGTGGGAAATTGAAGGAAGGAGTGCAAGCATTAGGACCTCAAGTTAAAACTTCATCAAGAGAATGTCATCTTCAACCTCCAGAGCAGGTGAAGTATCACATGTTTTTTGGGGAAAGCAGCTACAAGCTTGACGGCCACACAACCCATGAACCAGAAAACTACCGCCACCTATCGGCTGCTTTTGCATCCAAACCAAAAAGTGGAAAGTTAGAAATGCCCTCATTTTCAAGACCGAATAACACAGCCATTTTGAAAACCGACCCTTCTACAAGCAGCCACCATCCACCAGCACTTATTGAAGAACAATATAAAAGAATGCAAAAACATATTGGAATGGGGTTCTTTCCACGTCGAACTGGTTCCCCACAAACATTGCATCATGGACAATATTCACTTAAAAATGTTCCCCATTTTGTTCATGATATGGAGATGACTAGAATGCCAGGTGGTCTTCACAGTTTTTCTAGAACAACTCACAGTTTATTGATCACCAAACAGACTGATGTCAAAGTGTTTCAAGAAAGCCAGTTTATCAGAGAATCTAGGGCATCCAGCCAACTAAAAGGAGAAGTTTTCAAGGAGTTTAACTGCAGCCATCCGCATTTTGGTCAAAGTCAACAAGGAGTAAAGCTTCAACTTTTAGATTCCTCTGATCATGAATCACAAGAAAATGTTGAAGATTATAGAGCTGCTGGAGATGTTCAGAAAAACGAGTCATCAGCTGATACCGACACCTTGGACATGGAACCTTTTAAGGAGAATCATCTTTCTGGTAATTTTTTTTGTTGATGTATGTTTTCTATATTTCCTCTAGTTGCAAATGTTGTATCATTCAATTTATGGCAGTAATTAACTTACATTTTCCAATCTTTTGTTACAGGTATACATTTGTCCCCGCCAAATAAGGTACCTTTAATGTGCCTTCAATCCTCCTTACCCTTATTTGTGTTAATGTGTTGAAAAAAGTTAATAAAATAATAAAATTCTTAGATGTTAAAGAGGTTTACAAATGGGCTTGTGCCTTCAGGCTTCAGGTATTCCTTACTGTGCCTTCAATCCTCCAACACGTTCAGCCCATTCCCATTTTAGCTAAATTTGTTGCTTTGACCCACCCAAATTAGCCCGTTCATAAATATATGGATCCAAATTGCCACCTGTACTCATTACCTTACTTCGCGCTTACATTTCAGGACATTATGAATGAATCAAATATGGAGAAAGATAAATGCAGAAAACGTAAGAAAGAACTACCCGATATAAACTTAGAGGTTTCTGCTCAACCAGCTGCATCAAGCTCAACCAAGAAAGCTGAGCCAGGCACTTCAAGAACTCAAAGTCTAGACATGAACACACCACACTTCAATCTTGACCAAAAAACCAACTCGAACTCAAACGAGTGTTCAAATAGCAACTCGGGTTCAGATCCAGGAAGCAGATGGATCAAACGTCTCAAATTGTCTGAAACACCATCACATGGAAGACTAAGCCAATTCTTCACCGCAGTCAGAGTCCTGGAAGGTAAACCAGAACCCGTGTTGGATAAACATCATGGTAAAATGCCAGTATCTTTGACGGGTGACTCGTGCTCAGTAGAGACAAAACGTGAATCCAAAGAAATAACGCTTTCACATTCTTGGATCCAAAGGTGGAGTCATAAACAGAACCAGAAGAATCCCGAGAGTGCGGGAACTTTCCAGCTGGATAATACTAAATCTGAAATGGAGGAATTTCAGAAAAAGCAGTTTCCAAGCATTGCTGCAATGGCACTAATGGGTAAGGCCATGACTGGTTTTAGACAGTTTAAGTTGCAGAAAAAGGAATCTTTTGTTGTTTGGAATACTAAGACTTTTGATTAGTTATGCTGGTGGTTTCACTAATCCAGTTTTGTTTCTGGGTTTGTTTAAACCAAGAATTAAGGGGAATCTTTCCGCCCTTTCGATATGCTTGTATTATGTACCTAATCGATAACATGATTTTGGCTTTAATTATGGTGTGGGTGCTTTTATGAATCAACGGTTATGTTTTGTCGTCGTTATAAAGAACACATGATAAAGTTTCTATGGTTCTTGACCCCGGTTTTATGCTAGTTGTTTTAGAATGTGTTTTATGTTATAACTTAGATTGACTATGAATATTTTGTCAAAGTTTAAGATAAAAGAGAAATAAACTTTAACTTTTATAGTTTCAAGTAATTATTTTGTATACATTTGTACTTTCTATTGTAAATTTATAATTTTGGAGTGTTAATTTGTAAAAATATAAAATAAATAAAGTCAGGTTAAACGTATTGTGTTCTTGTCACTTGTGAAAGTTCTGTGTTATGTTCTTTTCATGTTTCTAACATGATTTTCGGGTTCGACCGGTTAGCCAGCGAACACATTTTGAGGGGCTGACTAAAATTAAGGAAATTTTAGGGGCCGAAATTAGGGGTGTCAATCGTGTCGGGTTTGCGGGTTAACATGTTGAATTATGCAACCTGAACCCGACCCATATTCTTATTCGTGTCAAAAATTTCAACCCTAAACTGGATACATTTAAATTCGGGTCAACCCGAACCTGACCCGTTTAACCCATTTATCTAAATCAAAATCATAAATTACTAATTCTAAAATCTAATTCATTTAAGGTAAACAAAAAATTAATTGATCAATTATCTCTAGAAAGGAAAAAAAAAGTTTTGGTATAATTCAGTTTCTTTATGGTAAACACTAAATACAAAAGTAAATGAACAGTCGTTTCTATAATGTGAAAAAAAAAAATTTGTAACCTAAACGGGTTAACGTGTCAATCCGAACCTGACCCGTTTATTAAAACGGGTTGAAATGACCAACCCAAAACCTAATTATTTTCGTGTCGTATCAGGTAAGCCGAAAGTAACAATTTGTTTAAATGCTGTAGAAAATAAAACAATGTGGGAATGAAAAAAGTAAAATATTTCCGAAACCCGGGTCTTTCGGGTGAGACCCGAATATCCTGACCAACTAGACTAGAACGGATCTTGGTTAACTTTATTTTAGTTTACATTTAAATAATATAAACAGTCCCTGCAAAACTAAAGTTCATTGTTAAAATATTTATTTTAGAAATGTGTAAACTTAAACTGGTCATCTACATGTTTAATAAACGGATTAACCTAAACACGGATCATTTAATAAATATTTTATATTTATTTAACTTAAGACCTGATTATATTTACGTTGTGTTTCATTAGGAATTACTGATGAAGTTACTGTAATATCCAGGGTTTTTCCCGATGTATCGCTTTCTATTTTCAAATTGTAACCTGATGAAACTCATCCATTGCAATAAACGTATCACTTCCTAAATCTCTACGCATACTGTTAAACTTGATAAACATAATTTTTAGATACGTATACGAGTGTATTCTACGAAGAAATAAAAAATAGATGAAAACATTAAAAATTTATATTATGTAAAAAAAATGATAATAATAAATTATTAATACTTAAACTTATAAAAAAATTAAAAACCTATAAACTATTTTATTAGATTTTATAAAATAAAATCATTTTAATTATTTTATAAAGTCTAGGGGCTAAACCGTCTTTTCTGAAACTTATCTTTAACAAAAACCAAGTTTAAACATGAAATGTTAAACATCTGAAACCTCAAGGGCCTGTTGTGTCATTAGCCCAAACCCCCGGAACCCAAACCAGTCACAGGTTCGAGTCCCGCAACCCCCGGTTTTCGTCCCTTTTCATCCAAAATCGTGATTCCGGCCAGATTCACTGAACCTCGGGTTTCCATTCGCGCATGCGACCCAACCCCGATGCCCATCAATGCCCGATTCCAACCGTGGTCGTGCATGGGTTCGAATTTAAATCCATCGGAGCAACCCCCACCTCCCCAACCGTTCGCGCAATTAATGACCAAATTGGCTATAAATAACCCCAGTGCTACCTCAACGAAACCTCACTCAAACTTCCTACGCTCTCAATTCTTCGAACCAGTACCTGCATTGCCGGATTTGGAACCGTGCCCGTCGGTGTCCAACCCAAACTCAATCTCCCTCAATCCGATATCGTTTCAGGTAAACTCGAAGGCCAAAATACTCGTATTCGTGTATAGATCAAAAGCCCTCTGTTTAATTTCATTAACAGAGGGAAAATCGATTCGTATTTGGGGCTTTGATTTTCTAGGGTTCATCCGATTTGGGGGCTAGCTTGGGATTGTGTTTAAGTAAATCATTTTCCAGATTATAACACAACAGAGTCGCTGGTCCAGCGGTTTGTGCGCGTTGTGTGGACTCAGGCGGCCCGGGTTCGAATCCGGCTGGCCTGAGTTTTTGATTCCGAATTCTTTAAACACTTTTAATTAGTTTTAAAAATCCCTTTTATTTTTATAAAATATGTTGAACATTTATAAACTCAAAATCGATTTTTATTTTTTTTTTCCTTATCAAAAAACATTTTAACCAAATAAAACCAAACTTAAAACTATAAAAATGTAATATTTAATATTAGTTTTAAATTCTTAAAATCTATAAAACAACCCTAAATTTTTATAAAACTTATATACTCGACAGAAAGTTTTTATAATGCTATAAAATCAGAAAAATTTATAAAACATATATCCTTATTTTAGAAATTAGAAACTTAGAAACTTATAAACTTGTACGTTTTATAAAATTTATAGAATTAAAAACATAAAACTTATTTATTTATTTTGTAAACAGAAAATAAATATACATTATTTATTTAGACTTGCAAATAATTTCTAAATATTACTTATAATAATTACAAGTCATTTAAATAAAATACTCAATAGATAAATACTTTAATTAATGCATCATTTTAAAATTTTGATAAAACATTTATTTACAAACTCTTTTAGATAATTATTATTTTGTCTTTAATGATTATCTACTCTATTTTAAATAAATTGCTATTGGGAATTATTCATTGGGTAATTATTATTAACCCATGATAATTATTCTTTTAGATAATTATTATTTTAAATAATTATTAAACCCTTGTGAATAATTATTTATTAACCTTAATACTTATTTATCCATTACTCAAATTATATTTTATAAAACTAGTTAAATCATGGTTAACTAAAACTTACTATCACTTAAACTTTATAGCACAATCATCCCCGTCTTCCCACTTGGAACCCTAGTCAATCCCAAAAATCTTGAATTCTTGTCCTAGATTCTTATGATCAATCCTTAAACTTTAGGCTTATTGTGAGGATATCTTTCCTCAACGCTTCACTACATTTAAACCGTTGTTGGGTACTCTTACATTCCACTCAAGGTGAGTATACTTAGCCCCTTTTTGTTTTGTTTTTATTTTATAAACTTGGGGTGGAACATGTTCAAACTTTTTAGACTTATACAATTCAAACTTAACTATGTTTACATGTCTTCTACGTGTTCGAATGCTTTGAGACTTGCATGCTTAAATTAAACTTAATTCTAGCATGTTCATTAACTTTGGCCGAGCCTATAGTAACAGTGATAGATCTATTGTATTTGACCAATCCACCTTGATTGATTGACCCTTCGGGGGGAGCCCTTGCTGATTGTTACTGAAACTTATACTTGAAACTTATAAGGGTAACATTCGGGTTATGCCTAAACTTGGTTGGAGGTTTGACGTGCACAATGTTTAACTTGCTTGATTCTCACATTTATACTTAGATGCATTAATCATAGTGAATTGTAAAACTTTTAAAGACCTTGTTAAACAGTGTCAAAACCTTCGTATCTCACCAACTATTTTTAGTTGACGGTTACTTAACATGTTTCAGGTGCACAAGAGTGAGGCTTATCTGTGAAAACGTAGGATGCATGGACTTAGAAAGACCGTCAAGAATTGAACTTTTGTTACTTTTCATGCTTGAACCTTACGTTATTTTTGTCATGTTGAACCCTTTAATTTATTAATGAAATATCTCAACTTTATTAGTCAACCTCGTGCTTTTGAACAACCGCGTCCGCCCCAACGTATAATCCGCTGTCGGTTGGGGTGTGACAGTTACAGACAATGGCACGATAGGTCGACAAGCACAAAAGGAGAGGAAAAGTCTAGTATAGATTTTTTCTTTGTTCATGACAGTTGGCACATGGGTAATCATATTTCAACTTTTGTCCCTTAGTTAAACTATTTAAACATTTTGGTTTAATTTAAATTTAAATAAGAATTAATTACACAGATGGCCCCTGTGGTTTGGTCAAATTATGGTTTTGGCCCCTGTGAATGCTAAACTACAACTTTGGCCCAATAGTTTGCACGAAAGTAACACCAATGGCCCCTAACCTGGATGTCCGTCTATTTTAAACGTTAACTCCCCTCACGTGAATCCCACGTGAGGGTAATTAGGTCTTTTCATATGCCCCTTTTCTAGAATAGTAGTATCAGAGACCTCTCAAGTTCCCTCCCATTCCTTCCCTCATTCTTCTTCTTCTTCTTCTTCGCTCCCATCGCTCTCATCACTCTCGTTCACCTGCAATATCTAAGAAACCCTTTGTCTGGAAGTTACGAAAGGTTCAACGACACTACAATCGAAGATGGTGTGATGCATTAGAGGTTCTGGTCTTGACATTGATGAGAAAGAAGCTTACAGTATGTATTCAATCTCACTTAAATTTGAATATATTTTTACAAAATTGAAACAAGGTTTGATTTTTTTTCATTATAATCTCTCTTAAATTTGAATTTTTTTTCATTATAATGACAGGGGGTTCCCCAAACTTGTTTTCTTTAAGAATTCATCATAGTGGATCGTTTAGGAACTTCCCTGGGAGGAGATATGCTTATGGTAGGTTATCATATGTTGATCTATGTGACATTGATGAGTTTTCAGTACATGAAATATACTGGATGATGAGGCAGTTACGGTTGTGGGAGGAAAATATAGAAATGTATTATCATTTTATGATCCCTGGCACAGACTTGGATTTTGGTTTAGCGGCATTAGGTAATGATAGTGATGTGTTACATTTGGCTAGGTATGTGAAGGATCACAAGCTTATTGATGTGTATATTGAACGTGGTGAAACCAAATTGAAAACTTACTTCACATCCCCACAAAGTTCAAAAGTAGGGATCGAGGAGCTGGAGGATGTAGGAAGCCATGATTTTAGAAAGCCAAAACCTTTTAGGGCAAATAAGTTGTTTTTAGGATGGCATGGGGGGGTTGACAAGAATGTTGTGAAGGAAACTGAGGGTGTTGACAAGGGAACTGAGGTTGTTAACAATGAACCTGATGGTGTTGTGAATGAAATGGAGGCTGTTGGGAAGGAAACAGACGCTGTCCAACAGCAAACAGAGACTGTTGTGAATGAAACTGAGAAGGAAGTAGATGTAAACTTGAATGCTTTTGAATATGATTTTGATAATGTAGAATTTGATAGAGATTTTCCTATGCCTGATGTAGCTAATGTTGATCACAGTGAGGATAGTTGTGACACCCGTAAAATTCAGGATCCTAAAACTCAGTTGTTTGGCTAACCCAACTAGGCCCAATAGAAATTCAAGCCAATTTGAGGCCCAATATGGATTCAAGCCCGTTATAGGTCCAAGTTTACATAATCCAAACATCGTATTAGTCACACGGTTTCATCTAATGACTCGTTACGCGAATCAAAAATTTAATCGTTAAACGCGTCAGACATCGGTTTATTACCGTATATTCGGTAAGAAGATTAAATAAGATAACGAGTTATTAATATTAAGAATTAATATTCACTTGGAAAAACTATTCAGATAAGTACACGTGTAGCGCGTTTATGTGAACGTTAAACCGCGACAGAATGCTCGTAAGATTAACGCTAGCGGTACGGTTGTTACCGATGCGTATTTAGATGCGACAAATATTATAAATATTTATTTTAATATTATTAGTGAAATAATAATAATAATAATAATAATAATACTCGTAGCGCGAAACGTTTGAATGGACGAATGTGTTAGAGACGCAATGCGGACGTGTACCGGTGTAATTACCAAACGAAACAGAAATTTCACGATTTAAACACTTAAATGGTATTTATAATAATGTTTCATAACTCTAAGCACTTTAAAATAATAATTCGTAAATTTAATCGTGACGGATATTCGAGTGGAGACGTGTTTTCTCTAAACCAGTGTTACTTCTCTTGGAAGCCTCCACCCAAACCCTAGATATATAAGGATTAGAGACTTTCTCTTCCTCATCACAAAATCTCTAGAGAGAGAAACCAAAATCGGGAGAGAGAGAGAGAGGGGCAGGGTCCGGCCACCCTCTGGTGGACCTCCGAATGACGACGGCGGCTCAGCCGCGAAGAGCATGGCAGCGACAGCAGAGCGCACGACGGCGCAAGGCAGCGGCGCACGGTGGCGGACCGTCCTCCGGCGAGTGGAGTTGTTTTTCGGGTAGATCTCGTCGTCCTACTTCCGATGGTGGTGGTGGTTCTCCCTAACTCAGGGCGGTGGAGGTGTAAACCGTCTCCAAAGGGTGGCAGCGGTTAGGGTTCCGCCACCACCCGGTGTTCCGGTGAGTTCCTGGATTTTCCGGTGAGTTTTCCGCCTTCCCCCTCGCGATTTCTTGCCATCCAAGACCAGATCCGCCTAGATCCGACAAAAAGGGGAGCGACTTTCAGTTTTCCGCCCACTCCCGATTTTCCGGCGAGTCTCCGGCGAACCCCAAACCGGTCGGATCTGCTTCAATCATCGTCCTACTATCCCGATCTATGAAGTTTGAGGTTTGTTTCTCTATGATAAACGGGATACCTTACTGTTGATTTCATTTTCGTCTAGATCTAGTACATTTGGTTGCCGGGTTTCATTCCCGAGTATAAATATGTGATTTTTGAACAGGATACAACATCCCGAGCCCTTGTCAAACATAGTCAAATCTGGTCAAACTCGGGTCAACGGATGCCAAAGGTAGATATTACGAAAACCGTGAGGTTTAAGACACGTGGGTTCATAAACGAGACTTATGAGAGGTATAAACGCACGCTACCGTAATTCTGTTTATTACACGAAAGTTAAAATTCATGTACGGTCGAATCACGTTGAGCCTAAACAATTCGTTAACAACGACAATATATATATTAACTTAATAATTGTTATTAACGGACCACAAACACGTATATTTAATCAAGAGCGATCCATTCAAACAAAATATATAATTATTAAACAGGAAACATAAACGTGAGCATATAATAAGTAATGACTAATGATCGTTGTATAGATATACGAATAATAAGTACTTAGGTTGTTTAAATATTTCCAAAATATTCGTTATATATAAACTATTGATGGTTATGAACGGGGATAAGTGGCACAACTAATGTATTTTGTATAAATTCATATCTTAGATATCACGTCTACGCATTTTTGAACCCATACGAATAAAACTATAGAGTTACTGGCTAATCGAGGATTTGAAAATTAACAAGTGTTGATACAACTATATCTTTCATGTATATAAACGTACCACATAAATATATATATACTTATGTACATATAGATACATGTATGCATTTGAATATTCACATTTTTACAAAAATCAAATGATTATAATGTAACACAATAATTGAATACGAGTAGGAATAAATATATGACCGTAAAATTTGGTATATAGATTGATACAAACGCTAATTAAACATAAGACGCTAAAACATTATATACAAGTAGTATAAATGTGCATGTAATTACATACTTTTAAATCTCGTATTAAAACAATATTTCATATATAAAATGTAATCTATGTTTTGTGGGAAATAAATAAGTGTATGGTTACATTCAATGAATGAAGTTAAATACATATATATTTTCGGTGATGATTCGAGTAATCAAAATATGATAAACGAATATACTAAAGTAGGTGTATTACATGTATATATTTACATAAAGACGAGCAAATCCTATTAAGGAATGTTATTCCAAAACACAATACGGTACAACTATATTTCAGGGTTTTGAAACTATATAAATATATGAAGAAGTATATATTTATATTTACAAATATGTGTATGAACACATTATATGTCTTGCAATGATTTTACTAAATCATGTAGTCGTATACATTCTGCTAAAGGAGGCACGAACCTGAATTATTATTACTAATTATACATGCACATAGCTATATACGATCGTGTACACGACAAACTAATATTTTGTATATAACTATTGAAACATATTCGAGTTAAGAAACTCGACTCAAATTAATCAACTAATATTACCGAATCGATAATACCATTAAGAATCAATAGAGCTCAACCGCACATGTGATAACTAGACGCGAGTTTAGACTTACTCTATAATATTAGGGTTAGTCCATAAAGCTCTTTAAGCATCTACATGTATCGTAGAATTCGAGTAGGACATTATACCGTTACCATCATATCAGGTGGACAATGGATTCCATTCCTATCAGTAGGATATTATTGTTCATAACACATTTCCAGGTGAGTTTCACAGCCTCCTTTTAACTTTTAAATGTTTTAGAAACACTGGGGGGAAAACATACTTGCTTACAAGTTTGAAAACATGAGACATCATTGTTTACTACAGTTGGGAACATCATTGCCTAATACATTCGGGAAAACATAAAACGTACTTACAAACATTTTCATATGGTAGCAAGAAAACAAGACCCGACCTTTATGTTTGCATGAGTTAACACATATAGAGCGCTGGAAGTCCCCTGACCATCATATTTATAACCATTAGTTATAGGTTAGCCTGGGATTCTATGGATAGTACTATTGGGATTGACACCCCCGGTCATGGTTAGTCGTGCTAACCATGGGTCCCTCTGGCCAAATGACCGCATAGTGTTCAAACATTGCTCGTGAGGTATGAGCGAGGGGCAAAACACCTGTGTCATGGTTTGGTTATGCCTCATGTATGTACATATTATTTGTATTCCTAGCTAGTCTACAAATGGGTCAACATTACTTGTTTTGTTTATCATATTCATTGAAACGTTTTCGTGCAGATGGATCTGCCAATCACTTATACACCAATGGTTTTGCCATTCGTTCATGTGGAAATGTTTTTATCAATGTTTTCAAGGAAAACAGTTTCATATTATGGCCATGTACACAGTATCAATGTTTTCAGGAAAAACGACTTATTTTATGACTATGACGTTATCACATGTTTTCATTGGGAAAAATACTCGTTTTATGACTATGAAGTCATCACATGTTTTCATTGGGAAAACTACTCGTTTTATGACTATTCAGTCATCACATGTTTTCAAGGAAAACAACCTTACATTAAACCCGTGTACATATTTTCAATGTTTTCAAGGAAAACAGTTTCGTATCATGGCCATGTACACAATATCAATGTTTTCAAGGAAAATCACTTTACATTGCAACAATCAAACCTGTGAACTCCCCTACCTTTGCGTTGACATTTTTAAGTATGTTTTTCAGGTAATACATACAGCGCGGTTGGAATAGGTTAAACATTTGGATTAAGTCCTTAGAAGACGAAGATAGGGCGTTCGACATATTTAGAGGTCTTTATTTAGCTTCCGCTGTTGTATAATGTTACCAATCGCTACAACCCTAATTTATTTATTTACTAAGTAAATGAATTTGGGGGTGTGACAATAGTGATGATAGTGACTACATAGTTGACAAAGATAATGAGGTGGATGAGGTTGAAGTAGACATGAGAGATTTTGTTGACTATGTAGATGACAATGTATCTGAAGGAGAAGAGTATGTGGCAGGCTTCAGTGATGGGTCACTTGACAGTGGCACTGAAGAGTCATCTGATGACTTTGAATCAACAAGAAGCAAAATGTTGAGGGAAATAAGGAAAAAAAAGATAAAACTGCTGGGGTTCAAGCAGTAAGATTTTATATGGGCCAGATGTTTGGTAGCAAACAGGAGTTGAACAATTTAATCAAAAGGCATGCCATTGAAACTAGGAGGGACTTGACATTATTTAGAAATGAGGCTAGAAGAGTAAGGGCAATATGTAATGGGGATGTGGTACAGTATGAAACAGATGAACAACTTGATGGGCCTAATGAAGATGGTGATGGGCCTAATCAATCATGTGGGCCAACTAGTGCAAGTGGTGTCTCAAGTAAAGACAAAACAAAAGGGAAAGGTAAAGCTGTATCATATCCTTGGGTTCTGTATGCAACCAAAGAAAAGGCAGCAGGAGAAACATGGTTGGTGAAAACATAAAAATCCATACATACATGTCTTCAATCAAGAGAAGTTAAAGCTTTCACAGCTGGTTTTATGGCAAAAGAAACTTGGATCATCAACCAAGTTGAATCTAATCCAAAATTGTCTACAAAATCTGTTCAGGATGAGTTGCTGAGAAGATATGAATTAAATTGTTCCAAGATGAAGGCTTTCAGGGCAAAGACCAAGGCTGCAAATCAGTTAAGGGGTGACTACAAGGAACAGTACACAAGGTTAAGAGACTATATATTGGAGCTTCAAGCTAATAATACAAACACCACTGTTAAGTTTGTTGTAGAAGATGAAACAAATCCAGATGCACCAACTAGGATATTTAAGAGAGTTTACGTCTGTCTTGGGGCTTTGAAGGATGGTTTTAAAGCATGTAAGAGGGAGTTGTTGGGTTTAGATGTAGCATTTATGAAAGGACCCTATCCAGGTCAATTATTGACTGCTGTTGGTATTGACCCAAACAATGGCATTTATCCCCTAGCATATGCCATTGTTGAAGCTGAAAATAAATTGTCCTGGACATGGTTTTTTCAATGTGTGGCTGATGATCCGGAGAAAGACGAAAGATGTAATTTTACCTTCATCTCTGATAGGTAAAAGGTATGTTTACTATTATACTTATTGATGTGTATATGTTAGATAACTGGTTAACAAAATGGCTAATTTAGGGATTACTTTTATTACACAGGGACTTATACCTGCATTAGCCAAAGTATTTCCTTCTGCTGAACATAGATTTAGGCATTTGCATCAAAACATGAAGCTGAGGTGGAGGGGGAAAGCATTCAAGGATCTGTTATGGGGTTGTGCTACTACTACAACTGTCCAAGAATTCAGATCTAAGATGGAGGAACTTAGGACTTTCAATACTGAAGCTCATAAGTGGTTGTCAAGTATCCCACCACAACATTGGTCAAGATCCCATTTCACAGGTAATTAACAGATAAGTTTATTTATAAGTTTATTTCTTTGTGCTACTACTACAACTGTCCAAGAATTCAGATATAAGTTCATTTAAAAGTTTATTTCTTTGTATAGGAAGAGCAAAAACAGATGTTTTACTGAATAACATGTGTGAGGTCTTAAATGGGAAGCTTGTTGAAGCAAGAGACAAATCAATCATCTCTGCCCTGGAATTTATAAGGGAGTATCTTGCCAAAAGAATTGTCAGTGTAATCAAGGTTATTGAGAAGAGCGATGGGCCACTGACACCAACTGCAACAAAGCTTATGGAGGGTATAAAGACAGAGGCTGTCAAGTATACTGTGATGTGGCATGGTGGATCAAAATACCAGGTAAGTGGTCCTTGGGGTGAACAAGTGGTTGTTGATGTTAATGATAGGACATGTACATGTAGAAGGTGGGACTTAACAGGCTTGCTATGTAAACATGTTGTAGCTGTAAACTGGAATATGGCACTGAATGGCCAACAGGTGGTACCACCAGAATGTTGGGCACATTCTAGTTACAAACTGTCAACATGGAAAAAAGTTTACTCTTACAAGATTGCCCCACTGAATGGGAAGAACATGTGGCCTAAGTTTGACAGTCCAACCACTCTCACCCCTCCATTGCATAACAACCCAATTGGCAGGCCAAAAAAGAAGAGGAGAAAAAATCAAGCTGAAATTCAGGATGACTTGGAACAAGCTAACAAGCTGACAAGAAGGTATAAATCTGTGACGTGTTCTAAGTGCAAGAATTATGGCCACAATGCAAGAAGTTGCAAAGGACAGGGAGATCCTCCGCCTACTGATTGAATCTGGTTTAGGAAATGCACTTAATGTTTGCTATGTAATTTGAATATGGTTTATGTCTTTTGGTATGTTTTAGACAATGTTTGGTTTGGATTTGTTTGTTAATGTCTTTTGTTATGGTTTGGATTTGTTTAGACAATGATATTATCAGTTTGGGTCTGTAATATTATTTGTCTTTGAATTCTGCTACATTAGTTTTGTAATGGTATCATCAGTTTGGTGCATTTTGTAATGGTGTCATCAACAGGTTAAGAGTGCATTTTGGTCTACTTTTGGTATGCATTTTGGTCAGGAATGGTATGCTTTTGGAATCGTATGCTTTTGGTCTGCATTTGTTCTGCTTTTGGAACACTAGGTCTTAAAAAACATACCATTTTAGCCTAGTTGTATGGTTGCATTTGGTCTGCAATTTTATATGTATGTAGATAAACAGTTCTGCTGGATTTGGTCAGGATTTTGTATGCAGGTAACCATTTCTATGTATCCCATTGGTCTGAAATTTTGAACACAAATATTACAAAACATCATGAATTACAAAACATCAAGCATTCCCATTTCATTGATTCAAGCATCCCCATTACATGATTGAAATACTTTACAAAAGAAAAGCAACGATCACAATTAATAAACCTAACCCTAAGAACATGAATACATTTTGACTTTTCTTCTTATGAAGTTCAGCTTCCAACACCTTCACCTCCCTCTCAAGTTTGTTTTTTGACTTCAGGAGGCCGGGAATAATCTGAACAGAACGGGGGCACATTGGTGGGTCAAACCAACAGATAAATCGGCACTTGGAATTCTGCATAAAAAACCCAAAATCTAAAAAAAACATAGATTTCTTAAGGAAAAAGAAGAAATCGATGAACTTACCGGTAGGGGACAAGAGTAGAACCGTCGACCAGGATTCTGATCAGTCCAAGAGGTGCGAATGATTGCCCTTCTTCCACAGTAGCATAAAGCCATGGAGATGTACGCTTCGTAGGTAAGGATTTCTCAAAATAAGAAGAAGATGAATCTAGGTCAGGGAGAAGAAGATGAATCTTGGTCAGGGAGAAGAAGATGAACATAGATCTGGGTTTAGGAAAAAGAACAAGTCACGTGGGTTTAATAGGGGATTTTAAATGCAATTTAAAAGGGGCATATGAAAAGACCTAATTACCCTCACGTGAGGGGAGTTAACGTTTAAAATAGACGGACATCCAGGTTGGGGGCCATTGGTGTTACTTTCGTGCAAACTATTGGGCCAAAGTTGTAGTTTAGCATTCCTAGGGGCCAAAACCATAATTTGGCCAAACCACAGGGGCCATCTGTGTAATTAATTCTTTAAATAAACTTAGAGTTGGTATACATACTTGAATCTTGGTGATCTCCTAAATTATTGGTAAGTGTTGTAAATAATAATTAGTCAATTAATTTGTACACTAATTAGTTTTTTTTGTTAATTTAATCAGATAGTGTTATTTTATAATTATTCAGTCCATTTTTTTTGTCTTCCTATAACCTGTGTTACATCATCGCATAAGAGAGTTTGTTACTCTAATATACATACTTGAATCTTGATGACCTTCTTATAACCTGTTAAAATGGGCAAATTCTTATAAAACTTACCAAGTTAAAATTGGCGAACATCACCCACTATCATTGTCTGCCACCACCATTGCTGCTGTCAGGAGCGGAGGTACTCTTTGGGTACCGAGCTCGACTGACCCCGGTCAATTTCTAACTTTTAATAACGGGTATATTACGTGAATGTCGATCGACCTTGATCTTTTTTCGAGGTTGACTCCATTGATTTAAAAAAATATATATTTGACCCTAAACATTAAAAAAGATATATATTATTTGAACTCAATAAAAAATTATTTAATGATTAGGAGTTTATTTTGTTTAAAAATAAAAATTTTGAGAAGGGTTGATCCATTTTAATTATAAGCCCAATAACAAAGATTAATTAACTCTATATCGTTAGTCCATGACTCATTGACTCCATGAGTCCATAACAATTAACCCACATACCAATTTAATTTATATTAAACATACTTCTAGAAAAACAAGAAAACCATTGGAAGATTCATGTTCTATCATCATTCACAAATTCTCGGCATTTGGCACTCGAAGACGGAGCCCAGACTCCAGAGGACGACTTGCATGTTGCAACTTTTTTCTTTCAATCGGAATCTCTTTGCGAGTTTCAATCAGCAGTTCAATCACAACCAAAAGTCAAATTAAACACTCCAACAACGATTATGTACCAACAACAAGGTTAGTTTCTATTTTTTTATTCCAAACTTGAAATTTTAGGTATAATTTATAAATAATTCTTGTTTAAAAAATTAATCTTGATTCTTGAATTTTAGGTGTATTTTTAGGTTTTTGTTTTCTAATGACGATTTATTTTCATTATCGTTTCACATATTATCATGTGAACGACCTAACCCGATCACCCAAACCGGCCCAAAAAAGTCTTATGTCATGTACTTAGAAATTCGAGTATAAAAAACGATCCTATAGAAAAAAAATTCCTGCCTCCGCCATTGACCACCGTCTCTACACCCTAGATTCCCACCAACTGGTTGCCGCCAACACCGCCACAAGGCTGCCACATCCGTCAACTATACCGTGTAAACCATTTTAATATTTTTTTTCTAAAACGGCCGGTTTCAACTTGAACCTGTTTTTGATCCATACCAGATTGATACTTTAAAAAAACTCCAATTTAATCCAACGAGATTATACTGACATTTTGCTATACTTGTCTATGAATAGAAGGCTATGCGTTTAAAACGTATTTAAATTGGTTACAGTCCCTTGTAGTTCAATTCATTTTAAGATACTGCGAAGCTGTGATTCATGAACAAAATAATTTCTGGTGCGAGGGGCTGAAGAGAATTAAGAAAACTTTAGGGGCCGAAAGTGACAATTTAAATAAATGTTTTAATAATTTTCAGTATCGGTGAAGAAAAAAGAAAAAGAGTTCCATTGCCGGGACTTGAACCCGGGTCTTTCGGGTGAGAGCCGAATATCCTGACCAACTAGACTACAACGGATTTTATTGATTAAGTTAAACATTTTAATCATAATAATTACTAAAAAAACCTTTTTTTCTAGTTAGATTTCCGTTTGTTTCCTAAGGCATCGAATCTTTAATGGGCACTAGAAATTATGAGTTTAATCAACAAATTTATTTAATATTTATTCAGATAAACTTTAAATTTTTAATCGAATAATAATAATAATAATATGACATGTCAAATTTTATATTCTTTTAAGTTTTAACAATTGATGCATAAGATTATGTGTAGAGATATTCGAATGTAAATAAAACTAAAATCTAAAATTAATTTTGAATAAGGTTTGAGTTTTCGAATCAATATAGGTTTTCAAATTGATTTCTCGAACGCCTTAATTTTGAACTCACCAAACCTTATATCCGAATATAATTATATGTATATCACCAGACCCGATATCATAATGTAATTATATAAAAAAAACTTTTAGTGTAATATGTTAAACTTTTTTCTTGAATATGGTTTGAACTTTCGAGTGCATATCCAAATATGTTGGAATCAGTATTAACCTAAATTAAATTAATGTTAATTTATGAGTCTGGATTTGAATTGGTTTTTGTAGTGGATATAAGAATTTTCCCAGAAACCTAAATTAAATTATCCAAATATTTTGGTTTGTTTATTTTACACATTTTTAATAATAATAATAATTTTAATAGGAACCCCAAGACATAAAAGACAAGTTCATTGGTTAGGAAATTGTGCACCTTGGGAATTTCATTATGTCCATGTTTATTGGAACATATTCATTGGATCCAAAAACTTCAAGATCCAATAATATATATAAATATCAATATTTGATTTTTTTTAACGGCCAAAGAATACTATATGCCCGGCCACCCAGGTAAACCCATTGACGAAAGGCCACCCACGTCCGTGAATGCAGACAGACAAACAGTGCCGGTGACCTGACCCGCCCACCATTCCAGGGGAAACCCACCACCCGAAGGCTCACTGTGAAAAAACCCCTGAACCACCTGAGCATATTGCACAAAATAAGTCTCGAACCCATGACCTCCACATTAAAAGGCCATGTGGGTGGCTCCTCCCAAACTAGTTGATCTAGGGCTCATTGACAATATCAATATTTGATAAATTTAAATAATCTTTCAAAATATAAATGTACTAACATTGCCACATGTAATAAGTGAATTCGATTATTTTAATAAATATATTACATAGTAAACTTTAGTACAACAAAAGGGATGTTATGGGTGTGGTCCTTTGTAAACTAACCCTAGGGTTCGTTCAACCAACATGACCATGGAGCACCCCACTTGATCTTGGTCACATGTACTCTGTGCATCGTCACTTGTACTTTACCCTCTCTCCTTTCATATTTCATATAACAACACCATCATTGATTGTAGCTTTCTCCAATATGATTGTAATCCCAGATCTTATGTAGAATCCTTCGTCTGCTCGATCGCCTTCTTCAACACCCTGTCAACATTCCAACCCACAATTAGGCCCGTTTTGACCAAAATTCTAGGCCCAGCTGCTAACTACGGTTTTAGAAAATGACAAACCAAACTGACTAGGTTGGGTGGGTCGGTCAGACTAGCCCGTTTTAACCAAATTTATTATTTTTTTCAAAATTGTATTAAAATTTTTAAAATGATAAAAATGGTTCATGAATATTAGTATACACAAAGGTATATTCCAAAAATAAAATAATATTTAATAAAAAAAGGTTGAACGGCATTTGGTTTATACGCACGTTCCAAGTTCCAAACAGTTAGACAGACCGTCATACCACCAAAAACCGAACCATATAAACCTCAAACCGGCAAAACTGGCCGACTTGCTTCGGTATAAGACAAGTATAATCAAAGATGAAACTTGGCTTACATCTTTATTCATGATCATCACATCACTTCCAATCTTTGCATTCTTGTCTATAATGCAGTTTCTGCAACAGAAATGGCAACTTTAAAGATCACAAAAGTTTTTAAGTCACGTCAGGTTTCCGATTTTACATCTTTTTACCTGATTTTTGTGTTACTTCCGACCCCAATCGGGACCTTTCCACTAGCCAGCAAAGAAGCAATCTCGGATTCTGTCTGATAATAATCCGCCCCCAACATTAGTGTGTCCTGTTATGGGTTTTGGTCAAGAAAATGTTTGTTCCGTTCAGAGATCGGATCGCGAAAGATAATTATATCAATAATGTAGATGTTAAAAACGAAAACTTCACAATATAGTAACCAAGTGTTCCACTAAAGTTACACAAAGTTATTTTGTTCCTCTTAAGTCGCTCAACTTTCATAGCGTGCTTCAGTCGTGCGAAATTTTTTATAAATGTCAAAGAATTTTAAAATTAAGTGAGCTAAATGGAACGTATATGAATCCTAGTTTTTATTTAGTGGTTATTTTCTCTTTAAATTTTAAATAAATTGAAAATTATGAAACTTGGTTATTGTTTAGTGAATTTTTACTTTAAGTTAATTAAAAAAAATAATTACTAAATAGTAATTATGATTCATATATATTCCGTTTAGGTCACTTAATTTAGAAAAAAAATTACATTTATAAAAAAGATTCACAAGGTTGGAACACTTGGGAAACTTGATTAGTATTGTGTGAAGTTACCCCTTAAAAAAAGCCCATTATCACCTTGAGCTCGACCCCTGAGTCTAATCGCGAGCGTTCACCCACAATCGAGTGTTCGATGCTGCATTCTCTCAAGAAACATCCATGTGAAATAATTGCATTCTTTATCTGCAAAATTAGGCCAGAAAAAAGTCAACTTTTTGCAACAATTTCTCCCGACGTTTTGTGTGACTGATTATCAAGATCAAACCACCAAACACTCAGTCTGATTACAGGTCTTTAGATTTGTGGTTTGGGACTGATTTACAGGTGACTGATTATCAAGATCAAAAAGTCAAACTATCAATCTGTTTAGAAGGTTTGACTTTCAGGTATGACTTTACCTTGCATTTTTCAATCTTGGATGGTGGCAAGAACCTTGGAGAAGTGAAAAACGGAGTCTTTGGGTCATAAAACTGAAACTTAGGTACCTTCAAAGTGACATCAAACGAGATCAAACGAAAATCAAGACATAAAATTATATATACACATCAAAAGAACGCAATATTTAACAAGTAAAGATTTTAAATCACCTCATCTGTAAGAGCCAAATTCGCGTTATAAAAAGATTTAATCGTTCCAATATCCTCCCAGTAATCTCTAAACAAATACGCCTGCCACAATCATCAAAATTACATAAGAAAAAATCACAAAAACAACCAAAAAAAGGGATTATTTCCTTACTTGCACATTATGTTCTGTCACAGCAGCAGGAAGGATTTCAGACCCGAAGTCATTAGCTGTCGGGTACCTCCATCTTAAAAGCTTTAATAAAACATCTCTTTTGAACACGTAAATACCCATTGATGCAATATATGGTGATTCTTCAGCATCTTCTTGTGATAATCCAAGTAAAGTTGTATCAACCCGCTGCAAAAACAAAGCAAAAAAAATCAAGAAAACGACTTTAAAACCACGAGTGTGTTTTGTTTACATGATGCATGCTCACCATTGCTTGCAAGTCGTCGCCTTTCGGTTTTTCAGCAAATTGGACGACTTTACCCTTGTTATCAAACTTTAACAGTCCAAAGTCCGATGCCCGACTGAAATTTTCAACAACCCATTTCAGATTTGATAAAATGAATCAGAAAACAAACAGATAAGAGTGTAAAGTTATAGATTAAATGACCTTTCACCAACTGACACGCAAGAAACGGTGATGTCAGCGTCTCTGTCAATGTGATTCTGTTTGTACATTTCAAAAAACCAGTGAAATTAAGTTAAAAATTTAGTCTCTCACTTTATAATGCTAAAAACAGAAGAACATACATACCTGCAAAAGGTTCAGATAGTCCATACGGTAAAGATGATCACCCGACAAGATTAGTATATCCTCAATATCTTTGTTCTTGGCATCCTATGTTGACCAAAAAGTCAACACGGAGAAATATTGAAAAGGGCATTAATAAATACATAATATTGAAGCTTTTTAAGGGTGTATTCAATCAATAAAATGAAATAAACGCACAAACTGACCTCAAAAACCCATGTAAATTGTCTCACAGCATCTGCAGTTCCTTGGAACCAATTCATTCCCGTTTCGCCAGATGTTTGAGTAGCAGCCAACACCTATAAAAATCACATATTTCTTTAAAAATCTCTCAGAAAGTACAATAATTTATGTTATAATCATATTGGTATCAAGTACACAAGGACCCACGATCACATTCTGACACTTAATATTTATAAAATCAAGAACATACCTCCACGAAACCATCCCCGAAATTCACACCGTTGCCAAAATAAGTACGGGAAATGTGACGATTAAGTGAAGTAGAATTGAACTGAGTTAGAACAAAGATCTTGTTTATAGTGCTGTTTATGCAATTGCTCATTGGGATGTCTATAACTCTATAGCATCCTCCTACAGGTACCTGTACAACACGTCATCAAAATCACAAACAAGAAAAGAAAAACACAAAAACCTAAAACTTTTGAGATCAATCACAAGATTCCCTCCTCAACCCTCACAAATACCCTAAAAGCATTTCTAGCTAAAAACTACAAAAAGATAAGAACCTGCCCGGTTCATAATTCAAGAAAATCATAACATGAATCTTGAAATAGATATAAAGAAATGGATTTCTTCAAGTATGTGAATCAAGAAAATAATAACAAGAATCTTGAAATTGATATAAAGAACATGATATCTTCAAGTGTGTAGATCAAGAAAATAATAACAGTAATCTTGAAATCTATATGAAGAAAATGATTTCTTCAAGTATGTGAATCAAGAAAATAATAACAATAATCTTCAAATCGATATAAAGAACATGATTTCTTCAAGTATGTGAATCAAGAAAATAATAACAAGAATCTTGATATCGATATAAAGAACATGATTTCTTCAAGTATGTGAATCAAGAAAATAATAACAATAATCATGAAATCGATATAAAGAACAAAATTTCTTCAAGTATGTAACTCAAGAAAATAATAACAAGAATCTTGAAACCAATATAAAGAACATCATTCTTTTAAGTATGTGAATCAAGAAAATAATAACAAGAATCTTGAAATTTATATACTGATAATGACATATGCTTACAGCCGGAGTAGCGGTTTTGCTTGTAAGAGGAAAGAGGTGTGTTCCAGCACCACCACCGAGTATTATTGCCGCCACATTTTTGGGATTAATTCTTCTTCTCTCAAATTTAGGTGCAGCCAGTGTCTACAAAGAACACACATATGAATCAAACTCAAATGAAAATCAACAAATCTTGACAAATTAAAAAAAAAATTAAAAATGAAATCATCATAAGAGTAAAGAATCTAGATGATTGATCACAATTACCTCTACTAATCATCACAATAAATTCAAAATCAAATTAATTACTAGAAATAGAAACAAAACACTGAAACAGTATCAACCATCTTTCCCTCCAAATAAAAAGATAAAAATTACAAGAAATTAATAAAAAATGGCAGAATCTTACCTCAACCATGGTTTCTTTGCCACTATCTGATGTGATGACAGAGAAAGCAACCCCAGGTTTTGTAATCTTGCAAATCTGCTTCTGAAAACCCAACCTTTTTTGCACATGATTAACCGAAACGGTGCCGTTTAGGCTCCCTCTCATCTTCTCCCCTCTCAAAACCCCTTCATCTCCATTTCTTAAACCCCCATCAGATAATTTTACCAAATGGGTACCCTTTTTTATTGTTGAACAACAGCAATCCATCTTTGAAACACAAAACTTTACCAACCCCACAAGATATTATGATGATTAATGCAAAATAGATGGAATGAAACCCTAATTGAACAAAACCCTTGAATACTAAAATGGAGTCCGTACAGCTAATAATCTGAGTAACCAAGTAAAGTATAGATCACATAAAGATATTAATTGTTACTCATAATCAAAGCTACCTCTTGGGTTTTTATATATTTTGTTATTCAATGGGCTCAAATTGAAGTTTCCAAGAAGAAAGGCTTTTGTGAGAATCTTGAACAGGGGATTTAGAAACAGTGAGATTATTGCATACAGTTGTTAAGAACTGAGATTTTGATAACCCCAGATGAAAAAGATTGAAAATTTAGAGAACCCAATTGGGTGATTAGTGATTATGTAGAAAAAGTTGTGATGCAAGATTTGTGGGAAGTACGTGAAAGATGGTGAACGGTGTAGATTTATGGGCCTGTGAGCTCTGTCACGAGAAAGCTGGTGTGGCTTTGCAGGCATAAATGTCTGCAATTGTGCATGTACTTATAAATCAGTAAATGTTCACCGAGAATCTAAAATTAGAAAAATCTGTGTAGTCGTTTTTTCCTGGATGCCCTCAAGCTGAATATTTAAAATTAGAATGATGATTAAGTTAATTAATTAAAGAAGGTGTACTTTATACAAACACCCTTGACAAAATATACAAGACCGTATCATATAGCCCGTATGATATTGTAAAAATGGTCATACAGGCTATATAATGTACACTGACAAACTCATACGGCACGTATAATGTGAGTGATTGGCATTTAAATAAATGATATGACGTTGACCATTTTTTATCAAATCATACAACCCGTATGATGTGATAAGGGGTCTAGTGTACACTTTTGTGTTTTATGTTCTAATAGCAGTCCCCTTAAAATTTTTGGATTCGAGAGTCTTTCTAGTGTTATTTATTGAATGGGTAACTCACACACCTTCTAACCTTACCCTAAATCTATACATACGCCCATAAGACCAGGAGGAACATCTTTACTACGCGGGTGCTACATGCTTTGTTGGTTAAAAACCATCAATCAAAAAGCTAAAAACGATTAATTTTATAATGAATGCACATATAATTTTCATTGTACATAATTTTCTTAAGTACATATCATAATGTAATCAATGTTGATGTAGCATCTCTCTCTTTCTAGTGGCCACTGGCTTGGCTAGTAGGGGCTGTGGTGGACTGTGGCTCTGTCCACACAATTTAAGGCCCACCAACAATCCAACTGTTTTATTTTTCCTGTTATAGTGGGTTTTTGACTTCTCTTTTTCACATTTATTATTCAAAATTAGGTATATTATTAACAACATTATACGTAGAAACATTTCAAATGGGACAAAAACATATGAACAAAAATCAAAGTGATTTTTAATCGGTTTTGTTTGGTTTCCAAACTAACTATACTGAATCAAAATCGAATTTTTGAAAAAAAATCTGATTTGGATCGTCCCTAAAAGTAGTTACCGATATAGGTTAAGTTGTCAAAGTATAAAAAAATACAAGATTTATAACTGATTTACTAAATTTTATCTTGTGTTCCAAACAAGAAAATACAAAGAAGTAAAGGTTTTCATTCATGTTATGAAGCTCAATGTATCATGCATGATGTTTGGGCATATTATTATGTTTGGACTCTTGTAGGTTAACTCTTGGTTGCAAATCACTAAACGTTTTTTATTGAAATGATGGGAACATGTTGTGGGACTACATAAACCATTATTGAATGAAGAGTATAAACATTATACCTCTCTTGACTAATTTAGATTTTTTTTTGGTAAATTGGATTTTAATAATATAAATTATGACTCATTGGCATTCATAGTGATAATTTAACCAATGACGCTCATAACTTTCACTTTTGTTGCCAAAGTCAATCTCACACTTGATTTCTTATGAACGAAATGTGGAAACGTACAAGCGAAATCAAGTGGAAATCAAGTGTGAATATATGTTGATTATGCTACTGGGGTTACACATAGCAACGAAAGTGAAAGTTAAGAGTGACATTGGTTAAATTGTCGGTATGGATCATAAGTTGAATTATTAAAATCTAATTTGCCTTTTTTTACTCGTATCACTTTATTTTGATTTTTAGTCAAGTAACTTTTTTACTGTTCGGTCACTGAAACTAATTAAAATTTACCAAAATTTCAATAATAATGTACATTTTAGGATCAAGAAATACACACAAATAGTGATCATACAAATAATGGCTCGATTCATCTTATGCTAAAAGACTAACACAACATCAAAATTCCTTACTTCTCTTTCTTTTGAGATTACCTCTCATTTGTTCGACTACTCGTGGGGCATGTTGCGTTTAAAGAAGCTCCACCTGGGAAAAGAGTGGAAAGCAACTTTGATACATTAACGAAGAGGTCGCATTAACATCCTCTATCCAAGGATCTCGATCTAGGCAAGAGGTTTCGCTTGCCATGCTGAACCAACTTTTTCCTTTCTTGACTGGTGGTGAACCCTCCTCTCTTCTTTCTGGGTCCACCCGTACCAGCGAACTCGCTTTCCACCTAAAGGGTCAAAAGGGCCTACCTGTGCATTTAGCTGACTCTCTATGCCCCGTAAAAAGAAGAGAATTGTCCACTTATGACGAGGAATAGGCTTCTATCCAGATGAGAGATTGAAGAAGAAAGCGATGTGTGCCCTGCCTTTCCTCGAAAGCAGGCCGGCCAGGATAATCCTCAAAACGTTTTGGGCCCGGGACAAGTAATAAAAAAGCGGGCCTCAATAATTTTTTATATGTAATGGGTTTAAATATATACATTTTTGTGTTTTTTTTTGTTTTGGTTTAATAGTTTAAACAATTATGGGTTTTTTGTGGGACAACCTTTTAAATAGAGAAAAAAAGAGAAAAAAAAAGAACAAATATGACACATGAAAAATAAATAGGGTTGTTGCCGATACTTGAACCTGTGACCGTTACATTTTCTTGCAAATGTTAGAAAATTTTAATGTACACAAAATGGATGTATAAACTAAATATACTATTTAAAACATATACAAAATTTTCAAAAACTTTGGTTCTCTTGAAAGACCGGGCCTGGAGCCGTGACCCACCCTGCCCCTCCCTATGGGTCGGCCTGCTCGAAAGGTGGTTGCAACAAGCTTTTATAAATTTCATCTACGAAGTAGAGCCCAACCTTAAAAAGAACATCAAGAAGGGTTTTTTTAATAAGTTTGGCAGATTCCCACGCATTAATGAGGTGAACAAGTTAGCTTACTAAAAAAACATCAGTTAACTGGATTAGCTGGCATAATGAAACGACCAAAGAACAGAAAGCCTAAGATCTGTCTGTGCATGAGAGAAAGAATAAACCTTGGGAGTCTCTAGAAGATTCCATGACCTGCCATTGCTTCAGTAAAATAGGTTGGTTAAGTAAATGTTCTTTATATGATGTATCTCACAGTTGGGTTGTACCTTCATCATATACGATGTCATCGTCGGGAAATATACAGTTTCATTAAAATGTCAGATTTTGTTTTGAATAACTAACTCACACAACCTCTAAACCTATTCCTAAATCTACACTAGTGTCTATCATGGGACAGAACCCTCAACCACTTGTTGAGAAACACCTTTACTTCACACTTTAATACTGCTAGGCTACAAGCCCTTTGTCATTTGAATGTCCGATACGTACACATACCCAAAACACAAGCCGTCGCCATTTGTTATTCTTGTCGGACTTTCATATTTGGATTACCACCATCCATCATCACACTCCACCACAAACAATTGGTTTAGGGGTTTTATACTTCGCAACCGCCACTAACACTACTTTCGCCTTTGGATTTAGGGTTCTTGCAAGTTTTTGCCATTACTATTTTTTTATCAAGGGTCTGATTTTGGTTAGGGTTATAAACAAAGTAAAACTGAAAATCGAACCCAATTTGAAGTCAGTTCGGTTTCAATTTCAAACCGAAAAAACGAGTTTTAAGAAAGATTGGTTTCAGGTACCTCGATTTTGGTTATTTTTTTGTCAAACGGAACCGCACCGAATCAAAATGATCAAAACTGAATTTGAATTCGGTTCAGTATCGGTTTCAAAGTGAAAAAACCCCGAGTCTTAACAAAATTGATATTCATCGTTTCAAGTTTCGGGTTCCTCGGTTCGGTTTCCTTAGTTTTGTAATGGGCAAAATGTTTAATTGCATATACATATAAGAAAAACTCATAGCCTAATATATATGAAGTTGGTTTCCTCGTTTTAACCTAAATGAATTTCTTAAAACCGGAACCGAATAACTAAATTGGTTCAATTTTCCAAATATGTAATTTGGTTTCATTTTAAACATTTTTGGTTCGGTTTGGTTTTCAGCTTAATCGGTCTGTAACCGAATATTGAACATCCCTACATAGGATGGAGTGTTGGAACTCGGTTATGATGGGTGATTGTGTGATTAGTTTTAGATGAGTTTGAAACCAATTATTACAATGTTTTCATAACCTTATAACCTTACCGGACTAGACGACATGTAAGACCAAGAACGGCATACACCACAGGTTCGGTACGGTGTCTATGAACTGCTTTCATTAGGGTCGACCGATACCAGTTCCAGTCGAACTAGTAAACGGGTTCAGTGATCGGAACTTTTTTGTCGTGAAATAACCAAGTAGATTAAACGGGTTCTCACTTTTCATTCCGACAATTACATCCAGTGAATCCTGTCGATAGTTAATAACAAATATGTTATTGGGACTGCTTATCTGGTTATTACATTAATAAAAAAGATTTAAAAATACATATTAGAATTCAATAATTTGTCACGTGATAGTTCTAACTTTTTATTATATTTTTTAATGTCTCAATTTTCAATACAAAAAAGATATCAATATAAATAAATTTCCATATACTTCACCGTAAAATGAAATTCATTTTTGAAGGTTTAAACCGAAGCTTATAAATACTTTGTAATAAGTAATATCTTAACGGTGCATTATATTCATTATAAAAATGACAAACGTAAAACACCAATTTAGAAAAGGGGTTGGCTAAACAAACATTTCATACATTACTAATCAACCCCCTATTGATTCGAAGACTATACGCCGTATATAAGGGCTAAACGACCGTATGCCAGGCCTATACGCTCCTGCTATACGCCCATATAGCAAGATTGACGGAGTGATGTGACGGTAAGAGGGATGGAGCCGTGTTCCTTTACCATTACTGATACAGGAGCATTTTGAGACTATGTTATTATTTGAATTTTGAATTTTAATTATTTTTCCTTTTATTTATTGATTTAGTTTATCTCTTGTTACTCTTATCTTTTGGGTTTGTTATTTTGGAGTATTTAAATACGTTTGGATTTCTTGTAGAAAAATAAATCATAAATATTCGAATTCAAACAAATATTTGAATTCAAATTCTGGATAATCTTCAACCTGGATCTAACTCCGGATCAGGTTCAGCTCTTGGGTTGTCACCGGCATCAATTACCCTATAGAAAAGCATATACACAAAGTGAAGTACAACTTACAAAGCACACCCACAGTCCACACTCCACTCCAATTTATTTCTGATTGAGAGGGTTTGAAAAATAATATAGACCAGACATTGATTCAACCAACAAACATTTCAAACAAAAACCTTGTTTAGGCAGCAGAACAATCTGTCATGGGATGTCTATGAACACCTAAACTATTTGCCATTTTGCTAATGTCATCTACTATCCAAATACATACAAACATGGGGCATACAATTGGAATCATAATGCTGCAAGTCGTATTTCTAGATGCTCAAGCGAGGCAATTGCGCGTCAGGCAGACGCGCTTTTCTTTTTAAATTATTAAACTTTATTCCCTTTTATGATTAGGCTCTAGATTGTCACTTAATTTCCGGAAACAAGAAACTTAAACTAACTACTACACTTATATTATTATGTTACATCTATGTACCGTTTTGTGTGTAAAATTAAGTTCCATACATAGTTAATTAGTTATAGAATCAAAGGATGTCTTATGTGTATTATATAATCTTCAGAGTTAATTACACGAATGGTCATTTTGATAAGTCAAAATTTCACTTTTAATCCTTTCTTTTAAGAAACTACACATATGGTCTCAAACTCTCAATTGTTTGATCATCCGTCACATTTTTTGATCTACTTTTTTACCTTTGGAGATGATTTTTAAAAGAGTAAACTTCGTTTTTGGCCCCTGTGGTTTGATCTGTTTAACCATTTTAGTCTAAAAAAGAATATTTTAACATATCAGCCCCTTAGGTTGTATTTTTGTAACTATTTCAGTCCATTACACTAACTGTTAACTTTTCTGTTAGGTATAGGGGCATTTTAGTTATTTTATTTTTAAGTAAACTACTTAATCTTTTCAGTTCAATAAAAAAAAATTTAGACTTTTTCATAAAACTTTTTTTCTACTTTTTTAGAACTTTTTTTTTTATTTTTTAAAATCATTTTTTTTGTTTTTTTTTTCGTAAAAACGTCTTTTTTGAATCTTTTTAAAAATGTTTTTTCACTTTTCTAAAAAACACCTTTTTAACTTTTTTCATAAAAAACATTTTTAAAAGCATTTTTTTAGTTTTTTTTATAAAAAAAGTTTTTTACTTTTTTCGTAAAATATTTTTTAACTATTTTAAAAACGTTTTTTTTTACTTTTTAAAAAAAATACATTTTTGAATCTTTTTAAAAACGTTTTTTCACTTTTCTAAAAAAAAAAAAAATTTAAACTTTTTTCATAAAAAACGTTTTTAAAAACATTTTTTAGTTTTTTATATAAAAACGTTTTTCAGCTTATTCGTAAAATATTTTTTAACTATTTTAAAAACGTATTTTTTTAAATAGTTCACTATTTTTAAAACTAGTTCACTCAAAAAAGTTAAAAAAAAAAATGTTTTTAAAATAGTTAAAAAAACATTTTATAAAAATGTAAAAAAATTTATAAAAAAAACTAAAAAAATATTTTTAAATCGCTTTTTATGAAAAAAAAAAGTTTTAATTTTTTTTTTATCAAAAAACGTTTTTAAAAAGATTCAAAAAAGACGTTTTTATGGAAAAAAGAACTAAAAAAATAATTTTTAAAAGTCAAAAAAACGTTTTTAAAAAAATTATATTTTTTTTTATGAAAAAATCAAAAAAAAATTTTATTGAACTTAAAAAATTAACTAGTTTACTTAGAAATAAAATGACTAAAATGCTCTTATACTTAATAGAAAAGTTAACAGCGTTAGTGTCATGGACTGAAATGGTTATAAAAATACAACCTTATGGGCTAATATGTTAAAAAATTCCTTTTTGGACTAAAAGTGTTAAACAGACCAAACCACAGGGGTCAAAAACGAAGTTTTGAAACTGTTTTTAAAATGATCTTTCCACCCCTAATTTTTAGATAAAAAGAAAGGAAAACTTCAAAGAATAATAATCAAGTTTTGAAACTGTTCTAATTAAAAAAATGATAACTTGTTAAATAGGTAAAAAAACCTAAAATTAGCAGATTACTTGAAACTCGAGTGACTTAATTAGAATAAAAAGAAAGTTTGAATTGAAAGAACTTGAAAACTTAGATTACTATTCTATAAAGTTTTGAAACTGACAGTCGTCCAATTAAGTTTAATATCCATATCAGCATCAATTAAAAAAAATGTCACGTCAGCATAAAAACCTGATAAATAGGTAAAAAGTATTTGATTAGTAGGTTATCTCGAAGTTAAGTGACTAAATTAGGAAAAAAATAAATTATATTAACTTAATTAAAACAGTTTGTTACATTTCTATAAAGTTTTTCCTAACAGATTCTTTTACACGTTCATCGACTCCAAAAGATCAAAAGTGTTTATGACAAAAACAAAAACATCCTTTATTAAAACATTTTTTGATGATATGCACAATCTTGACAATAATCACTTTTGAAATCAAACATGTAAACAAACACCACATCCCACACCCTTCACATACAATCATAAAATGTAAATCAGCTCCAAGAAAGATGGTTTGAGTTTTGACACTAAAAAACAACTATTTCATAAGTTTCTAGCAAATCCATGTTATGGTGAACAAGGGCTAGATGGAGAAAAAAACTAAAACCGACTGAAATCAAATTAAGATACCAAAGTCAACAGTTGACCATTCTTAAGTATTGGTAGCTCTGGTGTATATTTGCTGGCTTGCATGGACAGACACCATCCGGATAGCACCTCTTGCCATCAACTCTCTAATAGCTTTCCTTGCAAGTGAGCCATTGATCTGTCATTATCATACAAGAAATTCATAATCAGAACCCATTCTGGAAAATGTTTACTCATTTACTCAAATTTTTAAAAAACACACGTAATTAAACGTGTTGAAAGTCATCTAAAACTATATTCAAATGCAGAAAAACTTCTTAAATAGCTTAAAACTGTAATAATATGGTTCTGGTAACTATATTCAGATTATTTATTAAGCTCACTAATTTTGTTATAAAGTAAGTGTTTATAGTAGCAAATACATACAAAATTCGAATATTTTTCACTAGTTCACAAACAATGGAGGCGGTCTCCCTCCAAATAATGTTCTATCAGATACAAAGTAAATAGAACAAAAAAAGCAGAAAAAGAGAGATTAGAAAATGTAGACCAAATAATGTTCTATCAGAAGCAAAGTAAATAGAAGAAAAAAATCTGAAAAAAAGACAGATTAAAAAATGCTTTAGTACAACTTGACGCTCATGATATGAATAATTGTTTATATAACATTCACATAAAACAAAAAAGCATAGCTCTATACCAATGTAACAAACTTAGGAGTGTGAATTACTTGGAAATATTTTAGAATATGACAAATATGATGTTTAAAGAGATGATAGATAAATTTTTGACACATATCTAAAATCTGCACTAAAAGTAAAATATTTCTAGCGTCCAGCTAACCTAATCGAAGTGGAAGAATGAAAGCGATGAGAATCAAAGCATCATTCAAAATTACATACCAATGACAAAGTAGCAAGGGAAGAACTTAATGAAAATTATCATTCAATCCCCCATGTTCATAAGCAACCGAGACAAACCAGTGAGTCAACCAATGGCAAAGCAGCAAGGGAAGAAAATTGATGAGAACAATGTTGAAAAGCCAAATACATAAGATATGGTGATTCATGATTGAAGGTGAAAAGCACAAGAAAATTACACAATATTGTTAATTCTTTTTCAAAAAACATTAATCATATTAAATTTTGAAGTTAATTAGACAGATAGTCCCTATGGTTTAAAGTAACAGCCTTGGATACTAAGGGTTTAAAGTACCAGGTTTGGTTTTATGTTTTTTATTTATAATGAGTTTGAGTATTAAGGCTAACTTCCATTAACTTTTCTGTCAACTTGAAGTGAAATGACCAAAATACCCTTTTACTAAACCTTTGGTACCCACCCAAACCTGTTACTTTCCGCAAAGGGAATTTTAGTCATTTCACCCCAAACTTAACATAAAAATTAACGGAAGTTAGCCTTAATAACAAAACTCGTTACAAATTGAAAGCATAAAACTCAAACTTATTACTTTAAACCCTTAGTACCCAACACAAACCACAGGGATTATTTGTGTAATTATATCTAAATTTTGTTATACCAAAAGGTAAGCAATCACATAATTGATCCTATGGTCTATTATCTCTACACTATCAAGAAAACAACTTCAAAACACAAAACAAGCATTCAAACCCTAATTTTGGCACCATAGCATCCTAAAACTAAAGCACATTCTAATTTGACAAAAAAAATTAGACCTAAAGATTTTGCAATTAAAATAAAATAAAATAAAATAAAAGAGCATAATATCAAAATACCCTTAAACGATCAGAGAGAATTGAAGGAGTAATGAGCTTGAACTTAGGTGCCTCAGAGAGCAACTTATCATAAGTCGCCTTATCAAACAACACCATGTTGTTCACCTTCTCCTTTTGCTTCCCCTTGCTCCACTTCTGCATTTTCCCCAAATTCATTTCATCATCATCCAATTTAAAGTACAACATCATGAAAAAGTACACATAGATTCAATCAAATAAATATTGTTAAAAAAAATTAACAGAGTAATGTAAACGCATCGTGACCTTCTTCTTCTGCTTGCCACCGCCGGATTTGGCCGGCTTGGAAGACGGCGGAGGAGCCTTTTCCTTCTTCGGCGCCTGTAAAATTAACGTTCAATTTTAGGGTTTCTGAACATGATGCATCGAATCGCTGTTTCGTGTATAAAGAAGAAGAATGTGAAGAGGACAGCGTACCATTGTATCAGGTGAGACGGAAACAGGTGGCGCAACGGCGAGGAAAACCGATGTACGACGGCAGGGGTGGTGGCTTGAGCTCTTTCAGTTTATTGAAAACCCTAGGGATTTTGATTTTGTTAAAGGCAGTCATTGGTTTGGGCCTTGTTCCGGTTGATCCGTCTTTTTGTTGGGCCTTCGAAATTATAAAGCCCATGCATAACTTGTTTTAAATCAACGATTTGATTAAAAAGATGTGTCCTGCAGGTGTACAAAAAAACCGGTTTTTTTTTTCTACCCGTTTCAAACCGACAAACCGGTTTAGGGCAAACCGGTTCGGGTTAAACTAAAACCGACGGTTATGAACCGGTTTAAAGCATTCAGGAGTCGACCGGGTTGAGGACCAGTTTGTGTGAACCAGTTCGGAAAACCGGTTTTTAAACCGGTTTAAACCGGTTTTGTCGCTGAACCAAAAACTAGCCGAATTGCTTGAAGTTTTTAAAACCGCCACCACTTTTTTATCCGGTGTTTATTATCCCACAAGTCCATTAACTCTAAAACAAATAATTTCCGAACTTTTCAAATATTAATAAACGTTGCACTTTATGTTTTATATTTGTTATATTTTTTTTTTATTAAAAATATCGAATTTATTTGAATTTATTCGATTTTTTTAATTAAAACCGGTTCAAACCGGTTTAACACACAAACCGGTTTCAACCAACCCTAACCGGTTTAATAGGTTAGGGATTTCCTTGCCTCCAAACCGGGTTAACCCGAACCGGTTTAGGGCCAAACCGGTTTTGACTTTCCGTTGACCAAACCGGTTCGGGTCGGTTTCGAACCGGTTCGGGTTAAAAAACCGTTTTGTGTACCTCTAGTCCCACGTATGATCAAGGTTCAATAGTATATTTTAGTGTTATTTGTCTCATTATTCAATTACTTTAAAATTATTTGGCATACAAAAACAAAGCAATTCGGTTAATTCAGTTCGGTTATGATGTGGACCGATTGGAATTCAATTATCAAAAGAAAATAGATAGAAGTCAGAAGAAATTGAGAGAGATCAAAGATGGAGACCAATTTTCATTCATTCCATTCTTAATTCATTCCAATAACAGACAAGCCTTTTATAGGCATACAAACAAAAAAACGAAAAGAACTGACCGTTACTTGAACAAAACCCACTAACTATTATAACTTGCTAATTTAACTGACTCAAACAACTAATGAAGGAAACAAAGAAAGGTGTGGACGTGGGTTATGCACCGGAGAAGTGGGGAAGTTGGTGCAAGGTCTATGTGTGGTGGCACGAATCAAGTTAATTCGGTTAAGTTTTTTTTAGTCTTAACCATAAACGAACCGAACCGAACCAAATTCAAATATGGCTTACCTTAACCGAATTAACCGTTCAGTTTTCGGTTATAACCGAATTTAGTCGAATTATACCAAATAGAATTTTTTTTTTCTTTCTGAATTCAGTTTATTATTCGGAGTAGCAACAATTTAACCTTGATGGATAAATGGATAATGGATTGGGTCCAATGAATTTGAGCTTATAAAGTAAATAGGTTCATATAAAACCATACTAAACATTAAATAACTGTAAAAAAATATGAACTTATGATTTAATCGGTTAAATCGGGTTTTTCGGTTATAATCGAATTCATAATTTGTCTAACCGTTAACTGAACCGAATAACCATATTGGTAATTCGGTTATGGTCAAAATTAACCGAATAACCAAATTCATATTCGGTCCGATTTGGTTAATAGGTTTTTTCGATTAATGGATTTTTATGCTCACCCCTTAGTCAGGGTCATGTGACCTTCACGTGAGGTCGTCTTTTCAAGTTTAACCCTAGCTCATCTTCCCCAAATAACCCTAGTCATCCTTAAGCCCTTCATGTTAAACACCATCGGCGATGGAGATCTTCTTCCTGATCAGAAAACCACCTCTTGTCGGCGATGGAGAACTCAGTTGAGTACCAACAGTCAGCTTCTCAATCTGCGACCCTGTCGATGAATACGATTCGCTCCACTCCATTCTTTCCTTGAAGTCTAGTAGATTGTCTCACCGGCGGCTGGCAGTAAATTCTTTGCCGGAATATGGGTTTGCTGCTGTAACTCCGACAATCTGACTTTCGGAATATGGGTTTCGATTGGGGTGAGTCGCTTGAAAAATAAGGAAGACAAAACATTGAAATGTGAGTGATCGAAAGTGTTAAAAGTTTGAAAGTTAAACGAATGTTGATTTTTTCACCGAACCTCACTCTAAATTTTTATTATTTCCTTTTTTAATTGTCCCTATCATTTTCTGCAATCATATGTTTTAAGCTTTCTGGAAGATCAAGATGCAATTATCTACTAATACATTTTACACTCTAATGTGTTGTGCAAATATTGTTGCTATATTAACGTTTTTATTTAGTATAAGTTACAATACACAAGCTAAGTACTTATTCATATTTCATGTCGAAATAAATGAAGTATATATCTCAAAATAAGTGGGGTCAGTGGTCCAGTGATAAAAGAAAAATCTTTTATGAACACCAAGGTTTAAGAACATTATAAGTTCAAGTCCCACTTTCACGTAAATAAAAAAATTTGTTTTTCAAAAAAAATATCTCAAAATAAATAAAAGTATACACAGGTTATTTTGTATTATTTTATTTTGTTAGTTATAATTCCAAAACTCAATTATAATATAAACTCATTTTGTAACTTTCATTAAACAAATCTTTTGTAGTCTAGTTGGTCAGGATATTCAGCTCTCACCCGAAAGATCCGGGTTCAAGTTCAGGCAACGGAATTCATTTGGGTCGTGCCATATATACCTCCTTTTACTTGTTGCATCCCCTAAGTTTTCAAATAAATACAATTCAAACATTTTTATTTATTTTTTTTACTTTTGTCTTTTTGTTAATTAGTCATTATTGGGTAAAAGTTATTTTTTCAGAGGGATATGAATAGCCTAACTCGTTTTTATTTTATAGAAAATGCTTTTAAATTTTAAAAAAAGGTTTTATAAATAATGATTATTCGAATGTGGTAAAATGTGAGGAAGGGGTACGACAAATAGGAGGGGGAGGGATATACGTTTTATTTTATAGAAAATGTTTTTAAACATAAAAGAACAGTTTTAGAAATACTGATTTTTTGAATGAGATAAAATGAAAAGTTTAAAAGTTATTTTTTCAGTGGGGTGCGACAAGTAGAAGGGGGATATGTATGGCCTACCCTTTTTTATTTTATAGAAAGTACTTTTAAACTTAAAAAACGGTTTTATAAATAATGATTATTCGAAAGAGGTAAAATGGGAGGGGGTACGACAAGTAGGAGGGAGAGGGGTATACGTTTTATTTTATAGAAAGTGTTTTTAAACTTAAAATAACGGTTTTAGAAATAATGAATTTTTCAAAAGGGGTAAAATGATAAGTTTAAAAGTTATTTTTTCAAGAGGGGTACGACAAGTAGGGAGGAGGGGTATGTATTAGCCTAACCCTTTCTTTCCCGATGTTGAAAATTTTATAACTTTTATACAAATTGTTACTTCCGACCCCTAAGGTTTTATTAATTCTCATGAGTCCCTCGTACTATAAATTTTACTATTAACGTTTTTAGAGTATCCCTTAACTTGGGGCGTAAAATGAAATGAACACTGGATTATAACCAAATTAAATACATTTTAAAATTTTGTTTGATTAACAAAATACTTTATTAGGTACAATGTTAAGCTATAACACATATTTATCATCATTATGAAACTAACATGATTATTAAACTAGTCAGATCAAACAATGTCTTTTAAAAAAGTATTAATTTGATTTACATCAAAACAGGTTCAGGTAGAAACACGTCCTTTTAGAGTAAAAAAAGAACCAATCAAAATGGGTTCACCAACTATATGTGATGTTCGTTGTGACAGTGGGGACTGTAGGAAAGTGGGTCACGGTTTTGTTAAACTAATAATAACGATACTCTCGTTATTCATGGGAAATGCACCAGTACAATACTGTTATACAGATACGAACAAATATAAAGATAAATTACAAAATATCTAAATAAGATTATTCAAACCGTAGTCTTGAATGATTATCTTGACTCCAACGTCTTCGACTAGCCGAGTCATCTACTCCGTTCTTGACTGCAACAATGAACACACAAAATGTTGAGCGGTTTTGGCTGAGGATCGTGTTTAACACGGGGCCCTTAAAACAGATTCCGTGTCTCCTCTTGGACGAACACGTCTGTCTCCCAGGGTACAACAGCCGAAGCAGTGTGTACTGCCGGGAATAGCTCTCGCGCCCGAGGTAGCACCGGGTTATGGACTTATGGTGTTAGTGATTATGGAAAAAGAATAAAGTTTAGTTGGTAGAAGAAACAAATAAAGAGTACTCCTCTCTATTTTATACAAGAATGTGACTAATAGTTTTCTATGGACTTGTTAAGATTTAGAGAAAACTCATATATTCTTTTTTCTCTCATAAAAGGTGAAACATAAGGTTCAATTTATACTCATACCAAACACATTCTTTAATTATTTTATTTAAACACAATTATGACCATAATAATTTTATTTAAACACAATTATGACCATAATGAGTCAAATAAAATATCCAAAACTTTATGACATGTTAATGTCAAAATTATGAGTAATAATCAAAACCTTTATAATGTTCCTAACAATTTTTTTTATAAAAGATTTGTTAGAACTAGTAAAAAATATGCAACACATCCTACTAGAGTCGCCCAAGTTTAGTAATTATTCATTCCAACCACACCACTTCAAGTATCGATATCTCATTTATCTTCGCTTCGTTTTGGACGTGTTTTTGGTTCGTTATGATACTCTTACACCATAGAACACAAACCCATAAATAATTATTTATATAACACATATATAAATACAATTATTTACGTCCAAAATTAATGAAAAAACATTTTTACTAAAATTTTTCTAAGAGGGACAAGCACTTGTGGTGGGTGGTGTCGACTCATTTGGACATGTTCTAAGTTATAAAAGTTTATAAGAGTGATCAATTATGGCATATTTTATAATTAGAGTATACCCAAATCAATATATTTAGCAAAGAAAAATTACTCCGATCTAACCTATTTCTTAAAAAATGGTCATGATTATTCAAGCTCTTTTAAGCGGTGATGAAAGCTTTCAGCCCCCAACGAACCATATGAAAACATTTAAAGAAAGCAGTTACTTCATGTATAATTTTTATTTATTTAGAAATTGGTTATAACTGGTAATTTTACTCCGCGTTTCGCGGGGGATCGCAGTCATTTTTTCTGCGCTCTACACGGCAGGAGGCATTTAGGTTTGTCGCGGCACCGCAGTGGCAACATCGCTCGCTATAGCGTACGACACAAAAAACTATACTCGATTTTTAACACATATTCGTTTTAAAAAAAGTTTTAACCGGAACGTTAAAAAAAATCAGCTGCGAATTCCATTTTTTTTAGAATATTTTTAATGTAAGGTTACATAAGACTATCCGTAGTACCTGGGTGAGTGTGATGGATTTTCTGTGTCATGTAGGCGCCACGTAGACACTGCCTTCCCTCACCCTCACCCAGGTGAGTAATGGTAGGGTGAGGGTGAAATAAAAAAAAATAGAATTTGACCACCCAATGTTCTTTTTTGGACCCAACGCTCGTGAACACCATCATAAAGCCCGCCCTCACCCCCACCCGGTGCGGTGTTTCACGCCCGTGGTGGGTGAGGTAGCACCACGCCCCCACCACCACCCTCCCATTACGGATAGTCTAAGGTAGTTTATATATACTACCAAATTACAAGTTCAGTTCCTACAATATAACTCAATTACATTTTGGTCTTATAGTTACAAACCTTTATACTTTTTTTTTTCTGTTTTAAGAAATTGCAAGGTTTATTTCTAATAGTTTATTGTACTTATTATTATTAAGCAAATAAACTGTTAGCTATTATATTACAACCCGATATATAAACACATTAGCACCGTTAGCAGACTAACAAACAATCCGAAACAAAGATATTTATATTAGAAACACAAAACGTAACACCAGTTTATTCATTACAATCACACAATTCAAATATCTCACTTAATTTTATAGAAACATATATCCATAAACCACTTGTAACTATTAAATACCAACTCGTGATGCATCATCTTCTTCCATCAATTGATCTCGTAACATTCAACAATTGAAGTAGCAAAAGCATGCCCTCCCCACACCCTCACGATGACAAGCTCCATGAGCTGCCCCCTCCCAATCCCGACATTGCTCATCACAATGCTTCGAGTCCCCACAGTAGCCCGACCATGTCTTGCTTCTCCTCCCGCATACTTTATCTGTCTCTTTTTTAGCCATCACCACCATATCTGCAATCACTTTCAACAACGTATTAAAAATCAAAATATACCGATTTTGAGCAAATAAAATTATGTAACATAATTAATTCGAGCAACTATCGATTGATATGTTAGTCGTAAAATAGATTTTATAACCTGAATGAACAAGTAGGATGCAAATAAAGAGAATAACAAAGGAAGATGTATGAAATTTCATTTTTCTTGCTATTTTGAATTTGATTAATAGATTTTGATATTAAGGGTATATTTATAGTGCAAACCTTGATGAAACCTAAGAACACTAATATGCCTGTCTACTTGGTGACAAAAACCAGCATATTAGTATTTTACATGACTATCTTTTCAAGTAAAATGTAATATTATATTAAAAAATATTCTTATTTTGTATTCGAGTAGAAATATCAAAGTAACTAGCTGGTTATACCCGCGTTTTGTCATGGGCGTCGAGCCGATCGTTAATAAAATTTAAACGAAACGTAGGCGCAACGGTAAAAATAATGTTAATAAAAAAGAAATCTAAAGCTAAATAATAAAAAAAAAGAAAAAAATATTCTGGTCGTCGAAAACCATAAAAGCGAAGACCGAGACCGGTTCCGATAATACTAATACCGGCAACGATGTTGTTCGCTCATAACATGTTGGGTTCGACACGGAACCACAACGGTAACGGCACTCGCTATAGGACACGATACAAAAAAAAACTCGATTTTTAATACAACTTCGTTTTCAAAAAAAATTATATCGAAACATTGAAAAAAAACTAAAAACAGTCACACACTCTGTTTTTTGAAAAAGTTAACGAACGAAAGTTATTAGAAAATTAAACGGGTTAAAAGCGTATTTTTTATATATAGTATGAGGGGTAAAAATGAAAAAAAAAACTAAAAAAAATAAATATAAAAATCACGACGTGTCACCCATTAAATGGAATTATTACTGTTCATCTTGAGTGTCTTTTAATCTATTATATATATGTATACTAGAAATTAAATCCCGCGCTTCGAGGCGTGGACGTATTATATAATAAATCATAACGTTAAAACGTACGAAAAGCGGATAAAAAAATATATTGTTCATGCAATGCAAATTGTATGAGTATATTTAATCAATGAATGAAACACACAATCTGGAATTTACAAGAAATCTGTCTTAAAAAAAAAGAAATATGACCAAACCACATAAGATAAGCTAAGCAGCTACATCGATTCCAAGCTGTTAGTAGCTGATGCATAACTGCTCCACACTTTCACCAGCAAGTTTACCTTCAAACATGGCGGCAACTTGATTTAAGCCGACACATCTTCCTTTCCCCAACTACAAATATGAAAATGATTTAAGCACTTATTTAAAAAAATGTTCAATTTAAAATTTATTCAGAAAAATTCTAACGTACCTAAACGTATTCATTTTTAACAACCTGAATGTATTCATGGTGTGTGATGTTACCCAGCGTCAAAGTGGGATTGAACCCTGAGAACCCAAGACAGAAGCAGCCTTGCGGCTAGCTCTTTTGACCAAAAATCAGAACAGCAACCCCTGATGGTTGCTTGCTAATCTACAGCAAAAGCAGCTCCAAATAGAGCCTGAAAATGGCAAAAAAAAAATAAACAAACCATAGAATTATAAACTGAAAATTTTAAAAAAAATTCTTATCAATCAGAATATGCATCCATGGGAACTGACTTTTACATATGATCATATAAGTAAAACAAAAAAATAACATATAAATCAAAATAAGACACTGACAGCAAGATTCTTAGAAAAAAAAATAAGAATTGTTTAAACAGCGGTGTTAGTAGCACTGTTTTGAGAATCTGTTATCAATAAATAATTACCTCTGATTTCCCAAGTGTCTAATATATCCTAACAGTTGGTTTATGAATATAGATATTTGGGTTAAATTTATAGAGGTGGGATTTTGTAGATTTGAATTTCTAGGTGCTGCGGAAATCCTGTTGAGTATTTTAAACATCTGGGAACTACTGGTTTAAACTGTGTGATCTTGAAGGATTAATGTTACAATAACAATTCATCTTTTTTTACCAATTTATGGCAGTTACACTACAGATTAGGTCAACAGTGCGGGTGTAATAGGAAATTATTATCACACAAAAAAAACAATATCTTTTTTTCCAATAAATTAAGATTAGAACACAGGAAGGACATGAATCTATAACATGTAACTATAAAACTTATTTTATAGTATGATTTCTCACTTAAAAACAGGGTTTTTTTTACAAGTTTAATTTTTTTCAGCTCCATAACACAAATAACACTTCAACTTAAACTTCTTAAAAATTTATCATTAAGGAAGATGTGTTCTAGAAGTGGCTATAACACAATTAACACTTCAATTTAAACTTCGTGTTCTAGAAGTGGCAGTAAATACTTGGTATGAAAAAGAAAAGGGTATGTAACTGTAAAAATCCCATCTAATTAGTGACCACATGAGCAGCAGGCTTCAGAAAGCATTTCATTTTTAAAAGTCCAGAGATTAAGACCAAATACTTGTTCCTAAAAACCACATTATGATTGTTTATTATCCAATCAGTCACAATAACCCCAATATTCAAACTGAAACTATAAACAGAAAACTGGAGTAAATCAGAATCCATACCTTATTTAAAAATAATGTAGAACTAAATTCTGGGAAAAACATCAGATACTTGCCTGCAAGAACCAAACATTCATAATAATGCCAACATACAAAGCCAAATTAAAAAAAAAAATAATAACTTATCAGAACATAAAATGGAACAGGCAACTCATAACCAAAAGGATGAAATTGATGGTGGCGGCGGCGGCAATTTGTGTTGTGAAAAGATGAAATCGGTGACGATTGAGTATTGACGGTGGGTATGGCGGGGATGTAGGAAGATCGAGAAAGAAGGGTTTGGGGAAGTAGAAAAGGGCGAGGCTGGATTACCTAGTACGAAGTTAGAGAGCACAACAGAGGAGGCAGCGGCGTCGTATTCCAAAGGCCGACGAAGATGGGGACCTCCCTCTTCGTCACCTCCAATTCTCTCTCTACAACCAGAACCGTTGGATGAGAAAAATGTACCGATGTGTCAGTAAATAATATGGTGCCCAGTAAGATTATGTCACGTGACGTGAACAACAAATAATAATGAAGTACTCTTCACACCTTCTTCATAATTACTATTATATGTAACGGTGATGATTGAATTTTGGGCCGTCTTATCAGTGGCGGAGCTTGAAAATTTTCTCAGGAGGAGCTGAGAATTTTTTTTTTATATAGAGGGGACTGGAACTATAAAATTTTCGGCCGAATACATATAAATTAACATTACTGAGCGAAAAATCGACCGAATATGTATATATTAACACTTCTGAGCGAAAAATCAGTGTGTTATCTTCTTCTCATACGTGGTACATTCGTATACTACCCTCCCTAAATATTAAAGAATTAATTACAAGAATGGTCATGTGGTTTACCCAGATTTTACTTTTGACCTCTACCTCTAGGAATAGAAAACTACAAGTTTGGACTAATAGTTTGCACGATTGTAACACCCATAGCCCTGGGATGGATGTCCGTTAAGTAAGTGTAAAATAATCAAAACACCCCCTACATTAAAAAAAATAAAAAACAAATATTGTAAATTATAAAACTCATCCCAAACACCCCCTTTCTTAATCTCCAAACTCTCACCATTCCTCCACCACATTACTCCACCACTTTCTTCATCCCCAAAAACCTTCATCCCCTCTCCCCGCTGCCACCCACCATCTCCGGCAAGATCAGGCGGTTCCGAAGGAGAATCCATCTTTTGTAGAGCTGTGCTTTGGAACCCACGTTTCCCTCCGAATAACATCCAGCTCAAAACAACAAGAAAAATAGGAAAAGAAACTGTAAATCGGAAGATTCCGCCACTTTCTCAAGATTAAATCCGAATTAAAAAACCACAATTTTTCAAAATTTGTCAACAATGGGCCCCAAAAAGTGCAATCCCCAATTTCCCATTCACAACTCTCACTCATTAATCTGCACACACACTGCTTGCTTCCATTTTCCATGTTACTTTCCTGCAATCATAATCCAAACCCTAGATCCCCATAATCCACTCACTGATTTATGCAATGCCATCAAAATCTTGGTGGATTTTCTTGAATTCTTTGGTAGCACAGCTCTACAATCGGCTACCCTACGTTTCCGGCTACCAAAGCCGCAGCCACCGGAAACCCGCTGCTACCAAAACACAGCTCTACAACCGGCATTCAGAACTCATCAATGGCAAAAAAGATCGATTCCCCTTCGGAACCGCCTGATCTTGCCGGAAATGATGCCGGAGATGGTGGGTGGCAGGTGGAGAGGGGATGAAGAAAGGTGGTGGAGTGTGGTAATGGAGGAAGGGTGGGAGTTTGGGGATGATGAAAAGGGGTGTTTGGGATGGGTTTTATAATTTACAATCTTTGTTTTTTATTTTTTTAATGTAAGGGGTATTTTGGTAATTTTACACTCACTTAACGGATAAATTTAACGGACACCCAATCCATGAGCCATGGGTGTTACAATCGTGCAAACTATTGGGCAAAACTTGTAGTTTTCCATTCGTAGGGGTCAAAAGTGAAATCTGGGTAAACAACCGGAGTCATCCGTGTAATTAATTCAATATTAAATGTAGATGTAATAGTGCATGCAAATATAGATTGCCAGATAAAAAGGAAAGGTTGCTTAAGTCTGTAACTAAACTAATCTGATTCAGTTATAGTCTATTGCATATCAGTTAAATAAATATAATCAATTTTTTTAAAATAAATTTCTTTCAATTAATAATATAATAACTTATATCGATTACAATATAGTGGCAGGTAAACGGGTAACAAGTAATGTCACAACCCCTTTTAAATTACAAAACCGATCCTACTAAAATGATTAAATAAATTATGAAAAGAAAAAAAAGCTTACAACTTTATTTGTTGAATTCAAATTTAAAATTAAAAGCCGTATCAAGAGTGGTTAAAAATGGGGGACCGAAGGCTACGTAGCAAACTCCTTTTTCTTAGGCCGATGGTATTCCACAATTTTCATCTTCTTGATATAGATACTATTTATTGTTTTATATTATTGGTGAATTGTCATCGAGCCTTCTGGTTGAGTAGTTTATGACTTTCCAAATGGAAGGTCATAGGTTCGAGTATCGTTTGAGACAAAAATGTTACGGGTTGAGGCATGAGTTTTCCCAGTTGTGGGTTTCCTACTGGATAATATGGGGTTGGGTCACCACGCTTCTGTTCTTTGGACGGAAGGGTGATCCAACCCCATATTATTATAGATCACTTAGGTTGTTAGCCTAGTGTTAAGAGTCAAAGATTCTTTGGAAAATACCACGGTTCAAATTCTGACATGTGGTAGATTAGGAATTGATATAGTTAGGAGTAGAAGTAGATGGATATGTGAGCTGCCGTTTTAAAAAAAAATTGAGAACCAATTAAATGGTATAAACTTTAGGTGTGTTCATTATACAAATCCAAATTTAAAAAATCGAATTCGATTTACGAATTTAAACTCAGTTTCTAAACTTTTAAATCAAGTAACATCCAACCGAAATCTATTTTTTTTTAAAATTAAAATTTAAATAATCAAAAACCGATTCGATAAACACCTTAATCGGGCTCGGGTCTCTTGATGATATTTTATTTATTGGTCATGGAAGTGTTTAGTAAAAGAATTTTGTGTGATTATAATTATAGAATTAAATCATTTAAACTGACGAAACAATATATTAAATTTGAAATATATTATATTGATAAGTTTTAATTTTTTAATCATTTTACATCAATCATATTGATATTTCTAATTATAAAGTTTAAAAGATCCATTACGTGCCGCCGTGGCGGTTTCTTAGTTAGTAAGGAAGGAGTGTGAGTGTGTAAATGGGCCCGACCCGGCCCGGCCCATTTCTATTTCTACACATGTGAACATCTTGCCACATAATAATTGAGAATTTGATATGCGCTTAAGTTATTGTTGTATTGTTTTGAAAAAGTTTAAACTTTTTAATTAGTTTTTTAACACAAAAATAAGTAGAAAAATATTAAAAAATATATATACAAAGAAACAAAATGAGATATCAGATGTTATTAATTTATGGTTCAAATGATAATTTAACAAAAAAAAATATTTTTTTTTTGTGTTTTCCAATTTAACTGGCACCATTATTATGTTTTGAATAAAGATACAATTTTCAGATTCAGAAATGATTAAAATACAACAAATTTGAAATTTGTATGATTTATTATGTGAAGACTGTATTTTACATAAGTTTTATGCTAGAGTACATTATAAGAAATATAATATATATTTCTCATTTAGGTTGATAAAGTTTATTTTACGAGAAAGTAAAAAAAAACTAATAATAATCATAGTTTCCATAAGGAAGAAAGGGTTGTGATTATTTTGTTATTGATTTTTTTTATTATAATGGTAAATGGTCATTATAAAACCTACAATTGAAAATGAACTTTACACACATGTGAATAATAAGTGAATCCTATTTGTTGATTTGTGCGGTGTTCTCACTTTGACTGGTGGGTTATCTTTATCCCTAAATTTTATCCCTTTCTCTTTGCTTCTGTAATCTCCTTTATATCTTTTTCTTAACCTAATTTTCTAGCCTTGCCACGTGCCTAAATTCTATCCCTTTCTCTTTGCTTCTGTAATCTTCTTTATATCTTTTTCTTAACCTAATTTTCTAGCCTTGCCACGTTCTTTACCACCTGTGCTTCTTTCGGTACAACATCGATTCTACCAGCTCATAATTTTCCCTCCTACTTTGCTCTATCGTTGTCCTTCCCTGTTTTCCTCCGGCGATTGGTAAGTTCTTTGTTCCTAACTTTCTATTCTTACTGTCCTTTCCTTTTTTTTTTGCTGAATTTCATCATCGTTGTTCTTATTTTTTTTCTTTTTTCGATTGCCCTCGAGGGGCTGGGGTGGGACCGTGGTGGCTGGAACGGGTGGTGAAAGTGGTGGAGGTGGTATTGTTTGCTGTTTTCGTCGAACCAAGAAGGTGGTTTGTGGTGATGGGAAGGTGAAGGGTGCTTGGTGGTGGTTTGTGCTGATGAGGGAGTCTTATGGAGAGGGTGTTGTTGCTGTTAGTGAGGCTGTCAGGGAGCAAATGTGAAGGCTAAGGGTTTTTTTTTAACTGGGAATGTATTCATCATAGGTTAGGTTTAAAAGTTATTTGTTGATTGAAACATGATATCTTCTTAGTAAATCCTTTTAATTTTTCATTTTAATCGTCACTTTGTAATTTTTTTCTCACCTCTCTTTGTATTGATACTCTCTAAATATAGAAAAAGAAACACCATGTTTTTCAAAGTGTTAGACTTTTATGTGTAACCAGTTGGTGTGTATTTTATTTAATATTTTCTTTACTTTGTAAAATTATGTCTTTATTTACTTAATAATTATGATTGTTTATTTATTTACTGTATATGTTAAATTATTATTTTTGTTGCTCTCTGTCTGCTGTTTGCTCTCTGTCTGTTATTTTTTCTTTGTAAATATTAATTCTTTTCGTTCCTTTTGCAGGTACATCAGCTGGCTTTTGGTTGACGTTTTTACCTCTTTGTATTCTACGATCCAATTGTTGTAAGTATTATGTCCTTTTTTTACCATCTCTTTATTTTTTGCCTATTTAATTCGTTTCTAGGTACTGTTTCTATGGATAATAAACGTAAGTATGTCCGTAAGAGGCCATTATCTGTGCATTACACAAATCAGTTGGCGCCCTTATCATCTAAACGTATGTCGCTTCTTAATAGTAATGTATGTGCTGCTGCTTTTGACTGTAAAACAACATCCTCTTCTTCTATTCCTACATATTCACTTCGTGTTCATCTGTCCACCTATGCTGATATCCCTCTCTGTTCTGAACCTGTTTCCATTTATTCGTCTGTGTATTTCGACATTGGTGACTGCAGTTATGTATGCCAATTCTGTGATGCACGTTTTTGGTATAACGAGCGTCTTAAGTCTTTCCCTGTTAGTTTAAGACCAAGATATAACCAATGTTGTAAAGGTGGCCGTGTAAAACTACGTCGTCAGAATGAACCTCCCGCCTATATCAGACATCTTTTCGAAAGAAGTGATTTCCAAACTAATATACGTGCATACAATTCCATGTTTGCTATGACCTCTTTCGGAGCGACTGTGGATAGTTCCATAAATTTATGACCCGGTCCTTACGTTTTCAAAGTAAGCGGTCAAATATCTCATCATATTGGTTCTTTTTGTCCACCTGCTGGTGAACCACCTCGGTTTGTACAAATGTATATATATGATACTGAACATGAGGTTTCAAACAGACTTCGTTCTTTTGGTGATCATGGCAGTTCTTCCCTAGATGAAGACATTGTTCAATTGTTGATACGTACTTTAGATTAATTTAATAACTTGGTCAAGCTTTTTTGTACTGCACGAGATATTTGTTCTTCTACTGACGTTCCCGATTTAGCTATTTGTCTCTATAGTCATGCTGAAGAAAGAAACTATAATGCACCGCCAGCTGGCACAATTGGTGCTATTGTATATGACTCTGACTCAAAATGCACCGATTTCGACATTGTTATTCACACAAAAAGTAACACTGCACAAAGAGTTAGCAAACTGCATGCACACTACATGTCCTTACAGTATCCATTACTGTTTGTGTTTGGTGAAGAAGGGTGGTGTCCCGAGCTTCGTTTAACTATTGATAGCTCAAATAAACGTAAACAACTTACGATGAACATGTTTTACAGCTACCTCTTGCATGATCGACTGAACATGTATACTCATTTGCTTAGAGGTGGTCGTCTTTTCCAGCAATTTATAATTGATTCATACATTTGTATCGAGCAAAATAGGCTGGATTACATATTATCACACCAGGACCTTTTCAGGAGTGAATACTTGCAAGGTATTCATGACGCCATTGTGCGTGGTGATTCGAACGGTAATGACATTGGTAAGCGAGTTATTCTTCCTTCATCTTTCACCGGTGGACCACGCTATATGTATAAACACTATCAGGATGCTTTAGCCATTTGTCGGGTCCACGGAAATCCTCAGTATTTTATCACATTCACGTGTAATGTTAAATGGCCTGAGTACGGTAGATACATGACCGCCACACCTTCAATTAAGCTACAGGACCGTCCAGATATTATTGCTAGAGTTTTCAAGTTGAAAGTTGACGCCTTCATCAGTTATTTAAGGTCCGGTGATCCTTTTGGAGAAGTAGTTGCAGGTACTTATGAAGGAAGCTGTTTTATGCTTTATTTCTACACTCTATTTTCCCTAAAGCTTTCTTCTCTATTTTTTATTTTCTTATGTTCAGATTTATATACGATAGAGTTTCAGAAAATAGGTCTTCCTCATTGCCACACACTTTTGTGGGTCAGTTCTATGCACAAAATCAAGAATCCTATCGAGGTTGATGCATACATTTTTGCTCAAATTCCGGATCCTACATCTGAACCCGTTCTTCATAAAATCATTGCTGACTTTATGTTACATGGGCCCTGTGGTCTTGTAAACCCCACTGCACCTTGTATTGTTAATAACATTTGCACAAAGGGTTTTCCAAAATCTTACGAACATGTAACAAGGTTCGATAAGAATGGGTATGTTCATTATAAAAGAAGATGTGACCGGTTTTTTGTAGTTAAAAAGTCTGCCACAATGGATGATTCCATGGTTGTTCCTTACAACAACAAACTTTTGCTTCGTTTTTGTGCACACATTAACGTTGAGTGTTGTGGATGGAACATGGTCATTAAGTATTTGTTTAAGTACATATCAAAAGGTGCAGATCGTATACGTTTTACGATTGGCAGAAATTCCCAAATGCCTCCTGAAACAAAGCAAATAAATAAGCCTTCCTTTGATGAAATTAAGACATTTGTTGACGGTCGATACATTTGTCCTCATGAAGCAGCATGGAGGATTTTCGACTTTCCTATTCATAACAGGAATCCTTCCGTTCAGCTTTTAGCTGTACATCTAGAAAATATGCAGAATGTAACTTTTAAAGACTCTGAGCGTTTAGAAGATGTGGCTAACAATCATGCCGTAAAACGAACTACTTTAACATAATGGTTACGCTCCAACCAAACTCCTGCCGGTCAAAGAGGTAGGCACCTTCGTTACGTTGACTATGTTTCAGAGTATAGATGGGATGCTTCAACAAAGTGTTGGATCCCAAGAACTTCTAATAGAACTACTGCAGTTGGTAGACTAATTTATATTCACCCATCATGCGGTGAAACATTCTTTCTATGTATGTTGCTTGCCTATCAAACTGGTTGTCAGAGTTTCATAGACATACATACTGTTAAAGGTGAGGTATGTCCCACATATCGTTCTGCATGCGAGAAATTAGGTTTGCTAGGTGACGACGACTAGTGGTCGTATGCACCGATTGAGGCATCATCATGGGCAACCTCAAAAGAGTTACGTTCCCTGTTTGCACATATGTTATTATTCTGTGAAGTATCTGATCCGGTAAGCCTATGGAAAAAACATTGGCGTTTAATGAGTGATGATATCTCAATAAACATTGAAAAGATAAGCGGTTTTCGTCCTTCTCACATGAATGATAACGACCTTCAACAACATGTGTTGTTTGAGATAGAACTCCTCCTTAATGCAACCACAAGCTCCTCATCTTTATGTAATTTCGGCCTACCAATGCCTCAACCTGAATTCATCTCCATTTTAAACAACAGGCTTTTAATGGAAGAAAAAAATTACGACACTGAAAGGCTTGCTAATGAACATGAGGTTCTTAAAAATGCATTCCACAGAGAGCAGTTAGCTATCTATGAGTCCGTCATTCAAGTTGTGGCTCAGAATAGGCAGGTCTTACTTTTTGTTTACGGTCACGGCGGCACTGGGAAGACATATTTATGGACAACGATTATATGTGCATTACAATCTACATGCAAGGTAGTTTTGGCAGTAGCTGCATCTGGAATAGCATCTTTACTACTCCCTTCTGGGAGAACTGCCCATTCTAGATTTAAAATACCACTAAACTCAACGGATGATTCCGTTTGTCATGTTAAAAAAAAACACTCAACTTGCTAAACTTCTTGCCGAAACCTGCCTTATTATTTGGGATGAGGCCCCTATGAGTGATAGACGATGTTTTGAATCGTTAGATAAAACCCTTAAGGATATATTAGATAATCCTTCAAAGCCTTTTGGAGGAAAATCGGTTTTGTTAGGCGGTGACTTCAGGCAAACCTTACCTGTGAAACCTAAGGCTTCAAAATCAGAGGTAATTGGCTCATCTTTGCCTAAATCATATTTATGGAATAATTTTACAATCCGTACGTTATCTGAAAACATGCGACTACATAATCCAAATGTCAATGCCTCTGAATAAGCAGAAATTGCATGGTTTTCTTCATGGCTACTTGATATTGGTGATGGTAAATCCGGCATCCCTCTCACTGACAATGAGCCTGACACCAAGAAGGTCGAAATTCCTCAACGCTTTCTGTTACCATCCCACCAAGAATCATTACAAAACCTTATTCACTTTATTTATGATGAAGAAACTCTTGCAAATCCAACAATTACAAGATTCTCAGACAAGGCCATTATATGTCCAAAAAACAAAACAGCAGACTACATCAATAACATAGTTCTTGCTATGTCTGACAAGTCAACACATACTTACTTAAGCTCTGACTCCATCGTCCAACATGCAAATACTTAAATTGATAGAGAAGCGCTTTATCCAATAGAATACTTAAATAATTTATCTTTTAACGGCCTTCCTCCATATTATCTAGACTTAAAGATCGGTGCACCAATTATCTTGCTAAGAAATATTAATCAACCTTGTGGTCTTTGTAATGGTACAAGATTGTTAATAACACGACTACTGCCGAAAGTCATAGAAGCATTGGTCATAACTGGAACAGCCATTGGTCACCGTGTGTACATACCACGTATCACCTTTGTACAAAACGATACAGACTTACCTTTTGTTTTTAAAAGAAAACAATTTCCAATAAAACTTTGCTACGCTATGACTATTAACAAAAGTCAAGGACAATCTTTAGGTAAAATAGGAGTCTATTTGCCGGAGCCAGTTTTTAGTCATGGCCAGCTATACGTAGCATTCTCAAGAGCTACATCCGTTAACGCTCTTAAAGTTCTCATCCTTCCGTATGAAGACGACAACAACACACAGAGCCGAAACATTGTTTACTCAAATTTTCTTGCAAAGATCCATTGTACTGATGTATAGTAAATTTCTTTATTTAAGTATGTCCAACCATACATATCTACAAATGTCTAACTATATGCTTTCCAAGAGCGATTTACGTTATAACAAAAAATATGTATATTGCATCTGAATGTAAATTCCCTGATTACGAGACTTTTAATATTTTTTTTATGTATTATGTCATATGACAAGAAAATATACATGGCCTGTAGAAGTGTGTCCTTAATTAGAAATGAAGACGGAGCACAGCCCATAGAGGTGCGTGTTATACGAGAATGGCGTTAATTCGTAATTAAAGGCGAACACTGCTATCTGTTTGTGGATAAGGAGGTACATCAAAACATATATTCATAAAATAATTTTCGTTACTTCCTTTATACACACTTACTGATATTATATTTAACAGGGATATGCCATAGAGGCAACTAGCAATGACAGGTATAAATCGTATATGAACTCTAAAATCACCTTACAATCATGCTACAGAATATCTGGCTATCTCTCTGAAAGACCAAGAAAAAGTCACAATGTTGTCCCTGCCACTGTTAGACTTAAAGGGGCCACATCTTTCCTTCCCATAAACGGCTGCGGGTTCCCTATGCATTACTTCAACTTCCTACCATTTGAGTCTTTACCAAATCGGCTAAACCTGAACTTCCTTCTCACAGGTCTATGTACTCACATGAACTTTAACACCTTGTACATACTTTTTACATACTATTACACTTATTTATATACAACCTCTAACTTCATACATTATTGCAGATTACATTGGAAGATTTGATGCAGTAACGTCAAATAATGCAACACAGTCAAAAAACGTCTTCTCAAGTTTACAATGGAAGATGCAAAGTAAGTTAATTAACACACATAAATTATTAATGCATGATCACATACAACCACATTTTTTTTTCAGACACGTTATCCTTACCGTTATTTGTTCAATTTTACTTTCAGTGAAAATTATATTGAAGTCGCATTATGGGGTGAAACAACTGCAATGCTAGATATAGAAAAGACCATTCAAGAATCTTTCCCATGTATAATTGTTGTGACTTCAATGAGGGTTACAAAATTTCGTTACATTCAGCTAGAGTCAAGTGCACCAACCCACCTCTATGTTAATCCGGATATTGAAGACACACGTCAGCTGGCAGAAAAGTAAAACATTACTGTGACATCCCAGATTTTTATGCCTGATCCTATAATCCTACCTTGTAACCTTGATTGATTTATTATACAATGAACATTTTTATGCTTCATATCACTTGTGATATCATTTCATTTCAAATTTCCAAGTCTAGTCTAAAGCGAGTATTCTATTGCGCATAGAACGGCTTGCGCATTATATTTTGATTCTATATCTGATTCTGGTATTCATTCTTAATCTTGCTACTTATAGTAGCTTTGGATTCCTTAGACTCTAACCTAATAAAACAGTTCAAGTTTGTAACTTCGTTTGACTAAAATATAATTTCAAGGGTAAAAGTTACACATACGTAAATTTCAGGGTATCTTTTGTAACGTCTTCGAAATCTGGTTAATTTTTGTAAATTCAATCATATATCATTATTATTAATATAATTTTCGAAATTTTAAGTTTATATATTATTATTTATTATTTAAATTACATTGGAAGATTTGATGCAGTAACGTCAAATAATGCAACACAGTCAAAAAACGTCTTCTCAAGTTTACAATGGAAGATGCAAAGTAAGTTAATTAACACACATAAATTATTAATGCATGATCACATACAACCACATTTTTTTTTCAGACACGTTATCCTTACCGTTATTTGTTCAATTTTACTTTCAGTGAAAATTATATTGAAGTCGCATTATGGGGTGAAACAACTGCAATGCTAGATATAGAAAAGACCATTCAAGAATCTTTCCCATGTATAATTGTTGTGACTTCAATGAGGGTTACAAAATTTCGTTACATTCAGCTAGAGTCAAGTGCACCAACCCACCTCTATGTTAATCCGGATATTGAAGACACACGTCAGCTGGCAGAAAAGTAAAACATTACTGTGACATCCCAGATTTTTATGCCTGATCCTATAATCCTACCTTGTAACCTTGATTGATTTATTATACAATGAACATTTTTATGCTTCATATCACTTGTGATATCATTTCATTTCAAATTTCCAAGTCTAGTCTAAAGCGAGTATTCTATTGCGCATAGAACGGCTTGCGCATTATATTTTGATTCTATATCTGATTCTGGTATTCATTCTTAATCTTGCTACTTATAGTAGCTTTGGATTCCTTAGACTCTAACCTAATAAAACAGTTCAAGTTTGTAACTTCGTTTGACTAAAATATAATTTCAAGGGTAAAAGTTACACATACGTAAATTTCAGGGTATCTTTTGTAACGTCTTCGAAATCTGGTTAATTTTTGTAAATTCAATCATATATCATTATTATTAATATAATTTTCGAAATTTTAAGTTTATATATTATTATTTATTATTTAAATTAATAAAATCAATTAATTCTTTTAAACTTATCCAAAATGAATTAAAACCATTATTTTTATTCTTAAATCCTATCCTAATCCATTCCATCCATTAACTAACTAATTTTGAACTCAATCCTATCATCCATATCCTCAAAATTTCATGAACTAACCCCTATATCCATTATTCAAAAGTTTTATAAAAAATTCTAAGATTTATAAACCTATGTTTATCACCTTTGTTATCCTAATCAAAAAACCTAACCAACTTTTCCCCTTTTTCCTCTCAAACCCACCCTATAAATAGAGCCTTAAACCTCATTCATTCTTCACACCTCAACAATCCTCTAGGGCTCTCTAGCAACTAAAGGTTGTTCTTCTCATCTTTTGGAAGATTCTAGCTTAAATCCTTCAATTCTAAGTAAGTTCTTCTTATGTTCTTGTTTGTTCATACTTTCTTTTCAAAAATTCCTCATAACTAGCTAGATCTATGATTCTCTAGCATGTTTATGTTATAATCATAGAGCTATCGAAGATCAAATGCCCTATTTTAATTAAACTTGTTCAAACTTTTATTTAAAAACTTGGTTTTGATCTTTCTTGTTCCTTTCAATTTCAAAAATCATGTTTTTACTAAAACTCCTTATCTTCAAATTAAACTCCTCTAATAATTAACTTATTTCATTTCTATCTTTACTAAACTTATATTTTCACTTTAGCCCTTATACTTTTCAAACTTACCAAACAAACCCTAAACTTGGTCAAGTATACAAATAGGGTAACTTTCAAACTAGTATGTAGTTATCTGACAAACATTAAAGTTCTGGCTAGGAAAAGACGGGGTTCCGATCCAACCAACTCTTTCCTGGGAACTTTTATGTTGGAGGTACTACTCTGGAATGATAACCACTCTAGTGTACAACAACCACTTTCAACTAATTACATTGTCAACCCCTCGACTATCCTTAACTTGTTTCTAACGTAACAAACTTAACTTAGGGAGTCGTTAAGGCATTCGATCCAAGTTACTACAAGTTCAAGTTCAACCCTTTCATTTGCAAGGTGAGATACATAGCCCCTTTTACTTTTTATCTTTGGGGTGGAAAACATGCTCGTATATCAAAGGTTGTTCAAACTATATCAAACTCAAATACCACTTATGTATTTTCAATAACAACTTTCCATACTTGTAAACTTAAACGATTTTATACACACTCTACAACCATTAACTTGGGATAAGCCAACGGGAGTAAGTCATAGATCTATGGGCCTGACATGCCGATCTAGTTCTTGAGTTGACGAGATACGGTATCAACTTGAGACTAGATATACAGAAACTGCAAAACTTGTTATTCATGCTATATCAATTCTATGGGAACCCAATCTTGTCATTAGGTTTGGTTGAATCGATGTATAAAAGTTTGTTTACTTGTTATTGAATCTTGTTTATGAATTGCAAAAATCTTCATTATCTATACTATGTAATTACTTAAACCTATGTTCTCACCGGCTTTATAGCTGACAAATTTTAGCATGTTTTTCAGGTACTAATAACTAGGTTGCTGTTACAATCACGCTAGGACTTCGAGACTTGGCTCTAGGAGATTTAGTTATTATAAAGTTTAATAAAGACTATTTGTTTATCTATTTTATTTGGTTGTGTGTTTTTAAAACAGTGTAATGCAATTATTCGGTTAATTTAATAGTATTTCTTTTAATCATTGTGATGATTTCAATTCGTCACCCCTCGCGTAAATTCCGCCATCGGTGGGGGTGTGACAAATACTATCCTGTTTCATTAGTAAACCATATTAAAACACACACAAACACATTCTTAAATACATAGTATTTTGCATATTTAGGAAAAAATACAAAAACATTCCTGACAACGAAAGAAACAGGTTCACTGTTGCACAGCTGCTACAAAAAAATCTAGCAAACAATTGTGTAAGTTTTTATGCGTCATTATATTCCCTTCACTTAAAGTATCCACTTATAATCTAAAAACGAATTTATAACAACCTATTAAAAACAACATATTGAGTTCACAAATTTTTCTACCTTCTGGCGTATACTATTCGCCAACAATTTCCTTAAACCGAGGTCCTACACCAATTTCAATATACAAACAAATAAAATATTAACCTAAAATGAAATTACTTCCACAGAGGTATATTTCTTTGTATAAGTCAACCACAAAACCTAAAAAACAATTAACTAACCGTGACAGGAAAGAAAATTCACCTACCTAGCATCAATTGTTGATTTTGTTGAAGGACGTCAATGGTTCTACAAAGGGTGCGTGCGCTGTAATAGAAAACTATCTAAAAGGGATACTGATTGGATATGTGGGGATCACCCTGACGAAGAGCAAAAGTACATGTAAGACAAAAACAAATTCCGTAGCAACATGTTTATATAATATAATAGTATGGCAACAGTAAAAATTACCTCTTTTAATAGGTATTGCGTGAACGCAATCGTGGCTGACGAAACAGGAACAGCAACAGCCACCCTCTTTGATCCAGCCGTTAACTCACTTCTAAAAACTGACCGCTTCTCACTGGTCGTTGAAAAATAATACGATGACCCAGAAATTATCCCGGCCCCACTACATGAAGTAAGAGGCATCGTCAAGTTATTTCAAGTGCAGCTGAATGACCAACTCCCACAAAGGTCAACACAATTTATAATTAACAAACTTCTTGAACCAGTGATTACTGTGGAGGAAATCCCACCAGATATTTCACACCCTCCCGCACCGCAAGTAACAATCACACAAGGTCAGTATACCTAATGATTACATATTTTTTTTATATATGTAAGATTACCTTTGAAGGTACATAAGAAGGCATATTTGGGACTAAGATTTTCCATATTTTATGATGATACTTATATAGCATATGAAATAGCCTAGAAAAAATCATCACATATTTAGTTAAAAAAAAATTCTTTAACAGCCACTGAATTTTTACCTGCCCATTTAATTGTCAAAAAAATATTTTCCTTTAACAATTTTTATGTATCCTTTCCTATTTCAATCTGTTTATAAACATACAATTATATTACAGTAGAATATTTAATTTTTTTCATTTTCTTTTAAAATCCTTTTATTTACATATCCTACTAGGTATTATTTTGTTTACAAAAGCTTAAGGAAACACTTATATATTATGTTTGATTTGTTCTTTTAAAGAACATCAGCTTATAAATAAAAAAATAGTTATTCCTTTTACTATTTAAGTAACTTTTTTTTTCTCTTTTAACCAAAGAAATCCCACACATCAGAAGCATCGCTGAAAAGCAGGCACATACAACAGGAGATAGAAAAGTTTAAACAACAACTAAAATGACTTATACAGCCTTAAACTGCAAATCCTTCATTATCTCTGCTTTCTTTTACAGAAACAGAACTGCAAACCGAAAAAACCATGATCCCAGCCGAACCAGATCACCTACAACAAACAACAGGTACGTCACTTCTAAAAGGATCAACTATGAAAAGCAAAAACAAACAATTACTTTTTTTTTAATTTCAATTCTTTTAATACACTTCTACAATATACTACCACAGGAATAGAAGCAGAAACACCACCCTTGACTTTCAAGTCAGCAGTACACCAACCACCAACACCAACCAACCTCCCCCCAGCAAAAAGAAAACTTTCGATCAGCGACGGTACACGTTCACCTTTCACTTACACTTACCTCATATATACAACCACTGATAATAATTACAACTGCTGTGCTGCAGGTGACTCTCCTACCAAGAAAACACATCCACCAACTTAAACGGAAAGAAATAATGAAACCCACTTTTTGACACCAATGACTATCTGCATCAAACCAACACCCTGTTTAGGTAAATAGCTTTTGGAATGGGGTTTACATAGTCTAAATGTACCACCTTACTATCTTACCCAATGTAAATACCAACCGTATGTATGCTATCAGAATCAAACTTTAATGTCTTTTGGCTTTATGTAAATAACAATATCAATATCTATAACAAATTTCAGTTCAGTTCAAATTACATCCCCGCAGCGTAGCGCGGGTAACATCCACTAGTTTTATACATAGATTTAATAACTTTTTTAATGTTTATTAGTGAAAATGACCAAACGTGTTAATGTATGACAAATAATGGAGCCAAATTCATAATTTCCATAAAACAAAAAAAAGACTAAAACCACAAGTATCATGTGTGTAACTTACTCTAATTTACATGTGGTTTTTTAGCACATTATATGAACAATCAGCTTAAGATCTTCAGTAGAGGATGAGGATTATCATTCAGAGTATGTAATGTCAATGACTAGCAGGATTACACATTCAAGAATGCGACATAGGAGACACATGCCATTTTTTATACTCAGAAGTCAGTGAGGAGACGGTGGCTTCGAAGCGTATTCCACTATCCTAAAAGACCCAATGCTACACAGAAGATCCAATGACTGAGCGGTGGTTGTGACTTGTGAGGCGTACAAGTCTTCAACTCCTGTCTCCATGCAAATACTACATTTGTCATATTTCATACTTAGACCAATTAGAGTGCACGAGGGATTTTCGTGGGGGAGGATTCGAGTGGTAATTTGTGCCCCATTGTAAGTATTTGAATGCTTTTGATTCTTAATCCTAATTAATTTTAATGTTTACAAATTTATTTTATTTTATTTTTTACTCTTTTCACAACATATAACATATAGATGGTTGGATTGAACAATTGTTATGATTTTGAGATCAACAAATTAGGAGACAATGGTGTGTGATTAGACCTGGCAATCCCAACCCGTAGACAGGACAACAGGTTAGTTTGGGTCATCTCATGAAAAAACTTGTTGTCCTGAGTTGCAAACGGAGGAGACTGACGAGAGAAGATGATGGATTGTGGTTCAATTTGTTCATCACATTATTTAAGTTTAATAATTAAAAAAGTTGTGTTTGACAGCACATTCACCTACTCCCCAAATGAATATGATGTTTTATAATTTAATCATGATATTCGCCATCGTAATTTTGATATTTAATCGACGTTTATACTTATGAATAATCTTGATATTTGACTTGGTGATCTTGAAGTTTAATCGACGTTTATGTTTATAAATTATCTTGATATTTGGATTATATTTATAAAATTCAACTGAGAATTTTGTTTTTAAAAAGCGACCCATTTTGACCCGTATCATTTTTGTTAAAACTCATTCTGACCCGGACCAAAGTAAACCATTTTTAATGCGACCCGTCCTGACCCGAACCCGTCCTAACCCATTACTCAACCCGACCCGCCCGTTTTGCCAGGTCTATGTGTGATGCATTTTGGCAAATGTACCAACACAACACATATTTATCAATTGTTGGTCTCAGAGGATATGTTGAAACTTGTTCCGTTTGTCAAGGACACCCTGAAATCTTACTCTACATAGTGGGGTGTTCATATGGTTAGTATGTTGTTTAATTAAAATTAGTGAAATTCCTCCGGGCGGTGCAAATCTTGTAAACCTTGTGAAAATTGACACGACTCGATTTTTAATAAAATTCATATCGAAATGTAGGGAAAAATAAGAATGTCGCAACGGTAAGAAAACCAAATTTTGACCTTCTCTGTTTTGAATAAAATTTAGAGTAAATTACATTTTACGTCCTTTAAGTATTTACCGAATTTCAGTTTACGTCCTTTAACTAAGGAAATTACATATTTTGTCTTTTATGTTTAGAAAGGTTTGCGCGTTTCATCCTTTTGACTAATTTCCGTCAATTTCAGACGTTAAGTATGGTCATGTGCCCCTCACGTTTACACTTTTCGTCCTTTATGTTTATACCAAATTTCAGATTTCGTCCTTAAACTAATGTAATAACAGAAGGTGTCTTTTATGTTTAAACTTGTTGGCACATTTCGTCATTTACACTAACACCCATCTATTTTTAACGTTAAATGAAGTCACGTGTCTCTCACTAAAGACGAGGAATTGTCGGCCAGCATCCCTCCTCATCGTCTCCGGTCAGATGAAAAGGAAGTTTCGATTTGCTCCATTGAAAATAGATAAAAAAGAGGTTTCGATTGAATAACCAACTCTGCGTCAAGAAAAGGGTAGCTTTAGATAAATCCATATATTTAAAAATAAATGTTGAGCATGTTGCTATTAATTACACACTATATTTCATGATTTCTATAGGTGACATTATACACCCAACCGGATGGTCTCATCACCGTTTTTCTAAACTAATTATGTATCATGAATAAAATTGTTTGTATAATTGTGACATTCAATAAATAAATTACGACAATAAAGTTACATCCAATAACTTACAAGACAATAAGTATGAAGTAAAGTCAAATAAACTAATCACATCTTTAATTTACTACTAAAGTTATGGCGATCAAGTACTGCTAACAACATTACTATGAACATATTATGTTAAAATCATACTTATGTTAACATGACTATACGACTCATTAAAATAAACAAATCAACTCCAAATACAATTTTCTCCACTTCGTTAAGCTCTATAAATAAAAATAACATAAAGTCATTTAATTTTCTTATCTTCCAACACCTTTTCGAAAATCACTCTCTTTTAGAAGAGTCTAGAAAGTGATATTGATGTGTTTCAATTCATCTTAATCTTTTTAAGCTGGGTTTTCTTATAGTTAGAAACCACCATAAGATCCGGCTTTATTATTTTGAATACAACTCGGTTCGTTACGGTAGAGGTACTCGGTATAGTTTATGATATAAAAAACGTTTATTACAATGGTTTCATTACACAAAAGTTGTCTAATGTAATCTAAAAAATAAACTCGTGTTTTACATCGATCGAAAACTATAAAAACGGATACCGATATTTTCGATAATACCGGTACCGATGTTCAGTTGGTATCGCTTCCGTTCGTCATGGTAACAACAGTTGATATAACCTACGATACAAAAAAAATACTATATTTCGAACACAACATGTTTTCAACAAAATTTATACCAGAATGTCGAGAAAACAATTAAATATAGCCGCGTATTCAGTTTTTTTAAGCTGACGAACGCAAACTATCAGAGAAAAATCAAATTAGTAAAAAAAATAAATGAGATACATAGTATAAGGAGGTGAAAAAAAAAATAATATGTATAATAGTTATAGTTTCTATTTTGTTCTTGTTCAATACTAGTGGGTGTATAAATTGTTTGTGTGTGTTTAAAATCAAATAGGTAAAAAAAAATTTACATATTAAAATCAAATTATTTAAATATAAAACTTTTCACTTTATTCTTTATCATCTTATTTATTATTTTATTTCTTTACTTTAGATATCTAACTTAGTACTTTCAGTTTAGATTCACATGAATATATTCACTTTGAAACGAAAAAAAAACAATGCTAGAATCTTAAAAGAGTAATATTATGCATAAAAGTTTCACATTTTTATCAAAATAAAAAAATAAGTGGAAAATAGAAAAAACGTATATTATAAATCCTTGAGACTAACTTGGGTACATTATTTAAGATAATTAATTGGCTTCTTTTTTCTTAATATTTAAATCATTTTTAGTGGATACAATATAAAATTAAATGTTAAAAAATGAGCATGTTAAACTTAAGACATGGATAAGATTAAGATTAAATGGAAAGTTTTGGGTTATGATTTGACGATAATTGATAAGTTGTGTAAAGAACAAACATTATCCGGTTGTTAATTAGGTGTAAATAACATTAAACTTTCTTATAATATCAAAAATTTTGTTTTATGGATGTCATGTGGTGTTTGTGTTAATTTTGTAACATCATTGCACCTTTTTAACAACGGATGAGGCTTAATTCATCTTTCGTTAACCAATGTACAAGATTAGAAAAAGATAGGTCCACTAACTTACAATCAATTTTATTAAATACAATTTCCGGTTAAATATATGGATAACTTTGAGAATAAATAATCATAGTTTATTTTTTTATATTTAACATTTTTTTGAACAACCGTCCAAGATGTTTACTTAGGGAGAGTTTGAGCCCGAGTCTCTTGAGATACATTTAAGACGTCTTACTACTAGACCATCTTGTGATGGTTATATATTATAGATGTTTTTGTTAAACATTGTAGATGCTTATTTATCTTTTTATTTATATATGTACTACTAGGTTAGAAAAACAATGTATTACACCGGCTGAACAAAGAAAAAACTAATTACTAATTAACAATGATGATTTAGAAATTATAAAACGAAACGAATTATTAATCTAGTTGTCTAAAATAATGGAGTTGATTAAAATATAAAACACTATTGATTTTACAATAATTATCCATAATACAAATTTATTTTTTTAAATTGGTAAGTAACGTCAGAAATTATAACTATCCATAATTAATTTTATATTAAATTTATTTAGTTTGTGATATAATTAATATCTATAATTGAATTTATATTAAATATGTAAAAATATATTTATTTTAATATCATTATTATTTAATATAATTATTTAGTAGGAGAAAGAAACGAAAAAATAAGGGTAAGAATGCACCAAAAAAATGACACGTGCCCTTTTAGTTACTTATTTATTATAATATTGATTTGTTACTCTCTCATCTTATATTATCGTATACATTGCTATATAGTATATCTTAAAGAATTTTTATAAAAAAAATTGATTTTAATTACTAGTTCTGTTTTTTATCTTTATTATTATTACTGGTTTAGATTCCCGTGTACTACATGAGTTAAACAATAAAAATAACAAAATTCATAAAATTATAAGAATATCTCAAGACTGAAATTACGTATAAGTAACGAATTTAAGTAATAAATAAATAATATTGAAAATGAAAAAAAATAATTATAATTCATAAATTTCCATAATTTGAAAGTTAAGGATTCAAAATGATGTTTTCATAATACTGAAAATTCTAGAAACGTTATATAGTTATTTTTTTTAAAGTTTTATAAAAAGACCGAAATAAATGTTCAACTTATAAAAATGTTTTATGAACAAACTATTTTTTTTAAATAAAAAATATTTTATAAAAAGAATGATATAAATCATTATTAATTAATAGGAGAGAGAAGCGAGAAAAAAAATATAAAATACAATGAAAGAAAACTTGTATAATTAATAAGAAAGAGAGAAGAGGAAAAAAGGATGATAATGCATAGGAGAGTGATAAGTGTCCTAGTAAAACCTTTATCTATACTATATAGGGGGTGTTTGGGATTACTTATTATTTTCTACTTTTGACTTCTTGTAAAAGTAACAATTTTTTACTTTTCAAAAACAACTTTTCATCCCTTATAAAACTAACTTTTTCATCAATTATCCAAACAAACTTTTAACTTATTACCTTTTTAAAAAAGATAATAAGTTAATAAGTTGTTTGAAAAGTAATCCCAAACACCCCCATAATAAATAAAGGTTTTTAAGTGACACGTGTCGCCTCCATATTCATTCTCACCATTTTTTTCCCGCCTCTCTCTCTTATTTAATACACTTCTATCTTTTAATAATAATATATATTTTAAGGATATACTAATTATACTAATAAAACACATTTATTTTAAATTATCTCTTATTATAAAAAAACTTTAAAATTTAATTATATAACTTTTATTTCAATCAAATAGTAAATAAAAGTCAAATTATATTAAATAGTAATTAACGTATTTTCGAAACCCAATTATATATTAATTTTTACATATTTTGAGTTTTAAATATATATACATAAAAATTATATATATATATAAATTTTAAATATTGATATTTTTCACCCCGTGTGTAGACACGGGATCTAAACTAGTTTATTATATAATATAGATATAGATTAATCACCTTATAGTATTATTCAAAAGTAAAAATAGAAAAAAAGAAATTAAAGTTATTTTAGGCGTATAAAAAGACACCCCAATCTTCTAAACCTCTCAACAAACAAACTTCAACCAACTGCCTAATGGCCATCACTCTCCTTTTCGCCCTAATGATTACTCCATCCATAGATTGAAAAATCCATCGGAAGATCTACAAACCTTCCGTCAATCGGAAATGAAATCAATCGATATCAAAACGGTTAAATCAAACGCGATTTTGAACAACCAGAGGCTCCAGAAAATCACGACGGTGTTCCGATTCATGGAGATGTTTTTCTTCCTAGTTATGATTTCTAGGTTTTCATCTCAACTACCGTCCGCCGTTAAAGCTGTCGGTGATTATTTCACCGGAAGCAATTTCACGGCGTTTAGCCCTAAGTTCGTGTTCGTGATCGGTAACCTAATAATTTTAATCCTGTTTTTTAAATCTCGAGCTGTTGAAACCGGCAACGGTGACGGAAACGCCGATTTATGCTACGAGTATGTTAAAAGCTCCGGCAGGAGCGTTTCTACATATTCTCCGGCTAATGCCGTTGTTGCTAGTAGCAAACGGAGGATTTCTAGAAGCAAATCGGAGAATCCGATAAGCGTAAAATGTAGAGATAATGAAACTCACCGGGAACTGAAGCGGTCGTTGACGGAGATAGGCAGATCTAAGAACTCCGGTGACGGTGATACAGCTGCGGTGGAGAAGAGTTGCGGGGAAGATGAACTGAGTTGTGATGATTTCCGGCGAACGGTGGAGGCGTTTATTGCAAGGCAGCAGAAGATCTTGAGAGATGAAGAGTTGCTTCATAATGTGTATATGGGTTCATAGATATTAGATTTTTTGTTTTTGTTTTGTAAAATATACTAAAAAAATGAAAATTAGAGAAAATATGTAATACTCTAATCCTCCTTAACAAGATAATGTATTAAACTGTTAAGTTATTATATAAATATTTATAATGCATGTTAAAGAGAACGACTTAAAGTTTTAGTTGTGTAAAAGGTATTTTAGTAAAATAGCTAATGAAAAGCTTGATCCAAAAATACAAATATGAAATATGTTTGAAGTTTAAATTTATGCTTGTAAGTAGGGTGTTATTTGGATGGTGAGTTGATCTAGTTTCGAGTATGTCTTCATAGTTTATCACTTTATTGAGTTAAAACTTAAAAGCGACATATTATACATCTCTTGTTTTTATCAACAAAATTTGAATGTATACTTACCTGATTACCCGAAATCAATCTCATAACCCGTTTACCATGATCGAAGCTGAATATATGAATATTTTATACAATCTTAGAGAATGTAATAAATAGTATTATGAAGTTATTATAAAATTGAAATTAGTAAAAATATAAAATTATCATAAATGTAGTCAAGTATTTGATATTCCATGCTGGTTTTGTACGTCAATAAAAATTGAGTTTTAGATAATTTTTAGCCAAATAAGATCATAAATAGGGATGTTGACGATCCGGTTCAGCCAGTTTTGACAAACAATTTTAGGCCGAACAACTAACTACAGTTTTGGAGAATAACAGCCCAAACCGGCCAGTGTGACGGTTTAGTGGTTCGGTTTTCACGATTTGTACCGAATTCTTTTTTCAAAATTATAAGCTAAGGATGTGATTGGTTTGTTCCTCTAGAATCACTATTGATATAAGTGATAGTGGAATGGAATAGTAATGTATATGAAGAGAAGTGGAACAAGGGAATGGATGAGAGAACCTACCCCTTCCCATGAGAGTCTGGGTATGAATGTATGATTCTCAAGTTTTAATCCCCAAACCTATGAACTAAACACTCTCTATCTAATCACATATAGCAAAGTCTATAATTATTTTGTAAACTAATAAACAGAAACAAATTATAATCTACAACTTGAAAAAAGAGGCAATAAATATCAAATCTAAACAATAAAAGGTAGTACTATATTATATTATATATTACAAGAACTTTTAACATAGGAATAGATAATGCTTTAAATTATTAAAGAAGATGCATTGATGCCAATTGCCAATATAAAGCATCCTGGAAACACAAAGTGAAAGTAGTTCATTAAAATATGGTTACTAATCCTACAACATGCCAACTTGTCATTCTTCCCTGTTGTAGTGCTGTTCATACTTGGGTAACCCGAAAGACAAAACCAGCTTTGACCATTTTCCAAGAGAAAATGTATCTGAGTCCATATGAAACGGGCAGCTTTGCATGAACCTTATGGGTTATATACACGTTACACAAAACCTCCAACATAATCACGCCTGCATGTAAAATTGTAAAGATTGTGTATCGTTAGACGAGTATGAAAAAAGAAAAGGAAAAGAAAAGTGAGATGATTCTTTTTCCATATAAAAAGCAGATTATGGCACTAGAATTGATTCTGCACATTTGTAGTTTGAAATGTGAATCTTTTAATCCTGTAATTGCCACTAATGACAGTAACCTAATTTCAGTGGCGTTTGCAGAATGTGGATTACACTAATAACATAGTACGAATTATGAAATATCAAAGAAAGTGTTAATTAAAGGGGGAATACGAATAACTAGTTCGCCCTACTAAAAAGTGTTCACACTCTTGGAAATGGTGGAAATGAGGACGGGTCAGGCGGGGTCAAACAAGTGAAAAGTCATCCAAAGTATGTTCGGTATAAAAACTACAAAATCAATTTAACGCATTAGTTATTTATAAAATTCAAGAAAATAAAAGAAAGTGTTTGTGGGTCAGCTTCATACGGCCTGACCCATTTGGCAAGTAGTACAAAGTACACATTTTGACCCGTCACCCTACCCGCCCATTTTGCCACCTCTAGGAACGTAATATTGCAAAATTATAAGACAGATATACATTTTGATGTGAATAGGGAACTATAGCTCATATTTGTCCTTACCATAACCGGAAGATAGAATGCAGCTCTATACTGCCATTTTCATTTCTATTTTCTGGTGGGGATCATAGCCTATGAGTTTAAAATCATTAGCCACAAAAGCATCTATATCCTTCTTCTCAGGATTGATCTTCAAAATCTGCAATTGGGCAATGGAAAACGAAAAATAAATCAAAAGTGGTAACTAAAAGCGTACCATGATCTTCCTAAACAAACTCGAAGAACACTAAGCCAGAAAAAATACATTAATCAAGGCTGCTAGAGCTTGCAAGATGGGTCAGTCGGGTTGGATGACAAGTCAAAATGGATTCAGGTTGAAACAGATTATTTTTAGTACCTGTCGATATATCAGGGCTGGGTTGACCTGCAAGCTCTTTTTGTCCATTTTTTGAAACATTTTATAAATTATTAATGGGTTAATTATGGTTAGGGGAAAAAATAATTTTTCAATAATAATCTAGACTTTTAAATAAAGATAATCAAAAAGTTGTATACATAAAAAATAGACTTTATGTGACTTTCAACTTGTTTGAACCATTTGCCGTTGCTCTTTTAGTTTCTTTTTTTTAATTGAACTCGTTTGAAAACAAAACACAGCCAGATCAAGGCATTCATAAGTAAATGGATCAAAATTGCCACACGTTATGCTTACAGAAAAAGGTTTAGGCAGCTTCTGAAGCTGGTCTTGCAGAGGTCTGACATGAGTGCTATACACATGAGCATCACCGAGAACGTGAACAAAATCACCAGGAACAAGATCTATACATAAGCAAATGTTCATGTTAATTTAACAAACTGTCTAACCATTAAATACCTACTTGAACCCGATATAAAAAAAATCAGAATCAAAAAGCTGTATGTATTCTAGAATTTGTCCTAATCAGTAATTACTTATCATTTATCAAAAAAACTAAACTGGTAATAAGTTTAAAATATCCATACCACAAACATGGGCGATCATGCATGTCAATAAGGCGTATGATGCTATGTTAAATGGAACACCTAGACCCATATCTGCAGATCGTTGATACATTTGACAAGATAACTCTCCTTGATTTACATAGAACTGCATAAAATAACATAAATATGTTACTTTTAGAGATAAATAAGCATAAACAGATAAGTACTATGCTGCCTACGCTAACCTGTGCGAACATGTGACAAGGTGGAAGTGCCATTTTCTTAAGATCAGAAGGATTCCACGCTGAAAGAATTATACGGCGATCATCTGGATTGTTTTTTATCTTGTCAATAACATCTAGCAATTGATCGAATCCTTGGCCAGTGTAGTCAGCATGCATGTTGGTATAGCTGTAAAAGTATTTTTTAAGTATCTACTAAGTTGATGTTTGAAGCATTAACAAGTGTAATAGAACAGACTGCCAACCTTGCACCAAAGTGTCTCCACTGAAACCCATATACTGGTCCCAGGTCACCGGCTTCTCTATCCACCAACCCAATACTGTAGCATGAATTTAACGTGAAATTAAAAAAAAAAAAACTCATGTCTTTAGTAAAAGGGACTTGCCTGTCCAGGTAGTTTCTGGATGCATTACCATCCCATATATGAATGCCCTTATCTTGTAAAACCTGATAATTATATATGTGAAGAACTAAGACAAATTATCATAAGATTTTACAAACAAATACAACTTATGTTCATACATGTGATGATGAATTTCACATTTTTCCCCATCTCAGATCTGGGCTGAAGAATTATCCAATTTGGTATGAAGACAGAACAGGTCAGCAGCATGTTTGTTGGAACTTTATTCAGACAAAATTTGCAATGTGCAGAAATATAGTTTGTTTTGTTCAGACAAGAATTGTGTTCAAAAGACAAGGTGCAGAAAACGACCATCATGGATGCCTAAGAATATTTGTGTCAAAACAAATGCCTAAACTTATTTTAGTCATAGATGCATGAGTTTTAGACTACGGCGTTAGCAAAGGTGCATATATGATGTAAAGAAAGATCAGTTCACCAAATGTTCTTTTTCAGTTATACTGACAGGTGAAATAAGTCCAGCAATATTGAAGGAAAAAGAAAAGATTACCTTGGCACTTGTTGACCCACTGATGAACCATAAAAGTTCTTCCACAACTCCATGCCCAAAACACTCTCTGTAGAAAAAAAAAAATATATGTGAGTGAATATAGTATAAAAATGTTCAATATTTTCGGACTCTTGCTCAAGCCATTGGTTATAAGTATCCCCAAAAAAGCCTGCCATATAAATTATTTTAAATAACAAGTTGAAATATGATTGAATGAAATGTACATGCCTTTGGTGTAAGGAGAGGAAAAGACTTTCTCAGATTGAACCGCATCTATTCACAATAAACAAAACGATTAATAAGTATAAGTTGGTTGAACCATTTGCAGAAAACAAGCTTGAAAGTACCTGACAACCAAATTTTGACAAAGTACCAGTTCCAGTACGGTCACCCTTTATAGCACCATTAGAAATGATGTCTTTCACCAGCCTCAAGTATAGGTACTCCTCATGCTTCTCAAATATCTCTTTGGGCAGGAAAGAGAACATCCTTGCATCAAACTTCACTGAGTCTGATATACAATCAGACACACCATTAATCTTATCAATCACTTCAACTGCAAAATTCCTCACATGGACATACGTAGTGAAACAATGTCGAATTCCATTCTCCATTAGCGGGAATGACGAGTACCATGGCTGGAATTGTGAACCATCAACGGCTGGGTTAAAAGTGTCACAATCAATGTCTGTTTAGATTTCAGTAATATGGACAGCATCACATCCAGGACCGTTAAGGGACTCCCTGCAATAAAGCTAGTAGTTAAGTACATGCGTGATACCAAGAACCTCAACATAAGCATACAAGTATATAACAATGTTTGTACAAACCTTAAGATCTCACCACCACCTATAACAAACACCCTCTCAATATACAGACAGTAAGGAGATGATGCCAACATTTCCAAAGCAGAAATCATGCTCCCACACATTAAAACATTCTCAGTAGTTGCAATGCCAGAACTCCCTGAACGAGTTAGAACAACATTGAGGCGACCAGTTAGTGGTCGATGCTTTAAAGGTATGCTTTCCCATGTTTTTCTTCCCATAATAACAGTGTTCTTCTTTTTTGGATCAGATGTGGTCATGGTGACATCTTTGAAAAACTTGAGGTCAGAAGGCAAATTCCATGGCAATTTTCCATCTTTACCGATACCCATGGTATGTGTGGCAGCGACCACAACTTGATACGTCCTCTGAGGATGAGGTGATATGATGAGAGTGTCATTGCATGTGGCCGCAAGTGTTTCACCCGCCATAAATAGATTATGAGCCTGGGATGCACTTAACAACAGTCAGTGACAAGATCTACAGTGAATTGGGAAAATAACTAGCGATTATTAGTTATCTAAAATATAATCAAGGTGAACTTCTTAGTTCTTAGAACAAAGATACTTAACAGAACAGCAACAAACTATCTCAATTTTACAAATGCAGCCCACCTTGCACAATTTGAAATACATTTTCTAGAAAGAGTACTTATTAAGTGCAAAATGCTTCAAATAACAGGCACATAAGTATGCAATCATCCTCCATATTAAATTAACCTTAAGCCTTATCAACAACATTATAATAATCAGGGCCTAGAGACTTTACTAGTCACATCAAAGTTAAATGGATTATCCAATATTTTTCTGAAAACAAATAATAACAGTCTAAAAGACTAATACTCACAGGCGGATCCAATATATTTTGTCAGGGGGGAAAAATAAAGGTCGGGTCAAAGAAAACAACAAATGATAATAAAATAACACGTTACAGTTTAATATAACTTTAGAAAAATATACTTCATTAGTATTATAGAACAAATTACATCTTAAAGTTGTCATATACGTGAAAACGCTTAATTAGCAGGTCATGCACAAAACCAGAATATATATAAAAGTTTCCTACACATGTGTAGGTAAAAAAATCTATACATGTATACAAACGAAACTTGTTCATATTTTTTTATTTGAATTTCATGAAAAACGAATAAACATTACATTTATATCATTTTCTTATATTTTAAAACTTTTTAAGATGGAAAAAGTGAATGACTCGTTTTGTTCTGCGTGTTCTCGCAATATTTAATGTTCTGAATTGAACCCTCCCCGGAAGTTCATTTCAGAACAAGGAAATTCTGTGAGAACGGATGGAACAAACCTAAATCGTTTAATTTTTTGATCCATGATAAAAAAAATTTAATTTTTTACTTCTTAAATACAAATATATATATATATATATATATATATATGTTTATGTACATAAAAAACCATTAAACTAGTTTTTTCATATGTTTTTATATATTTAAAAGTTTCCTACACATGTGTAAGTTGTGTAGGCAAAAAAACCTACAAGGAATTACACATGTGTAGGTATGTATATAAACGAAATTTGTTTATATTTTTTTGTTTGAATTTCATGAAAAACGAATAAACATTACATTTATATTATTTTCTTATATTTTAAAACTTTTTAAGATTGAAAAAGTGAATGATTTGTTTTGTTCTGCATGTTCTCACAATATTTAGTGTTCTGAATTGAACCCTCCCCATCACACAGGGAGAGGTTTATTACAGAACACTAAATTACTGCGAAAAAACAAAAAGAACAAAGGTTTATATTTTTAAAATTGTTTACTACTTACATACAAATATGTATGTTTTTCTACATAAAAAACCATTAAACTAATTTTTTTCATACTTTTTTATATATTTAAGCGTTTACCTACACGTGTGATATAATTAGCTCATGTGTATGTAATCTAATCTACACATGAATTACACATGTGAAGGCTATGTATATATAAACGAAATTTATACATATTTTTTTTTGAGTTTCATGAGAAACTAATAAATATTACATTTCTATTATTTTTTTATATTTTAAAAATTTTTAAGACTGAAAAAAATAATGAAGAATTCATTTTGTTCCGCTTGTTCTCACACTATTTAGTGTTCTGAATACTCACAAAGATAGAGAATAATTAGCAAATTATTCACAAAATCAAAATATATATAGACACGAAGATAGATAATAACTAGCAAATTAACCGCTTTGTAAATGACGTCAAAAATCAAAATATATATAATGAACATTCCGAGTTCCACATTTGCAATCAAATCAACAAATGTAATATGTAATAAATGAAGAACATAACATACAAGTAGGGTTTCTGAATTCAGATCTGTGGACAGTGTCACAGTGGAGGCCGGAGAAGACGAGAGGTGGACGGCGACAATCACCAGAAGAGTGAAGTCTGAAGACCGGCGGAGTGTGGCGTCCGGCAAGCATCGGAGCGATCGGCGACTAGGAGAGTGGAGATAATGTCGGCTAGAATAGGGCAACGTTTCTGGCGGGAAAATGTTGGAATCGGCGGGAGAAGAAGATTTCTTTGACTTTATAGTTTTTAATTTGAGAAAATTGTCAAAATAACATTTTAATCAAGAAAATTAACAAAATTTACATTGACTTTTTGAACATTAAAAAGTATCCAAATCTCAAACGAATCAATAGGATTCTGACATGTAAGTTAAAACTTATTTGAAAGCTCTTATATAGCCGGCCACGTGTCAATCATGGAGCATGTCCGCGTATATTTTATCGGCTAAATTGTAGCCCGTATCTCTGGTGACGGCTTCACCATAGCCGGTTAAATCAAAACCAATGAAATGATATCATGTGTCATTGAATAGCCTTTGTTTTAAATTTGGGGGCTACAACGCTATATGTTAGCCTCCCGTCTAAATTGTAGCCGCCGATTTTTTTTTTGACACGTGCAATCATTTCATTCGTCGTTGATTTTTGCCGGCTATGGTGAAGCCGTTGGTTAAGTTAACGGCTACATTATAGCCCCGCTAAAGACACGTGGACAGTCTCTTGTATGACACGTGGCCGGCTAAAATGGTGCCTCCTAATTAGTTTTAACTTACGTGTCAAAATCCTATTAGTTCGTTTTGAATTTGGATATTTTTAAAGTTTTAAAAAGTTAATGTACAGTTTGCTAATTTTCTTGATCAAAATGTATATTTTAACAATTTTCTTTTTTAATTTACGATTTATAGTTTATACCGTAAAAATCTACAACCAATTTTAGGCCACATCACGTCGCTTCTTAATTGATCTTATTTAAAAATCATAAAAGAATTACTAAAAATTAAGAAATCAATTTTTTATTAGATTTATTTGTTGTATATTATACGTGTTCACTAATTAATAAAATCATTTTTAAATATTAAATGATTATAATTTAAACCACCCCCACATATAAAAACACTAGCCTACAACCCTTGTAATACACAAAGCGTGAAAAATATCAATAAATAAATTTCTTAAATCTTTATGTATATATATTTTACATGCGTAAAAATATATTACATATACTAAGTATATAAAACAAAATTCAAAATATATAAAAATTAATATATAATTGGGTTTCGAAAATACGTTAATTACTATTTAATATAATTTGACTTTCATTTACTATATGATTGAAAATAAAAGTTACATAATTAGATTTCAAAGTTTTTCTTATAATAATGAATAATTTAAAATAAATGTGTTTTATTAGTATAATTAGTATTTTCTTTAAAAATGTATTATTATTATTAAAAGATAGTGGTGTATTTAATAAGAGAGAGACGGAAAAAAAATAATGAGAATAAATGTAAAGACGATACGTGACATGAAAAAAACTATATTTATTATATAGTATAGATAACTTTAAGGTACTTGCACATGAAGAAGTCACCTGAAATTCAATCAAGTAAACAGGATCCATGTTACCCAATAATAGTTCGCGTGTCGTTTAATTAGATTTTGTTTTTAAACTTTTTATTTATGTTAAATCATTGAATATTTAAATGTATATTAGGTTTTCGTATTTTATAATATTTAATAAGTTCTTTATATGGTCGTTTAAATTACTTTACACGCACGTAAGAGGACGCATGTTTAAATCTCACGTTTTAGACATATTAAAGGGGTGTTTGGGATTACTTTTCAAAAATGACTTATGACTTTTGCCAAAAGTTAAAACTATCTACTTCTCAAAAACTACTTTTCATCTCCTTTAAAAATAACTTTTTCTCCATTTATCCAAATGGACTTTTGACTTATTACCTTTTTAGAAAAGGTAATAAGTTAATAAGTAGTTTGAAAAGTAATCCCAAACACCCCCAGAACCTCTTTTTCCCTTAAACTGTACAATAATATATCAATAGTAAAATTTTAGCTGCTTTATATAATTATATATATCCGTGTGTAAAGACATAACAGGAGATATAAAGAGGGCGGGTCACATGACCTTATATATTTGTGGTTCTATATATTCTAGATTTAAAATTATGTATTAAATGACCTTCTATGTATACACACGCAAATTACTCTTATTTATAATTCACGTACCGACGAATATTTGAGAAAATTCACAAATGCAATTCATAACCTAATGTTGATTTTTCGTCACATATCGGTTATATCAAGTTTGAATATCAATTCTTAATTTTTTTAAAGAAACATGTTCTTGATTCGGTCCGGTCAGATCCAAAACCGAATAATAATTGATATTGTTTTATGTTTATACAAAACCTATTTTTATGTTTATACATGTATGTCTGTATAAACTTTAATAATAACAAATAATACGTAACATCATTGTCACTCTAATACTTGATGTAAACAATTAAATTCAAATATCATTGTCACTCACGATGATATAAACACATGACATGTACATGTTTAAAGTATGAGGGTCTATATAATTATACTAGGTTAAAATCCCCACGGGTTAGAATAAATGAAAACGATTAAATAAGAACTTGTCTTTCTATAGAGTCAGCAATGCCCTCTAATTAATCACTAAGGGATGGCAACAATGAAAGTTTGTTATTATCACGAATCGACGACTCTACAAGTGCTCCTAGTGTGTCCATTTTGGGCTGTTTCCTTAAGCGATCTGCTTGTGTTTTCATCCATTTTGGGCTGTCAAACAAATTAATCTAAATATACAGTTAAGCACATCATTTACATTGTGATATCAGTTTCCTTTATACACAGTTACTCAATTACCTAAAGATTTCAATTTCCAAAACATCATTGCATCTGCAAAATTCGTCCTCACATGAACCACCCATCTTGATATCACATTATCGCAGACAAAAATGCAAAATGAATGCTTATTTTAGTAGGGGAAGATGAGCAGCATAACAGGAAATGATAGAAACTCATTGATTTGTATTAGATTGATGTGTATAGCAAAAAAAAATCATCTTGGTTGAATAGATTGAGCAAAAAATATAGATATATGTTTGCAAAACATTTATTTTCTTAACCATACAAGATGAAAAGCAGGTACAAAATTTATTTAATACAGAATTAAATTATAAGTTTTCTGGCCCAACACCAACCCAATGAGATGTCCACAAATTTATATATGAATTAAAAAACTGAAAATAAAGATTCTGTGGCCAAAATCAAAATCAAATTGTACAAAATTCACACTTAACACAAGAAGTAAGATATGAGCATACATGTATGAAGATGAATTTAAGTTATAAAACCTCAATAAATCGTTTAAATCCAACTGAAATTCATAAGCTCAAAGCAAGTTTACCTCGATTTCAGACTTTGCAGATCTGGACTACTGGTTGTACACGGTGGTGCACTACCGTCGCTGCCTCCTTTTCTTCCGGAGGCGATTGTTTCGAATCCTGAAGACGAAAACGAACATAAAAATAAAAATAAAAATAAAAAAACGGAAGCAAATCAGTGAACTAAAGGAACAGAAACAAAAACTTCGGATTCAATTTGGTGTGTCACCGATGTGACGGCTCCCTGTTCTTCTTCTCAACGGTGCAGATTCAAAACATATGGCTTGTAATTCGGAAGATAAGAACATGTAAATATGGAGAGACTGCGAATTAGTCTGATCGATGATTAGAAGAATCGAATGTAGAACAAAGCGGCGAAAGATTTTAGGGTTTTGAGAGAGAGAGGCGTGTGAATGAGAAAAGGATTGGGGGTGTCAAAATCGGGTCAAGTAGAAGAAAAAGATCCGCGTGTTTTTTTTTATCGGGTCATACTGGAAAAGGAGTGGGGAAATGACATGAGAGATTAACACGTGGCAAAATTGATGTTAGAAGATATAGATATAGATCTATGTGTGATTATTGAAAATAATTGTAACGGCATTTTCTGAATCCCAACCATATTCATGGATGGCCCGGCACATTTATAACCTAAAACAGGGCTGCCATTTCCCAAATCTCTCTCTCTAGATTCTATTCATGGTTTCCAAAAATATAGTCTGGGGGATGAGATGATGACGAGGAGCTTATGAAACATTCTGCCCTTCTTCCCTCCGATCCATCCTGCCATTTTTTTGTCGCTGGTCGGTCAATTTCTGCCATTGATTCTCTTCCTAGGGTTTCTTATTCCTTGTTTCATTGATTTTTGATGCAATCGTACGATCTGGAATCATGAAATTGATATAACTTGTAATATTATGGCGATTGAATAGCAATGAGGTTCGACGATTGATTGTGTGCATGTGTTTAGCTATCCGATGAAATGTGAACGAATATTTTATTAATTTGTTACGGAAATTCGTTCATCGTGTTTTCATGTGACGTATTGCGATATTATTGGAATATATGATTAGTTTATATGTGAATTCGTGAAGGAATTTGTAACTACGTTGAATCTGCGTTACTTTAGGTTATGAGTCATGTGTTGAATTTGTATGATAATTGTGTTGGCTTAAATTTGCAGGCATTTTGGAAGGGCGTTAAGATTCGGCACTGCTAACAAACATTCATAATTGTAATCATGAGTGAGTCCGGACCTGAACGCCCCGTTCGACCCGGTATGTATACACTTTCATGAATTCCTTCATAGTTGTTCGTTACGATATATGTTAGATTCTGTTGTTGACAAACAAACAATATATCCAGTAAAATTCTACTCCAGAGCTATTGGTAGAGTCTAGGGAGGGTGAGATGAGGACAAACCTTTCCTCTGTCTAAGAAGATAGAGGAAACTGCTTGCATCACAAAGGGCATAATCTTGATAATGTTTTCACAAGGGGGTCGTCACCCTTGGTAGGGACGAACTCTTGATGTTCACTAGCTTAGTGAGATAGGCAATCAGTCTGACTAAGCTAGTGAACACTAAGTGGTCGCCCCTACCAAGAGCGGCGACTCCCCTTGTAAAACACCACCAAGATTTTGCCCCCTTGTGATGCATACAATTGTTTGTTACTCATATATATATAAAACATTCGGGATAGAGAGGGCGCTCCCGCTGAGACCCCACGGCTCCAAAAACTTTTTTTTTACGTGCATAGTAGACAATATAGTAATTCAAAAAAAAGGTTTTGTTGTTGAATGGGTCTAAATTGGGAGAAAATAGCTGTATGATCAAAGTTTTTATGCAGGTTCTGAAAAAATAGAGTTGGAGAACTCAGAGGAGGAAAAGAAGGCTAGGCGTAACTCTCTTAAACAGAGGGCGATCAATGCGTCAAACAAATTTAGGACCTCTTTCAGCAAGAAGAGCATGAGGAACAGTAAAGTCATGTCTGTTGTTGAGGATGAACATGATGCAGAGGATTTAAAGGCGGTTGAAGCTTTACGTCAAGCTTTGATCCCAGAAGACCTATTACCTTCTAAACATGATGATTACCACATGCTCTTAAGGTTGATTAGACATTTTGTAACCCTTTGAAAATCTTTTTTAATTGGTTTTAATACTAGTGAACTATCAATGCAGGTTTCTGAAGGCCAGGGGCTATGATATTGAGAAGGCCAAGAAAATGTGGGCTGATATGATCAATTGGAGGAAAGAGTATGGTGCAGACACCATCATGGAGGTATTTTTGGCACATATCATGTAAATGGGTTGAAAGGGTCCTACTATAGACACACTAGGTGGCGTCATCATACGGGCCATATGAGAAGGTGGAAAATGGTCATACGGGCTCGTATGGCCTTGTCAGTGGTGTCCATGGTCACATCAGTCACTTCATACGGGCCGTATGATTCTACGAACACTTTTGTCACACGGCTTGTATAACCTATTAAACCCTCATACACCCGTATAACATGTGTGAAAACCACTTTCATACGGCCCATATAACGTTATGGGCATCTCATACGGCCTCCTATAAGGTGTCATATGGCCTGTATGACACGTTAGTGGTGTCTGGTTGGTAGATAGGTGGTGTTTGTTTAGCTGAGCCTGGCTGAAATTGACACATTTACTACATATTTGTTATTGATTTTTATTTTTTGTTTAGGAATTTGATTTTAAGGAAAAAGAAGAGGTAATGCAATATTATCCTCAAGGACACCATGGGGTTGATAAGGATGGGAGACCTGTTTATATTGAGAGACTTGGTCTGGTGGATGCCACCAAGCTCATGCAAGCCACGACCCTTGAACGTTATATCAAGTACCACGTGATGGAGTTTGAAAGAACCTTTTCGGATAAGTTTCCAGCATGCTCGATTGCTGCTAAAACGCACGTTGATCAAAGCACCACAATTCTTGATGTTCAAGGAGTGGTAAGTTTTCTAATGTTTACAAATTACAGTAACCGCATGTTTTCATCAACTTTTAAGGGTGTTTGGATTTGTATTTGTAACTCTGATTATATAAAGTCCTAATAATCAGCTTTTGATGTTTGGACTAACATATTTTGCTTCTGATTATCATATTTTAGGAGTCAAATACTTAGTTTCATGCTAGCTGTAGCAACATTTATTATATAAATGTAAAATAAAATTACCTATTTACCTCTCTTTTAACCTAATTTGAGCGGTTTTTACTATCAATTCACAAAACCTCATATCATTTTCACTAAAAATGCCCTTTTTGGTCATTTCATTTATTAACTCCTTAAAATGATCTAAATTAATCAATCTATTAAACATCTACTTAATTTCGAACAACATAAGCAAATCCAAACACTATTTTCTACGACACATTCCTATTTCAGTCACATATCTGATTCTGATTATTCTATGTCACATTATCACTTTCAAATCGCACATCCAAACACCCCGTGGTACTCTTCATAATGAAACATTTGGAATCATGTAAACTGACTGAATGTATGACAATGCTTCCAGCAACATAATTTACCAAATTGACAAAAAATTCTTTGAATTGATTACCATGTTGATTAGCATTGTGTCAAAATCAGAGAGATTCATATCAGATAATTTGGTCAAATTAATTACATGGGTTTTGATCCAGGGATTGAAAAGCATGAACAAATCTGCAAGGGATCTTATCCAATCTCTCCAGAACATTGATGGTAACAACTATCCTGAGGTATTTCTCTTTTGTCATCTCAATTACTGTTATAAATATTTCTTCATATTCCTCTGTGCATAAAAAATTAAGAATATTTCTTCTCCTAGTTATCTACTTGCATGTTATTTGTAGACTCTCTGCCGCATGTACATCATCAATGCAGGCTCTGGCTTTAGGCTTTTGTGGAACACAGTTAAAACCTTCCTTGACCCAAAGACTACATCTAAGATTAATGTAAGTTCACGCCATCTTTTCACATCTAAAATAAATACTTGGTTTTATTAATGTAATCTTGTTTTCTTAAAGGTTTTGGGTAACAAATTCCATAGCAAGCTCCTGGAAATCATTGAAGCCAGGTATTTATACTACCAAATATATCTCGGACACTGTTTGAGTGTTTTCTATAGTTATCTTTACTCTATTGTTTATCTGTGGCAGTGAACTCCCGGAGTTCTTGGGCGGTACCTGCACCTGTTCCAGTAAAGGTGGTTGCATGCGTTCCGATAGGGGCCCATGGCAAGATCCAGATATCATGAAGGTTGGATTTTTTTCCCTTCTGCATCTCATATTCATATGTGATCTACATACATATGTAATGCTAGTTTGGTTTATGTCAGATGGTACGTAAAGGTGAACACAAATGTTCGTCAAGATCTGACATTCCGGATGAGAGAACCATTTCTGAGGATCAGTCTTCTCACAAGGTATTCTATCTAAGGAAAGTAGTACATAATGTTCTAGAAGTTTCCATGTTTTTTTGGGATATATAGATTTTCGAAATAAAAAAGAATTGGTTATCTACCAAATATAGTAGATTGTTAACATGAGTAGTTCTTTCAAGGCGGATGTTGAATCTTCTGGAATACAAAAGGAGCACATCAAGCATTCACAACTCCCTCCTGTTCGCGAAGAAGTGATCTTCCTTATAAATCTTCCTAACAGATAAAAAGTTATACATTTAAAACACACAACATTACATAGTACATACACTTAATAGGAAGAAGTTCACTTCTCCCATGTGTGCCTTGTGCCTTCTAATATAGATTTTGTATTTAAAAGGAATCTCAGGCTCCCACAAGCAAAAGCAAAAGCATCCCGACAGTAAACGAACCCAAAATCCACACACATGCGCCTGATGGAAGTTATGCTAAACAAGTGCAGCAGGTTCCCCGCCCACAAGGTATATAAATGCATTAAACCTCGTATGTCACATTATTATTTTGTAGTTAGTAAAAGTGTTTTTGGATCGATCCAACAAACCTGGCCTGTTTTAACTTCTTGCAAGCACTTGAAAGACTTTAACTTTGTTTTTGTTGGTACAGATTATTACAATGTCCCTGACGCTTACAATGCAGCAAGTGATGGGTTCGGCAACCACATCTTTACGGGTATGATGACCTTTATGATGGGAGTTATGACCATGGTCCGTATGACGAAAACCATGCCCAAAAGGATTACAGAAACCAACCACTACCCTAATCCCACGTATGAAGAGTCAATGAGACAGAGGGCGGACCCGTACCAAGTACAATCGCCTGGCATCTCTACAGCCGAATATCTATCTATGATGAAGCGTTTGGGGGATTTGGAAGAGAAAGTCATAATCCTCACCGACAGACCCATTGAGATGCCTCCTGAGAAAGAGGAGATGCTTAATAACGCTTTGAATCGCATCGAGTCTTTGGAGATCGAGCTTGCTGCTACCAAGAAGGTAACTTTCATTAACTTGTTAATAGGTTGTTTGGGTTAAAACGAACGAGTGGTTTAAATCTCAAAAGTTTATTTCAATATTGAAACCTCTAATTAGATTAATGGGCGGTTTTGGTAACGGATCAAATGGGCCATTTTAGTTGCAGTGGTTGTAACAGATCGGGCTGGGTTGACTTGTAAATACATTTGGTGGCGTGATGAGTGGAAGTAGAAGAAAAACAATAATAATAATAATAATAATTTGATGTGATGCAGTCTCTTGGGGACACGATTGCTCAACAGCAAGAGTTTGCAGCTTACCTTGAAAAGAAGAAGAAAAAGAAAAACATATTTGGTTTCTGAAGTAGCAAGCAAGAGACAAAAGACATGTTAGTTGTTAATTGTTATTAAGGTACCGTAGAAGGAAAGGTGAGAGAATCGTGTAACTGGTCGCAGCCCCACGCTAAATGCTCTGCTATGCTCTCTTCAGCTGCAAACATTTTTGCTTTGTGAATAAACAAACACTCGATTCAAATCATTTTCTACAATCTCATTGCAGTTAAAAATCTATTAAATTTATAAAGTAAGAGGTTCATGCACACCATATTCAAAACCAAGCACACTTCATAAATAAAACACACCAAAAGAAAACAAACAAATCGAGTAAACTCAGGATTAACAAAATATAACCTCACACAATCGTTAAATCGAAAAGCAACACACACCAAACTATTAGAAAAGAAAGAAACAGCTGCCCTTATCCTCCTCTGTGAATGCACTTCACCAGCAAAATTTCTTCTTCTGCAAATGCATTACATACAACCATTAAATTATTATATATTTATAATTAACCATTTCTTTCTGAAACATATTGCAAAATAGTACATAGAAACAACTTTACCCTCATCTTTTTTTCCTCTTGACAGTCTATGTAAGCAAGCAATTCTTCTTGCCTCATCAGAGCTTCATGAAGTGCCTGCACAAAAACGGCCATGTTACCAACCCTAATCATACAACTATTTGCCAACAAGGATGCCACGTCAGACAGGAAGTTGACATGTGTATTTACCTTTTTGGTAGCAATGAGTTCAGCTTCCAAGGCATCAACACGACAAACAGCAGCATTTAGCAGTTCCTCTTTCTCATAAGGCATCTCAGATGGTTTTGCTTTAAGTGTGTCCACTTTATTTTCAAGTTCACCTAGTCTTTTCAAAACAGAAGAGACTATTTCTGGCTCCACAAATGAAGGTGTTGTGGACAGAGATCCGGGTTCTTCTCGGGGCGGGTTTTGGGCATCCTCAGATGAGACGTGCACGTGTTGAAGCTTTTTAGTCACACGGTTCACTGTTGAACGGAAGAGCGTGAAAAGTGTCATCAAGAAAGACATTAGAAACACCATGATTCGTGCATTGAGTCTTTCTGGCGCCACCTCGGGAGCAGATTCGAGAGGTATCCCTGTATCAGTAATTCAGGAGTGATTTATTATCTTTTAGTACCAAGATTGAAAACTGCCCATATCTAGAAACAAAATGACAAAACTAACCTTTGGGAACCAATGGCTTTGGCATTGATGCTTGCTTCTTCAACACAGAATCAACAGCCTTGTCAACCATGGGAACATACTCATCATATCCAGAAAATTGACCAACATAACTTGTAGCTCCAGTTACCTTAGCCTATTGACCAACACAAAAAAAACATTACTAGTTGTCAAAGTTATAATACTAAAAAAAGGAAAAGATAATCCCTACTTTAAATTTGGAACCAACTGAAATGGAAATCAAATAGGGTTTTTTTTTTATTAATCAGCTTCCAGGCATCATAAAGCAGCTACTTGTAACATTAATTAGTCATATGCAAGATAAACGAATGATGTTGAGCAAAGGGTAAGAACATGAAAATATTCCCTACCCAATCAACTATTTCTATCACTTTCTTTAAAAATGCATTCATTTGGTAATATTTTAAATCTACTCGTGGAATCGTATCACCATCCCATGAAAATTGCCAAGTTTGACTTGGGACAATATTCGGTAAGTGGTTTGGCGATTAGTCAAATGAGTTGAATATTAAAAAAAATTTACTTGTGACAAAAAAAAAGTCAATTTTCATAATTATGACAATGGGGTGATATTGTCAGTTAAACTCATAAATTGCCAAATAAAGAGATGTTACAATTTTCAGGGGAATTTCCATCCAAAATAGGATATTTTGGTTTCCCATGGCACAATCGCTTTTGGCAAGACTTTAGTTATACTTTCAACAAGGATGAAAAACAATTAATAAAGGAATAAATTGAACACTCACCTCTTCACGAACAGGAGTTAACCTAAGATGGGAATAATTCAATATTGCTTTTGGGGATGCAATATCTTCAGCTTCTGATCCTGATTCAGCAGTGGATGTGTCACTGCTTCTTAGCTGCCCAAGAGTAATAAAAATAATTTTTCAACGGTTTCTGGGGAATATTAGTGTAGCTCCAAGAAAAGAGCAACAGTTCAAAGTGTCTAACCATGGGTAACTGAGGCTTAGCATAAGCAACAATTTTTCCCTCGCTGTTTAAAACTTTAACCACCTGTCTAGCACGCCGTGCTTCACTATTAAGAGCCAGCTGATAAAGAAGGCAGCACATGAAGATAAAACCTTAATGATAAAGTATAGAAGATAGCAAAATAAAATTAAAAAAAAAGTCAGTGCTTAAAGCTCCATAAGAACCTTCAAGATTTCAGGATTCTTCCATGGTCCTTTATCAGACAGAAGACAACCCCCTTGATCTGCACAGGTACATGTGCCACCCAGGAATTCCGGTAATTCACTGCACAGTTTTTTTGGAAATAAGAGGTGAAATCCTAAATAATATGCACATATGTGTGTATACACATGCATTTATTTTCCATATACATCATATTCACTGAAAGGAATTTTAAAGAGAAATAATTCTGTTATATGGTAAATAGTCAACATATAATATGAGCTACCTGGCATCGATAATCTCAAGCAATTTATTCTGGTACTTGTTTCCAAGAACCTGAGGAGAGATTCAAAGCAGAACAATAATAAACAGAGAGATATTTCCCAACAAGCTTATACAGTAAAAAATGCAATTCTTTTAAAAATATACAAGGATACAGCATCCACATACATGAATCTTTGAAGTTGTTTTGGGATCCAGAAATGACTTTACAGTATTCCAAAGCAATCGAAAACCAGGGCCCGCATTGATGATGAACATTTGATTGAGTGTCTGTTGAATATTTTGTGATACCAAATAGTTAGTAAAGAACTGTGATAATATATAAAGCACGAACTCATTGTTTATTTAAGATAATGATCTTACTTCAGGGTAATTGTCACCATCAATTTTCTGGAGCCGCATTATTAGCTCCCGAGCACTTTTAGTGAAGTTTTTCAATCCCTGAAATATTACAAAATGTAGATTAATGATAAATCCACACAGTACTTTCATATTCCAAGATACATATTTGCATAATGGGGGAACATACCACGCCTTGAACATCCAAAATTGTTGTGCTTGAGTCAATGTGTCTTTTTGCAGCAATTGAACAAGCCGGAAACTTATAGGCAAAGCTTTTTTCAAACTCACGCACATGATATTTTATGTAACGATCCATGCTTGTAACTTGCATGAGTTTGTTAGGATCAACTTTCCCTAGTCTTTCAATGTAGACAGGTCTTCCCATTTTGTCTACTCCATGATTCCCATGTGGGTAATACTTCAAAACATCATCCAACTCTTTAAATTCAAAGTCCTGATAACATTTCAGTAGAAGAGAATATCAAACTAGATAGTAGATGCAAGACATTGATGACAACACCAAATCATGTTTATAACTAATGACCTCAATGATCGTGTCAGCACCGAATTCCTTTCTCCACTGGATCATATCGGCCCACATATGCTTTGCTTTCTCAATATCCAACTTTCTTGCTTTCAGAAACCTATAAACATATAGAGGTATACAAGAGCCTGTCAGTAGAGATAAAAATCAAGAATCATAATAAAGCTAAAACAGAAAGCAAGGAGATAGAATACCTCAACATCATATGATAATCATCAAGTTTTTCTGGTAGCAGTTCCTCCAAAACTAGAGCTTGCCTGAAAGCATCAACAGCCCGTAGTTCCTCTGCATCTCGAATATCCTCAATAGAAACCGAGCTGACTCGGCCATCACTCTTTCTCCTACTGCTCTTTTTCTTGAGAGAATGTTTGAATTTGCTAGATGCATTAAGTGCTTTCTTTTTAAAAGAACTGATTCTTGTCCTCCTTTCATCCTCTGAGTTCTCAAAATCAGACCTTCGTTCTCTTCTGTCTGATTTTTCATCATTGCCTGATGACCCCTCAAAGCCTATGAAGTAGCTTACGTGTAAGAACATTTTGTTATACCTTTTAAGATAAAACAATAGCTTCTTATGAATTCAGATAGAAGAAACTTAACATTTCATTTATGTCATATGTGACTGACTAGCATAAGGTACAGACGTACAGTGTAGGGAATAATAAAGTATACTTATATTAAGAGCAAAGAATATTTTTAGCTTTCAGATAAACAGTAAAAGAATCAAGTCAAAGCAGCATCTTATGTTACTTACATCCTATATCAAATAACAGAACCATTAAACAACTGATCTTTTGCCTTTTAAGTATATCTATTCAAGGCATTAAACAAAGCTTCCACTGTCATCTACTACAAATGTACAAAGCAGGAAAACAATATACAGATAATAAGTTACCAAACAAATGTACATGTCTATACATGTGATGCTCAATCGAGGACTCCTAGCCATTCTTGAATCCAAGTTCCTTTAAGAAAAGATAAGTCTATGTACTATACTATACTTCAGTTTTGCCTGGTCTTATTTGATTAAAGATCCAATGAAATCGAAAAAGAAACAAAAAGGAGCAAAATCTAACCATAAAATCCTCAACAAAGGTCTAGTCCAAATACTAGTGTTAACAGAGCATACACTGATACACTATCATCTGAATAAGAACAAAAAAAGCAGCAAAAATTGAACATCACAACCCTCCAAAAATATACATTGACCACAATCATCAATTTTCAAAACTAAACTGATCATTTACAAGTCAACGACACTGACTAAGTAATTCAAGTTATATCTAAACATATTGGTACCGTACTTGAGCAAAACCCTAATTTTCACAATTTCGAATCACACAATCTCGCATCAAGATACACAATTCACAGTTCGAAAACCTAACCAAACAATAACTTAAACCAAAGAAATTACACACTTACAAGGCCTCGCGAATCGATCGAGCGGTCCAGACATCGCGTCAAAATTACCACGAAATAGTCAACAACTAGGTACACTGTCTCCCGTCAACGATCAATCGAGAAAAAACGGCTGCATTGTCATCAAAACCCCTAAAATCGAAAGCTGAATTGACCTAATCTCAGAAAATCACAAAGTACTAGTTAGTTTACCTAGAAAGAGTACAAGTAGTTAAATCTGCACGAATCACGAGACTAATCAGGAGGCAATTATTGCAATCGGCTCGCGTTGAGCTCCACGAATTAGATGCAGGGAGCATTCATGGCGAATTTTAACCAGCGGATCGACGGCGATGAGAGAGAAACATAAAGGGAGACAGGAGATAGAGAATGACTCACACCCACGTGTCACCGATAGGTAAAGAACGTGATGTTTTGCCGTCGGTGGGAATGGGATGTTACAAGTACGGATGAGAGAAAACCGTTTTCCGCCGGAGTGGTGATGATTCGGTCACGGGACGGTGACTTACTGACACTCGGTATTCGGTTCGAGTACGCGTTTCCAGCACGTGCTGTTTAGAGTCAAACCTTCTAAAATAAAAATTTTATTATATATTTTATGTAAATTTGGTTTCAGTTTCTGGATTTTAATATTTTGCATATAAAATATTGTTTTTGATCGACGCAAATTAAAATCTAGACTGATATGTTTCGTTTTATGTGTCTCGAGTGAATTTATGACACGATATAAATATACGGTGTAAACCTAACATGAAATCATATGTTTGGTTTCATGTTTCGAGTTGATTTGTGAACACTACACATGTTATGTACGGGTCAACATGACACGTTTACGGGTTAATATGTTTAAACCGTTTAATATTTTTTTTTAAATATATGTGTTTTCTCACATAAAATAAACTGGTTGAGTTTTGTATGTCAAAATTTTAAAGTTAAAGAGAGAAATTGGCATAACATGTAACTTTTTTATATGCATTTGTACTTTTTGTTGTAAGTTTTTAATTTTAAAGTATTAATATGCCAAAAAAATGGGTTGGGTTCATATGAACCCGTGAATATTCATGTCGTTTTTGGGTATCGTGTATCTAACACGATTTTCAGGTTCGTATCAAATTTTTGAGTTCTTGTTAAGTTGGACTGTTGATTCGTGAACACGACCCTGTTAGCATTCTATGAGGTCGAGTGGTGGACCGAAACCACCGAGAGTAACAGATTATGGACTCCACATAACCAGTTGAGTCTTAGCTCTATCATTTGTATTTGTTGGACTCTTGGCAGCAAATAATGAAATTGGGCTTGTATCATTTGTATTTGTTGGGTTGCTAATAAAAATATATTTGATTTGATAATCAAATTAAAGATGGCCACTTAGGCGGATAGGCTAGTAGAAAATAATATTTATTTGATCGGACGAAATGGGAGCAGTGTTGTAAAAATCTTTCGGCGCTAGTTGGACGGTGACTACCGACTAGGGATTAATTGGATTGGAATTTTTATATATAATTTTATATGTAATTTTAAAAATTATATATGTATACACATTTTTATATGACAAATTAGTTTAATAAAGAAATTAGTTTAATCTGGCCGGAATTTCTAGAGATCCGTCGGAATTCCTAGAGTTTCGCCGGAAAGTCACTTGGAAATGTCGGAAAGTCGCCGGAATGGGCCGATTAGGGCTGATTAGCTCCAATTAGGGCCGATTAGTTCTGATTAGCTCCGATTAGTTCCGGTTAGCTTCGATTAGGGCCAATTTCCGATTAGTTGGGTGACTAGGTCAACATTCCTCTGTTTTTTTTTTGACTAGCGATTAATCGCCGATTAATAGCGATTTTTACAACCTTGAATAGGAGTGATCTGTATAACCAACAGATAAAATGGCGGCTTGGAAATCTAGGTATAAATAAGCACGTCACGGGTAACATACCCGCATGTTGCAGTGGCTCGGTTCGGAACAACTTAGATAAAAATAAGCACGTTGCAACAATATATTTGGAACGTAAAAAACATTTAAAGGGTATAACTCAAAACTAAGTATAAAGATTTAAATTATTTAGAAAAATACAAAATTAAGTATAAAGATTTAAACAATTAAGAACAAAAATTAAAAACTCTTTTTTAAATAAAAATTTTAAAAAAGGTTTAATAAAAAATTTAAAAAAAGAAAAAATAATAATTATGACATCAGCACCGGCCTTGCTGACGTTATCAAACCGGAAATCGGGGGTGTTTGGAACACTTGTCCTTTTCCTGTGTTGGGTGCTCCTTGTGGAGAGAGGAGGAAGTGGTTGTTACTTACCCCCATCTTTAGTTCTAAATTGCTAAGTCAAGTACATAGATTGTTTTATATATAAGTATGTCATTTCAGTCATCTATTTATTTAGTAAAACAACTTGTAGTTCTTAAAGTTTGTCAATAAAAGTTAATTCGTATTGAATTCTTTGTGTGTCACAAAAAGGAGTATTCAATCTTGTTGGTACATACATGCTTAAACGTACATTACCTATTTTGATAATGTAAGAAATATAAATATAAATGTCTAATGTCACCCTAAAATACTTGTATATTTATTACTATGCGCCTTTTTATCAATATCTACAATCAAATGCAAGAACAAAAAGAAAACAGAAAGAAAAGAGAGGTACAAGGTGTACCGGCGTCGGTGAACCATGTGCTGAAAATTTCAACAAGTTCACGTGTCACGGTCAGACCATGCTTCGACTATCTCATATTAAGAATACTTTTTTAAATGACATCAAGACAATCCGTATGCAAGTGAAGCGAACGCTAATCATTTAGCCAAACACTATGTATTCAAGATAACATCAGGAACATGGCTCGTCTTACGATCAAGTCATGGATCAATCGTATGCAATCTGAACATTTTGATGAAGACACATTTGTTGGAAATCAGGCCCAAGAATACGAACACGAAATTTGATCTCAACCAAGATCGACTCTTTCTGTTTATTATTTCTTGACTTACTTACATAGGCTTTAACCATCTATTTATACTAAAATAAAGCATATTAATCCTACTCAAATACTACTCTCAATTATAATCTAATGCTAACTCCAACAAACTAACAGATAAATATAACTTTATCTAAACATTCAAATTATTAATTAACTATTTTCCGAATTACCCCCTTCAACTTTCACATTCTTCCAAACCGACTCCTTATTCTTTCGTAAAATCAAGATTAACTCCTTCAACATTTAAATGGCTAAACGCAAGATTGGTTGAACAACAAAGCTATGAATACAAAACGAATATATGATAAGGAAGCTAAAAATCACTTTTGGATGAATTTTTATACATTCAAATTAATCCAAAGTTTTATAAACAAACCAATTTTTGTATAAATCCAAGTTCTATAAAAATGATTCAAAATATGAAAGAAATCTTCCTTTAGAGGAAATTTTTTAAAACAAAATCTAGTGAAACAAATTAGGTTTGAATATTGATTAGTGGTCAAGTAAAAATGAAACATGCTCTCTTTTCTTCCAAAGATGCTTACATATTTAAGCAATGATTACTCTCACCTAATATTTGGTCAAAATCAATGATTTCGAAGTCTTCTATAAACAGAAAAATCAGATTTTTGGCTTAGTAAACGAATATATTTCAAGAGAGGAATCTAATACACGAGTCCCATGGTTGATGTACGATTTAACCGTGGCATCGACTGTAAGATGTCGAAAAGTAAATTCACTCTACATCCTCTCTTGACTATTTAAGAAACTACCCTTCTAGCCTTTTGAACCACCTTTTGCCAAATAAAATCACATATTTCTCTTATCTAATATGTGATATTTTATATTTAAAGCTCTTTCCATACAAAAAAAATCAAGATTCAAAAGAAAGGCAAAAGAAGTGTTCATGTATGCTCATCATTGTAAATCTTATAAACACTTATGTATTAGCCTGATTTGTATGCATATTTGTAAGAAAACAAAGTGGTGATCACTATCAACGTTAGCGAGAAGAAAAAGGTGATAACTACCAACATTAGTGAAAAAAAAATGTGATCAGTAGTGGGAAGTTTAAAGGGGTGATCACTACCTGAATAGTGAGATGTTGAAGGGGTGATCACTACCCGTGTTAGTGACTCGTTTGTAATGGTGATCTCTACCGACCTAGAGAGAAGGTTTTAATGAAAGCAAACCTTTGATTAGAGAATGGGAAGTGGACGTAAGGTAGATTCATTAACATCCACCCGAGCCACTATACATTTGATGCCATTTCTTCCTTTTTATATTTGCTTACTTACAAGTCATTTAACATTTCCAACATATAAGCGTATCCACTACTTAAAGCAATATTTTATTATGGGGTTTTTACTATACAATAAATTTTAAGTAAAGAATTGTGATAACCGTACATACACTTGCAAACTTTCTTTTGATTGTGGTTGATAAGTTTGTTATGTAACCGCTTAGAGCATCGCCAAAGGGGTTGCCCCACGAATGCGACCACGTCACACCTGCCCAGGTTGCCCCGCGAATGTTCTCAGACGCCTCCCCTTCTCCCCTCCTCCCTATCTCCTCCATCTCTCTTAGAATCTATTCGAGGGAGTTCGTCCAAACGGATGCCTCTTCTACATATCGGCCACCGTCTCCTCCACATCAGCCACAAACCGCTCCAAAAAGCTCACTAGCAAGGCTCTTACCCCCACCCTCTTTTTAGTTCCTATTAAATTTGTGAAACACTATGTACAAATGTTTTATACGGTTCTCATGGTTCTATATATAAAATATATTTTTATAAATAAAATGTTTTTTTATTAAATAAGTCAACCTTATTAGTATTTAAACTAATAGAAGTAAAACCGTAAGAAATCATATAAAATATCTAATTTAGTTAGGCACTTACTTAGGCAACAAATTTGAAGATGATCAATCTTAACTTTCTTAAAAGCATTTTGCAATTTTCTTTTATTAACCTTTTTCCACGGATGGGACTTCAAAGCATTCATGTGTAGCCACTTGGTGTGGAAATTTCATGCTTTTGTTGAAGATATAAATATTTAATAATCTATACTATACAATAAAAAAATATTTTTTTAATGTCACGTGTCGCTTCTATATTTATTCTCATCTTTTTTTTTCGTCTCTCTCTTATTAAATACACTTCTATCTTTTAATATTAATATATTTTAAAGAAAATAATAATTATATTAATAAAACACATTTATTTTAAATTATCTCTTATAATAAGAAACTTTGAAATCTAATTATGTAACTTTTATTTTCAATAAAATAGTAAATGAAAGTCAAATTACATTAAATAGTAATTAACGTATTTTTGAAACCCAATTATATATTAATTTTTACATATTTTGAATTTTGTTTTATATCATTAATATATGTAATACATTTTTACACTTATAAAATATATACATAAAGATTTAAGAATTTTATGTATTGATATTTTTCACCTCGTGTGTATTACACGGGATCTAAGCTAGTGTTTCATTTAATCAAAATTATGAAACAAATTATCGTAAATAATAAAAATCGTCAATATGAATTAGACAAAGTTATTGATTTAGTAAATTTATTTATTATTCAACAAATATGTTTTTTATGCTCTTGTAAGTGATTTATTCATTAAATGTTGAAAACTTTTCTCCTATACTATTTATTTCTTTTGATTAAAAATCCTATAAAATTAAGGTGTGCGATGAACAGAAAAGTAGTGTGATATATCGTACAGTAAGCTATAAATTGCACTTCATGGTCGACTTCTTTTTTCATAGTCCGTACGAATTAAAATAACTTTATAATCTTTTAATTTTGAATTTTCTTATTTATTTAACTTTAACTTTTTAAAAGATTTATTTCTTTTTCTAAATACAAAGTATATATATCTTGAAAAAAATCATAAAAAATAAATACTGTAACAAATTCATATATAATATATCCATAACTCTTTTCTATAGAAACTGATTTTTAAAGTTTATGAGAGGTGTGAACTTGTTAATTATTTTACATGCATTTAAAAAATATTCTAATTTTAATTTAGGGACATCTCTAACAAGTACTTTATTTTTTTAATTAATTAGTCTAATGTTAGCATGCTCTAAACGTCCATACTAAAAATCTTTATCATGCAATTGCCCTACACCTATTAAGTTAAATATAAAGTTAACATCTTCAACATTTATCAATTACGTATCATAACGGAGAATGTTTCTCTTACTGATATGATATTGATTGTGTTGATTGAACGGAGAATGTTTCCTTACCAACAACTTTACCTCTTAACTTTCTTTCAAACACCACATGTCAACCATCATATTGTTTATATGATGTGAAGAATTTTCTCTTGACCATGTGCTTGAAACAAGCATCATCAAGAACCCACTGTCATAGAAATCACTCTTGAGAGACACATACAAATGATAAGTATTTCATACATTTGGTACCTAATGTTTGAGTATGAGATTATTAGCATTAATCATTCCTAATATTATCCATCTTTTAAAGATCTTAAAGGTATTATAATTTAAAGAATATTAATTGTTGTAAAGACTTCTTGAGTTATAATAGTCATAGAAGTTTGAAAAGTTTCTTCTTCTTGAGATAAATCTCTAGATTATAAAATGGTGAATGTGTGTATAGCTTATTCTCTTTGGTGAAATACTTGAAAACCCAATACTCTATTATATAATAAATCTCTTAACATTAAGTATTAGAAAAACATATGCCTCAAATAGAATTTTAAAAGACATGCAACCAAACTAGATACACCTTGAAATGTTATATACAACAAAATGAAGAACATTGTTGACTATTGGTTAGCTTTATGGTGTTTAAAACCGAAAGATTATCTGTAATCGATGTCCTTAGGGATGCCCATTGCTTAGGTGGCGAAGAGATCAATGGAGGACGTTGAGGTGGCGTAGAGAGAAGAGGAAGTCTGTGGCTACGGATTGCCACAGATGGGAGACGTGGGAGGGCTTAGAGAGAGAGAGAGAGGGAAAAGTCTCTAAAGACTTTGTCCATGCGTGGAGAGAGAGAGGGTATATGATCATTTCCAAAATTGTTGAGCCGCCCCTGATCATCTCTCTCGCATATATTCTTAAAAAACATAAAATATGTCTAATTAAAATTTAATTAGGCACTTAGGCAGCCAATTTGAAAATTATCCTTAACTTTATTAAAAACATATAAGGTTATGACTACTCATTTAACTCTGAAATAATATGTAAAAAAATAAAAGAAAAAAACCAAATAAAAAAATGTTTTGGCGTTGACACTAACGTACATAAGTACATAAAAGTAACGTACGAATTTGAGACGGAACGGTTTTAGAGATTCGAACCATAGATATAAAAATGTATTATGTCTCTCACATTGCGCCTAATAAATAAAAAATAGTAATGAAAAGAAAAAAAAAGAAAAAAAAAAAAGAAAAAGCTTGGTAGCCATAAGTTTCGAACCCATGACCTAAACCGGACATAAAGCACAACGCCAAACCACTACACCAACACCAAAGTTTGATTAAGTTTTAGAAAAGTAATATAAAATACATATAAAAATGTTGTTTTACTGTAGTTAAGAAGTTGAATTTTAAATAGGTTAGATAATAATAATAACAGAAAATAAATTATGTTATATAATGATTTTTTATATAATATAATAATAAACAAAAAAAATATATGAATGGTGAAATAATAATCTTTATCTATATTACGGTACAATGTATTTAGCACTTCTTTTTAGTTTTAGAACTAAGACTTTTGAACTTAAGCTATTATTTAATCATGAGTCTCGTTTATTTTGGATGGATCAATCTATGTAGAAGATGTTACATTTCTCACTTTTACTTTCTTTTTTCTCTTTTCATAAATAATAATAATTATTATTATTATTATAATGATCATAAGGGTTAACTGTATCAAAATTTATCGTGCTTGACATGTTCTGCAATAGTGTATAGCAAACTAAATCATTATACATAAATACATCAAACTTGCAAAGTTTACTATGTACTAATTGGAACCCATTGTTTCTCTAATGGTTCTTAGATATATCTTCTTCGTGGTTTCAACGACTTCTTTAGGCTATGGGGTATACCCTGTGGAATCAGCTCGTGGAGGCTGAGTTGGCGGCCGTGAGCCGTGGAAACCGCGCCCCCTGTGCGTGGACCACAGTCGTGGAGGATTTCCGTAGAAAATTTCACATGTGTGGAAGAGATGATGGGACCAAGGAGGTGTTGAGCAATGAAGTGTGGAGCAATGAGATGTAAATATGTGGCACTTTTCACGCCTCACATAAGTGGAAACCGTGTGAAAATGAGGTGGCACTTTCCACAGGGTATAATACCCCCCATAGCCTTGTATGCTTCTACTCTCATGCGATTGAATGAAACATTATGTTATATTTGATGATCAAATGTATGTTCACACATCACACACAGACATAAAATTTGCGCATAAAATTAATTAGTTGCCCTGATTACGTAAGTTTAGATTTTGCCCTAATTATGTAACTCTTTGTAAACGTTAGAGCCCTTCACATTTTTGGCATGTTTTTCTTTATCTAAGATATTGTATTCCTCAATTTTTACCTTCTTATATTTTTTCATTTTACCTAATGTGATAGGTAGGTTTACAAATGATGAGCTTTCTAGTTAATACTACAAGTATTTGGTTTTATGGATTGTGTTTGCAAAACATCAAAATGAAAATGGAAGAAAAGTTTTTGGGACCAACTTCACAAGTCATAATTCGAGACATTTAAAGTGAAGAAAAAACTGACAAAAACTAGGTTAAACCTTAAACTCTCATCGTTTGCTTTTTGTTCTCATTGTAGTCTTATGTGTTGTATTAGGTGTTTTGGCTATGAAATGACTATGTGAATATCTAGATAGGTTTGACTATACAATATTTGACAAATAAAAATAAAAGAAACTACATAATTTCAAAATTTTAACAAGTAATAACAAGACATAATTCCAAAATTTTAATAACTAATAACAAAAGAAACGACATAATTTCAAAATTTTAACAACTAATAACAAAAGTAACTTCCCAATAACCATTAGATTGTTTTATGTGTTTCCTTTTCGGTTTTAAGATTGGTTCTTATGATGTATAATGATTCAGGTGGATGTTAACAAATCTAGCTTACAATCAGTAGAGATAATCGTTACAACTTTCACTGAACTTGTTAGTAATCATCGATGGCTTCTCTTTAAAAGAATAAATATCATATCTACTTCTCCCTTTATCACAAATTGAAAGAAAATAAGGATGTCAATTTTGACTTGTTGCTCTCTAGAAATCAACAAACGTTTTTGCTTTCTAGAAGAAAAGAAGGATCGTTGATGCTTCACTTATTAACAGTCGGGAAACAAAGGAAGAGTCCAATGCATGTGTGGACAAAACTATTGTTGCACACAATTATAAAAGGGAAATTCTAACGAGACACAGAATTTTGCTATTTGGACACGCCACCAAGGCTATATGCCTCGTATAGGCCAATACGGGGCGTATAGCCCCTAACCTTAAAAAACAGACCTGCAGCTGTCAGTTCTGGTCTGGCGGCTGACCCTATACGACCCATATAGGCCTATACGACCCCGTATAGACCTATACGACCCATATAGGTCTATATGTCTCCTCTTTTTTTCAAACTTGAGTAAATTTTGATTTGTATATGCCGAGTATAGCCCTATACGCAGAAGCCTATACGCCCCATATAGGCATATACGACCCCGTATAGACCTATACAACCCATATAGGTCTATACGCCACCTCTTTTTTTCAAACTTGAGCAAATTTTGATTTGTATATGCCGAGTATAGCCCTATACGCAGAAGCCTATACGCCCCATATATGCCTATAAGACCCCTATACGACCCATATAGGTCCATACGCCACCTATTTTTTCAAACTTGAGTAAAATTTGATTTGTATATGCCGAGTATAGCCCTATAGCTTAATATAGCTTAGTATATGATATGATATAGTTTAGTATAGCTTAGTATAAGATAGTATAGCTTAGTATATCTTAGTATTAACTTAGTATAGCTTAGTATAGGATAGTATAGCTTATTATAGTATAGTATAGTGTAACTTAGTATAGCTTAGTATATGATAGTATAGCTTGGTATAGCTTAGTATAGGATAGTATAGTTTAGTATAGCTTAGTATAGCTTAGTGTAGCTTAGTATAGTATAGTATAGCTTAGAATAGCTTAGTATAGGATAGTATAGCTTAGTATAGTATAGTATAGCTTAGTATATCTTAGTATAGTATAGTATAGTATAGCTTATTATAGCTTAGTATAGTATAGTATAGCTTAGAATAGCTTAGTATAGTATAGTATAGCTTAGTATAGTATATTATAGCTTAGTATAGTATAGTTTAGAATAACTTAGTATAGGATAGTATAGATTAGTATAGTATAGTATATCTTAGTATAGCTTAGTATAGGATAATATACCTTAGTATAGCTTAGTATAGGATAGTATAGCTTAGTATATCTTAGTATATGATAGTATAGCTTAGTATAGTATAGTATAGCTTAGTATAGTATAGTATAGCTTATTATAGCTTGGTATAGCTTAGTATAGCTTGGTATAGCTTAGTATAGGATAGTATAACTTGGTATAGCTTAGTATAGGATAGTATAGCTTAGTATTTCTTAGTATAGTATAGCTTAGTATAGTATAGCTTAGTATAGCTTAGTATAGTATAGTATACCAATTTGAACCCTCATCGACTTGAATCGAGATCTAATCTATGACCAAACTTTCTCATCATCTTGCACCCTCGGAAATGTATGAGCTTACTAGCCAACTTCAAGAAGATGAATCATTTCGCATGGGAGCGCATCGACGAATTTGAAAATTTTGAAACTCGACTACCTACATTGTACATGAACACCGAGCAACACACTTGTCCACGAAGCTCAACCACATACAAAATTCGATTGTTTACATCACTCATGAGATTCGAGAATTTATATTTGATTGTTCACATTATCCATAAGACTTGATTGTTTGCATTATACATGAAACTTGATTGTTTACATTATACATGAAACTCGATTGTTTGCAATTGATTTTCTACATTATACATGAGGCATGATTGTTCATTTTATCCATGAAAGTTGATGGCTTTAAGAACTACTCGGGGTTTGACGTATTCTTGTTCAAACACGAGTAAGCTATAAAGTTTGAACTACTCGGAGTTTGACGTATTCTTGTTCAAACACGAGGGAGCTATAAACTTTTATAGGTAATCTTGAGAATTATGCCATTTACCTAGGACAACGATATATGAGATTGTGCCACATTGTTATTATTTTGATATTCTTTGATTGATTTTATTATCTACATATGTGCTTGCTTGATAAGGTGTTTACCTTATGAACTTGATTACCAACAAGGTTATCTATGGATATAGTTATTTGTGTAATATCCAGGATTTTTCGACCGACATTCTCCTAAACCATTGCACGTAATTTCAATTCAAAACTTGAAATTTCATTAAAAACTATTTTCTTAAATAAATAGTTATTAACTTAATTGAGATAAGTTGTAAGAAAAAACAAGTTACACTTGTACATATATATATATATATATATATATATATATATATATATATATATATATATATATATATATGTTTGTGTGTGTGTGTGTGTGTGTGTTTTATAAATAAAATATCATTTAAATTCTTAAAACTTTACAAGTTTATAATTATGTAAATAATTTAAACTTATAAAGCAGAAATCTTAGAAAATGTTTCTTTATAAATTCATAAAATAATAAGAGGCAACAAAACTTATAGAACTTATAAAATTTTTACAAAAAAAAAACCTATTATTATTTTATAAGCTGTAGGGACCAAAACTGTCAAGACTAAAACTTGTTTTAAACTAAAACCCATGTTTTAACAGGAAATGATGAAACCGTCAAACATCAGGGACCAACTGTGTAGTTATCCCAAACTTCCAGAATCCAGAAACGGTCATGGGTTCGAGTCCCGCAACCCCTGTTTTTCAGCCCCTCTTACTCTAAATCGCGTGAACGTCCACATTCGACGAACCTCGGGTCTCGCCTTAGGCGTGCGACCCTAACCCGAGGCACCCCAACGCTCGATGCCAGCTTTTAATGCAGCGTGGGTTCGATTTGAATCCGGCATTTACTACCCGTGAACTCCCCACATAATCACGCATTAGATGCTCAATTCGACTATAAATACATACGGTAATCACTTTACAACTTCACACTCAAACCACCTAAACTCTCAATTCGATCGTTCATCACCTGTATTTGGTCGATTGAACCCGCGACAGCCGACGACAGGACCCAGCTCGTTCTCCCTCATTTCTGCATCAATTCAGGTAATCTCAATGGCCAATCGACTCGAAATCTCTCTGTGATCGAAAGCCCCATGTTTTATTCGATTAACAGATGGCTAATCGATATGCATTTGATGGATTTGGGTTCTAGGGTTCATAAGGATTTGGGATTGATTTGAACTTGTGTATTTAAATTTTTTTCCTGTATAAACCACCAGCGAGGCCCGTAGCCGGGTGGTTAAGACAGTGTGTGTGATTGCGACCCGGTCCCAGACCCGAGTTCGAATCCGGGGAACCGGTTTTGCCCACTTTTAATTGTTTTAACCTCTTTAAAAACAGTTTTTAAACTTTTATAATTTTTATAAATTCTGTTAAACTTTTATAAACTTAAAAATGAATTTTAATCCTACTTTTATATGCTGGAACTATTTTAACTAATTAAACCTTGTTAAAGCCTATAAAAAAGGGGGAATTAATCCCTACTAATAGTTTTTAAATTCTTAAAAACTATAAAAATAAATTCTGAGTTTTATAAAACTTATACTTCTATCACAAATTATTTTATAAAAGAAATCAGAAAAGTTATAAATTTATTTAACAAGAAACTTATAATTTATGAACTTTCTAAAATATAAACATAAATCTATTTGTTTATATAAAAGGAGAGAAATAATTATACTTTACTTATTTCCTAAATAAATATAAAGTTATAAACTTTATAAAAGCGAAATGAAAACTTTAAACACTTATAAACTTATAAATCAATAGAACTCTATTTAAAACCTATTAAACTTATGGTTTCTTTTAGACTTAAAAATATATTTATAAACTTATAATCAAAATATGAACCTTATAAGAAATTCTATTTAAACATAATTATTTATGCTTACAATTTCATATTATTTAAACTTAGCACATTTTAAACATTATTTATTTACAAGTTAAATTGTGAAATAAATATTTAACATCTAAATACTTTAAATGATTAAACAGAATATTTATTCTTATAAGATAAGTATTTATCCTTGATAATTATTTATTCTTAAATAATTATCCTTAATCACTACTTAGTCTTTAAATACTTTGTATTTAATAATTATTTTACTTTTGAAATAATTATTATTTATTTTTAATCCTTATCTTAAATAATTATTTTAAACAATAATTACTTTAAACTATTAACTTATTTAAACCTTGAAATTCAAGTCTAGTATGACTCATTCAAAACCTTATTAAAACTCGACTTAAACTTTATAAACACAATCATTCCCGTCTCCCATTTGGAACCCTAGTCGATCTTGAAATCCTAGATCCTTACCATAGACTTATAGGATCATACTTAAATCTTTAAACTTGCATACTTAGGCTTATCGTGAGGATATTCTCCCTCCAAGTCTTGCAAATACTTATCCGTGTCGGATACTATTCATCATCCATGTGAGTATACTTAGCCCCTTTTTCCTTTTATGCTTTTAGGGTGAAACATGTTCACAATTCTTAAACTTATACAATTCTTGTACAACTATGACTATGTGTTTATTCTTAATGTTAAACTTGAGACTTGTATGCTTAGATTAAACTTAAAACTAGCACATTCATTAGCTTTGATCAAGCCGATAGTAACAATGATAGATCTATTGCATTTGACCAATCCACCTTGATTGATTGACCCCTTCGGGGGGAGCCCTTGGTGTTTGTTACTACATTAAACTTTAAACTTGAGACTAACCTGCGGGTTATGCCTAAACTTGGTCGGGGGGTTGATGTGCACAATGTCTAACATGCTTGTTTTTCTCATACTTACATTATAGAATGCATGAATCATAGTGAATTGTAATACTTTCAAATACTTGTTAAACTGTGTCAAAACCTTTGTATCTCACCAACTATTTTGTAGATGACAGATTCTTTCACATGTTTCAGGTTCTACATCATGAGACTTGTTTGTGATCACATAGGATGCTTTGGACCTAGACTACTTATCAATTAAACGTTGTATTCTTGTTATGTTTCCTTGTATTGAATCTTAAATTATTTATTAATGAAATATTGAAACTTTAATAGTCAACCTTGTGCTATTGAACAACCGCGTCCGTCCCGACGTATAATCCGCCGTCGGTTGGGGTGTGACAGATTGGTATCAGAGCCTTGGTTATAGGGAATTAGGTTATTAGACACATGACCTAGACTATAACTTAGGAGACCCAAACATGAGTTATCTCATGTCCTTTACTAGGAAAAATTCTCTCCTCATTCTATTCTTAATTCTTATACGTGAACGCTTGGAGATTCTACGTTCTTACTTACCTACGTGCTACAAGAGGCTACTACATCGAGGACACGTTCTTAGGATTTAAGTCTAATCCACCACTAAACTCTCGTCAAGAATATTTAAGTTCTAGATAATGTGTGAGAACTTGTGCGGACCGGAAGGGTGGATACCTGTATTCTAGGAAATTCTGTCAAGGAAAGCATTTCGTATAAATCCAAATCAACCGTTGGACCCGCATGCTTTCCTGGGAATTCTTGGGATGAGTATCCACTTATAGGAATGCACGACTTCTCTAAACATTAGTGAGCTCAAATTTTTCTTGATATGTCAAAGTACTCACTTAGTGATATGCACTAAATAAGTGCCATCTCAAATACTTTACGCGTCATAAATTCATGATTCAAAAAACTTCCCTCTGTAACCTTTATTCTATGATTCTTAAGTCCCGTCTTGTCACATGACAGCATGCTTACTCGTCATGACCTGAAGGAGTTACCTTCAAGGAGAAATTCTTACGAGATTATACTTAAAAACTACATACATAAACTTATATTTATACCGATACTACCCAATAAGCTTCATGATCGTTGTAATACAACCCTTAAAACTATGTATTACCCTACAAATTCTTCTACAAAACTTCACTATTTTATAAATATAACACCTAAGAGGTAACCCTTGTATTTTTGCCTTACCTCCTTAGCACTTAACCAAGTTTCATTTAGTAACTAACTCAAAACTTTTGTTACACTTTTATACATCTCAAAACTTTCATGCGTCCTTAAACTTCATGACCATTGTAATACCAGCACATTTAAAACCATGTATTATCCTACAAGTCCTTTTACAAACTTCATTACTTTATAAACTTGAGAAACTCTTGTGTTTTCATTTTACCACTCAAAACTTCATTTGATGATTTACTCAAACTTTGTCACACTTCTCAAAAACTTTCATTACATCTTTAAAACTTACACATCACCGTTTCTTGTAAACAAAACTTAACGTCTTTTAAATCTAAAGTACATTAACAAAGGGATTAATAACCTGATCGTTTTCCCACAAAAGAAGAGGCCTACTATGGAATAGACAAGCTCCACGTTTGAGACTCTAAGCCCACAATAAACCTTGACATAGTACCATAAACCCAAACATCGGTGACAACAACTGAGAGAAGTTGTAGGCCCATGAGGAAGTTCTGGCTAGGGAAATAGGGTACTTAAGTGAGTCCTTGTGACCACCCCTTCTTCCGGGAATTCTCTTCGTTAGCCCACCAACTTCAAGCCAAAAGTCATTTTTATATACTACTGTGATGACTCAGTATTATGAATAAAAACCTTTTTGAACATAGTAAAACAACTCACACACATTAATTTTTCCGTTTAAATTGTATTATGTAAGGGCTACAAGTCCCAATTTTGAAACATCTAAATGGAAACCATTTTGAAATTTCATCTTGTCATCATTTACCAGTTTAACTTTCCTTTCATCATTGTAAACTTAACACACCTACCCAAACACTTTCGTCAAAAGCAACTTACGTTAGTACTTGAGATAATTAACGACGTTGCATTAAACTATAAAAATCCTAAGTGACACATGTAACTAGAGAATAAATCTTGAACAAACCTTCTAATTCGTAAACACTCTTTTAAAACAACACGAATTACGAATCATTACCCCAAACAACCATGACCCTTACTTCTTGTATAGACTTAACACTTGTAAACTTGACCAACTTTTCGCTTGACAATCACACCTATCTTTTATAAATCTTACTCGTACTACTTATCAATGCCTAACTCGTCGTTTTTTTGAACATCTTAATTACATTCTATACTTTCTGTTATGAATCAAGATAAATCAATTGTAAACACACTATCATAAACCTTATCAAAACTTTTCCCGTTACCCTATGCTTGGAGACTTTCCTCATTCAACCATTGTCACGTAAAAGACTTACTAAAAAAAATCACAACGGGAACTAAAAAGTCAAATACACGTTGCTAAAACATTAAACTTCGTATACACCACTATAAGGTCGGAGACTTTTGAGTCATGTAAAACTTGTACAAATACTCAATCCCGTATTCCTAAAACTAAACATGATCAATAAAGGATCCTGTAAGGCTTAATACTGAAACTTGAAACTCAACTGACTTATCCTATTTTCAAACTTATACTTGGATTCTTAGTCTTGAAAACTTTGTGTGTCCGTCTTAACCAAACCCTATAAGACTTGATAAACGTACATTCCATATATACGAGAAAACTTCACTCTTGACACTAGACACTAACAGGAAGGAGGACATTACTCTCTTTAGCATAGTACATCCCCTGACTCCTATCTAAACCAAACATCGGGATCCACTAACCTTCTGGACAACTCGAATCTTCTGTGAGAAAGCGTGTAACGGTTAATCCTGTTCCAAACGCTGTCCCACACCTCTCTTAAACACTAGAGTATTTAGATAACCACTTTATACTCAAAACGTAATCGTATACTTTTATACATTGAAGCTAAACTAAGGGACTTTAAGGTTATTCTATGTTTGACGTATTCTTGTTCAAACACAATTTAAACTATTCTATGTTTGACGTATTCTTGATCAAACACAATTTAAACTATTCTATGTTCAAAGTATTCTTGTTCAAACACAATTTAAACTATTATATGTTTGACGTATTCTTGTTCAAACACAATTTAAACTATTATATGTTTGACGTATTCTTGATCAAACACAATTTAAACTATTATATGTTGACGTATTCTTGTTCAAACACAATTTGAGCTACCCCATGTTTTACGTATTCTTAATCAGACATGATGAACGTATGAGACTTTAGACTACTCCATGTTTGACGTATTCTTGTTCAAACATGATGAACGTATGAGACTTTAACTACTCCATGTTTGGTGTATTCTTGTTCAAACATGATGAACGTACGAGACTTTAAGCTACTCCATGTTTGACGTATGCTTGCTCAAACCCGATGGACGTATAAGACTTTAAGCTACTCCATGTTTGGCGTATTCTTGTTCAAACACAATTTAAACTATTCTATGTTTGACGCATTCTTGATCAAACATAATTTAAACTATTATATGTTGACGTATTCTTGTTCAAACACAATTTGAGCTACCCCATGTTTTACGTATTCTTATTCAGACATGATGAACGTATGAGACTTTAGACTACTCCATGTTTGACGTATTCTTGTTCAAACATGATGAACGTATGAGACTTTAAACTACTCCATGTTTGGCGTATTCTTGTTCAAACATGATGAACGTACGAGACTTTAAGCTACTCCATGTTTGACGTATGCTTGCTCAAACCCGATGGACGTATAAGACTTTAAGCTACTCCATGTTTGACGTATGCTTGTTCAAACCCGATGGACGTATAAGACTTTAAGCCACCCCATGTTTGACGTATGCTTGTTCAAACCCGATGGACGTATAAGACTTTTAAACTACTCAAGGTTTGATGTATTCTTGATCAAACCCGAGGAAAGTGTAAAGACTTTAAACTACTCAATGATTGAAGTATTCTTAATCAATCACGAGGAAACTTTGAAACTCTAAATCTTGTCACATTCTTCTCTTTAACTATTGAATGACGCTACTCTCTAAGGGACTCGTTAATCAATGATCACTCTTATGTGGAAACTTTAATCGTGTGTTAAACAAATTCTTATACTCTTTCTTGATCCACACACAATCGGAAGGACCTATGCGGACTATGCGACGATTTGAATGCTTGCGGGTGCACACGTAAGCATGAAAAATCAGCGTATGGGAAAACATAGTAAAATCTGTCGTGTGCCATGATCTAAGACTTGTCATAAAGGATAACCACGAAACTTAGGTACCGTAGCAAGCCCTTAGACGTATTAGACTACAAACTCAAATTCTTGAAACTATCATCAAATCCATCCCGAGCGATGCATCTCACTTTAAATATTGGACATTCACTCAAATACATTACCGAAAACAAATCTTCATATATTTCAATGAAACTATATGCTTCTTAGGGAAACTCTTGGCAACCATATACTTTGAAAACTTAGAAACTCGAACGTGATCTTAATCCTGTCACTTCATCTCATTTAAGACTCAAAACGTAACCCGTAGCCTACTTGGGAACGTAAAGTATTGTTCTCATTATCCTTGTGTGTATCATAAACTTAAACCTTGAAAACAGAAACCTTCCACTTAATTTCGGGACAAAATTTCCTAAAGTAGGGGAGACTGTAATATCCAGGATTTTCCGACCGGCATTCCCCTAAACCATTGCACGTAATTTCAATTCAAAACTTGAAATTTCATTAAAAACTATTTTCTTAAATAAATAGTTATTAACTTAATTGAGATAAGATGCAAGGAAAAACAAGTTACACTTGTACATATATATATATATATATATATATATGTGTGTGTGTGTGTGTGTGTTTTATAAATAAAATATCATTTAAATTCTTAAAACTTTACAAGTTTATAATTATGTAAATAATTTAAACTTATAAAGCAGAAATCTTAGAAAATGTTTCTTTATAAATTCATAAAATAATAAGAGGCAACAAAACTTATAGAACTTATAAAATTTTTACAAAAAAAAAACCTATTATTATTTTATAAGCTGTAGGGACCAAAACTGTCAAGACTAAAACCCATGTTTTAACAGGAAATGATGAAACCGTCAAACATCAGGGACCAACTGTGTAGTTATCCCAAACTTCCAGAATCCAGAAACGGTCATGGGTTCGAGTCCCGCAACCCCCGTTTTTCAGCCCCTCTTACTCTAAATCGCGTGAACGTCCACATTCGACGAACCTCGGGTCTCGCCTTAGGCGTGCGACCCTAACCCGAGGCACCCCAACGCTCGATGCCAGCTTTTAATGCAGCGTGGGTTCGATTTGAATCCGGCATTTACTACCCGTGAACTCCCCACATAATCACGCATTAGATGCTTAATTCGACTATAAATACATACGGTAATCACTTTACAACTTCACACTCAAACCACCTAAACTCTCAATTCGATCGTTCATCACCTGTATTTGGTTGATTGAACCCGCGACAGCCGACGGCAGGACCCAGCTCGTTCTCCCTCATTTCTGCATCAATTCAGGTAATCTCAATGGCCAATCGACTCGAAATCTCTCTGTGATCGAAAGCCCCATGTTTTTTTCGATTAACAGATGGCTAATCGATATGCATTTGATGGATTTGGGTTCTAGGGTTCATAAGGATTTGGGATTGATTTGAACTTGTGTATTTAAATTTTTTTCCTGTATAAACCACCAGCGAGGCCCGTAGCCGGGTGGTTAAGACAGTGTGTGTGATTGCGACCCGGTCCCAGACCCGAGTTCGAATCCGGGGAACCGGTTTTGCCCACTTTTAATTGTTTTAACCTCTTTAAAAACAGTTTTTAAACTTTTATAATTTTTATAAATTCTGTTAAACTTTTATAAACTTAAAAATGAATTTTAATCCTACTTTTATATGCTGGAACTATTTTAACTAATTAAACCTTGTTAAAGCCTATAAAAAAGGGGGAATTAATCCCTACTAATAGTTTTTAAATTCTTAAAAACTATAAAAATAAATTCTGAGTTTTATAAAACTTATACTTCCATCATAAATTATTTTATAAAAGAAATCAGAAAAGTTATAAATTTATTTAACAAGAAACTTATAATTTATGAACTTTATAAAATATAAACATAAATCTATTTGTTTATATAAAAGGAGAGAAATAATTATACTTTACTTATTTCCTAAATAAATATAAAGTTATAAACTTTATAAAAGCGAAATGAAAACTTTAAACACTTATAAACTTATAAATCAATAGAACTCTATTTAAAACCTATTAAACTTATGGTTTCTTTTAGACTTTAAAAATATATTTATAAACTTATAATCAAAATATGAACCTTATAAGAAATTCTATTTAAACATAATTATTTATGCTTACAATTTCATATTATTTAAACTTAGCACATTTTAAACATTATTTATTTACAAGTTAAATTGTGAAATAAATATTTAACATCTAAATACTTTAAATGATTAAACAGAATATTTATTCTTATAAGATAAGTATTTATCCTTGACAATTATTTATTCTTAAATAATTATCCTTAATCACTACTTAGTCTTTAAATACTTTGTATTTAATAATTATTTTACTTTTGAAATAATTATTATTTATTTTTAATCCTTATCTTAAATAATTATTTTAAACAATAATTACTTTAAACTATTAACTTATTTAAACCTTGAAATTCAAGTCTAGTATGACTCATTCAAAACCTTATTAAAACTCGACTTAAACTTTATAAACACAATCATTCTCGTCTCCCATTTGGAACCCTAGTCGATCTTGAAATCCTAGATCCTTACCATAGACTTATAGGATCATACTTAAATCTTTAAACTTGCATACTTAGGCTTATCGTGAGGATATTCTCCCTCCAAGTCTTGCAAATACTTATCCGTGTCGGATACTATTCATCATCCATGTGAGTATACTTAGCCCCTTTTTCCTTTTATGCTTTTGGGGTGAAACATGTTCACAATTCTTAAACTTATACAATTCTTATACAACTATGACTATGTGTTTATTCTTAATGTTAAACTTGAGACTTGTATGCTTAGATTAAACTTAAAACTAGCACATTCATTAGCTTTGATCAAGCCGATAGTAACAATGATAGATCTATTGCATTTGACCAATCCACCTTGATTGATTGACCCCCTTCGGGGGGGAGCCCTTGGTGTTTGTTACTACATTAAACTTTAAACTTGAGACTTATAAGGGTAACCTGCGGGTTATGCCTAAACTTGGTCGGGGGGTTGATGTGCACAATGTCTAACATGCTTGTTTTTCTCATACTTACATTATAGAATGCATGAATCATAGTGAATTGTAATACTTTCAAATACTTGTTAAACTGTGTCAAAACCTTTGTATCTCACCAACTATTTTGTAGATGACAGATTCTTTCACATGTTTCAGGTTCTACATCATGAGACTTGTTTGTAATCACATAGGATGCTTTGGACCTAGACTACTTATCAATTAAACGTTGTATTCTTGTTATGTTTTCTTGTATTGAATCTTAAATTATTTATTAATGAAATATTGAAACTTTAATAGTCAACCTTGTGCTATTGAACAACCGCGTCCGCCCCGACGTATAATCCGCCGTCGGTTGGGGTGTGACAATTTGTTAGCAACACATATGTGAAAACAATAGTTATGAATTAAGTGATTTTGTGTCCCCTCTTGACCCGCATACAATGGGATGATATATACGGACCATGCGACGATTTGAGTAATTACAGGTGCACGCGTAATTATAAAAGTCAGCGGATTGAAAACATAATGAATTATGTCGTGTGTTATGACATAAAACCTATCGTGAAATGTAATAACGAAACTAATGTGATATGATAAGGCATGGTGGATACGCCGTTGGTATTTCCTATATATAAGTGTTCCTGTCATATTGTCAGAAGTAGCGTTGTTCGTGTCACGTGAAGTTTTATATTATTTTTGACCTTGACCGATGCTTGTGAAATCTTATATTATCTTTGGAGTCCAAAATATGCTTCAACAGTTTTCTCTTCAATTTTCTTCAAACTAAAACCGCTATCATCATTCATGCCTGACTTTGAGTATCAGAACTGAATCTTGTTATCGATTTTACTTCTCAAACCGACAGTCAAAGATCGTTGAGAATCCAAATGTGGCCCAGAGCTTACTTGGGAACGTGAGGATCAAGAGAAACTCAAGTACCCTCATCTCTTTTCTGTTTTAGTAGCCTCCACCAGTTGAATTTTGGGGACGAAATTCTCTCAACTTAGGGATACTGTAACATCCGCAAATTTCACATGTAATATTTCATTCCATTTTGTGCGTTAATAACATTGTGATATGTTATTTTATTTCAACATGTTATAACATAAGTGTACATTAAATCACGCTATAATAATCTGGAGTTTCGAATTTTTGTTAACTTTCAATTTTATATATATATATTGTGATTATAAACTTTAAAGTTTTATAAAATGGAGTTTTATTTTTGTAAAAGATGATATTAAAAATAATCAATAAGTTTTAGTTCTTTTAGTTTATTAAGATAAATAATAATAAATATTAGGTCAATAATAACTGTAAATAAGTATAAAGTAATAATCATATTAAACGATTTCAAAATTTAATAAATATTGAAACTAAACTTATTCTTTTTATAATTTTAAGTCTTAAACTATTCTAATAAACATGACTATTTGTTTTCTTATATAAATGAAGATTATATTTACTTAAAAGTTGTTTTTGGTCAAATAAAACCATCCCCACTTTCATGAATATTAATGACTAAATTAATAATCCATTGGTTTTTTTTCCTTCCCGTCTGTTTACCTCTTTTCATCGTGAAACCGTCTCAACTATAATGACATTAAAATCTGCTCCCCCTTTGGCTATAATAACCGATACTTATTGTCTTCAACTTGGTCAACCCATGATTACTTCTCATCATCTCCCAACTTGGCCACTTCATCCTTGTTGCATCAAGCATGGACGAACATGCTTTGAAACTCTCTGGCTTTCGTTCTAGCTTCCGGTCCTTCCTCTTATAACCATCAAGGTTTTCGTGTCCATTGACGACGTGGCCTAGATACGTTTCTTTCAGTTTCTAGTGCTTATCGATTAAGGTACGGATAATCTATTATGTTATTTTTAGTACTGATTATTTTACTCTATTATTGATATTGTGATTATGATTTGACATGCTTTTGAACACGTGATTAAATTTTGAATGTTATCATTATTACTTTCACAAATAATATAATATATAAACTCTATTTTCTTGTAACTTGATTTTATACATTTAACTTGTTATCATAATAAATCAAATCTTTAATATTCTTTCGTCCGTTCATACATTCCAAATCCTAACGTTTCAAATCGTCCCGTTCTTATTTCTTTTAATCTTTTCTATATTAAATATATACAAATTATTGATCCATTATACTTTTGCAAACATAGGTTAATCTTGTGGTTAACTAGAACACTTGTGCAACAACAACTTATTTGTGTGATTATCAAGCTACTCATTGCAAGGTGAGTTTACATAGCCCCTTTTACATATTTTTACATTTTGGGGTGGAACATGATTTCATTTGAAACTATTTGCTACTTATACAATTCAACATTTTGAACATGTGTGAAATTTGTGCCTTATGCTTGAACACTATGAGTGCAAACTACAATTACATACTTGTGTGCATAGTGCAACTGCAATCATTAACTCAGTACAAGCCGACGGTAACAATGATAGATCTATTGTGTCTGACAAACCCACCCAGGTAGGGTGATTGTTGCTGATATTACATTTGGGATAACTTTGTATGCAGTCACAAGGTTTGATTGTACGCCCCGATTTAACTATAGTGGTTTTCCATAATTGCCTTATTAAACCATGCTTCATATAAATTGTACACAACATTTGGAAACTATTTGAGGTGTCAAAACCTATATATGCTCACCAAATATTTTTAGTTGACCTTGTTTTCATCATGTTTCAGGTGCTAACAGTTGAGATCATATACTAGATGCTACACATAGGATTGAGGACCTAGTTAAATAACGAATTTGAACATTTGATGTATTTGAATTTGGTTGTGTGATTGAACTTATGTAATGAAATCTTGATTTAATAAACATATGAAATATAGTTGATCGTGTGCTTATTAACAGTCTCCACGTCCGCCCCGACGTATTCCGCCGTCGGTTGGGGTGTGACAGTATAGGATAGTATAACTTAGTATATCTTAGTATAGTATAGCTTAGTATAGTATATTATAGCTTAGTATAGCTTAGTATAGCTTAGTATAGTATAGTATAGCTTAGTATAGCTTAGTATATTATAGTTTATTATAGTATAGTATAGCTTAGAATAGCTTAGTATAGGATAGTATAGCTTAGTATAGCTTAGTATAGGATAGTATAGCTTAGTATAACTTATAGATTAGTATAGGATAGGATAGTATAGCTTAGTATAAGATAGTATATAGCTTAGTATAGTATAGTATATCTTAGTATAGCTTAGTATATGATAGTATAGCTTAGTATAGTATAGCTTAGTATTGTATAGTATAACTTAGTATAGTATAGTATAACTTAGTATAGTATAGCTTAAAAAAAAATAACAATACCACTTAATTAATACGTCAAACATTAACATGCACCAAAATCTCATAGGTGGCGTATAGGCCTATATGGGGCGTATAGGCTTCTGCGTATAGGGCTATACTGATCATATACAAATCAAAATTTGCTCAAGTTTGAAAAATAGGTGGCGTATGGACCTATATGGGTCGTATAGGCCTATATGGGGCGTATAGGGCTATACTCGGCATATACAAATCAAAATTTGCTCAGATTTGAAAAAAAGAGGTGGCGTATAGATCTATATGGGTCGTATAGGTCTATACGGGGTCGTATAGGCCTATATGGGGCGTATAGTCTTCTACGTATAAGACTATACTCGGCATATACAAATCTAAAGTTACTCAAGTTTGAAAAAAAGTGGTGGCGTATAGACCTATATGGGTCGTATGGGTCTATACGGGGTCGTATAGGGTCAGCTGACAGGCTAGAACTGACACCTGCAGATCTGTTTTTTAAGGTTAGGGGCTATATGCCCCGTATTGACCTATACGAGGCGTATAGCCAGAAAAATCCGTGTCCAGATAGCAAACTTCATGTGCCAATAGTAGGCTCCTTATAAAAAAACACACTGTGCATATAAGCATTTAATATCCACTCCTATCACATGGTAAAATTTACAAGTTTAGTATATTAATATACTAGGTTAAAATCCCGTGAATTACACGGGTTAAATAAATGTAATGCTATATAATTAGTAATAAAAAAATATGTCTTTAAAAACCCGTGTATTACACGGGTTGAATAAAATATAATTTAATCTATTAACACATAAAATTGTCAACATGGAACAATGTGAATATGTAAGTACATGATTAAAGAGTTTTTATTTGGATCTTACATGGCTATAAAATTGTTTTCAGATTATAAAATTTTAAAAATATGATATAACAATTTAATTGATGATAAACACATTTTTAAATTTAAAAATTTGTAGACAAAAATTGAAACAATTAATAAATTTAGTTGTATAAAATAGTGGAGTTGATTATTAATAAGATAGAGAGTCGGAAAAATGATAATGTGGAGGCCTAGAAATGTGACAAGTGTTTCTCCCAAAACCTTGATTTATTACATGGGTTGAATAAAGACAATTTGTTGTAAAACAGCAGTTTCTATTAATATTTGTATGTTGGATGTTATTGGTGAAATAGTTATTTTTTAAAAATATTTTATAAAAAAATAAAAGAAATGTTCAATTTATAAAAATATTTTATGAACAAACATATTTTTTTTAAAAATAAAAAACGTTTTATAAAAATAAGTATAGAAATCATAACTATTTAATAGGAGAGATAGGCGGGAAACAAAAAAAAATTAAAAATGTAAAGAAGTTTGTATAATTAATAGGAAAGATATGCGAGAAAAAAATGTTAAGGGTGAACATTAGAGTGACAAGTGTCCACGAAAACTTTTATTTATTATATAGTATAGATAATAATTTTAGTTTGTTACACGTAATTATAAATGACGTTAAGTATGATACATTATATATATATATATATATATATATATATTGGGGAAGGTTCCGCTAAGAAGTGAATTTTCGATTAAAAAAACCTTAGAAACTGGGTCAAACGAACTCCGATTGAACTAATTCCAGCGGCGTTGAAACCGGGTCGTCGAAATAAAGCCTAGAGATAAACCCTAAAAGCTAAACCCTAAATCTAAACCCTAAAATTAATGTCACACCCAACCGACGGCGGATTATACGTCGGGGCGGACGCGTTTGTTCAATAGCACAAGGTTGACTATTAAAGTTTCAATATTTCATTAATAAATAATTTAAGATTCAATACAAGGAAACATAACAAGAATACAACGTTTAATTGATAAGTAGTCTAGGTCCAAACCATCCTATGTGATCACAAACAAGTCTCATGATGTAGAACCTGAAACATGTGAAAGAATCTGTCAACTACAAAATAGTTGGTGAGATACAAAGGTTTTGACACAGTTTAACAAGTATTTGAAAATATTACAATTCACTATGATTCATGCATTCTATAATGTAAGTATGAGAAAAACAAGCATGTTAGACATTGTGCACATCAACCCCCCGACCAAGTTTAGGCATAACCCGCAGGTTACCCTTATAAGTCTCAAGTTTAAAGTTTAATGTAGTAACAAACACCAAGGGCTCCCCCCGAAGGGGTCAATCAATCAAGGTGGATTGGTCAAATACAATAGATCTATCATTGTTACTATAGGCTTGATCAAAGTTAATGAATGTGCTAGTTTTAAGTTTAATCTAAGCATACAAGTCTCAAGTTTAACATAAGAATAAGCATCTAGTCATAGTTGTACAAGAATTACATAAGTTTAATGTTTTTGAACATGTTTCACCCCAAAAGTATAGAAAGGAAAAAGGGGCTAAGTATACTCACTTGGATTGATGAAGAGTATCCGATAAGAGTAAGTTTGCAAGACTTTGAGGGAGAATATCCTCACAATAAGCCTAAGAATATAAGTCTAAAGTTTCAAGTATGATCTTATAAGACTAGGAAAAGAATTCTAAGATTTCAGGATTTGAATAGGGTTCCAATGGGAGATGAGATTGTTTGTGTTTATGAAGTTTAAATCAAGTTTAACCCAAGTTTATAATAAAGGTTTTGAATGAATGTCACAAGACTTGAATATCAAAGTTTCATAAGTTTGTAGATTAGAATAATCATTAATTAAAATAATTATTTAGAAGTCTTATAATTACTCTAGTTAGGAACTAATAATCCAAAAATAGTTTCTCTAAACATTTTATGAATAAGGTTGATCCTAAGTAGATGAAAGAATAAATAATTATCAAATGTTAATAATAATTATTTAAAGAACGGATAATTAGTAAAGGTTCAAATTGAGCCTTTAAATGAATAGACAATGACTAAGAATAAATATTTAAGTATTTATAAATCATCACTGAGTGTTTATAATAATTATTTAAGAAATAAATAGTGTTAAGGGTAAATCATTATTTAAAAGAATAATTACTTTGTTTAATTAAAGGGGTCGATATAAAGTATTTAAGATTTATTAAGTATTTATTTTATAAATTATCTCACAGGTTTTAAATAGATAATATGAAATCATAAGTGTATAAAAGGTTAAATAGAATTTCTCTATAAAGTTTACATTATAAGTTTATAAAGCTTACAAGTTTATAAATATTTTTAAAGTTTCTATCGAATGTTATAAAGTTTATAAGTTTATAATATTTAGGAAATAAATAAAAGTATATTTTTTTCTTGTTTTATATAAATAGATAAGCCTTGATTTAGATTTTAAAATTTACAACGGTTTATGCCTTCTAAGTAAAATGCAGGTTTGATAACTTTTATAAAATTGACACAAGTTACTTATTTATTCTTAAGGTTTTTAGAAACAGAAATAATTAGCGATTTTATGATAGATTCAAAGTAAATTATTTCATGTTTAGTATAAAAAGATTTTTATACTTTTTAAATGTGTAAAACCATTTTTAAAGAATTATTTATTTCAAGTTTTAATTATTTAAAATAGTTCCCGAATCTAAAGTATAAATAAAAACCATTTTTAAGTTTATAAAAGTTTAACAGATTTTATAAAAATTATTAAAAGATTTAAAGGTTGTTTAAAAAGGCTAAAAAAATAAAAGGAGGCAAAACTAGGCTAACCGGATTCGAACCCGGGTCGCCCGGTTCACAAACACACACACTGCCTTAACCATCCAGCCTACGGGTCTCGGTGTTCATTTATCCGTAACAAAAATTTATAAGAAGAATCCTGAAATAACCCCCAAATCATATGAACCCTAGAAACGAAATCGTCCTAATACGGATCGAATCACCCTCTGTTTATGAAATTAAACAGGGGGCTTTCGATCCTCACTTGAAAACGAAGGTCTTGGATATAAGGATTACCTGAAACGGTGGCGAGTCGAGTGAGAACGAGATGGATTTTGGATCGGCTGTGACGGGAATCAAATTGCGAAATGCAGGTGATGGTCGACTGAATTGAGAGCTTAGGGAGTATGAGGATGCTGTCGTTGAGGTGTATGGGTTAGTATTTATAGCCAATTTCGGTATTAAAGGCGTGAACGGTTAGTAGGTGAGTGGTTGAGCCGGTCGGAGTTAATTCCGACTCCATGCGCGGCCTCGATCGAAAATGGGCATTGATTGCCATAGGGTTAGGGTCGCACGCCGAAGGCGAGACCCGAGGCTCGTCGAATGTGGACGTTTTCGCGGTTTTGAGTAAAAAGGGGGTGAAAACCGGTCTCGGAGGGATTCGAACCTGAGACCGTTTTCTGATATGAGAGTTTGGATTAATTACAGAACTTGCCCCTGATGTTTCTAGGTTTTGCCATTTATGTATAAATTTAAGTTTAAGTTTTAAAATAAGTTTCCCTAATGACAGTTTCGGTCCCTGGGCTTTATTTATAAAAATAAATATGTTTTATTTTTATAAAATCAAGTAAGTCTTATAAGTTTTGTCGTCTTTTATCTTATAATTTTATAAAATAATTTATAGGATTTATAGTCTACATGTTTAAGTATTAGAAGTAAGTTTATAAATTATATTATTTATATAATTATAAATCTATAATGTTTTAAGAATTTAATACCTTTTATCCATAAGATACATATATATATATCTGTTAAAATAAGTTTCAATTATATATATATAAGCATATAAATCAGATAAATATAGGTTCTAAATATTTGTATTTATAACGGATTTATGAAAGAAATTTCGTCGAGAAATCTTGGATATTACAGTTAAACCCAAAAACCTAACCACCCCACCCCCCCAAAAACCTAAACTTACCCACCATACCCCCACAAAAAACCTAAACGTACGCCCACCCCACAAAAACCTAAATCCTCTAAACCCCACCCCTAAAAACCTAAACCTACCCACCCCACCCCCCATAAAAAACCTAAATCCTCCCACCCCCACCCCCCAAAAACCTAAATCCCCCCACCACAAAAAAAAATCTCGACGAGTTGTTTCAACGCTGCTGGAATGAGCTCTATCGGGGTTCGTTTGACTCGGTTTCGGTTAAAAAAGAAATCATTTTTTTAAGTTTTTTAGCGAAAATTCACTTCTTATTTAACTTCCTCCAATATATATACACATAAAAGTTAATGAAGGAAATATTAGAATGTATATCAGATTAGCCTAGACATATTCATATATTCATATTTTGTGTCTCGTAGGCTAAATACTAGAATCCCTAATCTTACGTCTCAACGTCGACGCCATAGCAATCACATCCCTCCGATTAGCCGATCACCGAAAGCCGCCACCAAACCAATGACTCATGTGCGGTTTTTCTTCTACATTACGACGTCACGCGCCGCTGTCTACCTCTGCGTGAATGCGCGTCCCTGCTCCATTGGCTGCCGTGTTTTCAAGGGTTAATTGGAATTTGATTACTCACAGCCTCGTCTAGTTGGTTTTTCTTTACAACGAAGTTTTTGGACCGTTGTGTCTGCAAACACTGATTACCGAAAGAGGTTGGAGATAATTTCTTTCATCCCACTTCTCTTTCAAGCCGCTCCTTGCCGCCACGCCGACGAAGCTCATTGGACTACGATCCTCCGCTGCATCGCCTACAGGACTACAGTCCGTCACTGCGCAACTATTTTGCCACCATCGCATCGCAGCATTGCACGCCTCTTGCAGGATTACGGGATCACTAACATTGAAGACTATGGATGGCAAAATCAAGCTCACTGTGGATTTGTTAGTGGAAGTTTGGACTTCCAAGTCGCAAACCGAGATCGAAGCCAATTTCTCTTATTATTATTATTATTATTGTTGTTGTTTTTATGTTTTTTTTTGTTTTTCACTCTGAGCTTTCGGTTTTATTCCTCTCCGACTGCGGGGGAGTATTGAAATGTATATCAGATGAGGATTTCTATAAACTATTAGGTTTATTAGGATTTATTTGTAATGTCTATAATATTTAAGATAACCTATTCAGTAATAGAATTCACTCTTTCATAATCTAATGAAAGAATAACTAACAATGATTTTTTGCGTAGTGGTTGGTCACCTAGAATTTCACACGATAAACCGAGGCTCAAACCTTGGTTTTTGTTTTCTAAATAAAATTTTAATTAAAATTTATATTTTTTATAATATTATTTTTTTCATTTTATTTAATGGTATTTTTTAAATTTTTTGATATAATTTATAGTCTATACATAAGAACAATTTTGTTGTTTAACATTAATTAACCTTAAAAAGACTAAACTTTCATGGGTGACTAGTAACTTCGCGCGTGTGAAAAGTTACTAGTTTTAATACAATTAGCTTTAATAACCGTAAACAAATAATTTTTTTTAAAGTAAACACCATGATTCTCTTGGAAGATAAATGTTTAACATTATAATTTATAGTCTATACATAATAACAATTTTGTTGTTTAACATTAACTAACGTTAAAAAGATTAAACTTTCCTGGGTGACCAGCAACATCGCGCGTGTGAAAAGTTACTAGTTTTAATACAATTAGCTTTAATAACCGTAAACAAATAATTTTTTTTAAAGGTGACACCATGATTATTTTGGAAGATAAATGTTATCTAAATTGGGCCCAATTACCCCCATTAATCCGGATCGAACGCCCAACCCAGGAGGAAACTCATAACTGAGAAAACCCCTTGCCTCAGTTCAAATAATTGTTCCAGATGAGACTCCAACCCAAAACCTATATTATGAGAAATATTGGGGCTACCAATACACTAAATGAACGGTATAAACAAATAATTAAAAAATATGATTACATTTTATCGGTAAAAAAATGATTCCCATGTTAGAAAATATTCCTTTCTTATAACTTTAACCAATTCTCTAAAATCTATAATTTTTTTTTTTAATTTTACATAAATATATCTACACAAAAGTACCTTTTTGCAACTTGTCCTGCACAAAATTCTATAAATCCAACCACCAGTTCCTCCATAGCCCCTTCCCCCTCTCCTTCCATCTCTTCTCCAGATCCTTGAGATCCATACTCTGTTTCTTCTTCTTCTTCAATTGCTCTATTTTTATTCAAATTTCTTGTGGGTGTGTTTTATCCAAAAGAATTAACATTAATGTTCAACCTCTTGCTCTTGATGTTTGAAATACATGTCTCAAATTCTGAGTGAGCAATTTCATTCCGAGTTTATGATCAATTCCTCGTATTGGCGCGGAACCCATTTAGTTCAATCGTTTTCAGTTGTCTTCCTCTACTGGTTCTATTACATCACATGATTCATGCTTAATTACAGTTTTCAATTTAATTAATTATCAAATTAAAGCTTAATTACCATGTGGGTCATGCTTCGTTTCTTCAATTTTACTCACTAAATCTACAATTTCGTTCTGTTTCATAATTTCCTCTGTTTTCTGCAATTATTACAAACCAGTCCTAATTAAATCCAAATCTTTATTAAAACTCATATCTTTTTTAATAATAATAAAATTTAAGCTTAATTACCATCTGGGTTCTGCTTATTTTCTCCAATTTCGTTTTTTTTTCTATTTTCATGGCTTCTTTTAGTGGTAAAACGAAAGCATCATCTGATGAAGATCTTCAACAATTAATGGATCAAAGGAAGAGGAAAAGAATGGTGTCGAATCGAGAATCGGCAAGGAGGTCAAGAATGAGGAAGCAAAAGCATCTGGACGATCTCATGACTCAGCTGAGTCAACTCAGGGAGGAGAACAACCGAGTTATGGCTAACGTGGGCATCACCATGCAGCATTATAGGAATGTGGAGGCTGAGAACTCGGTGTTGAGGGCTCAGGTGGTGGAGCTGAGTCACCGGTTGGAGTCGCTTAACCAGATCGAGTCGTTCATGAGTCAACCCGTTGGTGGTGGGACTGAGTTGATTGACGAGTTCATGAATAACTCACTGAGTTGTCTTTATGCCAACATGCCTATTCTGGCTTCTTCAGACATGATTCTGTACTGAAAGTGTTGTTACATTTAGAGGGTAAAATCGTCATTTTGTATGAAGGGAGGAATGAATGGGGTGGGGTAGTCATGAAAATTGTTTTGGTGGAATAAGTAAATAAGCAATTATATATACGCATCTCATTTATCTTTTAATTAAAATTAAAATGTTATCTTTTTAGTTACAATCTATCAATAAACAAAGAAAATGTTATATCCTTTTACTTTTTAGTTTTTAGATATAACTAACAATTTTATCCGTGCGTTGTGACGGTTCGATTATCACGGTGTAACGGTATATCTGAAAATCAATAAAAAGTTACGTCATTGTAAAAATGAGGTTAAACACGAAAGTGTATTTAAAAAAAATCTCGGTTCTAAGTAAAATTTATGTCAAAACATAGACCGGCTCAGGTCTGGATAAAATTTATACTGAAACGTAGATAAAAATAAGCATATACCAACGCTACATTAGGTGTTTACGAAAACACAATATGTTCAAAGTTATAAAAGAAAAAAACAAAATATGTGTAAAATTAATTATAAATATTAAAATAAAAAAATTATTAATATAAATATTAAAAAAATATGGTCAAAGTAGAAAGTGGAAAAGTGTTTACGTTAAAAGTGAAAAAGTTATGTGTGGCAAATTTGTAAAAGTCTAAAAGTTTTGTGGCTAAAGATGAAAATGAAAAAGTGTTGAAGTTAAAAATGAAAAAATTCTAAGTTTTTTGTGACTAATCTATTAAATCTTAAAAGTTCATTATTTTCTTTAGTCAGTAATTGTATATATTAATAATTAATATGATTATGACACATGATAAAACGAATAAAGCGGATTCAAGAGAGGCGTATATGAGACATGTATTCAACCATCTATCTAGCTCGTTTATTGGGTTCGAGTGTAGTGGCTTAGAACTTTCTAGGTTCAAAGTTCAAAACACACAATGAGACAAATAGAGTTAGCTAAAATAGATGCTTGCTTGAAATTATATTATAAAAGATAAATTAAGCATCTTTTGTAAAGGATTTTGAATTAATACAAACCCTACGATTAACAAATATAAAATATATTATGAGTACCTTTTCTTATTGGTGAAAACATATAGCTATTAAAAAAGTAATGATATGTAAGAGTGGATGAAGGATCAAATAAAAATAAAAAGTGGACTTTGCCTAGGTAGACTAATGCCATACGTAATGGATGCCGTGAAAAGTAAAGTGAATCTAGTTGGCATGGATTTGGGGCGCGAAACACCGCCCCCATGGGGTGTGAACACATGCGTGAGGCGTTTGGTGTGAGTAGCATCACCGGTGTGGGGCGCTTTGTGTGTGTGTGTCATGTATATATATGCGTGGATAGTGAAACCACTATGCACCTTAGTGATTTGGTTTAATGATTGTCCCATGTTGATGTGACGGTGACGTTGCGGGCGTGTGTGAAACCACTACGGATGTCCTAAGAAAGATTCTAGAGTTGATATGTGGCACTACTCAAAATATAGGGTAAAACACATTTTGGTCAAAAATCACTACCTCTAATCTTCTCTTGTCCATTTTCCTTTTATTAAATTCCAGCACATATTTATCACTAAACCTATTGCGATTCCAATGTCGTCTTCGTCTCCGTCCCTTTTCCGACGTCGTCTCCATCACCTGTTCCACCGAGAACCTCCTGCTCTTTACCACTTGTGACCACGATTTCCACGGTAACTCGTTGGTTTCCTCCTACCACAATCACAATCCCTAAATTTCTTCAATTCCCCCACAGTCATCACCAATTTGGTTCAAATCAATGTATTACTAACTGGTTTTGATACAGAAAGAAGTTGATTATCTCTTCACGACTTCAAGGTATGGTATATGCTCCTCAACTCAAGTAAAATTGAATTTATTTTGAAGAAAATCGGCCACTTATGTTTTGCTTTCATAGAGATTGACCTAGTTTACTGTTTTTTATTTATTTTGTTTCATTGAGAATATTTTAACTGATTTTTGTTTTACGTATCAAAAGTTTGAATTAGGGATCAAAAGTTTGAATTAGGGTTTTTCATGTGTCAATTTATTTAGTTTTGAAGTTCCATGACTATGACTGATATCAATGAAAACAACATATTGATTTAAATGTGTGCCTTTTTATGACATTCGTTGACATATTTAGCAACATGACCATCCTCTTCATCATCTGAGTTGTAAGTCTTTTTAGTCTTGGCCAATTTAGATTCTCTCTCAATTACTCTATTCGTCTCCGGTAGTGATCATCCTCTTCATCATCCCTAGCATGTTTACTTACAACTCCATTGTGCTGGATTTTTTTCTCTCAATGTGCTGTATTTTTATTCTCTCTCCATGGATTTGACCAAAGAGAAAAAAGGTTTTTATTCTTTCTCCATGGATTTAACCAAAGAGAAAAAGGATTGTGTTAGATTTTTGTTTTTTTAATTTGTGATGGATTTTTGTTTTTCTAATTTGTGCTGGATTTTTGTTATTCTGAATGTGTTGGGTTTTTTGTTTTTTCTGAATGTACCGGATTATGTTGGATTTTTGTTCTTTCTAAATGTGTTTTACTTGACTAAAGAGAAAATGAATTGTGATGGATTTTTTTTCTGATTGTGCTGAATTTTTTCTAGATTTTTATGTGCTGGATTGATCAAAGAGAAAAAGAAATGTGCTGAATTTGAAATACAACACATGTAAAATAACACCTTTAAAAACAAGATAGTTAAAACATCACATATAAACAATTTAAAAAAATAGAGCACATAGATAAAGCACAAAAATACAACACATCAAGACAATACAGAAATTTAACACAACCATAAAGCACAAAAAATTAGTATAACCATACATCGCATAAATTTAGCACAATAATACATCATAGAAAATACAACACAATTTTCGTATTTTTTTAAACCGTCATTTTTTATATATCAATACTATACTTGAATTAAAGATAAAAAATACTTGATTTTATGGTGTAATTTTTTTTTAAAATAATATCTTATGAAAAAGTTAGGAACGTTTAAAAAAATGAAGAGAACATAAAAAAGGTCTACAAATGTGGGTTAGATGCTTGCTTGAGATTATATTATAAAAGATAAGTTAAGCATCTTTTGTAAATGGTTTTGAATTAATACAAACCCTACGATTGACAATATAAAATAAGTTATGAGTACCTTTTCTTATTAGTGAAAATATATAGCTATAAGAAAAGTAATGATATATAAGAGTGGATGGATGATTAAATAAAAAATGAATTTTCTCTAAACTAGGCTAAGAAAAAATTCTAGAGTTAACATGTGTTACTCCTTAAAATATAGGTTAAAGGATATTTTGGTGAAAAATCACTACCTCTAATCTTCTCTTGTCTCCTTTCTTTTTATCAAATTCCAGCATATATTTATCACTAAACCTACTGTCATTCTGATGTCGTCTTCGTCTCCGTCCCTTTTCCGATGTCGTCTTTGTCACATGTTCCACCGAGAACCTCTTGCTCTGCACCGTTTGCGACCACGATTTCCATGATAACTCGTTGGTTTCCTCCTACTCCCAATCCCTAAATTTATTCAAATCCCCCCACCGTCGTTCCACAGTCGTCACCAATTTGGTTCAAATCAATGTAGTACTAACTAGTTTTGATACATAGTGATGATGTAAAACAACACGTTTAAAATAAAATAGTTAAAACAACACATATAAAACAACTTAAAAAAATACAGCACATAAATAAAACACAAAAATACACCACAACAGTTCAACACATAAATACAACACAACAATACATTAAAGAAATTCAACATAAAAATTCAGCATGACCATACAACACATAAATTCAGCATAATAATACAGCATAGAAAATACAACACAGTTTTCATATTTTTTAAATTGTAATTTTTATATAGCAATACTATCTCGAATTAAAGATAAAAAAACGCTCGATTTTATGATGTAATTTAAAAAAAAAATAATGTCGTATGAATAAGTTATGAACGATTAAAAGAAAGTTAACTTGAAAAGGTCAACAAAAGTGACTATTTCAAATTATCATCCACTCCCTTTTTTTCCTCAACTTTAATGCATTTGATTAGAAATTTAGATGGATGATATTGCTTCCTAATCTACTTATGCAAAATTCACTTTTTAGGGATCTTCCCTTTATAAGAGTGAGCATCTTATTATTTTTTTTTTATAGGTAACTTTCATTTTTTACATGGCAGTTACATCTTCAAATCGGAGACCCGTACCCCACAACTTGACCACTACGTTGTCTGAACTGGGCCCGCGTGTTAAGTACGAGGGGCATAGGCTATCACCGGGAAACCATGGAGCCTGCTGCCACTTGACAACAGTTGTGCCGCTACACGGGGCGAACCCCGCTAGCGAAACGCACTCCGGACTAAAACCCGGGGTGGCTCGGACTCGAACCTGCGTGGGCAGGTTGAGTCTTCATTGCCATAACCACTAGGCCAAAGCCCAGTGAGCATCTTATTTAATAACTGAATTAATTGAATCGTCTATTCCAATAACTGAATTAATCAAATCGTTTATAAACCGAAACCGATCGGTTATGAGAATCTAACCAAACTGACTTATGTATACCCTAATTATATATTAGTTGTAATTATAAATGTTACTATATCTATACTATCTAATAAATAAAAGTTTTTTCATGCCACGTGTCGCCTTCATATATTCATTCTCATCATTTTTTCTCGTCTCTCTTCTTATTAAATACACCTCTATCTTTTAATAATAATATTTTTTTAAAGAAAATACTAATTATACTAATAAAACACATTTTACTTTGAATTATCTCTTATTATAAGAAACTTTGAAATCTAATTATATAACTTTTATTTTCAATCAAATAGTAAATAAAAGTCAAACTATATTAAATAATAATTAACGTAATTTCAAAACCCAATTATATATTTTGAATTTTGTTTTCTATCCTTAATATATGTAATATATTTTTACACATGTAAAATATATACATAAAGATTTTAAAAATCTTATGTATTGATATTTTTTTTTCTTTTTATTTCATTAAATAATAATTAAATTTTTATTTTATTTTATGGATATGGTGAAAATGTTGGTTTATTCATTTTGGATTTTATTTTCACCAAATTTATATAATAAAATCCAAAAAAAAAGTAACTTAGTAATATGGTAATTGCGCAATATTAGAACAATATTTTAAACTTAAGTGACTAAATTAAATTAGACATAAAAAGTTTAAGTGGTTAAAATGAAACATATGAGAAACTTAGTCATTATTCTGTAAAGTTACAAAAAGAAAATATATATAAACTTTAAATATTTTTTTTAAAACTCTTTTATTTCATATTATACTTGGTTGGATTCCCGTGTATTACACGGACTGAATCGTGAAAAGAATATAATAAATAAATATCTTATATGTTGATAAATTATTATTAGATTTTGTGAAAAAAAAAATCAATCTAAATCTTATGTTTATTACTGATTAAAAAAATTACAAGAAATATTTTGTTTTATCATGTTGATATTAATCAAATAATAAATAATGATGGAATATAATTTTATTATAATATTAAATTATTATAAATAATTTAGTAGCCTAAAATAATGGGCTAGAATGGTTTAGACGAGAAAATATAAATGGATAGACTATAGTAGTATAAATAAATAATAGATAATAGATTATATATATATATATGTAATAAATTAGTTAAATTTAATTATAAATAATGTATTTAAAAAATAAATTTATTGGTAAACCAAAAGTCATCCTACATTTAATGTTTAAAAAAATTAAAATCATAAGAAATATAGAAACGTTTAAATGGTATTTAATCAATTTAGGAGTTTAAAAAAATAAATTAAAATAGACAATTGATATATGTTTAGGCGGGAAAACAAAGATTTAGATGCTCTAAAATAATGACACGTGTCACTTTAAAACCTTTATTTATTATAATTGATAGATTAAAGAAAGCATAAAGTAATGCTAAAAATATATCTATAAAACATGATCTCACGAGAAAAGAAAGCACTGTTGAGAAGATAATTTCAGAAGAAAATCCAAACATTTTAAACTTTTTTTAAGTGTTTTAGTAGAGGTGTAAATGAGTCGGGATGAACTGTTCCCGAGCTACTTGGGACCAGCTTGCTAAGGTATGAGATAGTTATGATTTATTATAATTCACTAGTACGAAACTCATTTTTAGAGGCGGTGAATTTGATTTTATAAAGCGGTTTGTAAAACGGCTTTAAAAAAGGTGTCCAACCGCTCTAAAAGATTAGAGCCAATTAAAAAAAATGTCGGACGTGACAGCCTCATCACCAGTGAACTGATTTTTTGTTCTTGTCTTTTCCGGTGAACTCATAATCAATTTATTCTTTGTTCTTGTATTCTCCGGTGAACTCATAAACAAAGAAACAAGTTCTTTGTTCTTGTCTTCTCCTTGCGATGTCTTCTTCTTCATGGTGTTCATGCCTATCAAAATTATGAAAAGAAATACCGAATTTACTTTACGAATCAAACAACAAGAACAAATCCTAAAGATAAACAACATATTGACAATGAAGTAGCAAGATGATACCGATAAGATGAAACGAACACCATAACACCACCGATATGTTCGTCGTCAGAGTCGCCGTCGCCGGAAAACCCAACACCCATAACCAGCATCATACCGATCTCCTCATTCTCTCTCTAACTTTCGGGCGCTCTCTCTCTCTAGATGATGTTACAAAAGTGGAAGGGTGTTGGTTTCTTAAAGCCATCTTTTAAAGCGGTTGTAGAAAAACTTTATGAGTGGCTTTAAGGTGATTTTTTTGAACTGATTTTTTTAGTTACATTTTTTTATGCGGTTTTCTTAAAACAGCTCCAAAAAACTTTATGGACCGTCTCTAAAAATGTGTTTTGTACTAGTGATTGAAGCTTATTTAATATGGGTGTAAATGAGCCGAGCCGTACGTGAGCTACTCAGGACCCGCTTGCCCTCAGGACATCATACAAAACAATGTCTAAAACAATGATTCAAGACATTATTTTAAAATTCACCATTTTGTGTTGACTATTAATCAACTTTGAGTTTCGTTGTGCCCGGACGTGAGGCTCACCTTTGCCACACATTGTGGATTTAATACCTTGCCATCTCACATGGACTTTAACACCTTGCCGCCTCAAGCACTTTAACACCTTCCTCCAACAACTCAACCCACACTCTTTCAGTCAAACACCACCCAAAATTTAACTCAAAACTTTGATTAGTGGAAAACTCACTTCTCCATTCTCACCCTTTTGTTTAAAACATTCTTTTTTACTCAAAACTATTTTTTTTGAACGACAACAAGGATAATTGGTTTTTCCCGGGGCAACACTTAGAATATCCAGGGCAACCCACCACAGGAGGAACCTCCCAACTGGGTAAACCCCCTGACCTGGCACAAACCACTTTTTGATATGGTCAGGATTCGAACCCAAGACCTCCACTGTGAGAAGTATTGAGTCTATCATTACACCAAATGGCCAACGGTTACTCAAAACTATTAAGACATGTTTATAAACCACTTTTAACTGCTTTAGTGATCAGCCCAAACCATTAACAACCTTTACTCTTCCCGAATCTAATGATAATTCATTTACATAAACTCATTAATTTATTATTCATGCACCCATAATCTCAAAACTCATCATAACTCAACATAAATAAACATGTTAAAACATAAAATCTAATTATGATTAACACAACATGCATAGCCTCGATTCACCACCTAACACCCCGATTAATTAGTGCTTCTAAAACTCATTTTATTTGATTTAACCAAAACAGTCTCAAATGCCTCAAAAATCATCTTTTGGTTCCACCCCGTTCAACACACGTTAAACGTTTATTACCATTTTAAAATCAATAAAATTTCATACGTAAATCAACCCAAAACTCTATAAAATAGTAAAATAAGGTGTATATAACCCACCTCAACATATCAAAAAATTTTAGCTCGCGTCACTCGCGTGATCGGGTTTAAAACCATCGAAACCGTCGTTACACCACTACTGTACTGCCTTTGGCAACCCATAAACCGACGCTGTTGGGGTCTTGACCAGCCTTTGATCGCCACTTTTTTTATTTTACTCAAAAGTACTTGGCCATGGCCATGTATTTTTTTATTTTTCTTTTTTGGCTTTGGTCCATTTTGTGTGTAAGATAGCCAACATTTTCTTTAAGAGAAAAAAGGTGGCCAACGAATTTGATAACAAGAAAAATAAAAGAATATAGTCAAAATCTTGTTTTTTTTTCCTCACATGCTTCCATTTTGTCATGTTTGATAAAAAAAAATATATAATTAAATATACATGCATACTTACAAAAAAATAATATTTTAAAAGAGTTCTCAATATTCTAACACAGTTAAAGCAAACTTGGGTTAAATCGATAAATTTAAATACCGATTTGTCGTCTATAACTTGCTTGCGTGTGAACCCCTACCCTACCTACCCACCTATTTTCAACAGTTTTAGGTTTGATAGGCAAAACACTCAAATGGTTGTTTTTACTTTTGATAACGTGACATTCCATATTCTCAAAAACACTTTATCTAAACTTCGCCGTATGCTTAGAAGTACTTGATTTTTTGATATTACACCTCGTTCGTATACATGAACGCTTGAAAATGGATACTTTTTTTAAACAAAAAAAAAATCAAAGGAAAAAATTAAACAAAAATTAACTACATTAAACCAAACACTAACAAAATTTATAAAGTGTAAACTAAAATATTATATGAAAAATAACAAAAACTAACATAACCAAGACACATAAGGCCGAGTGTAGTGGAGGTGTGAGCCATCTGGCCCTTTCACGGGCGTAGAACACCGCCCCCTTGGGGTGTGATTGGGGTGTTGCCCGTTGAGTCGTGGAACAATTCACAGGCGCGGGGTTCTATGAGAATTAATTGGGTGTGTGTGTGTTATATGTACATATATAAATGTGTGTATATATATATACATGTAAATAGTTAAACCACTACGCACCTTAGTGATTGCCCCATGTTGATGTGACAGTGACGTGACAGACATGAATGTCAAAACCACTACGGATGACCACATTACTACTACTCTTAAAAACCAAGATTTGCCACCGACAATTCACCCCCAACAAGTTTGTTAAAATGGCAATTCAAACCCCCCAACTTTGCAACTTTGTGTTCTGGCAAAACTGACCCCTCAACTTTGTAAAATGTCACTTTAGCCCCTCAAGCTTTTAAAGTTTTAAGTTTACCCCCTGTAAAATCAACTTGGTGTATCGTGGGTTATATCGTTTGACGGTGACGTGCTGGTACCGTGAAGAATGAGACCAACACCGACTAAAAAACATAGGTACCGTTATATAACTGTCTTTTATCTATGTTTTGATCTCCACAACCGAGTCGTCATAACTCCATACGTTTCTTTTACGTACTTAACGACGTTTCTTTTGGTGCTTAGCCACCTCAACCGTTTAAGTTCCTGACTTCCTGTAAATTTGTTAAAAACAGTGACGTATTTAAAATAGAGTATTTTTTTAGGTATCGTGGGTTGTATCGACTTACAACCGTGAAGAATGAGACCGAGACCGACTGAAAAACATCGATATCGTTATCTAATTTTTTTTATCTATGTTTTGACCTCCACAACCGAGTCTTCGTAATTTCATATGTTTCTTTTGTGTTTAGCCACGTTAATGTGACCGTCTTAACCGTTTAAAGTCCGCCTCCCGCCGCGGACCGCGAAACAAAATTTATTTAACCAAGTTTCTTTTTGTGCTTACCCACATTAAAGTAATCATCTCAATCATTTAAGATCTGGTTCCCGCCACGAAGCGTGGGACACAATTTATAGTCTTCAAATAAAAACCATGATGATGTTGACATGTCTAAGTGAATAAGAGTTGGTCGCGCAAACAATGATGAAACCTTTCCCACCTCGTCAATGTGTAAACTACCGGTTAAAATGATGGCTTAATTATTTATCAAATGTAAATGTGCATTAAAACAGTATTTAAATTAATAAAAATGATGGCTTAATTATTTTTATTAATAGAGTATTTATATTAATAAAAAATAAAAATAAAAATAAATTATAGTAAATTTGTTCTTAAAACTTAGTCAAACGTATAAAATCGAAGGAGCGACAGTGAGATCTATTGTGGGCCATCCTGTGTACTTTCGGCAACCACAAACCACCGACTATTGCGTAGAATATGTTACTAATAAAGATGCTCTACCAAGTGGCATGCTTATTAACGGACAAAAAAGGAAGACTCAAATTGCAAAATTAAGATCAATAAAAATAATTAAAACTTACAAATTCAATAATATTTTTTTAGAGAGAGTTTAATTTTTTATAATTTAAAAAAGTTTTATTTTCTATGAGAGTTTAGTGGATTAGGTTTATTTATGTTGGTTTATTTTTAGATAATATATACTTATTTATGTTTCAGATAATATATATATATATATATATATATATAATTAATGTTTGATAATATTAGTGTCACTTTAATATTTTGTGTAATTGAATTTACTTAATGACAAAAAGAGAATTTATAAGAAAACATCAAACAAGTTGGTAAGTGTGGAGTGCACACTTGTTTGATGATCTTATGACTTCTGATGCAAAAGACACATTGTTCTCATCAAGGGAGCGAAGTCCACTTGACAACGGGGGGTCCGGGAGCAGCGCCTCTGGTTAGCAGGGTCTTAGGGGCGGCAACTAAATGATGATCTTCCGGACCAGTTTGGTCATGTTGACCAGTTTACTCCTCCGGAGTAAAATTGCCTATTCAGAGTAAATTGCCTTTTCGAAGTAGAATTACTTAGCAGTTATACATTGACGGTTGTGACGGTTTTCAACTAATAACCGTCATAACGTTCCAATGTATTTGTTTACACTATATATACATGTGTTTTGGTCAGTATCAAACACACTAAATTCCTAATAGACTTTCACACATTCGTTCTTGAATTTCGAATTCTTATCCGATTGAATTATGTGTATACCACTGAACTAATTCAATCTGAAAGCAAACCCTACGCAATTATTAGTGAATCCAGACAATCACAAATACACAAATCACCCATAATTCATACATATAATATTTTTAATAATATATTTGTGTATAAAATTATAAATGTTGATACGATAAAAGAAATATCATCTATGCTTTAAATTAAATATTTTTTAAAAAACTTTATTTTAAGTATTTTACATTTGTTTGTTTATGTTTATTTAATGTCTTAAATAACCATATAAAGTTAACTTATTTTCTGAACGTACAAACAACAAAACAATAAAATAAAATAAAATAAAATAAAATAAAAACTCTATTCATTTAAGATTTAAGAGTTTTTCGTCTATGTTTGGGCAGTTTATTTTCATTCATAGTTAAAAGTCTTAAAAGAGCTAGATTACAGTTTTATAATCTATACTAGTATATAAAAATATTAGCTTAGACCCCGTGTAATACACACGGGGTGAAAAATATCAATACATAAATTTTTTAAATTTTATTTATATATTTTACAGTTGTAAAAATATATTACTATACATATATTAAGGATAGAAAACAAAACTCAAAATATGTAAAAATTAATATATAATTGGGTTTCGAAAATACGTCAATTACTATTTAATATAATTTGACTTTCATTTTACTATTTGATTGAAAATTAAAATTACATAATTAGGTAAGTTTTTTATAATAAAGGATAATTTAAAATAAATTTGTTTTATTAGTATAATTACAAATTTATTAAAAGATATGAGTGCATTTAATAAGAGAGAGAGGCGGGAAAAAAATGATGAGATTGAATATGGTGGCGACACGTGACATACAAAAACCTTTATTTATTATATAGTATAGATTATAAGAACATTCTTGTAATTTACCAAAAATTTTAAGATACCTAACACAAATTGTTGTTCATAAGGTACACATTACCAATACATAAAATGTGTTTAATTACTATTTAACCCCACAATTAAAGCCCAACACTCAATAATTATCATTATTTAATGCATATGAGATTATTTAATTAACTACATTAAGTATTATTTTATTTATAATACTTAAAATTAAGATTTAAATTTACATTTACTATTTATATTTTTATAACTAAATACTATTTAAATTAAGTATTAAGTTTTATAAAATTTCTTATTTTACAAGTTATAAGAGAAAACAAAATATTCTCAAAATTAACTATAAATATTTAGATAATTTAAAGACTAAAATTGTAATTTTTTTATAAAAATAATAGGTGATTAATTAAGTTAATTTAGCATTTCAAAAACTATAATTTTATTTTTAGTTAAATAATAAGAAAATTTAAAAAAAAAATAATAGAAAAACAATAATAATTGCAAAGGGGAAGAACCATCAGGGGTCCTCGAACCTGCGTCGTTTGTGTGCGCATGTGGGTGTGGCGCGCAAACCACCTGGGTCGGCGCCCATTTATGTTCTACATCCGCTTCCGCTTGTATATGTATATAACAAATAAATAAATAAATGAAGCAGCTTGGAAAAGGAAAGAACTAACCCAACGCGCGGGGGTGGGGTTAGGGTTTGAGCTCGAACCAACGCCGCCTACGTGTGGGTGTGATATGCGAACAAACTGTGTTAACACTCACTCTTGCTCTCAATCAATTTCATATATATACACACGTACATACATAGATAAAAGTTTTCCCGTGGCGGCACCCCATTAATTGGGTTTACTGTTCATTGTCATCCATTTTTAATAGAGTGTATAATAATTAAAAATGTAAAATTTTAGAAACAAAAAGTTAACTACCGTTTTAAAAATCTTCACATTAAACCCGCCAGGTTGGTCGGAACGACTGGCCGACCAAACTGGAAATAACGGTTAAGTTTTTACGCCTTAAATCAAGCCACGAACTGAAGTTGAAACTGTGGATCTTCAATTATTGCGGAAATGAAATGAAGCTAAAATATTGAGTGTTAATTATTTAAAGGCTTAAGTATATAATTACTAGATATTTACATAGTTATAATAATAGTAATACTCAAATATAATCAGTGTTTAAGACTGTTCAGGTTAGATTGCGCTCTCCAAAAGAGTCTCGGTGATATCCGACCCTTTACGCGGGCTAACCCACTAGTAATATATGATATAAATAAATTATTAAAAAACTAGACAAAATGCGTTTATGGGTATATCAGCAAAGTCCATTTTGTATTTTTGTGTATTGCCGTATTGAAAGCTTACATTATTGTGTGCTCTTTAAAACGTGTAAACCGTTCATTTTGTCATATATGGTCAAGATGGTAGAAAAGTAATCATGAAACAATAAATGGAAATGATAAAAATAAATAAATAAAAATCTTAAAACGCCTCTAACCTTTAGGTAACCGTGATAACCTGTTAATAGGAAAACTTATGATACCTCACAAATACTCTTCTAACTAATGAGAAAGGTAAAAGGTTGCTTACGTCGGTAGAAGTTAGATTTGAACCTGAAACTTTTGTTGGCAGGACACAAGCGCTTATCACCAATGTTTTCAGAGCCGGACCGGATATCCAACCAGTCGCCTTAATGATTCACATGTCGGACCCGATTTAAGAATCGGGTAATGTTACGCATGCCTTTACGAGGTGTTGAGTATGAGGAGGTGATCTCCATGACGTCCGTTGCGGGGTGCCTTCCGGGGAAATGTCCTTTTGTTTATTTGGGTCTTCAGGTGGACCGTAACATGTCCAACAAAAGAGGTTGGTAGAGCCTAATTGAGAGGTTTAAATCTAGATTGGCTTCTTGGAAATCGCATCTTCTTTCTATTGGAGGAAGGTTTTGATCAAATCGGTTCTTGGCATCATTGGGGTGTACTATTTATTTTTGTTCCTTTTTCCAAAAGGTGTGTTGAAAAGCTTGGAACGGTTTAGGGTGAGGTTTTTTTTAGGGGGGGGGGGAGGATGATGGATGATGTGGACAAGAAGCATCTAAAGAAAGGGGTGGTATTGGGATAGGTTCGCTAGCAGCCTTTAACAAGGCTTTATTACAAAAAAATGGAGGTGAAGATATGTTAACGAACCGTCTAGCATTTGGGCTAAGGTGGTCTCTTCTTTATATGACGTGAATTTGGGGGTGGTGTCGGGTGCTAGTGGCTTTAGTTCATGGCAACAGATGAGCAAATCCTTTTTTAAACTAAATGACTTAGGGGTGATCATGTTGCGTTTAGTTAAAAAATTAATAGGTAGGGGAAACAAAACCGGTTTTTGGCAAGATTGTTGGATAGGAAATAAAAACCTATCAGAAAGATTCCTGAGGTTATATGCCTTAGAGGAGGAAAAGGGGTGTAAAGTTGCTCATCGGGTGCGGGGGGACGGGTGGAGTTAGCGAAGACCAATTGGGGGGGGGGGGGTCGAACAAATGCAATTCATGGAACTTGGGTTGATTATTGATCAAGATCTAAGGATCCGGATCGATGGGTATGGGAGATGGAAGATATGAATGGGTTTTCGGTTAAGGGAGTCCGGGAGCGAATTGATGAGGTCTTGCTTATGACGGGGCCGAGGAGCACTTTTTGGATTCGTACTTTACCTAGGAAGATCAATATTGGTGCTTGGAGAGTGTTAGGTAATCGATTGCCTACGAGGAGTAATCTAGAAAGCAAAGGTATGGACATTCTAAATGTACTTTGTCCTCTTTGCAATGACGCTATTGAAACGGTTAATCATATTTTCGGCAAATGTATCACGATCAGGTTTCCAAATGACTTAGTGGAGTGGCTCGAGAACCTGGCCATAATGAGGGAGAAATATGAACTTATTGGTTCGATCGTGTTTGTAGTTTGGTGGGTGATCTGGAAGCTAAGAAATGATGAGGTGTTTTTGAAGAATCGGAGTAGAAAAAAGTTGCTTTTTGATTAAGTGTTGACTTTCTCTTTTCTTTGGTACGGTAGTAGGAAAAACAAATGTAAGATTTTTTGAATATAGTGGATACAAAACCCTCTAAATTTCATGTAATTTAGTTTTTTGTTGGACTCTAGCGTCTTGCTAGTTGGCGTGTTTATAAAATTGTTGTAGTTCTAAAAAAAAGAACCGGTTAAAAGTTATAAAAAAATATGAAAAATAAACTCTCTCTCTCTCTCTCTATATATATATATATATATATATATATTAAACATAAAACGTTGTCTTAACATAAATTCGATTAACGGAATGTCAGTCTTGTGCTGGGTAGCCTTCACGCCTTAGCCCGTCCTTTCCTTTTGTTACCTGAAGTGCATACTAAAAGTCAGCTAACGCTGGTGGGTTTTAGTTTAAAGCAAGTAGGCATAAACATTATTTCTTATCATAATTTTCATAAGTATAAATATATATATATATATAAATATATATGTATATATTTATTGTTTCAATTCTTTCATCCATATTTCATTCATACGTGGGTACGTATATAGGTACATACATTCTTACATTCATTTGTGCCTTTGCTGATCTTACACATAAGGGTGATCAGCCCATCATTGATTACGTGAGTCACAAATACAAACGTCACGATCTACCGTCGTAGTCCGCCATACTTACAACCGTCCGGCAGTTAGTGTCCGTCCGTCATTATCTTACAACCGTCCTACCGAAGTAGTCCGTCATTACCTTACAACCGTCCTACCGAAGTAGTTCGTCATACTTACAACCGTCCTACCGTCGTAGTCCGTCATATTTGTCCGATTGCCCTAAGGTATCCGTTTCCCACCCGAACTAATTACACAGTCGTGCATCGATTGCGGGACTTACTCCACCATAGTGGCCTGTTTAGTCTACCTTTCTAGACTTTTTTTTCCGACTGCATAATATTCGAGTGGTCGTCCGTCTACCGAGGTAGCCGTTATCATTGTGCCGTCCATAACGTTCATTTTTTACTTGACAAGCAATATATACATGGATATAAAGCAAGATTTCGTTCTTACACGTTGTGTCGTACATTTCATACTTGGCAAGAAATATACACATGGACATAAGGCAAGATTTCATTCTTACATGTTATATCATTCGTTTATTTCATTCTTTGCATACATATGTTTCATTCTTTGTTCATTATCCATTTTTGTATATCACGTATGATCATATTAACATTCATAACATTCATTCATTTAATGTATACACTTCAGTCCCAAAACATTTGAAAAGATTTGCATGTAACCTATAGGGGCACATAGAACTCACCTGATGTGCAGTTTCCGAAGGACAATTAGGAGCTCTGAGTTAGGTGGGTAATAATAGATATGTCAAAGGTCATGAATGAAAACAAGTTGTAACTTATAGGTTTCATCCGAAATCTCTCTGTCCGAAGTCATCTTCGACCGAAATCTCCTTTGGTTGAAATCTTTCTCGGTCGAAATCTTTTTCGACCGAAAACTATTTAGTTAGAAACATCTTTTGTTAGGTAACTATTTCGTTCGAAATCTTTTATCCGAGAACCTTTTCATTCGAAATCTTTCGTCCGAGAACTTATTCGTTCGAAAACATCTGTCCGAAATCATACTGCCCACTTTTCGGACGAGCAATAATTTTCGGACCATTCATAGAGTTTTCGGACTATTCATCCGTTCTTGATCAAATTCTTCGATTTTGATCCAAGCTTCGATCTTTTTACGTCCAAAACTTGTATCTAGCTTCCATAAAGCTAAATACATACTTTTTATGCAATTTCATACGTAAAAATCCCATCTTTATGTGAAAAACTCATATAAACCCTAAAACTCACTTTCAAATCTAGAAGTTGATTCTGAGAACGGTTTGTTACCTGTTTTCGCTTGATTCCTTTTTCTCCAGTCCTTGGGAATGTCCCAGCAACGATCTAGAGCAATACGAAGGTCTCGGTGGATTTTTGGAGATTTCTCTCTCTAGTCTCTCTCTAGGTTGTAGTGAAAAAGATGAATAATGAGATGGGTTTCTGATTTGTTCTTTATATAGTTGGGCTCCCCTTCGGCACATGGGTGCCAAGCCTAGCCCGTTTTCTCTTCCTTTTATTTTAAATCCCGCTCTTGCCATTATTTATTCGTTTCTATTATTTCAGTATGTTACAATTTTAGGCAAATAAATTAATTATTTGTTTCAATTTTTATCTACATATTGTTGAATTTAAAATTGTGTTTATCACCAATTAAGTTGTTCAATCATATTTTTATGAATTCTACAAACTGATAACAATTATATAGCATGTGGATCCAAATAAAAACCTTTAATCATATGTTTACATATTCAAAAATCTAATATTTGTTATGATTTGTTAGATCTCACGCTATTTTTTGTCATATCATTATAGCCGAAAGTTTTCATGTAATCTATTTTTTTATATACATTTTGATTGATTCATTAAATTAAGTTTTAGAAAAAAAGTGTTTTAAAATATAATTAATTTTTGGTCCCAATTCTATTAAAGAGGAGGGTTATTTTATACAACAACCGTTCTCCGTAATTTATGATTTAAAATTTGAAATCATAACAAATATGAAAACTTATAAAATTTAATGAATCAATTTTGAAATAAAAATAAAATAAAATAAAATAGACAATTGGAAAGAAATCAAAATTTCGATTTTGATTTTTTTAGCAATGATAATTATGTAGCAAGATTAACCCAACATATGAAACCATATGAGGCTCTAATTCATGTTTTATCTATAACGGTTGATTATTTTTATTATAAGTAGAAATTTTTTTATATAACTGCTTAAATTAATAAAAATCCACTTTTTAGTTTAATTTTTTATATCGAAGTTAACAATATCTAAAATTTGCATTGAATTAAAGAGGGTTGGAAATGGCTTGCTAGGTTTTTAAATACTATGCCGGCGAATATATACACCTTAGAGGCACTTGAAGCTTTCCTTGAGGTGAGTTTATATCATGACTTATTTTAGCTTTTTACATATGCTTATATATATTTTGTAGATGTGCAACTTCAACCTATTTTCTTTTGAACGAGTCAATTTGGGTTATGTTTTTTCTCTAGCAGGTTAAACGGTTAAAAATTAAATAAAAGTAGTCTACAATGGGAAGGCAGATCGGTTGAAAGTTGCCTAAGTTTAAATTCATGCAAATATTTATATTATATAAACTTTTAGTCATATTTGACACACTAAGGGTGGAGGGGGTGGAACCCATTCAACTCTAAACTACCATAACCCTAAACCAATAGAAATTTGTCATGTCATTTTTACATTAAACTACCCCCTCAGAAAGGGTGGAACCCGTGAACCTCTAAACTACCCAACGTTCAAATTGCAAGGTTTAAGCACTCGGGTTGTAGAACCCGTGAACTGAACCCGAAGCCCCAGCCCGAGTCCTACCCCTTCCACCCTAAGCCATACATAATAAATAAGTAACTGGTTGCGTCACGTGTAACAATTCTATGAGCCAAATATTTTTTTCCCGATTATTTTATCTCAACTTTTTAATATTTACTTTATTAATATTTCATTTATTTAATATTTTTTTTTTCAACTATTTCCGATTATTACTAATTATTTAATATTTTCTTCATTCAACCTGTGTATTACACATGTTTCTAACCTAGTTTTTCATAAAAAAAATAAAGTTTTTTTAACCGGTTTAGCCCACAAACCAGTTTGAACCCGACCCACATCGGTTTGAACCGGGTTCTCCCACGACCCTGGTTTGACTTGCTTGACTCCGACCCGAACCTGTTCTGGGTTTCCACCCAATTTGTGTACCTCTAATTTACATCATGCCCGATGTTGGCCCAAGCCCAATATCCAATTTCTTTAAAAAGAGAGCCTTCAATTGTATCTCCGCCCACTTCAATATCAAAGTAAGCTTCCTAGGTACGTGTAAAACGATGATTCGTCATTCACCGACAATAACATTTCAAGCCGTCAGCGAGCATTTCCCTAAACGAAATTACGATTATACCCACAAACCACTTGGCATGACAAGGGCATTTTCGGAATCATATAAATATACCGAATCCCACGGTCCAATATCCTTCACCACATCTTCACCAGCTTCTCATTTCTTCCACTCTATCCCTCTTTCTTCTCAAAATCCCTCTCTATAAAATCATCATCTGTTCATATAAAAGGTCCTTTTATTCAAATTTTCACCGCGTTTTTTCAATCCCTTTCGTTAATTTACACCGATTTCTTTCCTACTTTCGTGTTGATTTTACTAATTCGTTGAAAGATTCAAGAAACCCTAATTCAGATTTCGCTTTAAATGTTTGATTGGAACCCGTTCTTTCGTTTTTCTACTTGGATCTTATTGATCTTACACGATTGATGTGTTGATTTTGAAACTGTCAAACTATTTTACAAAATTTATGAAACCTAACTTTTATCAATTCGTAGATCTATCATACTTTATTGAGTTAGGTTTTCATATTCTTACGTGATTTTGTTTCTGTTTGAAGATTTGAGGATAATGGCTGATCAAGTGTTGGAGGGTAGTAGTCAACCAGTTGATCTCTCAAAGCATCCCTCTGGAATAGTTCCTACTCTTCAGTATGTGTTTGTTTCTGTGTTTTATTGTTATTACTATTATTATTATTACTATTATTATTGTCGGGTAAACTGTTATGTACTTTGTGTGTGTGAATGCATATAACTTTGCAATTATGTTGGAAAACTCATGATTGTGAGGAGTTTTGATCTTTAATAGCTAATTGGTGGACCTGATGTTGTCTGTGCAGATTTGCGGTTTTTCAGGTGTATGTAGTTTGTTAGCTTGCACATGTTAGTGTATGTGTAGTTGTAGATGTCGAGTGGTTTGATTGGTGTACTTTTGCATGTTGGTTCATGTGCATTTTGCTAGTTAGTTGGTTGTGCTAACTGTGATTAATTATGGAAGCTGAATTAGTTGGTATTTGTTGTGTTAGCGAAAAAAGAATTGGTGTATGGGTATTTAACTAACTTTGAGTACCCTAACTAAGTAGTGATCAATCATTAAATGGCGTATAGAATACATATTAACAATTTGTTCATGATTGAATAGGAGTTGCTAACAAACTAAACAAAGTTGCATTTTTGAGCAATTGTTTTTTTGTTCTAGAAACAAAAACGAAATCTATAATTACCGAAGAAAGAAAGATTTTCTATCTTTAGGTTGAAAGTGTTGAATTGCTTCATTTATATGATATCTATTCTAATTCTTATTATAAGTCTGTGTGCTTGGATGTGTGTATTTTAAAAATGATTATCGCAGTTTCTAAAGTTGGAATAATTTTCAGATAATCATTTAATTAAAGAGACTGGTATGTTTACATTAACTTCCCTAAACCAGTTTTCTTGCAACAAATGTTTACTTGTTTCTCGAAATAAGATTGTAGTGACCGTAAAAGAAAATTGCATTCAAAATCAGTTTTGCTTCACACTGAAAACTGATATATCGCAAAAATATCTTTAGACTTACCATGGGTGGTGATGGGAAATTTTCTTTTTTAGTTTGATTTTCCGTGGTCTTTGAAAGAAAAGTCAATCTTCAGCCATAATTCTGACCAAAAGAGGCAAAATGCATCTCGAATCTAATAACTGGGAGCGTGTAACTACATATGAAATGAAGTTTACATTTAAGGATATTCCATTTTCACTTCACTTTTTGCCCTTTATGAGTTCATCCCTATAACATACTATTTTACAACGTTTTATTGTTACTTATCTCACTTTGAACTAACAGATGCATTTCTTTTTGTGCATGCAATAATCAAAATGACGGAAATATCCTTCTCGAGCTATCATATTGCTAATAATCAGGTCATTATCTGTACATATAGGAACATTGTATCTACAGTCAATCTGGACTGCAAACTAGACCTTAAAGCAATTGCTCTTCAAGCACGCAATGCAGAATATAATCCCAAGGTTTCCTTTCCTTTATCCTCAAATAAATGCAATTTTTATTAGTCAAATCTCTAAATATTGAAAAGAGGAGTATCTTGTGGGCTGAAATAAATGCATTTTGTGATGTTACTAATGGAAAAGGATGTAATTGTGGATTAAAACTTTGTCATAATATTTCAATTGTTGTGCGACATCCAAAAACAGAAATAGTTGCATTTATGTTGGCACTTGGAAGTATTGATCTTAAAAAACTGTTCATTTGTAGTGCCATTTTTTCTTTTGTTCTTCAGCGTTTTGCTGCCGTGATCATGAGGATCAGGGAACCTAAAACCACTGCCCTAATCTTTGCTTCTGGGAAGATGGTAAGTTTTTTCCCTCCTATAATTTATATATTGACCTTCTGGAAAAAAGTTCATGATTTGACCCAATATATTTGTGTCAAAATGGTTCAAAATAAGCGTGTTAGGCAAAAGTTCGTAAACACCTGTTTGTTTGGCAAAATAGGCAACATGTTTGTGTCAAATGGGAAATTTTGGTACGGGCTGGGCTGGGTTGGGTTGGGTTGGGTTTACATGATGTCCAATTTCCCTCTTTTTTGGTAAGTAATTGGTGTGTTAAATTTGATTACAAAAATTATGTTCTTTCAATAATAATCTATTTTTTAAGTAAATATGATTTAGGAGGTTGAATGCATTAAAATACACTTTAATCAACTTTTGATCAGTTTCTTTCTAACTAGTTTTTTTAATATTTTTATTTTGTTGTATCATCTATTCGAGATAAAATTAACCCGAATTGACCTGTTCATAAGCAAATACGTTGAAATTGTCACCTCTAGCCAAAGGCCTCTATATCAAATATCTATCTCGTTACTGACAAGCAAAGGAAGAAATAAATGTTATCAAGATTTGGTGTAAATAATTATGTTTTGAAACTCTGACAAAAAGGAAAGTTTGCATTTACTTTGGTCCAAAACAATCTGTAAAATTAGTTTTGCTTATTTGTTTTCATCTCGAATGTTGACTAACAAGAGTATGACTTGATTATTAAAATATAAATGGTGATTGCTCCAGGTTTGTACAGGAGCAAAGAGTGAACAACAATCAAAACTGGCTGCACGGAAGGTACTTGAAGAGTAAAACATTAATCATTTATCCCATGGGATAATAAAACACCATCAAAATATCTTGGTGGTGATAGTTTTGGCATAGATTTCTTGGTTTTGGGATTATATACATGGCCGGCCCACATAGAGGTGCAGGTTGGGCCGCTGCACCCGGGTATGTTTACGAGTGGAGCATAATTTAAATATATATATATATATATAGGGTTAGGTTCAAATGAGAACTCATAAATACTTGAGAACTCGCGAGAACTCGTCAAAAAACCAATTAAAACCATTTTTTTTGTTTTCATTATCTTTATTATTAAAATATAACATAAAAAATGATTTATCTTATCAATTAATTCATCCCTTCTCTCTAAATTATCCTTAAAAAAATTTATTTACATATGTAAATGGTAAACATTTACACATGTGTAAGTGGTAAACTTACACAAGTGTATATTTTTTTTTAATATATGAAGACATGTAAATTTACATATATAATATCATTTTTTATGTTGTATTCTAATAATAAAAGCAAAAAAAATGGTTTGAATGGTTTTTTGACGAGTTCTCGCGAGTTCTCAAAATATTTAGGAGTTCTCAAATGATCCACTCCCTATATATATATTATAAAAAATTAAATAACTTATAAAATCTGAAAAAAATTATAAAATTTAGGGGCAAAATTTTTCTTTTTTTTAAATAACTTATAAAATCTAAAAAAAATTATAAAATTTGGGCCCAAAATAGTTTTTAGAATTCAGTGTTTTATTGAATTTTTTTATATACGTGCATATTGAAGGGGGAATGGGGGCATTTTTCTTAAGTTGAGCCGGATACTTAATTTCTCGGGGACGGCCCTGATTATATATAAAAAAAATATTGTTTTGGCTAGTTGCAAGAGAGAACATACTATTGCTTATAATTTTATGTCATCTTTTGTAGTTCATTATTATCTTATGCAATATGTTATTTCTTCAGTATGCTCGGATTATTCAAAAACTTGGTTTCCCGGCAAAATTTAAGGTGATCTTGTAAATATCTTATTATACGTTATTTGGTCTACCAAATTATCCTCTTGTAATCTGAATATTATTTACATGTCCTCTATTTTATCTAAAATATCCTTTATTGGCTTGTAGGACTTTAAAATACAAAATATTGTCGGCTCGTGTGATGTCAAATTCCCCATTAGACTTGAAGGTCTTGCATACTCTCATGGTGCTTTTTCAAGCGTAAGTTCCTTAGAATGGAATCTTATTATCAAAAGGACCCACCCAATGAGAACTTTGAATGGTATAAACTAGAGGTGCAAGTTTTGGCCCATTTACTTATGACTGTGTCAATTCGAGTCACGGTTTATCTGAAATTGGTCAAACAAAAAACTAGCTAGAAGGGGAACGGGTCGTGCAAGTCACACAAAGTCTATTTTTAATGCATACAACCTCCTAAATCGTTTTTATATAAAGATTCAGATTATTAATGTAATGATGTTATTTTCGTTTTTATAATTAATGCATTGATTGTTAATATAAAAAAAATTAAAATTGAACATAAAGTGTTTACAGGTTAAGCCAACCGACCTGTACTAAAAAGTTACCTGTTCGACCGGACTAATGTTTTTTCTTTATCGTGGTTCATATAGTATGAACCAGAACTGTTCCCGGGATTGATTTACAGGATGAAACAACCGAAAATCGTTCTGCTGATTTTTGTTTCAGGGAAAATTGTTTTAACAGGAGCAAAGGTATGACTGGCCCTATTTCAATGTTTGATTCCACATGTCGTTATCAGACATACATTTTTTAATTCTTGTTTATTATGTAATTTCAGGTTAGAGATGAGACTTACACTGCGTTTGAGAATATATATCCGGTTTTAACTGAATTCAGGAAGAATCAGCAGTGGTATGTCACCTTACTATTTTCTTTTCTTTTAATTTCTCAACTATCACCATAAACTTTTCTATTGAAAGGTTTTTTTGAAGTTAAAATCTACTCTATTGAAAGGGTTTTATTCTGTTATAGTGACCTGTAGTCACAAGAATAGTATTCTTTTAAAATGTTTGAATGAACAAATTATGTGTCCTTAGATTATTTAATCTAGGGTCAGTTTTGGATCATTCATTAATCATTACATACACCAAAACTGATTATCAAATGGTAAAAGAAAATTACCTAATTACCCCTTACTTTAACCTAATTTTAGGATACTTTTATTTCTGTTCTTTTTCTTGTACTCCTCTAATAATTAGTAATGTTTTGATGCAGATTTGGGAACATATGGTTTTGATGATATAATATTATGGGTGAAAAATGAAAAAAAAGGGTTCAAGTTGACTACTGAGAGTTTGACATGCAATGTGATTTTGACTTTGACTTCCTGAAGTCACTTGTAGTGTAAATATATGGTGGAAATGGAAATTGTCATTGTTCTAAACTAATCATCATCATCATAATGAGATGTTGCCACCTTTTTATTATCCAAGACTGCTTTCTTAATCTTCTGAGTTTTTAAACATTTTGATTCTTGATTTGCTCACCAATGCAATATAATTGACGTTTAGATGGTTGTTAATTTTCTTGCAGAATGTATGACCATGTTCAATATAGAATCATATTTAAATAGAAATTACGAGAATTGCATTAGAACTTATACAAAGTACTCACCATATATAACATGAGAGTTTAAGAGTGGATTATGCGTTTACAGTTGTAACAATTGTATAAATGTTTACGTGATTCTTGTCGGTTTTTTACTAAATTGAATGATCCTTTACATATAGCTTGTTTCGGTTTATTTTGGTGTGATTCAATAAAAAGAATTCAGTTTCATTCTATAGACAAAAATCTTTATAAATCTATTTAATTTACAACAGTTAATACAACATTAGAAGTTAAGGGACCTAATGAACTAGTGATAACACATATACAAGGGAGCAAATAGAACTTTATAAAATTTTTAATTTAGAACAGTTAACACAACATTAAAAGTTAAGGGACAAAAACTGGAGGATAGAATTAGTTGAAGGACCATTCATGTTGTTTTCTTCACATATAAACGAATCATTTTAACAGAAAATTGCCATTAATTCACAAGCTTTTCAATATTTCCAGATTGCTTATCCGTCTTCCTCTTCATGTTTATATTTGATTTTCGATCAGTTAACCTATTGTTCGGATCTTAATCCGACAATGTTGAAACAAGAGCTGCATTTTGAATTTGAGAACATCAGCCTATTTTGAAATTCCATTGAATTTTATGGAAATTACTAAATTCTTATCAATTTTGAATTTATCATGGTTTTTTTTATATCTCCTAGGGCACGTTCATGATAATACAATGGATAAATTGACAATAAAGGTATATTAAAATAGCAAATTTGTCAATGTGGATTATAATTAAGTTTTTGACAGTTTTAGACTGAAAGTTCAATTTCTTATAAATTGTCCCCAAATTTTATAAAATGAATTTTCCCTTCAGCCAAAGTTACATTTTTTGGCAGACACTCAGACTGCATATTGCTGTCCCTTTTCAATATAGGGATACAGTTACAATTTTGAAAGCAAAATCCGATACTGATGCAGATTCCTTTTGAGTTTTTAGTACAATAGGTATTGTTTAGCGATTTAAATTTAAGTGAGTCCGGATAAATTTTGTATCAAAGTTTATGGACTCGGATTTTGGGAGTTGGAAAGGACATGTTTGGTATGGAACTTTTGCTTTCATTGAGCAAAAAAGTAAGTTTTTGCAGCTCAAACCTGTAACGCCGGGTCCCAAAGGAGTAACCTTACTATTTAAAATCAGAAATTAGCAACAACAAAGGAACATTAAGTCAATCAAGTTTTGACTTCTTAAATTCAGAAATTAGCAAATAAAAAAGTCCTTTGTTGTGTCATTGCAATCCTTACATGTTTTGTTTGTGCCATAGAGGATGATTCATCCATTCTGTTTGATTTTTTCCTTGCTGTCTGTAATGAGGTTATTTTTCTACTTTTACCAGTCTTACAAAAGATGTGATTGCTAAACTATGGCGAAGGATACAGAATATTATGACATCTTGGGAGTCTGTACTGATGCATCTGCATCTGATATCAAAAAGGCCTACTATGTCAAAGTACGTTTACTAATTCTTTCTTCTAAGAAATTGCTACTTGTTACATGAAAGATCCTTAACTACAGATCATGTGTCAATGTAAAATTGTGCATTCAGTGATGCTAATATTAATATTAATGCTTTCTGATGTTTTTGTAAGGCAAGGATAGTTCACCCTGATAAAAATCCTGGGGATCCGAAAGCTGCCCCGTAATTTTCAGGTGGTTTTGACTTGATTATCTTTTGATTCTATACATTAGTTATTCAAAGTTTCTCAATTTTGAATGTTGGGTATCAATATATGCCATTTATTTATATATTTTTCATGCATGAAGGTTCTAGGAGAGGCTTATCAGATTCTAAGTGATCCTGAGAAGCGTGAAGCGTATGACAAATATATGGAAAAGCAGGAGTAACAGAGTAAGCGCGATACATCATCTTTCTGCACCAAAAGTTATTATTATTGTTGTTATTATTATTACTATTTTCTAGGCTGTCTCTTTCCATTGTTTATTTTCATGAAGTAATAACGGTTAAATTTTTTTTTTGGTAATTTCTTTCAGTGATTCAATGGTGGATCCTGCAGCTGTTTTTGGCATGCTGTTTGGTAGTGATTTGTTTGAGGATTATATTGGACAACTTTATATGGCTTCAGTACAGTCGGTAGAACTTGAAGAAGAGGGACAAGTTCCTGAAATTCGCAAGATGAAAGTCCAAGAGAGGATGAGGGTATACATTCTTACTCCAATTCTCAAATCAGAACAATAACTAAGAAACTTAATTTTAATTTGTTAATTTCATACACACAAAGGTTACTGTTGTTTCATTGTATAGGAATTTCAAAAGGAGAGGGAAACAAAGCTCATAACAAATCTGAAGAATCGCCTTCGGCAATTTGTTGAAGGTCAAACATCTGAATTTGTAAATTGGGCGACATCAGAAGCTCGCCAGCTCTCACAAGCTGGTATGCTATTCTTAGATCCCCTATTGTTGTCTTTGCTGCAGTGGCAGTTGCAGTTGCACTGATTGCTACAGAAGCTGTAATCATGGTTGCTATTAACTTTTCAGCTTTTGGTGAGGCTATGTTGCATACTATTGGCTATATTTACACAAAGCAGGCTGCACGGGAACTTGGAAAGGATAAACGGTATATGAAGGTCCTGTTTCTAGCTGAATGGGTGAGGGATAAAGGACACCAGATGAAATCACAAGTTTCAGCTGCTTCAGGTTCTATAATTTTTATAACTGGCTGAAGGTGCATTATTAGAAATATTAAAATTAACCCTAGGAATTGTATTGTTTTTTTTATAATCTATATATATAGGTGCGGTGGCTTTAATACAAATACAGGAGGATCTGAAGAAGTTGAATAACTCAGAAGCCAAGGAAGAGCAGATAAATAAAGCTATTGAAGACAAAAAAAGATCAAATGGTTAATTCCCTGTGGCAGATGAATGTTGTGGATATTGAGACAACCTTATCGCGTGTCTGCAGTAAGTTCATGCATCCGCTAGTAAAGAAAACATTAGAGGGGCGATTTCGACCCGTTTACTTATGAATGGCTCGATTCATGTTATGTTTTATCTCTAGCAGGTCAAACATGTCAAATAAAAACTTTTAACTATAAAGGGAAACCACTCAATTGGGTTAAACATGCTGAAAGCCGTCTAAAGTATATTTTAATGCATACGGCTCTTTAATAATTTTATTCAAAGACAATATTATCAATGAAATGGTATGATTTTGTGATCATATTTTGCACACTTATTATTTAAAAAAAATAGATAAAAAGTGCGTCGGGTCAACCCACTCCGGTCCGACCTGCTTTGACCCGTTACCAACCTGACCCAATTTGTTTTGACCCATTACCAACCTGACCATTTTTCTACCTATAGAATATATGCATTTGTGTGTCCTGGAAGATGCATGACATACATTCTTGGGACAATCTCTCTATTGATGAGTGGATAGACAAGCAAATACTAAAAGCACACCCTCGTTTCCCGTTGCTGTTAACTAAACACAGTCATTGGCTTAGATACAAGTTGGCGTATTTTGAATGTTGGCATCTTTCTTGTGTGGAGTGTTTGGATGTGTGTTTAGATATGTTTTTGTTGTACTAAAGCTTGACATATTATGATCATTTAATAAACTAACCAGAAAGGACATGCTTGTGAAAAAAGGACATCCGACTTGTGAAATGGTAATTGCGTTTCAGGTGCTCAAAGATCCTAGTGTTTCAAAAGAGGAGTTGAAGCAACGCGCGATTGGAATGAAGAAGCTTGGAACAATATTTCAAGTAAGTTATGATCATGTCTTCACATTTTATTTGAGTCATTTGTATGAATTTAGTTAATAATAAGAAGAAGAAAATGAGATTGCATTCTGAGGTATTCTAATCTCAGGTCCACATAACTGGAAGCAATTCAGATAAGAGCAAGAACTGAATTGGATATAAGGTACATTTTGTAAACAATTATACGCGGTCTGATTTCAGGGAGCCAAGGGTAATTACCGCAGAGAGAACAGTTTGCACCAAGAAGGCGCCGAGGCTTCTTCATCCAAGTAACATGCTTCTTCATTTGTCAGTTATTTTACCCAATTGTTGTATTCATTTATATATATGTTGTATAATCTGATGATGAGTTTGTGCCTTCAAGCTTTATAATCTGTTTATGGTATGCTATGATATATACGTTGGCGTTTTAGATGTTAAATATAACTTGTGTTGTGTATAAAATGTGGTTTATAATTTATTTTGAAGTTTTTTTTTATAAAAGACGTTTGTCTTCTGTACGTGATGCACGTGCCTTCGCCTCTTGCCTAGGCTCTAGGAACCTATTGCATCACACTTTTCTAAACCAAGGGTATTTTAGGCATGTCTTTATGACAACAATGACATGACTAAGTGTGTGGAGTGTGAATTATTTGTGTTAAATAGAAAAGTAATGAATATTTTAAATTGTAAAAAGTTGTTATATTGATGATTGAACTATATTTTAACAAGAACTGTAGAAGACTGTTGGAAATCAATTTCAATTTAGTGTGATCATTGATGGGTCACAAAAATCTAGTATCATTTTGATATAATAGGCATTTAGGTCAAATTAAATGTTAGAGCTGGATACTAGCAGATATGAATCCAACTATAGATCAGAAAGAAAAACTGAACAATCAAACTGTAACCCCATTGACAAGCCTAAAATAACTGATAGGTTTTTTTTTAAATTTAGGGACAATTTTATATATACATCCACTAACTTTTCAAATGTCATATTTACACGCACAAAAAAAAATGTTTTAGGAACATTGTAACTTGGGTATTGAAAGTTTGAAACTTATATTCTACAAGTGTGTACATGGGAGGGATCATGACTCTAAAGTTATACGAAAACCAAGAAAACTGCCTTTAACCAATCAAATTTTTTTTCCTTTTTAATTTCTAATTCTTTTTTATCTAGAAGGTTAATTATGTAACTATATCACCCTTTAATTTTAATAATTATCTATTTTTTTTTTCTAATTCCTTTATTCACTCCTTAATGAACTGATTCTCTCTTTCCTCTCTTTAAAATCAAAAACCAAAATCACATACCACATTCTTCTGTTGAATTCAACGATCCAAAAACCTAATTGGTGACTACTCGGGGAAAAAGAGGCGACGGTTGCCTTGGTTCAATCTACCCGAAGATAATGAATATTGCAGAAAATGAAATCTACGGTAGATGAATAGGATGAGGTTATCAAAGATTTAGCAAAGAAAATGCTTCTGGAATGGAAGAGGCTCAAGATTACAGGAAAGGAAATCTAAGGAGGCGACAATGGCGTTTTCTACTTCCAACACCTTCGATGGAGTCGTATAAATCGGAATAGGATTTGTCTACACCTGAAAACTAATTATTGACTGTCAAAATCCTCTCTTTTGCGTCTCTCTATGAATTAATTTGTTCAAAAGCGGTGATGTTGGGTGGTGATGGACTTGGCACGCGGATGCATTTGTTTTTCATATAAGCTACGTATACGTAACTCGTTTCTTCCCTTTTACACATATGTAAACCTGAGCTACGTATATGTAACTTGGTTGACCTACGTATATGCAATTCGTTTGACATACGTATACGTAACTCGCAAGAGCTAGCATACTTTACTCGCATGAGCTGCGCATATATAACTCGGGTTTTTATTCCCCATTTTTCCGTTGACACACGTTTACATATATGTAAACCTGAGTTATTTTTTCTATTTTCATTCTAGAAATATATTCACAAACAATGTAAATCAGGAGCTTAATTAATTTTGGAATAACTAGAATTGATAATGAGATAGAAGAGAGAGTGTAAAATAAAAAAAAAATGAAATATGAGAGACTGAAGACTTTTAGGAGATTTCATATAGATTTTCTAAAATTAATTTTTTTATTCTACCTGAGTGTGACGGCATGAGTTACCACAATGACAACATATTGTGTAGGAAAACATGTGTCGAAAATGCTTTGGAAAATATTGTGTCGTAAATGCGTAGGAAAATATTATGTAAGAAATACGTAGGAAATATTTGTGTAGAAAAAGCGTACAAATATTTGTGAAGGAAATGCATAGAAAAATACTAGAGTAAACTGCCATTTTCGTCCCTGTGGTTTGGTCAAAATTGCCACTTTCATCCAATAGTTTATTTTTTTGTATCTGGGTCCTCATGGTTTTAAAATATTGCCATTTTCATCCTCGTGGTTTTAAAATATTGCCACTTTCATCCAGTCAGCTAACACCGTCCGTTTTTCTCAGTTAAATGAGGGGTATTTCAGTCCTTTTACTTATTTGTTTTATTTTTTCATCTTTTTTACTCTCACTTTTTAATCATCCCCAATTTAACCTCTAATTTAATCATCCACCTGCTGGCCTTCTTCCTCTTTTCCTGACCAGTTTCCGACGAGCACCACTGGAACACCTCCGTCGCTTGTTTCTATGATTAAAAAGTAAGAGTAAAAAAGATGAAGAAATAAAACAAATATGTAAAAGGACTGAAATACCCCTCATTTAATTGAGAAAAACGGACGGTGTTAGCTGACTGGATGAAAGTGGCAATATTTTAAAACCACGAGGATGAAAATGGCAATATTTTAAAACCACGAGGACCCAGATACAAAAAAACAAACTATTGGATGAAAGTGGCAATTTTGACCAAACCACAGGGACGAAAATGACAGTTTACTCAAAATACTATGTTGTCTAGGAAATGAGTAGGAGATGTTTTTGTCAGAAACGTGTAGGAAAAGTTCTTATCAGAAATGTGTAGGAAACTTTTGTCGGACACAGTTTCCCACAACAAATTTTCCAATAAAATCATTATAATCGGGAATGCATAGGAATTTCCCACGAAAATTGCCGACGGAAACTACCCAGTGTTCTAGTGGCGACATTGCATTCCAGTACAAGAGCCACATTGACAAATTAATAAACACATGAAACCTTTATCGTGATGAATCCAGAAAAACTTCTAGCACACGGGTGAAAATTGGTTAGGCTAAAACCTATCAATTTAAAAAACAACTAACCTTAAAAATTAATAAGTAGGTTTAACAATGCCATAAACAACACAAACAATCAACAAAAAGGTTATAAAAAACTATATTTATTTAAAAAACAAATAATTGTATTATAATTTAATATTTATTTTAGTAGTGTTTTGTAATTTTTAAAATTAATAAATCTATACTATTTAATAAATAAAGCTTTTTTCATGCACGTGTCGCATCCATATTCATTTTCATCATTTTTTCCCGCCTCTCTCTCTTATTAAATATACCTCTATCTTTTAATAATAATATTATTTTTAAATAAAATACTAATTATACTAATAAAACACATTTATTTTAAATTATCCCTTATTATAAGAAATTTTGAAATCTAATTATGTAACTTTTATTTTCAATCAAAAACCGAAACCGAACGGTTTTAAAAAAACCAAAAACCGATTCGGTTTTTGGTTTTTTTAAAACCGTTCGGTTTCGGTTTTTGGTTTCCGGTTTTGACAATGGTTTCGGTTTTAAAACCGATTGGGCTTGAATTTTTTGGGGTAAAAGAAAAATGGCCCAAAATAATGAAATTGGGTTTTAAATTTTGGGCCTAAATTTTTTTTATTAACTAATAATTATCACATATTTTGGATTAAATATTTTGGGCTATAAAAATTATTAGTTTTCTTAAAAAAATACTCAACATAAAAAATAAACTTTATAATTTATAAATTCAATAAATATAAATAATAACCTACTATTAATGCAAATACGTGTAACACAAATATGTATACACTTTTAACATACAAGCACACAACACAATATAATATATATTATGAAACGTGCATGCACACAATATATAATTGTATATGTTCGGTTCGGTTTTTTCGGTTTTTAAAAAATACAAAACCGAAACCAAACCGTAATTTTCGGTTTTCAAAAAATACAAAATCAAAACCGTCGGTTTTAGTTTGGGTTTGGTTATTTCGGTTTTTTGCACACCCCTAGGCCACGATATTATGAAATGTGTCAGGAAAACTAACCCAATAACTCCTAGAAGGGCAATGATCAATCCATGCACATCTCCCGTCAACTCGTGGCAAACTAAAGGCCGACAAATCCTTCTTCTTGCTCGGCTATCCCACGGTAATAATGTAATGCTTAACCCGTCTTTCCAGAACTGGTATGTGTTTTTGAATCGGTCGTGAACCGCCTTCCTGTCATATTGCCACGATCGACCCCACCAAAGGTGGCAAGCGTCCATCAAAATAACCTCACACCAAATCTCGTAACTGTATTTGGACCCGATGGGAATGCTAACCAAGCATCTCTTATCAAACCGAACTGTGTTTCTCTTCCTCAACCATGCAAGCTGATACGGGTCCGGATGATTTTCCTGTTTTAATCCGAGCCTCTCGACCATATATAGCAAGGAAACAACATTCTCACAACTGTCTCCATCGATAATTACCGTACAAACCTTACCCTTAGGCATGCACTTGGTCCGGAAGATATTGCGATGCCTCCACATGTCACTGTCGGTATCAGCCGTGGGTGAAGTGGTGAGGCTCCGCTGAATTATGAGGGCCTCATCGTGGTCAGGTCCAATGACCTCGTCGGCCACGACTAACTATTCCCCGCCCCCATATTCTTCATAATCATCATATGCCAGGGGAACATCGTCGACAAGCGTCACTAGCTATTTATTAGGGCAATCTCGTGACACATGCCCGATCCCACTACATCTATTACAGCGGACGGAGCAGCCCGTAGAAGGGATCACAGCTGTCGTCGATGCTTTGGGGGTATCGTTGTTACTACCACCAACCATCTGGGTAGAGGGTGTTGGCGCTACTGCTGAAGTTTGTGTACTTGTCGCCACCCTAGTCCTTGTCACCTTCGCTGTACCCTTTTGTTATTTACCACTTTCAAGGCCAACCTACACACATCGTTGTAGGACCAATACTATTGCAGCTATACCACGTCTGAGATCTCGGGTTTGAGAGCCCCCAAAAATCTCGAGACCACCTGCTCTTCCTCCTCATCTACAACACAACACATACACAACATGTCAAAAGAAGCAATAACTTTTGCCCCTGACATCGTACCTTGTGTTGCCTGATGATAGTCCATGAAAGCTTCTTGGCGGTGGTTGGGCGGTAGAACTTCCGGCTTAACAGTTTCTTCATCTTGGGCCATGAACGTACCCGCGGTTTACCTTCCCCGTTGATGTTGCCTCTTGACATGCTCCATCAAAGGGAGGTCGATTTCTTCAACTTGATGGCCACCAGTTTCACCTCAGTCAGTCATGAGAACCTGTGGATGCTCCTGCATCAAATCGGCTTTGATGATATGCTCCCGAGAAACAAAAATCATGAAAGTAGTAGTGTTTTTTTTTCTTCTTTCTTACTCTTTTTGCTTGAATTCGGTAAAACTAAATGCAAGGCTTACAACATTGATGTATGAATCACGATAGTCAAATATCAATCGTCAGTTGGAATTATGTTTGTGTTCATGATTCGGTTTTGATAGTTTATATTCCAAACAGCGAGTGACAGTTTTAAACTCTTAAACCAAAACTAAACCATTTCAAAGTCTCGTACAAAATTTTAACCTCTTTAAACCAAAACTAAACCATTTCAAAGTCTCGTACAAAGTACAAACAGTTTGGATTCGGTGGTTTTGTTATTTTGACATATTAAGCCTTTAGATAGCAAACACTAGTTCCTCAAGATTGATCCATCATTAAAAAAAACTATATTAACTTATATAAACATATAGAAATTAAATACAAAAGGGTAAAATGATCATTAAAAGGTTAATAACTGAGCTATTAAGTTCAACCAACAAGGAATCACAAGCATAACTAAACGCTCAAAGTAAAAACAAAATCCCTAAAAAGATTTGAATATCTGTAATTTTGATCAATTTGTACATAGAGTTTATATTAATATTATTTATCACAATTAGAATAGTTTAGATTTTTTAGAACACTACATAAACTCACACACCCTTTAATCCTACTCGTAAATCTACACCTTTTGTCCACTATGAGACTTGAACATTCAACCTCTTACGGAGAGACACATTTACCATACACCTTGATACCGCCAGACAATAGACGATTTGGTTAATAGTTTAAATATTTATCAAGTTAGTTAGGAAAGGGTCCATCAAAAGATTCTCGTTAATTGTTTTGTCAAATACAATGTGGAAATTTTACATAATCAGACAACAAAGTCAGTGTCAGTCCAAAAGACTTGCACAACCCAATTCATACGTTGAAAAGTAGAATATATTGGACTTTATAGTAAGTTCTAAATTTAATAGATGTTCATGAGGCCCAAGTTCTAAATTTAATACTACTGTGAATGTGTGTGTGTGTATGTTTTTATAGCAACTAGCAGGTAGAAAGAGATCGAGAATTTTCCTTTTCTTCATCAGTTTCTCTTCTTCTACGAATAGCAATCATAAATGCCCTGAAGAACAGCCTTACTTGTATTTAAACAAAACATTTCATCCATTAAGCGATTATACTTGTACTACGATGATCCGAGAAAAGGCTTCTGTAAAGATTCTAATGATCCAATCAGGATGAACTGGAACACGAGTATAGATTGTTGCGATTGGGTTGGGATCACTTGCAATAACTACACTGGAGACGTTGTCAGTCTCGACCTTGTATGCGGCATGCTGAAAGGTATGTACCATCTTCTCTACCTCTTTCAAGTTTCTTCACCTTCAATTGTCTCACTTTTTTAATAAATTGATATTTCAAACAATCTCCTTAATAATTTTATTTTTTTAATATAAAGGTCCTATTTTTTTCCTCTAAATTGCAAATACCATATGCCAAGAAAGATGAAAAATCTAAAATATTATCTCAATTAGATTTCATTTAACAATATGATAGGTGTGTCAGAACTGGATATATTGTTATCTGGCCTACGAAAGCTTGCAGCAATTGATCTCTCTTACAGCGGCTTATCTGTTGTGACAAGAAATGATGCTCACTATGTCAACCTTGATCTTTATGAGTTACGCTTGGCCTCTTGCAATCTAACCGTGTTTCCAGGTTTCTTACGCACCATGAAAAATCTCCGAATTTTAGATCTATCCAGCAACTATATACAAGGTCATATTCCAGCTTGGGCAGGGGAGATTGGAGGAAATAGTTTGGCTTATTTGGACCTCTCAGATAACTTAATAACAAACTTGTCAGAATTCAGGTTAGATGGATTACAATATTTGTACCTACAGTCCAACCTACTTCAAGGATCATTTCCCCCATGGATTTGCAACATGAAGCATCTTGAGTATTTGGATGTATCGAATAATAGCATTAGTGGAATGGTTCCACAATGCTTGCGAAATATCAGTTCATCTCTAGCATCTCTAAACATCAAACTCAACATGATTCAAGGACCGTTTCCTACGACAATTTGCAACATGGGCAATTTATTGTATCTAGATATGTCCTATAATAGCTTCCATGGGGTGATTCCACAGTGCTTTGGAAATATGACCTCCAGGCTTGCAATGATAAATTTGGGGAAAAACAAGTTCCATGGCACCATTCTGCAGGTGTATGGTTCTTGTGGACTTGTAGATGTGCTTATCTTGAATGGAAATAAGTTAGAAGGAGAGGTGCCACGTTCCTTGGCCAAATGCGAGTCCTTAAAAATACTTGATCCAGGAAACAACCAGTTAAATGGAAAATTTCCTCGCTGGATAGGAGATCTTCAAAAGTTGCAGGCTCTTATCCTTGGATCAAACAATTTACATGGTACTATTGAAACCCCTTCAACAAAGCAATTCTTGTTTCCTAGTTTGTGTGTTTTCGACATATCCAATAATGGCTTTGTAGGGAGTCTTCCTGAAAAATATTTTGAAAGTTTCAATGCCATCAAGGATATGGAAAAAGGACAGAAAACAAAATTTGTGAACATTAGTGGCTTGCCTTCTTACTCTATCAATGTTCCGGTGAAAGGTTTGCAACTCTTAAATCCTACAAGTAGTTATGTTCTGTTCACAGCTATTGATCTATCCAGTAACAGATTTGAAGGGGAGATTCCGAACGTCATTGATAACCTTAAATCGTTGATTGCACTCAACTTATCCAATAACAACCTCAAATCCCACATGTTATAGGAAACCTCTTGGATATGCAAGCATTAGACCTATCTAGGAACCAACTGGTAGGAGAAATCCCTCAAAGCCTTGTAAACTTGACCGAACTAGCAATCATAAATCTCTCACAAAACCATCTTGTGGGGCGTATTCCAGAAGGAACTCAGTTGCAATTATTTTCAGAATACTCGTATTTAGGGAATCCAGGACTCTGTGGGGCTCCCTTACCAACATACTGTGAAGATCTAAGTTCCCAAGAAGTTGAAGTCAAGGGAGGAGAGTGCATATACATGGAATCTGTGATGCTGGGACTCGGATGTGGAACTCTACTTGGATTGGTGTTGGGATATGGCATGTTGTCAACCGGAAGACCAAAATGGTTGAATGCAATTGTTGATGTCGGAGGGCATACAAGAAAAAAGAAGAGAAAACACGTACATATGAGGAAGCGAAATTAGTTATTGTTTTTGAATGGTACGTGCTTGACATGCTTTTCTGTTTCAAATTCTGCATAAAAATAGGTAACTATGCTTTATTTTTTGAAGTTTATTGATGTATTTTGATTGTTATTTTTTATTTGAATATGTTGTTATGAATGATGCATGTATTCTTCTTGTTAAAATAAAAAAAGAAACAAATTCACCATGCCTATATTTTTGTTAAATATTGGACTAGAACGTGTAAATAGTCATTCAATACACTCCTTTTGTTTGTACGAACAACTAAATTGACTCAGTTACTATATGCAATGTTTTTTAGACCCGGACCGGGACCCGTGACCATCGGTTGATTTAACAAGAACCGTCCGGTTTGTGCGGTTGGTCGGAAGGGTAGAACCGGTCGGACCAAAGTCTCAGAAAAAGAAGAAAAAAAGAAGTTAGGAGTCGCGATGTTGTCAGATCTAGGGTTGATGTAGAGGTGCACAAATCGGGTATTCTTAAGAACCGGTTCCGGGTATGATTGGTCCCGGAAAACCGGGTATTCTCAAGAACCGGTTCTGGGTCCTGTTCTTGGTTGAAAAACCATACCCTATGTACCCGGTTTCGGGCATTCAAGAACCGGTTCCGGTTCTTACCGGTTCTGGGTATTTAAGGGGGGTATTTCAAAAAAACTATTTTCGGGTATTCAAAAAACTTAGTTAAACATATAAATACATTAATTAAACATATAAATAACTAACTTAAAAAGTCTAATAACACTAAAACTTAAAATGTTACAAAATAGATAAATGTTTAAAACATAAAGTTATAAACACATAGACAAATTATATAAAAAAAAACTAGATTGTTTCCAGGACCTGGTATGGTTTTAGGGTTTATTAGAGTTAGAGGTGCACATTTCGGGTATTCGCAAGAACCAATTCCGGAACCAGTTCTGGGTATGATCGGTTTCGGAAAACCAGGTACTAAATGGAACTGGTTCCGGTTCTTGGTTGAAAAACCATACCCCATGTACCCGGTTTCGGGTATTCAAGAACCTGTTCCGGTTCCTTGTATTTGGGCGGTTCCGGTTTTTTTGTGCACCTCTGGGTTGATGTGGTCGCCGATGGTGGTGGCTAGCGGTGGCTGTGAGCGGCGGTAGCGCAACGATACAGTTTTCCGTTTAGAGAGGAAGGATTAAAAAATCTAAAAATTAGTTCGAATAAGTCTGCAAAACACAAAACCCTAGATCCCTTTTTACAGAGATAAACCATAGTTCGAATAAGAAATAAAAATCTAAAAGTTAGGAAAGAATAATTTAAAATGATAATTGAAAGATTAGATTAACTTAAATCTCCTCCAACTTTAGCTCCTCCACCTCCATACGTCGATCCACCTTTTCTCGGGTTCCATAAGGTAATCAGTTCGGTCCCCGGGTCGAACCGGGTACCAAGCAAATACCCGACATCGAAACCCGTGGATGCTCCTGCATCATACCCGCCCCCCCCCCCCCCCCGAAGTCTGCTACATAGAAAAGTCTACCAACACCCAATAGCTCAGCAAGATCCACATAACAGAAATGACCTACCAAACACCCGCCAGTAACATGCATCCACAAAACCAAAGCCCAATCACGACCAAGCCAGGATTAATAACCCACGCGTCACAACCTATGAACCCAACCGCCAAGACCGTCATATTGTCAACCCAATCCAAAAAACAACCCTGACAATAACCCAACTAATCACCCAACCGTCCAATATAAGCTTAAAACGACTTCTAAAGCCCATGTGAACATCCAACCTTCCACGATCATAATCCCCAAACACAGACCAAAATTAAACTCGTGCCCAACTGAAATCTTTGTATTCACCATGCCAACAAATAATGATAAACAGGATTGCGAAGGACACTAATAACTATGCTCAACCAAGTAGGACTCACTTCCCCATGCTCACCTTTCGAAGAAACACCCGAGTGCTTACGAATCCGGCCCAAAGGAAATTGTCACACCCCAACCGACGGCGGAAAACGTCGGGGCGTGAAGCTGTGCAGACTGTTCATAGCTCATGGTTGCTAAAGTTTGAATAATTTAAACATTCATTTTCATTACACGTAGCAAGTTCATACCATACAAGAACCAAATGTAGCGATTACAAAATATAAATAGTTTAGATTAATTGCTAGGTCCAAATCCTATATGTAGCAACTTGTAATACTTCAAACATTGTCACCTGAAACATGGTTAAAAACAAAGTCAACTAAAAAGTTGGTGAGAATACATAGGTTTTCGTGTCATGTAATAGAATATAGTGTTGTGTGTATACAATTCATACAAACATGGCAATTAAGGCATTTATGGAGAGATACCATCGTGTGACCTGGTAGTACAATCAAACCTTTGTAACTAGCATGCAAAACAAACGTGTGTTGGCAGTAACAGTCACCCTACCTGGGTGGGTTTGTCAGACTCAATAGATCTATCACTGTTTACTGTAGGCTATAAAATAGTTAATGATTGCACGTGAATAGCAAACTGCGTGTTGGTCTACACACCTAGTACTCAAGCACAAAGCTCAAAATTGTAACACATGATTGTAGGGTGGAATTGTATATTGTGTAGTTTGTAAACATAGTAAATAGAACGCATGTTCCACCCCAAAAGTTTGTAAATAGAGTAAAAGAGGGGCTATGTAACTCACTTTGTTGGAACGTGTAGTTTGCACAGATCAACAAAATACCAAGCGTGATGTAGGTCGCTACGTTTGACCTATTGAATGAGGGTATAACGCGTGTCACTGTTTGTGTTATTTTGTGTCCAAAGTGGGTTCGTTGGTGGTTTGTGTGTTTAGGGTTGGTTTTGGAATAATAAATTAGTAGCGATATATATATATATATATATATATATATATATATTTAAATAAAATTTAATTAAACTATATTTGTTTAAATCAATATATATATATATTTGTATAAATAAAAATGATTATATAAATTCACGATTTCATCGGTTTTGAAATTATCGGGAATTAATCGTTTTAAATTTCTAAATCAGTGATTTGGTATATAAATGATTCCCGGGTTTTGGGATTTTATAACTTAAATTTTTATAAACAAGTTTTGAAATGTTTAAATAAAAACATATTAGATTAAGTTTGAAAATAATAAAATTAAAGTTTCTGGTCAAGGAGCACGACCGTGCTCAAGTAGGGCACGACCGCGCTCGTTGCCGGGCGTGACCGTGGTGGTCTGAGCGCGCCCGTGGTCGAGTCAGAAGTCACTACAGAGGGTCTGGACATAGAGCACGACCGTGCTCGTATCTGGCACGACCGCGTCTAGTGTTTGTTTTTGGTCAAGACTTGATTGCTCGGTAAGCACGACCGGGCCACACCTGGGGCACGACTGTGCTTGGTCAGGCACGACCGCGCTCAGGGATGAGCGCGACCGTGTCGGGCCTTTTTCAGACACAATTCGATCGATTCTTATATTAATAGCTTCTAGATTCTTAGGGCTTTCACTTAGTGGATGATTACGAATGTTTCTACATAGTTTAATTGTATTTATATCTTGTCTAGAGTGTAGTTCGAGTAAAATTTATGTTTCGGCTTTTTGGTTCAAAATCGAATTGATTGTGTGATATAACTACGAATTAGTATAGGGCTTTCATCCTAGGGGTAGATACGAAGCTAAGGAAGTGTTACTTACTCGTTAACAATGGGCAATTTAATGCAGTCGGCTACGGGTCAAAGAGTCGAGCTTCTTGGCGATCGATCGGACTCCAGAAGTGTTGTGAGTGTCGAATGAGAGTTCTGAGAGATTTAGTGGGTGTATATGAGAGTGTAGGAAGCCTGCAACTGGCTCTATATCGACGAATTTGAGAGACTCGGTTGTGGTGTGAATGGGATTAATTAATTGTGCAAATTGGACGACAATTGATGCGTGTTTTAGGCGAATTTCAGTCGGGTATGGTCTGACGCGCGAAGACCAGCTTTTCTTTATTTTAATTTTCGCGAATTCAGAAGGTATGGTATGGTTTGACTTTCTGCAGTCAAGTGGGTTCATCAGCGCGACCGTGCCTACTTTAGGCGCGACCGTGCTTAGGTCGGCAGGCGCGACCGTGCTTGCCTAGTTTTGTAGTTTTTGAATTTTGTCAGTTTTGGTCCTCGGGGCTTGTGAGATAATTACGTTTTTGTTTAATTTGTTATTGTAATAGAATAGTTTGTATATGTAACTGCATCGTAGTTTGTTTGTACACGAATCGAAACTGAAATGTGTTTGTTTATTGAAATCAAACGATTACATGATGAAAATCAGAAATGTTACAGTCTCCCCTTGTTGAGGGGATTTCGTCCCGAAATTCAACTAGTTGAGGTTGCAGAATTGGTGAATAGGTGAGGATACTTGAGTTTCATTTGGTCTTCACGTTTCCAAGTAAACTCAGGACCGCGTTTTGAATCCCAACGGACTTTGACTATAGGAATGCGGCTGCGTTTGAGTTGCTTGATCTCACGGTCCATGATTTCCACCGGTTTCTCGACAAAGTGCATCGTTTCATCAATGCGCACGTCGTCAAGAGGTATGTGGAGGTTCTCATCAGCAAGACATTTCTTCAGGTTGGACACGTGGAAGGTTGGATGAACATTGTTGAGTGCTGGAGGTAGCTCAAGTTTGTAAGCCACTCTCCCGATTCTTTCAAGGATCTTGAACGGGCCTACGTAACGAGGTGCTAGCTTGCCTTTCTTTCCAAAGCGGATCACACCCTTCCAAGGGGATACTTTGAGAAGCACAAGGTCACCCACTTGGAATTCCAAGGGTTTTCGTCGCTTGTCGGCATAGCTCTTTTGTCGACTTCTCGCTACTCGGATGTTGTCACGGATTTGAAGGATTTTGTCGGATGTTTCCTGAATTAACTCGGAACCGGTGATTTGTGCTTCACCAATCTCGTTCCAACAGATAGGAGAACGGCATTTGCGACCATAAAGAGCTTCGAATGGAGCCATGTTGATGCTGGTGTGGTAGCTGTTATTGTATGAGAATTCAATAAGTGCTAGATGTGAATCCCAATTGCCACCAAAGTCTATGACACAGGCTCTCAGCATGTCTTCGAGCGTTTGGATTGTTCGTTCAGTCTGGCCATCAGTTTGGGGATGGTAGGCTGTACTTAAATCCAATCGTGTGCCAAGTGCCTTTTGCAGAGATTGCCAAAATCTGGAAGTGAAACGAGCATCTCTGTCGGAGATTATGTTCAAAGGTATGCCGTGTCGACTCACAATTTCGTTAATATAGATTCGGGTCAATTTCTCAACCCGATAGTCTTCACGGATGGGCAGGAAGTGTGCGGACTTTGTGAGACGGTCAATGATTACCCAAATGCTATCATAGCCGTTTGAAGTACGGGGGAGTTTAGTAATGAAGTCCATGGCTAGATTTTCCCATTTCCACACGGGGATTTCCGGTTGTTCAAGTAAACCGGAAGGACGTTGATGTTCGGCTTTGACTTTAGAGCAGGTTAGGCATTTTGCAACATAGAGTGCAATGTCTTTCTTCATACCAGGCCACCAATATTGTGGTTGAAGATTGTGATACATTTTATCCGCACCGGGATGGATAGAATACCGAGACTTGTGTGCTTCAGTCATGAGGAATTCCCGGAGATCATTGCGATTGGGAACCCAAATACGATCCAAGAAATAAAGCAAGCCATTGTTTTTAGTTTCTAGTTGGAATTCAGCACCACACGACATTTCCTCATACATATTGCCCTCGGTAATCGAGACGTGTTGAGCTGCTAGAATACGGGTTTGAATGTCGGAATGAATCTTGACACTTTGGAGCATGACGCGTTCTTTACGGCTCAGCGCATCGGCTACAACATTAGCCTTACCGGGATGATAACGAATCTCGCAATCGTAGTCGTTGAGTAGTTCAACCCAACGTCGTTGCCTCATGTTGAGTTCTTTTTGATTGAAGATGTGTTGGAGGCTTTTGTGGTCGGTAAATACCACACATTTCGTGCCATATAGATAATGTCTCCAAATCTTCAAGGCAAAAATGACTGCACCTAGCTCCAGATCGTGCGTCGTATAGTTCTTTTCATGGATCTTGAGTTGCCTCGATGCATAAGCGATTACCTTGCCTCGTTGCATGAGAACACAACCAAGGCCTAGGTTAGAGGCATCGCAGTAGACGACTAGGTCATCGTTTCCTTCGGGAAGAGTCAGAATAGGAGCATCACATAACTTCTGTTTAAGAGTTTGGAAAGCTTCTTCTTGTTTCGGCCCCCATTCATAAGGTTTACCTTTATGTGTCAAGGCGGTGAGGGGAACAGCAATCTTGGAGAAATTAGAAATGAACCTTCGGTAATAACCCGCTAAACCAAGAAACGAACGAACCTCGGTAGGGGTTTGAGGAGCACTCCAATTCTTGACAGCTTCGATCTTGGCAGGGTCGACATGTATTCCCCTATTGTTGATAACGTGACCCAAAAATTGAACCTCCTTTAACCAAAATTCACATTTGGAGAACTTGGCATATAATTGTTCGGTTCTCAGGAGATCCAGAATCAGTCTAAGGTGCTGTTCATGTTCTTCCTCAGTCTTGGAATAGATCAAGATGTCGTCGATGAAAACGATCACGAATTTGTCAAGGTATGGTTTGCACATGTGGTTCATAAGGTCCATAAAGACAGCAGGTGCATTGGTCAACCCAAAAGGCATAACAGTGAACTCGTAATGACCATATCTTGTTCGGAAGGCGGTCTTTGGAATATCTTCTTCTCGGACACGCAGTTGGTGATAACCAGATCGAAGATCAATCTTCGAGAAACAAGTAGAACCTTGGAGTTGATCGAAGAGGTCGTCAATCCTAGGTAACGGGTAGCGGTTTTTGATTGTAAGCTTGTTGAGCTCTCGATAGTCAATACACATGCGGAATGAACCATCCTTCTTTTTAACAAACAAGACTGGTGCACCCCACGGTGAATGACTTGGCCGTATGAAACCTTTGTCAGCGAGTTCTTGAAGTTGACTTGCAAGTTCTTGCAATTCAGAAGGTGCAAGCCGGTATGGAGCTTTAGCCACAGGGTTTGCTCCGGGTATAAGATCGATTCGAAACTTTACTTCCCGAACAGGTGGAAGACCGGGTAAGTCGTCGGGAAAGACTTCGGGAAACTCTCGAATGATGGGAATATCTTCTATTCTTCTCTCCTTGTCTTCTTTTTGAATCACATGAACTAGGAAAACCATGCACTTCTTTCGAATGTATTTCTGGGCAGTTATGCATGACATCAGTTTGAGTCCTTTGCAAGGTTTCTCGCCAAAGACTTTCAATATGTCTCCCGATGGAAGAGGTACTCGGATGTACTTTTCAAAGCACATGACCTCGGCATGGTTTTTAGATAACCAATCCATGCCGATGATGACGTCAAAGCTTCCCAATGGCATTGGTATAAGGTTGACTGGAAACGTGTGACCATTGAGTTCTAGTGAGAAGTCATGAATGATGGAGTCAATAGTGATGGAGTTTCCATCCGCTACTTCAACGGTGAAGGTTTTCTCGAGTTTGGATCGTGTTTTTGCAAGTAAAGGTTCAAAGTTAAGTGACACAAAACTCTTATCGGCTCCGGTATCAAATAGTATAGATGCAAATTGTTTATTTACAAGAAACGTACCGTTGACCACATGATCGTTGGCTTGAGCTTCATTGGCGTTGATGTTGAAAGCACGCCCACGAGCTCCGCCCTGATTATTGTTCACAAGCTTTGGACATTGGTTTCGGAAGTGGTTCGGGTTGCCACATTCATAGCATGCCCGTCCATTTGCATTGATTGGAACCACTTGATTAGCTCCGGGTTGATTAACCGGGTTGGCTTGAGTAGTAAGTGCCTTTTGTCGGCAGATATTGGCCGTATGGCCAAGTTTCCCACAATGATTGCAAAGGCGAGATGGGACAGTTTGTGGGTGATGATAGTTGCAGTTGTTGCAGAGTGGGTAGGTACCTCCATAAGCTTTCTTGGCTGGATTTTGAGCCAAGGGTGCAACTTGATTAATTGGGGCGGCTGGAGTGACTATTGCAAAATTCTTCGCCTTTCTCTTCCTGGTGTTTCGATACTGTTCGTTTTGAACTTCTTTGACATGAGTAGGAGGAGTTGTGGTGTCAGAAACTTTCTTGGCCCCCTTTTTGGTAAGAGTACCTGCTTTAACGTGATTATCGGTCAGTGTGGCAGCTAGACGAATAGCATCTTCTAGGGTTGCAGGATTTCTTCCCAGAACAGTGTCCTGGATTTGTCTCGGTAGGCCACCGATATATTTTTCAATACACCTAGACAAAGGTGTAACCATGTGCGGTACCAGCATGCTGAGTTCGTGGAAACGGTTAGTGTACGCCAAGCTTTCACCGCTATCTTGGGTAAGATCCCAAAATTCCGCTTCCAGTTTCTTCATCTCATTTCGAGGACAGAATTCCTCGGTCATGATCCTTTTCAGCTCATCCCATGGCAGAGCCATTGCTACTTCTACTCCCCTTGTTCTCTTCTCCCCATTCCACCAGGTTAGTGCCCGTTTTTGGAAGACACTAGTGGCATGGCGGACACGCAGATTGTCCGGACAGTCACTATTGAGAAAGGTGCCCTCAATACTTTCGAACCATTGAAGGAGTCCCGTGGCTCCTTCGGTACCATAAAACTTCAGGGGATTGCAAGAGTTGAAATGCTTGAAGGTACATTGTGGCGGGTTGGCACCACCGCCACCACCAGTATTAGCACTACCACTGGCGTTCCCATTGTTGTTGCTATTGGCTTGAGTTAGTTGAGTTACCAGCTGAGTGAGGAGAGCAGCAAGGTCGGTATTATTGTTGTTGTTGGCATTGCTGGTATTGGTGTTGGTGCTATCGTTGGCGTTATCGGTGTTGTTGCGGTTGATGTTACGACGAGGAGGCATTCTATAAAAAGAGAATGATACAAAAGTGTTGTGAGAATTTATAAAAATCCGTTGAAATTTAGGATAGGAGGAAAAATAACACATTTATTTCATAGTTCGGATTGTTTTCAAGTAATCACATTTCTACTTGAACACAATGACATATTAAGGTTAATTAGACTTATATAATTTTCAAGGAGACGTGCTTTAGCCTATAGGTAAACACTCATCCTGGGAATTCCCAGGAAAGCATACGGATCCCTCGGTTGATTGGGATTTATATGAAATGCTTTCCTAGACAGAAAACCCAGAATACAGGTGTCACCCTTCCAGATTGCACGTGTCCTCTAATAATTAACAGAGTCTAAAACCTTAACGGGTATTAAAAATATTTTTGATAGGCATAGGTCCACGAGTATGAGTTTTTCCACAAGTTATGGCGATGATGACATAGAAGCAGTTAAGGAGGATATGCGGCTTAGGATACGGGTATGGATACGATTTATTTTATTATTTACGTATGCTTATTAAGTCTTGTAGTCTAAACAATTTAAGTATCAAATAACTAACACATAAGGCATGTGACATATAGCAAATAGCACGTATCACATAAAACATGTAGCATGGCATTGTTGGGTGTCCTAAAGTTATAGTCTAGGTCAATAGTGTCTAATAACCTAATTCCCTATAACCAAGGCTCTGATACCAATCTGTCACACCCCAACCGACGGCGGAAAACGTCGGGGCGTGAAGCTGTGCAGACTGTTCATAGCTCATGGTTGCTAAAGTTTGAATAATTTAAACATTCATTTTCATTACACGTAGCAAGTTCATACCATACAAGAACCAAATGTAGCGATTACAAAATATAAATAGTTTAGATTAATTGCTAGGTCCAAATCCAATATGTAGCAGCTTGTAATACTTCAAACATTGTCACTTGAAACATGGTTAAAAACAAAGTCAACTAAAAAGTTGGTGAGAATACATAGGTTTTCGTGTCATGTAATAGAATATAGTGTTGTGTGTATACAATTCATACAAACATGGCAATTAAGGCATTTATGGAGAGATACCATCGTGTGACCTGGTAGTACAATCAAACCTTTGTAACTAGCATGCAAAACAAACGCGTGTTGGCAGTAACAGTCACCCTACCTGGGTGGGTTTGTCAGACTCAATAGATCTATCACTGTTTACTGTAGGCTATAAAATAGTTAATGATTGCACGTGAATAGCAAACTGCGTGTTGGTCTACACACCTAGTACTCAAGCACAAAGCTCAAAATTGTAACACATGATTGTAGGGTGGAATTGTATATTGTGTAGTTTGTAAACATAGTAAATAGAACGCATGTTCCACCCCAAAAGTTTGTAAATAGAGTAAAAGAGGGGCTATGTAACTCACTTTGTTGGAGCGTGTAGTTTGCACAGATCAACAAAATACCAAGCGTGATGTAGGTCGCTACGTTTGACCTATTGAATGAGGGTATAACGCGTGTCACTGTTTGTGTTATTTTGTGTCCAAAGTGGGTTCGTTGGTGGTTTGTGTGTTTAGGGTTGGTTTTGGAATAATAAATTAGTAGCGATATATATATATATATATATATATATATATATTTATTTAAATAAAATTTAATTAAACTATATTTGTTTAAATCAATATATATATATATTTGTATAAATAAAAATGATTATATAAATTCACGATTTCATCGGTTTTGAAATTATCGGGAATTAATCGTTTTAAATTTCTAAATCAGTGATTTGGTATATAAATGATTCCCGGGTTTTGGGATTTTATAACTTAAATTTTTATAAACAAGTTTTGAAATGTTTAAATAAAAACATATTAGATTAAGTTTGAAAATAATAAAATTAAAGTTTCTGGTCAAGGAGCACGACCGTGCTCAAGTAGGGCACGACCGCGCTCGTTGCCGGGCGTGACCGTGGTGGTCTGAGCGCGCCCGTGGTCGAGTCAGAAGTCACTACAGAGGGTCTGGACATAGAGCACGACCGTGCTCGTATCTGGCACGACCGCGTCTAGTGTTTGTTTTTGGTCAAGACTTGATTGCTCGGTAAGCACGACCGGGCCACACCTGGGGCACGACTGTGCTTGGTCAGGCACGACCGCGCTCAGGGATGAGCGCGACCGTGTCGGGCCTTTTTCAGACACAATTCGATCGATTCTTATATTAATAGCTTCTAGATTCTTAGGGCTTTCACTTAGTGGATGATTACTAATGTTTCTACATAGTTTAATTGTATTTATATCTTGTCTAGAGTGTAGTTCGAGTAAAATTTATGTTTCGGCTTTTTGGTTCAAAATCGAATTGATTGTGTGATATAACTACGAATTAGTATAGGGCTTTCATCCTAGGGGTAGATACGAAGCTAAGGAAGTGTTACTTACTCGTTAACAATGGGCAATTTAATGCAGTCGGCTACGGGTCAAAGAGTCGAGCTTCTTGGCGATCGATCGGACTCCAGAAGTGTTGTGAGTGTCGAATGAGAGTTCTGAGAGATTTAGTGGGTGTATATGAGAGTGTAGGAAGCCTGCAACTGGCTCTATATCGACGAATTTGAGAGACTCGGTTGTGGTGTGAATGGGATTAATTAATTGTGCAAATTGGACGACAATTGATGCGTGTTTTAGGCGAATTTCAGTCGGGTATGGTCTGACGCGCGAAGACCGGCTTTTCTTTATTTTAATTTTCGCGAATTCAGAAGGTATGGTATGGTTTGACTTTCTGCAGTCAAGTGGGTTCATCAGCGCGACCGTGCCTACTTTAGGCGCGACCGTGCTTAGGTCGGCAGGCGCGACCGTGCCTAGTCCTAGGCGCGACCGTGCTTGCCTAGTTTTGTAGTTTTTGAATTTTGTCAGTTTTGGTCATCGGGGCTTGTGAGATAATTGCGTTTTTGTTTAATTTGTTATTGTAATAGAATAGTTTGTATATGTAACTGCATCGTAGTTTGTTTGTACACGAATCAAAACTGAAATGTGTTTGTTTATTGAAATCAAACGATTACATGATGAAAATCAGAAATGTTACAGAAATGTCACTTTCACATACGTTATCACACATGTCGCCAATATAGTCAATGAGAAAAGTGTCCGCTAATAAAAAAGGAGAATCACTTAGAAGCATGATGTCCATGCTCTTCGAATGGAGAGAGAATAACCCTAACTTGAAAGGTATAAATAGGAGGAGAAAAAGAGAACTCATGTATGACTTTTTACAGAAACCAACTCATCTTTTACTCTTGATTACCCTATATTCCTTTTCTCCGATCGGATACTTATTCTCACGCTGGATGGTGGTTACATGGGTCTTTCCTCCATGTGACGTCTTAACGCGGTTGTTATTTGTGCAGTAGAGAGATTGAAGACAAAGATCTCATGTTGTAGGGTTGCAGTTTCCGGGTTATTAGCCAAACGAAGAGGAGTTATTGACGTATCAACCCTGATCCGTTAATCGGTCAGGATTAGCGTCAACAATTGCAACGTATTATTAGAAGATCATAAGCATTTAATAGTTTAGATTTTTTTAGAACAGTAAACTCACACATCCTCTAATCATACTTGTAAATCTACACATTTTGTCCACGCACCTTGATACCACCCGCCGCCGGGTAGATGATTTGGTTTATAGTTCAGATATTTATCAAGTTACTTAGGAAAGGGTCCATCAAAAGATTCTCGTTAATTGTTTTGTCAAATACAATTTGAAAATTTTACAGAATCAGCCAACAAAGTCAGTGTCAATCCAAAGGACTTGCATAACCCAATTCATACATTGAAAAGTAGAATATATTGGACCACAACTGAATAGATGTTCATGAGGCCAAACGTGTAATTCTAAGTTTAATACTAGAAAACAAGTTCCATGGCACCATACCGCAAGTTTACGGTGCGGCTCTTGTGGACTTGTAGATGGGTTTATTTTGAACGGTAATAAGTTAGGAGAGGTGCCACTTTCCTTGGCCAAATGTGAATCCTTGAATTTACTTATCAGGGAAACAACCAGTTAAAAAGACATGTAATGGATTCACTAGGTCCGCACAAAATCCTACCATATTAGACCAGATATGTAATGTGGTAGACTAGAGGGTAGAAAATGTAATATTGAACTCTATATATTGAGACCCCCATTTGTAACACTAACAACACAATCAATATAAACAACATATTTCTGGTTTAATTTAGAGAAAGTTGCCAATATATACATTTTGACCAAAATAATTGCAAGAATATACATCGACTTTTTTAGTTTATCATATAGCCATGTCCATATCCACAACCAACCAATTGTATATTGACACCGTGTCAATATATAAGTTAAAACTGAATAGGAGGCACCATTTTAGCTGGCCACGTAACATACAAGAGAGTGTTCACGTGTCTTTAGCCAGCTAAAATGTAGTTGTTAACTCAACCAAAGCCTTCACCATAGCCGGCCAAATCAACACACTACAAAGAATTGGGCCAATAGTGACGACAAATGTCGCCGCTAGTGCCCCGAAATGTCGCCGCTAATACTAATAGCGGCGACAGTCGCCGCTAATACTCCGCATGTCGCTGCTATTACCTGTAGTCGCCGCTAATGGTTGACTATTAGCGGCGACAGATGTCGCCGCTAATACCTGTCGTCGTCGCTTTGTCGCTGCTAATACTCCAGTTGTCGTCGCTAATACTCCGGTCGTCGCCGCTAATGGTTGTTTATTCAGGTCAAACAGTGTGTGTTCATATTACTAATATACATACATATACACACACATACACACATACACACATACCAATAGATACATAATACATAAACATATATACATACATATACACACACATACATACATACATACACGCATACCAATAGATACATAATACATAAACATATATACATACATATACACACACATACATACATACACGCATACCAATAGATACATAATACATAAACATATATACATACATATACACACACATACATACACGCATACCAATAGATACATAATACATAAACATATATACATACATATACACACACACAAAAATAACATACATACATGCATACATACAAAATACATTTAAATTAAAAAAACCTATATATATTAATTTTTATACAACCCTATATATACAAACATAACCATATTCAAGATATATGCATACATACACACATACAAATACATACATAATACATAAACATATATACATACATACAAAATACATTTAATTTAAAATAAATTAAAACCACATATGTCAAACCTAGCATCCATGTCTAGAATAAGAGAACTAATATGTTTTATGCAAATGGTTATTGAATTATGTCCGGTTCCAATTTCGATTCGAATAGCTTATTTTGAGTTCGATAATTTCTCATAAAACAATTGACAAATCTGGGTTCCTATTAATAATCTGTCATATATATAATGAGATTTTAAGTTGGTAATGTTACCTAAAGTACCAAGTTGATGTTGATTGAAACTATCGGAATCGACGGCAGTCTTGCGACGGTTGACAGCAGCGGCAGATAGGTCGGAGCAATCTTCGTCGGCAAATCGTTCGAGGCTGGTCGCCGGCAAATTGTTCGAGGCTGTGGTCTGAGCAGTCTGAGCAGCAGGGAGGGGGTGGTCGTAGCAGTCGTCAGAGCTGGGAGGGGTGTCGGAGTAGGGAGGGGCGGTCGGAGCAGGGAGGGGCGGTCGGAGCCGGGAGGGTTGGTCGCCGGAGAATAGGAGATCATCGGCTTGGGATAAGTGAGAGAGAGGGTGAGAATGGAGGGAAAGCAGGGACTAATCGAGTTATTCCCGCTTTAGAGCAATAGCGGTGACGGTCGCCGCTAAAGCTAAAACAACATTGGCCGTCCGATTAAATTCTTGGTAACCGTCAGATCCTGGAGACACGGATCACCATCAATAGCGGCGACATTTCTGGGTGTCGCCGCTAATGCCTAGTTTTCTTGTAGTGACAACGAGCGACGTGTCAGGAAAAAAAACCGGCGGCTACAACATAGACAGGAGGCTAACATATAGCCGTCAAATTTTAAAATTGACGGCTATATGTTAGCCTCCCACCTACGTTGTAGCCCACAAATTTAAAACAAAGGGCTATTCAATGACACGTGGCATCATTTCATTGGTTTTGATTTAGCCGACTATGGTGAAGCCGTTAACAGAGATACGGGCTAGTAATTAGCATGAAAAATATATACGGAGATGCTCCATAATTGACACGTGGTCGGCTATATTGCAGTCTTCAAATCAGTTTTTACTTACGTGTCAGTTTTCTATTGATTGGTTGTGGATATGGTTATATTAATAATTTGGAAAAGTCAATATTTATTTTCTCAACTTTTATGATCAAATGTTTATTTTGGCAATTTTCTCCTTAATTTACCACTATATACATTCTACATTTCAAATGTTCAAGCACATATTATGTTAATATTCAAACCTAAAATGTTAAAATACAAAAATGGCGAAAAAATACCCACCAGGATTCGAACCCGGGTGAGAGGGAGGATGGAAGGAAAAGTGGTGCGCGCTTGACCAGTTGGGCTAGCCCCTAGGAGAGGTAAATATCAAACCTGAAATGTTAAAACATAAACGAAATTCCGGTAAAAAAATTGAACCAATGGGAACGTGACACGTGTCCCCATCTCTCAAAATAACCAATCACTAGTTGTTACTGTTCACGTCTTAGTGAATTGTATGTATATATAGTGTACACTTTCTAGGTAAAGCACTCAAGATTTTGTGGATGAAGGTGAAGATAAAGACGTGGAGGATGTAAATAGTAAAAAGAAGGTAAAACTCACTCGGTCACTAAGTTTTTTCAATTTTACTGGGATTAATTTTTTTTTTAAGGCAAATTTTTTTAATTATGTAAGAGTAAAACTTGCACCTATGACCTTCTTAAATCTAAGTTTTTTAAGAGGTTTTATCACTGAGTCATCAACCCAATAATCACAGGAAAGATTCTTAATTTTTTATGCGCACTTTATGCTCATTCATCTATCATTTTTTAAATGCATTGAAGCGTTTGAGGTTTTAATCAACACAAAGATCTCAAGAGGGTTGAATCTAAAAGAATAAATTTTGTTAACAGGATAAAACATTTTATAAAAAAAGACGTGAGATAAACTTGTGAAAATAAATGAAACGTGGCAACAGGTATCCCACGTGGCATACTTCACTTATTTGGACAAAATACTATGATACGTGTAACCTCAAAACTTACATGCAAAAGAGTCTTAATTTGATAATATCCCCATCACCTTTCAATAAAACCACCGTCTCCTTTATACAACTTAAATTTGTAAAAATGGCAGACATTTGTGATGAACACGGCAACCCGATTCAACTCACCGACGAGCATGGCCACCAAGTTCAACTCACCGATGAGCACGGTGTCCCCGTGCACCTTACCGGCGTCGCCACCACTGTAGATTCAGGCCAGCATGCTGGAACAGAGCCCAAAATGCACGGTGGAACCCACTTTGCTCCGACCCCTGTTGAGCCGATCGTTGGTGCTGGAGTTGAGACGACTGTGTCCGATGGTCAACCACCGTGCCATATTGGAATTGGTGGCGATGAAGGCGGAACTCAGCAGCTTGGACGTCCGGGAAGCTCTAGCTCTAGCTCCGTAAGTTCAATATAATAGTTTTTTCTGGATTTATTTACACATGAAACTATCCATCTTTTTAAAACCGGGCCGGATTCAAGTTCAAGAAAACTGAGTGATGTTAATACGTTATAGATAACAGAAAATTTAATTATTTATATATTTTATAATTAATTTAAAATAAAATATGAAATACTATATATTATGTGGATTTTTAGTTTTAATAAAATATAAAATTTTATATTAGATGTGGATAAAATTTAAATAATTAAAGATAGATCATAAAATACTAAATTAATCAAAAAATAAGATTTTAAAGAGAAAATTTTATAAAAAATTAAAATTTGGTCCTACTACTACTAAATTATTTTAAAGTTTTAAAGAGAAAATTTTAAAATAAAATGGAAACGGTTGAAACAGTTCAAATAGGCCCAACCAGTTCTGAAAGCACTCTACATGGAAGTGTGAAACTAGACCGGTAACCGGTTTATTTGAAAACAGTTCAAATAGGCACAACCAGTCTGGTCTAGTTCTAAAAACACACTGTGAAATTAGAGCACTATGCGTCTTCCATCGGTTGAAATTAGAGCACTATGCGTCTTCCATCGGTCGGAAGGATAACCGGTTCAAATGGAAACCGTCCAAATAGGCCCACACGGTCTGATCCATGGTTGAACCAGTTCTAAAAGCACAACATGGAAGTGTAAACTATAGCTATTTGGTGAATCCATGGGTTAACGATTTGTTGGTTGTGGGTATTGAAAGCAGTCGGAGGACGATGGTGAAGGTGGGAGGAGGAGGAAGAAGAAGGGCCTGATGCAGAAGATCAAGGAGAAGCTTCCGGGACATAAGAATAAGGAGGAACAAGTTCCGGAGAAGGTGTACACCGCTACAACAAAGGTAACTGTGACGACGCCGGCCGGGCCGCCAGATGTACCAAAAACCGAACAGATTAGGGTGGAGCACCACGAGGAGGAGCACGAGAAGAAGGGTTTGATTGGTAAAATCAAGGATATAGTCCCCGGCCACCACTCTCATTAGCTTCCGATCAACTCATCATCCGCCGTAGGATGTGTATCTGTGTGTTGAGGGGTGGTGTGAAGTTTAGGTTTTTTTGTTTTCAATTTGTATTAAGATTGCTTTAAGACATCATCTCTTTGGTTGCAACTTTTGTGAAATTTTATTATTTTAATAGTCCGATGTAAATAATAATAATAATAATAGTTCGGTAGGACTGTATTTACGCCTCCATTGTTAATTATAATCCATGATTATTCATATACTTGATTACAATAACGTTAAAATTTATTTTGAATTTCAATGGAATCCTAGGTTTTGAAATAGATTTTAATACTTTTAATTTGCAAACCAAACGAATGAAACTTTTTTTTCCCCTATTTTACCAAGTCTAAAGTTTACTGTTCACGTTAGGATGAATAGGAATCCTCCGGGTAAACATGTTTTTATCAGGTTAACAGGTTAAAATAAGGCCGGCTCTATCCTTTAGGTGAAAGAGTGTAAATAAGAAATTTATTAGAGCTTTTGTGTTATATATTTTTATTTTTAGAATAGATATGATATTATTTGATTTTCCGTTCAACCAGTGAAAGAATATAATTTTAAAATGAGTTAAAATTTGGGAAAAAATTTTTATTTTAATTAATAACTTGAAATAACGATACATAGTGTTTATATACAAATCAAGAAACAAAAACAACTGGTCTAAATAGAAAAGTTTGTGCAAAACAAAACATGTGCATGAAACATAAAAGTTTCAGGTGTAAGACTCAAAAGTTTCGTGCGTAAAACACATTCTCTCAAGTTGGAGGTGTAAACAACCTTAACTTGAAAATTAAATTCACATGTGGATAACTAGCCAGACTCTTGATGAACAAATCGGTAAGTTGATCTGAAGTACGAGTATGAGACAGCGAAATCAAAGTCATCTTGAAATTTTTCACACACAAAATGACAATCCAATTCAATATGTTTGGTGCGTTCATGAAAACCCGGATTTTTAGCAATATAAATAGCAGCTTGATTATCATTTTTGAGAGGAACATGAGTGAGACCATGAACTTGAAACTCGGAAAATAAACGAGTGAACCAAGCGAGCTCATGTGTCACTCGACGAATAGAACGATACTCAGTTTCAGCAGAGCTAAGTGAAATGGTGACATGTTTCTTTGACTTCCAAGATAATCGTACTCCCGCCAAAAGAGATAAAATAACCGTTGACAAAGCGTCGAGTGTTAGGACATGAAGCCTAAAGTCACAATACGTTGCTAAAGAAAAATCAGGGTTATTATTGAAAAATAAACATTGTGAACAAGTGCCCTTGATATAACGACAAGTATTTCAAGCAGCAATATAGTGAGGAACCCGTTGATCACTCATGAACAGGCTGAGAAACTTTAGTTGTGAGATTAATTGTGCCAACTTGTGTAACAGTTAAGACACGCCCGTTTGGAAGAAAAACGTAAACAGGAGTGTTAAGAAATTGAACGTTGGAAGTAGATTAAAATAAAAACACATATGAACACTAACACCAGTATCAATAATCCAGGTGGTTTTAACTTTGGTTGAATTGCAAGCAATAATACCTGCAAAGCTGAGAGGTTGAACATGAGGAACTCCACTGCTAGTCCCAAGATTTTTTTTTTTTTTTGTAGAAGTTCCACTAAAGAAGCATTATGATCTGCAGTTAAACCAGACTAGGCAACATACACAGTGGAAACATTATCTGAATTTGCATTTGCAACAATCTTCGTTGTCTTGGTGAACTTGAAATCTTTGGAAAAACCGATGAGTTTGTAGCACTTACTAACATTATGCCTAAATTTCTTGCACTGACTACATACACCCTTCCGCCTTACATTTCTAGTATCAGAACTCTTTGGGACTTGAACATTAACATTCATAGAGACATTTTGAGGAATGAACTTAGGAGAAAAGTGAAGCTCCCTATGTTTTTCATCTTGGATTAGAAAAGCGTAAGCTTGATTAATAGACGGAAGCGATTGCATCATAATAATATTTCCTCTAATTGTCTTACAACATAAATTAAGTCTCATAAGGAATTGCATCAAACTTTGATCTACTTCGTGTTTAGCTAAGAACTTGGCATTTCCACAAGTGCAAGATGGAATGGGTTCAAGAGCATTTTATTCACCCCAAATAGAATTGATTTTGGTGAAATAAGTGGCAATGTCATCATTCCCTTAGGAGATTGCATACAAGTTGTGACACCCGACAATTTCATGTTAAATCTGTACCAATGTCTTAAACCTAATTGTGAGAAAACGTAATGCATTAGACTTAATTTTAACAAATTAGGTCACACCACAAATAGCAAAGTCCACCTTGCATCAAGTATGGGTAACTTAGGGGAATTACCAAAGATCATACTCACGACTACCCGACTTTTATCGACGTTGATGAAAATTTTAAGAAAATAACTTAACTAGTTATTTTACATATAACACTACAATATATATATATACACACACTAGTGTGTGAGACCCGACAATTTCATGTTCTTGAACCAATGGGTATAAAAATGTGTAAGACTCCGTATCTTTTCCTAGCCCTCTCTTAATGTGCTAACCAATGATTTAAAAAGACTTTTGCCGGTACGGCCGGTTCAAAAACCAAAAAGACTTTTATCAATTTGGTTTTATGTTTAATGGCATACAAGAAGGCATGCACGTGAAACACAACTTCTTCTCTTTTAACTTTGGACAAAGGGCTCATTATATAAGAGTTGGGCACTGCTTTGGTTTTTCTACACAACCGATGCGGGATATGAACATTTTCTATAGTTTTGGTTTAGGGAACAAATTGTAAATGTAGTATAGATTTATGTATCAACACTTGTACAAAATGCATTAAAATAGATCTTAAGTGTCTTAAACTTTTAAGGAAATGACCAAATTGTCCATCTAAAATGCTTTATAAGGTAGTATAAATATAGATAATAATAATAATAGGTTATCTATACTTAATAAATGATTTAAAAGGACTTTTCTCGCTGCTGGTTCAAAAACCAAAAAGACTTTTACCAATTTGGTTTTATGTTTAATGACATACAAGAAGACATGCACGTGAAATACAACTCCTTCTTTTTTAACTTTGGGCAAATGGCTCCTTATATAGGTGTTGGGCACTGCTTTGGTTTTTCCAACACAGCCGATGTGGGATATGAACATTTTCTATAGTTTTGGTTTTGGGAAAAAATTGTTAATGTAGTATAGATTTATGTATCAACACTTGTACCAAATGCAACAACTCTTTTCCTAAGTGTTTTAAAATTTTAGTGAAATTACAACTTTGCCCACTCTATATGTTTTATATAGTAGTATAGATATATATATATATATATATGGTTAGGATCTTTTGAGAACTGATATGTCCTAAATTATATATGTTTTGCATGTATAATAATCCCCATATTATGGTACTAATTGATTAATAACCTCGCAAGTGATACTTAAAACGTTAATATTTCACAATTGCAGGTTATTCGGTACTCCAAGATAAGTAAAGCAAAAACCAGACTAAAATGTGAAGAAATCAAGCTTTTGGAGGACCAAACCCGAGCATTGACCCCCAAGAAGTCAAACCAGGTCAACACAAGTCAACCAGCAACTAAAAGATGAAGCTGGGGAGCTGGCAGGGCATTGCACGGCCGTGCAATGCCATGCACGGTCGTGCATTCCCTGTCCAGCCTCCCAGGCTCCGACTTGTACCATGTTTGATTCCCGAGGTGTTTGCACGCCCGTGCAATCCAATGCACGGCCATGCATTGCTCATTTTGAGGCCTATAAATAGATGGCTTGAGTTCTTCATTCCACACACCTCAAGCATCCCTTACACACCCCAAGAACACAGCAGAGAAAGCTTATTTCGTAGTTAGAGTGTAGTGGTAGTGAGTAGAGGGGCTCTTCATCCTTGTTTCGCAATAGGGGAGCCTACGAAACTCAGCGTTATGCTAGTTAGTATGGCCATTCATGGCTAGACTCTTTGTATTGCTAGGGTGAAGATGAAGTTTGGTGCATGTTAATGTTTAACGTATTAATCCAAGTGATGTGTTTATGTTTTTAACTATTCGTCCTTAAAACCGCCATTTTAATGGGCTATTATTATTGTCTAAATCCGTCTTTATATTTGTGAGTGTTCTTGATTTTTAAAGTATAAAACCTTTTTAATCAAACTTCTCTTGAAGCTTGTACGTCTTTATACAAGTAGAGATTTATAAGCCAAGGCTTGGTTAACATTATTAAGATCGTACGTCTTTATACGAACTTATTATGCGACCAAGAATTGGTGAACTCATGTTGGGAACGGTACGTCTTTATACTTTGTCCCATTGTTACACCGCCTCCCGGTGAGCAAAATATAATCACCTATTTAATTCTAATACAAAGCATTTTACGTTCGATGTCTTAAACCAACCCGGAGATGACCATTCGAAGGGTAGAGGGTAATTGTTGTCCTTAACGGGAGGCACTACCACTTGTTAAAGCTTTTAAATTTGCAAATCAAATGTCGTGAGGACGAGGCTCTAACGGTGACCCGGGTCACACATTTGTAGTAGTCATATCACTGGATTAGTCAACTTAACATTATCACGTACCAAGCGGATTCGAAACCCAAAGCAATACTATTCGTAACCTGATCATTTCCGACATATTTACTTTCCTGTTATTTACTATTTTGTTCGTTAAATTTCTATTACACACTTCACGCACGTTTTTACTTTTCTGCTATTTACTATACCGCCATTTACTTTTCTGTCATTTACTTTCCTGTTTCACAAGCACACAAAACTCACTTACTAATTAAACCGGCTAAACGTTAACAAAAGTTGAGTATTGGAATTCGACCGTGTCCATTGGTTCAATACTTGGTTCTTACCTAAACTATATTACGCTGCGATAGGTACACTAGCCTATTGTGTGTGTTTTTAAGTTAAAGTAATTATCATTTTATAAATTTAAAACCTGATCTCGTGAAACCATAATCTCTAAATATTATTATATAATATTTAACTACATCAAAATTCACACATCAAGAACTTATAAATACTTGAGAACTCGCGAGAACTCGTCAAAAAACCAAGTAAAACCACATTTTTTTTTGTTTTCACTACCTTTATTATTAATATACAACATCAAAAATGATTTATCTCTCCAATTAATTCATCTCTTCTCTCTAAGTTATTCTTAAAAAAATTATATACATGTGTAAATGGTAAACACTTACACATGTGTAAGTGGTAAACTTACACATGTGTAGATATTTTTTAATATATGAATACATGTAAATGTACATATGTAAATTCATTTTTTTATGTTGTATTCTAATAATAAAGGGAGTAAAAACAAAAAAAACTAGTTTTGATTGGTTTTTTGACGAGTTCTCAAAATATTTAGAAGTTCTCAAATAATCCATTCCCTATATATATATAGGGGAGTGATCAAGAGAAAACCACAAAGTTAGGAGAAAACCGAGAAAATCATTAAAAGCTAATCAAATAATTTATAGATTTTTTATTTTTTTAATTTATTTCTAAGTGTATTAATATAATATTACACAATTTACCAAAAAATTATTTTACGTATTGTGTTTTACGTATACGTAACCACAATTTTTTTGTTTTCTGTTTACATATACGTAACACTGTGGGTTACGTATATGTAAGCCAATACATAAATGATTTTTTTGTTAAAAATGTGTAATATTACATTGATACTCTTATAAATAAATAAAAAATAAAAATAAAAAAAATATATTATTATATGATTGGTTAAAATTAATTTTTTTATTGGTTTTCTCGGTTTTCGCCTAACTATGTGGTTTTCTCTCGAACTCTCCTCTATATATATATATATATATATATATATATATATATATATTTACTCGTGACTAATAAAAATCATGTGACACGAAAACATTAACACATCTAAATTTTGTGAATACCTAAACTACTCATTTGAAAACCGACGACATACCCAAGCAATATAAATCAACCTCATAATACCGAGTTCTATTTAGCGGGTATCCAATCGGGTAAACAACTAACACCCAACACAACCTCAACTACCACCCTTCTCCTCCCTCCCACCCTCTTTCTCGGCCGAGAGGCCACCCCAAAGGGGTCCTCCCCTCTCCTTGCTCCCTCTTGCGCCTACATGCATGTGTTGTCCCCTAGAACCAACTTGTCCCCCTTGAGACATCTTGGTCTCCACAAGACACACCATCCAAAGGATAATATCCAAACTAGTTACTATAAAAGGGATGTGGAGCTTGAAGGAAATCACCATCCACCACACCACCAAAACCGATTCACTCTTCCCTCTCCTCTCCCCTTTGCGATCGATGGTTCACCCCTCCCCTCTCTCCTTGTGTTCACGGCAACAACAAGCAAAACACCACCCTCACCTCTTCCATTTGATCGATATCCATACACTTACACATCCACTCCCATTTCCAAAACCCATACCCTTGTTCTCCCTTCTCATTTACGACGGCAACACACCCCCACCTCACGTCCCTTGTTATGGTTTCATCCCCATACACACATCCACCACTTATACATCCAAGACTCAAGAAATCAAGGCTCGTGGAGTGATTTCGGGTGTCATTAAGCGGTCTCATCGGTGTTACGAGTCTTCGTTTTCTTTCCACCATCTTCTCTACGTGAGTACTCAAAATACCCGAATTATTATTATTCATCTTAATATTATGCAAATTTTGGTTAGCATGTTCACCCATAAATAGACGAAAACTTAATAAAATATTGTTAATGATTTTTGATAAACAAACCCACATATTTAATAGGATATGTAAACTTGCATAAGTTTTTTTTTCCTTTTTCTAAATTACATGCATTGCATTATTATATGGAAATAATACATGAACTCGTGATTTTTAGAATAATAACACATAATTTATGTCAAGAAATTAGTTAAGGAAAGTCAATATTAACTATACAAGAGTTTTTAGTAAAAATAAATGCATATACAATAACTTAGTTTGTGATTTTATTAGTATATCTAATATTAATATTTATTTTAGAAACTTCCTTTAATATATATATATGCCAAGAGCTACAAAAAAAAAAGAATACATATAAATACCATAGAAAGAGTTTTTTTGAATATTAATAAATATAAAGTAGTTTGATAATTGAGGATTTTATGCTTTATTAATATACTAGGTTACAATCTCGTGTATTACACTGGTTGAATAAAATGTAACGTGACAATTATGAATTTTATTAAGTTAATTTTTAAAACATTTTTTTTTCAACTGGGTATTAACTTTTTTATGTAACTGATAATGCTAATTCATATTAAATAGCTTAGAACCTGTGTACCTCACACGCGGTGAAAAATATCAATACATAAAATTCTTAAATCTTTATGTATATATTTTACCGGTGTAAAAATATATTACATATACTAAGGATAGAAAACAAAATTCGAAATATATAAAAGTTAATATATAATTGGGTTACTATTTAATATAATTTGTCTTTTATTTACTATTTAATTGAAAATAAAAGTTACATAGTTAGATTTTAAAGTTTCTTATATTAAGGAATCATTTAAAATAAATGTGTTTTATTAGTATAATTAGTATTTTCTTTAAAAAAATATATTATTATTAAATGATAGAGGTGTATTTAATAAGAGAGAGATGCGGGTAAAAAATGATGAGAATGAATATGGAGGCGACACATGGCATGAAAAAACCTTTATTTATTAGATAGTATAGATATAGATATATATATATATATAGGGGACGGTTCCACTAAAAAGTGGTTTTTCGCTAATAAATACTAAGAAGTGGGTCAAACGAACTCCGATTGAGCTCATTCCAGCTGCGTTCGAACCGTCTCATCGAACCCTAACCCGGACCAAAAACCTAAACCCCCCTCCACCCGCACCCCCAAAAACCTAAACCCCCCTCCAACCCTACCCCGAAAAGCCTAAAACCACTACCCCACCCCCCAAAAACCTAAACCCCCACCCCACCCCCCCAAAAACCTAAACCCACCCCACCCACCCCCAAAAACCTAAACCCCCACCCCCACCCAAAAAAAAAACCTAAACTATAAAATCTAAACCCTAAAAGCTAAACCCTAAGGCTAAACCATAAGGCTAAAACCCTAAAATTCAAACGTAAAATCTAAACCTTAAAAGATAAATCCTAAACTCGCTTTGAGATTTAAGATCTCAACCCTCCCATTATTTATTTAGGACTTCTAGAGTTCAAATCACCCATGGAATATTTAACTCCAAGTCCTACCATCCTCTTTGTACTTATGTACTACGACCGACATTTAGACAAGTATATACATCATACATGTCATATTAATCTACCAACAATCAATTAATCATTTAGATACATCTAATGCGAGAACCACAACTCGCTTTTCTACATAGAGTAGTTGACTCCATGTCCACCCATGAAGTATTTGACTCCATGTCACATGTGAAGTATTTCACTTCACTATCACCTGTTTCCACTGAATTATTCCTTAGGCAATTTAACACTTGCATAACACTATACAATTTTCTTTCTTTCCTTGATGATCACCCCATATTTGGTCAAATTTCATTTCTCTTATGGCATAAGACCATAACTTCTTTACATTTTCATCATGGTACTTAGACCATAAATTCATCACATTTCCATTATGATACTTAGAACATAAATTCACCACATTTCCATTATGATACTTAGACCATAAATTCACCACATTTCCATTATGATACTTAGACCATAACTTCACCACGTTTCTATTATAGTATTTTAACTATAACTACATTCATACACATGTTCATACCACATTCATACAACAATCATACCACATAAGTTAATTATGTAAACATTCTACACATGTAATTATAATATATCAACATCACTAAGTAAGTGCGAGTACACTTACCTTTCGGATTCGAAGGTCCCGCTCCTCCTCCTCGATGAGCAATTAGATTACTTGCAATTCCACCCTTATTACTGGAGATCACCGTATCCATTTCCCTATAGTTGCCGTATCAACACCTCTCGGGACCCCCGTCCCTTTAACTTTAAAGTTCTTTGTCTCTAAATTAACCCAGAGGTTATTTCACTAGTTATGAGATCACAATACACCCATGTGACTCCCATATTTACCACCACTATGAGGTCACAAAACACCCATGTGACTCCCATATTTACCACCACTACTTAGGTCACAAAACACCCATGTGACTCATAAGTAGCCCCCTACATGAGATCAGCCTGTAGTATCGCCCATGGATGATCAGTTCGCGTAATCCGGATGGTCACCATCGTGACTCTTACAACCGGTCACACTAAATATCACCATATGAGTAGCCAAATGTCACACACCAGTGACAACCCCATTCAATGGCCGCTTATCCGCATTCTATTGTTTCATATTTTCCTGTCACAACAAAATTCAACACCGTTAGTAGGATATGCCCACTTACTTTTCAGTACTTTCAACACAATCATGACAATAGTAAGAACATTCTAGTTTATGTGTTGATCAATACACTGGCTAGGCATACCAATCAACACATTATAAATAGGTGTTCTTATTATCACCATAACGTGTCAAAGGCAACGAATTTCAGTTTCGTATCCGTCAAAATTCATAGCAATAAGCTTCCCATTTAATATATCAACTTCACCTGCAAGGGAAATTAAAATCCTATTTCATCCCACATACAATCAACAATTGATATATAAATATTAAAATAAATAATCGACAACCATAGAAATTTTACTAACCTCGTGTATTCGGTTGCATGATCAAGTCTCGTGTCAACGTTTCCCCCCATCAAGAGCACTGAGGTTGAGTTTGAATACCACCATGTATTCAAATCCCTCAACCTAAGGCTCTGATACCGAGTTGTAACACCCGAAAATTTAAAACATAAATTTTAAACACTTTGCGGAAAGTATGCCCATTTTTTTCAATAAAGAACTCATTTCACCAAAAAGAACACCTCATATAATATTACACCAACATTTACCCAAAGAATACTCATAAAACGCACACGAGTTTCCTCATAAAATTTCGACATGACCCGTTCGTAAAATGGATAACCCTTACGAAACATTAACCTGTTTAGACACCAATATAACCAAACCAAGTGACCAAAACATCCACGGACACATCGACATATAATAAATTAACATGAAGTTTATACTCCAAAACACCAATACATAACCACAATGTAAATGAAAGACTTTACAAAACGACAATGCAATCATACGTCACGCCAACTCCAAATCTCCATCCCGTTGACCCGATCCCTTGACTTGATCACCAACGTCTTTCACCATCCAAAACTGTCACATGACATCACCCAACGGTTAGTCAACTCACAGTTCAAATATTTCTATGGTATTATCTCTGTGACGACATATACATGTACGCATATAGTTATATGTTTATAACCAAACTCAATTAATTGGAAATGACTTAATTATTCACTTATCTTTTAAGTCAGGTTAAGCCACCTCTTTGACCCTCCCGATACTCCAGAATAAACGCCTTCAATTAATCCCCCAAAGATATGTAATCCAATCCAACCCGCTTAATCCACATATCTTCACCACCTCCGTGTATAAACGTCTCTTCATACCTGCGCATCACCACCACCATAACTAATTAGCCGAAGCTATGTGAAGACTCACATTCCACATATAACTTATACAAATACGATTTAAATATATAAACTCGAAGCGTGTCAAGCTTCACCCCCGAGGCACGACTCCCACAACGGTTTAAAAGTCCGTTGTATACTTCTTTGTTCTCTTATTCTCCCGACCCCAATGCCAGGTCGTTTCACCTTTGATATCCATATTAGTACGAATTTAAAACACTACAAACACCATTAGTAGGTTAGTTCGCACCATAAAGATTAAACAACATAATACACCCACATTCATTTTGTTTCACATCTAACAACTTATTATTACCCCCACCGCACACCCTTATTAAGCTTGTTACATTCCCCCACCTTTGGTTTGTAAGTCACCTTAAACGCCACATACCGTAAAAGTATATTTAACCGGGTTACAAACTTGTGACATCATGATTACATAAAACCCCACCACTTAACCATATCCCACCATTTAGTTTATTCTAAATCAAGATATATCTCATCCCCAACTCGTGTAAAGGGTTTTAGACACCTTGAGGTTTACAACCACATAAAAGACACCCCCAACAAATCCTCGGTTAATCCCTAATAATTTTATAAATACTATAAAATTCCTGTTTTAAAACGGCCTTGCACGGCTGTAGAAATTCAACGTTTTCACCAACTTATAATATGTATTTCACCTCAACTAATAATTATTAGTGAAGTAAACTCCTAGAGCTTTCCGTCGATATAAAATACGCCGTGAACGGACATTCGGTTAATTTACTATGAATATTTTAAAACCGCTTAAAATCTGGAAATAAGCTGAATTTTCAGCACTTGGGTCATTATCATTTTTGCACTATTTCTTTATGGGTTAAAACCCAAAAACACCGCCAAAACAAAACATTATTGTTACATCAAACCATATTCAATAATTTGTATTAAATCACCTTACCATAAGAATTTAATGTCAACAATTTATATGGTATAAAACTAGTTACAACCCACTATTTTTTTACCAAACATTATTTGAGTCACTCACCTTGGCCGGTAGGAGTGTTGTTTTGTCACCCATTTGACACATTTGCATCCACGTTATGCTACACCTATCTTGACAACAAGTCAATCTTTCAAACAATTAGAACATATAATATGGATATTTACTCCAACTAAAACATGAATATTCATCCATTTCATTACATGTGTTCTAAATCATACATTATATCACCTCCACCCATATGACCCGTTAACACCTAATTTAGTTTTGTCACATTCTACGAGTTCTTTTACCATTTACTCAAAGCAATATGCTTTTAAATCACCATAAACATCAAAACATAAGTTATGATTATAATCCGAACCATTTAAATCCATACACCCAAATGACCCGTTTGAGTGATTAACCCATTCTTTGTCATAATAAGCTCAAACGAGCCATTTGATAAACAAAACAATCAAATTCACCAACGAGGTTTATCATAAGCTTAGGCCTACTAATTTAAACTTGATTTTTAACAAATTATACTAATCAAGTAAACCTTGTAAACCATCCAAGTTTTCCACTAAATATTTTGGTTTAGGCATTTAATCAAACACCTTGTGGGCATAAACTTTAAATCACCATTTTTATACCAATAAGAACTCCCATACTCTCTTTTCATCATCAAAGATGTTTACTAACTTTATAATCCTCCATTAGTACCATCTTTCAAGTTTTTTTTTAATAAAATCATTGTTGTTGTAGATTATGTAATTCTATTCAGATTTACTCAGCAACTACATAAGATTTCTACAACACCCTACTATTTTACCAAACTTAGTAGTCCAACCATACATGCAACATGAATCTAAAACTCAATAACTTCAATCAATCATTCTAGCATAAAAATTAGAGCTTATTACATAGAATTCACCCATCATTACCCACAATTTCGTGGGTTTTGAAACCACCATCACAAGAACCCTAAATCATCAAATCTTCCACTCAAGAGGGGAGTTTGCTTACCAATAGGTTTAGAAATCGTAGAAGAAGGATAGAAACATGCTTTAATCTCTTCCATATTGTCCACACACACTCACAATGTTTGGTGATAGAACAATGGCCGGGGCTCATCAATTACTCAGTCAAAGTGTCAGTTATGGTAGCTCATGGTAATAAGCATCAACGCATAATTGTTGTTTTAACTTAACAATACTGAACTCGTTTTGAAATCTCGTAGTCCAAAGGAAACACATTTTATTTTAAACTTGTGATATCACAAACATTATGTTGACTTTTTAGCATGTATTTCTCAGGTAATTGAAGCACCGGTTGGGAACCGCATCTAGAAAATAAGACGCACTGGGTCATCATGCATGTTTTAGCCTTTTGAGTTTTTCTTTTATTGTCTATAGTGTTAGACTATAATTGTAAAACTTTATGTCGTTACTTTTGATGATTACTTTTAGGGCAACTAATAGACCCATGTTGTCATTTAAAACAATTAAATTTGATTATGAAAACCCTGTTATCATTTGGAGGTCGTTTGTTGTAATCAAAGGCTATGTAAACCACGAATCGTTACATCCCGCATTTCCGCCTTGGCGGGGTGTGACACAAGCTTTTCTGGAGCTGATAAAATTTTGTTCCATTACTTTACCCATATATATCAGTCAGCTCATCCCAAAGCTGATGAGATGTTTCAACTTATAACACACTTCACTGATTTCTCGTGACATAGTATTTAATATCCATGAAATGACTATGTCGTTACACCTTTTCCATAAAGCAAAATCTGGAGAGGTAGAAGGTCTGGAAACAACGTTGTCAAAAAACACGAGCTTGCTTTTGGTTGATAAAGCAATAGTCGTTGCGCGCTTCCATGAACCAAAGGTTGAACCATCAAAAGCCCTGGAAACCAATAAAAACCCAGGATGATCAGATGGGTGTAGAAATAATGGATTAGAAGAATCCATAGGTAAGACACTACTAACATAACTATTCGTGTCATCCATCAAGAAATTATCACAATAGTAAAACTTGCGTGCGAAACTCGAACGCGAAAGTTGAGACTAAAAACTTACGTGCGAAACTTGACACTTTTGTATGAAATCGGGTGAATGAAAGTAAGAACTTTCGTGCCAAAATGTATGCGAAAGATAAAACTTTCGCAAAAGGCAAAATTCAAGTCTTCAACAGAAAGGCGGGAAAACCTTCAACCGAAGAAGACGAAGAACAATAACAATAAACTCAAATCTGTAACAGATCTGGTAGTAAAACTTCTAAAGCTTCAATCTTCAAAGACAGCAGAAAAAGAACAAAGTGAAATAAATCCATAATAGATCAGAGATCGAAACAAATGCAGAAGCAAAGATGTGTCATCAAAATTGATGCAAAACAGAGCCAAAAAGAAGCACAAAATAACTTCTGATGAAAAGTAACGAAATCAAGCTAAACTTGAGAATCAATGCAAATTAAAGAGTTTGCAAGCGAAATAGTCTTGAGGTTGAATAAATTCAATCACCAGAAAGAATCAAAACTGTAAATGAGATGAAGAAAAAAAAAATCAGAGAAACGAGATTTAAAACGAGAGTGTAAAAAAAGTTTTGTCTAGGGGTTTCACGGAAAATAAAAATATTAAATAATATAAAAAGACTCTACAATCCAACGGTCCACAATATATCAATCAATCAATCTCCGTCATCACTCCCCTCTGCAAGCCCTCCTCCCTCCCGTGACTGGAGACCTCTGCTGCACTTTCCCGCCCCAAAATGCTCTCTCAATCTCACTTTCTCTCTCTAAACCCTCGCTCTCGTTCTTCTCTATCTCCAAATTCTAGGTCCTGCGATTTTTCATCATCTTCATCGCCATCAACAACCCTAGCTTTTCCGATACCTCGCCGTTTCATCTCGATGACTACATCGAGGCCAGCAGTCTCGAATGCAGTCGGTTCCATTACCGGCGTCAGGCTTAGCGATTCTGAACTTGATCACTTTGCCATCATCGCCGACAAATTAGCCGACGCCGCCGGGGATGTAATACGCAAGTATTTCCGCAAGAGATTTGACATCGTTGATAAAGAAGATTTAAGTTAGTTTCTCTTTTCACATCATATTTAAAAACTTTCGATTCGGATTTAATTATCTTAAAATTGTTGTGCATTTTAGGGCAAGCTTATCATATGATTCATATTGAATTCATATGGATCTCATTTAGCTTTGTGTTAGTTGCTAACGTTCTTTTAAAGGTTTAATTGGCCATCTATTGAAAAATCGAAGGAGTTTAGAGCAAAATTAGGAGTTGAATTTAAAAAGTTAACGTTTGGATTGATTAACTAATTGGAACTGTGTTTGTTATGGTTATTGTTAAGGTCCGGTGACAATAGCTGATAGAGCTGCAGAGGAAGCAATGATTTCTATCATAAGAGAGAATTTGCCTTCTCATGCAATGTAAGTTACCTCATTCGAATTCGAATTTCTGCTTTGTTTCTCAGAATTAGATGAATATTGAAGGAAGAAACATTATACTTTATCAATGATTTTGATAGCATTGCATCCGATGCAATGCAGATTACATTACTTAAATCCAGATTCCTGCTTTGTTTCTCATAAAATGAATGAATATTCAAGATATCATAGTTTTTGATGTGTGTTTCTTAATTGTGGAAAGCCTAACGGGGAGAGTGGCACTTGATTAAAGATATTAAAGTGTATTTGTTCTATCTTGGTTCTTCATATTGAGCAGTTTATGTTAAGTGGCTGATATAAAGAGTGATTAGAGGTTTATTTGGCTTTAGTTGGCATCATATTTTTAAAGCATTATGATCATAACTGAGCATAATCAAATGGCTGAGGTTATGATTGTCAATGGAACATTTTCTATAGTGAGTAGTCATCTCATGATCTCAATGGTCAACTTTTAGATGGAAACTTTTTATTTATCCTTCTTTGTACCTAAAGACTCCAGAAACAAGAAAAGGTGAAACCAGAGTATTTGATGTCTGGTTACTTGTATGAATATCCCAAGTACTTCATCTTGCTGATCATAAGTAAAGGAAATTGCTTAAACAATTGCAGTTATGGAGAGGAAAATGGTTGGCAGTGTAAAGAGAAATCTGCAGATTATGTATGGGTTTTAGATCCAATAGATGGGACAAAGAGTTTTATTACAGGTAACGTTTTAGCTATATCTCTTATGATATTCTTTGCCATCTATTTTTAAGACTGATTCAAAGTGGTTGCTTTTGCTTTAATTAGGCAAACCCTTGTTTGGCACCCTAATTGCATTACTGGAAAGAGGTAAACCGGTATGAATGATCATCATCCCTCATAGTGCATGTCAGATACCTCCTCTCCAAATATAGAAATCACTGATATGCACACACATATATACATACATATACATACACACACGGGGACGTTTAATATAAAACCAAATTAAGTAGAGGTCTGCAATAAGCACTTCTGCAGAATGATAATCAGATGTAGTGTGAGAGAGAGAGAAAGATAGGTGGTTATGCGTATTAGAATATATATCCGTAAATAGGATATTATTTGTATTTTGAATTGATTTGATTTTGATTATGTAAATCTGATATGTAATTAGAATAGGTCATTGTAACCCTTTATATACTCGTGAGATTAATGAGAAAGGCAATCAAATTTGGTTCCTACTTTCATGGTATCAAAGACTTTCTCTGACCACTCCTAACCCTAGTCGCCGTTTTCTGAATACCGGCCATCTCCCCCTTTCGATTTTTTTTTTCAGCCTTCCCCTTCTTCCTTCTCAGATGGATACTAAATTGCATCCTGCAATAACCGTCACTTGTTAGGATTAAAGACGATCACACACGAACACACACACGCAAACACGAATGCGGGGAAAACAGGAACACGAGATTTATAGTGGTTCGGTCTAAACTGACCTACGTCCACTTTGCAACTAGGGTTTATATTTAGGTGCTCAAAGAATTACAAGTACAATGATATCAATATATAGAGACTAATCTAGGGTTAGGTAACTTAATCCCCAAGTTAGGCCCAAGCCCACATAGAGATAACTAGGGCCGGCTAAATAAAGACGCGTGGGCCAACCCAAGGCTAGGGCCGGCCACCCTCCCTTGATCGGGCCTCCACACCAATTAGCCCAACAATCTCCCACTTGGAGGCTCGAACAACGCCCAATAGTCTTCAACATCTGTACATCTTGTAATCTTCCTTTTTCACCTAGTTGCAGCAGCCTCTCGACAATTAACCTGAAGGCACGTTGAAGCTCCCACTGAGCCTCAACTCATCAGTCATAACATGTGACTCGTTCTCTGTCCTTGCCGGCTCCCACTTAAACGAACTGCCGAATCCTAAGAAATCCTGAGAACACACACTCTCCATAACTAGCAAGACATTCTCTGGAGAGACTTTTCCATCTGGAATTTTGGTCTTTTTAACCCACGTTCGTTCTGACACTGTAACTGAAACACACCTTGCGCTCCCACTGTCACGATGTCCTCCTACTGGTTTGACCTTCCAAACTCGTTCATCCCGAATCTTCCCTGTGACTCTAGGTTTCTCTCTTGCAAAGGAAACCCTCTTCTGTCCCTGAGATTCTGTGAACTCGACTTTGTTTTTCTTCGGAACTGGAACGTCACTTCCTTCTGATGGTATACTGACCATGTATAATGAGCCTCTTTTCTTTCCACGAGCCATGACCATATTCCCTTTGACAACCTTCCACTGTCCATTCCCGAACTTAACTTCATGTCCCTGATCATCCAACTGGCCAACTGAAATCAACAACCTTTTCAGACCTGGAATAACCCTGACATCTCTTAAAGTCCACGAACCGACTGAAGTCTTCAAAACAATGTCACCCATGCCCGTAACATCAAGTACCTCATCATTCGCCAGTTTTACCTTTCCAAAGTCACCTTCTTTCAAATTCTGCAGTGCTTCACTGCTGTGGGTAGCGTGAAATGAAGCACCAGAATCCATGACCCAGGAATCCACATTGCTCTCCACACTACAAACTAACGCATCATCATCATCATTGTAGTCTCCTGCAGAGTTTATTTCTTTCTTCTGTTTCGAACACTGATTCCTAAAGTGTCCTACTTCATTACAATTCCAACATACCACATCCTTCCGAGCCTTAGACACACTCCTCCTCTTGCTCTGACGACTTTCCCGCTGATTCTTTCTTCCCCTGCCCTCTGTACTCAACAAAGAACTTGAAGACTCACCTGAACCACGACGTCGAGCATCCTCTCCCAGAATAAGATCCCGCATCTTCTCAAACGTAAACTTACTCGATTTCGAAGTGCTAGTAACAGCAGTTACGGTTCCGGACCAACTTTCAGGCAATGAGGATAATAACAGTAAGGCTTGGACCTCATCATCAAACTTAATATCGACAGACACTAAGCGAGACAATATCGAATTTAGGTTATTGATGTGATTTGCTACCGAGTCACCCTCCTTCATCCTAGTATTCACAAGCTCTCGAATAAGATAAACCTTATTTGCTGCAGATGGCTTCTCATACATGTTAGATAATGCTTCCATCATACCTTTAGCTGAGGTCTCCTTCTGGATGTTATAGGCAACATTCTCTGACAGAGAAAGCGTTATCACTGCTCTGGCTTTCTTATCCATCTTCATCCAATCTGCTTGTGACATACCTTCTGGCTTCTCACCCTCAAGCACTGCATCTAAGTCTTTCTGACAAAGTAGTGCCTCAATCTGCATCTTCCACCAACCAAACTTATTCCCATCAAACTTCTCTATCTTCGTTTTCTCGTTATCTGCCATTGCGAACTGCAACGAACTGAAAGAGCAACCCGAAAAACTGACCTCGTAGAACGTGCAGACTGCCCAAAAATCGCAGCAGCGAAAACTGGACAGAAAACAGCAGCTGTTGACTTTTTCTGGTCAAACTCAGCAGACTGTTGACTTTTCTGGTCAAACTCAGCACGCTGTTGACTTTTCTGGTCAAACTCAGCAGGGGTACTGTAGCGACGGTACTGTTCCAGAGGCACTGTAGCGGCGGCGGTACTGTTAACGACTGAAAATACTGTTCACAACCGGGAAACACTGTAGCGACGGCGCGGCACTGTTCACGGCAGAAAATACTGTTCACACCGGGAAACACTGTAGCGGCGGCGCGGTACTGTTCACGGCAGAAAATACTGTTCACAGCCGGAAAACACTGTAGCGGCGGGCGCGGTACTGTTCACGGCGGGGTACTGTTGCGACAGCGCTACTGCAGCGGCGGAACCCTAATCTGGCGGCGGCAAACAGTAACGGTTCGTGTGATCTGATCTCGAGCCAAAGCTCTGATACCAGTTGTTAGGATTAAAGACGATCACACACGAACACACACACGCAAACACGAATGCGGGGAAAACAGGAACACGAGATTTATAGTGGTTCGGTCTAAACTGACCTACGTCCACTTTGCAACTAGGGTTTATATTTAGGTGCTCAAAGAATTACAAGTACAATGATATCAATATATAGAGACTAATCTAGGGTTAGGTAACTTAATCCCCAAGTTAGGCCCAAGCCCACATAGAGATAACTAGGGCCGGCTAAATAAAGACTCGTGGGCCAACCCAAGGCTAGGGTCGGCCACCCTCCCTTGATCGGGCCTCCACACCAATTAGCCCAACATCACTAACATCAAAAACTTCATCCCTTTCACCTTAGAGATGGAAAGCGGCCAATATAGTTCTTGGGCGGAACTTTTTTGAATCCATTGTCGTGCTTTTCAGGTCTCCGACCACCTCACCTAGGATTCACCTCCTGCACCTTCATCTTCTTCTAAAGCCAAAGAGGGCGACAAACCAGCCTCCCCTCCCGTCGATGTTGAACTTTGGTCTCGGGTGGATGCCATAGTTCTCCAATGGATCTAAGGCACCATCTCGAATGATCTCCTACACACTATCCTGAAACCCAACACTTCTGCCTCCCAAGCCTGGCTTGCTCTTGAAAATATTTTTCAAGATAATCAAAATTCCCGGGCTGGCTATCTTGAGCATAAGTTTGTCACTACAAGGCTGGATAGTTTTTCTAGCATATCAGCTTATTGTCAAGCTCTAAAGATGCTCTCCGATCAACTCTCAAATGTCTGTGCTCCCATCTCAAATCAACGACTCGTCTTGCAGTTAATCGCCGGTCTCAACGAATCCTATGAAAACATCGCCATGATGATCCAGCAGACTACACCTCTCCCAGATTTTTACGAGGTTCGTTCCAAACTAATTCTTGAGGAGACCAAAAAATCCCACCAGGCATTGAATACCGCTGCCGGGTCTAATTCTGCCCTGTATACCACAATTCAGCAGTCACCGAACCATCAGGGATCGGACCACCCCTCTCTTTTCTCTTCTGATTCCACTCAGTATTATCAGCGTGGTCGGGGTCTTGGACACGGCCGGGGGAGATCAGGTAATAGCAACCAACCTCATGGACGAGGACAGGGTCAATATTCCAGTAGCTATCAGCAGCCCAACTGGACTGCAAACTGGTTATGGCCTATCGCCATGGCAGGCCCCTTCTAGGTAGAATTCTGGGCTGAATTGGGCCACGACCCAATCACCTTGGGATTTTCCACCTTGCCCATTTCCCACTGCACCTGTTTCTAGACCAGATTACACTTCAGGCCCATCTTCTGGAATTTTGGGAGCTAGACCACAACAGGCTTATGCCGCGTCAGAAGCTAGTTACATGCCAACGGATCTTGACCGGGCTTTCCACACAATGACTCTCAATCCACCAGATAACACCGGTACATGGACATTGGCGCAACCTCTCATATGGCAAATAATTCAGTAATTTCTCGTCTTATGTCAATAAGGGTATTTTTCGGAATATAATTGTTGGGGATGGCTCTAAAGTTCCAATCCAGGGAACCGGACATTTCACCTTACCCCACCCATACCCACCTTTCCAGCTAAATAATATTCTCCATGTACCTACTCTAATCAAAAATTTATTATCTATTCGTTGTTTTACTATTGGCAATAACACTTCACTTGAATTTGATCCGTTTGGTTTTATTGTGAAGGACTTCCAGACGCGCCTCCCCCTCCTCCGATGTAATAGCACCGGAGTTCTCTATCCGCTCAACTTCACATCAGATTCTAAAGTCACCACTCCTGCTGCATTTGCTACTCTGTCTGAAGACTTATGGCCCAATCGCCTAGGCCACCCGGGCACATCTATTTTACGTTCTTTGCAAAAACATTTGTCTTTTAATTCTCGTTCAGTTAAACACTTTAATGTTTGTCAATCTTGTGTGTTTGGAAAACAAATAAAATTGCCTTTTCTTGATTCATGTTCTTTTACTTACTCACCATTTGACATCATACACAGCGACGTATGGACATCTCCGGTCCTTAGTGCAAGTGGCCACCGATATTATGTTCTATTCCTAGATGATAAACTAATTACTTATGGACATCTCCGGTCCTTAGTGCAAGTGGCCACCGATATTATGTTCTATTCCTAGATGATAAACTAATTACTTATGGACATACCTACTTGCACATAAATCTCAAGTATTCTCTACATTTATGCAATTTTACAATCTCATTAAAACACAATTTAACAAATCAATTAAAACACTACAATGTGACAATGGTGGTGAATATGCAAACGCTTCATTCCAAACCTTTTGTAAAAATAATGGTATACTCTCTCGCTTCTCTTGCCCCCACACCTCTTTTCAAAACGGAAAAGCCGAACGCAAAATTCGTTCAATCAACAACATTATTTACACTCTCCTTGCTCACTCTTCGGTTCCTAATGGTTTTTGGCATCACGCCCTTGAATTAACCACCTACTTACTTAACATTCTCCCTAGCAAACTCCTTTCTAATTTTTCCCCTACTACTATTCTCTTTAATAGACAACCGACATATTCTCACCTCCGAGTTTTTGGGTGCCTATGTTACTGATACGAACCCAATGTTGGGATACTGTTACGAATTCACCCAATTGGGTTGACCCATCTGGGCAGATTCCCAGTGATTCAGCAGCTGACCCAGTCAAACTGGGCAGTTACGCATGAAGGGCTGATTAGGGGAGCTGATTATTAGGGGTAACCAACTGCTGTTACATTTATTTAGTCTTATTTAATCTTCCTCATGTTCTTTGTTTTGGTTTTGTCTAGGTTATTTGGATTATTTTTGTCTTATAATCGGAGAATTGCCCTTCTCGAATCGGGCCGACTATCTATCCATTTATCTTTTTGTTCCATCAGAATTTCCAGGCTCTAACAGTTACCCTCCCTTTCCCTCTACTACCATTCATAAACTTGCCCCTCTTTCAACACCTTGCGTTTTTCTTGGATATCCCACCAACCATCTGGGATATAAGTGTTACAACCTCCAAACCGGTAAAATCATCATCTCTCGTCACGTTATTTTTGATGAAACCAATTTCCCATTTGCATCTACTTCAACACCATCTTCTACTTCCTATGAATTCTTAACATCCGATCTCCTCCCCTTCTATTTGGGCCTCCCAATTTTCTGGGCCGACAGTTCCCACGAGCCTGTCTTCGCCCCAAAACACTCCTGCTTCCCCACCTTCTCCTAAAACTCCAGCCCCATCCTTCCCAGCCCCCTCATCTGAAACAGCCAAGTCCAAAGACTTTTCTAAAACCTACCAGCGGCGCCAACGGTCTGCGCCAGAAACCTTTTCCCAACCCCTCCCATCTGACCAGCCCACTGCCACCTGCCACAAACCAACTCAGGTCCCTTCTCCACCTGCTCCTCCCAACCCACCACCTAGTCGCACTATGCAAACCCGTAGCATGTCCGGAATCCACAAACCCGTCAAGCTCTTAAGCTTCCACCCCTCTCCTGATATCAGCCCATTACCAAAAACACCTATTGCAGCTCTTAAAAATCCCGATTGGAACAAGGCCATGCTTGACGAATTCCGTACTCTTATCGATAATAACACGTGGAAATTAGTTCCTCGAAAGCCTAATATGAACATTGTCCGTAGCATGTGGATTTTTAGACATAAACTTAATTCTAATGGTACTCTTGAGCGGTATAAAGCTCGTTTGGTTTGTGATGGCAGGTCTCAACAGGTTGTCATCGATTGTGGGGAAACATTTAGCCCTGTAGTCAAACCCGCTACTATCCTCACGGTTCTTAGTCTTGCTTTGTCAAACTCATGGGACATTCACCAGTTGGATGTAAAGAACGCGTTTCTCCACGGCACTCTTATCGAGACGGTATACATGCATCAACCAGTCGGGTTTCGCGATCACCGTTTTCCGGATCACGTTTGTCTTCTACAAAAGTCATTGTACGGGTTGAAACAGGCACCTAGAGCGTAGTATCAACGCTTCGCGGATTATGTTTTTACACTTGTTTCCGCCATAGCAAGTGTGATCACTCTCTGTTCATTTATAGGTCGGGTGAACACACGGCCTACATCTTATTATATGTGGATGACATTTTGTTGGTTACATCATCAGCCACACTCCGTCACAATTTTATGAACCTTCTGGCCAAAGAATTTGCCATGAAGGATTTGGGCCCACTGTCTTATTTTCTTGGCATAGCCGTGACCCAACCAATGGAGTTCTTATTTTCTCTCTCAACAACAGTATGCAGCCGAGGTATTGGATAGAGCCGGTCTCTCCTCGTGTAATCCCGCCATAACGCCAGTGGACACCAAAAACAAAATGAGCACTCTCGATGGGACTTTACTTGATGACACCACCTCATATCGGCGTCTTGCTGGTGCGTTACAGTATTTACCATTTACACGACCGGATATCTCATATGCCGTGCAACAAGTTTGTATGCACATGCTTGCTCCGCGGTCCACTCACATGAATGCACTTAAACGCATCCTACGATATATAAAAGGCATTATCTCGTATGGGTTGACTCTTACTAAATCCGGGACAACTTCTTTATTGGCCTATACAGATGCTGATCGGACCGGATGCCCGGATACCTGTTAGGTGTGTAGTCTCGTTTAGAGGCGGCCGGCCCTAACTAGGGTTAGCCGGCCCTAATGGGCCTATCTATACGGTTTGGGCCTAACTTGGAGAACAAGTTAGGAACCCTAGTTTTAATCTATAAATACTCTATGTTGTAATTGTAATCTGTGTGCCCTTGAGCTTAATGAAATAACCTAGTTGCAGCCCGTGGATGTAGGTCCCCCACTGGGACCGAACCACGTAAAATTCTTGTGTCGTTTATTTTTTTGTACCGCGTGATTATCGTTTGTGCATGTGTGTGTGTTGATTCCGCTGCGCCACGTTGTTCCTAACAAGTGGTATCAGAGCTTTGGCTCGTTGTTTACACACGGTCTGCACGGTTTTCGATCGAGAAAAAAGGGTAGAGGCTGATCGAGGGTTGATTCAGATCTGCTGCTACAGTACCGTCGCCGCCGCTACAGTACCGTCGCCGTCATGAACAGTGTTTCCGGCTTGAACAGTGTTTTCCGGCGTGAACAGTGTTTTTGGGCATGAACAGTGTTTTCGAAAGAAAAAAAAATTTTCTTTTTTCTGCTGCTGTTCCAGGGCTGATTCGCAGCCTGGTTTCTTGTTTTTTGGGCCGCCGAAATTAGGGTTTTTTCAAATCCTAGGTTGCGCAAAAGGGGAAAGAAAACAGGGCTGTTTTGGAGGAAAACGGGGCTGTTTTGGGAGAAAACAGGGCTGTTCGGGACTGATTTGGAGTGATTTTGCAATTAGAGTTTCTGTTGTGGATCTCTTGGAGTTGCTGGTTTCACTCGGGTTTGCAGGTGAAGCGTCGGGTCGGGTGTTTCGGGTTTGTGTTGCGGGTTAACGGTTTGATTGTTTCGGGTACCGGGTTAAACTCTTTGAAGCCGCCGATTAGGGTTTGGTTATAAAGCTCTTGGATTCGTCGGGTAAAGGTTAGAGTTTTGTTTAGTTCTGTTTGACTGTTTATTATCAACTATTTGGGAACCGGGTTATGTGAAATTCAGTATTCGGGTTTAGATTTGTCTGCGAGGTTTATTGCAGGAGCAGATCGGTTTATTGACAGTGTTTGGTAGAACAACTGTCAAGTTTAGGCCCGTGACATTACTGTGTTTGTTTCACTGTTTCGATATATTTTCTGTGTGCTATTGTTATGGCTGGAGACAGGATGGTTGTTATCGAAAGGTTTGGCGGTTTGGATTTCGGTTGGTTGGTTTGTCAAGTGAACTTGGATGTGGTACTAACGATGGATAAACCGGGAGAAAATGGAACCAGCGGGTGTGCTGGTGATGACATAAGTGAAAAAAGGGAAGTCATGTGATATTTGCTCGGTTGAAAGATTTTTTCGGTTAGGGTTAGATGATCGGGTGTACGATCACAGAATCCTTGGTACCGTTTGCTTTCATGAAAGCTCTGCTGTTGTTATAACCGTTTGCCGGTTAGCTGGTCTAGAACTGTGAAGCGGTTTCTTGTTCGGTGGTGATCAGTGGTACGACATTTGGCATGGGTTGGGATAACAGGGACAGTGGGAGCTGAGCATAGTTGACTTGGTGGAGCTGCATGGAGGTATGTGACATTCTTTTAGAGTCGATGTCAAAGATAGTAAATTCTGCTTCTGAGAATGTGTCTGGGTTGATGCATTGGGACTCAGTGATGGCAGTGGAGACTCTTGGGTTCAAGATTCTGGTATGCTTCATTACTCACTTCTATGAAGCATTGGTGAATCTATTGTTTGAAGACTTTGGGAAGATACAGGATTATGTATCGCTGGAAGAAGGGAACCAACTTCCGAGTATTAAAGTCTTGACTCGCTGCATCGGGTAGAGCTAAGTGGATTCATTTTGCAAGTGTGAATCTTGGAGCCACGGGGATGTCAGCTGAGTGCATTCGGAGGTTTAAACCAGGTCAGGGGTTTTGGGAACAGTGGGAGCATGGGACGTGTTCTGGGTACAGTTTAAAACACCGTTGGGTTTTGAAGACCGGAATTCCGAATGGGAAAATCTCTCCATGGTACTTGCAGGTTTTGGAGAGTGGTGTTTCCTCTGGAAGTCTCTGGAGTCGGTAGTTCGAGTGAGTAGGTGTCGGTTGAGATTGAGGATGAGTCAATGGCGGGTTTTGCCATGGCTGGGTCAGTGATGACTGCTGGGTTGGAGCTAGGGGGAGCTTCAACGGGCCCTTCTGGTAATTGAGGAGTGGGCTGCTGTAACTAGGAGGATTGGATTGAAGTCTTAGCTTGTTTATGGGAACTGAAGGCTTGGAGGACTTTTGTTATTTGAAATCTTAGCTTGTTCTTGGGAGCTGGAGGCTTGGAAACTTCTAATAGTGAAGTGTTAGCTTGTTCTTAGAACTGGAGGCTTGGAGGATTTCTGTTATTGAAGATTACTGGAGTTACTGGTATAGGGTCTGCTTGGATGGTGGATTGAGGATTGCTCGAGCCTCCAAGTGGGAGATTGTTAGGTGTGTAGTCTCGTTTAGAGGCGGCCGGCCCTAACTAGGGTTAGCCGGCCCTAATGGGCCTATCTATACGGTTTGGGTCTAACTTGGAGAACAAGTTAGGAACCCTAGTTTTAATCTATAAATACTCTATGTTGTAATTGTAATCTGTGTGCCCTTGAGCTTAATGAAATAACCTAGTTGCAGCCCGTGGATGTAGGTCCCCCACTGGGACCGAACCACGTAAAATTCTTGTGTCGTTTATTTTTCTGTACCGCGTGATTATCGTTTGTGCATGTGTGTGTGTTGATTCCGCTGCGCGACACTCTACATCTGGTTTTTGCGTATACTTGGGTGATAATTTGCTATCTTGGTCTTCCAAACGACAACCCACCTTGTCTAGATCTAGTGCAGAGGCAGAGTATCGAGGGGTTGCTAATGTCGTTTCTGAAACCTGTTGGACGCAACCTATTGTTGGAACTTCACAATCCATTGTCACGGGCTACCCTCTTCTATTGTGACAACGTCAGCGCTGTTTATTTGACAACCAACCCGGTTCAACATCAACGCACTAAACACATTGAGCTAGACATCCACTTTGTCCACAAAAAGGTTGCCCAGGGCCAGATTCGTGTCCGACATGTGCCTTCACGTTTTCATATTGCCGACATTTTCACAAAAGGATTACCACGAGTTCTATTTGATGATTTTCGGTCAAGTCTCAGCATCCTAGAACCTCCCGTTTCGACTGCAGGGGTATATTAGAATATATATCCGTAAATAGGATATTTAGGATATTATTTGTATTTTGAATTGATTTGATTTTGATTATGTAAATCTGATCTGTAATTAGAATAGGTCATTGTAATCCTTTATATACTCGTGAGATTAATGAGAAAGGCAATCAAATTGGGTTCCTACTTTCAATACGGTTACATAACCTTCTTATGTATCACATTTAAAGCTATAGATACAGGCATTTATATGGTTCTCACAGTTCTCTACTTAAAATTGGTTTTGCATTGAGCGTCCCTCCATATACATCACCTTATAAAGAAATTGAGAAAACTCCAAGGTGACTTTATTTACGTGTATCAAGTTTGGAACAATCATTATGATACACAACTATTCTTTTGATTGGATATAAACATATGAATGTTCTTTTGAAGCCTGCGCATTCTATTGATATATTCTTGATTGATATCAGATTCTTGGCATAATTGATCAGCCTATTTTACGAGAAAGATGGGTAGGTATAACTGGAAGATCTGCTAGATTGAATGGAGAAGAAATATCCACTCGCAGCTGCCCAAAGCTTTCACAAGCGTATCTGTATGAATCGTTCCAACTGTCTTTTTAATCTAATGTTGAATTTGTTTCATTGTAATATGAAATATTGACATCTTGGGTTCGTTTTTCTTTTTATATTTTACCTTTTCTACTTAGGTATACAACTAGTCCACATCTATTTAGTGGAGATGCCGAGGTGGCCTTTGCTAAAGTCAGAGACAAGGTCTGTTTGAGCTGCTTTTATTAATACGCTACCGACCTCAATTTCCAATGATAAAAAAGTGTGTTTGTTACTTGGATTCTAATGTAGTGAAACTTCATTTTTAATCTTTATGATTCACAGGTGAAAGTGCCATTATATGGATGTGACTGTTATGCATACGCACTTCTGGCTTCTGGGCACGTGGATCTTGTAGTCGAGTCTGGTCTCAAGGTGAGATCTTCGCATCATGTACTTACAATCAATTTAGAAGATTCTCAATTTTATAAAGGAATACAACAGGTGACGCGTACACGTGTCTCACTAATTCCCTAAATTCGTTGTCGTGTATAGTTTCTTTAGTTTGTTTGATATCTCAATGAACCAAACCAAGTTAGAAGATATATTGGTACCATGAGTTGTGATACATTTAACTTTGATGATGTTTTTCAGCCATATGACTTCCTTTCACTGATACCAGTGATAGAAGGTGCTGGTGGAGTGATAACTGATTGGAAGGGGAACCACCTTAGCTGGGAGGCTTCTCCCAACTCTCAAGCAACAAGTAATATTACCCTTACCAACTCAAATGTCTTTCTTAAATGCATTTACTTTTTGAAACCTAGCAAAACAGGTTGGTCAAACTGGGTTGTTTGAAAAAGTATCATTTGTTTTGGGTTAAAACGAGTTTTGACCAGATTTACTCAGGATGAAACGGTTCAGTTTAGAAAGAATAAAAGTATCAAATGGGTTAACCCTCTATTTGTTTTTATGGCTGTGGTGGTGGAAGCAGCAGAAAGTGTGCTGGCCCATTTGGACCTGTTCTAAGTTAGCAAGTTTCATTAGAGTGACCCATTTTGACACCTTGTATAATTTGAGTAGACCAATGAACCCCATAAGCAAACAAAAATGATCAAATTAACCTATTTCTTGAAGAATAAGTAACGTTTGCTATGTGTACTAAAAACTCATAATACAATGTACATTTATGGTATTTTTTTTTTTTGTTATACCAAATTAGAGGTGGCAAACTTGGACTAATTTTGTTTTATTTCTGGTTTTGCGGCTCATATTTTTCCAGGTTTTAATGTAGTGGCAGCTGGGGATAAACAACTTCTCCAACAAGCCTTGGATTGTTTAGAGTGGCACTAACTTTCAACATTTTTCTGGGAAGATGGTAATTTATGTGCTATGAAACCTGTGCAAATCTGATAAGAAAATCAACTTGCAGTCATATTTACAAGATTTTCTTGGATCCCAAACCTTATATTCTAATAATTACGCTGCTATGTGTCACTAGTTATTTATAAATAATTGCCCATATCAGATTTGTACCAATTACATGTTCTTATTTTTATCATTATCAAACAATGCGTGTGTATAGAAACAATCGGCAATTTTGGAGTTTCTTCTTCTTACTAACAATCGGTCATCGATGACCCAGAAGTTCCCACATTTTTCTGCTGACTCGAGTTCTTTCTTCCCACATACCTACAATCAACTCTAGTTCTTGCTGACCCAAAAGTTCCTGTTGAATTTGGGTATGACCGAGTTAAAATGTTAACTACATCTCTTTGGATGTATGTAAATTGATAGAATTGATTATACATGTTTATGAGGTCAAATTCAAGTATTAGTTATGTGGGTTTTAACAGAAATTAACCTAATTGGGTGTAAATTTAGGGATTTATAGTTTATCAAGTTTAAACAATCATAAATGGGTAGGAAATGTCAAAACTTTACATATAACGTGTTTAACATGTTTAGGATGTTTTATTTGGTTTCTAACCAAGAGATATGTTTGTATGATTGAGTTTTGATTTGGAATTGTGGTAAAAATTAGGGTTGAATTAGTAACGAATTCTTGGTTACTGTCATGTTTTATAAAAATCATATAAAATCAACTAAGAATCTGATTGAGGTGTTATTTTTTTGACGAAAAGCTTATTGAGTCTACTTTTTACTGGTTTTGAGCATTAGAAGCAAACACGAGCACTAAGGGGGTCAAAAACATGAAATACGTTAGCTGCACATAAGTTATAAGAAAATTGCATTCTTAAATTTTGATCTAAGAAGAATGTTGGTACCAAGTTGAGTTAAAACTTGTATATTAGTTCTAAATGGTTAATGGTGTCTACTGAAATGTGTTTGAAGAGTTGGAAAAGAATTTAGAAATAATCATAAATTATAGAGTAAACTGCCATTTTCGTCCCTGTGGTTTGGTCAAAATTGTCACTTTCATCCAATAGTTTGTTTTTTTGTATCTGGGTCCTCGTGGTTTTAAAATATTGCCATTTTCATCCTCATGGTTTTAAAATATTGCCACTTTCATCCAGTCAGCTAACATCGTCCGTTTTTCTCAATTAAATGAGGGGTATTTCAGTCCTTTTACATATTTGTTTTATTTCTTCATCTTTTTTACTCTCACTTTTTAATCATAGAAACAAGCGACGGAGGTGTTCCAGTGGTGCTCGTCGGAAACTGGTCAGGAAAAGAGGAAGAAGGCCAACAGGTGGATGATTAAATTAGAGGTTAAATTGGGGATGATTAAAAAGTGAGAGTAAAAAAGATGAAAAAATAAAACAAATAAGTAAAAGGACTGAAATACCCCTCATTTAACTGAGAAAAACGGACGGTGTTAGCTGACTGGATGAAAGTGGCAATATTTTAAAACCACGAGGATGAAAATGGCAATATTTTAAAACCATGAGGACCCAGATACAAAAAAACAAACTATTGGATGAAAGTGACAATTTTGACCAAACCACAGGGACGAAAATGACAGTTTACTCTAAATTATATATGCAAGTATCTTTAAAAACGGGTCAACGGGTTAAGAATTAAGAAAAAGAGACTTAAGTTCTAATATTGATGTTCAAATGTTGATAAAAAAAACCTTTATAGCTTGTTTAAAATGTATACATGATGGGTTGGGGAAGTGATGAACTAAATTGATATTTTGTTGAGAAATGATGACTTTTTGTGACAGTTGTGTGATTAAACTTGAGTAGTGTTGACTTTAGGGAAGTCAAATATTAGGAGAAAGGGCTTGAGCAAATGTGAGTAATTACATTGCCCATTCATGAGAGCATATGTGTGTATGTGTTATGTGCATAATGTAATTCTTATTTCTTGTGTGAATTAATCATATTTATGAGTTAATAGAGTCGTGTGTGTGGACTTGTTTGATAGTGTTAACGTGTAAAATAGTTAAAGTCTCAATTATGAGACTAAGGTCATGGGGGTATACCCATGTCAAGCACCCTCAAGTCACTTTAAAAGTGCATGCCACATGGACGCCACGTCACCATCCATATTTATGACACCAACTTCACATGGGTAGTGGTATAGCCATGTCAAGCAAACTCATGTCACTTATTTTATTAATAATAAAAAAACACAAACTAAAATTAATATTAAATAAAAATATAGTAAACAAAAAACATAAAAAAACATAAACTAAATTAAAATAAAAAAACAGAAACTAAATAAACATAAAAAAAATATAAACTAATCTTCATCGCGCGTAATTCCCAATTGTTCCTCGAGTTCCCTTTGTTTTTTCTCATAATATGCACGCAACGATGGGCAGATATTATCAAGATTCATGTTTAGCAGCTTAGTCATTCCTTTCTTTTTCGGCCAAATTGAACTTTCTCATCTCCCCGACCATTTGTTTTCCGAGCTCGGCGTGTTCAGAACTTTCTCATCTCCCCGACCGGAAGCTTTGGTTCTAGCCTTTTCTTTTGCTTGTTTCTTATCTATCGGGCGTGGTAACTCATCCTCGCCTTCCGGTTGTATTGGACTTGCGGGTTGTACCCGGGTTGCCCAACTAGATTAAACGCATTTGGTTGTTGAGCATATTGGTTGAGGTAGAATGCGTTTTGTTGTTGACGTTGATCGGGATTCATTTTTGTGAAAATACCTTGAATGGAATATGTAAATGAGAGAGTAGAAAACTAGATGGAGAGTATGTGTGTTTAAAATAATTGTTTAAAGGTTGTATTTATAGATTGATTTTGAAAAAAAAAATTACATTTAATTTTTGTACCATTGAACGGGAATAAAAATGAAGCCAACGGCTCCTTTTCAAACATCACCTGGCGTCAAAAATCTAAAGGGGTTGGATCACGCCGAGGATGACGCCCGCAAGGGGGGGTGTGCGCCGGGTGGTGACGGCGTGACTTGAGGTCACGCGCCCACTTGAGGCACCCATACTTACAAGGTGTAGATAGGAGTCTAGTGTTGTCTAATGGTGGGTAAAAGAAAAGTGTCATCCGAAAATCCATCTACTAATATTCTATGGCCTATCTCTATGTCTTATATGCCTAAATTAGTTGATTTTGATAATCTTTTTTGTTATCTCTTTGATAAGATGAGAATTTTAGATTATCACTAAAATCAAAGAGATGCAATAAGGAGAAAATACTGGTTAAATGAACTATGTTTTTGAAGTTATATTTAACAGGTTGATATAACTTTATTATCGTTTTTTTTACCCGACCCATATTTTGCCCCCCTACCGAAATTTTCTGTATTCGCCACTGGTTGATTCAACAGTCGCCTGACGATTATCTCTCTTTCTCTCTGTTACTTTTATATACACTTACATGTTCGATATACTTGTGGTTTCTCATAAGATATGCACTAACTTGAGCGTTGAAGTGTGGTCCCGAGGGTTTGAACTCGAACTCGAGCTCGGGCACCGGCCCTAACTAACGAATTTTTTGTGATGTTTAAAATATAATTTTATATTGAAATATAATAATACAAAGTGACTTATTTTTAAAGTTCACATTTGAATATTGTTTTGGATTAGTTGGTGAATTCCAATTGAAGGAAAAAACCATCACTAACGACTTATATTCATCAAATTTGAGTGTTTAGGACCTTAGGTTACACAAGAGCATCAAGGTAATTATCCTTTTTCCGTTATTCTTAAAGTGAGTATTTATGTGGTTTTTAAGACCAAGTGGTTTAACTAAAAAGTGTAAAAGTTTCTCTTATATCACTGTCACATACACAGTGGATCTTTAACTAAACTATTCCTTCAGAAAAAATGCAGTGATTTGTTAATCAAGTCTGTGTCCAAAAATGCTATCACCATTTCAAAGCTATTATAAATGTTAATTCTGATTTCGCATTAGACCAAGTGTAGTGGAGTGGCACCCCGCCACCTTACCGTTTTCCGGCGCCAAACGGCAAACACGGAAACAAGTTCACCAAAGTTTAACTAAACTACCCTTAGAGACTAGTGGGACCCGGTAATTTTGTTCTTAACTTTAATCTTGAGTTTGGGTTCAAGTTTGTGTCCAGAAAACTCGGTTTTATCCAGAACTTGGTTTCACGTCATACATTTTTAAACATGATTCATGTACGCACTAATAAATAGCTTAAACATGATAATAACCAAAGTTTGAAATTTAAACTGTTAAAACACAATCCTTTTTGTGTTCTGGGGATCTCTCAACACAACCATGATTGCTTCATGCATTTTGAATAAAACAACTCTCTTACCCAACATTAGACGCAAATCATAACAACGTAACTCCGAAACCAACGACCACAAGAACAGATATAGTAACCGTCCCTGTAAAGTGTAATGACCAGATACAAACTCCAACTACTTTCTTCTTACTCTTTCCCAAAATCAGCATTGTAATGAGCACTCGACTCCAGCTTCTTCGCCTCGTTCAGTTTCCTCACCGCCTGAATACATTTTCAAAACAGACACTCGGTCAGATTGTTATGTATCGTTAAATAACCTCTTTCTTTTACGCTCCTTCCACAGTTCCACGCATACTAAATGTAACAATTTCCATTCTATATTGTTGTAATCACGGTTACCTTCATGAAATCTTCATGGATAACATAATCTCGTTCTGCACGGATTGCAGACATACCAGCTTCAGTGCACACATTGCGAAGATCGGCTCCATTAAACCCCTGAACCAAATACCATGGATCAGAATTTATTCAATTAGCCAATTTTAATATAACTAGTTTTTATTTACCTCAGCAAGCTTGACGACTGCTTCATAATCAATTTCACCATGTTTAGCAATCCCTGCAGCATGGATTTTAAGGATTTCCATTCTGGACTGCTCGTTTGGCAGTGGGATCTCTATTTTCCTATCTAGTCGACCTGGACGAAGAAGAGCTGGGTCCAGGACGTCTGGTCTGTTTGTAGCCATTATCATTTTTACCTGATAAAAATCCATTAGATCATAAAGCTGTTTTTCTATATTAATTAACCTCATTATTAGAACTTGAATTAATAAATATTTACACAGCTCAAGAAATTTAGACCACTGTTTTCTAGATGTAGCAATTTCAGACCCATTTGCTTATGAGGTTATGTTTGGATCGAAGGCGCTCAAAGTGTCATTTTATCATAACCTCGTAAATCATATTATCGAAATAATATAATTTTTGTAATCATATGTAGGACTACAATAAAAAAAAAGTTTCAGGTCAATCTGACCAATTCAACTCAAAAAGTACCCATTTTGAGGAATATGGAAAAAGCATGAGAGTTGAGACTACAATTATTTCGAACCTTTCCAAGCTGATCAAATCCATCAAGCTGATTCAACAACTCCATGAGTGTTCTTTGAATTTCACGGTCAGCACTGGTTCCCTCACTGAAACGACGCCCACCAATGGCATCAATCTCATCCATAAATATGATGCAGGGCTGAAATAATCAACAGACAACCATAACACTCGTTAAAATAATAAAAAAATAATGTAATTGAGAAAGTTGTGCGGTACTAAAAAAACGACAATGGAGAGGTTTAGGGCTTTAAGCAGTACTTGGTGATCACGAGCATAACTGAACATTTCCCTGATTAATCTTGCACTCTCACCAATGTACTTATCGATAATGGCACTTGACACAACCTGTATTAAGTTTTGCACAAAATTTGCATACATACACAAGTTACACCCAATTTGAGAACAATAATAGTTTTTATATAAATTTAAAAAAAATACCTTCAAGAAATTGGCATCTATATTGCTAGCAATTGCTCTAGCCAGTAATGTCTTGCCAGTACCAGGAGGTCCATAAAGAAGAACACCCTAATCAGAGAAACAAAAAAATATATTTCTGGATTAAGCGATACATCTGTAACTGCCATGATGATTTCATACGAATTCTCAAAATAATTTAATTTTTTAAAGCTTTCGATATGTACCTTGGGTGGTTTAATGCCCACCCTTATAAAGAGCTCAGGATTCATCAAAGGCAACTCTATGGATTCCCTGAGCTCCCGGATCTGATCTGATAGCCCACCAACTGCAGAGTAGCTAACATTCCCAGGATCTTCATGAAGCATGTTATAAACAACTGGGTCAACCTTTAAAAAGTTACAAAAGTATTAGTTAAAAACAAAGAAATGTAGAACAAATAATTAAATTATTGGAATTTTTTTTTTAAATCTAGCACATAAACTAACTTCACGAGGGAGTGCTCGCATAATTGTCAGAGTTGTCATATCAAGAACCACTCTAGTTCCAGCAGTTAGTTTTTCCTTGTCCACTTTACTGCGGCATCCAACCACGTACCTTGGACCACTACTGGCTTTAACTATCACTGCAATATTATATATGAAATATATTAATTCAAGATTGTATATGATTATCATTTATCAATGATAAAAACACCAGGTAACTCCACATTGGTTTTTAATTTTCTATCTCACACAATACACCATATTAATTGCTTATTTAAGATTTAGAAGAAAAAAAAAGTGCAAATTAAAACATAGTGTACGATCAAATCACAAGAAAAAAGAATATTGGAGGTGCTAGTTACATCGTTCATTGTCCAGAGGCCTTAGCACTTCGCCTATGATCTGTCCAACACTTTGAAGGGACTTCAAATCATCTTCAGTTTTGGCATAATCCTTCTTTGTGCTCCGCAATGTCTCTCTCACTGCATACACATATTTTGATATTGTTAATCCTTGAAAGATTGCATAAATTTTGATGCAAGTCACAGTAAGGAAAAAAATCATTGATGAAATGTCAACCTCAGGTAGACACAACATTCAAGTAACAAACGCAACCAAATACAAACAGAATGGAAAATGCTAACCTACAACCTGACAATGAGTTTACATAACCATTTGTGTTTAAAGTACTAATATAATACACGTGCTGCTTTCTTTTACAAAATGTGCAGCAAATAACCTAAAAAAAGAACCGAAAGCAAGAAAGCCTACTAGGACAGGAAACACAAAGGAAAAGGGAAAACTGAAAAGAAATAAAGGACACAGAACTTTTTACCGCCAGGTAAAACTGATTACTTGAGGGAAAACCCCCATGTAGTAAAACAATTCCCTCATGATGTGAAAACACATAAGAAATTTGAGTGGCACCGCAGCTATGGGATAAACCATAATTTTTAAGTAGAACTTCGAGCATCATATAAAGATGATGGGAAATGTGATGAAACAAAATTATCCTTTATAAACAAGAACTAGATCAGGGTAATGTTATGAATATCGTATGAGAAATCTAAAGATGAGTGCTTAATATAATAAAAGCTACAGCAACAACAGCAGTAGTCAGCCTACAAATGTAAAGGCAATAATTCTTGAGATGTACACGTGTAGCGGTACCAAAATTTTATACTGGTAGAGAAGCTTTATTAAGGTAAAGTCTCAACCACCATTATACCAACTTCTCATCATACAGGAAAATAAAGTAGAATATTGAGTAAAATCATGATTCATGACACTGTTTGGACCTACTGCAGGGCCAAGTGCGACTTTGGATACAATACAACCAATCACCATGCCTACTCACCCGGTTAGATCATACAAGTACCAAACCATCCAAAATTTCATAGTTACTCGGTGGTTTACAGTTTTACATGTCAGCTCTGTCATGAAATATTTATTGGTAACAGGTCACAAAACTCTCCATACAAAGAGCCCCATGCAAGAGTAGAACAGTTAAGTTGAGCATGGGTAACGTATTGTTTAACCACACCTACTATTCTTCTTTGAAATAGCATACAAACCCAAGCAATAAACAAGACCAAAACCTAAAACTTTGCTGCAATTATTGTTGCTCATCATTAGATGGGGGGTCTACCAGTGTCCAGTGGTATCCAATTATATAATCTTGTACACACCCCTCCAAGATCTTAAACTTAGATGCTCAAGTTCAACAAAGTCACCAGTTTTATCCAACATATAATTCAAAATAATTTTCGTTTTTTCTTCAGGCAATGAACTCATAGACACTTAATCAACTTCCAATAAACCAAGAAACTGTCAATTGTCTAATTTCCCACGCCGAAAAAAACACACACATAAAAAGAAGCAGGAAGATAATGGCTGTTTAGTATATTTCGAAGTTCAAACCCTAAATTAGATAAATACACAAACAATTCATTCGAAACATGAAATGATATCTAATTAGGCATACCAGATAAAGTGAATGAAACTATACTCCCTAATCAGACTGAATCACATAAAAGTAAATGAACATATGAAATTAGGGATTCCGTTTCGATTAGTGTGGGGAAATCTGACCGCTTCGAACTCGAGAGTCTAGCTCTTTATGCTGAAGCATCTTCTTCCTGTACTCGGTGACCGCCGCCCGTCGACGAACCGCATCTTCACCCTCGCTCGACATCGGAAAATCGTGGCCGGATAGCTGTGAGCTGATGCTGATCGATCTATTGCTTGTCGTTCAAGAGAACTATTGCTTTAGCCAAAATGTAAAAAGACTTTTTTATAGATGTAGAGGCCCGGAATTTAGGCCCAATTCAATAGTTCATATTGTTTACCTTTTTGCTAAGATTCATTAAATACTTGTATATATTTAAAGGATTAGGTTAAAATCTCATCTATTACATGGGTTTAATAAATGTAATGTTATATATTTAGTAATAAAAAATTTATATTTTTAAAAACATGTGTATTACACGTGTTGAATAAATGTAATGTTATATACTTAGTAATAAAAAATTTATGTATTTAAAAACCCGTGTATTACACGGGTTAAATAAAATATTACGTAACAGTTATAACTTATATTAAGTTAATTTTTAAAATATTTTTTAGATGAGTATTAATTTTTTTTATGTAACTTATAAGTGTTAATTCATATTAAACTTTAGAAACCCGGTGTATTACACAGATTGAATAAATGCAATGTTATATATACTTACTAATAAAGATTTACATTCATATTAAACTTTAGAAACCCGGTGTATTACACGGGTTGAATAAATGCAATGTTATATATATACTTAGTAATAAATATTTACATACTACGTATTTACGACATATTACATAGTTTTTTAATACAAATTCTAGAAACGTTATATAGTTATTTTTTAAAAATATCTTATAAAAAGAATGAAAGAAATGTTTAATTTGTAAAAATATTTTATAAGAAAACCTAATTTTTTTAAAATGAAAAAAGTTTTATAAAAATAATTATAGAAATCATTATTATTTAATAGGAGAGAGAGGCGAGAAACAAAAACTTACAAGAAAACAATTAAAGAAATTTGTATAATTAATAGGAGAGAGACGGGAAAAAAAAGTTGAAGATGCATAGGAGAGTGACAAGTGTCCCACCAAAACCTTTATTTATTATTAGTATAGATAATAATTTAAACCAGGTTTTATTCATGTTGCTCTTTTTTATTAATTGATATTAAAAAGTATGTTAAATTTATGAAAAATAGTTATATTATTCTTTTAATTAAAAAACAAACAAGACTATGTAACACGTTACCTTGTTTCTTCTTCTTTATTATCATATATCTCGTCAGTTTGGTGAAGGAGGAAATGGCTCTATAAGAGGAAAGTATTACCGTGGAGACGAAAAAAGCCTCGATGCCATAAGGTGGGTTAGGTAGCATAGCATACTTGAGTTGTGATTCAGTTTCATAGTAGAAGGCTTCATCAGATAGTTCTTGATCGGTAAACCTACGAGAGGTGGACGGAAGGCAATTGGTTCAGATGAGAGATGATATGATAGAAAAGGAATAACTTTCTTTTGTGACACTCGTACTTTATAAAGCTTTTTTGTATATTATCCATCTTATTCGTTATTTTTTATAAATTGCTCCTCAAATTTACATCTAAATAAAAGTAATAGAAAGTCTTTTAAGAGTTTACAAACTATTTTAAATCAAAGTGAAGTTTTAAAACTCCATACATGTTACACAAGTTACTTATACATAAGTTATGAGTTTTTTTCCAAAATGGTGGTTTTGAGAAAAGTATTTACTATTTAGGTGTCTCTTTTAAAATATTTACTAAATAGGTATAATTTTAAAAACTATTTGTCAAAAAGGTGTTGATGTTAAAAGTATTTACTAAATGGGTTTATTTTCAACCATATATCATGCTTTTCTTTATTATTTATTTTTTTTACAATCTTTAATCAAATTATTATTTATTTTTTTTATCCTTTTGACCAACTCACTTAATTTTTATAATATTCTCAACAAATTACGTTTTATCTTTTTAACCAACTCGTTGGATTTTTTTTTCTCTAATCAACTTATTATACTTCATTTTTATTCTTTTAATCAACCCATAACATTTCAATATAAATAATACATCCACTTTATAAGAAACAAAATAACCATACCAAATACGAACCATGCACTTTATAAGAAACATGTCAAATACAAGAGTTTTTTTTTTCAAAAGGTTGTTTTCAAGAAACCAAACAAAGTCATGTCAAATAATAAGTCGAAACATAAAAAATTAGTAATGTTACAAACAAATTTAGTAAAACTATCTATAATAAGTCGAAACATAAAAATATGTAGACACAAATGTTTATACCTAGATGGCATCTCTTTTGTCGTATTAGTCCATTGTCTTTAACCTCTAAATATAGATCAAGATTATTTAGTTCATGATAGATACTAAAAACATCAAACATGATGTCAACATCATCATTGTCTTTGATGGGGAGAGGAATATACTTTATCACTTTGCCAATACCAACCGACGGATATGGGCAAATAACTTTGATGTGATGTTGTTGCTAATGAATAGATATGGCATGATAGATTTGGTTGATCAATTCATCAAATTGTATTCCACAATGAACCACTTTGGCAAAAAACTCCATAAGTTATTTGATCAACTCCGGATAGCATTTTACTCTTTCTTAAAATTTTAGGGCCTTTTACCTAAAAGTATACACCACGCACACTCATTATCAATACTAAATTAGTACATGATGTGTTAGTCTTGAATATCAACGCAAGACCTTTTTTTTAATAAATTTCAAAATTTTCAAACAAATGGTTACACGATTATCTAACTTTTTGAGTACATAGTCGTGGAGTTCATGTAATTGTAACACTTTAATGTGAATTTTAGTCACACGTTCGTGGGACCTGACTATATGGGTTTTGGTCACATGGTCATGTAACATACTACAATCCATCATTACACTTTATTTCAATACTTTAAACTTAAAAATCCTTTTGTATACATTGTATAATTAAAAAATTCTTAATCCAGCAATTAGATACTTTAACTTTATGCGCACACACCATACTTACACTGTCAGAATGTGAAAATTTTGGTTCTCGTTATCTAAATGGTCAAATCATTGTTCTTAAAAAACGATACAAACTACAAATTTCCAAGTATTCCGGATGAAGATCTTAGTGTTCAGTTTATAAATTAGGGTTTATGTATTCGTCGTCTTTGTTGTAACGATTCTTATTTTTCAGGTTTTATAGTTGTTTAGATCATCATAATGATGATCTAACTCTGAGTTTTTCCATCTTTTATACTGTTTACATTTGTTCTAGTTGAATCTGTATTCTTGGGTTTGATTTCAAGGTTTGGGGTTAAATACAAGATCTTAATCGTGTTTTGTAACACATACCACACTTTAATTGCACACATGAGATTAGTTTTACCTTAAAAGTGAATATCAACGTCTTCAAACACACTTGTGATGTTCGCAAACCTCGTTTGTGAAAGTCAAGGCTTTCAACACATTTCACTTGCAAGAAATATAATCGTTCACGATTCATACTTAGCTTATCGATTTTGGAAGTTCACATCTTATTCATACAAGATAGACACACTATCACGTTACACACAAACTACCAAATTGGTTAATAATGAATAATCAAACAACAAGGTAAATAACAATTACACTTTTTCCTTTAATTGAACACTTTAGTGTATACTTACTTTTAAAAGCCCTATTTACTCCCTTCATGATTTAAGCTCTTGATACTCAAGTTTTGCTTCAAAATTGTTTAAAAGTGAACTCAAACTCAACTAGTGTCTTTTTTTAAGAATAATTCACATCCAATTCATCTACCGTCTACTTGTCATTTTATACCACGGGTATCTATTTAATCGTGTTCAAACATCTAAAAGTGGAATGTGGATGTAAGCCAAATTTATTCCAACCCACATAATACGATTTTTAAACTAAATAGAAATTAATTACTTAAAATAATTTTACCATGACCATGAATAACTATTTTTTAAAACCTTATATAATGCATTTCTCATTCCATAAAAATTACTAAATAGATTAAAGTAAAGGTAACACATCCACTCAGTTTCGGTCGACTCATTTTTTTTTTTTCGTTTTCATCCCTTGTACTACATATAATATACGTTTTTAACCCGTTTAATTTTCTGTTAATTTCGTTTTCCATTATTAACTTGCGTTCGTTAGTTTTTTTTTTTCAAAAAACTGAGTGCGTGACTGTTTTTATTTCTTTTTTTTTCCAACATTCTGATATAAATTTATTTGAAAACGAAGTTGTATTCATAATTGAGTTTTTTTTGCTATCATAGCTTATATTGAGTGTAACATTCGTAAAATTTGTGTCCAAAATAATAAAAATATAAAGTACAGGAACTATAAGTATAAATATATGAAAGATCAAGGACCAAAAGTGAAAAACATGAAAATTGGACGGTAAAGGACCGTCATGGTCCGTAACGGTCCGTTACGGGCTGAGCACGCAAACAATGATGACATGTCACGTGTCCGGTGACTAATGGGTTGAATTTGACGCGTGGAAACCCTATGACGGACCGTCACGGCTTCGTAACGGTCTGTCACGCCGTAATTCAACCAGACGCTGACACGTGTCTGATGACTCGCCAACCCTAGAACGGTGACGGACCGTCACCAGCGGTAACGTCCGTTACGATCCAGCAGTGACGGACCGTCACCATCCTTAACGGTCCGTCACAACCGCCATTTTCACCTATAAATAGAAAGTACGATTTCAGTTCATTCCCACATCAAAACTCGACACTTTGAGTTATGTCACACCCCAACCGACGGCGGAAACGTCGGGGCGGGACATGTAGACTGTTCATGAGCACAAGGTTGACTAGATTTCAATATATTAATCATCAAATTTTATTTCAAACAAATCAAACGCAACCAAGTTCAAAAGTACATAATTGAAATACAAATGGTTCTTCATTTAAGATTAACTAAGTACAAAGCCTATGTGTAGCAAACCTTGATCAAACATTAGCACCTGAAACATGAATAAAATAATGTCAAATAAAAAGTTGGTGAGCATACACAGTTTTGTATATAGATAATATATTATGAATAAACAAATCCTTACATAACATGATAAAATAAGACATTTATGGAGAACAGCTACTGTAATCCCTAAGAAATTCCGACCTTTATCCTTAACTTTCTATTATATGATTTGCATTTATGAAAGTGTCACACTTTATTTCATGAATGTTCATACATGTATACATTTAGTACAATTGTTTCTAGATCATCTATGTGGAGAATTGTTTTAACCTATGTATATAAACTCATATGCAAATACAAGTGTTACTTTTCATAACAACATGTAATGCCAAATTATTAATAGCTAGTCTTAAACATGTATATGTTGGACAAATCTTATAAAACATATCCAACTCATAGTATAAGCCTCATAAATGTATTAAAACGAATCATGTAAAACATAAAGATTCAAAATAACTAAATTTCATTGAACCCCTTTGGACCATTGAACTTCTTGATCACATTTGACCCCTCAATTTTAACCCTTTTTCATTTTTCTTACAAAATCACGCAGGTTTGACTTTTGAAAGTCAAACCGAACCCAACCCTTTCAAATTCATGCAAGATTAATCAAAATCGTGAATTTTAACTTCGAATCAACTTGTATAATCAATCATGCGGCTGTACTAACTGTTCTTAATGAGCTAATTACAACGAAAATTAAACGAATGCAAGCTTAATCGTCTCATAACCGTCCTAATCAACCGTGACATCAATTCATGCATTTAACACGAAATTGGACTATAAAATCGAACCCACACCCTCATTACAGATGCCACGAACTTCCTTCACTCCTGTATTCGTTGCATTCCTTCTCCAGAACTCCGACGAACTCAAGAAACGCCGATCTCGGTCTTGGTCCCGTTCTCCCTCTATCGCTAACCATTCGAGGTAAAATTAGTGTCTTTACTTTCGTTTTGATGTAAGGAGTAAAAGCCCCATGAATCCAAGAACGATCGGGTACTCAATCGATGGAATTGGGTGGCTAGGGTTTGGGTTACGATTTGGGGAAGAAGATACGATTCGGGGTGCTTGTTAAATCCATTTCGCGTCTGTTTTGAAACAAGAGACATGCTCGGGTCTGTTGGTTAAGTTGGGTGCGTGCGTGTGACCCGGTTAAGGTCACAGGTTCGAATCCCTGGGGGAGGGGATTCCGTTTTTCTTTTTTTTGTAAGCTTTTTCTTTCATATTTTTAATACATTTTAATCCCAAATAAAATATACAAAAATCCTAAAATTATAAAACTATAAATCCGAAATTTATAAAATAACTTTTATTTATTTTAGGTATAATTGAAAATTACTTTTAAACTTTTAATATATTATCTAAATATTTAAAAAATTCAATCAAATTAATTTTCAAATTATATTAATATCCCTATTTTTGTGAATTGAAGACATGAAACATTGTATTAGATTTTTATTATAAATACATTATAAACCAATCTAAATTCCTAAATAAATATATTATTTAGACGAATTTACTAATCTATCTTATAGATTAATAATGTTTATTCTTAAGCATTATTAAAATCTTTTAAACAAAAAAATAATTATTTTGACAAAGGATAATTATTTAAATAATTGAATGATTATTTTAATAAATAATTATACAAAATCTCTTTATTCAATTAAAACTTAATTATCCTATAAGTCCTTGATAGGATTATTGTTTTAACAACTTATTTATAAATACCTTAATCTAAATGTATAAATTGTGTCATCTCAAATACTCCAACTATTATATATATTAAGTTTAGCAAACCTTGAATAATCTTTTGAATTCCAAAACTTAAACAAGCTCATCTTCAAATCTCAAATCTTATTATCTAGTACAACCTATCTCAATCCTAGAATCCGAATCTATCTTGTAGGTTTATTGTGAGAAATTCTCGCACTACCTATCCAGTTTCATCAATACTCAATCATCTTTAGCTACATTCATGTGAGTTTACATAGCCCCTTTTTACTGTTTTTACTTTTGGGGTGGAACATGTCGTCAACTTTATCTATTTAACCAAATTCAATATCTATGTTCTTGTGCTTGATCTTTATGCTTTATATTTGAACTACTTGGTGACCATTGCATGTATTTCATGCCAGTACATTCATTAACTTGCAGCCCAAGCCTAAGGTAGTACCTAACATGATCATTTATATGGGAAACTGAAACTATAACTTACCACAAGACCTTGGCGGGTTTTGTTGGGTATCAACTATAACTTGGAGTATCCGCTTGCTCCCTTTTTCAAAATGGCAATCAGTGGGATTGCGTATCTAGTTTTCTATTATCAGGCTTGAATTGTACGCTTGGAACCTTGTGTGTTTTCACATATATGCTTTAGACATGCTTTGAACATATTGAATTGTAATCTATACTGACTCTTTTGGTGTCAAAACCTATGTATCTCACCAACTACTTGTAGTTGACAGTTACTTACATGTTTCAGGTGCACCTGTTTGAGGACTACTTGCTCACCTAGGACTTGGACCTAGTTTAATTTAATTTATGTTTTGAACGTTTCATTTTCCTATGTAAAGGATGCTTTTAATTTGAATAATAAATATTATCATATTTAATAGATGATCATGTGCTTATGAACAACCGCGTCAGCCCCGGCGTTTAATTCGCCGCCGGCCGGGGTGTGACAGCTCTTGTGTAACTAAGTACAATCAAACCTTTGTAACTAGCATGCAAATTGTGTTGTCGGTAACAATCACCCCAATCTGGGTGGGTTTTTCAGACTCAATAGATCTATCATTGTTAACCGTCGGCTTGAATAGTTAATTATTGCACATAAATTGCACACAAAAGTTAACACACCTAGCACTTCAAGCATAAGGCTCAAATTTGCACACATGAATGTAAAGAGGATTTGTATTTGTGTAGTTTGTGTAAATGCAAGCAATTGTTTGTATAGAGTTCATGTTTCACCCCAAAAATTATAAAAGAGTAAAAGGGGCTATGTAATACTCACCTGTAATAATAGTGTAGGTAGCACGAACAATACGTAGCAAAAGTGGTTTCCGAGTCACAAGGTTAACCTAACGTTGAATTCATATGACTTGAATTAGTTATTGTGCTCAATGTCTAAAGTAGAGCTTAGGGTTTCAGTGAGAGTGAGTATGGGGTTTTGTACAATGCGTTTGTGTTAGTATAAGTAAAGGATGTATGTAATTTGTCATTTGTATTTAAATAAAAGTTTGGTATACAAATGTAAGTTCCAAAATGTTCAAATAACTTTCAAAAAGGAAATTAATTGTCTTAGGGTTTAATAACTAAATAAAGTAAATAAATAATTTTTTTTTACTCATTTAATAATGTATCAAAAAAGAATAGTGTAAATATATATTGGTTTATATATTTAGGAAAATATAGTTTAAACCCTAATGGATTATTATTGAAAAGAGGGCGTTGTTTTAATTAAATAGATTCTTTCATTTGTTTAAATTAATATGATCACATGTGAAAATATAAATATGTAGATTAGTATATATATTTAAAGAAAAAGGTTTTATTTGATCAGGATTTTAACCCTAATATGCTTAATTTAATAGAAAAAGAATGATTTATAAAGTTTTGAAAACTTTAATATATTTATATAAAAATGGTAGTATAAAAGTATTAATTAAAACTAATAATTTTAATTAACATAATTTATTTATATTGAGAGTGTGGATCCCAAAATCATTTAAATGGTAAAAATATTAATTTCTCTAATTAAAATCTGTTTATAAATGCATGAATTAGTTCCAAGTGGTACTAGATTTTATAACATGATTTTTATAATTTTAAAAGGGGTGTTAAAACGGTTTAAAAAAATAAAGAACACCACCCGGTTCGAACCCGGGTGGGTTCTGTGGAGGCAAAGTGTGTTACCATAAGACCAGGGGAATAACCCGTAACTCCAAACAGATCCGTAAAGGTTTAACTCGAAGCAGAAAGGGGTCGGGTCTGGTTGGGCGCACAAAAGAAAAAAACGGGATTGCGGGTTGGGGGTTTCGAACCCCTGCCACCTAGCCCGGCGATGCAGAGACTTACCGGTTGGGCTAGGTGGTTTCGCTGTTTAAAATAGGAATCCAATCGTTTATATGTGATAACTGAGTTCATCCGCAAATCGGTTAAGCGCCAAAAAGTATGAACCCTAGTTTTTAAAATTAACTCGATTGATTGTTATTCCTTCAAATTGATAAGGGGCTATTGTAATGCCCCTCAAAACGAATCGAATGGGTTAAGATTTACCTGTTTTGGTGTCGAGACGAGTGAGGACGGCTGGATAGAAGCTCTGACCGTTCTTGGTATTCGACAGATTTCCTAAGGTAAGATGAAGGTCGATAAATCGTTCAGAGAGTCTGTAGTGGGTTGTGTGAAGGTGTGAGAATAGTTTAATTTGATTAATTTCATCTTAATGGCTTGATTCAAATCAGGTTCGTGGATGACAGCTGCAGGGATGATTTACGCGTTAATTAGTATAATTCAAGATGAATTGGGTCGCAAATGTTGTCCGAATACATGTAAGGAGTGATTTGCGGCTCTAAACACGTCTAATTGCTTGATTTGAAACCCAAATCGGCCGGCTTTGACTCTGATTAGTCGAATTGCTTAAATTGATTTGAATTTCGAATTCAATCGCTAATTTTGTCAAATTGTTATGATCAATGAGTTTGGAAATGGTCGACAAACGTTTATGTAGACAAGGAAAGTTCAGCACCATTGGATTAATTGATTTTGAATGTAGAATTACACAATTCTGGTTCTGTTTGACTTTTAAAAGTCAAAACAGGTCAAAGTCAGAATTGGGGTAAAAGGGTTAGATTTCAAGGTTTAATTGTTGGTTCAAAGAAACCTAGGGTTCAAGACCTATTTATTTATTTATTTATTTATTTAGTTACTAATAAAGTTGATTTAATAAAACTTATAAAGTTTTAAACATTGAACCCAATATATATATATGATTGCATATATTTTTATAACTAGATACGTGTATATATATATGACAATAGTTGTAAATATCGGATTAAAACTCGCCAATTATATATACTGACTTGTTTATTAAAAATACACATATATATACATAGATGTACATATATTTATTTATTTAAGTTTAACTAGGAAAATAATATGTTTATGTAAAGTTGGAACTCCAAGTTGCAACGTGTTAAAAAAATGATCAGTATTACATATGTTGTCAGGCAAAACAGGTTTGAAATAATGTGCCACTATCGTATAAAATAACTTAAAATGGTATCGGAAAATCATAGATGTTACAGTCTCCCCGTGTTAAGGAAATTTCGTCCCGAAATTTAAATAGTGGAGACTACTAAATCAGAAAGGGAGTGAGTTTAAGTTTTGAATGTCGGTTTGAGGAGTATGATAGATAATAAGATTTAGGTATATAGCTCAAGTTAAGTATGATTGATATAAGTGGGTTTTGGTTTCAAGAGAGTTTAGGATAGATCTGTCGAAGAATCTAAAAGTGAAATGCCTTACTTGGAATGGATTTGATGGGAACCTGACGATCAGGGTTTGATTTAGGTGTAGTCTAGTATGCTCAGAAGTTGTCAGTGGTTAAGAGAGTTCGCAAACATTGGTCTAGGTCAAAACTTCACATGACACGAACAACGCTACTTCTGATAATATAATAGAACACTTATATATAGGAAGTACCATCGGCGTATCCACCATGCCCTTGTCATATCACATTAGTTTCGTTGCTATATATCACTATAGGTTTTTAGGTCGTAACACACGACATAATTCCTTATGTTTTCCATGCGCTGATTTTTATAATTACGTGTGCACCCGTAATTACTCAAATGACCGCATGGTCCGTATAGATCATTCCGTTGTATGCGGGTCAAGAGGGCACAAATTCACTTAGTTCATGTCTATTGTTTTCACATATTAGTTGCTAATATGTAACTATATCCCTGGTAGACAGGTCAGTTAGCAACTAAAGAGAAATATGTTAGTATAACTTAAAGTTCTATAGTTTGCTCGTGTTTGAACAAGAATACGTCAAGCACCGAGTTGTCTTAATGTGTTACAGCTTCCTCGGGTTTGACCCTGAGTAGTTTCGATGTGTTATAGCTTACCACTTTGGTGAACAAAGTGTAAGACCATTATTTGTGTGTAATGTGATCAATCAATCGCAACAATTGTAAGTAACTTAGTTTCGTGTATAATGTAGCACTCAAGTTTCATGTATGGTCTAGTGTCATGTAGCCTGTAATCGACTAGGTTTTATGTGTAATGTGAACAACATAGCATCATGTACATGGTAAGAAATGAATTTCATGTATAACGTTAACAATTTAGTAGCATGCACTTTGTAACCAAATATATCCAAGGTCCCTGGTGTGGCTAGTGGTTAGTCCGTTGACTGCGTAAATTGATCGAAAACTATGGACAAATTGTTCTATTTATTCACGTTTGTCAGATTATGATTTCTAATATACTTGTATTCACCAGTTTATACTGATAAAATATTTTCAAACGTTTTTACAGGTAACCAAGGATGAATTAATATTGAAATAGTCATGTGATGACAAAGAATAATGATGTCATGAAAAAGGGAACGTCCACCCTAGACATCAGCATGAAAGAAATGGCTCATGTAACCTTGGTTTTGTAAAATATCAGGGTTTATCCCTGTTTGAAATGAAACGGGAAATTCCCCGTCTTTTGAAAAGATCCTGTGTTATAAAATATTCCGCTGTGTTTATAAATCTCTGATTAGATAAAATAAAGTGACAGGTACCGATCGTTGGTCGCACGCCCGGGTATGCTAAATCCGGGATGTGACATTGAGTGTCGTTGCAGTTGTGGTACTGTGATAAGTCGAACCTATTATGCTCGAATTATACGACCTTACACTTTTTTTTCGTTTTCACCCTCTATACTATATATAATATACGATTTTAACCCATTTAATTTTCTATTAATTTTGTTTTTCTTTATTAACTTGCGTTGGTTAACTTTTTTCAAAAAACGGAGTACGCGGCTGTTTTTATTTTCAACCGATATAAATTTATTTGAAAACAGGGTTATATTCAAAATCGAGTTTTTTTTTTTGCTATCGTAGTCTATATCGAGTGTTGTTACTGTTGCAGTGTTGTGACGAACCGAACTCATTATGAGCGAATTAGCTGACCTGACACCCATCGTGAAGCGCGGATATTCAACTAGTTAAATTTAAAATCAAATCATAAATTTATTAATTTATTAATGTTATTGAGAAATCATTATATATACAAAATTTGTATAGATTGAAAGAAAAGGGAGGAAAGACAGAAAAAATGTGGAACCAAAAGTTGATCCTCCCCTTTGTCTTCTTCCGTAAAACCTCCCATCGGAGACAAATGGGATAGATCATCATCACCTCCACATTCATGGCGATTCTTCTTCTCCTCCTCTCCATCACCGTCTCCGTATCCGCCAAACCCGACACATTTAAACCCCCCGACAACTACCTAATCGATTGCGGTTCCTCCTCCCAAACAACTCTCCCTGACCGACGCACATTCTCCTCCGATTCAACTTCATCACAATACCTGCAATACCACGGCCGTCAAATCAACCTCGCCGACCAATCCGCCGACCTGCCTCTTCCGATTTACAAATCCGCCAAGGTTTTTGACTCCAAAGCCACGTATTCCTTCCACGTCTCCAAAACCGGTTGGCACTGGATTAGGTTACATTTTTTTCCGGTGAAAAACAAGGAGTTTAAATTGCAGGAAACTAAATTTACAGTCATCGCCGGAGAGACTCTGGTTCTCCTCCATGAATACACTCCCAAAGGAATTGAAATGCGGGAGTATCTCACGAACGTCACAACTCCGAATTTGAACATCATGTTTTCCGGCGAGAAGGATTCGCCGGCGTTCGTTAACGCGATCGAGGTCGTTTCCGCCCCCGATATGGTAATCACCGAACACATCGACGCACTCTTCCCCGTCGGCAAAAAAATCGACGGAATTACGAAATTCTCGTTTCAGAAAATGTACCGGCTTAACGTCGGCGGGGTGGTCATCGGTCCGGGAAACGATACCCTAGGTCGAAATTGGGATTCCGATCAGAAATTCCTCAAACCTCAATCGGCGGCGAAGAATATATCCATCGCACCTAATGTTGTAACCTATCTCGAAGGCGGATCACCGTTGATTGCTCCGCCGACGGTGTACGCATCCGCCGTCGAAATGGGGACGTCGGACATAATTGCCCCCAATTTTAACGTGACGTGGCAATTCGATCTCGATCATTCCTATCCGTACCTAATTCGGTTACATTTTTGCGATATTGTTAGCAAATCGTTAAACGAATTGTACTTCAATGTGTACGTTGGCGGGAAAATCGCCATCTCGGCGCTTGATTTGTCGACGGTGACTAACGGTTTATCGGTAGCTTATTATAAAGATCTGTTTGTAGAACCTTCGATGGTATCGAGTCCGTTTTTGATTCAAGTGGGTCCGTTGAATGAGCCAATGGGAACCAAGAATGCTATCCTAAACGGTGTTGAGATACTGAGAGTCAATAATTCGGTCAATAGTTTAGACGGGGAGTTTGGTGCGGATGGGAGGTCGGCTATGGGTCCGAGTCGGGGCACGGTTGCGGCTGTCGGGTTCGCGATGATGTTCGGGGCGTTTGCGGGGTTAGGTGCAATGGCTGTGAAGTGGCAAAAGAGGCCTCAAGACTGGCAGAAGAAGAACAGCTTCTCGTCGTGGTTGTTACCGCTTCATGCGGGGGATGCGAGTTTCTTGGCGTCGAGTAAGACGTCGTTGGGGTCGAAAAAGAGTGCGTTTCATTCGTCGACGATGGGTTTGGGTCGGTATCTTTCGTTTGCTGAGTTGCAAGAAGCTACGAAGAATTGGGATTCGAATTCGGTTATTGGTGTTGGGGGGTTCGGGAATGTGTACCTTGGGGTGCTTGAAGACGGGACGAAGGTGGCGGTGAAACGGGGGAACCCGCAATCCGAACAAGGGATACACGAGTTCCAAACCGAGTTGCAGATGCTGTCGAAGCTACGCCACCGTCACTTGGTGTCGTTGATCGGGTATTGTGATGAGAATGCGGAGATGATCTTGGTGTATGAGTATATGGAACACGGACCTGTGCGGGACCACTTGTATGGGAAAGGCTTGCCCGCGATCTCGTGGAAGCAAAGACTAGAGATTTGCATCGGGGCAGCCCGTGGGCTTCATTACCTTCATACTGGGGCGGCGACTGCCATCATCCACCGTGACGTGAAGTCGACAAATATATTACTAGACGAGAGTTTCGTTGCAAAGATGGCGGATTTTGGGCTTTCGAAGGACGTAGGGATGGGGGAGGCCCATGTGAGTACCGCGGTTAAAGGAAGTTTCGGGTACTTAGACCCGGAATATTTTCGTAAGCAACAATTAACGGATAAATCTGACGTGTACTCTTTTGGGGTGGTGTTGTTAGAAGTATTGTGTGCTCGGCCCGCGATCGACCCAGCCCTACCGCGAGAACAAGTGAATTTAGCGGAATGGGCCATGCAATGGAAACGAAAGGGTCTATTAGACAAAATAATAGACCCCAATCTGGTTGGCCGCATCAACCCCGAGTCAATGAACAAGTTTGCAGAGGCAGCTGAAAAATGTTTATCTGATTACGGGGTTGACCGGCCAACCATGGGAGATGTTTTGTGGAACTTGGAGTATGCGTTACAACTACAGGACCAGGGGAAAACAGAGGAAGGGAGCAACGGGACAAGCTCAACTTTAGCAAACGGTGCACCACTCGCTCCAGCTGTTGATAATAGGCCCGTTACAACACCTAGCCATAATCCGGCTGAAGTTCAGGTCATTGAAGATCATTCGGGTACTGCCATGTTTGCGCACCCTGCAAATCTCAACGGTCGGTAGAGTAATGTGATCATGTAGAAGATAAGTTGTGTACTAGCAGGATAGCTATTGAATCATTCCTTTGTTAGTTTAGTTTGTTTAACTGTAAATATAGCTATTTCTAGTCGAAAGGATGAAAAAGGACCCGAGTTGTTCGTGTAATTTGATTGTTATGGCCTTAGGGCTCGGTTCTTCTGAGTTAAAACAGATCATAGAGCTTCAAAAGTAATTTGAAAACAATGGGATGTCTTTGTTTGCATCAAATTCCTCTATGACAAATCAGTACAAATAGTAAACACAATGCAAGGGCTTAGTGATGAGAATAATTTTGGTTTGGGCAGGGTTGGAGCAGGTTGTATTTACCGTGAAACACTTTATTGTCTAAAAATAGAAGATATTTAAATAATTATTGTCTTAAACATGATCTAAATTGGTCCATACATAAATAAACGGGTCAAAATTTCTACTTCTGCTTTCTGTTTTTCATGTATATATGTGTACATGACAATGTAAATCATACATGAGAACAAACATAGCAATATGTATTTGGTTAAAATGGCTCGCAACCAATGTTTCAGAATCAGGCCGAACAACCGGCTATATAACCGACCCGGTTGAAGGTATTTGAACCGACCGTTTATAGGTTTTATAACATATATAGGCCTTGGCTTGTTTTGGGTTACTTTTTCCATGTTTCCTCGTTGGAAATAGCAATTGCATTGTTTGCATAATGTTGAATATCTTAAATCATTTGTACGTTGTAAACACATTTTCCATGTGACTGTTGGAATGCACATATAGATTGTTATCTTGCTTCTTTTCTCCAAGGAGCCTTGTGAAGAGGTGTTTAGCCTATATGATACTATGAATACACTATAACAAGGTGACGTAGCACAGCATAGCTAGCTAAAATACTATTCATTGCAAGTTGAACATAGCTAAAGGTGGTAAGACGGACGGGTTGGATAAGGGGTCAAAATATGTTAAAGACTGAAACAAATCATGTTTAATATGACTATATTGACATTTTGGTTTAAAAACTCATCATTTTGATGTGTCTTGGATCGCCAAGGATATGTATGCCTATTTTTTTACTTGATAGTCAAGATTTGGGTTTAACTACATATGTTTTCAAAACCAACTTGGTGGGTTTAGAATATGCCTATACATGTGGGCTTAACATCCACTTTTAAAATCCCCTTTGTGGGTTTAGAATATGACCCCTAAAATGTGGATTTAATAACTAACGCGGATGTGTGTACACCATGATGGCTGACTTGTCATACAAAAAATAAGTTTCAAAAAGAACCCTAGCTTATAATCAACATTCAAACAATATTTTCACTCTTTAGTCTTAAGTTGTTATAGCTTACATATATATATATATATATATTATATATATATATAATATATAGGGTTAGGTTATTGTAAAAAGTGTTTTAAAAATAAGAAGGGTAAGAAGGATTCTAAGCTTGACATGTGTCATTTTATTGTTTTTAAAGAGAGGGCATAATGGTCAGTGTGTAATATACCAGGTCTATGTGTAATACACCAGGTCCATGTGTAATACATCAGGTCAATGTGTAATACAAGGTCTGATATTACACAATGATCAGACCTGATATTACACAATGAAGTGATATTACACAATGAGCATATTACACAATGACCTGATATATTTTAGCGAATTACACAATGAGCTGAAAAACGTAAAACACAATGATAAAAACATATATCACAATGATGAAAAATATTTGACACAATGAACTTGTATTACACAATGAACTTGTATTACACAATGACCTGACTAATTACACAATGGACTTGTATTACACAATGACTTGACTAATTACACAATGAACTTGTATTACACAATGACAAGATATTACACAATGAAATTGTATTACACAATGAACTTGTATTACACAATGACCTGACTAACTACACAATGAGCTGGAAAACGTAAAACACAATGATAAATACATATAACACAATGAACTTGTATTACACGTTGAACTTGTATAACACAATGAACTTGTATTACACAATGAACTTGTATTACACAATGAACTTGTATTACACAATGACTTGACTAATTACACAATGAACTTGTATTACACAATGACCAGATATTACACAATGACCAGACGTGGTATTACAAAATGAACTTGTATTACACAATGACTAGACGTGGTATTACACAATGAACTTGTATTACACAATGAACTTGTATTACACAATGATTTGAATAATTACACAATGAACTTGTATTACACAATGGCCAGATATTACACAATGACCAGATGTGGTATTACACAATGAACTTGTATTACACATTGAACTTGTATTACACAATGAACTTGTATTACACATTGACCTGACTAATTACTCAATTAGCTGAAAAACGTAAAAAAAATTCATTTTTTTTATAACGACACTATACTAGTTTTAAAGATTAAAAAACGCTCGTTTTTATGGTGTCATTTTTTTGAAAAAATGTTGTCGTATGTAAAGGTTATGAACGTTTAAAAATGAGGGGGAACTTGATAAAAAGTCAACAAAAGTGGCCAAGACTAAAATACCCTTCCAACAACTTTTTTTACTACAATTTAATCTCAACCACTAAATATTTTCTACAATTTAATCTAATGGCCCTAAATCCTTCTCACCCTTCTTACAATTAAAATCATTTTTACCTGAACATAATCCTATATACATATATATATAATATAGGGGAAGGTTCCACTAAAAAGTGGTTTTTTGCTAAGAAATGAGTCAAACAAACTCCGATTGAGCTCATTACAGCGGCTTTGGAACCGTCTCATCAAACCCTAAGCCGTCCCCAAAAACCTAAACCCCCCTCCACCCGCACCCACAAAAACCTAAACCCCTCCCCTCCAACCCCACCCCGAAAAGCCTAAAACCACCACCCCACCCCCCAAAAACCTAAACCCCCACCACCCTCGAAAAAAACCTAAACCTACACCCACCCACCCCAAAGACCTAAAACCCCACCCCTAAAAAAAACCTAAACCCTAAAAGCTAAACCATAAGACTAAAACCCTAAAATTCAACCCTAAAATCTAAACCTTAAAAGGTAAACCCTAAAAGCTAAGTAGAGTTCGATGAGACGGTTCCAACGCCGTTGAAATGAGCTCAATCAGAATTCGTTTGATATTGTTTCTTAAGGTTTTGTCATTTCTTAGCAAAAAACCACTTTTTATTTGAACCCCCTATAATATATATATATATATATATATAATATATATATATAGGGAATGATCATAAGAAAACTCATTGTTCATGAGAAAACCAAAAAACTATTTATTAAAGGTAAAAAAAAAATAATAAAAAAATCATAACTCAAAATATAAATCAAAAACTAAAAAAACCGTTTCGGAGACCTTGTTCCCCACGTCGTCCTCTTTCAAAAAAATAAAATAAAAAAAATCAGCGTTTTGCTACATATGTGTAGCATAGTTAGCTTTTGGGGGTGATTTTTTGGGTTTAGTTTAGCTTTTAGGTTAGGTTTTTGGGGGGTGGGGTGAGTGGGGGGTTTAGGTTTTTGGGGGGTGGATGGGGGGTTTAGGTTTTTTGGGGATGGGTGGGGGGTTTAGATTTTTGGGGGGTGGGTGGGGTGGGTTTAGGTTTTTTGGTGGGGGTGGCTGGGGGTTTAGGTTTTTGGGTGGGGGTTAGGCTTTTGGGTGTACTACAAATATGCATCACCTTTAATGAAGAGTTTTTTTGTTTTCTCATGAAAATGAGTTTTCTATTGAACTCACCCCTATATATATATATGGGGAAGGACCATAAGAAAACTTATTGTTTATGAGAAAACCAAAAAACTATTTATTAAAGGTAAAAAAAATAATGAAAAAAATCATAACTCAAAAATATAAATCAAAAACTAAAAAACCGCTTCGGATACCTTGTTCCTCACGTCGTCCTCTTTCAAAAAAAAAATAATTCTGCTTTTTGCTACATATATGTAGCATAGTTAGCTTTTAGGGGTGATTTTTTGGGTTTAGCTTTTAGGTTGGTTTTTTTTTTTTGAGGGGGGGGGGGGGTGGGTGAGGGGTTTAGGTTTTTGGAGGGTGAGTTAGGCTTTTGGGTGTACTACACATGTACAGCACCTTTAATGAAGAGTTTTTTTGTTTTCTCATGAAAATGAGTTTTCTAGTGAACTCACCCCATATATATATATATATAGGAGGTGATTATAACAAAAACCCACTTAAGTTGAAGAAATCTTGCAAACCCTTTTACATATGTAATATTTCTTAACGCTTTTAGTCCAATTTCGTTAACTTCGTTAAGTTTTTAAGTTAAATCATGTTAAATGACCAAAATACCCTCTTCATTCCCACTCCACCACCACCAGCCGCCACCACCATCCACCTGCCGCCCTCTCTTCCGGCAGCCCCTCTCCGGCGGCCGACCACCACCTGTCACCACCGTAATTAACTTTCTACGCGTTGACTCGGGGGAGACTCGTGCTCCGTTACGCTCGTATCAACGGGTAACTACCACAAACGGATAAGCCCAAATTGAAAAGGTATGGAAGCTTCTGGATTCGCGAGAACCCGTCGTTACGATCACCATCAACCCCAAATTCTTAGCATACAAGATACTAAAATTCGAATGGAGGAAGACTTGTGGGGTCAACATCGCCATCAAAACCTCCAGCTATTTTGTAAGCATATGTAATTATTCATGAGATCCTAATTCAATTGAAGTCCACTTCATGTAACCATCCAAACATTTCAAAACCCTAATTTCCGTCTTCAAAACCACCAGAAACCACACGTTGTTGGATCTATTGTTGGTTCGAGTTAGCGATGCTTCAATTGAAAGATCCTTCAAGGCTGAGAACCAAGAAGGTAAGAATTCTACTTATAAGCTGTTTGATTTAGGGTTCTCGATTGAAAATTAAGGCTTTTCTATACGTGCATAATTTATGTGGATTGATTCTGAATTTGAGGTATAATGTTTCCGATAATTCGATGTAAGGTGTGAGTACTCGATTTAGGTAATGAATTGTCACTAACTTCACTTTTGTAGGTAGGTGGTGGTCAGCCGCCGGAGAGGGGCTACCGGAAGAGAGGGTGGGTGGGGGTGATGGCAGGTGGTGGTGGTCGGCCGGTGGTGTTGGCGGTTGGTGGTGGTGGAGTGACGATGAAAAGGGTATTTTGGTCATTTAACATGATTTTACTGAAAAACTTAACGAAGTTAATGAAATTGGACTAAAAGCGTTAAGAAATGTAACTTCAGGGACTCAAAGTGTTAGGGGTGTACTGAACCTATTAAAACCATCAAATCTTATGAACAAAAAGTACACTTTACTCAAAATAATAAATAAATCTACTGTAGATTTATTATTTTTATTAATAATAGTAATGATAGGGTTGAAAACTTCAAACCGTAGAAAACAACCTTCTTCGAACTTCAAATATTAATAACAGTAATGACTAATGATAGATGAAAATAAAAATGTATATTTTTATAAAATGTACATTTTTATTTTGAGTTCCCCTATGGCCCTATGGATTAAATCGAGCCAAACCTAAAATATATCAAAACCCGAAAAAATGAAAAACGATCATCTGCAATTTCTAACAATAGACTCATCTTTCTCTTCTAGTGTTCTTCGCATCTTCACCAAACCCCAAAAGCCACTCCAGTCCCTCCACAGCTCTTGTTCAACCCTCGTTTTCCATCCAATCCTTCTGTTCCTCGATTACAATCGTTAAACTGACGTCGCTGTTAGTCAAATTTACAATGTAAGTCACTTCTGTTATGTGCTCAATTCATTGGATTTTACTATAAATGTCTAGGGTTTATATCCCTTTTCCTAATTCGATTTTGGTTTGATTTTGACTTTTGCTGTATAATTACGACGGACGAGTGATTCGTTTGTGTAATTATACCTAAATGGATGTTGATTCGGTCGATCATATAATCCCCCTTTTTGTTACAGTCAATGGACATGGAGAACCGGATGAACACGCATTATATTACAAGTTCTACACCCGCTGGTAACCTTTCTATAACACTATGTATGTTGCTTGGCATATGCATGTATTAGATTTGTTCAGTTTTTTGGATGATCACTTATTTATTTTTATGTTACAAAATTTTAGTTCTTATAATTATACATCAGCAGCATCTTTCTTTCAAGTTCATGTGTTGGCAATACAGCTGTAAGTATAAATACAGATATTGCAATAGTTATGCCTCAACATTCATGTAATTGTGTAGAGCATCTTACTGTAAGAGATCTATATGTTGTAACAATCAAGCATTTAGGGTTTCAAACATTCGAATACAGGTGTAGAATATGCATTATTAGCTAAAGTTGGGATTAATTATCTAGGGCGTACTCGGTGCTTGACTTAGCTCCCGCATTTGCGCAGGGTCCGAGGAGGGGCCGGATCGCTTCGTGATCTGATGTACGTAACCTTACCCTACACTTTGTGCAGGAGGCTGTTTCCCACGGCTTGAACCCATGACCTCTAAGGTCACAAAGCAGCAACCTTACCAGTTGCTCCAAGGCTCGCCCACATCTTTGAGCATGTCTTCTTTTATTATCTATTTTGTAATTGTAGCAAATTTCTAGTTAGAAGCTGTAAATGAGACTGGAATTAAATAATGTTTGAATAGTTAAACAATTGAGGGGAATCCTCAATATATAGGAAACAAACCCTAGCGAGACCTAGAAACCTATTACGGGCCTACGGGCCATATACTAAACCCTAATAATAAACTGATAACTATAATGAACAGAAGCCGAATTCTGACACTCAAATGTGTTAGATTTATGACTTGAATTGAAGCTACAAGGATAGAAAGTTCTCACTATCTAGGGTTTGTTTCAGGAACATTAGTGGGACAACTAATCAACAATGAAGAAAGTGCATCTCCAAGCCCACTGTACACCGCGTACGCATTTGGTGCAAATAAGTCAAAGAGAAAAGTTGACTATACTAATCCGTTTGCTGTTAGAGACTGGATGCAAGAGCTTGATTCAGCAAAATATGGGTCTGTTTCGAAAGAGATAGAGGATCTTATTTTGTTAAGAAAACAGATGTTGATGCCTTCTTTTAGAAGGTTTCCCTCACTTGGGGCTGATTTAATGCAGACAAATCATGTGAAAAATGATGAGTTTCCTACCACAAATCCTGTGGGGGATATTGTTATGCATGATGCTGGCGGTGGTCATGATACAAATGCACCAGGTACTGTTGTTACTATCGAATCAGATGAGGATGAACCCACAACTGGGAGGCCTTTTCAACCGTATCGGGATGTGGTCTTAAATAAGCCTGAAGGGCAGTTTTCAATGAAACAGTTTTTGGTAAGTTCTCCCAACTTTTTGGTTAGTTTCAGTTAAGATCTGGTATACCTTTCATGTCTTTGTGATGCAAACTGTTACTGATCAAGATGTATGACATGCTTACCTTAGAAGTCGCCAAATGGGTGGGTTGGTAGGATGTCAAAACAAGCCAGGTCGGGTCGACCAAACCCATTTCATTGATTATTCTATTTGTATGAATAATTGTTGCATCAAATATAATTAACTAACTAAAATAGTAACTAAACATCTTTGAATGAAGTGATTTCGGAGGGTGTAAGCATCTGATTATGCGACTTGCATCATGTTTGGCACATTTGACATCTTTCACTTTTTGCCTAGTTTTAAATTTACCCATTTGGCCTTATGGATTTAAAATATAACCTAAAGCAACCTGTTATTTTGTTGCATTGGCTGAAATGATGACCACCTCCACTTATTGATTTGCTAAATATGTTTTCTGTATCTTATCTAGTTTCAGAGAGGGAGTTGAACAGGTGACACAGAATTCTGATTTGAATTAATATAATTTATTTTTATATGATGTTTTGATTTCATCACCATGCAGGAGGGAGATTATGCTCAAGGTCAAAAATCTTCAGGGGGGAAAGGAGGAGGAGGAGGTGGTGGTGGTGGTATACAAGGGAGTGGGGGTGGGAAGAGAGGAAGACCGAAAGGGAAAAGAGGAAGAGAAAGAGAAAAAGGAGATGTAGACAAAAGTCAAACAAGTATCGCTGTTGGGTCAACAGACATAGAAGACAAGGGTGTCAATGGTGATGTAGATGTTGAAAGGAAGCATGATAAAGGTGAATATGTTGGTGGTGATTCTGATTCAGATATGGAAGAAAATGATCCACGGTCTGATGCCAACTTTGATGGTTTAGCTGATATATGGCAAGAAATGAACTTTGGATTAGAGTCCTCAAAGGTACATACATTATTTATTTGTTATTTGCATGCTCACAATGTCCTAAGTCATTCTATTTGAAATAAATAACATTACTTATATGTTATTACGCTTATTATTTGCAAAATTCAAGAAAAAGTTAACAAGTGTGCTGACATGTTGGTCCAGCCTGACCCATTTTTGACCCGCTCATAAATACAACCATGTTTTACCCGTACCCATTTGACTGTTACCCAACACACCCCTTTTTATACCTCTAATATATATAGAAAGTACTCCCCATTTCTTTCATTTCTCTAAACACCCCTTTTTATACCTCTAATGTTTTACCCGTACCCGTTGTATCGCGCTTCCTCAACCTCATATGGAATTCAACATACTTTTACTTCACCTCGATCATCCAGGTAGTCAACTAGTCCCTTGGGATGTGATATGTGCTTAGCAGCAGATATAGTAAAGCCTTTTAGCTTTTGAATTTTTTTTTTATTTTTTTTGTAGCAATACTCTTTAAAATCCCATAATATGCTGATTTCCATTGCTATCAAAAATTGCTTTTGTACTTGGTTTGATTTACTTGTAAATTTGTGACACCAGAAAATTTTCATCAACCATCTAATGCTTTACCTTGCTCAAAGTTACTTCTGGTATAAGTTCAATAACTGTAATTTTCTTTTACCTATGTCAGGATGCTGATATGGACGTTCCAGTCACCGAGCATGCAAAGGTAGATGAAGAATGTGATCATTCATTTATATTGAAAGATGATATTGGTTATGTTTGCCGTGTTTGTGGAGTAGTTGAAAGGAGTATTGAATCCATTATTGAGTTTCAGCGCCCCAAGGTACATCTGGTTTCTTTATTTACCCATTCATAAATTATTAAATTATTTTTATTAATCTTTCTATAAAATCTAAGAAATTATGTTATTGTATTATGTTTTCATACAGAGCTCAAAGAGTACAAGAACTTATTATTATGAAGGTCAATCTGATAAATCAGGAGTATCAGCTGGTGCTGTTCTTGATGGAGTGAAATTACCAGGAAAAGACTTTTCTGTGGAAGAAATATCTGCTCATCCAAGGCATAAAAAGCAAATGAAACCACATCAAATTGAAGGCTTTAATTTTCTCCTCAGTAATTTGGTTTCTGATAATCCAGGTGGCTGCATCCTGGCCCACGCTCCAGGATCTGGAAAAACATTCATGCTCATCAGTTTTATCCAAAGTTTTATGGCTAAATATCCCGATGCAAGACCGCTAGTGGTTCTACCAAGGGGTATTCTAGCCACTTGGAAGAAAGAATTCAAAAGGTGGCAAGTTGAAGACATACCACTCTTTGACTGTTATTCCCAAAAGGCTGATAACCGGGCCCAACAACTTGAAGTGCTCAAACAATGGGCCAACACACGGTCCATATTGTTTCTTGGCTACAAACAGTTCTCCACAATAGTATGTGACAATGACAGAAGCTCAGTTTCCGCCACCTGTCAGGAAATACTACTGACATTCCCTTCGCTTGTAATATTAGACGAAGGTCACACTCCAAGAAACAAGGACACGGATGTTTTTACTGCTGTTGAAAAGGTTCAAACTCCAAGAAAAGTGGTTCTTTCCGGAACACTCTACCAAAATCACGTGCAGGAGGTCTTCAATATTTTGAACCTTGTTCGGCCAAGGTTTTTGAAAATGGATGATTCAAAGACGATTAAAAGACGTATTTTGAGTAGAGTATCGATAGAAACCCGAAGGAACATGTTTAAGAAGAGCAATGATAATGAGTTTTGTGAGCTGGTTGAACATACATTACTGAAGGATGAAAATTTTAAAAGAAAGGTTACAGTAATTGAAGATTTACGTGAAATGACAAGAAAAGTTCTTCACTACTATAAAGGGGATTTCTTGGATGAACTTCCGGGCTATGTGGATTTTTCGGTCTTTTTAAATCTTAGCCCTAGGCAGAAACGGGAAGTTCGAGACTTGAAGAAAATGGCGAGAAAGTTCAAAGTTAGTTCCGATGGTAGCGCGATATACGTCCACCCAGAACTCAAGTCTCTTGTAAAAACTGTAACTAATGACAGAAATGATGACAATAGTCAAAACATAAAGAAAATTGATGCACTTTTGGAGAACTTGGATGAGAGAGAAGGTGTGAAGGCCAAGTTTTTTCTCAATCTGCTTCGCCTTTGTGAATCCAGTGGAGAAAAGCTTCTTGTTTTTGGTAATTATCTACTCCCCTTGAATTTCCTGCTAAAGTTGACTGAGAAAGTCAAAGGCTGGATCTTGGGGAAGCAAATATTTTTGATTACCGGAGATCATGACAATGATGAACGTGAGGTGGCGATGGATCAATTCAACAACTCCTCTGATGCCAAAGTGTTTTTTGGGTCAATCAAGGCTTGTGGGGAGGGCATATCATTAGTTGGGGCTTCTAGAATTATAATATTGGATGTGCATTTGAACCCGTCTGTGACCCGTCAAGCGATAGGTCGGGCTTTTCGACCCGGGCAGGTGAGAAAGGTGTATACATATCGATTAGTTGCTGCGGCTTCTCCTGAAGCGGAAGATCATACCACTTGCCACAGGAAGGAGTCCATTGCAAAAATGTGGTTTGAATATAACGAGTACTGTGGTAAAAATGAATTTGAGATGGAGACAGCTGATGTTAAAGATTGTGGTGATCAGTTTCTTGAAACTCCATGGTTGAATGAAGATGTAACTGCATTATATAAAAGGTTAGTAAAATTACTTCTATCTAGAAGACTAGAAGTGCCAAAGTAGGCGGGTCAGCGGGTTGGGTAATGGATCAAGATGGTTATGGGTTGAAATAGGTAACCTTTTAGAACGGGTTGGGTAATGGATCAAGATGGTTATGGGTTGAAATAGGTAACCTTTTAGAACGGGTTGGGTAATGGATCAAGATGGTTATGGGTTGAAATATTAGAACGGGTCGGGTTGGGCTGGCCCACATACACTTTTTTCTTTTCCTTTTCTGAATTTTACAAATAATTGATTTTACATTTGTATATACAAACTTTATTTTTGAAGGTTGGGTGAGACTTTCAACCTGTTTTCATTGTTGCTTAACTTTATAAAATTGACCCGTTAAGGCGAAGTATGACCCAAATCGACCCGTTTAACCTCAATCGGTATCTGATTTTACTCTCTCATGTGTTGTGTGTAGATCATGAATGGTGAGGAGGCAAGCCAGGTTGAATGTTGATAGTTCTCTGCATTAGTAATGTTAGTTGTTGCTGTGATTGGCATGGGTTTTTCTTGGTAACTGTTTGGTCTCATGCCTGCTAATTCTGATATTAGTATATTACAATGATATTTGCTGTTAGACATCTTTGAAATGAAACTATTTAGGTTGGGTTAAATCTATATTATTCATTTTAATTTTTTTTATTAAAAATATCATGTATAGGTTAATATTTAATTACTTTATTTACATTAGTTGTTTTTAGAATAAACTGTCATTTTTGTCCATGTGGTTTAGGCATTTTTGCCAGTTTAATCCAAAAAGTTTATTTTTCTCCTATGTATCCTTGTGGTTTATAAAAGTTGTCATTTTCATCCATTTATTTAACTTCATCCATATTTTAAAGTTAAATGAGAGGTAATTGTGTCCAATCACTTAACTCCATCAATATATTTCGTTTTATATATTTTAAAGAAATATATAAATAGACACAAATACCCCTCATTTAACGTTAAAATGTGGATAGAGTTAAACAGTTGGATGAAAATGACAAGTTTTGTAAACCACGAGGATACACAGGAGAAAAATAAACGTTTTGGATGAAACTAGCAAAAATGACTAAACCACGTGGACGAAATTAAAGTTTACTTGTTTTTATGAATTTAAGTTTCAAACATTTAACATTTTGTTTTCTACACCGTTACTAATGCCACGTGGACCAAGCTTTATAGAATATGGGCATGTGGGCATTCACTCGCACCCACCATCATTGGATCTGCCACATTATTCTCCTCTCATCCACAAAGATACAAACCGAGTTGAGTTGGCATTTGGCAAAACGTATGGACCGAAAAGTTTGGTGGATAGGTAACACCAACAATATGGATGGAAGGTCTTAAGATCTAAACAATGGGGATGATAATGATAGATTTTGTTTGTTTGAAGGAAATGAATTTTATAAACATGTCAACAAGTTCTTGTAAGATTCCTATATTTTTTTATGTTATTTCTTTATTTCTTCATAGTCATATCATATAATAATTACTTATGTTACAACAAGACTTATCACCTAGGGGTTTAAGTCCTGAAGCAGTGCAAGATGAAAGCTTAGGTCGTGAGAGTCTCCGGTTGCTTGTTCTAGGTTTGGGCTTGGAGATGGGTCTGCAAAACAAGTAAACACTGTGAGTCTCGTCACGGACAGAAAGGATTTCTTCCCGTGACCACCCTCCGGTGTGAGAATAAGTATTCGTCGGATAATAAGGAAATCAGTGAAGTAGTGAGTGAAGTGTAGTGAATAATGAATCAATACCTTTTTCGATTAAGTGAGCTATTTATAATGTTCTCATAGTTTGGGTATTTGGATTGAGGCCTTACTTCAGGTAACCTGTAGTTGACTTGTATTCCTTCTGTATTAGTCCCGTACCTGACCAGTTATTCGTTACGAATCAGGTCCTGTTGGTATCCTTTGTCTCTATAGCTGACTTGCCTTTGATATACTGACCATGTACTGGATTGTTGTCTGTTACGAGTCCAGGTTCCCTTAACGCCCTTTCTCTCTATAGTTGACTCGTATATACTGATCGTATACAGGTGTCACACGAGTACGGGCTTTTGGCTTTTACCCCCTTTTTGTCTTGTTTCCTGTCTGGCAATATTCTCTAGTGACCAATGGGATTATTTCCTTTCTTGGTACATACTTTATACTTTAGTATCCTCTTATATATTTTTCTAAGTGTTCGTGTCCAAACCTTCACTTCACATGCGCCTCAGCTTTGTGCCGGGACTAGGCCTTGGACCGTGGCCTCATCTTTTTCCTTGAAATTAGTTTTGGGCCGTTGCAAATCACTGCGTCGGGACGGGATACGAGCCGCGGCTCGTTCCCTTGTTCCGCTGCTTGATTCTTCTGCCACGGCTTGGGACGGCTTCTTTTAGGTCTTCGTTTAAACCCTGTTCACCATTCAAGTCTTTTCATGATGATGTGTATTGAAGCAGACGGAGATGGAGGTGTCCGGGACTCGACTTGTTGTCGTGACTCGTTCTTTTGTTTGGGGTTTGACCGTTTAAGCCCCTTCATGTTGCTACACCCGTTCACGTGCCGAAACAGTCAAGCCAGGAGGCGGCTCATGCCCAGCCGAAGCTTGCTGTCGGGACGGATGCCTGGCCGGGGCTGATGGCGAAGACTGATGCCTAGCCGGGACTGATGCCTTGCTAGGGTTTGACCGCTTAAACCCCTTCAACTTACATACTCATGCAATACATAAATTAACAATCACAGTCATTTGTCTACTTTTGGTCATGATTTTAATTTTATTTTCATTAATATGCATGTTATGACCTACGTGAATAACATTCTATATATTATATATGATTCAGCCACCGTTACCAACTTTCATTAGCTAATACGGCGAAGTACTCGAGGACCAAAATAATAATCGGGAAAGTAGTGCTAGAGATTGAGAATAATGGCCAACAACAAACAAAACCAATATCGCCTAAGACACATAGTAGACTAACCTCTCCCTTAGTTCATGATCAGGACATCGTTTATTTTTCTTCAGATTCAGATAGTGCTCACAAAACATGTGGAATGCAAAGTTGTTTAATGAATTGGTGCAAGGTAAACGCATAGATGGTGGGGAGACGAGTTTGGTCTTTGATCCTCCAAAACATGATGAATCAGGTGATAAAAACAGTCTAATTGTCACACCCCAATTCAAGGACCTGTTGGTTTACGCAAAACTTTCAACAACAGAAACTTACATAAACACAACGGAAGTCTGTTACATTGAACCTTAAGCCATACATCTATTCTTTTATTCTAGTTACATAAGAGTTAAACCTATGTCAAACATCAACTTGCCAAATAGCCTAGCCGATGCCAATTACGCCTTTTCTTTTCCTCGGCGACTCAAGTCGTAAACTTTCCAAAAACGTTTAAACTAGTGAGTTCTAAGTTTTACATTTCAAAATACGATCAAACATAAAATGTTTATATGAAATAATCATTCGTAGTGTTGCAAAAATCGGGATAAATTGCTAATCGAATAATCACCTTGGAATTTTCATTTAATAGGTCCACTAATTGCTAGGCGGTCCAAATTGGTCCAAATAGGCCCAACGGTTTTTTTTTTTCATTTATCACTTATTTTTTAATAAAATTACAAGTTTCATCCTCAAAATTATAGTTTTAACAAAATTGACCAACACTTTTATATATTTTTTTCATTTATCATTTATTCTTTAATAAAATTACAAGTATCATCCTCAAAATTATAGTTTTAACAAAAATTGACCAAAACTTTTACATGTGTGTACATTAAGATGTTGTACATATAAGTTTTTATATATATATTAAAACATATATAAAGCTCATTTATAGCTATATTTTTGGTAAATAATTCTAAAAACATATAAAAATTCTCATCCGATTAATCCTGACTAATCTCGATTAATCGCTAGTCGGTACCCCACCGCCCAGCGCCTAGCGATTTTTACAACAATGATCATTCGCATAAGATCTCTTCTGAATAGGGCTGGTGAAACATGTCTAAACGTGTTAAACATGTCAGACACGACACGATTAACACAGACACTGAACACGAACACGACACGATTAACACGGGTACTAAACATGAACACGACACGATTAACTAATTGTGTCATTTTCTTCAAACACGAACCTGGTTATAAACGTGTTACACGACACGACTTGTTTAACACGATTAATATCACCTATTTAGTGACACGATCCGATCCAAAATATTTAATATGGTTAACAAATAACAAGATAAAATACAAAAATTAAGATCCATAACAATGCTATCCTTCAAGTACAATCCTTAACATATAAATATGTATTGCCGTTAAAAACAACATTATACAAAATATCACATATTGCACAAAAATATACGTTTAATCACATGATTTCATAAAACATTTCATATATATGCATTCCAGCCCAAAATTATTAAACATAGGGCAAAAATCTTAGAAACTCACCTTAACCATTAATTAACACTGACACTCGTTAGCTCGTCACAACTTTTCATCCCTTTGACGTCCTATAACCATGAAATCCTAAATATCAATCTATTATCGATACCAATACTTTACCCGTATCAATTGATTAAGTTTACTCGTAAACACTCTTACTTTACCAAGTTTAGGTTTTGTTCTCACATGTGCACGACCGTGAAAAGTGATAGCACGACTGTGCCCCCTTGCACAACCATGCTTCAATGCGCACGACCAAGCGTCATCAACCTTTAGCTTGGAATGGCCGTGCCTTGCACAAGCACACCCGTGCATGAGCGTATTTTTGCACACACGATCGTGTGCCTTCCACGCACACCCGTGTGTGTGCACGAGTCGACTAATCTTTGATGGCTTACTAATGTGTCGTGTTTAGTGAGTAATTTCTTTATGATTAATATTTGTAACACAATTATCTGGTTTTAAATTTATAAAATGATTATTACTTCTACCAAGTACACACAATAGTCACGTGTACCGATCACATCGTAATATAGTTTTGATCAGAACCAAGTATCAAACCCAAAGGACACCGTGGTGGCTCCCAATAATCAATCATTGCTATTATCTGACTAAAATAAAAGGGTGGAAGGGTGGTTGTAAAAATAAAATAGAGTAAACTACAATTTGCACCCCTGTGGTTTATGCCCGTTGACACTATGCAACCCTATTAAAAAGAAAGTGCAATTTGCCCCCCTGTGGTTTGGTTTCCCTCTCTCTTTGCACCACTGCCGTTACAATGACCGTTAATTCTTTAACGCCGTTAGGGGTATTAAAGACTTTTCACCCTAAAGTCAAAACCTATTATATTCTGCACCACTATGGTTTTCTATCTTTCACACTTTGCCACCCTCGCTTTAATGATTACCCTCTACCGCCGCCTAAAGCCTCTTCCGTTCGCCGCTAAATCGTCTCAATCAACAGCAAAAAGATGGACTACGCGCTTATTGATGTTCAAATCGACACACTACTCATCAAAGATACGATTTTCTACCTGAAATTCGTAACCTAATCCACCTGAAAATCCATTTATTCTTGCAGCCGGAATCAAGGTAACCCACTCTTTAACCTAGGCGGAGGATCGGTCGGTAACCCGGCATCTGATCGTCCATTTGAAGATCAGCGTGATGTTCTTTTATAACCTAAACTTTTCGTTCATGTATGAACGGGAATCAGAGGTCAGAGATCCCTGATGAAGGTCGACGGAGATGGAGATGGAGATGGCGATGGCGTCGGGCGATGGCGTCGGGCCGGTTTAACAGTAGTATTTTCATTAGTTAGTTCAAACCTTTTGTTGGTCGGAGATGCTTTTGGTAGGTTTCCGATCGTCTCCGGCCATTACATTTTGATCAAAAATGTAAATACAACTATATTAATCGTGTTTTTTGCTAGTTCTTTTGTTGTTTCTTAAATATTTTGGCCAATGTGATAATCGGAGATGTTAATCGGACTTAGATTTCAACGGTATTGTTCGCCGAAAAACTGGGTGTTCACCGGAGAAGAAGAGGGTAATTTTGGGGTGAGGTTAGGTGTATTATTGTCTTTTCATTAGAAAAGATAACGGCAAGGGTGCAAAGAGAGAGAAACCAAACCACAGTGGTGCAAATTGCACTTCTTTTAAAACATGGTTGCAAGGTGTCAGCGGGTATAAACCACAAGGGTGCAAATTGCAGTTTACTCAATAAAATAAAATAGTAGAGTGTGAACTTAATTAATTAAAACAAGATATCACTTAGGTTTGAATCCACTTTGTGTGATTTAAGTATTTTAAAGTTAATAATGAGTTAGTTACGGAGCTCATGCAGCACCATATGTCTAACTACTAGTCTGAAGTCCAAACTAATCTATATTAGGATGTGGTTAGTTACAGATTTCATGCAGCACCGGATGTTCGACTACTGGTTTGAAATCTAAACTAATCTCTTATGTTTCTTGGAGGTAAAATAGACAGACTCCCTTTGAGGGTTACCGTGACCCACAATCATTTGGAAAACTAAGGTGGATGTCTACTCAGAACGATCCTCAAGACTTGAATGAAAGATTTTGACTAAAAGACTCTTTACACAAATATTTTTATCACTTTCAGATCTTAAACACCACGGCTCCAGCTAAGAGTTTAATGCGAACTGAAAGGAAAATAACATAAACATTGACACAAAACACAAGGTCCGGCTAAGACTCAAAATGTCTTGCTTGGTACCCAATTCCCAACCAACCCAGGTTTAAATCAATTACCAACCAGGCCTAGTATGCATCAGATTTGTATGAAAACACATAACCTTAGATTAATGTTTAACAAGATGTCTTGATTAATACACTTAGATGATTTAAAACTTGAGTGATAAGAAATTAAGAACTCATGTCCATAAAGGAATGTCATAGTAAAAAATTAACCAAGAAACATAAACACACCATACATTAAATTAAAATGTTAAATTAAACCAAGATTCATTAAAACTCAAGTGATACAAGAGAACTAGCCAAGAATGGCCATACAAATGACTACACTAACACTTGGCGATGTAATAATGGGAAGATCCAAGAATCAAACCCAAAACCGAAGTGAAGTGAGTATAATTTGCATCTAGATACTTGAATATGAAGAATTAGGATTGTACATTACTTGGAACACTCCTATTTATAGAAAATGGGGTTAAAAGGATGGGGCTTTACCCCTGGAAGCACATACCAATAAGTGAGCCTTGAGCCTCTATCTATAGGCTGAAAGAAGGGGGAGGCACAAGCGTGCATATGGGAGCACAAGCGTGCCTTCGTACAAAAGTGTCACACCCCGGCTGGCGGCGGATTATACACCGGGGACGATTCCATCGGTTATAATCGGGAAAAAAAAAGTCAGAATAAGTCTACGGATAGAGGAATACATAGAGTTGAACATAGTAGTCCCAAGGTATGGAAACCCAAAAGGAGGCTGGCCATCCTTAAATGGGTCTCTTAACGGCTTCTTTTTTCTTCTCATCGGAGGTTCGGCCTCAATGGGAAAATAAAATGGAGCACCTAACAATGTGCGGTTGTTCATAAGCACATGATCATCTATTAAATATGATAATATTTATTATTCAAATTAAAAGCATCAGTTACAATTGAAAATAGGAAAACAAAGTGTTCAAACATAACATAATTAAACTCCATTATTTCTAGGTCCAAATCCTAAGTGATCATGTCGTATCCTCAAACTGGTACACATGAAACATGTGAGTAAATGTCAACTACAAGTAGTTGGTGAGTAACATAGGTTTTGACACCAATCAAAAGTTGAAAAAGGATTTAAAATTCAATATGTTCAAAGCATAAACTAAGACATAAATGTGATAACATACAAGGTTCCAAAGCGTACAATCAAACCGTAGTAAATGGAAAACTGGTATGTACAATCCAATTGACTGTGTTTTGGAAAAAAGTAGTAAATGGTACACACAAAACCCGCCAAGGTTTGTGTTAAGTATGGTATCGGATTCCCGTATAAAGGATCATAAAAGGTACTATCTTAGGCCTGCATTGTACTAAACATGAACACACGTATGGTCGCCAAGTAGTTTAAGACATAAAGCACATAGGCATTAGCATGAGAAAAAAGATATTGAATTTGGTATGTATGGTATGTAAACATATTCCACCCCGAGTATTTGTAAACAATAGTAAAGAGAAAGGGGACTATGAAACTCACTTGTATTGAAGCTAGAAGTCATAAGTGTTTGTAAGATGAATAGGTCTTGTGAGGATTTCTCACAACACGCCTACATAGATGATGGTACTCTAAGTTTAAAGTATGCCGAATAAGATAAGGAAATTATAAGGTTTTAGGGTTTTGCAGGGTTTGAGATTGGATATGGACTTGCATGGTTATTTTATAGTAAAATATAAGTTCTTGACTTATTATTGAAATAATGGTGATAAAAGTAGTTTGTAAAATTAATTAGAGTTAATTAAGATTTTTAATTAATCATTAAGTAATTAATTCATGTAATTATCTCAAAGATAATAAATAAGATTATGGAATGGAAAATAATGCATTTGGATTTATTTATATAATCCTTCTAAAAATAATTTATAAATAAACTATAAAATAGGAAAAGGTTTAATTAATGTAAATAAAATGGTTACTTAATCTATTAATTAATTTATTTTAAATGAATTATAAAAGACTAAATAGGTTTTAAGTAGAATTTATTGAACTTTGTATAAAATAATTATTTAAAATAATTATTTAAGTTTTTATAAGTTTAAAGGTATTTTTAAATAATTAATCTTACAAAAATAATTATTTATGAGCTTGAAAGAATTTTATAATGCCTAGACATTTTAATTAAAATTTGTGTAATAACACTAATAATGTATAAATAAATATAACATAATTAATTTGTCCATACAAAACTTTTATATTATTCATTTAAGAATTTACAAGGTTTTATAATGGTTTTTAATAAAATTAAATAGTTAAAAACACTAATTTATATTTTTGGTTTTTATAAAGTTTAAAACATATATTTATGTAATTTATAAAAATAAATTTGAAATTTTTAAACATGAGATAATGTGTTTAAAATAATAAAAGGAATTAATTCAAAACAAATCTGGTGGTCTGGACTCGAACCCGCGCCACTACCGGGTCACACCACACAACACACTAACCATCTGATAAGGGCTTATGCCTTGGTCTGAGGGTGACGCGTTTTGGTTTTAAACAACAAGTCCCAAGTCTTCTTCCCCAAATTTAACCCATAGCTCTAGCCATCAAATTGGCTTGATCGAGCAAACGATTGGACCTGAAATCATAGGGCTTTTGTTAGTGGGATTGAAACGAGTACAATGACACCAAATTTACCTGAATTGGTTGAGTGTGGAGTGAGAACGGCTTGTCAGAACAGGGACGAGTTCTTCGGCTAGAATTCATGATTTAGAGGTGAAATTGAACGCGATTTAGAGTGTAGGGAGTTTGTAGTGTGTCTCGTACATGATTACAAATCCCTATTTATAGTTAATTTGTACTGCATTGATCGATCGAGTAAATGATTGCGAGTGGGGTTATCGGTTACGAGTTACACATCAAAATGTACATAAAAATCCAATTAAACACATAGAGTGGATCGTTTGATTGTCTCAAACGTGCCAGTTTCAACTTCGAAGGAAAATATCCCAAAGGCGAGTTCAGGATTAAAGCTTGAAAACCGGTGATTGCGGGTTTCGAACCTGAGACCGGTTTGGGGGAAAAGAAATTTAGAAAATGGCAGAACAGGTACCTCAGGTTTAGATAGTTATCATTTTATGTATAAGCTTTAGTTTTAATTAGAAATTAAGTTTCAGAATTTGCCATTTAGACCCTGAACTTTTTATAAAACATAAATTTATTAAATCTTATAATTATTTTATAAAATCTGATAAACCATTATGTTATAACTAAAATTTGAAAATATAAAAATGTAGTTTTACTAAATAGGATTTAATTTTATGACATAAGCCATAATTTTTATATAATTTAATATTTGTATGTTGTATATTTAAAATTTTATGTATGTATATGTATATATTTAGGTTTAGAAATAACTTAGCATATATATATTTATTTATTTAATAGAATATTAACAATTATTTATATAATTCCTTATACAAATATTTGTTATTTTTGAATTTGAAGTAATTGCATTCAATGTATGTACACTCATGAAATGTAATAGATATATAGGATACTTTCATAGATGCAAACCATATATCGAAAAAGTTGAAATAAAGGCCGGAATTTCCTGGGGATTACAAAAAGTACAAGGTACTTGGGACGAATCTTCAACTTTTCTAGTGACCGTGCCTTCTAGTAGGGTTGACTTTTGTTGACTTCATGCTTATTCCATTCATGACTCAATGTAGGCACGATTGTGCTTGGCTGCTGGAATCCAAAAGTCTCAATTTTGGTGGGTTTTTCCTTCCTTCATGCTATGGAGGATTAGTTGGACTGCAAATTCAAATAAGAAGTAATTAAGTATCGTTTCCTATGAATATTACTTAAAAACCAGTCAATTATGGGTATTATTATGCATGAAAAACATTATAATTTATGACATATCACTTTCCAAGGCACGACCGTTGTAACATTTCTGATTTTCATCATGTAATCGTTTGATTTCAATAAACAAACACATTTCAGTTTCGATTCGTGTACAAACAAACTACGATGCAGTTACATATACAAACTATTCTATTACAATAACAAATTAAACAAAAACGCAATTATCTCACAAGCCCCGAGGACCAAAACTGACAAAACTCAAAAACTACAAAACTAGGCAAGCACGGTCGCGCCTAGGACTAGGCACGGTCGCGCCTGCTGACCTAAGCACGGTCGCGCCTAAAGTAGGCACGGTCGCGCTGATGAACCCACTTGACTGCAGAAAGTCAAACCATACCATACCATCTGAATTCGTGAAATTTAAAATAGAGAAAAGCCGGTTTTCACGTGACAGACCTTACTCGACTGAATTCAACCTGCAACACGCCTAAATTGTCCTCCAATTTGCACATTTTTTTAATCCCATTCACACCACAACCGAGTCTCTCAAATTCGTCGATATAGAGCCAGTTGCAGGCTTCCTACATTCTCATATACACCCACTCAATCTCTCAGAACTCTCACTCGACGCTCACAACACCTCTGTCGTCCGATTGATCGCCAAGAAACGAAGCCGCTCGACCCGTAGCCGACCGCATTCAATTGCCCACTTTCAACAAGTAAGTAACACGTCTTCAGCTTTGTATCTACCTCTACTACGAAAGCCCTATGTCAATTCGTTGTAGAAACACTCAAATCGATCCGATTTTGAACCAAAAAGCCGAAACATAAATTTTACTCGAATTACACTCTAGACAAGATATAAATACAATTAAACTATGTAGAAACATTCGTAATCATCCACTAAGTGAAAGCCCTAAGAATCTAGAAGCTATTAATATAAGAATCGATCGAATTGTGTCTGAAAAAGGCCCGACACGGTCGCGCTCATCCCTGAGCGCGGTCGTGCCTGACCAAGCACAGTCGTGCCCCAGGTGTGGCCCGGTCGTGCTTACCGAGCAAACAAGTCTTGATCAAAAACAAACACTAGACGCGGTCGTGCCAGATACGAGCACGGTCGTGCTCTATGTCCAGACCCTCTGTAGTGACTTCTGACTCGACCACGGGCGCGCTCAGACCACCACGGTCACGCCCGGCAACGAATGCGGTCGTGCCCTACTTGAGCACGGTCGTGCTCCTTGACCAGAAACTTTAATTTTATTATTTTCAAACTTAATTTAAAATGTTTTTATTTAAACATTTCAAAACTTGTTTATAAAAAAATTTAAGTTATAAAATCCCAAGACCCGAGAATCATTTATATACCAAATCGCTGATTTAGAAATTTAAAACGATTAATTCCCGATAGTTTCAAAACCGATGAAATCGTGAATTTATATAATCATTTTTATTTATACAAATATATATATATTGATTTAAACAAATATCGTTTTATTTAAATAAATATATATATATATATATCGCTACTAATTTATTATTCCAAAACCAACCCTAAACACACAAACCACCAACGAACCCACTTTGGACACAAAATAACACAAACAATGACACGCGTTATACATTTATCCAATAGGTCAAACGTAGCGACCTACAACACGCTTGACATTTTTGGTTGATTTTGCGCAAACTACACTACCCAACACAAGTGAGTTACATAGCCCCTCTTTTACTCTATTTACAAACTTTTGGGGTGGAACATGCGTTCTATTTACTATGTTTACAAACTACACAATATACAATTCCACCCTACAATCATGTGTTACAATTTTGAGCTTTGTGCTTGAGTACTAGGTGTGTAGACCAACACGCAGTTTGCTATTCACGTACAATCATTAACTATTTTATAGCCTACAGTAAACAGTGATAGATCTATTGAGTCTGACAAACCCACCCAGGTAGGGTGACTGTTACTGCCAACACGCGTTTGTTTTGCATGCTAGTTACAAAGGTTTGATTGTACTACCAGGTCACACGATGGTATCTCTCCATAAATGCCTTAATTGCCATGTTTGTATGAATTGTATACACACAACACTATATTCTATTACATGACACGAAAACCTATGTATTCTCACCAACTTTTTAGTTGACTTTGTTTTTAACCATGTTTCAGGTGACAATGTTTGAAGTATTACAAGCTGCTACATATAGGATTTGGACCTAGCAATTAATCTAAACTATTTGTATTTTGTAATCTCTACATTTGGTTCTTGTATTGTATGAACTTGCTACGTGTAATGAAAATGAATGTTTAAATTATTCAAACTTTAGCAACCATGAGCTATGAACAGTCTGCACAGCTTCACGCCCCGGCGTTTTCCGCCGCCGGCCGGGGTGTGACAACCGTGGGTCAAGTCAACATAACCCATAATTTAAAAAAAAACTCCGGTTTTTTTACATGAAATACCAAATTAACCATGATCTCGACTTAGACAGAGACTATAAAGCCTTTTAATGCCCTTCGGTTTAAAATAATCATCTATTCCAGAACCTTGATTTTATGCACCTTTTGACAATCAAGACGGGATAAATCCTTATATTTTAGCAAACGAAGCTTACCACGACGAAATCCATCGTCAAAAATCATTTCCGGCCAACTACTGCTGCAAATTCCGCCAACCAGCGTTGGTAGCATCCACCGGCTTTTCCTGTTTCTCCTTCTAGATGTTTTTTTTTTCTATTTTGATCAAATGAGCCAAAATTTTCCTTTATATGCATTGGGATTTTTGTTAGTTACATTATACCCCCTACAAGTTTATTACACGGAAATGATAGCCCTTAAGTTTATTCTAGTATAGTTTGCTCCTTAAATTGGGTGTCGCACAAGTTAAACCGACATTTCATGAAAAAAGCAAGGAACGTTGTGGATAACACCTTTATGGCTACCTTGTTGAAAATACTATTCCATTTCATGTTATTAAGCAAAATGTAATCAGTACAAATATCTCAATTAACAATTCTAGGTGCCACTTCTTTAAGTTCAAGAAGGAAAAGGGATTAAGTTCGGTGTTGGACTCTCGTACATGATTGACTAGCAATGTGTCGATAATTTTAAAAAGATGGGACCTAAAATCACACTTGTCTAAACTGAAACCAAATAAGGTTCCTATATGGGGATCTATTTTGGACGTCCTACTCCGCTTATATATTATGGGAAACATAGGGTAGATTTTGAGCTTGATAGGTAAGCCATTGATGTTGGATAAAGTGACTAAGGGCCGATATCTAGCTAAGAAGGGGAAATTAGGGTTTGTTATAATTCTTGTGGAAGTACCATCTACTAGTGATATGCCATATATAATAAAACTTTAGTTGTCCTGTAAGATGGCTAACCGGGAGTCATTTATCCACTGTCCATTAGTTGTAAGTGGAAACCCCCATTGTTTCAAGGTGCTCTATTTTTGGACATAGAACGGTTGATTGTGATATGCTTATTAAAACGAATCAACCACGTCACAAGAAGCATAATACATCATCACCAAGCAAAATGAGGACTTCATAGGCTAAGATGGTTAATGATTTAAACAATTTGAATTCATTAGCAAAGCCAAGGGTGAGTAAAACAAAAGATTCATCAACCTCTAAACAACAAGTGACAAAGGGGTTTCAGTAGGAAGAAAGAGGCCAACATTGGAATACAGACCAAAGAAGAAGTTAATACCCAATGTTGCTTTTTGAAAAAGGTAAACACCTCATTGCTTTTGAAGAAGTCAATTTTGTATATAACTTATGGTCAAAACTTATGAGTGTAGTCAGTGATGTGCCAAAAACTTTCGTCAAATCTCTCACAAATTTGATGTGGTTTGCTGGCGTCCAAGCTTGTAGAGGTGGAGAGAAAATCCTTAAAAAAATATAGAAACTACTCGGTGATACTATGCTACTTGACACACAAAGAAAAACATAAAAACATAAACGAAAATAATAGGTAGTAGTTAAGCTACTAAGGTCTTAGTATCGAGAAGGCATACCTGGAGGCTGAAGTACGTGAAACTTTTGAATTTGTAAACAAACCTGGGGTCCATGTATTCTGTCGTATGCACCAACTTCTCAATTTATTCATGATCATCGGGTTGCCTCCCGAAAGCTCCACGTTTATTTAAGGGTCATTGCCGGACCCGTACGTGCTTCATCAGTCTTTCTTCGGGCGGGGGCTTTGGACCTCCCCCGTATCTCCCATTCCTTCCTTCAAAGTCCTTTTCTTTGTTAACTTCGGTTGTTGATCCCAGTAGTTGTCAATCCAGTTAGTGTTGTCGAGATCTTTGTCGATATTTGGTTTCTTTCCCTTGTTGATTTCCAAGGCTTTCTTCAGTTGGTAGTCCAAATTAGTGTCTATGAATTGTGCAATTTCAAAGAGATCATTGGATAAACATTTGTTACCCCCGATGTTGTAGGCCACCGATTATTTTCCTACACGAAGTGTCAGAATACCTCCGTTCATGTCAATGGTTGCTCTAGCAGTGGCTAAGAATGGGCGACCCAAAATTAAAGGCACAGAGTAGCCGTGTCCCATTTCTAAGACCATGAAGTCGTCAAGGAAGACAAACTTGCCGACTTTTACTATTAAGTTCTCAATGACTCCTATAGGTGACTTAACAATACCATCTGTAAGCTCGATAGTAGCATTGACAGGTTGCGGATTCCCAATTTTCAATCTTTTAAACATGTTATACGACATCACGTTCACACTTTCTCCCAGACCAGCGAGTGCGAAAGTTATTGGCAGTGGACCGATAGAACATGGTAAAGAAAACTTTTCGGGATTTGAAAGTTTCTTTCGAAGGCACCTTTCAATGAGAGCGACACATTGATTAGTCTTTTTGACTGCCTCTTCTATGTTTCTTTTGTTAGTGAGGAAATCCTTCAAGAAACGTCCGTACTTAGGCATTTGTTGTATTATATCCAGGAAAGGAAGATTGACATGAATCTGGCTTAAAATCTCGATGAATTTCTCATATTGTTCGTTCGTCCTTTGCTTCACTAGCCTTCCTGGGTATGGTATGTGAGATTTGAAGGTTCTATTTGTCGGGATTTTCCTTTGGTGGAGATTCTTGAGCGTTTGATTCTGTGACAGGTGGACGAAGTGGTACTCCAGTTAATATTTCCCTTAGTGGTGTCTGAACTGTTAGGTGTGGAGTCTCGTTTAGAGGCGGCCGGCCCTAATTAGGGTTAGCCGGCCCTAATGGGCCTATCTCTACGGTTTGGGCCTAACTTGGAGAACAAGTTAGGAACCCTAGTTTTAATCTATAAATACCCTATGTTGTAATTGTAATCTGTGTGCCTAGAGCTTAATGAAATAACCTAGTTGCATCCCGTGGACATAGGTCCCCCCACTGGGACCGAACCACGTAAAATTCTTGTGTCGTTTATTTTTTCTTTACCGTGTGATTATCGTTTGTGCATGTGTGTGTGTTGATTCCGCTGCGCCACGTTGTTCCTAACAAGTGGTATCAGAGCTTTTGGCTCGTTGTTACACACGGTATTGCACGGTAGAACGATTCGCAAAGGAAAACCCTAGCTGCTACAGTGCCGCCGCCGCCGCAACAGTGCCCGCCGGCCGTAAACAGTGTTTTCCGGTAGCGTGAACAGTGTTTTCCGGTCAGCGCGAATAGTTTTTCGCGCGTGAACAGTACCGGCAGAATTTTTTTTCTTTTTTCTGCTGCTGCTGTTCCAGGGCTGATTTGCAGCCTGGTTTCTTGTTTTTGGGCCGCCAGAATTAGGGTTTTTTCAAACCCTAGGTTGTGCAAAAGGGGAAAGAAAACAGGGCTGTTTTGGAGGAAAACATGGCTGTTTCGGGAGAAAACAGGGTTCTTCGGGACTGACTTGGAGTGATTTTGCAATTAGAGTTTCTGTTGTGGATCTCTTGGAGTTGCTGGTTTCACTCGGGTTTGCAGGTGAAGCGTCGGGTCGGGTGTTTCAGGTTTGTGTTGTCGGTTAACGGTTTGATTGTTTCGGGTACCGGGTTAAACTCTTTGAAGCCGCCGATTAGGGTTTGGTTATAAAGCTCTTGGATTCGTCGGGTAAAGGTTAGAGTTTTGTTTAGTTCTGTTTGTCTGTTTATTATCAACTATTTGGGAACCGGGTTATGTGAAATTCAATATTCGGGTTTAGATTTGTCTGCGAGGTTTATTGTAGGAGCAGATCGGTTTATTGACAGTGTTTGGTAGAACAACTGTCAAGTTCAGGCCCGTGACATTACTGTGTTTATTTCACTGTTTCGATATGTTTTCTGTTTGCTATTGTTATGGCAGAAGACGGGATGGTTATTATCCAAAGGTTTGACGGTTGGTTGGTTTTGTCAAAAGAACTTGAGTGTGGTACTGTGGGATAAAACCGGTGAAAATGGAACCAGCAGGTTTGGAATGCTTTGGGTTTTATGTATTCCGGTTCTGGTGTGCTGGTGACGACATAAGTGAAAATAAAAAGGAAGTCAGGTGATATTGCTTGGTTGAAAGATTTTTCGGTTAGGGGTAGCCGATCGGGTGTACAGTCGCGGAATCCTTGGTACCGTTTGCTTTCATGAAAGCTCTGCTACTGTTATAATTGTTTGCCGGTTAGCTGGTCTAGAACTGTGAAGTTGTTTCTTGTTTGGTGGTGATCAGTGGTACGACATTTGGCATGGGTTGGATAACAAGGACAGTGGGAGCTGAGCATAGTTGACTTGGTGGAGCTGCATTGAGGTATGTGGGACATTCTTTAGAGTCGATGTCAAAGATAGTAAATTCTGCTTCTGAGAATGTGTCTGGGTTGATGCATTGGGACTCAGTGAAGGCACTAGAGACTCTTGGGTTCAAGATTCTGGTATGCTTCATTACTCACTTCTGTGAAGCATTGGTGAATCTATTGTTTGAAGACTTTGGGAAGATACAAGTTTATGTATCGCGGGAAGAAGGGAACCAACTTCCGAGTATTAAAGTCTTGGCTCGCTGTATCGGGTAGAGCTAAGTGGATTCATTTTGCAAGTGTGAATCCTGGAGCCACGAAGATGTTAGTTGAGTGCATTCAGAGGTTTAAACTAGGTCAGGGGTTTTGGGAACAGTGTGAGCATGGGACGTGTTCTGTGTACAGTTCAAAACACCGTTGGGTTTTGAAGACTGGAATTCCGAATGGGAAAATCTCTCCATGGTACTTGCAGGTTTTGGAGAGTGGTGTTTCCTCTGGAAGTCTCTGGAGTTGGTAGTTCGAGTGAGTAGGTGCCGGTTGAGATTGAGGATGAGTCAATGGCGGGTTTTGCCATGGCTGGGTCAGTGATGACTGCTGGGTTGGAGCTCGGGGGAGCTTCAACGGGCTCTTCTGGTAATTGAGGAGTTGGCTGCTGCAACTAGGAGGATTGGATTGAAGTCTTAGCTTGTTTATGGGAACTGAAGGCTTGGAGGACTTTTTTTTATTTGAAATCTTAGCTTGTTCTTGGGAGCTAGAGGCTTGGAAACTTCTAATAGTGAAGTGTTAGCTTGTTCTTAGAACTAGAGGCTTGGAGGATTTCTGTTATTGAAGATTACTGGAGTTACTGGTATAGGGTCTGCTTGGATGGTGGATTGAGGATTGCTCGAGCCTCCAAGTGGGAGATTGTTAGGTGTGGAGTCTCGTTTAGAGGCGGCCGACCCTAATTAGGGTTAGCCGGCCCTAATGGGCCTATCTCTACGGTTTGGGCCTAACTTGGAGAACAAGTTAGGAACCCTAGTTTTAATCTATAAATACTCTATGTTGTAATTGTAATCTGTGTGCCTAGAGCTTAATAAAATAACCTAGTTGCAGCCCGTGGACGTAGGTCCCCCACTGGGACCGAACCACGTAAAATTCTTGTGTCGTTTATTTTTTCTGTACCGCGTGATTATCGTTTGTGCATGTATGTGTGTTGATTCCGCTGCGCCACGTTGTTCCTAACATGAACTTCTTCTTCCTCTGGTAATGGAGGTTCTGGATAAGCTTTGCTATTTCTCAGAGTGATAGCACTAACATTCGCTTTTGGATTAGGTTCGGTGTTGCTTGGAAGACATCCTGGTTGTCTTTCGGATAAGAGTTTAGCAATCTACCCTAGTTGTACATCAATGGACTGCAAAGTTGCTTTCGTGTCCTAAACTCAGCTTCGTGAACACTAAACTTTTCCTCGTATTGTTTGGGACGAGCATCCTCTAAGAGGGCTTGACTTTCAGTGGTAGAAATCAACTTAGTTACCGCGTCCTCTAAACTTAACCCGTTACTTGGCTTGTTAGTTCCCTGGATTTGCTGACGAGGCTGATAGTTTTGAGATTGTCTTTGTTGAAACTGTTGTTGTTGTCCGAAACCAGATTGTCCTTGGTTGTTGTTATCCTTCCAGCCAAAATTCAGATGGTTAGGATTGTAAGTGTTGCTGTAGAGGTTGTTTTGCGGGCGGTTTGTTCCGATAAAATCAACTTGCTCAGTATTGGCGGTGATACTTTTTACTTCTTCAGTAGCCTCAGTGATTGCTTTCCTTTGCTAAGTTGACTGAGTCAAGTGGTGAGGGCGTCAACTTGAGTAGAAAGTGAGGTGACGGTATCGACAGAGTGAACATGTAACATCCATGATTTTCTAGTACATTGTGTTACAAAACCCATGATTACAAGTGATTAAATTTCAAACTTTATTCATACAATTACATGTTTTAGAACTTCAAAGAACACACACACATATGTATATATACCTATTTTACTAGACCCACTAGTTCAAGGTGTAACCTATAGACTTGATCTTTTAACCCCTACTTATTATAAATGTATTAAATAGACATGGATATATATCCACTTATAAATACATGTATGCAAGTATATTAGTACATTTGAATTTCCTTCCATATGAAATCACATAAAAACATATATTAGATTTCAACAATTAACTCAAATTCATTATATATATTTTTTTAGTAATTTTAATACATTTGATATGAAAACATCAAATTGTTTATATAATCAAACAAATAAACTTGGCCTAGACACCCCCCCCCCCCACATTTGATTTCATTTGAACCCCCCTCAAGCTTTTGGACCTTCTACTTGAACCCACACCCTTCCAAATTTAACCTATGCCATGATTTAGACCCTTACCGTGAAATTTAACCCCTTTCCCATGAATTTTGAATTTTATGGTCAACAAGAACAACCCCCCATCAGATTTGACTTGGAAAAGTCAACAGGGGCAAGAACCCTTCGCGGATCCATTTCAAACCATTGAATTTGTGTGTTAAAACTCCATTCAAACTCACTTAAACGACTAATCAACCGTTTTAACCACGTGTGATGACCCAATTTAACAAGTTCTAGGACTGGTACACAAATTCAAACCCAAATCGTCTAGTTTGACCAACCAAAGTCAAACCTAGTCTGATTTCGGTTACAAACCACGAATTCGTGTGTAATAATCCATGGTAATCATGCATAAACATTACAATAACAGTTTTGAATATGATCAATGATCTAATTAACACCGATTCAATGATTTGATTCCAAATCAACCCATAACCACCCCTTAATCAAACCTGAAATCAATTCAAGCTTTCCATATGAATTTAAGGTATAAAATCAATCCCACGACCTTCGCGAACCCTCCTTTGAGCTTTCCAAACACTCTTATACACTGCATTGCATCTGTGGAACTCAGTTAGACTCGAAGAACACCGAGCCCTTCCATCCTGTCGATCGCCTTCCATTCGTAATCATTCTAGGTAAATTTTATACCTATAGCTTCGTTTTAATCCAAAGATCAAAAGCCCCATGGTTTGGGGCTTTGAGCAATTGATTCCGCGTAAACGGGTGTGACATCTCTAAAAATTGTATGATTTTTGTTTCGTGTAATCTTACTTCGACTTAATATACGAATCTCGTTGCCTCGTTTTATTTAATATATCAATTAAATTTCAATTCCTAATAAGTAATTCCATTAATATTTTTTAAACGAAAATGGAAATTAATAAAATGATTAGTTGTATTTATAAAATTTTTAAAAGTTATAAAATTTAAATGTTTAATTAAATTAAAGGATTATTTATCGAAAGAGAACTTTTAATTTAAAAGGCTTTGAACCCTCTTTTTTTGTGTTTGAACCCTCTCAAAACATTTGAACCCCCCTCTTCTTATTTTGAACCCCGGAAGTAACCAAAACCAATTTTGACTTTCTAAAAGTCAAAATCGCATCCAATTCTTCCGATCCCACAAAATCTGGAACTTTAAATCGCTTCTAAACCCATTCAAAGCGATATAGATCGAAGGAAACAAGGAATTCGTGAAAAACCGTTATCAACTTCAAATTTTGAAAACCCGATTAGAAGATGCGTCTATGATAATCCAAGCTTCAAAATCCCACGAAATTCGTTCTTATCACAACTGTTAACGCGCTTATGATGGAGCTAAACAACCTATAAATACCACATCAATTCTTAGTCGATTTTTACAAAAAAAAAATTCATCTTTTTTCCTTTTCATGTTCCGAGCGACCCAAGCACACCCCTCCCGAAGCAAATCTTTGACGAATTCGCTCTAATACGTGTGGATTTCAACTCCAGGTACTCGTTTACCCTCTAATCACATTCTCCTCTGAATTGATTCTGGTTCAAAATCGATTTTTAGGGTTAAAGTTTGAGTCACGATCTAGGTTATGAACATGAGGAAGATGTTGTTTGGAAAACTAGTTTAACTCTTTTGTTTTCATATTTTAAACACATCGTGCATTTGATCGGATGGTTTAAGCCTTCTTCATAACACACCAAAGGTCATAGGTTCGAAACCCATTTACCACATTTTTTTATTTTTAATTTTTATGTTTTGGTTCTTTTTGCATTCACACACACAATTATATAAATACTTATATATTTAGTATTATAATCCTTATTAATTAACTTTTAATAAATCATTGTATTTATTTTAAAACTATTTTTAAACGAATAAAGAGTAAAACATTTTATTAATTTTAGTAAAAATAAAATGTATGGATCATTTAAATAACATAAGGGAATTATGTAACATTTTTTTTATAAAATATTCATGAGAAATCATGTATTCATTTAAAAATGTAAAGTTATGTTTAATATTAATAACGTTATTTAAATGGAAAACTATATGGTGTTGTTTTAAAAGATTTCGACTTCTTTAAAAAGCAATAATTATAAAATATATTTTATAAACCCCTTAAAACTTGTTCAAACGTTTTATTTACAAACGGTATCTTTCTAAATTCATTTTTACTTTTAGAATTATGTTTATATTTTAACTTTTTAATTCCTAATAAAACCCTCTAGTATTCCATTTATCTATTTCAATCCTTATTAAATGCACGTTTTCACTTTATTCCTTATATTTTTCCAAACTTATGAGACAAGCCCTAAACTCGGTTAAACTATATGAATAGAGTAACTTTTAATCTGGTATGTAGTTATCTGGCAAACAGTAAGGTTCTGGCTAGGAAAGATGGGGTTTTGATCCGGCCAACTCTTTCGTGTGAACTTTGCTATTGGATGTACTACTCTGGTACGATAACCACTCTAGTATACGACAACCACTTTCCTCTATTTATAAAACAACCCCTCATCTTTCCACAATTCTGTAAACTAACTCAAACTCGAACTTATTTAGGGAATTCTTAAGGCATCTCCTAAACCAAGTTACTTCAGCAATCAAGATCAATCCCACCTGCTGCAAGGTGAGTTCATAGCCCCTCTTTTATTTTTCTACTTTGGGGTGGAAAACATGCTCATATATCAAAACTGAAATCAAGTTCTAGAGTCAAAACTATTCTTTTGCAGTCAATAACATACTTCTAATTCTAGTAAAACTAAACTGGTTTATACATGTTGCTATTCTATGTCACTTTTATTACAAAGTCTCTCTTATTTTCTAAAACTTACACAACCATTAACTTCGGGGAAGCCACGGGAGTACATAAATAGATCTATTGGCCTGACTAGCCCATCCGGTCCTCGGGTTGATGCATGCCAATCAATTTCAAGCGTCCTTCAAGTTGTGGATTCTGATCAACTTGGAAGGAGCTGGGTGTTCAGAAACTGCATTCTTGACACTTATACTATAGTCTAACACCCTGACAAGGTGTTGGACGGGAGAGCTATCGATCACTAGGGTTGGTTGTGGACTCATGTATAAAAGTTTAATTACTTAGGATTTGAAACTTGTTTATGATTTGCATCTTGTTATCTATTACTTAATATCTATATATCTAAACCTATGTTCTCACCAACTTTTTAGTTGACCTATTTTAGCATGTTTTTTAGGTGAAGCTAACTAGGATGTTGACAAGCTCATGATAGGATCAAGGACTATGCTTTAGTGGACTTAGCTAGAATTAACAAAAAGAAGAATTATTTGTTTTGTTTGTTTTATTTGGTTTATGAAATACTGATGTAATAACTATTTGGTTTTAATAGTAAATTTCTTTTGATCATGTGTAATGATTCAATTTCGTCGCCCCCTCGTGTTTCCACCTTGGCGGGGGTGTGACAACGGGATCAATTGGAAAGGCTAGGGTTTGGGGTCGGGCGATTGTGGAAGACAATGTAGGAACGTGAGTGTTAGTTTTAAGTTTAAGTGATTCCATGTTTACCAAGGCGCTAGCCAAAGTCCGCCGGTAAGACACTTAGAACATCCGGTTAAGGTCGCGGGTTCGAACCATAGCCCCGCACCTTTTTCTGTTCCACGCGTTTTAGTCCCGGAACCCGGTTCCCACATTTGTATGGGTTATCAATTAAGGGGCCAATTATCTAACACTAGACCATCCCTGGTCTAGTGGTCGCGCACGTCTCTTTCCACAGCAACCACCCGAGTTCGAGCCGGGTGGTCAACATGTATTTTTTTAAAAATCATTTTTTTCTATAATCCTCTTTATAAAAATAAATTTATAAAACTTATAACACCCAAGGATGATTTAATAACATACTTGACGAGCTTTTTGAGGAAAAGCAATTATTTTGATTATTTAATTGTTTTCTTTTTTTAAAACCTTAATAAAACACAAAATCATTTTAAACTTAATTTAAATAAAATTGTTATTTACCTATCTAGTTTATAATTTGTTATATGATTCTTATAAATCCATTATCATTTGGAAAAGTGTTACACAAACGTTTTTATAACCTTTAAAAATCATTTTTACCCTAAAATAAATAATCTAATTAGGGTTCAAAAATATTAAACATAATTTTCTAATTATAATAGATTATTATACACATCCTCTTTAAACCCTTTACTTAATAATAATAACTAAATAGATAGAAAGATTTTTATTTATTTAATTTCATAATCTATTTAAAACTAATGTTTCTATAAAACTCTATTCACTTATTACTTCTTTATTCATAAACAAAGATACACACTTTGATTAAACGTTTTACTTTTAACCTTTTGTTCAAAAACAAATACAATCTTACATATTTATACATACAACCTTTACATGAGATTACAGAAGCACCCTTTCATACACAAACAAGTTCCCACATTTATTCAACCCAACTTTTACTCAATTCTTTTGTACATTAGAACCTCCCCTAGACATATGTGCATACCATTGATACTTTTATACAATTAAATTATGGGTCAACCTTGTGGTTAAGCTAAACACTTGTGCAAACATCATACCCGTGTGATCTACAACTACTATTCCATGTGAGTTTACATAGTCCCTTTTACATTTTTATACATTTTGTGGTGGAACCTGATTTCATTGAAAACTATTTGCAATACATTATACAATTCTACATTCATGAACATGTGTGTAATTTATGCCTTATGCTTGAACACTATGAGTTTAAACCTACATTTACATTACATACATACACGTGCAATCATTAACTCTATACAAGCCGACGGTTAACAATGATAGATCTATTGTGTCTGACAAACCCACCCATGTAGGGTGATTGTTGCCGACATTACATTAGGATAACATGCGTGTTATGCCCTTCAGTCACAAGGTTTGATTGTACACCCAGTTTGACTATAGTGGTTCTCCATAATTGCCTTATTTACCATGTTTCATAAGAATTGTACACAAACCATTTGGAAACTATTTGTGGTGTCAAAACCTATGTATGTTCACCAACTATTTTTAGTTGACCCTGTTTTCATCATGTTTCAGGTAAAAATGTCTAAGTGCTTGTTCAAGTTGCTACACTTAGGAATGCAGACCAAGTTAATTAAACATTGGATCATATTGATGAATTTGTTTTGCTTTTGAATGTTGATTGTGTTTTGTTGAACAATTTTTAATATGAAAATTTAGTTTGATCATGAGCTATGAACAATCTACATGTCCCGCCCCGACGTATTCCGCTATCGGTTGGGTTGTGACATAACACCTTGCATGGCTCCCCTATTACTTCTCGGATTGTACCATTGATAGCTGTTCATAGCTATTTCCTCAATTAGGTTGTAAGCATCCTGTGGCCTCTTGTTTCTAAACATACCACCTGCAGTAGCGTCGAGTGTCTGACGAGCTTGATTGTGCAACCCATTGTAGAATGATGGTACTTGTAGCCAAACTTCTAGCCCATGATGAGGGCATTTTCTCAACATGTCCTTAAAACGTTCCCATGCCTCATATAGTGATTCACCATCTTCCTCGGTGAAAGTGGTAATATGATTTTTCAGATTTGCAGTTTTTGCTGTCGGGAAGTATTTTGATAGGAATTTCTGAGCTAGATCATCCCATGTAGTGATTGACCCGGTAGGAAGAAAGTTTAACCACGACTTTGCTCGTTCCCTTAAGGAAAAAGGGAACATTCGGAGTCGAATAGCGTCATTCGAAACTCCGTTCGTCATAAATTTCGAGGAAATTTGCAATGTGGGCATGTGGATCTTCATCGGGTAATCCATGGAAAGTGCATGATGATTGGATCATATGAATGACATGCGATTTGATCTCAAAGTTGTTAGCGTCAACCGCCGACCTTGTGATGCTAGACCCCAAAGCCTCAAGCGATGGTCTTGCAAAGTCGGAGATGGTGCGGTTTTCTACGACCATTCTTCTAGTACGATTTTCTCGTAATCGACGGTGAAAGAATCTTTCGGGCTCTGCTAAAGGTTGATATAAACCAGTAGTGGATCTATGGATCATACACTACATGCAACAAAATGTAACAGAAAAACAGATGGAAAATAGTAGGGTTAAAAAGCTAATCCGTTAACTTAAATCTTTCTTGAAATCACCGTGTTCCCGGCAACGGCGCCAAAAACTTAATGTGTCGTGTTTAGTATATAGATAAAATATATATAAATATATATTTGTTTGGTTGATTTCACGAGATCAGGTTTTAAATTTATAATTAAAATGATAAATACTCAAACTTAAAACACACACAATAGGCAAGTGTACCTATCGCAACGTAATATAGTTTAAGTATGAACCAAGTATCGAACTAATGGAAACGGTCGAGTTCCAATACTCAACGTTTGTTATCGTTTAGTCGGTTTAACTAGTGAGTGGGTGTTGTGCGCTTGTGAAGCAGAGAAGTAAATGACAGAAAAGTAAATAACATAAAAGTAAAAACGTGCATGAAGTGTGTAGCAGAAATGTAAATAATAGAATAGTAAAGAACAGGAAAGTAAATATCTAGAGGATGATCAGGTCACGAAGAGTATTGCTTTGGGATTTGAATCCGCTTGGTATATAATAACGTTAAGTTGTCTAATCCGGTGGTATGACTAATACAAATGTGTGACCCGAGACACCGCTAGAGCCTCATTTTCACCACATTTGATTCACAAATTATAATCTTTAATAATAAAATGGTATGACTCCCAGCTAGGGACATCGTTACCCTTAACTCTTTGGTGTTATATCCGAGTTGTTTTAGGACATCAAAATTAAGTGCTTAGTTATTATTATTAAAATAGTGATTAGACTTTGTTCACCGGGAGGCGCTGCAACAATGTGACCATGTATAAAGACGTACCGTTCCTAATGTGAGTTCACCAATTCTTGGTCTCATAATAAGTTCGTATAAAGACGTACGACCTTATCAATATTAACCAAGCATTGGCTTATCAAAATCTGCTTGTATAAAGACGTACAAGTTTCAAGAGAAATTTAATAAAAAAAGTTTTACGGTCTTACACTTTAAAATCAAGAACACTTACAAGTGTAAAGACAAGTTAGATAATAATAAAAAGCCCACCTAGAAGGTGGTTTTAAGAGCGAATAATTAAAGACATAAACATACCACTAGATTAATACGTTGAACATTAATATACACCAAACTTCATCTTCACCCTAGCAATACAAAGAGTTTAGCCACGAATGGCCATACTAACTAGCTTAACGCTGAGTTTCGTAGGCTCCCCTATTGCGGACAAAGAGGAGGAGCCTCTCTACTCTCTACTCTAAACTACAGAAACGGACTATCTTGAGCTATAATAATGTCTAGTAGGGTGTGTCTAATGAAAAACTCAAGTCACCTATTTATAGGCCTCAAAATGAGCAATGCACGCTGTGCATTGGTTTGCATGGGCATGCAAAGACCCCAGGAATCAAACAAGGTACACAGAACAGTGTACTAGGCCTTGGGGAGCAAGGGAGGGCATTGCACGGCCGTGCAGTGGGATGCATGGACGTGCATCCCCCTTCCTATTCCCTGCTTCGTCTTTTAGCTGCTGGTTTGACTTTCGTTGACCTTGCTTGACTTCTTGGGGGTCAAAGCTCGGGAATGATCTTCCAAAAGGCTTGATTTCTTGGTGTTTTTGACTGGTTTTAGCTTTGTTTATCTCAGGACAACGAATAACCTGCAATTATGAAATATTAACATTTTAAGTATCAATTGCAGGGTTATTAATCAATTAGTACCATAATATGGGGATTATTATGCATGCAAAACATGTATAATTTAGGGCATATCAATTGGTTTTAACAAAAAAAAAACAACTTTGGTAGCATAACATGGATAAAATATAATACATGTTTTATCGAAAAGAAATACGTGTTGGTGGGAGGAGAGCTGAATTAAGCGCTTTTACTAGTTGTTTGTAATAATCTATTTTAACAAGATACAATCTCTTATTAAAGTGAATGTGTGAGGTCTTTTTTCTAGATGATGGAAAAACATGTTACAAACAAGTATGGTAGGCTACCATTGTTACATTATATTATGAAAACTAACCACTAGATTGATAAAGTAAAACAACTTCTAGAAGCTATCAATTTACCAGAAGGCGGGAAGGTATGATTATATGAGCGTTAACATGTTCAACACGAAAATTATTAAAAAATAAAGATGTTAGATGTATATGGTGGTTGATTGTTGTGCTATCAATTTGTCATCAAAGTGACAAAGTACAAATAAAATGTTATGTCAAAGTTCTTTAGAGAGGACGGTGTGGGAGGCGGCACAGTACGCCACGACCTATGTGGACTCTCGGTCATGCGTTGTAGTCACGCAAACACCACCCACCCTTCGGTCATTGCGGCACGATAGTAGGATTTGGTGACTGTGGTCACGACCGGGACTTGCAATATAGCCGTTGCGTGGCCTCTCTAGCAGCTAGTTTTTTTTAATATTAAATTTAATTAATAATTTCCTCACACCTTTTAAATACATATCCAAATTACATTTTTTCCTCACACCCTTTCTTCTCAAACTCTCTCAAATTTTTATATTTCATGGATTTATTTTCTTCTTCTAGCTCTGATGAGTCTTCCAATGGATCGTTTGAGGAACGTAACAATTTAATTTTAATGAAGATGGCTCAAGGTGCTATTCTCTTGTTGAATGATGATGAAACATCAAGTGACGCTAATTCAAGAAGGTGCGTAGATAGAGATCGGGAATCCGCACATGATCGTCTCGTACAAGATTATTTATCCCAAACTCCTTTGCACACGACAAAGATATTTGACGAACGGTTTTGGATGCGAAGGGGGTTATTTTAACGAATCGTGGATGACATGGAAAGAGAATATCGGTTTTTCCAAGTACGTTATGATGGTAAAGTCAAAAGATCGTTTACGTCACTACAAAAATATACATCCGCAATACGTCAATTAGCATACGGGACTGTGTCTTACGCATATGATGAGTACTTGAAGACGTCGTTTAGAACTTCTCGTGAAAGTCTACAGCTTTTTGTGAAAACATTATTGCACTCTACTCACATGAGTATTTGCGCAAGCCGACTCAAAGCGACATTAGAATTTTGCAAGCAACACATGGCGCGAGACATGGGTTCCTTGGGATGTTAGGTAGCTGTCACACCCCCAGATTCCACTAACGGAGTTTTACCATTTGGAAGGTGACACACCAGGATCTCAGTTATTAGTTACATCAAACGACACTACATGGGACTTAAAATGTCATAACATAAAAGTTCAGAGTTAATGCGGAAGCGTAAACGTTAATATGAAATCGAAAGTAATTACACGCAATAGGCGTCAATCAATGTAAATAAGTAAACTGTTTCAAATGTTTGAAATGGATGATATGACAGTAGGACTCCATGCATGTCCTAAGTGTGCAACCTGTGCCTTAGCGACCTGAGAAACATGTAAGAAAAAGTGTCAACACAAGGTTGGTGAGTTCACAGGTTTCAAGTTTACAATAAGAGTATGTTTGCCAGATTATGTACTTTCAATATGCATATCTACAGGTAGCTAACCTATGTTCATGTTTTACTAAAGCGCTCGCAACCGAAGCTGACTGTGTTTGTATGCCTCCTGTCAGGTCTATCAACTCTGGCACATGTGAGTAGGCTAACATTTCACCCGTTCGATATCCAATCGAGTTAGCGCGACTAACGCGGGTGGGATTTGTCAAACCCAGTAGTACTACTAAACATTACCCTCGCTAAGATCCATATTAACGGTTCGAAATAAGACGAGGACTTTCTGTGATAGCATGTTACGCTTAGTCTCAACAGTGATATCATATAAAGTATCATAATCAAATAGTTGCGTCATGTTTTCTCCCCTGGCGGGAAAAACAATATTTGCTTGCGTACCTGTTTCTCCCCCACGGGGAAAACAAGTAAAAGTATGATAATTGGTGTTTCATGTTTGTTTCTTCCTCAACAGGAAAACAAGTAAAATACGTTTGTGTGTAAGCATGTTTCTCCCCCAATAGTAAAACAGGTAAAAAGGGGCTGTGAAACTCACATGCGTTGCGTAGTAGGTAGTATCACCCAAGTATGAGATTTGAAATCTCAAGTGTTAGTCTGCACGACTTACGTATGCCCTATAATTATACACATAATAGTTAGGGATACGATAGGAATATGTGACGACAATACGGGAGATTGAACGTCCTAAAGTAACGCTCTAATAATTAAGAGTAGACGGACGTGTCCACGGAGTTAGGAATTACTTTACGCGACGAATGACAAAATAATAATAATATATATATACGAGTGGATAATATAATTAGTTATATTATTATTTAGTCTCGATTGATTTACGGCGTTATAAAATGATTTGAAATAATATATATATATATATTATTTAATAATACGGGTCACAATTTGAGAATAATATAAACATATTATTTTACACGAGTTTACGGCTTAAAAATAATATAAATATATTATTTTTACTTATTAATAATAACAATGTATAAATTATAAAAGTGGGTATAATTTATAAAAACAAACTAATATTTCAAACCCGAGCCTACGGGTTGTTTTCCGGGTTAAAATCCATTTATATAATAATACAGTATTAAAAGGTTTGATTTTTATTAATTTAATAATCCAGAAAAATGTTTTAAAAATAATTGTGGGAGCCCGGTCTCGAACCCGGGTCTCTCCCACACACACACACTGCTCTAACCATTACGCCCGCTAGGGTCATCGCATGAGATACCCGATTCATTTGATTTTAACCCTCGCCCTCATCGTGTTCTTCCCCCTTTAACGAACCGAATGCAAACATGTCCCCAAACCATCGATTTCAGTCGTGAATGATAAAACAAGTTTAAGGGTTTTGTAATTCTGGGTATGACGAATCTGAAGGTGAGTTTAATTGTAAAATGGTCGAGTTTAGGTTCGTTAATTTCTGTTTCAAAGATCCGAAAAACCCTAGGTTTAACTTAGAATCAAATCGATTAAATCAAATATTAAAAACGGTTGAATTCATAGGGCTTTTACAAATTAGGGCATTGTGAAACTACCCCTGGGTTTAATTGGATTGAAAACGATTGTAGATTAGGGTTCAACTAAGCAGTTCGCACGAAGAACCCTAGATTCTTGTTCATAACCAATTCGATGTTTTAAGACTGAATCATCATAGGGTTTTCAAATATTGGGTGATGGTGATTCTAACTATATAGTTTAATTGGATTAAAACTGTGTCTAGGTTAGAGTTCGATTAAACCGGTTTCGAATGAACCCTAGAATCTGGTTCGCGATCGATTCGATGTTGTATGTTTGAATAATTATGGGGCTTTTGGTCTAGGTATTGAAACGAAACTAAGCATGTAAACAATTACCAGAATGGTGCTGGAAATGATGGTGTACGCTTAGAATGGATTCCGACTTCGACAGTTTTGGTCCACGACTATTCCAGCCACTTCTCCGACCAAATTAGATGATGTAACGGGCTCTGTGGGACTCGATTTAGGTGCGCAGGAGATTTATTTGTGAAATGGCATACGAATTTGGTGGATTTGAGGTTGTTTGTCCATGAAGTCGACGGTCTCAGATTAAAGCTCATAATTGAGTTTAATTTGCTTAGTAATGGTGTATTAAAGTCTTAATGATGTCGTTTAATGGTGATGATCATGAATGACGGTTTCAAATCAACAGATTTCGTAAATTCAAGCTCAAGAATGGGATTTTGACTTTCAAAAGTCAACACAATCAACTTTTGAATAAATACTGAAGCAGTCCCCATAGTTTCATGCAGTTAGGTTTACAAAGTTGACAGAACCAGTCCTTGTAGTTAGAATGAGTTAAGAATCGGGTTAAGTGACTTTCTAAAGTCAACAGAAATACCTTTTTGTGAATTTGGACTTTAGCAAGTCAAATAGTAATAGGTTTAGGCTAATTTCACAATTAGTCCGTGAGGTTTGAGTTTGCAAGCTGACAATTCTAGTCCTTGTAGTTTGAGTTAAGTTTAACTAAGTCAGGATTTAACTAGATTATAGTAACGCAGTTAACTCGAAAAGTCCGGTTTGTCACATCATCCCCTAGTTGAAAGAATTTTCGTCCCGAAAATTAAACAAAGTAAATTTTTTTTTTTTGGATGTCACAGTAGCATTGACTGCACATATTGGACTTGGAGGAATTGCCCTAGAGACTGGAGAGGTCAATATATGCGAGGTCATCACGAGCACCCTACGATAATGCTCGAAGCGGTAGTCTCACAAGATGGTTGGTTTTGGCATGCTTCTATTGGTGTGACAGGTTCTAACAGTGACATAAACATGCTTAATCAATCACCATTGTTCAACGACGTACTAAATGGAACCGCGCCTGACTGTTCATTTCAAGTTGAAGGTCATCCATACAAGTATGGGTATTATCTTTCTAATGGCATATATCCGACCATGGCTAAAATTGTCAAGTCGTTCAGCTTCCTGTATACTGATGTGAAAGTCAGGTTTAAGAAAGCACAAGAGACAACAATGAAAGATGTGGAACGAGCTTTTGGAATGCTCAAAAGTAAATGGCCTGTAATTCCCGACTCGAGCAATGCACTCTAGAAGGATTAGAAAAATTATGTACACATGCATTATATTGCACAACATGATTATAACGGACGAAGGCCGAGCGTTATGTCCTTTAATGAAAACGACCTACCAAATGGAGACGAAGATTTTCAACCTAACATGGACACGTATAGAGAATTGCATAGCGAAGAAACTCACTACCTACTATGACAATATCTCGCGGATCATATTGTTCGTTTCATCAGGCCAAGACGCAAAAGAAGATTTTCAACCTAACATGGACACATATCGAGAATTTACACGATGTAGCTGTTAAGGGACACTAAGTGATTAAGAAGGTTTTAAACTTTATTAAACTCTTAGTAATATAAAAAAAAAGTGTGAAACTGAAAGACAATAAAAATGAGAAAAAAAAAGTGTGAAAAGAAAGTTTGCACTTATACTCATAATTTTATTGTTTTAAAAGGTTGCAAAATTTGATTTTCACATGTATCTGAACAAAATATTAAGTTAATAATATATTATCTAAAACTGAGTAAGGGTGCTAGGGGCATTTTCGGGTTCATTGGGTAGCCCGGGTACATCACCGTAAACCTTGCGGGTATCAATGGAGGGTTCAAGCATCGGGTTATCATACCCGTGTGTTTGTCTGTCGGCAATGGTATGAATCGAATGTCGGAGCCTTAAGGTATTTTGGGTTGTGTCCTGACCACTCAGGGTAATTGAGGTTGGATTTGAATAAAAACGAGATGACACTCGCTTATTAGACAGAGTCATTAGAATAGTTAAAGTAATTAGGGTTGTGTTAGGGTTTTTTTAAACTAGTAGCAAAAGTGATTAAAAAGGAGACATGCCACGAGTGGATGACGTGGAGGGGAGATGTACGTGGCGTTTGGAAAATTTGAATTTTGAGTTCTCACTTTCTGTTTTTGCTTGAAAGTGACGGCGCCAGAGTTTAATTTTTTAAAAATAACCGGGAATGACAGTGACAGCCTGGCTCCACGTGGGACACACAACACTTCCCTCATAAATGTTAAACGCCTATATCATATATCACATTAATTTTAAAACTTTTGCGTGTTTAAACTTATATGGTGGTATTATGGTTTTAGGTAATATTCGTTTAGTGGCGAAGCTATTTGAGGTTAAGTGTTCGAGCCTCGTATATGACGGCTGGTGTAAATTATTAGGAGTAATTTATAAGGTTATAAAATGAGGGTGTTAATGTATTATTATTAAAAAATGTGATATTCGTTTATCACTCGTTTCTGTATTAAAATGAAATATATTACATAGTGTTTAAAATATAATAATAGTATGTTGAGTTATACAATTATTAGAAATGTAATTGAATATTTGATATTTGAATTAAGTTTTTGAGGTTAGTTTAAAATTGGATTTCGGGTAATAGACATTCCAATAGTTAATTTTTAACCACAAGAGATCATAAAAATATATACCGACACTCGCGAACCCGATGGGTGTTGAGACGTTGAGTAACGGATACCTACCACGTATATAAATCGAGTATGGGATTGAGATGAACAAAATATATCATGTTTGAGTAGGGAACACAATAGATCGAAGATGAGTTTTTTTTATAATCTAAGTCCCATATCCGATATCGAGGGTTTAAAATAACTATCATGTTGATTAGCGAGTATAATTTTAACTTTTTAACGTATGTTTTTATAATTACCATTACTAAGTTGACTGAATATTTATTGTCTTAAATAATTAAGTAATATAAAATGAAAATAAAAAAATATGTTTTAATATTTAAAGTAAATAAATAATATAATTTGAAACAAACTAACGTATGTCTTTATTACCATGAAGAGATTCTTTTTTTTTCTTTTTTGAAAAGCAAGCGAAACTATATTACTAAAACAACTACCCTCAAGCTAGTAATTAAGGGAAGATCAAAGATTACAAACTCAATCATAAAGTGACAAAACCAAAATTACAATAACCCCTGTTATGGTACCATAAATTGAAACGAAACCATTCATCTCAACTTGTAGAGCACAAGAAATAAATATAGAAAAATGATTTGAAACAAGTTGTTTTTTTTAAAGATAAATTTCTTTATTCATGTGAGAGTAGGATCTGAACTCATGACATTCTCAAACATTGATGTTTCTAAAGGATTTTCCTCTATCATTAGGCCACCAACCCCAATAACGATTTAAAACAAGTTAAACATAGAAAATTAGTAAAACCCTTGCAATATTTAATGCACATAGAAACACAATAATATATTTTTTAATTATTTAATGCTTGAGATTTAATCATATTGATGCTTGAATTTTAATCACATCGTTTTTGCCGTTATCTTAAAAGGAACATGCATAAATTACAAGTAACAATTTTCAATTTAAATATTACAATAGTTTTTAATTTTTTTAATAACCTATAAAATAAATAATAATATATGCCTTTTTAATTATTTGTTGCCCCAAATAAAAAATTAATTATTCACCGGTAAAATTAAATAAAAGCAAATACTTCCATTGTTCACTTACCTCCCTTCCATTATCATTCCCCGGTCACTAGGGATCTCTCTCTACCCTTTGCAGGTGGTGTTTTGTCGTAAACCAGAAGAAACACACACACACACACTTTCTCTCTCTCTACCACACAGTTTCTCTCTCTATACGTATATACAAATATATATTCGTACACTGACCTTCTCTCTCTAGAAAAGTTTCAAATCTGATATTTACACATACATACTGTGATTTTCTCTCTCCAGAAGAGCTTCTCAATCACTCACCGACTGGAACAATGTTCGATTTGGTTCTAATAGCCAGGCAACATGTGGAGCTCTGACATCTCTATTTATTTGAGTTATTCGTTGATTTTGTCCGGATGTTGAATCTGGTGAGTTGAATCGGTCAATGGCAGCTTCCTCATCAAGAGGACCAATCAGTTCATCGTTCTACAACCACAAACCTTCAAGTCCGTTTTCATCGTCTTCATCATCGTCGTCTTTCAAGCAGACTGTACCTCAATCGGCCTCATCCGCCGCGGCGTTTTACGGAGGCTCCGGAAACGGTTACGGTTCTAGATCTGATACTTTTGGTGTCGCTACGGCCGATTCGATGTACTCTCGAGGTGGTTACGGTGGACGTTCGCCGGTAGGTTATCAGTCCGCCGACGAGATGATTGATGAGCCGATTGATGATATGCCGAGACCGGCAGGAGGTGATAGCATTTCCGTGACGATTCGATTTAGGCCTTTGAGGTAATTTCAATTAGCGGCAGATCTTAATTTGAATTGTTTTTTAGTCGTAAATATAGGATTTATTTGAATTTATAGATATTAAGACAATGCAGTACTGATCTGGTGATTTCGTGGTTACTGCAGTGAAAGAGAGTATCAGAGGGGAGATGAGGTTGCGTGGTACGCGGATGGAGATAAACTTGTGCGGAATGAGTACAATCCTGCCACTTCCTATGCATTTGGTACTAAATTTGGATTATTGATTTTAAAATAAGCCATACTGAAGTGGATGCAACACTTATTGGCGGTGGATGTGGAAGTTCATTTCAATTATTGTTACTTGTATGTTTTGTATCACAGATAAAGTTTTTGGATCATATGCCGAAACTCAGGAAGTGTATGAAGTAGCTGCTGGACCTGTTATAAGGGCTGCTATGGAAGGCATAAATGGTGGGTTAATACTTGATCAGATTTGAAACACAATATATTTACTGCCTTATTACATTAACAAAGGGTTGAGCATAATAATATTTGTTGGAGCTAATGTAAAACTGCTAATGCAGGAACTGTATTTGCATATGGTGTTACAAGTAGTGGGAAGACACATACCATGCATGTAAGTACATTATTTATTTCCATGATATCGGTGGATTTTATGATCTTGAGGTTATTTATTAGAAGCATTTAAATAATACGCGGTAATAGCTGCTCTATACTTTCAAAGAAACTGATAGAAGCTTGTGGTCTATATCAAAACTTGTATTGGACTTTTACTTCTTAGTAGATGGCCTTTTACTATTCATTGGTAGCTGTTTGTCAAAATATGTTGGTGATGCAATGCTACTGAAAGAATTACTATGGACCTGTAAAACGTCCCAATACAACTTAGGTTATCATGATTTCATTGAAACAAAGTGTTGTGTTTCTTCTTGCTCATTTAGTTGCATGAACGTTGGGATTGACGTGTGTCCACATGACAAAAGGGATATGATTAGAAATGAGGATACATGTGAGAAGGTTGGGATGACACATATTGAGAAGTTGAGGCAACACTGTTAGAGGTGGTTTGCTACACTCTAAAGTAGACCCTGAATGGATCGGATAGAAGAGAAGATTTGTATCAAGATAAGGTTGTTAGAGTAGAGGTTGGCCAAAATACTGTACTGACATGGGGAAAAGTGGTAAAGCCTTGCATGAGCTGACTGTAACAAGGGAGTTGACCTTATGTAAGGGTGTGTGAGAGGATATCATTCGTGTCTTCTCACCCTGGAGGATTTACTTTATTTTTGCTTCTGGTTTGAACCTTTCTGATTATCTCTTTTGGTGCGAGTTTTAGCCTAGCCTACTTGTTTGGGATTAAAGACTTGTTACTGAATTGCCCGCAGAGTATTTAGTTGTAAGAACATGCCTAGTAGTTTAGGTACATCAAAGCAAACATGATAGTCCATTAGCAAAAAAGTATAAAGTGTATTTGACTATTTGTAGGAACTTATGCAGACACATAAGACCTGAATCATACAATGATCACTTTTCTTACATCTTGATGAAGTTTGGGCGTCATCAGCACTTTTGTAATAGGGCAGAAAATATCACATTGTGTCAGTGTTGATTATAACGTGAGGGCTACTACATTTTAAGCACAATGATGGTATATCTTGCAGGATTATTCTGGGTTACAACTCTAGTGTTAAGAGAATAAGTAAATTGAGTCCTAGATCTTATTATCTTAAAGGTGAGCTTGGAGTGGGTAAGTTGCCATTGGCAACTGAAAGTATACTAGTTAGGATTTTTCCAGTTCTTGGAGTCAGTTGTTTAGGTATAAAAGAGAATAGATTCTTCTCATTTATAAACACTTAATTTTCTGTCTCCTGTTTACATTTCTTGTAATGTATGCAGATTTGTGATTTCGGTTTGACAACAAAACGAAAATGTGTTTTGACTGGATATTTTCTTTATAGTTAAGAGTAAGATGAAGAATTAATATATATGTATTTATATATATATATATATATATTATATAAACTTTATATTGTTGGGTATGAAATCTCCACTTCATTAGAGTCATAAGGTCAAGGCGTGTTTTCTTTTTAAGCTGTGGAAACATCACAATCAAGTTAAAAAGTTATAATTACTGATTGCTGTTTCTGTTTGCAAATTTTGTTGAACTAGTTTTGATCTTTGTTAGATGCAAACATTTGCCAGTACCATTTTCTACCTTGCTTTTACTTTTTAAATGTAAATGCGCTAACAGAAAGCAATAGTTACATATTTTAGATTGTCTAGTTGATCTACTTTATGTTAACTTCATATATACAATGTAGATGGTATGAACATAAGGTTGTTTGTCTGACCCTTGAAAGCTATCTGTAGTTGCTCCATGTTGTCCATAACTCTTTATTCTTCTCTATTGTTTTTGACAGGGTGATCACAATTCTCCAGGAATAATACCCTTGGCAATAAAGGATGTTTTCAGCATTATTCAGGATGTAAGTTTCTTAGGAACTTCCTCTTAAATGCTTACGTGTATCATTTTGCAATCATTGTTTCCATCTACCTTTTGTTGGCTCATTATGTGGAAGTTTTACACTTGCAAGCCCTTGGTATTTTCTCACATATTTGTTGTTCCCTTAATATATACATACATATATGTATGTATGCACATGTAGATGAAAAACATGCATACATGCATGTATGTACACATATATTGATTGTATAAATGTATAATTGTGCATGCAGTTTTGGTACGTTTGCTCTATTATTTAAGTCATGACTCATGAATAAGTTTTTGAACAATAAACACCTTTTATTTACATTTCAGACACCTGGAAGGGAGTTCTTACTGCGTGTGTCATATATCGAGATATATAATGAGGTAAGCCACCAGTTGGAGTTTGTTAGTTTGTAATGTGTAGAACAAAGGGATCGAATATTTACTTCTCCCACTACCACTGGCACCACAATAATTTGAAAACAGAACACTGCTCCATGTCTTTTTTTACTAGTACCGCTAATGCCACTTAAGAAGCGTGCTTATTAATATTTGGCATCACCATCCATTTTCTTAGTTGCCATGTTCTCCGTTGAGGACCTCAAATGAAGTTAGTTAAACCTTGTAATATGATTGTATTAGAATGTAATTGTGTGTTTAGGGTTTACATAAAGAGGTGTTTATATAGAACACCATATTACAAGTCTAGTCCCTATACTATATCACTTAGTCTAATATTCCCTCGCAAACTAAGCTCGGGAGAGATTTAGGTTGAAAATATAAAAACATAAAACTAAAAAGATAGTTGGTCTTCTCCTTCTCCACCATGCTTTCGCCCCACACACATTTTTTTTTCTTTTTACAGCAATGGTAAATGGGCTTGTGAGGCCCAACCTCAAAGGCCCAATCGAAACTACATTAGGAAAACCCTAATCTTCTTCCGGCCGTCACCACTTCGCCGGAGTTCTTCAACAACTAGGGGTTTGTTCCCCTTTTCTTCTCCCCGATTGCAGATCTATATTATTTTTTTTTGCAAACCTCGCATAAACGGAACTGAAAGCATTGTGACTTTCGCGAGGTGCACGTCGCCGGAAAAACGGTAACCGTTGTATGGTGGCGGCGACGGCGTCTAGAGCCAAGAAAGCAAGTTGTATTTGCTAACCCTAGACGCGGGGAGGTGCTGCAGTGACGTACCTGTGGTGGCAGTGGCAGCATGGAGGCGGCGGGCTTGTGGCGTTGTGGAGCCACTGGTTGTGTAGTGGTGGTTGTTGGTTGTGTGGCGGCAGAAGGGTTTTGGATGGTGAAGGTGTGGTGGCGGCGGCTAGGGTTCCGCCATAGGTGGAGGCGGCAGTGGTGGTTGACGGCGGCAGTAGGAGTGGATAGAGAAGACTAAGCGCGGTTGTTTGGTGGTGGTGGGCAGGGCGGTGGCGGCGGCCGACCGCCCCTCCGGCGATGTCTCCGGTGACTAGCTCTGATACCAAGTTAAACCTTGTAATATGATTGTATTAGAATGTAATTGTGTGTTTAGGGTTTACATAAAGAGGTGTTTATATAGAACACCATATTACAAGTCTAGTCCCTATACTATATCACTTAGTCTAATAAAGTTTGTATGCAATGTTCTTATGCTTCTCATGCCAGGTGATTAATGATTTGCTTGATCCAACGGGACAAAATTTGCGTGTACGAGAAGATGCACAGGTTTCTGCTGTAACTTGCTTTGCATTTATCTGTCTTATTCATTTATTCCGTTAGTAATTTTTATCTCACATTTCAATTTTTTTCCGCTTAAAATCCATAATAGTTATCCAACCGCATAGAGCAAAATAGGAGACTTACCAATTAGGCAGTTACGACAGTTAAGTATAGAATAATCATTGTGCTGCTTGCTTAAATATAGTAGTTTAATTAGCTCTTGGCATTGATTTGTTATGGTATTACTTTATCTTGTTATGTGGAGATTATTCTATACGATTGTGGTATGATTGTGCTTTGTATCCATCAATAGGGTACATATGTCGAAGGTATCAAGGAAGAGGTGGTTTTATCTCCTGGGCATGCCCTTTCTTTCATTGCTGCTGGTGAAGGTACTACTGAATCTCTTTGTGCTTGCATATTTATTTCTTAGAGCACCTAAGGTTAGCCCAGGGAGGCTTTGAGTTGGGTTATAGTAGTTACAGGTTGCAGTGGGCAGGTTGGGTGGGCTTAAATCAAAACGGTTATAGATATGGGTTCGGTTGTTAAAAAAAGTTGAGCTAACCAATAGATCTATGGCTGCTATTTTGTATCAACTTTGAAATTAATAGGAAAGGTAGAGAGAGCTGATTGATGAGAGGCAAGACATGTTGCATTTGGTAGGGTGCAAAAGAGTAACAGAAGCAGCACTTTGAATAAATGAAAGAAAGATTTTGGGAGACAACTAAGTATGGGGATGTATCTTCATGGAGTGTAGTATGCATATGTATGTACAATGATGATAGTAATAGACTAGCAATATAAGACTAACAATATATGTAGGGGGAGAAAGAAAAAAAGGAGACAATGGTTCCATCAAATATAGAATGTTTCTTATATTACTGGGGTTTACACCATCACATAACAACCCCATAGACTTTATGTTGTTTTGGTTACAAGTTTTAAAAGAGAAGAGATGTGCTGGGGGCAGGAGCTTATAGCCTACTAGCTTTAATGTTTTCTTCGATACCATCCAACTCTTTTTGCTATTTGCTGTTTGCAGAGCACCGACACATTGGCTCAAATAACTTCAACCTTCTTAGCAGCCGTAGTCACACAATATTTACCCTGGTATGTGATTCAAATGAAGTTTCTCTCTTTATGAACTTAAGTTTGTTGTGGTGTAAATAGAGCCGTGCCTTTTCTGTTGATTTTAATCCATTATATTGCTGTAACGAGTTTTTTAGGAACTCTCGCAGGGCTTGACTTTTCTAGCATCAGGCTCCCAGTCATCATTGACTAAGCTCAGATGCATGTGATTCCTCTATATTTCTGCAAACCAACCATTAGAGATTTTGTTATTAAGAGTTAAAAGATCAGCTCCTAGAAAAGTAAAATCGTGTGTTTCATTTTTTGGCTTTGAATTACGAGTGCTTCCATATGATTTGAGAAAGAGAATACCAATCTTAAGATTCATTTTTTTCCATTTAATTCTATTCTCCTTTCACTGGATTTCCATTGATGAAAGTTTCTCATTTGTGTTGTTTATAAGTTAATATGTTACTGGTTGTCTTGATGGCTGCTTTGACAACCATACAAAATATGCCTTAACCTATATCCGAACTTGCAGATGATTGAAAGTAGCTCCCATGGTGACGAATACGATGGAGTCATATTTTCTCAACTTGTATGTTCGGCTTCTTTTACGTTTTCCTATTACACAAGTTAAATTTTGTTGCTTGTTTTATCATATAATTGTTTTGTTATGTTTTAGAATCTAATTGATCTTGCGGGATCTGAGAGTTCAAAGACTGAAACTACTGGACTGAGGAGGAAGGAAGGCTCTTACATAAACAAAAGTCTTCTAACCCTTGGAACTGTAAGTGGTTATGAATTTTCTCAACATCACTGCCAGAAATTCTGTTAAGTATTAATTTCAACTGAGATTTGGTAAACAGTTTTGCAGTAGAATATCGTTATCTGCTTTAAGTGTGTGTATGATACATATCCATATATCATGTTACATTGTCATGCTGTAATTAAAAGGGGGAGCGGGGACCAGAGGAGGGGGGGGAGAGAGAGAGAGAGAGAGGGGCTTCTGGCAATTGGTTGGGGGCAGGAGTGCAGAACTAAGAAAATATAAAAGTGTAGAGAAGGAGGGAAGATGGTTTTAGGTGCCTGTTGTGGAGTGTGTGTTGCAGTAGGTAGAACCATTAAGTATCAAAAAAACTTTCTGATTTCTTTTGATTACTTTTATATAATGAAAATATTTATTTTACTTCTTTTGTTTCTTATTTCCTTAAAATTTTCTTATCATGATACTTAAAAATACGAAAATAACTTTTTTTGTTTCTTTTTATATTTTGTTTCTCTGAGCTTCTTAGGCTGTACATTAAGCTTGTTTGGTTGTACATAGAGATTGTTAATCTCTTTTATATTAATAACTTGTGTGTATTTATTTTTATTATCTTATTTTTGGGTGTTTAATTAACAAGTATAAAATATTATCTAGAGTTAACTTATAAGTATTTTGTAAGTATCGTGCGCCTTCCGCATGTAAGGCTAGCGCCCTTACCTCACGCCTTTTATAACCAAGTGTGCAAGTTGTTCAATGTCCCTTGCTGTCACTTTTTTCTTTTCCCAAATTCTGCTACTTGGATTAATGTTCTTGACAATCATATCTAGTCATTTGATGATCTGAACTGGACTTACAGGTTATTGGAAAGCTTAGTGAGGGAAGGGCCTCTCATATTCCTTATAGAGATTCCAAGCTTACCCGTATTCTACAGTCTTCATTGAGTGGCCATGGACATGTTTCTGTAAGCATTAAAAAACTCAAATCTTTTAATTCTTCTGATAATCACTTATATTTCTTTTCCTACCCGTTTACGGTGGTGTCAAATTAGCTCACACCATTTTCCGAACGAATAAATATATGCTTAAATGTTTCCACATCTAACTTCTGTTCTTCTGTTTACAGCTTATCTGCACCATAACCCCCGCATCTAGTAGTGTGGAGGAGACTCATAATACATTAAAATTTGCCAGTAGGGCAAAACGCATTGAAATTTATGCCTCTCAGAATAAGGTTTGCTATGACATCAACATTTAATATGTTTTGCAGCATAGTGAGAAAACAAACATTTTAATCTTACTGTTATATGTTCTTGAACATCCATCTTGTAGATTATTGATGAAAAATCCTTGATTAAGAAGTACCAAAGAGAGATATCAGCTCTTAAACTCGAGCTTGAACAGTTGCGGAGAGGGATGCTTGTAGGTGTCAATCCAGAAGAGATTATGACCTTAAAACAAAAGGTGCCTTTTTTCCTTATTCTATATCATCAGTGCTTCGAGTTGTTTTTCCATTTTTAACATTTTTTTGATTATGAGTTTCACTTTTAACTTTATTTTGTAATATTTGTATTAATAGTTGGAAGAAGGACAAGTAAAGATGCAATCACGATTAGAGGAAGAGGAAGAAGCCAAGGCTGCTCTTATGAGCAGAATTCAGAGGCTAACAAAGTTAATACTTGTTTCTTCAAAAGATGTGATTCCTGCTAATGATGATGATGTAGGTTAATTTTTTTTTTAATTTTTCTATGTAATACATAATCTCACAGGCATATTTAACCTTCTGCATTTACATTTTTATTCATGGTTATCATCTCAAAAATAGTGTCAATCAGACATGGCCTTCATGATATGAAACATGAAGTTCTTATTTTTTTTTTCAACTCTTTATGTTGGTGTGAATTTTATTTCATTAATATTTTCTTTTCATAGCTTTCATACATTTAATGATTATTTCATCTGGTTTATTGCATTTTGATCCATGAAAACTGAGCCTAACGATCCTTCTTGATGATACCATGTGTTTCAGAATGGTTCTCTACTCTTGCAAAGTGATATTCAAAATGATGTAATTTCCAGCAATTTATCAGCAGTGGGTAGTACTATCACCGACTCTACTCAAGCGGGTGAAGTTAATAGTGGTTCTGCCAGTGGTGTGAAGCGTATTACAGTATGTTTAACGCTCCTTCTCTCTATATGATGGTTTTATATAAATCTTGTATAGCAGCAGGATTTATATCTCAAATCTCAATAGGGCACTTCAAATATTTGATAGTTTTATGTAAGATTTAATGCAATACAACAGAAGTTTTGAATCACCTATATGGTGAGTTATTAATTTCTTTCTGTAGTTGCTTATCAGCTTTCGCCTAGATGCTTCGACAGGCCAAAATGTGTTGGGTTACCCTACCAATACCTTTTTGTCAACTTTTTTTAAATATCAAAATAAGTAATATATCAAGTATGATTATAAAAACTATTATTATTAAGGTAGCTTTTAATAAAGCAATTTAGGAGGTTGTAAACACTTGAGTATACTTTGGGCTGCAATTAACCGTCTTATCCGTTTTGTTTTTATGACATTTTATAGTTTTATCCATTTAAACACTAATAAATAATATATAATCAAATTAACCCATTTTCATGTAAATTGGTTGAAATTGAGTGAACATATTATGCATATGGAAAAAGAGGTAAGCGTAGTGATTCCACTATTGATTTATTCTTAGTAACTTCTTCAATCAACTCTGTGAGTTACACGTGTTACTTGCTAATAATTGTGTGTACAAGAGGAAATTATTATCTTATCCTGTTTTATAGCAAGTTGCAGTTATTTTGTCTCTCCAAACTACAATAAGTATAAACCTTAATTTTAATCATATTTTGTTTGACCATAGGGTGGACTCTCAATAGATGAGATGGACCTTCTAGTGGAGAGAGTGAAGATGCTTGCAGGAGAGATTGCTTTAAGTACTAGTACCTTGAAGCGTTTAGTGGAGCAGTCTGCAAATGATCCTGAGAGCTCGAAAACCCAAGTAAAATTTTGTTTCTCTCTCTGTCTCTCTCTCTTCACACACACACACACACACCCCTTACATGACACACACCATGACTGATTCAGATAACAGTTTGTGAAATAAATTGTTTTAATGCTGGTGTGTAAATGGAGAAAATAGTAATGCTGTATAATACAATTTGAATTTGTGTCTGCTATCATGCAAATAACATTTAGTACCTAGCTTAGCTAAGCGAAGTCTTTGTCTAGATGTTAATTGGCCAAATGCTTAAACACAAACCCCAAGCGTATATAGAAATCAATTATCAAAATGCTTACTTTAATAGATTACTTATAAACATATGCTGACACCCAGATAGAACAACTGGAACTGGAAATTGAAGAAAAAAGAAAGCAAATGAGGGCTTTGGAGAGGCAGATCGTTGAAAGCAATGAAGCTTCAATTTCTAATACATCGTTGTCTGATATGCAGCAGGTACACTTTTTCCCCGTTGGTTTTCTTTAATAAGTTTGTTTTCTTTTTGTAATTATGCAGCTTTTACACTACTGACTTTTATTTTTTCTCTCTAAAACAGACAATGATGAAATTAATGACGCAATGTGATGAAAAGGGTTTTGAGCTAGAGGTTAGTATAATGGTTAACATAATATCCTTCTCAACTTGATTGAAAGTAATCATAAGTTTGATTCTAGTTGAGTACATGGTATTGCCATTTTTTGATTATTTTCCTCAAACGGTGTTCATGATTGCAGCTCAAGTCAGCAGACAACCGCATCCTCCAAGAAGAATTGCAGAACAAGGTATTTAGATTGATAATGCAAAGCCGTGTAGTTATTAGATCACATATATCTCTCTTATTGCATTTGGATAAAGACGTTATTAATTTCACATTTGTATTTCATATAACGTGTGTACTTCATTGCCTTCTGTTATACATATCAATGCTGCATTATGCACTTCGATGCACAAAACATTTACCATCAAAGTATTAAGCCATCCACATATTTTCTTCATTGCTGGGTCTTCTAGTAATCTATACAGTTCATATAGTAAGCACAATTTTGCATTTTATCTATCTAAACAGTTAAATTTATTCTTCTTTTTATTACAGTGTGCAGAAAACAAAGAACTCCATGAGAGAATCATGCTGCTTGAACAACAGCTGGCTATGGCTAATGAGAAGTCAAAGGCGTCTTCAGAACATCATGGATCCAAAGAGTATATTGATGGACTCAGAACTAAAATTAAGATTCAGGTGATTACTACAACTTGTTTGTGTGGATTTGTTGATTTGCTTGCTAGTAAGAATTATATTCTGCCAAATAATTAGGTATTTCTCTTTCTAGACCTTTGGCACAGTACATGAGAGTATGAGACCATAGGTTTCGAGCTTGTTGTCTCTCAAGTGCCCACTAGATTATACAGTCCTCACTGACATAATGTCAGGATTGCATGCAATAGCATTCACGTCAAGATTTGAGAATTATTTTGCTTTCAGTTGGATTTTGAATCTTGTATTATTTGATATTTGCACATATAATATGTTGAAGCATCAGTTGCAACATGTGGGACGTTTTCAACATATTTGATATTTTCATTTAACCTTTTCCTGTTTTTATAGAGGTACCAAGATGGACGGATTGGGTAATGGTTAAGGGTTGTAATGGATATAGTTTCAGTGCAGGATAAAATGGGTTGACGGTTGACCAATCTCTTTTTATCCTTTCTGTAAAGACTTTATATAAATAATTGTTCCGTTAAATATGATTACAAAGACTACTTTTACTATAATAATAATATAATGATTTAGGAGTTGACCAATAACCTCTTCTTTTATCACTCTAAGACTTTATAAATAAATAATTCATTATTACAAAGAGTATATTATTACAATAATAACTTAATTTTTGAATAAACAATTTAGTAGCTTAAATACGCTTTGGCGACTTTTGACATAACCCAATCAACTGTTGATAACACAAATGGGTTGATATCGTCAAGTTTACTGCTTTACATCCCTTTTTAACCCAGTACTTTTTTAGTAGTTTCGACCGTGATTTCTAATTTAAAAGTTAGAAGGTGATATTGTTTTGTTGACTTGTTCTTTGGTTGCTTCTTTTTTTCTTTGAATCAGGAGGTAGAGAATGAAAAACTGAAGCTCGAACATGTTCAAATTCTAGAGGAGAACAGTGGATTATACGTGCAGAATCAGAAGCTGTCAGAAGAAGCCTCATACGCAAAGGAATTAGCATCTGCAGCTGCTGTAGAACTCAAGAATTTAGCCGGCGAAGTCACAAAACTCTCACTAGAGAATGCAAAACTTGAGAAAGAATTGGTGGCCGCTTGTGAGTTGGCAAATTCCAAATCCGCAAATGGTGGTAACCGCAAGTATGATCCTGTAAAACCAGGCCGAAAAGGACGTTCCTCTAGCCGCGTCAAAGATGCCTATGATGAGTTTGACTCATGGAACCTTGATGTAGAAGATTTAAGAATGGAGTTGCAGGCAAGGAGGCAACGGGAGGCAAAACTTGAGTCTGCCTTGTCCGAGAAGGAACTAATAGAAGAGGAATACAGGAAGAAAGTTGAGGAGTCCAAGAAAAAGGAAGCAGCTTTGGAAAACGATTTGGCAAACATGTGGGTTCTTGTCGCTCAGCTGAAGAAAGAAGCAAAAGGCACAGTTCCTGAATCAAACAGTAATGGAAGTTATACCGAGAGATCTGAAAATGTGAATTACCTGAAAGTAGAAAATGGTGATCGAAATAATTCTGTTGTTAAAGAGAACCACGTCTTGCATGTTTCACAACCAGCTCAGAATGTGACTAAGGAGGAACCCCTTGTTGCTCGTTTGAAGGTACACACATTTGTTCTAAATAACTTTGAAGTCATTTCTAGTACGGGTGGCAAAATGGGCGTGTAGGTTACGGGTTGAAACATCTTTTGTCCATTTTTTGGGATATTTTATAAACAATTCTTGCATCAAATATGATTATAGAAGCATCGAGTATCATTTCTATAGTAATATAATTGTTTGAAGAAAATGATTTAGGAGGTTTTATGCACTAGAAATACACTTTGCCAACCCGTTTGACTTGTTCCCTTGGAGTACTTCACATGAATTGATCCCTTCATAAATAAATGGGTCGAAAATGACACCTCTAGTTTATAGCTTAATTCGGTTCATCATTACATATGCTTAGGCTCGAATGCAAGAGATGAAGGAAAAGGAGGTTAATTATGTTGGGAATGGAGATGCAAATTCTCATGTATGTAAAGTATGCTTCGAGTCACCAACAGCGGCAATGCTTCTTCCCTGTCGCCATTTTAGTTGTAAGTTTCTTTATACCTCCTTACTTTTTCTAACGCTGTTACATCTTACCATACTTAACCGTGATTGATCGTATTCCACCTTAACTTTTCCGCAGTGTGTAAATCTTGTTCAATTGCATGTTCCGAATGTCCAATTTGCCGAACCAAGATCACAGATAGAGTTTTTGCTTTCACTTCTTGATATATGCTTTTTACCTCCTTCAAATTGAAGGTACAACAAATTTCTTTCTTTTTCTCTTCTTTACAAGGTTTTCTACATTTTAGAAAGGAAGTTGTCATATCAGGGGAAGCCATAGGCATGTTCACAGTCTGGTTTAGTTGGTTTTGACAAAAGTTCTGGGCCGAACCACTAACATGGATTTCGGGAAACGACAAATCGTTATTGGGTGGGTCGGCCGGACCGAGGGGTTTTAGCGGTTTGGTGGTCTTAACAACTTTTTTTTTTCCGTTTTTCAAAATCCTTATTTTGCATTAAAATTTTCTAATTTTTTTCATATCCTCCAAAAATAACAAAAAATTGAAAATAAGAAAAGGTTAAATCGCCTGTACAAGTTCGAAACCATTGGCCGGATTGTTAAACCACCAAAACCGTAGACTTAAGTCATTTCAAGCTATTAGAAGATTTGTGTACGGGGCGCTAACACTCGCTGCCCTGTGTCTGCAGGAGTTCTTTTTTCATGAAGGATCATTCACCTTTGGGTACCCGGCAGTGGGTGTAATTTATTGATTTCTCAATCTTTATCTGTATGTAAACAAAACACTGTTGAAAAAGGTATAATCTTCATCTGTGTATGTTTTGTTTCCAAACTCGTGACTAAAACATGCAATAGAAATATGTTCAAACCGAGCAAAACAAGTTGCTTGATCCATTTCTTACTTTCATATATTAATAAGCCTGGTGAAACGAGCGGGTGGTGTTGGGTAATGTGTCAAAACATGTTTAGGTTAAAACGTGGTTTCGACCAAAATGGACTAGGTTGAAAAAGGTCATTTTAGAAAAAAAGTATTAAAATAGGCTCACTCTCTAGTCTATTATATTGTTTTTTTGACGGCCAATGATGACAGTGCCACAGTGGTGGGTGACTGGGTGGTGTTAATCTATTTGAACTTATTTCAGGTTGGTGACAATTTTGAATCATTATATAATTTGAGAAGCCTAACTGAGTCATCAAGCAAATAAAATTACCCAAATTGACCTGCAATAATTGGTTATATTTACTAGGTTTATATAGTAATATACTAAATATGAATATGGTTTACATAAAAATAACAATCAAAATTCTTTGAATAAACATAACGTCCTTTCTATCTTTCATGAAAATGTCATTGAGACTCTTTTTGGTCCCAAAAGAGCCTTCAAACCTTTTGTTTGTTTGGGACAATATTATTGAATCCAATCCATCGCCTTTATGCCAGACCATCAGATTTGACATGATAACTTTATAAGAAGTTCAACTGAAGTCCGTGAGCAATCTAAATTGAAGATACCATTAAAATCAAATGCTCACATGTACACTACTTTTTCAAATGGGTTAAAGACGTTTGGGTTTTTTTTAATCTTTGAGCTTGATTTTTAGGGTCTTCTCTAATGGCAATAGCGAATTCATAGTCCTTTGAAATTGCAAAATCGAACTAGTGGTCAAGAATTACGACTTGTCACGAATTCATTTTTGCAGGGGAACCATTTGGCTTGTTTAGTTTCGCTAGTTGCTAACCAACATAGCGAATTCAATAAAGCTTATTAAAGTCGGTAGCTGGTTCATGAGAATTCAGTTGAACTTTTTGACGAAATTCTTGTATTCCTCTTCTATTAGTTCCTTCTCGGACAAGGCACTAAGGCAGCGAATTCAGTGAAACAAAAAACGAATTAAGCCCTTGATGAGATTTTTCTACAAATAGAACTCACTATCTTAACCGACACATTCAACTTAATTCGTTTTGGTTAACATCAAATTCAAGGAAAACTCTTATCACATAAGAGCATTCACATCAGCATTTCTATATTTATCTCTATCTTTATTATTTAGAGTTTTATTCTATTTTCAACTCGCATCAGCATTTCTATTTTCATCTCTATCTTTAAATGTTATAGTTTAGTAAATAGAGATTCTCTAAATATAGAGATCTGTTTTCATAAATCTCTATATTTTTTGTGAGTATGTAGTAAAGAGAAAAAATAATAAAATAAGTGTTTGTAAGTGGAATAGAGATAAAGATAGAGACAGAGAATGAGATGTGGGAGGTTAAAACAAATTTAAAGATAAATTTAAAAAAATAATGTTTAGTTAAATTATAGAGATGGAGATGAAAAAGCTGATGTGAATGCTCTAAGATTTTTCTACAAATTGAACTCACTATCTTAAGTGACACATTCAACTTAATTCCTTTTGGTTACCATCAAATTCAAGGAAAACTCCTACCACATTCCCAACAAATGTGAATTCACTATGAACCATAATGAACGAAACGGTTAAACCAGGAATAACAATTATATATTGATTGTGTTTGTAAGAGGATTACATATGCCTATATATAGAGAGAGTTATATATTACCAAAGATACCTTCCAATGTTACACATAGATGATATCTAGACTATGATAATATGACAAAAAAGAGAATTATTAGTTTAAAGTAGTGTTTGATATGCATGAATGTATGGTGGAATGGAATGAGTCATAACGTTAGAATGAAACAAAACATGTTTGGTAATCACATAAGAATGAAACGGACCATTACATAAGGAATGTAATTCTTTTCTTTCTAATGATTTTCATTCCATGGGGGGATGTGTTTTCTTTTCATTCATTCAAGGATTGAAATGATTTAGTTTAATTAATGACCGAACCATGACCCGACCCATGACCTGAACCATTGCTCGAACCAAGGACCGACCCATTTCCCAGACCATGACCCGTCCAGTGACCCGACCCGTGACCCGAACCATGGAACGACCATGTAACGAACCAAAATCCGGGTTTCGTTTTCAAATAAATAAATAAATATTTAATAAATATTATGGTGAAAATAATATTTATGAAATAAGTTGAAACAAGTGGGTTTCAAGTTAGTAATGGGGTTACACTAGTTTTTAATTAGTTTTGGAATGAAGTGGGTGAAATGAAAGTTGAGGGGCTAAATTTGTAAATATGGCAAATCTGCCATATTTGACTTGGTGAAGTCAAAATTGAGCTATTTTGTTGGTGTGGGTCGTTCATCTCAAGAGAGCAAAAAGAGAAATCGAGTTTGAAGCATAAATCGTGCAATTGAGGCTTGTTTTGTGAAGGTTTTGGCTCACACAACATCTTCATAACATCAAGTAAGTGATTCTCTTCCTCTTGATTTCACCATGAATGTGTTCTTGGTGGGTTTTGGGTGAAATCCGAAATTATGTATGCATGTGATGAAATGGTGTTAGATTATTGATAATTTAGCTAAACTAAAGTTAAAGAATGATGATTAACATCCTAGAACCCTTTGATTTTGGTTATGAGAAGTTAGGGTTCATATGGTGGAAATTGGGGGTGTTTGGATCATGATGCTAAAATGATGAATTAATGAAGATTAAGTGTTTTTAAGATGTTAGACACTTGAACAAACACCACATATACTTAATAATAATTTTTGAAAGAAAAATTAGTGTTAAGATTAAGATAATGAAACTCAAGTGGGTGAGTTTGTGGTGAAAGAGGGTGTTTGGTTATGAGGATAACCCAAACGGGTCAATTTGAGTTGGAAATGTGGAAATTGAGTTGTGAACTCAATTGTAGTGGAATTTTGATGTATGATAGATTACTAAACTAGGTGAATTTGTTTAGGTGATCAAATTACAAAGCTAGAAGGTGTTGCGGGATCTTCTAACTCAAAAGGTAAGTGCTTTGCACTTACTTAGTAATGATAGGTGGTGGTGTTGATCATGTTTGAATTTCATGTTGGTTATTCAAATATCTTATAGGTGTTTATTGGTATGTGGATGAATTTAGTTAATAAACCTATATGGTGTAAGAATTGACTTGTGTGGTAAAAGCCAAGTTTGTATGCATAATGTAGTTGACTATGTGGTATATGGTCAAACTAAAATGTAGAATATGTTGAATTGGTGTAAATGACTATGTGGTATATAGTTAAGCTAAAATGTGGTATGTGATAAAGTATAGTAATTGACTTATGTGGTGTAAAGTCAAACTAAATGTGGTAATTTGAGGAAAGTGGCTTATGTGGAATATAAGTCAACCATTGTGGAAAAATGGTGAAGTCGGTGTAAATTGACTTATGCGGAATATAAGTCTAACCATTGTGGAAAAATGGTGAAGTCGGTGTAAATTGACTTATGCGGAATATAAGTCTAACCATTGTGAATTAATGGTGAGATTGGCGTATATGGACTTATGTGGTATATAAGTCAAACCATTGTGGAATAATGGTGAATGTGGTGTAATTGACTTATGTGGTATATAAGTCAAGTGTAAGGGACCTTAGTTGACCAATTGGGTGTGAACGGGTCAAATGGGTGAAAGGGATGAAAACAAGTTGTAAATACTTGTTTGTTAAGTCTAGCACATTACTATGGTATATATGTTAATGAAATGCTAATGTATGGAACCATAATTGACCAAATAGACGCAAACGGGTCAAATGGGTTAAATAGGTGAAAAGGGTGAAAACAAGTTGTAAATACTTGTTTGATATGTTTATATCATTACTAATGGTGAAATATTATTGTGGTTATGCAGGGAAAGCTCCGAGGTAGGTCTATGTCAATGTTCAAGGGTGAAGGATTCTCGTATGCAATTTTTGTGTTTTTGAGGATTTATGTAAAATCCTTGTAAAGTGGTGTGTTTGACACTTGATTTATGTTTTGGTGAATATGAAATGTCATATGTTTGTTTTTGGTCAAAACCCAAGTGTTGGGAATTTTTAGTGTCTTGAAGGTTTAAAAAAAAAAGTTGGAAATTTGGCTAAGTATGAAAACTGCAGAAAAAGCTGGAAACTTTCTGTGAGAAAGGCTTCCTCGCGGGCCGCGACGGGGTGGCCTATGTTTCTCGCGGGTCGCGAGAGGTAAAATTTTTTTTTTTCTGGGATTAAGACTTCCGCGCGTTAAAGTATAGTTTTTAAAAGTGGTGTGTTTCAGACCACGACCATGACCCGACCCATGACTCGACCCGTGACCTGACCCATGCCCTGATTCATGACCTAAACCATGACCTGAACCATGCCCCGACCCATGACATGTCCCATGACCCGAACCATAGTATAAATTTATTAGTTACAAATATCTTATGAAAAATAAAATATTTTCCTGTCTACCAAACAGCATGAAGTAATGATTTATTTCATTTTCATAGGGTGACCAAACATGAAAAGGGAATGGTAATGGTGTATTTCTTTCCCTTTTCCATCCATTCACTCGTCCATTCATTCATTTGTTCATTCCATTACCTCATACCAAACATACCATAATATTCTTCCGCAGGCTAAGGACGATACCAGTAGCTTGGATCGTAAAGAGAGAAATCTTTGAGTTGACAATGACTGTGTAAAAATATCAACAATTTTATTATTTGTTGATATAAACTACAAAAGTAGATTTCCTCGAACCACCTTTTCTCTAAACAAATGAAGGTGAACTTCTACGTATTTTGTTAGGACTTGAAAGACAGGATTAGTTGAGAGGTAGGTTGCACCGAGTGTATCACATCATAGAGTTAGAGCTCAAGTTCTACATATGGCATGTTCATGAAGAAGAACCTCCAACCATTTTGTACATTTGTATGAGGATACCTCATATGAACAATACCAAGAGGTAAGAAAAAATTAGTTAAGTTACGAAATTCACCACTCCAATTAGTTTAAACATTTTTTAGTTTAGTATCGTATCGTGTTTCAACCATTGCAACAAAAGTTTAGAAAGTGGTGCAGACGTCTGATTTATGAACCAAATGATAAATCCAAATGCATAGAGAATTGTGATGAATACACAACATAAAGTGTCGATAACCTTTATAATATAAAACATGTGTGAGGCCCAAACATCATAATAAACTGAATCAAGAATATTTTTAGTACATAAGTTAGAAACACGTAAATAGATTTTTGTGGATTTACCCTTTTGACACGAATAACATAGAATAGGTTAAGATCTAGTTGTAATCGGAAGATAAAATTTAGAAAGCATAAAATGTAAAATTTGAGGATGTGAATGACCTAGCCGCCTATGCCAAACTCTAGAGGAGGCACAATCAACAGAAAAAGCAGATTTATTATGAGACTGAAGTTGAGGAAGACGAAGCGAGTAGAGATTATGTTCATTAGGGTCGTGAGTAGGGTAGTTTGTGTAGACTCGTTCTTCACAACAAAATGGGTCGACTGAATTTCACAAATAAAAACATTATTATCAAGAAAAAAAATTTAAAAGAAAGAAGATTTTTTTTTATCTCTGGTACATGAAGGATATGAGATAGATGAAAAGTTTTATGTGGGGATGAAATTTGTGAATAGCCTATATGAGATTACCAACACAGAGAGCATAATTATACCTCTGAGTTCTCTAAACTTGTAAAATAAGGTGTTGCATTACCATTTGCTTACGTGTCTCGAAACCATGTAGTGGAGGTAGCAGATGAGGAGGCACAACTGTTAATAAGGTTAGACGTAGGCCTAGCATGGATGGTAGAAAGATCTCAATTAGGGAATTGTGATGAGAGGTATCCAATACCACATCGATTGCAATACCATGTACTATGTTTTGATTTGTCTCCCAACCAAATTGGCGACCGTCGTCACGACCTCAGTTGTGACCATGAGAGTTCCCACGTCGAAGATTTCCACAATTATTGTTTTTGGGTTGGCGGGAACCATAAAAGGCATGGGAACTAGATCGGTCAGTGTAATTGAAAACCAAGCTACATAGCAAGTTGTTGGACAGATAAAAGTTGTGATTGCTATGAAGAGAGGCCCATGAATGTTTTGAAAGTGAACACAATGTTAAAAATTGTCTATAAATACCTGAAAGAATGTGTCAACAAAAGACAACGGTTGGAGGTGGTTAAAGGCGGCAAAAGAAGAAAGAAACGAGCACATTTGGATCGGATCCCTCCGACTAAAGGTATGGCGTGGACGGTGACGATAGATGTGTCGTACAAAAAATTATGGGTGGTTTTTTGTTTTCCGACAAGCTTCATTAGGGACAATATTTTGAGTGTAGGTTTGCAGGTTGAATGCATAATTGTCACACCCCGGTCCCAGGCACCGGTTAGTCGTGACGCATGGTACAGAACACACAGCGGAAGCTAAACCATAATTATCTTTCATTAAAACTAAAATGTTTTACATCATAGGCTAAACGTCTATTACAAACAAACCAAACTATCAAACTTCAGTCCTTGTCAAGGAACTCAGAACATCCACGAGACAGCTCTACCAAGCATGCCTCTATTCATCAAAATCCTTTGACCATCCATATAACTATTCACATATGTCTACCTGGAATGCCACTACAAGATCCACCTGCACATATCTTAAAAATAATAAAAGCAACTGGGTCAACATAAGTTGGTGAGTTCATGAATCTTTACCACATGGTTGTTATTCAATCACCAGCAATCCCATGTCCCACCCATTAGTACACAAAGTAATCATGCTTTTGTTATATATATAACTAGTCAACCGTTCCCGCCACTAGTATAAAATGGACAAATTATTCCATATTACTGGTCATCCCACACCAGTAGTATGATACATCCATTCCCGTAGGTCCCAGCCTCGCTCGGAACGTAATAAGTACTTTAATACGCCTTGTATATACTTGGAATAGGGCATTACATCAGGAATATTTCAAATAACAACTGTGTAAACAAATACACATTTCAATTCAGAGGAACTCACCTGGACAGTATTTTCGCTTATTGTATCAATAATATATCAAACACCTCGGACAATACCTCGACGTATATTTAACCGCTTAATTAAAATCTACAATAAGTTTAATAATATATAATCAAAGTTTAATGGTTAGTAACCAAGTTGTCGGAACCTTACCTCAGCACTATCTACGGCAAATTGAAGGCGCAAGGCTAGAAATCGGACTTCTAAACGCGTACCGGCACTCTGGCATGGATCCCTAGGCTAAGTGTGTTTATAGAAATGTGTCTCCAAAGCTCTGGACATCGAAATCTATTTATAGGGCAACATGGCACCCGTAGCGGACCGTTAACACATAGTGTAGCAGTCCGCCACCCCTTATGGCGGCTTAATTGGCGTAGCGCCCATGTAGCGGACCGTTAACCAGGAAGGTAGCAGTCCGCCACCCAACTGGTTTCAGCGAGTCACATGACACGCGTCACATGCTCGTTGTCCGGGTGTACTTTGCGGCTAGCAGACCGTTAGCCAAAGGCTTAGCGGTCCGCCATAGGGCTGAGTCATCAGACACGCGTCTGATGACGTGGCATTCCCTCATGATTGCCTTTCTCTCAACGTAGCGGACCGCCAGGACCTTGGTAGCGGTCCGCCACCAGCCAACTTTTCAAAATTTTATATTTTAAATCCTCCAACTTTGGAATAATTGTAATTCAACCCCTAGACTTCATTTCTTAGTATCTTTAGCCCTTATATTCCATAGGAAATTTCAAGGTGTTACAAATCTCCCCTCATTTAGGAAATTTCGTCCTCAAAATTCGGAAATACTTCTTCAACGGGTGATTCTACTTAGGGTAGTATTCGTTCTATTTTATCACTCTGTAACACAGGACAATTATCTAACCAGAGTAGTACCTCCAACATCTAAGTTCCTAGGAAAGAACGACGGGTCCAGAAGGGATTTATACACCGCTCTTTCCTTAGACATAACATTCCGTTTGTCAGATAACTACATACCGGTTAGAAAGTTGCCTTCTAGTTACTGTGACACTAGAGTCTTATGGCGGAAAGGAATTCTTTATCTTTGTATATCTTTTACTCAGTTCTTATTTATAGCTTAATATTATCTTATAAAGAATATACCTAGTCTTTTCGTTCTTGTCTCCCTCCCAAGATGTATACACGTCCTTTTGCTCCACCAACCTTGGCTTGAGGTGTCTTTGAACAGTTAGACTTATAACGCCGCATCTTATTACAATTGTGGCATTTAATGGTTGGGCAATATCTTGCAATGTGTCATGTCTGTTGTCAATTATTACATATAACTCTTTGAGCACCTCTTCCCAAATTGTCTCCTTCTCTCCATGGGATTTTGTTATCGGTGGGTTCATAGGTTGTTTTCTCCAAGCTTCTTTTGTTGACTTCTTCTTGAGCTTCTATCTCATCATACATTACTGCACTAAGTTGTACCGCTGAAACTATAGTTGTAGGGGCAGTAGTTTTCACTAAGGTTCGAACTTTCGGTGGTAGTCCTTGCACATAACACTTAATTCTCCTAGATTCAGGAGTTACCAAATGTGGTACCAGCTTGGCCATCTCATTAAATTTGCTGGTATATTCTTGGTGACTAAGACTTCCTGCTTCAAACCGATGGAATTATGACTCAATCTTGTCCACTGCATTTTGTGGACAGTATCTATTAACTATCAGTGCCTTCAAGTCCTCCTACTTCATCCTATCCGTATGTTCCTCTCCCTTGGTTTGCTTGACTGACTTCCACCAGCCAAGTGCATCTTCCTCAAAAAGAATGAGCAGCAAATTTAACCGCTTGATCAGGTCTGCACTCATTCATTTTGATCACGGCCTCCATAGAAGTCAACCACTACATGGCTGCAATGGCATTTTTCTTGCCGTTGAAATGTTTGGGATGACAATCACTAAAATTCTTATACGTGTATCCTCGGTTATTCCCTCCTGTGCTCTGGTTTGTAATCACAACAGTTTCAGGGGTTCGGGTAGCACCACTATTGTTTCCTATGGGGTTGGTATGAACATTATTCCCCATTCGTGGGTTTGCACCACTGGCTCCTTTATTTCTGTTTCCTTGATTGCCGGATCCCATCCAGAATTCCTGGTAAGGTTGTTTCGAGCACTCGGGTGACCTCAGATGCCACCGCTCCTTAAAATTGGGATTCTGTCATAATCACCTCCTCTGTATGTTGTCCCTCATCAGTATTGGTATTTGCCTCTACATTCGGGTCAACATTCGTCGTGTTACGGGTACGAGACCTAGTATTAGGAGTCATACCCCTACCACCTCCTCGTCCTCTATCTCTTCCTACCATTTATATCTACACACAGATGTATGATGTAATATCCATGATTTTCCGATATATCTTTTCCATTTTATCAATTTGTAATCATTTGTAACTTACCTATTTTAAATCCAATGAACGTATTCACCCCAACATCTTTTTCCGTGTTGTAAATCTTAAAAACTTGAAACATTTACTTAATAAAAAAGACTAGTTATTATTGTTATTAAATAATAAATATTAGCTATTTACATGAAAATACTTAAAACATAGGTATAAATATATATCTAAATATATGTATGTATTTGTATCTTGCAAGTAACATATGTTAAATTCTTAAAACTTTATAAGTTTATAATTATTATTATGTAAATAATATAATTAATAAACTTTAAATACTTAAACTTGTAAATTTATAATCTTACAAACTATCCTATACAATTATTAAAATAATAAAGTATAAAACTTATTTGATTTTTATAAAATAAAACATATTATTTGTTTTTATAAAGTCCAGGGTCTAAACTGTCATTCTTGAAAACTTATTTAAACAAAAATCAGGTTTTAACATGAAATAATAAAAGCTTGAAACTTTAGGGACTATTGTGTAATAAACCCAAACTTCCAGAATCCAAAACCGGTCGCGAGTTCGAATCCCATGAAGCCTGGTTTTTCACCTCGTTTATTCAATATGCATTATCCGGCCAAATTGAATGCTCCTCGAGCTCCCCTTCGAGCGTGCGGCCCAAACCCAAGAAGCTTTAATGCTCGAATTCAATGTTAACACCGCGTAAATTCAAATTTGAATTCGTTTTGCTCAACCGTAAAACTCCCAACTGTACGAGCATTTACAACGGAAATTGGCTATAAATATCGACCCAAACACCTCAACGACATCACCCCTTAACTCCTTGAACTCTAAATTCCATCGCCTTGGACCTGCTTTGCTCGATTTAAATATGTGGACAGCCGTACCTATGCTCGAACCCGTTCTCCCTCATTTCGATATCATTTCAGGTAATTCGAATGGTCAAAAGCTTCGTTTTCATCCTTAGATAAAAAACCATCTGTCAATTTACACTGATAAGGGTTAATCAAAAAACCATCCTTAGATCAAAAGCATTTTAATTAATTAAAACTTAGTTAAAACTTATAAGGATTTAATCTTTAATATTAATTTTAAATTCTTAAAAACTATAAAAATACTCCAAACTTTTATAAAACTTATAAAATAATCTGGAATTATTTTATAAAGTCAGAAAACTTAATTTACTATTTATTTTCTATAATAAATAAAATCTTTTGTTTAAACTTTAATACTTATTATAAACTTTTAAATTAAACAGAAAATTTATATAATTTTTATAAAATCAGAAAAAATTTATAAAAACTTATATTTTTATCAGAAACCTATAAACTTGTACATTTTATAAAATTTATATTGATTTAAAAACTCAAAGTTTAATTATTTATTTAATTAAAAACAGAAAAATAAATACACTATTATTTATTTAAAGATTTGAATATTTATAAACTTAAAAACTTTATAAAAAAAGTGGAAAACTTTAAAATATTTATAAATAAAACATAAACTTATAATTAACAATAAACCATTTTTATAAACTTATATTTGTAGTTTATTTATTTAAACTTTTAAACACATTCTAAATATTATTTAGAATAATTACAAGTTACTCTTGTAAAAATGAATACTTAATGATTAAACACTTTAAATAAGTTTAAGTGATTTATATTAATCATCTTAATTAGATTAAGTATTTATTTTCAAACTATTTTAATAATTATTATTTATCTTTAATAATTATTTACTCTTTTAGATAATTATTTATCCGTAATAATTATTATTCCACTAGACAACTATTATTTATTTTAAATAATTATTTAACCCTTCTAGATAATTATTTATCATCCTTAATACTTATTTATTCTTTACTTAATTAATATTTTACCTTTATTTATGATACTTAAACACGTGTAGACAATAATTATTTGACTTATAATTCATTTAAACTTCAACCTTAATAAACTTTATACTTGTTATAACTTAAACTTAATAACACAATCATTCCCGCCTCCTATTTGAAACCCTAGTTAATCTTGAAGTGCTAGATCCAATGCCATAGACTTTTAGGATCAAACTTAAACTTTAGACTTATGTTATTAGGCTTATCTTGAGGATTATCCTTACTCGAAACACTCAACCCTTATTGGACACTCTTGCATCATTTCAAGTGAGTATACTTAGCCCCTTTTTGTTTTGTGTTGTTTTTGTTTATAAACTTGGGGTGGAACATGTATAAAACTTTTAGACTTATACAATTTATACACAACTATGTCTATATGCTATTCTTTGTGTTATGTGCTTTTGAGACTTGCATGCTTAAATTAAACTTAATTCTTGCATATTTATTAACTTTGGCCGAGCCTACAGTGACAATAATAGATCTATTGTATTTGACCAATCCACCTAGTTTGATTGATCCTTCGGGGGGAGCCCATGATGATTATTACTGGACCTAAAACTTTAAGGGTAATCTGCGGGTTATGCCTAAACTTGGTTAGGGTTGATATGCATAATGTTTAAACTAGCTTGTTTCTCACATTTATACTTAGATGCATGTACATAGTGAATTGTAAAACTTTTCAAAGACTTTGTTAAACTGTGTCAAAACCTTTGTATCTCACCAACTATTTTTAGTTGACAGTTTACTTAACATGTTTCAGGTGCTCAAGTTTGAGGCTTTTCTTGTGATCATATAGGATGCTTTGGACTTAGAGAATTTATTAAAACTTTAAAGCTTGTATTCTTGTTTTGTTTGTTGAACTACGTGTTTTCATTCCTTGTATTGAACCTTGAAAGTTATTAATGAAATATCTCAATTTTAATAGTCAACCTTGTGCTTATGAATAACCGTGTCCGCCCCGACGTATAATCCGTCGTCGGTTGGAGTGTGACAGATTGGTATCAAAGCCTTGTTTATAGGGAATTAGGTTATTAGACACATGACCTAGACTATAACTTAGGATTCCCAAGCATGAGTTATCTCATGTCCCTTACTAGGAATCTCCTATCTATTTTATTCCTTAATCTTAAACTCTAAACGTGCATGCTTATACTTGGAACCTTATGCTTCTATCTATTAACATATTGCAACAATCTTCAGCATTGAGGTCACATTCTTAGATTTCAAGTCTAATCCAAAATCTAACTCTCGTCAAAAGTATTTGAGTTCTAAACAATGTATGAGAACTTGTGCAGACCGGAAGAGTGGATGCCTGTATTCTGGGAAATTCTGTCTAGGAAAGCATTTCGTACAAATCCAGACCAACCGTTGGACCTGTATGCTTTCCTGGGAATTCTTGGGATGAGTGTCCACTTATAGGAATGCGTGACTTCTCTAACATGAGTGAATTTAAATTTCTTTTGATATGTCAAAGTACCTATTTAATGATGTAAACTAAGTGGGTACCGTCTAAAATGTTTTATGCTTCATGATTTTATGATCCTTACTCTATGATTCTTATGTTCATTCTTTTCATTGTTTGTCTATTTATAGTATGCCTCCTCGTTGTAGCCGAAACAGAGCTATTGCAACTCTCATTGCCCAAAAAATGGCTAAGGTCCTACCTACTTTGGTTACCGAACTGAACCAAGATGCGGCTAACAACGGTGATAACTCTGGATCACTCCAATCTGGCACAAACCCTTCGTGCACTTTCAAGCATTTCAACTCATGTAATCCCGCCAAATTCTTTAGGACTGAGGGAGCCACCGGTCTTCTCCAATGGTTCGAAAGCATGGAGAGCACCTTCCTAAACAACGATTGTCCCGATAATCTCAGAGTCCGTCATGCCTCAAGTGTGCTTCAAAAGAGGGCACTTACGTGGTGGAACGGAGAGAAACGTAATCGTAGCGCAGACACTGCTATGTCTCTAACATGGGATGAGTTCAAAGACTTAATGATCGAGGAATTCTGCCCAAGGAACGAGATGAAAAAACTTGAAGCTGAGTTCTGGGATCTTACCCAGGATGGTGGAGAAAACCTCGCCTATACGACTCGCTTCCATGAACTGAGCTTGCTGGTGCCTCACATGGTTACCCCTCTCTCTCGGGCTATTGAGTAGTATATTAGCGGGTTGCCAATGAAAATTTAGGATACATGTGTGGGGTCGGAACCCTGCTACTTTGGAAGACGCCATATGTCTTTCTGTTACTCTGACCGACAACCACATGAAAGCAGGAACCTTATCAAGGAAAAGTTCCAAGAAACCCGTTGACACTCCTACTCATGAGTCTACCAAAGTGATTAAGGCTGAACCCCCTTACAAAAAGAAGCGTAAGGTCAAGAACTTTGCGGTGGTCACACCGGCTACTCCTTTGACCCAAGTTGCTCCAGCTAAGAAGCCTTATGTGGGAGCACACCCTCAATGCAACACCTGCAAGTACCATCATCCGGCCACTATGCCATGTCGTTTGTGTAATCTTTGTGGTAGCTATGGACACATGGCTACTACGTGTTTTGTTCATAGACCTCCACCTGTCCAAGGGAACCACCTCAATGCTCCTGCACCACCAGCCTTAGCAAATGGTCGAGCTTGTTTCGGATGTGGTGATCCAACCCACTTCCGTAATTAGTGTTCAATGCTCATCAATGTGAATCAAGGAGCACGTGGACGTGCCTTCAACATCAATGCTAACGAGGCCCAGACCAACACTGAGGTGGTCAACGGTACGTTTCTATTAAATCAACAATATGCTTCAGTTTTATTTGATACCGGTGCCGATAAAAGTTTCGTTTCTTTGGAATTTGAATTACTACTTGCTAAAAACCGCTCTAAGTTAGAACAACCTATTACAGAAGAAGTAGTTGATGGAAATCCTATAACTATTGACTCCGTCATTCGTGATTGAGTTCTCAATCTTAACGAATATGACTTTCCGATTAATCTTATTCCAATGCGTCTTGGAAGCTTTGACATCATTATGGGCATGGACTGGTTAGCCGAACACCATGCCGAAATTGTGTGCTTCGAAAAGTGCATTCACATTCCCCTTTCTTCTGGGAGCATCTTACAAATCTATGGCGAAAAACCATCTAGCGGTCTCAAACTCATGTCTTGTACTACAGCCCGTAGGTACCTATGAAAGAATTACGTCGCATTCTTAGCTAACATTGTGGAAAAGAAGGAAAATGGAAAGAGTATTGAAGACATTCGTGACTTTTTTGAAGTGTTTCCCGAAGACTTACCAGGCCTTCCTCCCATACGTCAAGTCGAATTCAAAATCGATCTCATTCCGGGAGCCAATCCCGTAGCCAAATCACCTTACCGTCTTGCACCTTCGGAGATGCAAGAGTTGGCAATCCAATTACAAGAGCTTTCCAAAAAGGGTTTCATTCGTCCTAGCGTTTCGCCTTGGGGAGCACCCGTGTTATTCGTGAAAAAGAAGGACAGATCCTTTTGTATGTGCATTGATTATCGTGAACTCAGTACACTTATCGTCAAGAATCGTTACCCATTACCAAGAATTGATGATCTTTTTGATCAACTTCAAGGCTCTTTGTGCTTTTCCAAAATTGATCTTCGTTCCGGTTATCATCAACTTCGTGTCCTCGAGGAATACATTCCTAAGACAACCTTTCGTATGAGATATGGTCACTACGAGTTTATGGTTATGCCTTTTGGGCTAACTAATGCACCTGCGGTATTCATGGACTTAATGAACCGTGTGTGTAGACCATACTTGGACAAGTTCGTAATTGTTTTCATTGACGACATTCTAATCTACTCTAAAACCAAGAAGGATCATGAGGAACACCTACGTTTGGTGTTAGATCTCTTAAAGAATGAGAAATTGTTTGCCAAATTCTCCAAATGTGAATTCTGGCTAAAGGAAGTCCAATTCTTAGGACATATAGTCAACGAGAAGGGAATTCACGTGGATCCCGCAAAGATCGAAGCGGTGAAAAAATGGAAAGCACCAAAGACTCCTACAGAAGTCCGTTCGTTTCCTGGTCTAGCTAGTTATTATCTTCGTTTCATTTCCAACTTCTCCAAAGTTGCGGTGCCCCTCACAACTGTAACTCATAAAGGCAAGCCTTACGAGTGGGGACCGAAACAAGAAGAAGCCTTTCAAACCCTTAAACAAAAGCTTTGCAACGCTCCAATCCTGACTCTCCCAGAGGGTAATGATGATTTCGTAGTTTATTGTGATGCATCCAACCAAGGTCTAGGTTGTGTCCTTATGCAACGAGGCAAGGTTATTGCCTACGCGTCAAGGTAACTAAAGATCCATGAAAAGAACTACACAACGCACGATCTCGAATTGAGTGCGGTTGTCTTTGCTCTCAAAATCTGGCGACACTACCTCTACGGTACTAAGTGTGTGGTTTTCACTGACCACAAAAGCTTCCAACATATTTTCAATCAGAAGGAATTCAACATGAGACAACGACGTTGGGTTGAATTACTTAACGACTATCACTGTGACATTCGTTACCACCCTGGAAAGGCGAATGTTGTAGCCGGTGCTTTGAGTCGGAAGGAACACACCATGCTACATTGTGTGAGAATTCAAAACGACATTCAAATCCGCATCCTTGAAGCTCAACACCTTTTGGTTACCGAAGGGAATATGTATAACAAAATGGCATGTGGAGCTGAACTCCAATTAGAATATAAGACCAATGGCTTGCTTTACTTCCTGAATCGTATTTGGATTCCTGATCGTGATAATCTTCGTACGTTCATCTTGGACGAGGCTATAAGACTCGTTACTCGATTCATCCTGATGCGGATAAAATGCACAAGGATCTTCGTAACCAATATTGGTGGCCCGACATGAAGAAGGACATTGCTCTCTATGTGGAAAAGTGCCTCACTTGTTCTAAAGTTAAAGCCGAGCATCAACGTCCATCTGGCCTTCTTGAGCAACCAGAGATTCCCGTATGGAAATGAGAGTGTATAGCAATGGATTTCATTACAATACTTCCCCGCACCTCTCATGGTCACGATAGTATTTGGGTGATCGTTGACCGTCTAACTAAATCTGCTCATTTCTTGCCTATTTGTGAGGACTATGGAGTCGAGAAATTGGCTAGGATCTACATTAGCAAAGTGGTTAGTCGTCACGGTGTGCCTCTTAACATAATCTCTAACCGTGATGGCCGTTTCACTTCTCGTTTCTGGCAAACTTTGCAATCTGCTCTTGGTACTCAGTTGAATCTCAGCACCGCTTACCATCCTCAAACCTATGGTCAATCCGAGAGAACCATTCAAACCTTGGAGGACATGCTTAGGGCATGTGTTATTGACTTCGGGGGTAATTGGGATTCACATCTGCCTTTGATTGAGTTTTCATACAACAATAGTTATCATACCAGCATCAACATGGCACCTTTTGAAGCTCTCTACGGTCGTAAATGTCGTTCTCCTGTTTGTTGGAATGAGATCGGTGAAGCATAAATCACGGGACCCGGACTTATTCAAGAAACATCCGATAAAGCCTTCTGCATTCGTGATAATCTTTTGGTGGCTAGAAGTCGTCAAAAGAGCTATGCTGACAAACGACGAAAGCCTTTGGAATTCCAAGTCGGTGATCTCGTACTTCTCAAGGTCTCTCCTTGGAAGGGAGTGGTTCGGTTTGGAAAGAAGGGTAAACTAGAAACTCGTTTCGTGGGTCCTTTTAAGATTCTCGAGAGGATCGGGAAAATGGCCTACAAACTTGATTTACCCAAAGAGCTCAGCAACATTCATCCAACCTTTCACGTCTCCAATCTCAAAAAGTGTCTTGCTGATGAGAACCTCCACATACCTCTTGATGAAGTGCGCATTGATGAAACTATGCACTTTGTAGAAAAACTCGTGGAAATCATGGATCATGAAATCAAGCAACTCAAGCGTAGTCGTATTCCTATCGTCAAAGTTCGTTGGGAGTCTAAACGTGGCCTAGAGTTTACTTGGGAACATAAAGACCAAATGAAAGTCAAGTACCCGCATCTTTTCCCTGGACCCTCCTCTTAAATTTCGGGACGAAATTTCCTAAAGTAGGGGAGACTGTAATATCCATGATTTTCCGATGTATCATTTCCATTTTATCAATTTGTAATCCTTTGTAACTTACTTATTTTAATCCAATGAACGTATTCACCCCAACATCTTTGTCCGTGTTGTAAATCTTAAAAACTTGAAACATTTACTTAATAGTAAAGACTAGTTATTATTGTTATTAAATAATAAATATTAGCTATTTACATGAAAATACTTAAAACATAGTTATAAATATATATCTAAATATATGTATGTATTTATATCTTGCAAGTAACATATGTTAAATTCTTAAAACTTTATAAGTTTATAATTATTATTATGTAAATAATATAATTAATAAACTTATTAACTTTAAATACTTAAACTTGTAAATTTATAATCTTACAAACTATCCTATACAACTATTAAAATAATAAAGTATAAAACTTATAAAACTTATTTGATTTTTATAAAATAAAACATATTATTTGTTTTTATAAAGTCCAGGGTCTAAACTGTCATTCTTGAAAACTTATTTAAACAAAAATCAGTTTTTAATATGAAATAATAAAAGCTTGAAACTTCATGGACTATTGTGCAATAAACCTAAACTTCCAGAATCCAAAACCGATCGCAAGTTCGAATCCCACGAAGCCCGGTTTTTCACCTCATTGATTTAATACGCATTATCCGGCCAAATTGAATGCTCCTCGAGCTTCCCTTCGAGCGTGCGACCCAAACCCAAGAAGCTTTAATGCTCGAATTCAATGTTAACACCGCGTAAATTCGAATTTGAATTCGTTTTGCTAAACCGTAAAACTCCCAACTGTACGAGCATTTACAGCTGAAATTGGCTATAAATATCGACCCAAACACCCCAACGACATCACCCCTTAACTCCTTGAACTCTAAATTCCATCATCTTGGACCTGCATTGCTTGATTTAAATTTGTTGACAGCCGTACCTGTTCTCGAACCCGTTCTCCCTCATTTCGATACCATTTCAGGTAATTCGAATGGCCAAAAGCTTCGTTTTCATCCTTAGATCAAAAACCATATGTCAATTTACACTGATAGAGGGTTAATCGATTCGTAATTAAGGATTCTCGATTCTAGGGTTCATACGGAATTAGGGGCGTTTTGGGAATGTGTTTATGTATTTTCTTTTCTGTGTTTAACACTAGCGAGGCCCGTAGCCGGGTGGTAGCACGTGTGTGTGTGAAATTGGGTGGCCCGTGTTCGAATCCGGCCAGCCCAAGTTTTGTGTTTTATATTTTTTATGCTTTTAAATCAATTTTTAAAACTCCCTTTTATTTTTATAAAATCTGATATGTTTTTATAAACTTAAAACTGATTTTTATTTATACTTTTGTTTCCAGAAAGTATTTTAATTAATTAAAACTTAGAAGGATTTAATCTTTAATATTAATTTTAAATTCTTAAAAGCTATAAAAATACTCCAAACTTTTATAAAACTAATAAAATAATCTGGAATTATTTTATAAAGTCAGAAAACTTAATTTACTATTTATTTTCTATAATAAATAAAATCTTTTGTTTAAACTTTAATACTTATTATAAACTTTTAAATTAAACAGAAAATTTATATAATTTTTATAAAATCAGAAAAAATTTATAAAAACTTATATTTTTATCAGAAACCTATAAACTTGTACATTTTATAAAATTTATATTGATTTAAAAACTCAAAGTTTAATTATTTATTTAATTAAAAACAGAAAAATAAATACACTATTATTTATTTAAAGATTTGAATATTTATAAACTTAAAAACTTTATAAAAAAAGTGGAAAACTTTAAAATATTTATAAATAAAACATAAACTTATAATTAACAATAAACCATTTTTATAAACTTATATTTGTAGTTTATTTATTTAAACTTTTAAACACATTCTAAATATTATTTAGAATAATTACAAGTTACTCTTGTAAAAATGAATACTTAATGATTAAACACTTTAAATAAGTTTAAGTGATTTATATTAATCATCTTATTAGATTAAGTATTTATTTTCAAACTCTTTTAATAATTATTATTTATCTTTAATAATTATTTACTCTTTTAGATAATTATTATTTATCATTAATAATTATTTATTTTTTATCCGTAATAATTATTATTCCACTAGATAACTATTATTTATTTTAAATAATTATTTAACCCTTCTAGATAATTATTTATCATCCTTAATACTTATTTTTTCTTTACTTAATTAATATTTTACCTTTATTTATGATACTTAAACACGTGTAGACAATAATTATTTGACTTATAATTCATTTAAAACTTCAACCTTAATAAACTTTATACTTGTTATAACTTAAACTTTATAACACAATCATTCCCGTCTCCTATTTGAAACCCTAGTTAATCTTGAAGTCCTACATCCAATGCCATAGACTTTTAGGATCAAACTTAAACTTTAGACTTATGTTATTAGGCTTATCTTGAGGATTATCCTTACTCGAAGCTTCACTGCACTCAACCCTTATTGGACACTCTTGCATCATTCCAAGTGAGTATACTTAGCCCCTTTTTGTTTTGTTTTGTTTTTGTTTATAAACTTGGGGTGGAACATGTATAAAACTTTTAGACTTATACAATTTATACACAACTATGTCTATATGCTATTCTTTGTGTTATGTGCTTTTGAGACTTGCATGCTTAATAGATCTATTGTATTTGATCAATCCACCTAGTTTGATTGATCCTTCGGGGGGAGCCCATGGTGATTGTTACTGGACCAAAAACTTTAAGGGTAATCTGCGGGTTATGCCTAAACTTGGTTAGGGTTGATATGCATAATGTTTAAACTCGTTTGTTTCTCACATTTATACTTAGATGCATGTACATAGTGAATTGTAAAACTTTTCAAAGACTTTGTTAAACTGTGTTAAAACCTTTGTATCTCACCAACTATTTTTAGTTGACAGTTTACTTAACATGTTTCAGGTGCTCAAGTTTGAGGCTTTTCTTGTGATCATATAAGATGCTTTGGATTTAAAGAGTTTATTAAACTTTAAAGCTTGTATTCTTGTTTTGTTTGTTGAACTACGTGTTTTCATTCCTTGTATTGAACCTTGAAAGTTAGTAATGAAATGTCTCAATTTTAATAGTTAACCTTGTGCTTATGAACAACCGCGTCGCCCCGACGTATAATCCTTCGTCAGTTGGGGTGTGATATATGACATCAGAATTCGTATAATTAGTAATAATCCAGAAAATCAGAAATTAATAACATTTGGCCAATAATGTAATTAATTATCTGTTCTCATGGTATTACCTGTTATATTCATAATGAAAGTCAACATCTCATCCTATGGCATTCCAGCTAACTCACAGAACCCTAGTTTAAGTTTAGATACTAAACCTTAGCACCTAAATCCCTTAAACTGAGGCTCTGATACCAACTTGTCACACCCCGGTCCCAGGCACCGGTTAGTCGTGACACATGGTACATGACACACAGCGGAAGCTAAACCATAATTATTTTTCATTAAAACTAAAATGTTTTACATCATAGGCTAAACGTTTATTACAAACAAACCAAACTATCAAACTTCAGTCCCTATCAAGGAACTCAGAACATCCACGAGATAGCTCTACCAAGCATGCCTCCATTCATCAAAATCCTCTGACCATCCATATAACTATTCACATATGTCTACCTGGAATGCCACTACAAGATCCACCTGCACATATCTTAAAAATAATAAAAGCAGCTGTGTCAACATAAGTTGGTGAGTTAATGAATATTTACCACATGGTTGTTATTCAATCACCAGCAATCCCATGTCCCACCCATTAGTGTTCAAACTAATTAGGCTTTTGTTATATATATAACTAGTCAACCGTTCCCGCCACTAGTGCACACCACTAGTATAAAATGGACATATTATTCCATATTACTGGTCATCCCACACCAGTAGTATAAAATAAATAATTATTCCATATTACTGGTCATCCTACACCAGTAGTATGATACAACCATTCCACCCGTAGGTCCCAGCCTCGCTCGAAACGTAATAAGTACTTTAATACGCCTTGCATATACTTGGAATATGGCATTAAATCAGGAATATTTCAAATAACAACTGTGTAAACAAATACACATTTCAATTCAGAGGAACTCACCTGGACAATATTTTCGCTTATTGTATCAATAATATATCAAACACCTCAGACAGTACCTCGACGTATATTTAACTGCTTAATTAAAATCTACAATAAGTTTAATAATATATAATCAAAGTTTAATGGTTAGTAACCAAGTTGTCGGAACCTTACCTCAATACTATCTACTACAAATTGAAGGCGCAAGGCTAGAAATCGGACTTCTAAACGAGTACCGACACTCTGGCACGGATCCCTAGGCTAAGTGTGTGTATAGAAAGGTGTTTGTGTGTGTGAAATGTGTCTCCAAAGCTCTGGCCATCAAAATATATTTATAGGGTAACATGGCACCCGTAGCGGACCGTTAACACATAGTGTAGCGGTCCGCCACCCCTTTTGGCGGCTTAATTGGTGTAGCGCCCACGTAGCGGACCGTTAACCAGAAATGTAGCGGTCCGCCACCCAACTTGGTTTCAGCGAGTCACATGACACGCGTCACATGCTCGTTGTCCGGGTCTACTTTGCGGCTAGCGGACCGTTAGCCAAAGGCTTAGCGGTCCGCCATAGGGCTGAGTCATCAGACACGCGTCTGATGACGTGGCATTCCCTCATGATTGCCTTTCTCTCCACGTAGCGGACCGCCAGGACCTTGGTAGCGGTCCGCTACCGGCCAACTTTCAAAATTTTATATTTTAAATCCTCCAACTTTGGAATAATTGCAATTCAACCCCTAGACTTCATTTCTTAGTATCTTTAGCCCTTATATTCCATAGGAAATTTCAAGGTGTTACAGGAATCGATGGTGGTGTCTGTGTGGTGAGATGCGGCCTGTGTTAGCGGCTAGGGTTTCATGCGACGACTGTAATGGGCGACTGCTAAGGTTTCCTAATGTGGTTGTGATATGGTTGGAAACTTAGCTATGATACAAGTTAAACTAGTAATAGTAATTTTACAATAGAGTTAGATAGGCCAAATAGAGTTAGATATTACGTTTAGTATCTTTCAATGTTACACACAAATCCAAACATCCTGGTTATTTTTAAACACAACCCACTAAAAGTAAACTTTTAAAAATAAAGTGATATCAATACGTTTCTTTCTTTGAAAAACCATTTCAACAAGAATATATTGAGCTTACATTTAGTATCTCTCGATGCCACCATGCCTCTTTCCATCACCACTATGGCCTTAGATCTGTCGTCGACGCCCACCACCATAATGTTATCTTACTGTTTACGTTTTTATGTGCTTTTCCTTTTTTTTTCTTCTGAGATTGTATTTATTCTTATACCAACATGTTTATTGCTTTCCATTCCGGTCAGAGCGTTTAATTTCCTCCCACTCCAACTCAAGGGAGTATTAAAGAGAATAAATAATTACTTAGAGTTTATTGTAATAATATTTATCATAATTAGAAGATGATTTGATTGGTTTTTTTTTTTTTGTATTTATCCCTATTAACCTCCTGTAAAAGCTTGATCAATAACATGCAACATCTTACGAGGTTTTCATTATCTATAGCAAACAAGTTGAAAAGTTATAAATGTCTTATAATAAAACTGTAAACAAGTTAAACGTCCTGCTAGATTATACATAGTTTCTTAGTCTAATTTTAGACGTATTAACATGTTATTTTACAAAGTTTTAATCATTTATGTATATAACAATTTAGAAATGATAAATAGTAACTTATTTAATCAGATTTTACCCCGTATAATACATCTTATGTATTATTCTTCCGCGTTTAAACACAATATAGAATATGACTAACTAGTTTATTAAACGAATTAGATTAACTAATCCAAAAGTTAACTTTTTTTGGTATATGTTTAAAAATTCCATCAAGGAGAAAGATACAAAATATAAGATCATATTAGAGCATTCTCAAATCCAACCCATTCCCATACCCATACCCATACCCATACCCATCCTTATCCTTAAAATAGAGGAAATCATTTACAAACACTACTCCAACCAATTCTCAATTTCATACAATATTCTTTTATTTTTAAGAAAAACTAAATCCTCATATTTAGGATTCACTATTCATCACTCAATTTTTTTTTAATTTAAATTATTAAATTCTCATTTTATTTTATAAAACATCATATCTTATGTTTATATTATAACTCTTTTAACTATTTATTATATTTCTTAAGAAAATTATAGTTATTAACTTAAAATTTAAATGTTTGGATGTTAATTTTTAATAAATTTTTTATTTTAAATCTTTACAAGTTTGTGAACGTTACGATATTTAGATCCATTACATTTGTATATTTAATCTTTAGATTTTGTTGTTTTTTAAATCGATCCGTCCTAACCCAAACCAAAATGATCATTTTCAAATAGACTTGTTCTATAAAAATTTATTACAAATCAATTTTAAAAGAAAAAGATAATAACACAAAATAGTTATTAGTTAAAATTATAAATGAAAAAAAAAATAATAATAAAATGAATATAAAGATAGTGAGAGGAATAAGATGGGAAGGTTTTTAAAAATAATGAGAAATGCATTTAAAAAATAACGATTTTTAGTTAAATTATAGTATCCGTAAATAATAAAATAAACCCTAATAAAAATAATAAAAAACCAGAGAAGATATCAATCTGAATAACGTGGCTGTTGATAATATAGAGGCGGTAAGACGAAGGCGAGATACTGAATCGATCTCGAAAACCTACTGTCGCAATCGGAAGTCGACCGATGGCGGATCACGGTGGCGGAGGTGGTGGATGTTGTCCACCGATGGATCTGTTCCGTTCAGAGGCGATGCACTTGGTACAAGTCATCATTCCAATCGAGTCCGCTCGCTTGACCGTCTCTTACCTTGGAGATATCGGACTCATTCAATTCAAAGACGTCCGTACAATCTCTGTCTCTTTCTACTTGTAATACAGATCACGTTTGTTATATTGGTGCATCATGAGTTTAGCTAGTAGTAATTTGGTTGATTTTGTTTAAATTGAGTTTGCTGCATTCTAGGTCACGGATGTTGATTAGTTGATTGATCAAATTGAACGATAAGGTTTGATTGATTGTGCAAAATCTGATTCTCTTCCGATTTGATTCAGGATTTTAGCAATTTATGTAATTTCATCTTGGATAAAGTTAGTTATCCTGACTGAAAGGGATTTGATGGCATATACAGTTGATAAAGGTTTGATTAAAAGATAATGCTTGATTCCACTTGCAAAATAATAAAGAAGAGGAGCTTTTTGTAGGTTGTCATTACCTTTTTAGTGTATTTCTAATGGTTTATGGTTTGTTGGTTGAACATCAAGCATATTGTTTTTTTCTATCTGTTTATAGCCTATATCCTTTTGCTATGTAATTTGGTTTCTTGTGGAGGTCTAATATCGATTTTATTGATATTTACAGCTGAATGCAGAAAAAAGCCCTTTCCAGCGGACATATGCCGGTCAGGTGAGCTTTTTTCCTCCCTGATTTTTGTAAGGTTTTTTAAGATGCTTATTGTTACCCTTCGCGTCTCAAACTAGAGATGATTTGGTGTTTGGAATTATATTTTGGAAATCTTAAGCTTTGAAATTGGCATATTTTAACCTGAGTTTTGATAATAATTGATACAGTTTAAGAGGTAACAGGTCATTTTAAAAAAAAAAATTCACACGTACATGCTTATGTGTGAAATTCCTTTCTCAAGCGGTATACCATGGCTATTTGCTACTTCAGATTTGCCAGAAGATTAATTATATATCTCAGTTGTCATAACATATTGTTTTAGAGCATATAATTTTGTGTTTCTATTTTTAGTGGGATTATGATTTAAGTTGCTTCTATTGTGAAGATTAAAAGATGTGCAGAATTGGCACGAAAGCTGCGTTTCTTCAAAGATCAAATGTCAAAGGCAGATGTCAAACCATCAGCAAAGTCTGAGGCGAAAGCTGAATTTAATCTGGATGACCTGGAGGTATATACAAGTTTTTATATGTATATGCATAAATTTGGACTATGTTTTGGAAACTAATCCTTTATTCTTCATTGTGATGTTTTAGGTAAATCTTGGAGATCTTGAAGCCGAGCTTACTGAAATCAACGCGAATAATGAAAAGTTGCAGCGCGGCTATAATGAACTTGTAGAATATAAGCTTGTTCTGCAAAAGGTATATCTTACCTTAAAGCCACACATGCAATTATTGAAATGATATAAACAAGGTTTGCTAGGTAATAGTAGGTAGCTCAATTTTGTTGTTTTTTCTTTAGGCTGGGGAGTTTTTTAAAGCAGCTCAAAGCAGGGCTGCAGCTCAGCAGACGGAAGCTTCATCACAACAGGCTGCTGAAGAATCTTTGGAAACTCCTCTATTGAAGGATCAGGTCCATTGCTATGAAATAAATCCTTTATTTTCATATCTCAGTGTAGGTTCTAGAAGTTAATGATTCTGTTTGATGTTTACGCGTAGGAATCAGCAGCTGACCAAGGAAAACAAGTGAAATTAGGGTTTCTCACTGGCCTTGTGCCCAAAGGAAGATCTATGGCTTTTGAAAGAATTTTATTCCGTGCTACAAGGGGAAATGTGTTTCTGAGGCAGTCATCTGTGGATGAAGCTGTTATTGATCCTAATTCAGGAGAAAAGGTAAAAATAGAATAAACTATTCACATCTGCCCTCCAGGACTTGGTGAATGTTTTTATTCTTTGATAGGATATATTTTCCTCGATTTATTGTCACTTCATCGTTTTATACTTTTGATTATAGTAAAAGTGAAATTGTCAAAGTTTCTCGTATCAGACTGTGAAGTTGTTTTTTAATTGAATTTTACGTCTCATGGCTTATGATGATTTGCTAATGCCTAATGATGTGGATGGTATGGCACCTTTTTTAGGATCATACATCGAGTCTTTGCTTGATGCACGGGGTGCATCTTCCTGTGAATCTGTTAGGTCAAAATTCAATTTAAATACCTAAATATCATCTTTGTTGTTCCTCTATAGGTACCCTAAGCAGGCAATACTAAATCTTTAAGCTCAACTGAACCAAACTCAGCCTTTTCTCTGACTTGAACTAAAAATTCTATTTCCACAAAATACATATATTTTTTACTAGGTTGCAAGGATTACTTAATTTTGACATCATAATCATAACATGGATTGACTAGTCAACTTGGTTGTAATCTCAGACAAGTATAGCGGCGGCATGTTTTTTACCTTCTGATTTCAGTTCAAGTAAAATGTGAGTTTTGTATACTTACTAAAGTATGACTACTGTTGTATAGGTTGAGAAAAATGTTTTTGTGGTTTTCTTTTCTGGAGAAAGAGCAAAGAGCAAAATTCTTAAGATATGTGAAGCATTTGGAGCAAACCGTTACCCTTTTGCCGAAGATTTGGGCAAACAAGCCCAAATGATAATTGAGGTACTCAACATCCTTCTTTAATTTTTGATCATCACATGAATGAGAAGGTTAACGCTCCTTGTACTCTCTGTGAAACAATATTTTGATTGCTTTGTACATGTACAAATTTGAAGCTAGGTATTTTTCTAGGGCGATTCATTAGCCTCCACGAAAAGTGGCTTCTTTAAGTACGTAAAATACAATTATTCTTAGATTTTGTAGACATACGAAAGTAAAAAAAATACTATATATTCTTATGATAGTTACCATTTAATTGACTAGTTTTATTGTTACTTTATACAACTACTTAATGATGGGTAAAAGTTAGTGCAAGTTTGTCAAATAACACAAGTCGATTGGGAGTAAAAGTTGATCTCTGATTTGCAATTGCTTCCACAAGTCTACAGATTTTTTATTTAAAATATTTGCTTCTATGTGTCTTAGGTTGTTTGATACCATAGTCACCTCCTTTGCACTTGTGTGCTAAACTCTGCCTGGTTGTTCAAAACTGTGCTTCAGGAGATAGAATCTTGTTTTAGTTTTCTGGAAATGTGTTTTGAACTGGCCTGATCTAACAGTTACTCGGTGTTCTAGTTTGTTATTAATAAGGTAAAACATAATGGTTTGCTGATTGGATTGTAAACTTATCCGACCCGTTAAATCATCTTGGTCTTCACTCAATCCACTTGAATGTGCCATATAAATTCACATCCGTGGATAAAGCAACTCTACGCTCCTACAAAAATTTGGAAACCTAAGTAACATATGCTTTGTTGCAGGAGTTGTGAAAGATAAGTTAATTAGTATACCAAATACATCTTTAAACATGCAATTACGGAGTCTGAAACTCTGACAAAACCCTGATCAAAATCATTTGGGGTCATTTTACTTTGTGTGTTGTATAGTACTTTCTATACAGTAATTTAATTATGCAAAAATGTATTATTGTGAACCTACTTCAAAAGCATGAATATTTATCCAATCACATCAAATAACAAATGCTGTATTAATTTATTGTTTCCTAGAAATGTTGATATCTCTGCTTAAATTGATTGGGCCTTGATAAAGACACTGATTTTGTGAACTGTCACTTTCCAGGTATCTGGAAGGCTATCTGAGCTGAAAACAACAATAGACGCTGGACTTTTGCACCGTGCAACTTTGTTGGAAACCATAGGAAAACAATACGAACAGTGGAGTGAGCTGGTATGTCTATATAAGTCTTCCTGCTACTATTTTCATGCAGACACACATGCATACACACACATATTCTTATATAGATCACCGAACCTCATTATGTTTCTCTTGCAAGGTTCGGAAGGAGAAATCAATATATCACACGCTAAACATGCTTAGCATTGATGTAACAAAGAAATGTCTTGTGGCTGAAGGCTGGAGTCCCATATTTGCCACCCAACAGGTTTGGTGTACATTTTGTACCTCATACGCCTCTTATTTAGACAACTATTGTTATCCATGCCTTGGTTTTAAAAAGCGAGAAACGCACCGAGGCGACGAGGTCTAAATCCGAGGCGCAAAGCACAAATCCCAAAAGCGCAGGGCTTTTCGTACGCGAGGCGCACATACCATAAAAACATGTAAATTATGTATATACACATTAAATGATATTAAACATCTAAATTCCCAATAATGTTAAACACATTACTTGATATTAAACATCTAAAACATCCAAAAGAGGGTATAACCCAACCATTAGTCCACCAAACAAACCTAAAACAAGATTAGTCTTGCCCACAAGCGCAGAAAAGCTAAAATATTAATTAAACATCTAAAATTACTAGTTACTACCACCTGCAAAAGTCCAAAACAGAAACAAAACATACAAAAAAAAGCTCTTAAGCGCAGAAAAGCGACTCAGAGCGCAGAAGCGCGCGCTTCTTGTACCTAGGCGCGCCTTATGTAACCTAAAGCCCAAGACCCTGAGCCTTATGTCGCCTCGCGCCTAGGCGCACGTTTTTAAACCAAGATCCATGCTGGATGCTACATTTAAAATTGCTTGGGTTAATGTTTTGATGATGTTTATATGTTTCAAATTGCAGCATGGATTAAATTATATCTAGCTCATAGTTGTCGATAGCGAATAGCGGTAAATAGCGACAAGCCACCTATACGCTACGTAGCGAATAGCGGTAAATAGCGGGCGCTATTTCACGTTTAGCGATACACTGCTAGAAATTTTTAGAAATATTTTATATTCAACTATTGTAGGATATGTAGCAATTATAATCAATAATCATCTAAATCTTCATATATTAGGGTTATTAGCAACCCTATTTATATTAATCAAGTAAAAAACTGGTTAAAAAAAAAAAAAAAAAAATCGCTATCTGGTCGCTATATGGTCGCTATCTGGAAATAGCGGAGCCTAAACGAAACGCTACGTAGCGCGCTATAGCGCCCGCTACGGGCGCTATTGACAACTATGATCTAGCTCCAGGGTACCCATTAACTCAATGACCCTTGTTTTTGCAGATTCAAGATGCACTGCAGCTGGCGACAGTTGACTCAAAGTCTCAAGTTGGTGCCATTTTCCAAGTTTTGCACACAAAAGAGTTGCCTCCAACATATTTCAGGACAAATAAGTTTACTGAGTCCTTTCAAACAATTGTTGATGCATACGGGTAAGCATCATCGTGTACTCCATCACGGGCCTTATTAATGATATGAATCTAATCTATGTGAATGTTATACTTGTTTTACATTCCATACCAATAAGCATCTATAGTTACTATGTACTCTTTACTTGTCTTGCAGTGTTGCCAAGTACCAAGAAGCAAATCCTGGAGTATATACCGTTGTCACATTCCCATTTCTGTTTGCTGTGATGTTTGGTGATTGGGGGCATGGCATATGCATCCTGGTGGCAACTTTATTTTTAATATTCAGGGAGAAGAAATACTCGAGTCAGGTAACTAGGCCAAAATAAAACTACGTGTCTGTACTTTTACAGTCTTCTACATTCGGATGAACCAAATTTGAAGTCTGTCAGAAGAAGAAAACTATTCATTTACACTTTTGCACCCCAACGATCTTCGGTTTAATTAAAGTGATCATTTTCTTGGTAAGTGGAGACTAATTTATTTTTATGATTCATGAATACAGAAGCTTGGAGACATAATGGAAATGACTTTTGGTGGTCGCTATGTTATATTGTTGATGGCCCTCTTCTCCATCTATACTGGTTTGATATATAACGAGTTCTTCTCGGTTCCTTTTGAGTTATTTAGTCCCTCAGCATATGCCTGTCGTGATGCTGCATGCAGGTAGTTTATCTGACACCCACCCACCCTCACATAAACCCTGTCTCTGTTCTATCTCTTGATACCTTCTTGCTTTTCTGCAGTGAGGCTACCACCATAGGCTTGATAAAGGTGCGTGATACATACCCGTTTGGTGTGGATCCTGCATGGCATGGGAGTCGAAGTGAACTGCCATTTCTCAACTCTTTAAAGATGAAAATGTCAATTCTTATCGGGGTAGCCCAAATGAACCTTGGAATAATTCTCAGCTTTTTTAATGCTCTCTACTTTCGGAATCCCGTGAATGTCTGGTAAGTTTGTTGAATTCCTAGATTTGTTTGTGATCGCCTATATTTACATTACTGATAATATTTTCTTAATTTTGCAAAATCCAGGTTTCAGTTTATTCCCCAGATGATCTTTTTGAACGGTCTGTTTGGTTATCTTTCCCTCCTCATTATTGTAAAGTGGTGCACTGGTTCACAAGCTGATTTATATCATGTAATGATATACATGTTCCTTAGCCCAACTGATGATCTTGGTGAAAACCAGCTTTTCCCAAACCAGAAGACAGTTCAGGTTTGATTCTTCTAGCAACAGTAATATTTATTTTAGATATTAAAAAAACTATATTATAAACATGACACAAAATACAATTCATTTCGTTACCAGCTTGTGCTACTACTGCTATCTTTAATTGCTGTCCCGTGGATGCTGCTACCCAAACCTTTCATTTTGAAGGCACAACACAACAGGGTATGCTATTTTTTTTCACCATGCAAACACACTTGTTTTTATTTTTACAAGATCATTTAATCGCACGATTTCTAATTTGCACGTTTTTTCATGGCTTTCTAGACACATCAAGGTCAGTCCTACACACCCCTTGAAGGGACGGAAGACTCTTTACAGGTGGACGCAGGTCATGATTCACATGGTCATGAAGAATTTGAGTTCAGTGAAGTATTTGTTCATCAACTCATTCATACAATAGAGTTTGTACTTGGGGCAGTGTCGAATACAGCTTCATACCTTCGTTTATGGGCACTCAGGTATATATATTATTACAACTCTTTATCTTTCTCTTGAAACAAGATATTATAGTTTTGTTTTTTTTTTCGTTTTCAAAGAAGTAATATTAAATTATTAATAATGTTGGGTAAAATTTAATCTTTATTTCTTGGTTATCCGGAGAATTGGGAGTTCATCCACCCTCATATCCAATCGTGAGAAATTGAACAAATTGGCCATCAAGAATAATAATCTTAATTTTCGCTAAATTTAATCTTTATTTCTTAGTTTGGATGTTAAAACATAAAAGTAATTTGATCTTGATTACCAATCTTATAATAATCTTAAATGAACAAATTGGCCATCAAGAATAGTATTGACTTTGACTCCATTATCTTGACTTCTCTTTCAGCTTGGCGCATTCGGAATTGTCAACTGTGTTCTATGAGAAGGTTCTTCTTCTTGCTTGGGGGTAAGTTCCTTCTTATAAATAATATAATGTCATTTTTTTTAAAATGTGTCAATTTACAAGACATAATCTGTCATACATATGATTATTTAGTTACTACTTCAAACTGTTGAAACACAATAAAAACATATATTTCCTTGATTGTTGGTTTACAGGTACAATAATGTGATTATTCTTATTGTGGGCGTAATCGTGTTCATCTTCGCGACGGTTGGAGTGTTGCTAGTGATGGAAACCTTGAGTGCCTTTTTACATGCTTTAAGGCTCCACTGGGTGGAGTTTCAAAACAAGTTCTATGAAGGAGACGGGTACAAATTCGCTCCCTTCTCGTTTGCATTACTGGGCGATGAAGACGAATGAGCCAATCACCATCTTCAAACCTTCATCAATCATCATTCAGCAATCAGCGGTCATGCTGTTTCTGCATATTTGCATGTGTGATTTTCCTTTTTTGCCCTTCACTTTGAACAATATTTAAGTTGGATTAGAATTGGGAAGGAGACTTCTTGAGTGAGTCGCCTTCTTTACAGCATTATTGAGCATTACTTCCACCATCTTTTACCAATAAGAAACATTCTAGTGAAAGCATGTACCTTTTGGCTAATGTGAAGTGCTATAACATTTGTATTGATGGGTTTTTGGTAATAAATATTTGTTTATTTATGTAATATTCAACTGATATTATTTGTTTTGTTTGTTTTGAGCTTTGTATTTAATTACAGGAGACTACATCCAAAAGTACTTTTCTACACTTAATGATTAATTGTGAAGTTCTACTCTCGTTTAAGTGTCCAAAACACGATAGTATTTCAGGCAGTGTTGTAAAAATCGCTCCTAGCGTCGATTAATCGCTAGGCGCTCGGCTAAGGAGGAATTTTGACCTAGTCGGTCCAAAAATCGCTAGACAGTCTAAATCGCGCCTAGGCGGCCAAATTCCGGCGAAAACCTGAAATTTCCGGCCAAATTCCTGCGAAAACCTTTGGTGTGGTTTAAAAATGAACATTTTTATAAAAAATTACATATAAAAATGTGTGTATATATATAAAAAACTGAAAATTACATATAAAAATTCCAATCCGATTAATCCCGCCTAGGCCCTACCCCATCGCCCGACTAGCGCCTAACGATTTTTACAACACTGATTTCAGGTAAGGTATTCCTTATAATGATAGAAAAACCAGAGGCTGATAGGAAAACTAGAAACACTTAGGACAGTTATTTAAGATTAATTATAAAACTTTTCACGGGTTTGGGACAAGTATGATATTAGGTATGCATGTTCGAGTACCCGAAACCGAGCGCATACCGTTTAGCCGTAGTAAACCAAATATATTAGTATATTATTATATAATAAAGATATAATGAATGCTATTTTAAAGTTATTAGGAGATTTAAAATTACCTAAGTTTAGTCAAATCATGCATTGGAGATTCCGACGTGTAATTTTTCGCCAAACATGTGAACCTCACGTGTAATGAGTAAGACGTGTTACACAAATAAGATCATAAACGGGCATACAAGATATCTTATATTCGTGAGAAAACCTGTATAGCTAACGGATAATGAGTCAAATAAGAGACACTTTAATGATTGATTTGTTTTTACTAGAAATCAAAAGGTTGGTTGTGATAAGATCCGCCTAATGTGCCCATTGTACTTGTACCGTGATTTGTGCAAATTAAATTGTTTCCGTAGGTAACTAATAATTAATAGTCAACGACATTTTCACACAATCATGATCTGGCAAAACAAGTCCCTGCATTCTCTTGTTTCGTCACTTTTACCTATGAAATCAAGATGTTTCCATTTTTCGTTTATTTCAACCTTTTCTTTTCATGTATTTTTACAAGTCAAGTTCATCACTAAAACCCTATATACCCTATTACGATCGTCCCTATAGTTATCGTCTTCTTAATCCCGATCGTCCCTGTGGCATCATCTTCTAGAATAACGATCGTCCCTGTGGTAATTCAAGAAGATGATAGCCACAAGGACGATCGTAATTCAAGAAGATGATTGACACATAGACAATCGGGATTAAGAAGATGATGGCCACATGGACGATCGTAATAGGGTTAATACGGTTTAAGGTGATGAGGGAATAATTAAGGGTTTAAAATATTGAAAAAATAAAGAAATATATAAAAATACCTAAATACCCCTCATTTAACGTTAAAATATGGATGAAGTTAACTGATTGGATGAAAATGACAAGTATTGTAAACCACGAGGATACACAGAAGAAAAATAAATTTTTTGTATGAAATTGACAAAAATAATTAAACACATGGACAAAAATAAGAGTTTATTCTAATTTTTAATACTTAATTCTTAAATACTTGAATCATATTTTAAAAAAGCCTCATAAATTTAATGCCTTGATGTATGGGTCATTACAGTGTATGGTCATAAATTTTCCTCAACCAGGTGTGGGGTTGCATGTTTCTGGTCCATAGATGACTGAAGTGAAGGTTGCATGTGGCTTCCTTTTCTGACTTGTGTTCTACCTCATTTGGGTTGACTTCACAAGTTCATCTTCATACAAGGACCACTCTTAGCCAGAAATAAAATAAAATATAACTAAATAGAATAAAATAAAAGCTCTATACTTATATTTTTTATAAACCATCAAAAATATAAAAAACAAATAAAGTAACCTCTAAAAAGCTCCTAACAAGTATTCTCGTGTGGGTTCAAATCCTGCGGAAAGTGTAATGATTTTAGAACTAGTGAGTGTGTCCGCTGATAAAAAAAGTATTCTTTTGTCGGTACATCGATATCTTTCACTCGCACTTTCAAAACCTACCGGCTTCTTCGTTGCATAATATCCTTACACTCGATTGTTTTTTTTTCATTTTAAGGTTACATTATCATGTATATTTTCTATATTCAAGAAATATTATGATTATTTAACTTATTTAATATGAACTAATGTTTTGATTATCCATCAACTATATGTATGAATTGCTGTCCCCATGAACTGGTGGTGGAGTGGTAAGGGAGAGACCTGGTGTTCCTTGTGACCCAGGTTCAATCCCTGCTCTCCCCATTAGTTTCTGAGACATGCAACTGTGGCCTAGCTCTTAGGCTGATGCACTTGGATTTTACCCACGCCGATCCAGGGTCCGAGCCTCGGCTCTCCCTCAAGCCCGGAAGGGGCCGTATTGAGTGGGATTTTTCCTTGGATGCTCTCCAACTCTGACGCCAAGCGGGCCCGATTAAGACAACATATTAACCGGAGTTGGACGAGACTCTCCCATGTGACGAAGGGTGCGACGTCACAACATTAAATGTTCGCCGTTAAAAAAAAACTATATGTATGAATCTACTAAAATACCAAGATTTGTTTTTTCCAAGAAAACGGATGTCATAATAAATAACCCTTGTTTTCAACTACCACAACGGAAGTCCTCGGTCTTCTACTCTTATGATCAATTCTACATTGACTTTTATGATTTACCAATTGAATTATTCATATCCAATTTATTACTTTTCAATTCAAATAAATGATGTTATCCTATTTATTTTAGCATTTAAACTCTTTTATATTGAATCTTTTAAAATGATTAAAAAGATAATATTATCATCGTTCTCATTTTATAATGTTGAGATATCTATATGTAACATCTCAAAAATCCTTATGATGATGGTTCGGGCCGGTGAGTGACCCGACTCTCTAGTAACTAAAGGGAATTGCGAATCGGCCATGTGAGGTGCGTCTATCTTCTAATTAAGGGCCCAGTTAGTCGTTTATTTCACAGTTCAAGGTGGCAATGCATTAAACGTAACGAGAGGGACCCGAAGCGAAACATTTAGGGATTTAAATACCATCTAACGCAAACCCTTGGCCATTTGGTTAGGAGGTGCGCGACGACAACAAACAGGAGGGAGAGAGAGACGCCGGAGTTGGGAAGGCCGGTGACGGGTGTTCCGACGAGACGTTTTCAAGCGAGAAACTCCACAAGCTTCGAAGGTACATTTCCGTTTATGCTTTGTTGCGTTGTTTCGTTCATGTTTTACAAAAACCCGATTAGGGTTCGGGGTTGTGATTCCGACCAGCGCCACGAACGAATGAGGATGGGTGGCCGGTTACGGTGGTGATCACGAAAGTAGCTAAAAGCGGCAGCGGCTGGGAGGAGAAGGATGTTGGCGGCAGTCGGAGAAGGATAGCGGCTAGATGGTGGTGGCGTGCAACTGGGCAGTCGGCAGGGTAAAGAACGAGATGAGGAGTGATGCGTAGCCGACTACGTTGGCATTGATGGCGGGTGGCGGTAGTGATCGGAATGGAGATAATGGAGGCTGCGGGGGGTAGCCGGAAAGGACGGAGGGGACAGCGGTTGCACTCGGTGGCAACGGAAGCCGGCCGTGGGGGTGTTTCATGGCGGCGAACGGCGAGGTGACGGGGTGGTGGTGCTTCCACGAGAGAGAGAACCCGATTAGGGTTTAACGAGCATAGGGTTTGCATGCGGGTTTTGAATGTGCATGGGGAGCTCGACTCGTGTACGAGTGACCCGTGATGCTAGGATTACTGCATGGAAATGTACGCGCATGCATGCAGACTCTTAACCTGGTTCAGGATAACCCGGATTGAGCGGAGACGTTGGTTAGGGTTTCGCATGATGAAAGGGTTGTGCGGATGAGACTAGTATCGGGAACATTTATGTTTTATGTAGTCACTCATGTTGGGACGTACTCTGACCATGTGATTATACATTGACAGGTTCAGGTTCATACAAGGAGACCCTTGCAGTTCGCGAGTTGGATCTTCATATCCAGTGAGTTTTTAATCCCCTATTTCAAACGTTTTACTGTTTTGAGGCTATCGTACATACTCACATGTTTTATTTTACGAACGTATTACGAGTTATGATTTAGACTGAAAGTGTTTTATGAGATCATTATGTAATAATGAAGCTAAGGGTCGTTATGGGGTCCTTAGGGTGAGTGAACGAGAGCTGTGATGATCTGTGTGTGTCATCGTATGAGTTAGTCGGGGTGAGTTGGGAATTTAGTTAAACCTGTGATGGTTATATAAGGAGAGTTAGCATGGGAACCCTTACGTGGTTCATTAACGAGTCAAGTAGACGCTAGTATGCTGTTATGCGTCATGTGCTTATTGTGGTGTGCATTGTGTCGTTTTCCTCGTGACACGACGGGTATCGTGTTTGCATGGGTCTATGGGGTGTCCATAGTATATACGGGTTAGAACTTGTTATGGGGTTTGTGTGTCGTATAGTTAATTATTCGGAAAGAGTTGGGTAATGTGTAGACATTAAGAGAATACGTCTAAAGTATGTGTTGGTTTACACACGTAAGTGATCCGTGAAAGGGTGGCGAGTCGTAGTACATGTCTAGGTAGTGTCTTGTGTGTATATGTGTTGCTTTGTGTGCTTGCATCGTTGTCCGTGTGTTGGGTCAACAATGGTGTGGAGGACGGAATCCTTCGGAGTCATCATTGTACGTGTGATCTGGTAGTCATCGTGTGGGTGATGTGTCAGTCACCGTATGGTAGATGATATAGTCACCGTGTGGGGTGGCTGACTAGTCATCGTGGATGACGAGTGTGTCGCTATGTTTAGTGGCGGGGCCCTGTAACAAGGGTGGAGCTGAGCTTATGACGAGTATCCCGACGGGGATAACCCCGACGAGGGTACAGTGATGAGGTATGTATTTGTGTGCATATATATGTGTTAAATTGCATGCAAGTGTTGAGTTATATTAATTATGTACGAGGTGATATTGATGTGATAAATAGATGGAATCAATGTGGTGTGTAGAGTTAGATCGACCGTTGTGTTGGGACGAGTACATTGTGTACAACTGTTGTGTCAGTTGATTTGTGGGAATCCTGGTTAGGACTGGTAAGTCGGTGTCTGGAGGTTGGATGAGTTAACTAGTGTATGGTTAATGCATATATGGTAAACTGTGTTTATCAGAGTGGTAAGTTTGATCCATGTCGGAGAGACTTACTGAGTTTGAATGGTGGGTTGAGTCTGGGATAATGAATCCTATGGGTTATGGGTAGATAATAGGGTTCTTTACTTAATAATAACTTATAAAACTATTTTACTAAGTGGTGATAAACAATAAATGAGACTAGTTGACTTTTGTTAATTTAAACTATTAGAACTCACTCAACGTAGCTGACTTGTATGTACACTAGATTGTTTTGCAGGTTAGTTTGCTAGATGAGGTATCTTGGCTTGGAAGCGGGGCTACTCGGGTTGATGCGCATGCATTCGTCAGGTAACGTTATGAAAGTTAACGAGTTTAAAGATAACATTAATTTGAGAAAGACTTCCGCTGTTTACTTAAATGAAAGTTAAAGTACTTTTAAAGAATATAACCAGTTATGAGAACCAACTGTAGGGTGCCTGGTTTGGGGCCTTACACTATACTATCTAATAAATAAATGTTTTTTCATGCCACGTGTCGCCTCTATATTCATTCTCATTATTTTTTCCCGTTTATCTCTCTTATTAAATACACCTCTATCTTTTAATAATAATATATTTTTAAAGAAAATACTTATTATACTAATAAAACACATTTATTTTAAATTATCTTTTATTATAAAAAACTTTAAAATCTGATTATGTAACTTTTATTTTCAATCAAATAATAAATAAAATGAAAGTCAAATTACATTAAATATTAATTAACGTATTTTCGAAACTCAATTATATATATTAACTTTTACATATTTTGAATTTTATTTTCTATCCCTAGTATATGTAATACATTTTACATCTTTAAAATATACACATAAAAATTTAAAAACTTTATGTATTAATATTTTTCAACCCGTGTAATACGTATTATATAAATAAAACTCACAGTATATTTAGACAAAATTATAGAAATAAACCTTTAATGTTTATACCTAATTTCACCTTCAGACCTTAATATTCATTAATTACACTAGAAACTCTTTATGTACAAATGTTGTAACAACTTTAGACCTTTCGTCTAACTTCTGTTTAATTTCTCCGTTAAATCAAGGCACATGTGTATCAAGTGAGGGCATATCCAACTTGTCTTGATTACAAATATGCTCTCACGTGATACACATTTACCTTGATTTAACGGAGAAATTAAACGAAAGTTAGACGAAAGGTCTCTAAATTTGTTACAATGTTTGTACGTAAAGAGTGTCTAATGTAATTAATAACGATTAATGTTTGAAATTAGGTATAAACATAAAGGTTGATTTATATAATTTACTCATATATTTATGTCTTATCCCATAAATGAATGGTAAAAATTAGGCCTGGCAAACTGTGCGGGTCGAGCGGGTTCGGGTCACGGGTCATAACGGGTTCGGGTCAGAATGGGTTCGGGTCAATATGGGTTAAGAGCAAAATAACCTCGGGTCAAAACGGATTTGAGCAAAATTAGTCCGGGTCAAAACGGGTTGTTTTAAAAAAAAACAATCAATTGGGTTCGAGTCCAAATGACATCGCCACCACCCACCCCACCCCACCCCCTCCCCACCTACCACACCCCTCCATGCCGCCATCGCAAGATCGTCCCCACCCACCCCATCCCACCCCACCCTACCCCACCACCACCACCCTACCCCACCCCACCCACCACACCACGCCATCGTAAGATCGTCGCCACCCACTCCACCCTCACCCACCCACCCCACCCTACCCCACCCACCCCACCCCTACCCCGCCCACAACACCCCGCCATGCCGCCATCGCAAGATCGTCCACACCCACCCCACCCTACACCACCCCACCCCACCCCACCCACCACACCACGCCATCGCAAGATCGTCGCCACCCACCCCACCCTCACCCACCCACCCCACCCCACAAACCCCACCCCACCCACCCCACCCCAACCCTACCCCGCCCACCACACCCCGCCATGCCGCCATCGCAAGATCGTCCACACCCACCCCACCCCACCCCACTCCACTCACCACACCACGCTATCGCAAAATCGTCCACACCCACCCCACCCTCACCCACCCACCTTACCCCACCCCCACACACCCCACCCTACCCCGCCATCGCAAGATCGTCGCCACCCACCCCACCCCCACCCTACCCCACCCCCACCCTACCCCCTTCCCCACCCACCACACCCGCCATGCCGCCATCGCAAGATCGTCCCCACCCACCCCACCCTACCCCTACCCCTACCCTACCCTACCGACCCCCACCCATCACAGCCCACTACGTCGCCACCCCGCCTGAGGAAGAGGGTGGGTGGGGCGGGGGTGGAGGTGGGGTGGGTGGCGACGGTGGTGGCGGCGATCGGGAGATTGCGGCGTGTGGTGGGTGGGGTGGGGGTAGGGTGGCGGTGGGTGGGGTGGGTATGGGTGGGGTGGGTGGCGACGGTGGTGGGTAGGATCGGGCGATGGCGGCGTGGTGGGGTGGGGGTGGGGGTGGGGGTGGGAAGGTCGCCGTAACAGGCGGTGGTGGGTGGTTGGCGGCGAATGCGTGTGGTGGTGGTGGCGGCGGCGGCAAAGCGTCGAACAGAAGAGGACGTCGGGTGATGGTGGTGGTGGTGGTGTGAAGGGGTGGTGTTAGTGGCGCGGCAGCGTTGGGGGAGGAGTACAGCGGTAGGCCGCAGCAGCGGGAGAGGGGTGGCGAGGGGTGCCGATGTGGTGGTGGTGGGCAGCGGGGGTGGTGGCGGCGAGGCGGCGGTAGAGTGGGTGGCGGTGGGTGGTGGCGTGACGTTGGTGGGGAGGCTATCCCATTTGTATTATTTTTAAGTTAACAAGTTTTAAAATACATTTTGATCTATTGACTAATTTTAGGTGACCCAAATTTACCCGTCAACTAATATGAGATGACCCAAATTGACCCGTCAACTAATATGAGGTGACCCAAATTGACCCGTTGACTAATCTAAAATGACCCAAATTGACCTATATACAATTGATTTTATACCCATATTAACACATTCTTTGAAAAATGGGTCAAGATTGCCACCCCTAATAAAAATGTTTTTAATATGATTAAAAATATTAATAGCTAAGAAGTGTATACTAAGTCGTTTTAGCTATTATTCATAATTTAATTGAGGATATTTTAATAAAATGTAGAAAACCTATAAAAATATATTGGAATGAGAGTGATCACATATGTTGTCATACTTATAATTCGCCGGCTAAACATTATATTGCATAAAATAAAATCATTGGTTTGCTACAACGAATTATTCTTTTCCGACTTAGCTTCGATTTGAAATACAATTAAATAAATAAAAATAATAAAGGATATATTTAATATAAAACCAACTTATATGAAGAACTACCACAATCATATAGACACTTCTAGTTATTGTTTTAAATAGAATACATAAGACGAAATTTTAGCATTTTTCTTCTCTCGATACTTATAATTCTTTATACAGTTTTCACAATTATTTATTTAAAATTGGTAATACATTTTTTTAAAGACAAATTTCTTTAATTATGCGGAAGCGTGATTTGAACTCATGACCTACTCAAACTTTGTTGTTTCAAAAGATTTTTCCTTTATCACTGGGCCACCAACCCGATGGGGGTAATACACTTCTAGTGATAGGGTACCTACATTACCTTTACGCTGTGTTCCCGAGTTTACTAAAGGGAAGAAAAGGAAAGAAATGATTCCTTCTCTTTCTTTTCTTTTCCTTTCTCTCCAAATCTTTCTAAATTGAAAGGATAGAAATAAGTCTTGTTTTCCCTTCATTTTTCTCAATTTTCCTCCTTAAAAAAACTAGGGAACACTCTTTCCTTCATTTCCTTTCTTTTCCCCCTTCAAAAAAACTTGGGAACAAGGGTTTATTTCCCCTTCCTTTCTTTTCTCTTCTTTTCCCTCCTTAAATGAGACTCGGGAACACAACGTTAATATTATAAAAATAATTTGGGTAATAAAATAAGAAACAATAATTTGTCTAAAAAGAGTTGTAATTCATAAACAAAAAACAAAATAGATAAACAGTAGTTTCCTCCTCAAAATAAGGGATTATCATCGAGATTACTGCAACTAAATAAAAGAATTTGAGTGGCATAATTGTAATTAAAGACAGTTGACAAATTTTGGAATATTTTTTGCATATTCCCATTTGTTTTTCAAACCTCACCCTATAAATATATGGCCGAAGTTCTTGTTTAGCGCAGATTAAGATCTGAAGCGGCAGTGGGGTGCGTAGGATAAGATGGGTGTCCTCTGGTGGTGGGCTGCTGTTGGGGTTTTGGTGTTGAAATCAGGTTTGTTTGTGGATGGTGGTTCAACAAGCAGTTTTGTAAGGAAAGTTGAGAAAACCATTGATATGCCTCTGGATAGTGATGTATTTAGTACGCCGCCTGGCTATAATGCGCCTCAACAGGTCTGTTCTTTTTATTCTGTGTTCTTTGATTTCATTATGAAGTTATGCTTGTTTATATTATCTTTGGTTCAAGAAACTGTGTTTTTTCGTTTATGGTTTTTTTTAAAAAAACCCATTTGCATTATTACAGTTTCTTAGGTTTTCTAAAGATAATTATAAATTTATTATTTTCAAATTTCAAATACAATGATTTAATGTCCCACATGACATCGCAGATTTAACACGAAATTCATATGTTTGTGTTTATTTTGGCTAAACTGAGTTGACCTTAGTGACGGAACTTGAACAATTAAATTGGGGGTCGAAAATATTACATATAAAAAAACTAATTTTTTAATAAACCTAGTGAGCCGAAATCAATATTTTTTTAAAAAAAATGGGGGGCCCATGATTGACCTGTTTATTTTTATAATTTTTTAAAAGTATATGTTGAAACTTAAACTAGTTAGATATTTTTAAAACATTTATGTTTAAGGGTTTATATTTGTAATTTTATAACAGGAATATGTAAAAGAATTAGATTTTAAACCCAAACAAACTTAATTTCCTAACAGAATGGGCCCTCACCTATAAAAAACCATTTGCAAACTTTCTTGGTTTTAATAATTGAAGAAACCCGTTGACATTTGTCTTTTTTCATATGTTTTTAGATAACTTTTATGGGTTTTTATTAATGTAACAAACCCTCAATGTGCAAAATATCTTTGTATTCTATTAGTTCTACAAATGTATATCTTTCCTTTTTTTAAATTGTTTTTTGACACAAATTGTTTTTAGAAAAATCAAGATCATATTTCAATTTTCCTTATTTTTAATACTTAAAGGAACATATGTGCAAGTTTCTTAAATTTTAAGATAAATCTTGATGGGCCCTTATAAGCATGCCTAAGAGCATCCCAATTGTCTCCATCCGTAAATATGTCTTCTTTTGGTTTCTATTAATTTAAAGAACTCATCTCCTTTTTTCCTTTACTTTTTAATAAATTTGATTTGAACTAATGATTTATCTTTTTAATAGAACTTTTTGTTGCTTATGTAATAAAGTTTTATCTTTTTTGCTACTTTAAGGTCCATATAACACAAGGAGATCATGTTGGAAAGGCCATGATTGTGTCATGGGTAACCATGGATGAACCCGGTTCAAACACGGTTCACTACTGGAGTCAAAACAGTAAAAGGAAGATGAAAGCCGAAGGCATGCTAACTAAATACTCATTCTTCAATTATACTTCTGGGTTCATCCACCATTGCAATATTACTCATTTGAAGGTAATCTTCATTGCTACTTTATATAATTAGATCTTCTTTATATCAATTATTAAAGAAATTGGCTATAAAAGGAGTTGAAATGCAAAGATAAGGTTCAAAAGGAGAATTTTGAACTGACCCGGTTCAAATAACCCCTACACTTATATGAACTCTTTCTATAATCATTTGAATGTGGCAGCATGATACAAAATACTACTATATGGTTGGGATCGGACACACGACTCGGACCTTCTGGTTCACTATTCCTCCTCAAGTTGGACCCGATGCTCCTTACACTTTCGGCCTCATCGGTATTGTGTTTTTACCAACTTTGAACTGCTTGCATATTCGACCCGTATAACTTTTATATTTTTACCCCTTTGACCCGTGTGAAGCATTTTGTGTGTGAACTTGCAGGGGATCTGGGCCAGAGTTATGATTCAAACATCACACTTTCGCATTATGAAATGAATCCTGTGAAAGGTCAAACAGTGTTGTTTGTTGGAGACATTTCCTATGCAGATAACTATCCTAATCATGATAATAGGAGATGGGATTCATGGGGAAGGTTTGCAGAGAGAAGTACCGCGTATCAACCATGGATATGGACCGCGGGAAATCATGAAATTGATTTTGCACCCCAAATCGTAAGGTTTCTCCTTAGTGTGTTTTCTTAAAGATGCATATGTTGACTAGTGAGGTTCATTGAAAAGGTTCAGTAGTTAAGAACTACTAAGCCTGGCAAAACAGGCAGGTTGGATAACGGGTCATACCTTGTTCAGGTCAGAATGGCCTCAAACAAAAGGTTCAATTTGGTGCGGGTCAAAACAGCTTCTTGCCAAAATAGGTTTGGGTCAAAACGGACGGGCAGGTTGGGTTGGGTTAGAACGACAGATTAAAAAAAAGGTTCAATTTGGTGTGGGTCAAAACTGCTTCTGACCAAAATAGGTTTGGGTCAAAACGGACCATTTTTGAAAAAAAGACTCAAACTACTATTCTGATAAAATTAAGAATTAATTACACGGATGGTCCCTGTGGTTTGGCCAAATTACGGATTTCGTCCCTAGGATTGAAAAATTACGAGTTTGGTCCAAAATATTTTCATTTTGTTACACCCTAGGGTGGATGATGGTTAAGTTTTTTAGTTATGTGGGTGTAAAAAGACTAAAATACCCCTTTATTTAAAAAAGAAGATGAAAGATTAAGATAAGATAAATTGGGGTTAGGAAACATTAGTTTAATATATATTAATATAGCGGGACCCATATAATATAATAGTTAATTGTTATAATTGGAGGTTTGGCCGGAGAAGATGAAACCGTCGGGAAAGGTTATTGGGTCACTGGGTTTGTTACTTTGTTGAGGAAGACGAAAGATTAAGATAAGATAAATTGGGGTTAGGAAACATTAGTTTAATATATATTAATATAGCAGGACCCATATAATATAATAGTTAATTGTTATAATTATGATTACTTTTTTTATTCATTTAACTTTAAGGGCATTTTAGTCTTTTTACAGTTATTTAATAGAAAAATTTAACCTCCATCCTTATCAGGGACTATGGGTGTAACAAAATGAAAATATCTTGAACCACACTCGTAATTTTTCAATCTTAGGGACGAAATCCATAATTTGGCCAAACCACAGGGACCATCCGTGATTAATTCTAAAATTAAAATACAAAGATAAATGAAACTAGCTAGAATAGCGACGGAGAAGGATTTGTGATATATCAACTATGTTTTCCATTCTCAAATCTCAACAACAATTATATAGAACCAAACAAATACCTTTGAGCTATCTATCACTAAATACTGTTTAATTCCACTAATCATGTGACTTTTAAGCTACTAAATATTATTTTAGTATTCTTAACATATTCACATCAAGATTCATGTTACTTGAAACTGAGTTAATTTGACTATAGTCAAACTTTATAAAAAAGACCATATGTTGACTTCTACAGTCTAAATTCTGACTTTTCGAATTCGGAATTGTGATTGATTCAATCAAAAGTTTCCCAATCATAAAGTTTATGCATTTTCAAGTCTTTCTCATATAACTGTTCAAGATCACACATCAACATTGAGTCCATTTGACTTCAAAAGTCAAAGCAAGTTGACCCATTTTCGGTAATTTCATTGCAGGGAGAGGATGAACCTTTTAAGCCTTACACTCACCGGTTTCATGTCCCCTACAAGTCATCAGGGAGTACCGCGCCCTTTTGGTACTCTATCAAGATAGCTTCAGCCCACATCATAGTTTTGGCTTCGTATTCGGCTTATGGTAAATACACTCCTCAATACAAATGGCTGGAGCAGGAACTACCAAAAGTCAACCGAACCGAGACTCCATGGTTGATTGTTCTGATGCACTCTCCCTGGTATAACAGCTACAACTATCATTACATGGAAGGTGAAACCATGCGAGTGATGTACGAGCCGTGGTTTGTCAAGTACAAAGTTGATGTCGTGTTTGCTGGTCACGTCCATGCCTACGAACGCTCGGTAACTTCTCGCTTGTTTATTAATTTCTTAAATAACCAGAATTTTTCAAACACTCGAACATCTAATCTTTAAAAATACCTCCACGGACTATTTTCTATAACCGCTTTATTACAACTCATTATCTGATTCTAAAACACTCCCACACACTATTTTCCACAGCAAACTTTATCACAACTTATTATCTGATTCTAAAACACGTCCACACGCTATTTTCTACAACCGTCTTTATTACAACTTATCTGATTTTGCTACTCACTTTCATAAGTATATCAGATAGAATATATTAGTTAGAGTTTATTATAATAATATTTACTATAATTAGGAGAGTAATTATAATTACTGTATTTCTATAAATAGTTTATCAATAATACACAATATTCTAGGGGCTTCAATCTTCTATAAAATATAGTGACCCACCCTTGTGATTAACAGGGGCCCACCTAGGAGGCCTGGGGTCATTGAGAGTATTTTTTCACCGGTTATAAAATGATATTTTATCGGTTTTCTTCATTGGTACAGGAACGTGTATCGAACATTGCTTACAACATCGTCAACGGGATCTGCAAACCCATAAAGGATCAATCGGCACCGGTGTACATAACCATCGGAGACGGAGGAAACCTCGAGGGATTAGCAACTAAGTAATATACATATAGTCAAATGTTTTTATCATATATGCATATATATATATATATATATATATATATATATATATATATATATATATATATATATATATATATATATATATATACACACAAATGCTTGTGTATCTAACTTGAGATTTGGTGGTGTAGCATGACGGAGCCTCAACCGGAGTACTCGGCGTTCAGAGAAGCTAGTTTCGGGCATGCCACTTTTGACATCAAGAACCGAACCCATGCCTTCTACGGGTGGCACCGGAACCAAGACGGAGCCGCTGTGACAGGGGATACAATGTGGTTTTACAATCGATATTGGCATCCTGAAGATGAATCTACAAGTGTTTAATTAGTTACAAAAAAAGAAGTTGTGTATTTGTGCAAGAACCATAGTGTGCTAATTGCTCTGTTTATTCTTTGCCAATGTAGTTTAATTTGCCTTGCTTCAAATAAATAATGAACATGGTTATGGTTCTTGACAGAGATGAGCTTTTTGGTGCCGAGTACAGTCCCGACCGAAAAAATGGTATTGGTACCGGTACCGGTATTTGATTATTTAGTATTTCGGTATCGGTAATTTTGGTACAAACAAATTTCTTTAAAAGTTTAAGACTTAAAGCCTAGTCATGTAGTATTCATAGCAATTTAGACAAAAATGGTCACAGTACTAAAGTTGGTGTCTTTAATCGGTCATCCTGGTGGTTAAGTGATGTACCTCACAACCAAAGGTTGAGGATTCAAATCCTGTAAAGTACAGGTTATGGTGTATTTATTGTAGGAATTGATTTAAGAAAAAAACAAAAGTTGGTAGTAGCTTTTTATATAAGGAATAAGATGTGAGAGGTTTTTAAAAAATGAACAATTTTTTTATGAAATGATAATTTTTAGTTAAATTATAAAGATAAGGATAAAAAAAACCTGATGCGAATGCTTTTAGACATATTAGATTATTAGTTATAAGAAAGTTAACTTATTTCGTAGCAAATATGAGGTGATAACGAGCCAATACAATATTGTGGACCAAAGTTTTCTATCGTGACAATTTGTTAGATAAATTTGTTACTTTAAAGTCTACACTTCAAATCATTGATACTTCAATTTCCTTGTTATAAGATTGCATATCAATTTCAAAGTTTCTTGTGAACTTGTGGAGTTTGTAGGAAATCCACTCTCTTCCCCACATCTCATGATTAAGACATAAACATACTCAAAATATCAACCTTCATCCTGATGTGGTCCAAGACTACGCACGATGCTCATATATATTTTTTAACTTTTATTTTTGAGTAAATTACAAATTATGTGTAACGAACTAAAAATTCAAAATAAAATATTATTTTCTTAAATAATAATGTGAGGGTGAATTCTTAAATAATATTGGATTAAATTAAAGTTGGGGGTTTAAACCTTAAAGGATGAATTCTTGACCTTTGATGGAAAGGGCTAAAATTGGAAGTTTAGGGGTTGTTGTGTAATTTCAACAAACCTGATTTGATATGGGGGAGGGGGTTGCGCAAGAACACACCGTATGTGTGTGTTCTTGGGGTGAAAAGAGAGGGAGAAAGAAGGGATGGATGTCAAAGTAAGCATCTATTCTTCTCTAAATCACCATTTAAGGTGTTCTTGGTGAGTTTTGATAGAAAACCCGAATTAGGTCAATGGGTGTGATGATTTTGGTTTAATGTTGTTCATAAACCTAAATCTAGTGTTGTAAATGGTGGAGAATCATGATTTACATGATTCTAACATCCAATTTGATGATTTCAAAATTAGGCTTCTTGAGGTGAAAATTGAGTGTTTTCAATTTGATGATGTTAAATGATGAATTGGCGGTGGTAAGTGTTTATGGTGTTAATAAACACAATACTTAGTTGAATTCCCCAATCAATTTGGTGAATCAAGAACCTTGGGGATTTGGGTGGAATTTGGATAAGACCTTAACGGGTCAATTGAGTTGAAAGGTTGTTTTTGGGTGTTGGACGTTTGGTTAAGGTTGTGTTAACTAAATTAAGTTAGGGTGTTGATCTTTAGATCATAAGTGTCTTAAATCTCAATTTGGTGTACAGATTGAGATAATAGGATTGCTAATTGCAATTGGATTTGTTTAGGTGATCAAGGTATTAAAGGAGCTAGCTTTGAAGATCAAGTGGAATTGTCTCTAGCTAAAGGTAAGTGTTTTGCACTTACTTAGTAATGATAAATGGTAGTAAATGCACATATTTGTTATACATGTTGATTTGTTGATTATCATGTGTGTAATTGGGTGTATGTTGATTTGGTAAATTAGCATATGGGGAATGTGTAAGTCCCCCAAACCGGCCATCTTACAGTTGGGTCTCATCATTGGGTATTCTCATTAAAAACTCTTATCTCATTATAAAAACAATTAACGGAAGTCTTCTTTAAAATAGTTTTATCTTTAAACTCATTATCAAACCTAATCTTACCTTACGAATGCTTGCACACCAATCCGAGTAGCACCGCTCCCAAGCCAAGATACCTCGTCACGTAAACCTACCTACAAAACAATCTAACGTACATACAAAGTTAGCTACGCTAAGTGGGTTCTAACAGTTTATATTAACATAAAGTATTTCTGTCACGAATATCATTTAATTGAATTCAGGACACTACAGTCCTGAATAAAATGGTTCATCATATATTAACATATTGATCATCCACGTTACCCACAAATTCCCATAAGGCTTTAACAAACCAAGACTCAACTCATACCCATACTCCCGTAAGTTCCCCGACATGGACCGAACTTACTGCTCTACTACTTGTAATTCACCACATGTATCAACCCGAATTCCGGTTATATCAGCATAACCCTACACATGAACTTGACTAGCCCTAACTATGACTCTCACAAGAACTACTACACAGTAGCCGTAAACACAACCTCGTTCCCACCCCTCAGTCAATCTATTTCTTAACATCAAATAAATAACATCACAACACATTAATTATCAATAAACACTTGCATGCAATATAAATCAATCATAAATGCACACAACAATTACCTTCCACGTTACACTGCCCTCGTCAGGGTTTTCGTCATACTTCGAGCTCATCACTGCCCTCAAGGCATTGTCACCATTTGTGACCACCCAAAGGACCTCGTCCTTCACAACCTAGTTTGTCGTGTCACAGGGACAATGACAGGAACACACACAACAACAAGCAAGTACACATAATGGCACTCTAGTATTTACTATGACTCGTTATCTATCACGAGCCCCATACATATTCTCATGATAACACATCCTAGATATACCCATGACACGTCAAAACTCATTTCCCGACTCATCCTGAACAGTTCATAGTACGGCACACACACTTATCACCCCATCCCATAATCCACACAACCTAAGGACATCACGTAGACCCTTAGTTTCTTTATTACATGTTTATCTCGTAAAACACTTCAGGTTTAATCATAACTCGTAATACGTTTGGTTAAAAAAATAAGACACGTGAGTATGTACGATAGCCCCAAAGCAGTAAAACTAGTAAAGAGAGGATTAGAAACTCACTGGTTACGCTGAGTCCAAGTCCTTGCTCTACAACCCGTCCGTTCATGCTCAAAACCCAAACCGATCAAACGTAGGATCCAAGATCAGAATAAGTTCTAACCGTACGTCGAGTAACGTATACATAAATGAACCCCAACGCTCGGTCTCAACTGCTCGTCATCCCAACTCTACGATATTCTAGTTTCCCGTGTCCACAAGATCCGGATCATTTGTGACCCGTTTAGGAATCCGAACACTCGAATTGGGCTTCATCCCATGCATGGACGTACGTGACCATGCAAAAACCCTAATCTTACGAGAATACGCGTACTCAAGCCGGTTTCCATTCACGCATGCATGTCATGCATTGTAAAACCCTAACCGGTGTTACTCCGGTTTCCCTTCTCCACTGTGCACCGCTAACCGATCACCCCCACGAATCACCACCATGGTCATGCCATCCTCATCATCACCGTCGAGCTACCATCACCATAACCAAACACCCCAAGTCATTCCCATTGGTTTCTTTCACCTTCGTCGCCCTCGTCGTGCCACCCTACACATCCAACACCCATGTTGTCCTCCGCCTCACGCTACCATAGCGCATCACCACGGTTGCCGACACAGCCGCTCCCCGCCATCGTCCTTGTCAGGTTCGTCCTCACTGATGAGTATCGTTCCTACGGCTCCCATCGCTCTCCTCCTCCCTTACCCGACGCTACCGCCACATGTCACCACCTACGTATCCACCTCGTCCACCATCACTCACCTTCGCTCCGCCGCCGATGCCTCCTGCTACCCCCATGACCACCATCACAGTCGGTCGTCACCACCATCCTTGTCTTTGCCATCCGCCATGATCAAAACTCCAAAACCCTAATCAAGTTCTAAGTAACAACATGAACATAAGATACGTAACAAGCATAACGAGGATTTACCTTAGCGATGTGTGGAGTCATCCACTTGAAATCTCTATTGAATCACCGTCGCGATTTATTCACTTAATAAATAAATAAATAAATCAAGGTTGCAACGATTGGTAACATTACACAACAGCGAAAGCTAAAATAAAGACTTCTAAGGTGTTGAACACCATTACAAATATTAAATTGAAGTAGTGCATTGACCTAGAACTATATAGGTCAGAACCTACTTGAGGTTTGACAATTATGCTTCTTCGGCTTCTAGGGTTTTAATCCGAGTAGTTAACCTATTCCAACCGTGCCATAGCTATTTGTTTCCTGAAAAACATACTTAAAAATGTCAACACAAAGGTTGGTGAGTTCACAGGTTTAATAGTCTCAATATAAAGTAGTTTTCCTTGAAAACACTGATAATGTATACGTGGTCATGATATAAAACTGTTTTCCTTGAAAACGTTGACAAAGGCATTTGCACGTAAACGAATGGTAAAACCATTTGTATGTAAACGATTAGCAAAACCAATTTGCACGAAACGATTGGCAGATCATCTGCACGAAAACGATTCAATGTATATATGATAAACAAAACAAATAATGTTGACCCATTTGTAAACTAGCTAAGAGTACAAATAATATGTACATACATGAGGCATAATCAAACCATGACACAGGTGTTTCGCCCCTCACTCGTACCTCACAAGCAAATGTTTGAACACTATGCGGTCATTTGGCCAGAGGGACCCATGGTTAGCGCGACTAACCATGACCGGGGGTGTCAATCCCAATAGTACTATCCATAGAATCCTAGGCTAATCTATAGCTAATGATTATAAATATGATGGTCAGGGGACTTCCAGCGCTCTATATGTGTTAACTCATGCAAACATAAAGGTCGGGTCTTGTTTTCTTGTTATCATATAAAAATGTTCATAAACGTGTTCTATGTTTTCTCAAATGTATCAAGTAAATACGTTTCCAAATGTATCAAACAAAGATGCTTCATGTTTGTGAAACGTGTTAATAAGTATGTTTCTCCCCCGATGTTTCTAAAACATTTAAAAGTAAAGAAGGGCTGTAAACTCACCTGATGACGTGTCAAAAACACTAATGTCCTTCTGATAGTAATGAAAACCAGTGTTCACATGATGTAACCGTCACACATGTATGTCCTACGACACCTGTAGGTACTTTATGAGATTCGTATGCTAACCCTAATAATGTAAAACGAGTCTAAACTCGTGTTGAGTTATCACGTGTGCGGTTGAGCTCTGCTGATCCTTAATGGTATTACCGATTCGATATACGATATTGGTTTAACATTCGGTAATATTAGTTGCTTAGTTAGATCCAGGTTTCTCAATTCGAATATGTTTCAATATTTGCATTCCAAAATATTACTCTGTCGTGTACACGAACGTATATAGTTGGGTGCACGTATAATTAGTAGTGACAATTCACGTTCGTGTGTCATGTGACAAAATATATGTGATTTTATGATTTAATGAAACTATTTCAGGACTTATAGTATATTTATACGTGTATTCATAAATATAAATATATACTTCCTCGTATATTTATATAGTTTCGAAAACCATGAAATATAGTTGTATCGTATTGTTGTTGGAATAAACGTTCCTTAATAGGATTTGCTCGTCTTTATGTAAACAAATACACATAATACACCTACCTTAATATATTCATTTATCATATTTTGTTTACTCGAGTCATAACCGAAGATATAAATATATTTAACTTGATCCTTAATGTAATCATATACTCATTTATTTTCCATAAAACATATGTTTATATTTTATGTACAATTATGTGAAATATCATTTAAGACAAGTATTAAAAGTATATAATTGCATATGTATTAATACTATTTATTCATGACATGCTAACGTCTTATGTTTTGAACCCGTTTGTATCAATATATAAACAAAAAACCCCAAAGTCGTATGTTTATTTACACTCGTATTTGAATATTATATTTAACGAATAATCGTCCAATTTTGGTATGATAAGAACATGTATATAACATGAGTATATATATGTATTTATATATATATATATATATACTTTTTTTTGTTTGAACATATAAATATATGTGTGTGTGTATGTGTGTTCGGATTCGAATATCGGATTGTAACACAATTGTCTGGTTTCATATAAACAACGAACATGCAATATATCTATCTTCCTATGTAGCATTCGTGTAATAGTCCTCGTTATTTAGGAAACTCTCGTTTAGTTGATAACGCTACAGTATGGTTTGTATAAGTTTCAAAATGTCTAAATGTAATGCCCCAGATAGAGTGTATATAAAAATGTATTTGTTGTCCGTTTTAGCCCAAATAGCAAATCTTCAACGACTTATACATAACAAATACTTGTAAATATTTATACGACGAAAGTTATAATTACCATTCGTATATCTAAGGGTTGTTAGTCGCATTAAAGATCCATTTTACCAATTACTTGTTTGCATTCGTATTTATCGTTTAGTTAATATATACAGTTTGTAGGAAGCCTCTCGCTAATAATACGTTAATGCGACTCGAATCATTAATGTTTATCGTTAGTTTAATATTTGTTTTCATTGTTGACTGGTTTAGGCTCAACGCGACTTAACCGCACATGCGTTTATTTCCGTGTAAATAAATATATTTATTTACCGCGTGATTTATACCTTTTCTGCTCACTCGGTTTTGCGTATACGAACTCATTGACTTAACTATCTCAACATTTCAAAACGAACCTTTAAAGTTATAGATCGGGACGGTAGACAACTAATAATCCTAGATCTGTCCGTTTGGGCTTGCCGGAGAGTCGGGTTGGTATCGGAACCCTAATTTGCTCGCCGGAATCCTTGAAAATGTCGTGAGTCAAACAAGATGGTGGGTAACGAAAGCGACTAGTTAAAGAATCGAACAACGGAACGATTTAACCTGGAATAACGTGGATCAGGTCAAGAGGGGAACATACCAGTACTAAACGTCCGTTTTTGCTATTCGCCGGAAAACCGGGTTCGCCGAAATTTCGATCCAGCCGCCACAACGGCTTTTCCCTTTTTTCGACGCCGATTAGAGCACTTGGAGTCCTCGTCTCCCTCAAGTGTTCTTGCTGTTGTTGCCCCCCGTCACGCGGCTGTTAGGTCGGAACCCTAACGCCGCTGCCGCTACACGGTTCAAAAACCACCAGAGCCGCCGTCCACCGTGGCCGTCATGCTCACCGTAGATCCTCCTGTCGTTTGGTCTAGCCCGCTGTAAAACACAGCCGTAACAGCGAAGATGGGAGGGTGATGTTGGCCAGAACCCTAGATCGACGTGTTTGAAAGTCGAGTGGTGGTGGTGCTTGTGTCTGAAGTTCTCCGCCGCGTGACCCATTGTGATGCCGCCATGGAGTGGCTACCGGAGGAGCCGCCTCCTGCACTCCTCCTTACCTCTCCCGATCTCAGCTGCTCCCTCTCTCTCTTGACCGATTTACACACAGTGTGTATTTTGTGTGGAGCTAGGGTTTGTAAAAGAGTGGAAGTGGGGATATGATGCTTATATAGTTAGGGTTTTGAGAGTGGGTGCATCTCCTAACAGTATCGCGTGTTAACGTTGTGTCCCGTCTTATATCTCGGCCCGGCTCCTCATTGCGTCTTTATAAATTTAAAACATTACTTCGTAATTAAAATAAATAGGAGATTTATTATAAATATATATTTTTAAGACATTTATTATTTAAATCTCGCGTTTAACAGTAGACGTAGTCGGTACACGTCGTAGTCGCGTCTCTAACGCTTTCAATAGGATTAACGTCTCACGTTCTCGTTTCCGAACCTTTAAGTTTTGTTCACAATAAATGTTAATACTAAAATATTATTCCTAAATATTTATCTCGCGAGACTTTTTCTTGACACCATGACGTATCCAAGTCGGCACAAGTTGACGATGTTCGTCTAAATCCGTTTAATAGGTTTAACGTTTAACACTACGGTTTTTATTCTTTTCTAGTATTATAAAAATAAATATCTATAATACCTACTATACGGATTTACAAATCGATAACATCTGTGGCATTAACGTTTCTTTACCGCGTGTTTTACGTGGTTTAACGTTTACGTACGCGTTCTTCGCGTGTAATTATCTGAACAGACTTTCAAGATAAATACTAATATATAATATTAAATATCCGTTGTCTTGAATAATTTTAATGCCGGATATTTGGTATTAAACCGATGTCTGACGCGTTAATAGCTTAAAATTACTGAATCGCGTACGTTCTTGTATCTTTTCTTAAATTCTCAGAATCGCGTAACGAGTCATTAGATGAAACCATGTGACTATTATGATGTTTGGATTATGCAAATTTGGGCCTCAAATATGCTTGGATTTCTATTGGGCCTACTTGGGTTTAGCTCAACAACTAGGTTTTAGATTCTGGAATTTTACAGGTGTCACATTCTCCCCTCCTTAAAGAATTTTCGTCCTCGAAATTTGTTATACGTACATGGATTAGGGTTTGTATCCTTGCTCCATTTTCGGATTCTGAGGGAGAATGTTGACTTATTCCAAATAGCAGTCGGTAATGTAGATAAAGCGGATATCTCATCAACTAAATATATTGGATGTCTAAAGATTGAGATATCATCGTATCATGTAGTAGTACGCTACTGTTGAGCAGATATTATATCAGATGAGTAGATTTAGGAAATCCTTTGATAATGTCGCCATTCAAATAACGTTAGCTATACCACGAGGCGATAATGTCACTACTAGAGTCCCATAACCAAAATATATTACAACCGGTGAGGCCCTTTTCGTATAATGAGTAAGTCATTAAAATAATATTTACTTGATGTAAATTAAGATGGTGAGTTTTTCACAAGTCAAGTGAACATCACATACATCAAAGTAAATAATCAAATATTATATGTTGAAGAATTTCGTTATGTGATCATTCTCGTCAGAGTGTAACTGTATGATCACCATCTTTGATAAGGAAAGCAAAAGTGCATTCATGCAGACGGATTTACGAAAGTATAAGGGTACATATACTATATTCATGCTTGATTTTCTCTCATGTAAATCACATCGTGATCGAATCTAAAAGGAAATGTAAAGGTATGTCACATAGTTTAATGAAATGTTCACATGTCAGTTCATAACCCGGTAATTGACCACTCATCGCGTCGTGTCGATGCCTCGGCGCATTCACTCTTTCTAGGACAAAAGATTTTAATCGACCTCTCGTTTGTCTGACCAGTATATGGGTTAGGCTGATTCGATTTAGTTCTAAAGAATAATATCAGCGTATGTAATTTCTCCCAGGGGGGCTGGAACGGTTTAGAGGGACCGTTAGTTAGTTGTCTAGGTATCGAATTAGACAGCTATGATATGAAATAAGATTTTTATGGGCAATTGATTATATGAGGTGGATGATCTTGGTTTTATCCAAGTTCATTACTAGTGACATCATCACGCATGACCTTCATAATCCGATCTGGATAGGGATCTTAACGAAATAGATGAACAATAAGCTCGAAGAAATAAATTATTTTATAGTAACAGTGAATCATCCAGATTTTTGAATCGTCTAAATTCCTATGATTTATCTAAAAATGAGGGTGAATCTAGATGAAGAAGGAATAAATGCTAAAGGATTGGAAAATCGTCGAATTGATTTGGCTAAACAATTACTAAAGGTAAATGAATCTTCATGGAGTTCAGAGAATGGTGTTTGAGAATAGTCTAGCTTTCGTTGGCGAAGTTTGAGTTCTATACTCCATTAATCACTGTTTGCACCGTACCTCTACTGCAGTCTAGCATTTACGACTTGATATTATGGTCAGTCTAGTCAAAGGCTTGACTTCTCATTACATAGGTGTTGGAAACCACTTATGCTTACGCCCCTTATGTATAATGTGGACTAATGACATTAGCAGGAGAACACGCATTTGGGACACCTTTAAGAATTTTGTATGTCGGTCTCATACTTGCCCGACAACCGCTGAAAGTTCACACTTAAGTTTCCTTGGATATCCGCTTGAGCATGAATCGTGGCTTATTTTTCATCGGAAGAACATTTGAATTTGATGATGAACTGAATGTCAAAAGTTGTGAGAACAACCCCATTTGACAACTATTCTGAAAAGTCGAATTACATACTTGTCTTAGGTCGGGTTTTCACAGTACCCCATAGGTGTCATGTGTAAGAGAATCAGAATAAATTTCCATCCTATTATAAAATTAGTGCAGAGCACGAGCGATGTAAATTTTAAGTAAGTGTGGTGATGGATTATACGGTATAATTCAAGATTATGCTATGATTTCCGATAATATTCGTACAATTACTTCGAGCGTAGATCGTTGCAAAGATTAACATGGAGTTTACATGGCAAGCAAAGTTTCAAGAGACGTGGTTTAGGAAATACAAATGGATTAGGGAAAATCTTCGTTGTTCAAGATCCATTAAAGGGTTGGTTACAATCCAATTCGAACTTCTCTCGTTCCTTCTGAACCGCGAGAACATTGCACGAAATTCTAATAAGGAATCAGAAATGGTAAGGTTTGATTCAAGTTAGACCGAAGATCACTCAAATGCGTTGATTGATAGATAACAGAATCGAAAAGATATGATCTATGGTTTAATCTCAAGAGGTGAAATAATTCTTTACAAGGAGTTTTCCTAATTCGGTCTAAATACTGAGGTTAAATTATCAAGAATAGATTTCTTTAAAGTTTTGCTTAAAATTTTCGCGCCAAAGAAGTCTCGTTTAAGGTTTTGGATCCATTAGGTTTCAACGATGAAAGTGATGATGTACATTTCCACGTCATTTGTGATAGCCTGTCATATCATCCGATGCTCATTTGGCTCAACCTTTTGGTTATGGAAATTTCGATCATTAATCGAGCGACTGAGAATTGAGATTAGGAATACGGAGTAATCATGAATATTAGCTCAGACATTTGGACTCGCCAGACTTCTCATGCGCTGTAAATTATGATTACGTGTGCACCCGTAATGATAATTTATTTCGCATGGTCTTTCTAGTGTTTCCTCTATCACAAACTCTTAGCTAAAAAAAGAACTGAAATGTTCATTAGGGAGTGTAATTGCGTTGCACTTTCGTGTACAATGTATATGTTTTATTGGACTGCTATTAGTCATGCGTATCAATACCCCTAGATCTGCTGACTAAGGTTGTTGTTGGATGGGGCTTATAACAGAGAGACACAATCGGTGTCCTTTAGGAAGTGTGCGGTGGAAGTCAGTCACTATGTTAGGGAAGAGATCCTCAAAATTACGTCGAGCAATTCATGCTCCAAGTTTGTATATACGTGTGGATCCTCATGATCCCAATGAGTCGATGGGTCTCCTGGCCCATGGAGTTCTCTCCCGTCTAGTCATGCTTATCCACGTCGAGTTCCCTTCTGCTTAGGCAGTCCCGTCTGTCATAACTCATGGTGAATGTTTTTGTCATTCCATCCAGAAAATCATGAAAGAGAGTTTATATATATCACACCGACTAAAGACAACATATCTCAGAAAATAAAATTGACTCCACATCGGGAGTAGATGTAGGTTTGGTACAGGTACAAGTTCGAGTACGGGTTCGGCCTGTTGTGATACACAGGTCGGTAATCGGTGATTACTACCGTCGCTACCCGAGATCAGCTCATAACTCGATCTTCTAGGGTTATAGTGTGTTGAATAACCGTCATCCTTGATTCTTAGTCCGAACAACGATACTCTAATGGGTGACATTGTTGGTGTTTATTGTTTCCACATTGTTACACGAATTAGATGTTAGTCACGTATACCACGTAATTTTATTTAGTATAATTATAGTTAATGATACGCTAGTGTACCTACATTACATACACTAATGGTCAATTCAAGTTGTTCGACAACGGTTGGAATTTCTATACTCAAGGTCTTGGGTGTTCTTAGTGTAAGCTCTTGAAATCTTGGTCCATATACAAGTCTGGTTAGAGCCTAGGTAACCCTAAAATAACCTAATTCGCTAAAACCATTGGCTCTGATACCAATCTGTCACACCCCCAAATTTCTTCACTTAATAAATAAATAAAAAAATCAAGGTTGCAACGATTGGTAACATTACACAATAGGGAAAGCTAAAATAAAGACTTCTAAGGTGTTGAACACCATTACAAATATTAAATTGAAGTAGTGCATTGACCTAGAACTATATAGGTCAGAACCTACTTGAGGTTTGACAATTATGCTTCTTCGGCTTCTAGGGTTTTAATCCGAGTAGTTAACCTATTCCAACCGTGCCATAGCTATTTGTTTCCTGAAAAACGTACTTAAAATGTCAACACAAAGGTTGGTGAGTTCAAAGTCCTTGAAAACACTGATAATGTATACGTGGTCATGATATAAAACTGTTTTCCTTGAAAACGTTGACAAAGGCATTTGTACGTAAACGAATGGTAAAACCATTTGTATGTAAACGATTAGCAAAACCAATTTGCACGAAACGATTGGCAGATCATCTGCACGAAAACGATTCAATGTATATATGATAAACAAAACAAATAATGTTGACCCATTTGTAAACTAGCTAAGAGTACAAATAATATGTACATACATGAGGCATAATCAAACCATGACACAGGTGTTTCGCCCCTCACTCGTACCTCACAAGCAAATGTTTGAACACTATGCGGTCATTTGGCCAGAGGGACCCATGGTTAGCGCGACTAACCATGACCGGGGGTGTCAATCCCAATAGTACTATCCATAGAATCCTAGGCTAATCTATAGCTAATGATTATAAATATGATGGTCAGGGGACTTCCAGCGCTCTATATGTGTTAACTCATGCAAACCTAAAGGTCGGGTCTTGTTTTCTTGTTATCATATAAAAATGTTCATAAACGTGTTCTATGTTTTCTCAAATGTATCAAGTAAATACGTTTCCAAATGTATCAAACAAAGATGCTTCATGTTTGTGAAACGTGTTAATAAGTATGTTTCTCCCCCGATGTTTCTAAAACATTTAAAAGTAAAGAAGGGCTGTGAACTCACCTGATGACGTGTCAAGAACACTAATGTCCTTCTGATAGTAATGAAAACCAGTGTTCACATGATGTAACCGTCACACATGTATGTCCTACGACACCTGTAGGTACTTTATGAGATTCGTATGCTAACCCTAATAATGTAAAACGAGTCTAAACTCGTGTTGAGTTATCACGTGTGCGGTTGAGCTCTGCTGATCCTTAATGGTATTACCGATTCGATATACGATATTGGTTTAACATTCGGTAATATTAGTTGCTTAGTTAGATCCAGGTTTCTCAATTCGAATATGTTTCAATAGTTGCATTCCAAAATATTACTCTGTCGTGTACACGAACGTATATAGTTGGGTGCACGTATAATTAGTAGTGATAATTCACGTTCGTGTGTCATGTGACAAAATATATGTGATTTTATGATTTAATGAAACTATTTCAGGACTTATAGTATATTTATACGCGTATTCATAAATATAAATATATACTTCCTCGTATATTTATATAGTTTCAAAAACCATGAAATATAGTTGTATCGTATTGTTGTTGGAATAAACGTTCCTTAACAGGATTTGCTCGTCTTTATGTAAACAAATACACATAATACACCTACCTTAATATATTCATTTATCATATTTTGTTTACTCGAGTCATAACCGAAGATATAAATATATTTAACTTGATCCTTAATGTAATCATATACTCATTTATTTTCCCATAAAACATATGTTTATATTTTATGTACAATTATATGAAATATCGTTTAAGACAAGTATTAAAAGTATATAATTACATATGTATTAATACTATTTATTCATGACATGCTAACGTCTTATGTTTTGAACCCGTTTGTATCAATATATAAACAAAAACCCCAAAGTCGTATGTTTATTTACACTCGTATTTGAATATTATATTTAACGAATAATCGTCCAATTTTTGTATGATAAGAACATGTATATAACTTGAGTATATATATGTATTTATATATATATATATATATATATACTTTTTTTTGTTTGAACATATAAATATATGTGTGTGTGTATGTGTGTTCGGATTCGAATATCGGATTGTAACACAATTGTCTGGTTTCATATAAACAACGAACATGCAATATATCTATCTTCCTATGTAGCATTCGTGTAATAGTCCTCGTTATTTAGGAAACTCTCGTTTAGTTGATAACGCTACAGTATGGTTTGTATAAGTTTCAAAATATCTAAATGTAATGCCCCAGATAGAGTGTATATAAAAATGTATGTGTTGTCCGTTTTAGCCCAAATAGCAAATCTTCAACGACTTATACATAACAAATACTTGTAAATATTTATACGACAAAAGTTATAATTACCATTCGTATATCTAAGGGTTGTTAGTCGCATTAAAGATCCATTTTACCAATTACTCGTTTGCATTCGTATTTATCGTTTAGTTAATATATACAGTTTGTAGGAAGCCTCTCGCTAATAATACGTTAATGCGACTCGAATCATTAATGTTTATCGTTAGTTTAATATTTGTTTTCACTGTTGACTGGTTTAGGCTCAACGCGACTTAACCGCACATGCGTTTATTTCCGTGTAAATAAATATATTTATTTACCGCGTGATTTATACCTTTTCTGCTCACTCGGTTTTGCGTATACGAACCCATTGACTTGTGTTGACCGCACTTGACTTTCGTTGACCAACGTTGACAGAGTTTGACCAGGTTTGACCAAGGCTCGGGGTGTTGTATCCTGTCCCAAAACACATGTTTTATACTCGGGAATGGAACCCGGCCACCAAGTTACTAGATCTATACAGAAAGTGATAAATCTTTAAAACTGTCTCAACATTTTAAAACAAACCTTTAAAGTTATAGATCGGGACGGTAGACAACTAATAATCCCAGATCTGTCCGTTTGGGTTTGCCGGAGAGTCGGGTTGGTATCGGAACCCTAATTTGCTCGCCGGAATCCTTGAAAATGCCGTGAGTCAAACAAGATGGTGGGTAACGAAAGTGACTAGTTAAAGAATCGAACAAGGGAACGATTTAACCTGGAATAACGTGGATCGGGTCAAGAGGGGAACATACCAGTACTAAACGTCTGTTTTTGTTATTCGCCGGAAAACCGGGTTCGCCGGAATTTCGATCCAGCCGCCACAACGGCTTTTCCCTTTTTTCGACGCCGATTAGAGCACTTGGAGTCCTCGTCTCCCTCAAGTGTTCTTGCTATTGTTTCCCCCGTCACGCGGCTGTTAGGTCGGAACCCTAACGCCGCTGCAGCTGCCGCTGAACGGTTCAAAAACCACCAGAGCCGCCGTCCACCGTGGCCATCATGCTCACCGTAGATCCTCCTGTCGTTTGGTCTAGCCCGCTGTAAAACACAGCCGTAACAGCGAAGATGGGAGGGTGATGTTGGCCAGAACCCTAGATCGACGTGTTTGAAAGTCGTGTGGTGGTGGTGCTTGTGTCTGAAGTTCTCCGCCGCGTGACCCATCGTGATGCCGCCATGGAGTGGCTGCCGGAGGAGCCGCCGCCTGCACTCCTCCTTCCCTCTCCCGATCTCAGTTGCTCCCTTGTCACACCCTGAAATTCCACAACGGATTACCCGCGGGCTGTGACTGTCAAGGATCATCAGTCCCGGTCATTTCGAACGACCACTATATGGTTTTTGAAAAGTCATTCCGTTTGAACATCATACCAAGATAAATAAGTAATATATAGTTTGAAAATGCGGAATGTAAAGTGCGGAAGCAAAAGCAAAGTAGCAAAATACATAACCATAACAAATTAGGTTCCCATAAACCTAGCTTCTAAATGAAAACATGAAATGAGACTCCAGATATGCAATCCTAGTCCATGCGTGAATGTTTAGCGACCTGAGATAAACATGCTTAAAAGTGTCAACACAGGGTTGGTGAGTTCACAGGTTTAAGTAACAGAAGCAGTAAAGAAAACAGTGTAACAGTACGCATGTATACTAGTGATTTGATTGTTGATCAAACAATAAACATTAACTATATAAGCAACACCGAAACCGAAGCTCAACGAAGGAATGCAGAAACTAGCATTTTTGCCTCTTACGTGCTTAGCACGCAAAGAATCAGGTCAATTATGCACCCGTTCGACTCCCAGTCAAAGTTAGCGCGACTAACCCGGGTGGGGGTTGTTAAACCCAATAGTACTATTCATGAATCACCTCGCTTTGTGAAATAATTAACGGTTCGAATATGAGAGGACTTTGTGTGCGGGAAATGCACCCACTTATATATGTTAAAGCGAAATCACAGTAATCATCATACGACTAAGTAAGAAAATGGTTTAGCATGTATCTCCCCCAAATGGAAAAGTAAGTAAAATGGGGCCGTGAAAACTCACCTGATGCGTGAGTACCGAATACGTGCTAGTAGAAAAAGTTCAAGAGTAAGCCGACCTACGCGTGCCCTAGAATATATAAGACACCTTAAGGTCTAGGTAATGATTCTACATGCAAGTTGGTCATGTAACAGTTTCACCCAACTTAATTTCGTTATGAAATTCCGTTTGACTCGACAACCCGTTGGTGATATGTATTTGTTATCAAAAATATATATTCACATAAAATAATATAAGTTATGATTTCGATCAAGTGTGTCCATGACTATAAGTAATTTGGTGTCATCTTAGGTTTCGCGCTTTAAAATATAGTTTGACTCGACACGAGTCGTAACTCGATGCGAACGGTAAATAAATATATTATATATATTTATTCAAAATAATGTTTTCGAAATACGTCATGACTTTAGGTAAAAATAATATCTATATCGTTTCTACGAAATATACATTTGAGAATTATCACTATTAAAATAAGGTCGTTTTTCGTTTTCACTACCAAAATATATACAAGTATATATATTTATAAAGACATATATATATAATTTAAAATCTAGTCTTTCTTTCCAAATACTTATATATTTTAAATAGATGAACTTTAACATAAATAAGTTTTTCCATCATTTTTGTATACAACATAATTCTTAACATATATATCTTTCGAAAAACCATAGCAATAACCATATAACTTTCTTAAAAAAATACAATCATAACCACTAGTAATAATTTATCTTTTCAATATTTGACATAACTTAACCAAATAAATATTAACTTGTAATGAACTAAAATATATAATAACGCATAATAATAATAATCACTAAGTAATCCATGGACTTAATAAACCACTTGATGCATATTCAAGGTTTAACATATATTTAGTTTCTATTAGTAACAATTTTTATTAAGTGAAACATAATCAACAAAAACTAAAATCACCAACTTAAATATTTATTTTAGTTTATGACCCACCATAAGTTGTTTTTATACAAAACTAGTTTTAAGTAGGGATTAGATTATAACAACTCCAAATTTAAGAAAAATGGGTTTTTGTAGGTGAAAGTTGGTACATAACAATATGTTAACAAAATATAAAACAAGAGTAAAAATATAAATGATTAGAAGAATTTCTCACAAAAAGCAAGCAAGAAATGTGGATGGAAGTTGTAGGTTGCTTGTAAGACACCAAGAGACCACTTGTTCTTCACCACACGAGACTTGGAACACTTGAACTCTTGAAATATTATTTGAGAAATGGACTTTAGTGGGGTGGTGGTGGAGCCGTAACTAGGAGAAAGAGAGGGAGGAGTGTGTTTGAAACTTGTTGGTATGGTAATATTTGGAAGAGATGGGTACATATAACGTTTAGATTTCATTGGTAACACAATTTGGCATTGGCATATGGTGGTGGCTCAAGTTCTCGGTCAAAATAGAAAAGGAAAAGAGAAGGGACTAGAGGTTCAAATGAGTAAGGATCTTGGGTGGGTTTTAGTGCATAAAGTGATTAATCACCAAATTAGTAAAATAGGGTGTTGTCTAGATCAAGTAGGGTGGCTTGTGTGTGGGATTGTTCCATGTTGGTCGAAAAAAGGAAAAAAAAAAGGTTAGATATGACTAAAGTTTGAGGTTGTGTGTAAAAGTTTTTATCTCAAAATCAAACATGAAAATGGTCAAACACACATCCTCATATGTGTGCTACTGTATTTCGTAAAATAAAGAAATCAAGGTTGGTTGAGTTTTACTTTTATTTGGTTTAACTGGAAAGGTGATTTTGTAGATTAAACGAGTATTCAGGTGGTAGCGGGTATAAATAAGACGTGATATAAAATAGAGATTTTTTTTTTAAAACCGAGCTTAATAAAATTATACATTACATAGCTAGTGGCTCGCTAATATATATAAATATATGTTTAGTAATTTAATATCGCGAAATAGCGCGTTAAAATAGAATATGCCGGTGAAACAGTAAAAGACGCGCGTTTAAATACTAAGTTGATATAAATAAACACACACATATTTAAGTTCTAAAATAGTATCGTAACATCTCGAAATATTTATTAAAACATAAATATTAGTTATCACCAAGTTTCTCGTGTGCCGGTTATACTGCGTGTGACCCGGTAATTTACCGAATTACCGATGCGTGAAATGTTATGAATGGGCTTTGCTACTTATGAAATGACCTTAATTAACCATAATTAAGTCTAACACGAATGTAATGTATGCAATTTATGACAGAGACGGGGAAGGGTATTGACCTGAAATTGCTGGTTGTCACATACTCCCCATGATAAAAAGAATTTCGTCCCGAAATTCAGCTAGTATCATCCGTGATTGTTGCGGTTTCAAACAACTGCGGGTACTTGCGCTTCATTTGGTCCTCGCGTTCCCATGTAAACTCCGGTCCTCGTCTAGAGTTCCATCGAACTTTTACTATGGGGATGCGACTCTGTTTCATTCTCTTGACCTCTTGGTCCATGATCTCAACTGGTTCTTCGACGAAGTGAAGCTGATCGTCTATTTGAATTTCCTCCAATGGTATGACTAGTGTCTCATTTGATAAGCACTTCTTCAGGTTCGACACGTGAAACAAGTCATGAACGCCATTGAGGGTTTCCGATAGGTTAAGCTTGTAAGCAACATGACCAATCCTCTTCAGAATCTCGAAAGGTCCAATGTAACGAGGGTTCAGTTTCCCCCGCTTGCCAAAACGTATTACGCCTTTCCATGGCGAGACTTTCAGTAGCACTTTATCTCCCACTTGAAATTCTAAGGGTTTGCGTCTCACATCAGCGTAACTCTTCTGACGATCACGCGCGGCCTTGATACGTTCGCGTATCTGCACGATCTTTTCTGTAGTCTCATGAATAATTTCTGGACCTGTGAGTTGGCTATCCCCCACCTCTGTCCAGCAAATTGGTGATCTACACTTTCGTCCATAAAGTGCTTTGAATGGTGCGGCCTTGATGCTAGTGTGATAGCTGTTGTTGTATGAAAATTCGACCAACGGTAGGTGTGCATCCCAACCATTCCCGAAGTCGACCACACAAGCTCTAAGCATGTCTTCAAGGGTTTGGATGGTCCTTTCACTTTGACCGTCCGTTTGGGGATGGTACGCAGTACTCATATCCAATCGAGTACCCAAGGCTTTTTGTAAAGATTGCCAGAATCGGGATGTGAATCGGCTATCCCTATCTGAAATGATGAAGACCGGCACTCCATGCCTCGAGACTACTTCCTTTAGGTAAATTCGGGTCAGTTTCTCTAACTTGTCGGTCTCTTTTATAGGAAGGAAATGTGCTGATTTTGTTAACCGGTCGACAATTACCCAGATGGTGTCGCAACCATTAGATGCCCTAGGCAACTTCGTGATGAAATCCATTGATATTTGTTCCCACTTCCACTGTGGAATCTCTGGTTGTTGGAGTAACCCTGATGGTTTCTGATACTCCACCTTTACCTTAGCACATGTCAAGCATTTACTAACATAGGTAGCAATTTCGGCTTTCATGTTAGGCCACCAATAGTGCTCCTTGAGGTCATGGTACATTTTGTCAGCACCTGGGTGAATAGAGTATCTGGACTTGTGTGCTTCGTCCATCACTAGATCCCTTAGATTCCCAAAATGTGGTACCCAAATCCGATCCATAAAGTAACGAATGTCATCAGATCTGGCCTCAAAATGCTTGTTCATACCTCGTAGGGACTCTGGCATAGGTTTACCTCCTTGACTGCTTCGAGTTGGGCGTCACGGATTTGTATGGGTAAATTCGTGTGGATGGTCAACTGTAACGCTCGTACTCTTCGCGTCTTGGGTTGTTCTTTCCTGCTCAAGGCATCAGCAACGACGTTTGCCTTTCCAGGATGATAACGGATTGCGCAATCGTAGTCGTTTAGTAACTCGACCCATCGACGCTGCCTCATGTTAAGCTCCTTTTGATCGAAGATATGTTGAAGACTCTTATGATCTGTGAAAATTGTACATTTCGTGCCGTACAGATAGTGTCTCCAAATCTTCAGAGCGAATACTACAGCTCCCAACTCTAAGTCGTGGGTAGTGTAGTTTTTCTCGTGCACTTTCAGTGGTCGAGAAGCATAGGCAATGACCTTCTCCCTTTGCATTAGCACGCACCCGAGTCCTTGATGGGACGCATCGCAGTACACCACGAAGTCGTCTGTTCCTTCCGGTAAAGACAGGATCGGTGCACTGCAAAGTTTCTGTTTGAGCAATTGAAAAGCGGTTTCTGCCTTGTCATTCCACTCGTATTTCTTATCCTTGTGTGTAAGAGTAGTGAGGGGTTGGGCTATCCTAGAGAAATTTTTGATGAATCGTCGATAATAGCCCGCAAGACCTAAGAACTGTCGTACCTCAGTTGGGGTCTTAGGTGCTTCCCAATTCTTAATCGCCTCGATTTTGGATAGGTCAACATGTATGCCCTTTTCGTTGACCACGTGTCTAAGGAATTGTACCTCGTGAATCCAGAAGTCGCACTTCGAGAACTTGGCGTATAGTTTCTCGTCTTTCAGCAGCTCCATGATTAACTTCAGGTGATCGGCATGCTCTTCTTTATTCCGTGAGTATATCAGGATATCGTCTATGAACACAATCACAAACTTGTCCAAATAGGGTTTGCACACTCGGTTCATGAGATCCATGAATACCGCTGGTGCATTGGTTAATCCAAATGGCATGACCATGAACTCATAGTGGCCATAACGAGTTCGGAAAGCAGTCTTTGGAATGTCATCTTCCTGAATCCTTAGCTGATGGTATCCCGACCGTAGATCGATCTTCGAGTAATAGCTCAACCCTTGTAATTGGTCGAACAGGTCGTCGATCCTTGGTAGTGGATATCGGTTCTTGATCGTCACTTTGTTCAGTTCTCGGTAGTCGATGCAAATACGGAACGATCCGTCTTTCTTATTGACAAACAAGACTGGGGCTCCCCAAGGCGAAAAGCTTGGTCTGATGAATCCTTTGTCTAACGGTTCCTACAACTGGTTTGAAAACTCCTGCATTTCTGATGGTTCCAGTCGGTAGGGTGACCCTGCTATCGGAGTAGCTCCAGGTGTGAGATCAATCCGGAACTCGACTTTCCGCTGCGGTGGAAATCCGGGCAAATCTTCGGGAAACACATCTGTATATTCTCGAACGATCGGAAAGTCCTCAATCTTCCTTTCTTTTGCTTTCTTTTCTATCATGTACGCTAAGATCGCATGGTAACCCTTTCGTAAGTACTTTTGGACTTTCATGCAAGTAATGATCCTTAGTGATGTACCACTCTTTTCTCCTTGAATCGTAGTGTTTCTCCGTTTGGCAAAGGAATGCAAACGATTTTCTCGTGACATACAATCGCAGCTCAGTTCTTGGACAACCAGTCCATACCGATGACTATATAAAAAAAAATCCCAAGAGTTACTGGTAATAGGGCTTCAGTGAATGGGTGGTCAACTAGTATCAGGACGCACCCAGGACTTATCTGTTCTGTCTCAATCAACTTACCATCAGCTAGTTCTACCGTGTATAGGTAATCTATTGCAGTCGGTGTAATACCAAGTAGTAGCTAAACTCAGTGGGCACAAATCTTTTATCGGTACTTGTATCAAATAGAATGGAAACTTAACGGTTGTTCACAAGAACATGCGGGTGACCAAACTTGGATTCTATCGAGCTCCTCCAGCTCCTGCAATGAACACTATGCCACGCGCATTGTTATCACCATGTCTTCTAGACTCTGGGCAATCCTTCCGGAAATGTCCGAGTTTACCATACTCGAAGCATCCCTGGTTTTCTCCTGTGTTCGTGGTTTGATCGACATTTCTGCAATTGTGGGTGGCATGGTCGAAATGATTGTATTTCTGGCACTTGGAGTCTTCACATGAACTCCTGTGGTGAAAACCACACTTGTTACATGTCGGTAACTTCCCAACGTATCCACCTCTGGTTTCCTTATCTGGTTGGCTTGCGGCAAGGGCCTTAACTGTTTTCTGTCTCCTCTAGGGTGGTGGTGTAAGGGTTTTATTGGAAACATCGTCTCATTTATTTTTGTTATCAAATGACTTCACAAGAGATCCAATCCTGAATAGTACGCCTTGTCGAACTTCTTGGCCTATCAGATTGAGCGCAAGTCTCGCTGCATTTCGAATGGTGATAGGTTCAGCAGATGTCACTATACTTTGGATCTGAGGCGTTAAGCCCCAAATGTACCTTTCGATTCTCTTGATTTCCGGTGTGACCATATGTGAGCATAATCGGGCAAAGTTGTAGAATTTCATGGTGTATCCTTCCATATTCACACCTTCTATTGACAAGTTTTCAGATTCCTTGTTCTAACTTTTGCAGTTCATTTCAGGGAATATTCCTATTTCCTAATTTCCTTAAATTCTTCTCATAGGATTGCATTAGCAGCTCCTAGACTTAGAGTGTGGTCATGTGTGTTTCAACATGTGAGGGCTTGCCCTTCGAATGTGTCGGTGGCGAATTTGACTTCTTAATCCGTGGTTCAATTGTTCATGTTGAGAACATATTCTATCTTAACAGTCTGTTTGGCAATACCCCCGACTCCTCCATTTCCGTGGAAGTTTCAGGGTCTGTATGCAAAGCCAACCTTGTGTGACCGCCCTTTAGGAGGTTCTTCGCTTCAGGCTAAGTTTTGATTCAAATATACAAATGAGAGAAGATGATGGATAATTCTATGCCATCAAAGGTAGCGTTTTATGTCAGGTGATATGCTGTGACCCGATCCATTCGCATTATTCTACGCGATCAGAAATCGAGCAACTAAGATTTGGAAAATAGGAGTACGGTTCGTACAGGAAAGTCAACTCGGATTATAGGATTCACCAGAGTTTTCATGCACTACAATTTATGATTACGTGTGCACCCGTAATAATACTTTGCATTGCATGGTCCCACTGATGTTTCCCTTATCCCGAGTTTCCAGATTAAAAGAGTTATGATGCTTATTAGATTGTACCATCGGGTACGGAATGTTAACCGCGTCCAAGGACATAGTAGGATGTAGACATTATACTAAGGCTGAGGGTTTTAGAGTCATACTGAATAGATTCGAAAAGGGGAATCTCATTTACAAACTTCCTTGAGTTGGGACATATGAATGTGGTTTATTTCGTAACCCAAAGTAACAATCATTGGTTTCTCTGAGTCCTTCTAGTCCTCCTGGGACAGACTCTGTCTCTCTACGTGAATCTACACCTCGAGCTCCTTGCCAATACAGCCTCAGGAACCTCTTCGGGCTCCTCCTCATCGTCCTGGTGGTTGTCGGCCATGTGCTACCTCGAATACCTGCTCGGGTTCCCACCGTCTTCAGTCATTGGAATACTATCGTCACCGGATGCACGCGGGGTAGTGGTGCGTACGGTGCGGGGAGTTACGATTCAGCTGATGACGATGCCGACCGTGTGTACTCGTACTTCTCCTTAGGTTCGAAGATGATAATTGGGTGAGATACGGAAGACATAGTCGTAACAGTAACACTGTCTAAGTATTAGGTAAACATCATGTGAATGTATATGCAATGTGAATGATCTGCTGTGAATACGCGAGCCTATAGTTATAGTCTAAGCACACTAAATGCAACTTAGTTCTCTATAACCAGGGCTCTGATACCAATCTGTCACACCGTGAAATTCCACAACGGATTACCCGCGGGCTGTGACTGTCAAGGATCATCAGTCCCGGTCATTTCGAACGACCACTATATGGTTTTTGAAAAGTCATTCCGTTTGAACATCATACCAAGATAAATAAGTAATACATAGTTTGAAATGCGGAATGTAAAGTGCGGAAGCAAAAGCAAAGTAGCAAAATACATAACCATAACAAATTAGGTTCCCATAAACCTAGCTTCTAAATGAAAACATGAAATGAGACTCCAGATATGCAATCCTAGTCCATGCGTGAATGTTTAGCGACCTGAGATAAACATGCTTAAAAGTGTCAACACAGGGTTGGTGAGTTCACAGGTTTAAGTAACAGAAGCAGTAAAGAAAACAGTGTAACAGTACGCATGTATACTAGTGATTTGATTGTTGATCAAACAATAAACATTAACTATATAAGCAACACCGAAACCGAAGCTCAACGAAGGAATGCAGAAACTAGCATTTTTGCCTCTTACGTGCTTAGCACGCAAAGAATCAGGTCAATTATGCACCCGTTCGACTCCCAGTCAAAGTTAGCGCGACTAACCCGGGTGGGGGTTGTTAAACCCAATAGTACTATTCATGAATCACCTCGCTTTGTGAAATAATTAACGGTTCGAATATGAGAGGACTTTGTGTGCGGGAAATGCACCCACTTATATATGTTAAAGCGAAATCACAGTAATCATCATACGGCTAAGTAAGAAAATGGTTTAGCATGTATCTCCCCCAAATGGAAAAGTAAGTAAAATGGGGCCGTGAAAACTCACTTAATGCGTGAGTACCGAATACGTGCTAGTAGAAAAAGTTCAAGAGTAAGCCGACCTACGCGTGCCCTAGAATATATAAGACACCTTAAGGTCTAGGTAATGATTCTACATGCAAGTTGGTCATGTAACAGTTTCACCCAACTTAATTTCGTTATGAAATTCCGTTTGACTCGACAACCCGTTGGTGATATGTATTTGTTATCAAAAATATATATTCACATAAAATAATATAAGTTATGATTTCGATCAAGTGTGTCCATGACTATAAGTAATTTGGTGTCATCTTAGGTTTCGCGCTTTAAAATATAGTTTGACTCGACACGAGTCGTAACTCGATGCGAACGGTAAATAAATATATTATATATATTTATTCAAAATAATGTTTTCGAAATACGTCATGACTTTAGGTAAAAATAATATCTATATCGTTTCTACGAAATATACATTTGAGAATTATCACTCTTAAAATAAGGTCGTTTTTCGTTTTCACTACCAAAATATATACAAGTATATATATTTATAAAGACATATATATATATAATTTAAAATCTAGTCTTTCTTTCCAAATACTTATATATTTTAAATAGATGAACTTTAACATAAATAAGTTTTTCCATCATTTTTGTATACAACATAATTCTTAACATATATATCTTTCGAAAAACCATAGCAATAACCATATAACTTTCTTAAAAAATACAATCATAACCACTAGTAATAATTTATCTTTCCAATATTTGACATAACTTAACCAAATAAATATTAACTTGTAATGAACTAAAATATATAATAACACATAATAATAATAATCACTAAGTAATCCATGGACTTAATAAACCACTTGATGCATATTCAAGGTTTAACATATATTTAGTTTCTATTAGTAACAATTTTTATTAAGTGAAACATAATCAACAAAAACTAAAATCACCAACTTAAATATTTATTTTAGTTTATGACCCACCATAAGTTGTTTTTATACAAAACTAGTTTTAAGTAGGGATTAGATTATAACAACTCCAAATTTAAGAAAAATGGGTTTTTGTAGGTGAAAGTTGGTACATAACAATATGTTAACAAAATATAAAACAAGAGTAAAAATATAAATGATTAGAAGAATTTCTCACAAAAAGCAAGCAAGAAATGTGGATGGAAGTTGTAGGTTGCTTGTAAGACACCAAGAGACCACTTGTTCTTCACCACACGAGACTTGGAACACTTGAACTCTTGAAATATTATTTGAGAAATGGACTTTAGTGGGGTGGTGGTGGAGCCGTAACTAGGAGAAAGAGAGGGATGAGTGTGTTTGAAACTTTTTGGTATGGTAATATTTGGAAGAGATGGGTACATATAACGTTTAGATTTCATTGGTAACACAATTTGGCATTGGCATATGGTGGTGGCTCAAGTTCTCGGTCAAAATAGAAAAGGGAAAAGAGAAGGGACTAGAGGTTCAAATGAGTAAGGATCTTGGGTGGGTTTTAGTGCATAAAGTGATTAATCACCAAATTAGTAAAATAGGGTGTTGTCTAGATCAAGTAGGGTGGCTTGTGTGTGGGATTGTTCCATGTTGGTCGAAAAAAGGGAAAAAAAAAGGTTAGATATGACTAAAGTTTGAGGTTGTGTGTAAAAGTTTTTATCTCAAAATCAAACATGAAAATGGTCAAACACACATCCTCATATGTGTGCTACTGTATTTCGTAAAATAAAGAAATCAAGGTAGGTTGAGTTTTACTTTTATTTGGTTTAACTGGAAAGGTGATTTTGTAGATTAAACGAGTATTCAGGTGGTAGCGGGTATAAATAAGACGTGATATAAAATAGAGATTTTTTTTTAAAACCGAGCTTAATAAAATTATACATTACATAGCTAGTGGCTCGCTAATATATATAAATATATGTTTAGTAATTTAATATCGCGAAATAGCGCGTTAAAGTAGAATATGCCGGTGAAACGGTAAAAGACGCGCGTTTAAATACTAAGTTGATATAAATAAACACACACATATTTAAGTTCTAAAATAGTATCGTAACATCTCGAAATATTTATTAAAACATAAATATTAGTTATCACCAAGTTTCTCGTGTGCCGGTTATACTGCGTGTGACCCGGTAATTTACCGAATTACCGATGCGTGAAATGTTATGAATGGGCTTTGCTACTTATGAAATGACCTTAATTAACCATAATTAAGTTTAACACGAATGTAATTTATGCAATTTATGACAGAGACGGGGACGGGTATTGACCTGAAATTGCCGGTTGTCACATCCCTCTCCCGATCTCAGCTGCTTATATAGTTAGGGTTTTGAGAGTGGGTGCATCTCCTAACAGTATCGCGTGTTAACGTTGTGTCCCGTCTTATATCTCGGCCCGGCCTCTCATTGCGTCTTTATAAATTTAAAACATTACTTCGTAATTAAAATAAATAGGAGATTTATTATAAATATATATTTTTAAGACATTTATTATTTAAATCTCGCGTTTAACAGTAGACGTAGTCGGTACACGTCGTAGTCGCGTCTCTAACGCTTTTAGTAGGATTAACGTCTCACGTTCTCGTTTCCGAACCTTTAAGTTTTGTTCACAATAAATGTTAATACTAAAATATTATTCCTAAATATTTATCTCGTGAGACTTTTTCTTGACACCATGCCGTATCCAAGTCGGCACAAGTTGACGATGTTCGTCTAAATCCGTTTAATAGGTTTAACGTTTAACACTACGATTTTTATTCTTTTCTAGTATTATAAAAATAAATATCTATAATACCTACTATACGGATTTACAAATCGATAACATCTGTGGCATTAACGTTTCTTTACCGCGTGTTTTACGTGGTTTAACGTTTACGTACGCGCTCTTCGCTTGTAATTATCTGAACAGGCTTTCAAGATAAATACTGATATATAATATTAAATATTCGTTGTATTGAATAATTTTAATGCCGGATATTTGGTATTAAACCGATGTCTGACGCGTTAATAGCTTAAAATTACTGAATCGCGTACGTTCTTGTATCTTTTCTTAAATTCTCAGAATCGCGTAACGAGTCATTAGATGAAACCATGTGACTATTATGATGTTTGGATTATGCAAATTTGGGCCTCAAATAGGCTTGGATTTCTATTGGGCCTACTTGGGTTTAGCTCAACAACTAGGATTTAGATTCTGGAATTTTACAGGTGTCACATGAATGGTGTCGTGTGTGTACAATTGTGACTTGTATGTATGTTAAAGAGCCGGTGTTTGAATTCTAAGAACCTCACCGATAGTTAATTGAGGTCATGAACTTCACTTATGTCGTTTTCGCTTGAAGTCTTTGAACTTCACTAATGTCGTTGTTGTTTGAAGTCTTTGAACTTCACATGGGAGTTAATATGATTATATAAAGGAGTTTGAAGTTTAAGAACTTCACATGGGAGATAATTGAGGCCATGAACTTCACAAAGTAGTTTTGGGGCATTTGAGGTCTTTAGAACCTCACAAAGGAGTAGAGTCGGGTTAATGGATTGAAAATTAACTAATGAATACATACATAGGTGGTAATTTATGTAATGGTTGTAATTGGGGAGTAAAAGGACCCGAGGTCACAAACTAGTGGGTTTGCTAGGCCAAATGACAGCACCATTGTTTGCTGATGCAGGGGACGTACCATACGCCCGCCCCCGGCGTTCCATATGCCCACCGACGTATGCCGTATGGTATGCCCAAAACCTTCTGCCAACGCCCACTATACGCCCAACTTTGCTGAAAATGTTGTTTTCGGCTATTTGTCTTCTTAAGGACATGTGGAATCGTTGGGGAGTTGTATATGGTGTTATTTGTGGTGTTTCCCTTTTAGGTAAAGCTCCGGTTTGTTGTCTTGGATCACGCTTCGTTTGGATTGGATTCTCATTTCGTTTTGGCGGTTGGTTATTGTTGTGGTTAAACCCTCCTTAGGAGGAGTATTTAAACTCATTTTGTAATGTCATTGGATGTTAAACTTGTTATATTTTTGAAATGTTGGTTTTTTGTTTTTAAACAAAGTTGTCGTTGTTTTATTATTTACAACTTAGTGTTGTTTAAAAAGTTGTTTTGGGGACCTATATTCCACGTGAATTTGAAAGTTAAATTCGGTTGAAAATTTTGGGTGTTACATTATTTCCTTTAACTATATATGAAATTACATATATTGTCCTTTAGCTTCAATAATTACACTGGATGTCCTTTTTTTGATACTGTTGCACACATTTCGTATTTTTCACTACTTGGAGTTAACTTTTTATGTTAAGTCCAACAATGTGCATTGCACATAAGGGCAATAGGGTCATTTTAACCCCAAAAGAACTAAAATATAATTTTGTCTTAAATAATTATTAATCCCCTGATTAAAAATAAAAAAAAATATAAAAGAACTGAATTCAATTGACTAAAGTAGTCAAACTTTATAAGAGAGACCATATGTTGACTTTTACGGTCTAAATTTTGACTTTTCGAATCCGGCATTGTGATTGATTCCATAAAAAATTTCCCAATCATAAAGTTTATGCATTTTCAAGTCTAACTCATATAACTGTTCAAGATCACACATCAAGATTGAGTTAATTTGACTTCAAAAGTCAAAGCGGGTTGACCCGTTCTCATTGCAAGGAGAAGATGAACCTTTTAAACCTTTCACTCACCGGTTTCATGTCCCTACAAGTCATCAGGGAGTACCTCTCCCTTTTGGTACTCCATCAAGATAAAAAAACGAAAAAAACTGAAGGTAAGAAACGGCTAGAGGCGGGGATCGAACCCACGTGGGTAGGTTCTCACGCGCACTGGCTGAGGCGCCGAGCCACCAGGCAAAATTTTGTCTTGCGTTAACGGTCCGCTTCGATTTGTATATATACATAAGTTAAATAGTGAAAAAAAAATAAAAAAAAAAGTAACTAATCAACCGCTGCTACATGACAGCGATTGTTGTTCACTCCAAGTCATTGACAACACAAATTACTAGTAATATAATTAATATATATAGATATATGTATAATAGTTGTTTAACTCCATCAACTATAAATTAACTATTTTGTCGTTGTTAGTCGTCATGTTAAAAAATTATAAAAAAAACTGAAACTAAAATTTTGCTCGAGGCTAGAAATAAGTTGAGCCGCTCATATCATAATCAACCACTATAACAACTATTAAAAAAAAATTAATTATTACCATATATATTATAATTCTTATATTTTGAAAGGGTATATATTTCGACACTTATACAATTAGCCTAATAAATGATAAAACATTAATATATTAGGTTATTGTTTTTTAACGGAATTTGGCAAATCAATATGGTTGGGATGTAGCATTGTGCATGTGATATGCTTAACCCTATTAAAGAAAGGAATAATTGGTGGTCATGATCAAACTCTTAGAGCAAGAAAACAAATGGCTCCATTTCAAGAAATACTTATGCATACTAAAATTGTACAAATATTAATGCACGAGGTACATGTTAGTAGATTAATGACTTCCATTGAATCTGATTACCAAAAATATTTTTCTCTATCCTTTTTTATTCCAACGCCCATACAACACTCCTCATCATAGTATTTGTTCTCCGTAAGTGATCAATAAGTTATCTATTTATAATATTTTATAAAAGATTTTATGATGGTTCACACTACAACAATATCACCCTATCCCGACGATTTTTTTTGAAGCTATACCGACGACATGTCGTCGGTATTGCTTCGTCCCAATAGGTCAAAGATGTCGTCGGTATAGGTGTCGTCGGTATAGGTAGACCTGTCGTCGGCATAGGGTTTAATTAAATAATTCAAAAAGAAATTCTATACCGACGACAAATCGTCGGGATAGACCCAACCTATACCGACGACATGTCGTCGGTATAGACTATTTCCAATTATTTTTAATTAAATCTGAAAAATACCTATACCGACGACATGTCGTCGGTATAGGATTTTCTGTATTTTTTTAATTTTTATTAAATTTTCAAAATTTTCCAGAAATATTTAATTTCTAATTACCAAAACCTGCAAATCAGATAATTCAAACCATTCAAAAATTGAATTCCGAAACATATTGTTCGATACAGAAACCTGTTCGACACACAAATCAAATATTTAAACATTAAGTTGTCCGACACACAAACATAAAAATTGTTCAAAAATTCAACAATAACACCGACAACCAAGGCAAAGGCGCAGCAACTTCAAGCTAATTATCGTTGCTGCTAGTTCTGCGTTCCCACATTCGACGCATTTCATCCATTTGTCGTTGCATTTCAAGCATTTGTTGATTATGCACACGACGTTCTTCATCTCGTTGTGCTTCTCGTTGGGATTCGCGTTGTTGTTGATCTTCATCTCGTTGGGCTTCGCGGTGTTGTTGATCTTGGAGTTGTTGTTGAAGTTGAGTTACACACTCATCCACTTCTTGCCAATGTGGTTGTGGAGTGGGGGTACTGAACAAATCCGGTGTGGGATTACTCACCACACGACCGACACCCCTGATATGGCCACGCCGTTGACCCAATGCACGCTCCATGCATGCAAACTCATCGACAGCAGACGAGTCACCACCAGACTCAGCAGAGGATCTTGCATACTCCTCTTGGATTCGGTCCTGCATTAAACAATGTAATAAACAATCACTTGACTATTTTAATAAAATTCGACAGCATAACTGCTGTAAAACGGATAACCAACCTGTTAAACTATAAGTTATAAACGACCCAAATTCACAAATTCCAATCAACCAACGCTAATAACAACAAATACTAATAATACTAGCAAAAATAATCAACAATTGGGCTCAAGTTGGATGTTCTAAGTCTATTAAAGTGTGTTTGAATCATTTTGACCCGTTTTAAGTTGCAGTTGAATGTTCTAAGTCTAGTAAGTCTAACAACAAAATCATTTGACTTCCATAATCTGATGATGCATTCGTGTTGGCCCAACCGGTCCCTTCTTTATAATGGGTCGATTTGAACACATCAATTGGGTCGGTACCCTGTGAAAAACAAAAATAATATCACTAAGAATTAATAAGCATGTTTATATAATACTAACAATTGTATTTTCATACCTCCATGTGTCGGCGCTGGACGTATGATTTACTGCCATGGTAACTTGGGTAACGTTGTTTTGATCGGTTTTGTTTGTTCTTCGTCGCGCGGTTTTTATAGCAGTCCCAAAGGGGACAATCCAAAATTTATCCCTATTAGATAAATTTTGGACGGGTATATTCTAAAGGGTTATCCTAAATAAACATACTAGTGTACACAATATGAGACATGACATACATAAACAAAGACGTACATAAATGACATTAGGGGTGTAAGCCTTTTTCTTATTTATTTTATAAAATTATAAAATATATATTTTTTTAATATATAAGTAATAGTATTTATAAAATTATGATAAACGAGCCGTTTACACTCTAAATGAAATAAAAAATTAACTACACAAAGACATAAAAGTCGGAATACGTACCTTAAATAAATTCAATGAAACACAAATATGATGTTATTCACACCTCGTCAACCGCAATGAGTTCCGAACTTGCAACAAAATTAAATAAAGTTACATATACATACAAACATATATACATACATCCACAAATCATACAATTAAATAAACATACATACAAATACATACAAACATACATACACATATACATATATATTATATACAAACATACATAAATAAATGCCCAAATTCTCAAATTACATATATAAACACAATTCCATAAATAAAAATACATACAAACACACATACACATATATACATACATATTATATACATACATAAATAAATGCCTAAATTCTCAAATTACATACATAAACACAATTTCATACATAAAAATACATACAAACACACATACACATATATACATACATATTATATACAAACATACATAAATGCCCAAATTCCTAAATTACATACACAAACACAATTCCATACATAAACATAATCAAAATTCATACAAACACACATACACAAATATATACCTACATATTATATACAAACATACATATATAAATGCCTAAATTCTCAAATTACATACACAAACACAATTCCATACATAAAAATAATACAAATACATACCAACACACATACACATATAAATGCCCAAATTACATACACAATTCCATACATAAACATACATACAAACATATATACAAACATACATATATAAATGCCCAAATTCTCAAATTACATACACAATTCGATAAATAAACATACATACACATACACAAACAATTGTCAAACAATTAGCTTTAAATAGCTTGAAATCCTCAAACAATTGTCAAATAATAAATGCCCAAATTTCCCAAATTTTCATCTAAACCTAATTTAATCCCAAATTTTCATCTAAACAATATACATACAAACATACATCCAAATTCCCAAATTTCATCTAAACCTAATTTCATAATAAAATTTCATAAATATTTATAAAATCACACATCTAAATCATATATACATACATACAAAATAAACACAACAATATACATACAAACATAATCTAAACATAATTTATAAAAAAATTACTAACCAAGTTTGCAAATGTCTTCGAATAGCTTGAAATCCTCAAACAATTGTCAAAGCTTCAAACACCTAACAACAAACAAAGAAATTAACCAAAAAACCCAAAAATTTTGATTTTATGGTCAAAATTGAAACATATAAGTTAACTAACCTTAAAAACCGAGAGATTAGTGAAGATTGCTCCACAAAACACACCAAAAACGAGAAATCGCCAAAGAGAGAAGATGAGATAGTTTTGGGGTTTTTTTTCGTGGAAATGGGAAGCAGAAAGCTGCTGTCTGTGTTTAATCGCGCTTAGCCCTATACCGACGACATGTCGTCGGTATAGGCTAAAAAGTCGGCGCAATAGGTGCCTTATACCGACGACATGTCGTCGGTATAGGCTTCGTAGGGTTTTGACTGGTCAATAAAGTAAAAAAGCCTATACCGACGACATGTCGTCGGTATAGGTCATTTTAGAATTTTTTTTATTTTTATTTAAAATTTTTTTTGACCGACGAAATGTTTAATATATTAAAAATACAAAAAGAAAAAATTCAAAATAACCCTATACCGACGAAATGTCGTCGGTATAGGGTTTTTTCCAATAATTCATTGGGCGCCATTTTTCCCTCCATGTGGCTCAACCCTGTACCGACGACATGTCGTCGGTATAGGGTGTACCTGACAAAATTTTGGTTTTGACCTATACCGACGACATGTCGTCGATACAGGTTGACCTATGCCGACGACAAATGTCGTCGGTATAGGCGACGTCGGCACAGGGTCATTTCCTTGTAGTGTCACTATATAGTTCAAGATTGATCACGACAATCACGATTGATTCTATGAGAGTTTATGACAATAGTAAGGTTGTTATGAACATATCACATGAAGAATTGTAACCTTACGAAGTCTTCTTTTTTAATTATCTATCATTGGAACCGGTTCTAGACTGACAAGGAGAAAAGGGAAGCAAATTTGGGAGAACGGGTAGCGTAATTCTTAAAAAGGGTACAAAGTTAGATGAGGTTGTTAAGATGACGTTGCTCCCACACAATCGACATTGAAAAAGACTTTTGATTATTCGATGTTTCGAATAACATTTGTACAATTGGAAGGGTTTTCAAGGATTGCATAATATCAACTACATTTAACAATGCTTATGTATACCATTTTAATATGAAAATTCCCCTAGATATTCTAAGCAATGATGTTAAACTATTTGATTTCTAGAAGTTTCTCATTTTCTTGACCAACTTAACAACGGTAGATGATCTCCAAGGAAAAAGTGTAAACTGTAAAATAGTGCATTGTCTAAAAGATATTTTATAGTACATCCTAAAAGGTTGATTTGGATATATTTTTAACATATGGCCTCTCGTACCAACAATATTGTCTGCTTTGCCCACTAGAAATGCCTCTCGTACCAACAATATTGTCCACTTTACCCACTAGGAGCTCAAAGATTTTTTTTTGGTTGCCCGGGTTAAAACTTATCTAGGATCACCCATCCCTGGATTACTCTCACCCGAACACACTTAACTATTGAGTTCTTCTCTCATATAGCTAAAACTCTCAAAACGCGTTGTTGGTATTTGAGGGGGGTGCATTCATTATGAACCCAACATCTTTTCCGTGAACAGAACATAATGATGTGAGATTTGTCTAAGGTGTTACATTGGCATTATTCATAAATGTAGTTTGAAGTTGATGCGTATTTTTGTTATGCTTACGACATCATTCTCATTAGTTTACGATGTGATTTACAATTGTCCAGGAAGATTTTATTATTCGTAATGTTACTTAAGTTGATGAAAAACCAGTGTTGCTTATAAAAAAAAATATAATAAACTCTAAATCACGTTATATAATAAAGTGATGCATCTTGTCTCTGAGTTGAAAAGACATGTTGTCATCTTAAGATAGCCAACTTATAACGTTGCTTAGGAGGCCAACTAATAAATTATCTATGCTCACGAACCTCTAAGTTGGTTGTGTACAGTTCATTTAAGTGTCACTAACACAAAGTGTAACAGCTCAAGCAAACCGTACCAGGATATTGTCCGCTTTGCCCCCAATAGGTTGCCAATCCAAGAACTCACGGTTTTGTTTTCACCCGACGAGTTGCTCGTCCAGGCAAAACGCGTCTTGATAGAGAAGGTATCCACTCCCTTATAAGGAAGACTTCGTTCTCCCCCTCAACCGATGTGAGATATTACACAAAGTGATTGTAGCAAACAATATATATGTATATAGTATAACACATAATTCATTTTCCTTAAAACTTAGCATATTCTTGATCTCTAGTGAGCTTTGTTGTTGGATGTTGTTTCATTATGGACATCCTCTGTAGCGATCATCTAGTTATTCAATATTGATCATTGTAGCCTCTCGTCAACCTATAAATCCCACTAAATTATCTTCATATATCTTAGAGTTTATGGTTTATGGACTACATTTTTTCATAGATATTTTGGGTTTAGATTGTGATGAGGATTTGAAGGTTCATTTCGGATCTTGGAACTTGTATACATTCAACTCGCATGCCGATTGTTGGTATCATAATGTGTTTGGTAGTTTGGATATGAATAACTTAATACCACTCTGCTCTAATACCATTAATTTTTAGGTCTTATGTAATGAACAAGGACCGTTTCAGCATATGTAATCGGACCAGCCAGACCACCGGTTCTCGATCCGACCGTGTCCGGTCCGGTCCGGGTTTCAAAACATTGCCCCTATATATGAACATTTGTTAATTGTACCAATCTTACTCCAGAGTACTTTATAAAATCTCTATCTTTATAGCTATATTAACATCCAAAACAATGTAGGGGTGGGTTCACCCTACTAGTGCCCCTACAGCTCAAAAATAAAGAATTAAAAACCTAATTGCTTTTCAAGACCTATAATGTCCAAGTCCAGATACACTCTTCACAAACTAAGTTGTAAACAATGCACTAAAATCTACACATAACTCTGGATTTAGTAACTCCAACTCTGGAAAACCAAAATTAATAATAAATTTAAAAAAATTAAAAAAACAATTAAAATAGAAGGGAAATGATTATCTGGTAGACATTGAAGCAACTGAGACCTTTCATCCCATGCTCAAGACTAAATAAAGATGAATGTGAACTTGAATTCTAGAGAGAGAGAGAGAGAGAGAGAGAGAGAGAGAGGTCTACCAACTGGTTGTTAGAGATTAAGCTCCTTAACCAAACATCATCATCAACAACAGCTACATATTCATATTCCCTCTTCTAGAGAGAGAAACAGATACTTTTAGAGAGAGAAGCAAAAAGAGGCCAAGAAAAAAGGAAGAAAACAAAAGCTAGAAAGTGAAGCCCATCAAAGAAAGATCAGATAATACATAATAGCTACAAACACACACATACACACACATATATGTATATATAGGTATAGAGAGAGAGAGTGTGGAGGAGAGAGAAAGATCTTGAAGAGAAGTTGTTCTCACGTGTGAGTTGATGGAACCATAAATATTTTGATTCATTGATCATGAAACGATGATACAAGAACATCATCATCATCATAATCATCAAAAGATTCATTAAAATCTCAGAACTGAAACCACTTCTGTCGGTCTCTTTCTTTCAATGTTGGGCACTCTTACTGTTCTCTGAATTCCGGGCAGTCCGGGCAGCCTCATAGTTATTGTGATTTTGAATTACAAGACCCTATCAAAATCTGGTCTTGGGATCATCTTTGTACATTATTTGTTCCCCACAACCACACATCCATGACATAATTTCAGGTAACAATTATTATTATTTTTTTTAAATGTGAATCCTAATCTGTTGACTTTTTTGCTTTCTTTAGTCTATGTGACCTTCAAGAACATAATTTTCCTTCATGGGGATTCTTGATTTCTATAAAGCCCTTTAATTTTATTACTTCATCATCAATTCTTGGTGAAAAAGTATTTAAAAGGTAAAAATTGGGTTTATTTCTGTGAATTTCATATAAGTGTTTGTGATTTACATATGAATTCATCTTGATTTTGATCAAATTTTAGTGAGAAAACAAAATTTTGGGCTTTTTTTCTAAAAAATTCATCATGAATTAAGGGCCTTTTTAAAATAAAAAAAAAATGTTTTTCATTTCCATGGGTTAATCTTGAAATTGATAGTGAAGAAACAAAATTGGGTGTGTTTTCTATAACTTTCTTACAAGTGTTTCAAAGATTCATATATAATGATGATATGAATCAAGGGCATTTTCATAAAATTGTTTTGTTTATTTACATGGGTTCATCTTAAAATTGATCAAATTTTTAGAAAAAGAAAACAAGAATGGTTTGGTTCTCCAATTTCCATAGAAATGACTGAAAGTTTGATGAAGATGAATGAAGGGCATTTTGGGAATATAGAAAAAGATTGGAAGTTAACTACAAATTTACCTTGTTTGATACAGGCAAAACAAACAGGGAATATCTTTATTCATAACATGTGAGGCTGTGTATACAAACAAACTTCAAAGTACTTATTGCTTTTATGATCATGTCCTTCTCCCAACTTAACACCTCTTCTCTCTTCTATCTGTGTGTTTTTTTCTTTTATAATAATTCAATCTTTTTTGTGTTTAGTTTTGTAAAAATACAATACTTGTATTGTTTTGTTTTATAAAAAGTCAATCTTTTTTGTGTTTTGTTTTATAAAAATTCAATCTTTTTGTGTTCTCTTTTACAAAAATTCAATCTTTTTGTGTTTTGTTTTATAAATATTCAATCTTTTTTGTGTTTAGTTTTATAAAAATACAATATTTGTAGTGTTTTGTTTTATAAAAATTCAATCTTTTTGTGTTTTCTTTTACAAAAATTCAACCTTTTTGTGTTTTGTTTTATAAAAATTCAATCTTTTTGTGTTTTTTTATAAAAATTCAATCTTTTTTGCTGTGAAGATCCTTTGATATGATCGAAGTTCATGCATAAAAGTTATATTGGGTTATTCCTCATAAAGATCAAATCTTTTTTGCCAAAATGATTTAAGTTTGACTTTTCGAAGTATTGTATTACTTTGACTTTTCGTTCAACAACCCCATTGTTCTTTAAAATAAACAGGAATTGTCGATTGCGGTGACCTTTTGCTTTATATTATAAAAAAAAAACTTTCTAGAATTACCCATTCAAATGTGCAGAAATGTTTTATTAATTTTGTGATTTGAAAATTTGAAATTATCTGGGTTTATTGTATTAGGAGGTAGGGGCTATTATAGATACACCATGATGCTATAAGTTGACTTTATCATGCGGGTCGTATGATAAGGCGAAGATGGTCGGTCATACGAGCCGTATGACGTTGTCAGTGGTCACATCGGTCACTTTCATGTTAGTGTACCACATCACACAAGCTGTATAACTTGACAACACCAACTCATATGACCCGTATAAGAAAATTATTACCAGCCTGATGTACCAATCTAACACGTTATACTGACCGTATGACTATATTTGTCATATCATATGGCTCGTATAATATGTGTGTAGTGTCTGTATAGTGTGTAAGTAGTGTTCGTTTAGATGCAGCCTTAGTAGTGTCTGTATAGTGTGTAAGTAGTGTTCATTTAGATGCAGCCTTTTACTGTCCTTTAGAAAGATTGAAACTTTTTGCCATTTTAATGGTTTAATTTCTTGCAGAAAGTTAAATAAAAAGATTTGAAGAAAGAAATGTCATCTTACATACGAAGTTCAGAAAATGGGAGAGATTCAGCTCCAATGCTCTACTTAAGAGAACCTCTACCGCAATCTTACTCATCGGAATCACCCCTCGCCGGAAACGAGATGATGTATATGAACTTTTCATCATCTTCAGCCGGAGAGTTTTCCGGTTCACTGGCCGGAAGTTCCCATATTGACATTCCGAACGTAGGAGTTCACGATTCCAGTGTCGTCTCGCATCAAGAATTCCTCTCGAGCATTGGCGAACCATGGAGAGATGGTAGGCATCATGGGATGATGTTAATGGATCAAATGGGTGGTCGGAATTTGCAAGGACAAGGTCACAGACAGGGGCAGGGACTGTCGCTGAGTCTTGGCTCGCATATTCCACCGGCCAGAATCCAATTCCATTCCGGTGATTACAGGAATCCCAGCATGAGTTTCTCTTCATTCTTGAATGCAGATTCAGACTCGATCAAAACAGATGTTTCTCCCTATGGAATTGGGAATGTTTCGAGGGCGGTTACTGATCCGAAGTACCTAAAAGCAGCACAACAACTGCTTGATGAGATTGTTAATGTTGGTAAAGCTTTAAAACAGCATAATTCTAGGAAAGAATCCATGGATTATTCAAAAGAGATCGATGGTGAATTGAAGAATGATACGTCTTCAAATCAACAAGGATCAAACGAACTCTCGGCTACTGAAAAACAGGATTTGCAGAACAAGATGACCAAGTTGATCTCTATGCTGGAAGAGGTGAGTCATCTGTACATTTTGACTTTTGAGGTCAAACATGTTCCTTTTTAGATACAAATTCAATACCAATTTGTTACAAAAGAACACCAATATTCCTAATCTCTATCACCTACTTAAAAAACCAAGTTTAGTCAACATTTTTTTTCATAGAGAATCAGAAATTCATATGAATTACAAAGATGAAAAGTTTGTAGGTTTGACCCTGAAAGTCAACTTCTACCTCTTGCTTGATGTAATCAAGAAAGCTCAAGTACAGTTTACATGGACAGGTTGATAGAAGGTACAAACAATACTATCATCAAATGCAGATTGTTGTATCCGCATTTGATGTGATCGCGGGGTGTGGGGCCGCTAAGCCCTACACAGCACTCGCCCTGCAAACGATTTCCCGCCATTTTCGTTGTTTGAGAGACGCAATAAATGGTCAAATAAAAGCGACTCATAGAAGCCTCGGGGAGACTGATTCCAACGCAAATGGGAAAGGAGTGGGGATTTCCAGGCTTCGGTTTGTGGATCACCAACTCAGGCAACAACGAGCCCTTCAGCAGCTCGGGATGATGCAACAGCATACTTGGAGACCGCAAAGGGGACTTCCTGAAACCTCTGTTTCAATTCTTCGTGCTTGGTTGTTTGAGCATTTTCTTCATCCGTAATCACTAATTACCTTATCTTTTGTACTAATCAAAGCATCTCTTTTCATAATTACATTCTTATCCCAAGATTCAAACAAGATCATGCTAGCAAGATATAATCAACCATTTTCTTTTTGTTTCTTTAGGTATCCTAAAGATTCAGACAAGATTATGCTAGCAAGACAAACAGGCTTGACCAGAAGTCAGGTAAGATATCATACTTCAGACTCTCTTGACTAGACAGGGATAGGGAATTCTGATTCAGGTCAAGCTATACCTGACACACTAACCATACACCACTGGCACATCATACGGGACGTATGGGTAATACGTATGAGGGGTTATACGGGGTCATATGAGGGGTTATACGGGCAATAATGTTATACTGACCGTATGAGAGGGGTGTTCATACAAATCATACGGGTCGTATGAGATGTTATATTGACATAGGAAGTGACTAATGTAACATAGCACACCACTGACAAAGTCATACGGCCCGTATGACTTTTTGTCGCCATTTACACGGCCTTATGACGATGGGGTGGTGTACGTATAATAGCACCCTTCTGATTCCAAAGCCAATTCCGTTGTTTCGTATTGGCACTGATTGAATTTGTGATTGGGCAGGTCTCAAACTGGTTTATAAACGCGAGAGTTCGCCTATGGAAACCAATGGTGGAAGAAATGTACAAAGAAGAAGCTGGGGATGCTGAAATAGAATCAAATTCTTCATCAGAAAATGCACCCAAAAGCACAAAAGGCGATGGAAAGACTTCTGTTGACCAAGAAGATATGAACCAGAGCACTGCAGCCTCTGGATTTGACTCAAAATCATCTAATCAAGCTCCTAATGTTGAAATAACAGGAACCAGCAATGACTCGGATTTCCAAAACATGATGGTTCAGTCTAACAACAGCGGTGAACATGTGCGGCTTATGGCGGCAGCATATCAGATGCCACCAAGGTTTGGAAATGGGAATAGGAATGGAGGTGGGGTGTCGCTTACACTAGGGCTGCAACACTCTGAAGATGGCAGCTTACCGCCAATGGCTTCTCATGGAAGAGGTGGCGGTAGCAGTGGTGTGCATGACACTGGCTGTGGTTCGTCGGTGGGGCCAGAGACGGTCGATTTTGACAATGTGGATTCAGATAACCAACAACAACAAAGATTTGGATCTTCTCACTTGTTACATGATTTTGTGGCATGAGAGAGCAATTGTTAAACTTCTTGATCTATTATCAAGTGGTGTTAAGAAAACTGGATGTGAAACAGAAACTAAATATATAATTGTAAAGATAAGATGCATATATTTTCTTTATGATTATAATAATAATAATGTAGATATGACTTGTACAGTAAGGACTGGTTGACAGTTCACAAGTCATGTAAAGATTCAACCCATAATATCATATGACTAAAAGGGTCAAGCAAATATTTCAAAACTGCCATTTAATGCATGACATGATAATTTACAATACATACATCTAACAACACTGGATTACAATATACAAACCTATTTCAACTTCCTAACATAGAGAAATATCAAAATAGCTCGCCTCATCACCCGTCATGATCTAAACAGGACACATGAGAAAGCTAAATCAGATAACAGGTCACCACTTGTGCACACGAATATGGCCTTTGGATAGAAGTAAAGAAGGCAATTTCGACCCGTTTGTGGGTAAACGGGTTGATGTGGGTTATACATTGACCTTTAACTGGTCAAATGGGAAAATTTTATAAAATTAGCTACACTGAAACGTAAAAACAGGTTGAACAGATTCAGCTGGTCAAAAGTCACCCAAAGTCTATTAAAAATGCATTTAAACCTCCTAAATTGTTTTATTTAAAAATAAAACTATCATTGTAAAAATATAGTTTCTTTACCGTAATTTAAACCATTAATCATTCTAAAAACTTAGCTGTTTCGACCTTAACCCATCATGACCCGTTACTCAACCCGCCTATTTTGGCACTTCTAGAAAGAAGAATTTTACTAACCTTTTATATAATGCAGTTACATCTTCATTCAACCATGGAGTTTCAAGAAACTGATCACCACAATCTTTTATATCAGTTTTCTCCATCTCAAATTCATTTTGACCACAGTACTCGTTATACTCAAACCACATTTTTGCAATGGACTCCTTCCTGTGGCAAGTGGTATGATCTTCCTCTTCAGGAGAACCCGCGGCAACTAATCGGTAAGTATACACCTTCCTCACCTGCCCGGGCCGAAAAGCCCGACCTATTGCTTGACGGGTCACAGACGGGTTCAAATGCACATCCAATATTATAATTCTAGAAGCCCCAACCAAAGATATACCCTCCCCACAAGCCTTGATTGACCCAAAAAACACTTTGGCATCAGAGGAGTTGTTAAATTGATCCATTGCCACCTCACGCTCTTCATTGTCATGATCTCCGGTTATCATGAATATCTCCTTGTTAAGTCTCCAGCCTTTGACTTTCATGGTCAACCTAAGCAAGAATTTTAACGGCAGTAGATACTGACCAAAAACTAGAAGCTTTTCTCCAGTGGATGTACATAAACGAAGTAGATTTAGAAAGAATTTTGCCTTCACCCCTTCTCTCTCATCTAATTTCTCCAAAATTTGATCGATTTTGATGACATCATCATTTTTCTCTTGAATTGTTTTTACAAGAGACTTTAAATCCGGGTGGACATAAATAGCACTACCATCAGAGCTAATTTTAAACTTTCTTGACAAACTTTTTAATTCAGAAACTTCCCGTTTTTGCCTATGACTAAGATTTAAAAAGACAGAAAAATCCACATGGCCCGGAAGTTCATCCAAGAAATCCCCTTTGTAGTAGTGAAGAACGTTTCTCGTCATTTCCCGTAAATCTTCAATAACCGTAACCTTTCTTTTAAAAATTTCGTCCTTCAATAACGTATGTTCAACCAGCTCGCAAAACTCACTGTCTGTGCACTTCTTATAAAGGTTTCTTTGGGTTTCTATCGATACTCTACTCAAAATACGTCTTTTAATCGTCTTTGAATCCTCCATTTTCAGAAACCGTGGTCGAACAAGGTTTAAAACATTGAAGACCTCACACACATGGTTTTGGTAGAGTGTTCCGGAAAGAACCACCTTTCTTGGAGTATGGACCTTTTCAACAGCAGTAAAAACATCAGTGTTCTTGTTTCTTGGAGTGTGACCTTCGTCTAATATTATAAGTGAAGGGAATGTCAATAGTATCTGCTTACAGGTGGCAGCAACTGAGCTTCTGTCACTGTCACACACTATTGTGGAGAACTGTTTGTAGCCGAGAAACAATATGGACCGCGTGTTGGCCCATTGTTTGAGCACTTCAAGTTGTTGAGCCCGGTTATCGGCTTTCTGGGAATAAAAGTCAAACAGTGGTATGTCTTCAACTTGCCACCTGTTGAATTCTTTCTTCCAAGTGGCTAGAATACCTCTTGGTAGAACCACTAGCGGTCTTGCATCGGGATATTTAGCCATAAAACTTTGGATATAACTGATGAGCATGAACGTCTTTCCAGATCCTGGGGCGTGGGCCAGGATGCAGCCACCTGGATTGTCAGAAACTAAGTTACTGAGGAGAAAATTAAAGCCTTCAATTTGATGGGGTTTCATTTGCTTTTTATGCCTTGGATGAACAGATATTTCTCCCACGTAGAAGTACTTTCCTGGTGATTTCACTCCATCAAGAACAGCACCGGATAATTCTCCTGACTTATCAGATCGGCCTTCATAATAATATGTTTTTGAACTCTTTGAGCTCTGTATTAACATAATTTCATAAGTTGCCAGCGCGTGCAAGATTTCAACTTTTTTTAAAGATTGCTTTATCCAAGTAAGAAATGACAACAATTATATTATTAGCAATGATAAATTGTTGTGTGCTGTATTAATAATTTAATATCCTGAGAAGGAATAAGTATCTAACACATTGAATAAAGTTAAATAATAAATTTATAATATGATTAATAAAAACCAGATTTACCTTGGGGTGTTTAAACTCAATAATGGATTCAATACTCCTTTCAACTACTCCACACACACGACAAACATAGCCAATGTCTTCTTTGAATATAAAAGAATGATCACATTCTTCTTCATCTTCCTTTGCATGTTGGTTGATTGGAAGATCCATACCAATATCCTGAAAGTATAGGATGGTTAATAATAATTTATGGAGTCACAAATATACAACAAAAAGTCAAAAACCAAACCAAAGTACTTGATGGATAGACTATTATATAATCAAACAAACGATTCATGTACCTGTGAGGACTCTAATCCAACAGTCATTTCTTTCCATATATCAGCTAACCCATCAAAGTTGACATCATATTTTGAATCATCTTCCTCCATATATTGAACTTCAACATGTTCACCTGGTGCATTTGTATCATGATCATTGCCATCATAATACATAACCACATCATCCCTCACAGGATTTTCAATGGAAACATCCTTCACATGATTTGTTTCCATTAAATCAGCCTGAAGTGAGGGATGTCTTCTTGGAAAAAGAAGATCTTCAATATCCTTTGTAACAGGCCAACATTTAGCCGAATCAAGCTCTTGCACCCAGTTTCTAATAGCAAATGGATTTGTGTGATCAATAGTTCTCATCAACTTGTTTGCATCAAATGTGTACACAGTGTCCACTAGGCTTGGAGATGCACTTTCATCACTGTTGACCACTTGTCTCGTGAATGTTTCTGAAACAACATACAAAGCATGGACTGAAATGCTAATCCCTACTTATAGATCAATTATGGATATTGACTTATTGTTTAATTAATATTATTATCATTTAATTTTATTTATATTTTTATCATATTAATTTTTCTTATTATAACCATTAATGTTATTGTGTTATTTATATTATTATTATTTAAATTTAATCATATTAATTATTATTTATATCTTGATCATTTTTATTACTCTGAATTCTATCACTTAAACTATATATTCAAGTTATTATAATTATTAATGTTAATATTATTATAATTCAAACAAATGTTATATAGCATTCTTGTTACAAAAATAACATGACAACCAGCCTTTGAGTTCTACCTGCATGTTGGATCCTCCTAAATTTCTGGCGTGCATTGTATATGGTTCTGATCGTAGACACATTATTCTTATTTTGCTCCTTTAGTGTTGATAAAATAGCTTGTGGTGCCACATTCTTCCTTGACAAATCAAACACCAAACCAGATTCATCAGCAGATAATCGCATTGCATATGGATGACCCTTTAGGTGTGGTGTAGGTTCATGATTATGTTTTTCATGTATAGTTACGTGCCGTAGTGGATCCAGAAATTATTTTAAGGGGGTTTACTGTTTTTAGATTCTTCAATTTCATAGGGTCGGACATAAAAAATTTCGGTTCGATTCAGTTCGGTTCGGTTCGGTTCAGTTCGATTGTTCGGGTCAAGTAAGGTTCATCACATAATAAAAATATAATACAATAATAAAAAAACATCGTTGTTAAAATTAAAAAACACATAATATAAATAAAATGGTCTTTATAAATTAAAAAAAATAACCTATAGTTGTTCCCTACAAGCTTTCATCTTTTGATCAAAATATCTTTAGAAAAAGGATATTTCTACGTAATAATATTTTTGATCAAAATATCTTTATATATATATATATATAAATTGAAAAACTTATTAAAGAAATTAATAACCGTAAACTAAATAAAAGAAAAAGCAAAGAAATTAAAAATATCAAATAAAACACTAAATTTAAGTTTTTTATAAATTAAGTTAATAAAATAATAATAAAAAGTAGCTAGTTTAAAGTCACTTTTTTACTTTTGATCGTGAGGTGATAATGTGATATCGGTTTGAACTTTGGAGACTTCTTTCTTTTACTTTTGATTGTTCCGTTCAAATAAAAGTCACTAGTTTATGTTAAATATTGGGCTAATGGGCTTCAGGTTAAATTTTAGAAAGGCCCACTTCACCATATATTAAGTATTTTGCTCATCTCCATGTTACCCTTCTTAGCAGAGGAGGCTGCTGCTGTAACTCCCGTCCACCGGGAAAAAATTCCCAGTCATTCCAGCTTCACTTTTCTTCCCTTTTCTCTTCTCAAAATCTAATCTTAGATCAGTTTTAACTTTTTTAAGTCACCCTGTATTTTTTTAAGGGGTTCACTCAATTTTTCTATATAGTTTTCTACTACAATTTCGAGACTCGGGGGTTCCGGTGAACCCCCCGGCCCTATGTAAATCCGCCCCTGACGGGGCATGGTGAGTCGGTGAGATAGCATTCTCATGGCATGCATTTTATTTTCATATGGAGTGTTTTCACATGAACTATACCTCATAACTTAAGTCACGAGGTTATAATCATTTGTATTACATAGGTTGAAAAATTGTAATTTTATATACTTAGTAATAAAAAATATATATTTTAAAAAACTTGTGTTTTACACAGGTTGAATAAAATATAATGTACTTTGTTAACACATACACTAGTCAAAATATATATTTAAACAATGTATTTTGACCTAACAGTTATAAATTCTGTTAAATTAACTTTTAAAACGTTTTTTTTTTTCAACTGGGTATTAATTTTTTATCTAACTGATAATTGTTAATTCATATTAAATTATCTGGTTAATGATATAATAACTATCCATAATTAGATTTATATTAAATATTTAATATTATTATTTAATAGGAGAAGGGGGCGAGAAAAGTACCCAAAAAATGACACGTGTCCCCTTATGATTTTTATTTATTAGTATAAAGATATTAATACAACAAATTAATTTCATTTTAGAATGTAATAAAATCAAATATCATTTCTTAACTATTAAAAAGGATCTCCCATCTTTCACGAGGAATGAAAGGTCATCGCGTTCCAATTCTTAATTTGAATGAAGTTCGGAAAAATCCAGGATAAGATATTAGACAAAGCCTGTAAGTCTAAATACATAATTCATCGAGGATCAGACAAAACGTATAAAAGCCTGAGAGATCATTATTGGTATCCTAATATGAAAAGATATATAGCCTATGTAGAGAAGTGTATGAGTTGCCTTCAAATTAAACTGAATATCAGAAACCAACGAGTTTGTTGCAACAAACGGAGATACCGGTGTGGAAGTGGGATCGAGTGACTATGGATTTTGTCACTTAACTCCCAAGAACCCAAAGAGGTCACAAAGCAATATGGGTTATAGTCGACATGTTGACTAGGTCAGCACATTTCATGCCGTCAACTAGGGGTGTGCAAACGGGTATACCCGACCCGTACGGGTATACCCGTACCCTTTTGATGACCAAATACATACTCATGACCCGTATAGTAGTTAAAAGGGTCGGTTAAGGGTCCACGAGTAAACGGGTAAGGGTTCGTGGATTTTGCGAAGATGGACCCGTATAGTTAACGAATGGAATTATCAAAATTTCCACTGTGTTAATTCAACAACAAATCATTCAAAAGCAATTATGATGGTTCAAAAAGCAAACAAATAGTGTTCAAAATAGTATCCATAATTCAAAAACAAACAAATAGTATTTAAAACCAAACAGACAAATAAACAGTACGGTTTCAAAAATAAATATATGTCTAAAAATTAAATAAACATCAGATTCTTCGATCTTTCTTTGATCTTCAAAATTATTATTTTCTCAATCTTCATTCAATCCCATGGACTCGATTTTCTCAAAAAAGATCTAAAAAAATAACGATTAATAATAAAAAAAAAAAAGACCACCTAGATGTGATTTAAAAATGAAAAATCAGTCTTTGAATTCATTCTTGATTCTCATATATTTTAAATTTTGTAAATTTAAAAAATAAATCACATATTTACATATTAATCTACACTAAATATTTTATAAATTTGTTACTTTTTAAAAGTTGGTGGGTTTAACGGGTATACGAGTTATCTTCGGTTCTAGACCCGTACCCGACCCTTACCCTTTTGAGGCTAAATCATAAACTCGTTTACCGTACCCTAGTTAGCTTTCACGGTTCCTCACGGGTCGGTTCCAACGGGTTTGACGGGTTTGCCGGGTAATACCCGTTAACTGCTCACCCGTAACGTCAAAGAAAGTGATTCGAACGAGAAGTTAGCCAGGATCTATATTAATGAATTTATGAGCCAACACGGCATATCACTTTCGTCTTTCTATAATCTCTGATAGAGACAATCGGTTCACGTCAAGATTCTAAGCGAGTTTCCATAAAGAGTTGGGCACACAAGTTAATTTAAGTATTGCATATCATCCTCAAACCGATAGACAGAACAAACGAACCATTCACACCTTAGATGATATGTTGAGAGTGTGTGTAATTGATTTCAGAGGCAATTAGGATAATAATTTACCGTTAATTAAATTCTCTTATAACAACAGTTACCACACCAGTATAAAAAGTCTCACCGTTTGAAAAGTGATTCGAACGAGAAGTTAGCCAGGATCTATATTAATGAATTTATGAGCCAACACGGCATATCACTTTCGTCTTTCTATAATCTCTGATAGAGACAACCGGTTCACGTCAAGATTCTAAGCGAGTTTCCATAAAGAGTTGGGCACACAAGTTAATTTAAGTATTGCATATCATCCTCAAACCGATAAACAGAACAAACGAACCATTCACACCTTAGATGATATGTTGAGAGTGTGTGTAATTGATTTCGGAGGGAGTTAGGATAATAATTTACCGTTAATTAAATTCTCTTATAACAACAGTTACCACACCAGTATAAAAAGTCTCACCGTTTGAAGAACTATATGGTACAAATTGTAGAACTCTTGTCTACTGGACTGAGGTGGGAGAAAGTCGGTTATCTGGTCATGAAATCATACAAGAGACGACTAAGAAAATAGTGCAGACCAAGAGAAGGTTAAAGGTTGCTCAGGATCGGTATAAAAGTGATGCCGACATACGATAGAACTCAGGTGGGTTTATGTTGAAGATTTCTCCGTGGAAGGGCGTTGTCAGATTTTGAAGACGAGGAAATTTAAGCCCGGGGTACATCGGACCCTACAAGATCATTTCAAGGGTCAGAGTTTACGCGTATAAATTGGAATTACCTGAAACACTGAAAGGGATTCACAACACCTTTCATGTGTCAAATTTGCGTAAATGTTTAGCGGATTTGACTAAAGTTATTCCGTTGGAAGACGTGCAAGTTAATGGGCAAGCTCCATTTCATCGAACGACCAGTAAGGATTCTAGAAACACAAGATTGGAAGACGTGCAAGTTAATGGTCAAGCTCCATTTCATCGAACGGCCAGTAAGGATCCTGGAAACACAAGAGCGTAAGTTAAGGGAAAAGGTTATCATGGTGGTACTGGTTCATTGGCATTTGTGTAACGAACCAAAAATCCAAAATAAAATATTATTTGCTTAAATAATATTATGAGGGTCAAAATTGGATTAAACCTAAGTGAAGGTTATAATTGTATTTGAACAATTCTTAACTTTTTGGTGGAAATGGCCAAATTTAAAAGTTGAGGGGGCTGTTCTGAAATAAACCAAAGCTGATTTGGTTTTAGGAAGGGGGTCACGTAAACACACAGGTTGATCAGTGATTCTTGAAGTATTCTTCATCTTCTAAACACCCAAGTAAGTAGCTTTATCTTTTCCAAACCTTCATTAATGGTGTTCTTGGTGAGTTTTTAGGTGAATCAAGCCTTGGGGCTGAATTGGGCGGTGTAGGTGGTTAGTAACTTGTTAAATGTGATAACCTAGCTTGATTGAAGGTATTGGGTGTTTAGATAACATCATATAAACACCCAATTTAAGAATCTTGAAGGTTCTTGGGGTTAAAATTAGTGGTTTTGCAATTGGAGTGTTTTAATGTTGAATTGAGTGTTAATAAGTGTTATATAAACATAATAACAAGTAGAAAACTCAATTAATTTGATGAATTAAAAGTAGTTGAATTTGAGGTAAAATGGGTGAAACCCAAACGGGTCAAAATGGGTTGATTTTGACTAGAAAGGTGAAAGCTTGTGTTAAAGCTAAAATGAACCAAGATTAGATGAGGGTTATGATCATAAGATCTTTGGTGGGTGTCAAACCTCAAATTGGTGATTTGTAAATGGGAGTTTTGGGTGGAACTTGGGTGATTCCTTAACGGATCATTTGGGTTAAGGGAGTGTTTGATGGGTGTTGAGGGTTTGATTATGTTAATCTAACCTAGACAAATGCTAATGTGGTTATTTGGTGATAGGAGTGTGTTAGAATCTCAATTGGTGTAAATTAGGATATCTAGATTAATGTTGAGGTGTATTGTATAGGTGATCACGTGGCTAAGATTGAAGCTCAACCAGAATCATCTATAGCTAAAGGTAAGTGCTTTGCACTTACTTAGTATTGATAGGTGGTAGTATATGCACATGCTTGATATACATGTTGATTTTGTTGATTATCATATGTGCAAATATGTGTATGTTGATTTGGTGAATTTGACTTAAGTGGTTTATAGTTAAACAAATGTGGTAATTTGGTGAATTTGACTTATTTAGAGTCAAACAAATATGGTAATTAACTTAAGTGGTTTATAGTCAAATAAATGTGGTAATTTGGTGAATTTGACTTAAGTGGTTTATAGTCAAACAAAATGGGGTGAATAACGTATTAATGAAGTCATTAAACTTCACAAGTATAAATGGTGGGTTGAGGTCTTTTAATCCCACATGTTGATAAATAACGTAAGGGTTATAGAAGATGAATAGAGGTCATGCGTGAACACTTGTATGTGAGTGTTAAGAGTTGGTGTTTGAAGTCAAAGAACCTCACTGGTAGTTAAATGAGGTCATGAACTTCACTTATGTCATTGTCGCTTGAAGTCTTTGAACTTCACTAATGTCGTTGTTACTTGAAGTCTAAGAACCTCACACGAAAGTTATTTGAGTTCTTGAACTTCACAAGGTCGTTTGGTGGCATTTGAGGTCTTTATAACCTCATATAAAGGAGTTTGAAGTCTAAGAACATCACACGGTAGTTGTTTGAGGTTATGAACTTCACAAGTCGTTTGTGGTATTTGAAGTCTAAGAACCTCACACGGAAGTTATTTGAGGAACTTCTCATAGTCGTTTGTGGTGTTTGAGGTCTTTAGAATCTCACAAGGAAGTATGGTCGAGTTTTTGGGTGCTGTCAAGGAACATGGTTGTGTTCGTCTGAACACAACAATGTCAGTAACTTTGCTTTTTTTGTGCTGAGAGGGAACACAGTTGTGTTCGTCTGAACATGATCGTGTTCAGGGACAACCGTGTCAGAAACTTTTGTTCATTATAATTTCTTTTTTTGGGTATTCTTTTGTAATACCCATGGAGGGTCTTCGGACATATTAGTATCATTACTAATGTCGTTATTTGTGGTGTTTCCCTTGTAGGTAAAGTTCCGGTTTGATGTCTCTGTCACGCTTCGTGTCAGACTGAATTCTCATTTGTTTGGTGGTTGTTTATGGTTGGAGTTAGAACTTCTTTGGGGTTCATTAGACGTGTTTTAAATTATCGCTTGAAGGTTTAAACTTGTCGTTATTTATGAGATGTCAGTTGTTTGTCTATAAAGAAATTATGTCGTTTGTCATATCATTACTTTTGGCATGTGTTATTTAATCAAGAATGTTAAATAAGACTTATTTTCTGCGCGTTTTAAAAGTTAAAATTGGTCGAAAATTGTGGGTGTTACAACAAGGTCAGAAAGGACTTGAAAAAGACTTGAGGAATAGTCGATGAAATGAAAGTTAAATATCCTCACCTATTTGGCAAGGTCAGAAAGGACCCGAAAAGTTAAGTGACGCATTTTTAATTATTTCTATATAAAAATTAACTATATAATTTAAACGTACCATTTAATCGAAAATTAAAATACAATAACCAATTTAAAACATTTGTTAAAATGTAACAACAAAAAGGAAGTGGATTCAAAAATTAAATATTAAACCCAAAATATTAAGTATTAAACAAAAGAATAAACAGTAATATAAAATATAAATATGCAAGTTAAGTTAATAGTATAAAATATTAAATATAAATTATATATATTAAACACTAAATTAAATATCAAAGATTAAATTGAAGTTGCTAGACAGATTGCATGAAAATAGATTTTGATTTACTAACCATCATGTAGATTGTATAGTTAAATTTTTTTACCTTAGTTAGAACCAACCATTGTATAAAAATAAATAACTTCTATCAAAGGTCAAATAAAATTAGTTAGAAAAACAGTTGCACAATATTTCTATAAAAAACTATTAGAAATATCACAAAATTTTACGATACATTGATAAAGTGTTTAAATTTGTCTCAACTCTCAAATACATAATACAACAATTATTGTTTTAATTCTAGAACATAACAAATATAATTTATTAATTGTACTCAGTTTGTGCTAAAGTATGTAAAAAATGTGAGATCAAACTATGTCTGTATCATTCGTTTGCATCATTTAATCTTTTACAACTATTATACAATAATTTCCTATTGGAAACAATAATTTCAAAATAATGGAAATATTGAAAATTAAGTGATTTTTACTGTTGATAGCAAGTTTAAGTGAATTTATTAAAACAATTATGAATTTTGATTAGTATTAGTTGTGGAATTATTAGGAATTAAAGTGTACACACCAATTATTACGGTTTAACTTTTATTTATGTACCGTAGGTAGAGTCTACAATAATTTATTCATCAATAAATAAATATTATGAATCTATGGCCTAGTAGCATTATTGATTGTTCCATAAAAGTGGTAAGAGTTTAAATCCTGAAAGTGAAGGTTATGTGATATTTTAGGGGTCAATGAGCCGTAGATCAATTAGTTTGGGAGAAGGCAACCCCATAGCCATCCAATGTGAAGGTCATGGGTTTAGACTCACTTGGTGCAATATGCTCTCCGGGTCACCAACGCTGTTTGCGTTCACGGGCGTGGGTGGCCTTTCGTCAATGGGTTTACCCGGGAAGCCGAGCTTATAGTATTCGTAGGCCGTTAAAAAAATGATATTTTAAGGGCGGCAATTCCTGACACAACCCGAACTCGACACGCAAAAAAAATCAAAGTTTTGGGTCAGATGACATGACCCGTTTAAAAAATGGTTTAACCCGAACATGACCCGTTTAAAAAAGTGGGTCATTCCAAACACGGCCCACTTAAAAAATGGGCTGACTTGTTGACCCGTTTAAAGGTTTTTTAAAAAGTTAGTATTTATATTTTATAGATAAAAAATGTTGATAAACCCGAGTTTGTTAAATATTTTGATTTTTAATTTTTCCTCTAACCATCAACTTTTAATGGTGAAATTAATTTTCTCTTTTGAACTATTTCATTAACTCTTCACTTCCAATAATTTTATTTTATTAGTTTTAACTACCAATTATCCAATCTTTCCATTCGTTTCTTCTAATCTCGAGCTAAATGTTTAAACCCGAGTTTGTCATTGGAATGAAAGATAAAGAAACAAAAAAAATAAAATACACCAATTACAAAAAAAGTTTTATTTGAGTCAAAATAATTAGTTGTTTAAATTGTTAATAAGTCGCTAAGTATTACTCGTATTTATGAACGAAATTAAAATGAGTCAACTTGAAACACGACCCGATTTTAAGTGGGTCGACACGATACGACACGAATAAGTATATGGGTTGGGTTATGGTTGAAGAATTCAACCCGTCAACTTGAAACCCATCTACCCGACATGATTGAAACCCTTAGACAGAGGAAACAATTTTTGCTAATTTTTTTTTTTACTTTTCTCTCTACATTTAGCAAGTTGATGGGGTTGGATACATTTTTTTTTATGTATGACTCATCTTTACATGGTTGATTTGGTTGTCTATCAATTGATTAATTGTAGAAATATGTTGCTGCATCATATTTTTCAATTTAATATCCTTTAATAATTTTTTCATATTTCTTATTTTGTGCATAGTCCTAATATGGAGCGATATGGGCTTGTGGAGCGATATGCGCTTGTAGCTGAAAAGATTGCTGCTTGGTTGGGTCTTGGCTGACTACTCGGCTGCCTCCTATAGTTGCTTAGGGTTTGCATATATAATGCTTGTGTGTGGCTGGGTGTTATAACAACTTTCCACTTGCACATTTTCTCTCAGTTTGTAGCGATTAGGGTTTTTTATCATTTAGATCTTGTTTTTTGAGATAATTGGTTATCCCTCCTGGATGAAACCCAGGAATGGTCAGAGTAAGAGAATGGGAACTAGTAATAACTCTGTGCTTGAAAATACTAATGCTTCTGCTTCTGTTCCCAGTAATGTTCTCACTCATGATCAGGTGACAAAGCTTTTGACTCTGTTGAATGAAAAGTCTAATGATGATAGTCAAAATAATAATGTTGCTGGTAGGTCTATTGATCCTTTTTGCTCTATAAGTTTTACACAAAGAGTGTTTGGTTTTTCTAATATGATAGGGTCTACAACTGGGTTTGGTTGGGTGGTTGATTTTGGTGCAAATCAGCACATGATAATGACAGATACTAATCTAATTGATCATGTTGATGTTTCTGAGTTCAATATAAAAGTTAAACATCCTAATGGTACTAATGCTGTTGTAACTAAAATAGGGAACATAAAACTTAATAATGAAGTTACTTTATGTGATGTATTTGTTGTTCCTAGTTACTGTGTTAATCTTTTGTCTGTCTATAAACTGGCTAAAGATAGCAAGGTGATTGTGTCATTTGATGAACACAAATGTTATATTCAGGATTCATTAACAAAGAATGTCCTGGTGACTAGTAGTCAACTTGATGGTCTCTATGTTTGTGGTGACTATCATCTAACTTCTAAGGTGTGTTATAGTAGTCATGATATAACTAATCTATGGCATGCTAGACTAGGACACCCTTATGAAAATGTTTTAAAAGTCTTGAAAGAATCTCTACATTTAAAATTGAGTAAAGAGGAAATGTCATGTGAAGTGTGTCATAGAGCCAAACAACATAGGGAACCTTTCCCCTTGAGTGATCACAAGTCTAAACAATTGGGTGAACTTGTTCACTTGGATGTGTGGGGGCCCTATAAGGCTCAAAGTAGAGAAGGTTTTAAGATGTTCCTCACTATTGTTGATGATCACTCAAGAGTTGTGTGGGTGTACCTTTTAAAACAAAAGGATGAAGTCTTTCACTACATTGAATGTTTTTTTAATCTAATTTTGAATCAATTTGGTAAAACTGTAAAAACATTTAGAAGTGATAATGGAACTGAATTCGTGAATAAACAAATGAGTAATTTCTGTGATACTAATGGTATTCTCCATCAGACTTCTTGTGTACACACACCACAGCAAAATGGTATAGCCGATAGAAAACATAGACACTTGTTAAATGTTGCTAGGGCATTGTTATTTCAAAGTGGTTTTCCCCTTAAATTTTGGTCTGAATATGTGCTAACTGCTGTGTATTTAATTAACAGGATACCATCTTCTGTGCTTAATGGTAGATCTCCATATGAACTTGTGTACGGATTTAAACCCTCTTTAAATCACCTTAAAATGATTGGTTGTTTAGGGTTTAGTATGGTTTTAAACAATAAAGTTAAATTTTCTAGTCATGCTGAAAAATGTGTTTTACTTGGTTACTCAAAGTAAAAAAAGGGGTATAAACTTTGGAGTCTTGACAATAAAGTGATTTTGTTTTCTAGAGATGTAAAGTTTTATGAAACAGTATTTCCTTTTAAAGAAAATAAAAATTTTCAAGAATTTGAGACTGTTGGAAATGAATCTGTAAATGTCTTAAACTTTTTTGATTTGTTTGAACCCTATGAAATCAGTCATAAAAAGGTGATCATACTCCCGATGACGAGGAGAGGGTTGTTCAAGGAACAAGGTCAGGTGTACATCGGTCTCAGCAGTCAGAGGATGAGTTTAGTTCTGTTGTAGTTGAGGCTATTACTCAGCAAACTGGCAGTTCTAACTCTGAACCTGGCGGGGTTGAGGGTGTAGACTTTGGACATGATGGAAATAACTCTCATGAGGGAAGTAATCGGAATCAATAAACTGAAATCCCCACTGTTCTTAGGAGATCTACCCGAAATGTGTCCTTTCCTAGAAAATTAACCGATTTTGTAGTTGAAGGGAAGGTTAAATATGGGTTGGAAAAGGTTGTTAACTATTCAAAACTTTCTTGTGAAAATATGAGTTTTGTATCCGTGTTAAATAAATCTTATGAGCCTAAAACTTATCATGAGGCCATTAACGACCCAAACTGGGTTACTGCCATGAATGATGAGCTAGAGGCGTTACATAGAAATAACACATGGGAGCTTGTTGACTTACCCCCTAATAGGAAAGCTAGATTAGTAGCTAAAGGGTTTAGCCAACAAGAAGGTATCGACTTTGATGAGACCTTTTCTCCTGTAGTTAAAATAGTAACAATAAGATGTGTGATAGCTATTGCTGTTCAAAACAGTTGGTCTTTATGCCAACTTGATATTAACAATGCTTTTTTATATGGTGAACTAAATGAAGATGTGTATATGGTTTTGCCTGATGGTTATAGTTCTAAAAAGGAGTCTAGAGTTTGTAAACTAAAAAAGTCCTTGTATAGCCTTAAACAGGCACCTCGAATGTGGAATGAGAAATTGGTTGGTGTTTTATGTGAATTAGGATTTGTTTAGAGTAAATGTGATCACTCGATGTTTGTTAAAATAAACAAATCTGTTTTTGTTGTTCTGCTGGTGTATGTAGATGATATAATTGTCACTGGGAACAGTTCTGATGAAATTTTAAATGTAAAATTTTTTCTTAAGTCTAAGTTTTTGATAAAAGATCTAGGTGAGCTAAAATACTTTCTTGGCATTGAAGTTATTAAAGGAGAAGAAGGTATGTGTTTATCACAAAGAAAATATTGTTTGGAGTTATTGGCTGAATATGGCATGCTTGGGTGCAAACCAGTTAATAACCCTATTGAGCATAATTTTGTGTTAACTACAATGTGTGAAAAGAAAAAGAATTTGTTAATAAATGTGACTGGGTATCAAAATTTAGTTGGAAAATCAATATACTTATCTCATACAAGGCCTGGTATATCATATTCTGTGCATTATTTGTGTCAATTCATGCATAAACCTACTCATTCACATTTGAATATTGCTATGAGATTGTTAAGGTATCTTAAGAAATCTCCTGGACACGGTATTTTGTTCAGCAAGGGCACAAGTTTTGACCAGAAAGCCTATGCTGATTCTGACTAGGAGAAATGTTTAGATTCTAGAAGGTCTGTGACTGGTTTTTGTGTTTTTCTAGGAGAGTCGTTAATATCTTGGAAAGGTAAAAAGCAGCCGACTGTATCTCGTTCGACTGCTGAGGCTGAATACAAGGCAATGTGTGCTGCAACATGTGAAATTATTTGGTTAATAAATGTTTTGCGTGAGTTACAAATTAATGTTACCACTCCCATATCAGTTTTTTGTGATAATACTGTTGTTTTATTAATTTCTGCTAATCCTGGTTTTCATGATAGAACGAAGCATTTTGAAATTGATTTATTTTTCTTAAGGGAAAAAATTACAAGTGGATATATTAAAACTGTGGGAATAGGATCCAAGAATCAACTTGCTGACTTATTCACTAAAGGTTTACTTGTTAGTCAGCATGAAATTTTATGCAGTCAATTGAATTTGTTTGATATGTTTGGTTATTAAATTGTGTTGGGATGTAGAAATATGTTGTTGCATTATATTTTTCAATTTAATATCCTTTAATAATTCAGCACATAATCTTTTAATAACCAAACATATGAAACATAATCTTTTCAAGTAGTGAAATTAGAGTTAGTCCAAGATGATCAGATGAGTCTTGATCATAGACCGCATAAAAGAATGAAGAGTCTCGATCGTAGAGGAGAACGAAGAGTCCACGTCATAGAGAACTCAGACGAGTCTTGTATGAAGAGGTTACAACCAAGACACAATGGGAAGAACAAAGACAATAAATATTATAGGAATAAAATGTCAAATATACCTTGTTAATCATAAATTAAAATATGATATAGAACTATTCTTATTTATAGAAACGAAGAATTTGGCTCACCGTCGCGCGTTGGTACGAGTTTTTTCCTTCATAAACCCTATGTCAAAATCGATCGGCAAACCATAAATTTGATAAATAAAAAAACTAAAAAAAATAAATAAATAAAGAAACAACCATAAATTGAAAAAAAAACTTTTAAAAATGATTTGGTTAAATAATACAAAAGGTTTACAGAAGAAACTAAACTAATTAAAAAAAAACAAAAATAAAGACAAAAACAAAAAAGAAATTAGAAAAGAAGAAAGAAAAAAGAAGCTGAAATCCAGGAAGGCGGTTTCAAACTCGGGTGGAAGATGGGAGGCGCGCGCCCTACCAACTCCACTTACCCACTCTTTCGTTGTTTTTCTGAATCCAATTGTATATGTCAAACAAAAATTAGTGTGGTTTAAATATCATGTAACAGATATGTTCCAATAAAAACGTGACACGTGTACATTTTCCGTTGTTATGATTGTATCTTAATATAAAGTATAATAAAGTATAATGATCCGTATTTAACTATTGTAACCACTCACCGTATTAAAATAAGTATTGTATTTATTTTAAAATACTACTTCGAATAATCTTAAGACTCAATTTCAATAATGACTTAGTTATATCATTATAATATTAAATTTGGTGTGTTACATGTGAATTCAGTTTCTGCACGGTGACCTATAAATATTAACGAGAAAACGACTAAAGTTGTATTATATCATATCAGATTCTTAAATTCTTTAAAAAAAAATAGAAATATATGCAAGTTGTGTCACGTGTCACAAGTCACAATTTTATGAGTCTAAGATTCTTTTTTTTCATTTATTTTTTCTTAATTACTAACTATTTAATATTTTTTTATTAATTCCTAAATATTAATTTTTTTAACAAGAAATGTACTTATACTATCATTTATACCAATAATCTTAAACTATCTCATTGTCCAGGTAAAACACAGATTTTCTAATCTAGTACAACAATAAAAGGGAATAAATATGTTGATTACTATTTAGTGTTCTAAAAAAATTATTACGTACACAACTACACAAATTGAATAAGCCGCAAGGGTATTTGACAATTTTGGTTGTTGTCAAATGGTAATAAATTAGAATAAATTATTTAACTAAACTTTAAACAAAATATTATCCTACCATCAAACTTTAAAAAATGTTATTTTAATATTTATTTAAAGTAATGCATAAACGCATTAGGCTGGCTGTAGTGAAAGAGTGAATAGAGGGGTGTGAGCCACCTGGCCCTTTTACGGGCGAGGAACGACGCCGCCCCCTGGGGCATAAAAGTGGGCGTGGGGGGTTGGGCGTGAGGGCTTTCACGGTGGGAAAGGGCAAGTGTAAACTGTGAAGTGGGCACTTTGATTTTGTTAATGAACTAGAATGATGTCCACGCGCGCTGCGGCGGAATAAATTAACGTCCTCAAAAGCGTATAAAATAAAGTCATAGGAAAACGAAACCTTTAAAAAAATTATCATGTACGAAATAAATAAGCGTACTCTGAACTTTATATAAATAAGCAAACTTTTATTCAAACTCACACGTTATAGCGAAATAGATAGTAATATTCCAAAAAACTTTATACAAAAAAATGAAACCGTGACAAAGCCGGTAAAAAGAAGTTAACCGGTAAAAAAATTAGAAAAAAAAGCAAAACCGTTCAAAAAAAGTAAACAATTAAAATAATTCATAACGACATTACACGCAAGTGGCTAGATAATTTGTATATTATCACATGCAACTCCGTTACAATTGTGCGTGTGTCACGTCTCGTAACTTGGTTGGTAAAAAAAGAGAAGAAAAAAAATACAATGTGTAAATGATAACTTTATTAAATTTATAATATAAATTTGTAAAATGAAAAGTAAAAGAAATTATTTTAGAGTTCAAGGGTTTTAAAGTAAATCTATTATAATACAGGGCTGTAAATGTAAAATTACAGAAAAAGTTAAAATTGCTGACATTAGGCAACGCTCTAAATACTTGTAAATCATGCATTGCTTCTTCTCATTTTGGAGATCGTAAGTATTTGAATTAAAGATAATACATTAAAAGTAATTTATATGTTAATTTAAAATAAATAAATAAATATATATATGTATATATATAATATTTACTAATTTAAAAATATACTTATTCATAATAAAATGGAGGTTAATGAAGAAGATAAAACCGAAAAAATATAACCAACTATATGTTCGGTTTTTTTAGTTTAAGTTCGGTTTCAAGGATGTTTTGCATGCATTAAACTACTTGGATTTGAACCGATCGATTATTTAAAAGCCGATAAACAACTTCTAGTTTTTTATTTATTTAATAATGTATTTTTTTATTTTATAATTTAGTTTTTTATTTATTAAAAATAAAAATGTAGTTAATTATTAGTTAATTATTAAAAAATAAATGCGTGGCGTGAAACCACTACGCACCTTAGTGATTATGTCTAGTGATTGCCTCTGTGCCAATGTGGCAGTGACGTGGCAGGACGTGAAACCACTACGGATGGCCTTATAAGTCCCATTAAAATCCTTAGTGTTTTGGTTATCATAAGCATTAAAAATGGTTAGATATATATTGCACTAAGATTACAAAAAGATAAACACTAGACCTATAACGATTCCAAAATTGTTAACAAGTTGCAACCAAAACTAATCAAAATTTGATGATTGTTGCAGTGCAAGAAACTTGTATTAATTGGAATGATTTCATACAGTCGAATATATGAAATTGACTTTTTGAATTTTGGTTTTTAGTGTGGACGGTCGAACAGAAGCAACAAGCCAACAACCATATAACCCCTAGATATAGTGGGGATATTATTATTATTTTTTTAAAGTTTATTCGGGTTAACCCGATTAACCTTTTCTAAAACCATTTACCGGTCCAAATAACAAATGTTGGGTTCAGGTAATCCTTAAACGGGTTCATGTTAATCGGGTTCCATCTTATGAGCGTTCAGTGACATTTGGGTCGGGTTTGATATTCGGGTTCGGGTAAAAACGATAACTAGCTAGTATCTATGTTTTAATAAACTTAATTTGTATGTGGGGAAGCAAACCCCATAGAGATGCACAAAACTAATTTGTACATAACCGGTTGTGTTAAAAAGTAAGTTTTGTATATAGAAAAAAATAAAGTTTTAAAGTTCATTATACAATGATATAGAAGTTTGATGACACATTAAATTGCAATTAAGTTTAATAAAGTAAACATGGATTTATAGTTTATTGGTACATAATCCTAATATTCCTACCAAATGGTTGATGTACCTAAGCAAAATAAATTATAACCGATACTTTAACTGCTACAAATTGTTATTGATATTTAATTATTAAATCTAAAACTTTAAATAGTATTTAATAAAATCGGTTGTAAAATAACAATTATTTCTAACCAAAGTGTTTTTCTAAACATACTTGTAACATCGTAAAGAAGATCATTATTTGTTATTTAAAAAGGAAAAAAAATATATGACACTTGTTATGATTGTAGAGCTTATAAAATAATTTTATAAATACAATATTAGAATATAGATATAGATAAGAACTTATAAATAGTTTTATAAACCAATTTTATATCGACAGTATTTACAAAACTGAGTCCTTTTTCTGTTTTTCAATTACGTAATTTTATTTTGAAACTATTTTTTTATTCTATGAAGATGTTCAAAAAATGTGACTAAAAAGTATAAATGGATACTACATATAAAACAATTACAATATTGACTTATGAAATTACGTACTAGGCAGGGCATCCTTTCAAAGGCATAACTATACCAAAATGTATTTAACTTTATAGGTATTATTGTTATTATACTAACTGTCATTTTCGTTCCTGTTGTTTAATTACTTTTACCAGTTTCATCAAAAAAAATTATTTTTCTCCTGTGTATCATCGTGGTTTACAAACTTGTCATTTTCATCAAATCAGTAAACTTGATCCATATTTTAACATTAAATAAGTGGTATTTAGGTCTTTTTTTAACATTTTTTTATTTTATCAATATTTTAAACCCCTTAATTTTATCCCTCAATCCATTTAAATCGTATTAACCTTAATTACCTATTACAATCGTATATACGGCCATCATTTTCTTAATCCGATCATCCTTACGGCCATCATCTTCTTGAATTACGATCGTTCCTGTAGTAATTCAAGAAGAAGATAGCCACATGGACGATTGTGATTGTAAAAGTCAATAAAATAAACAAACATATAAAAAGACAAAACACCCCTCATTTAACGTTAAAAAATGGACGAGGTTAACCAATTGTATGAAAATGACAAGTTTTGGAAAACAAGAGGATACACAGGAGAAAAATAAACATTTTAGATAAAAGTCACAAAAATGACCAAACCAGATGAACGAAAATGAAAGTTTACTCAATCCATTAACATCCAGAATAACAAACCATGTTTTATTACTACTCGGTTACAAATATCATGACTTAAAAGTTAAAATAGGGATATTTGTAGGGTTGAGTTATCATACAAAGTGTTCTTGTCCCATCAGGTATACGAAGTCATCAGTACACGACACGTATCTTTAAGCGAGGATAAATTCATCCACATTATAATCACGCACAAAAAGTACATAATTACACACACTATAAATAACTACCAAACCATATATAACTAATTACGTACAATAATTTCGCAACTTATATAAAATAATTTTGACGTATTTGATAATAATGCAACATATGTTTATAATTACACAACCTGTGTATATAATTATGCACAATAATAATTACGCATGATATACAACACATTGACGTTTTTTTAAAGTCGGTTTTTTTGTAAAAACAAAAGTATTGCAAGACTATATTCAAATTAAAAAGAATAAAATACTCAATTTTATATTTGTTTTTTTTTAAGTAATTTCGTATAAAAAGGTTATCAGCGTTTAAGAAAAATAGGGAATTTAAAAAAAGTCAACAATGATAGCTATTCGAATTTTACCACTCCAAACCCATTTTTTACACATAAGACATTGCGACACCCCTTTCAACTCAACCCTTAATTTTTTTTTGATTAATGGTCCATATCATTCTTAAGCTACGCACCATAAAACCACTTTGTATCTTAACATGTCTCCATATTTATAAACATCTTTATTTAACCAATCACTCGAACTTTTTTTTTTATCTTTCCTAAAACTCTTTGTTATTTATTTATTTTGTTAGCTTTTAGGGTTCATGAGAAAAATCTTTTGTTTTGTGAAAACCGCGAAAACCACCAATAAAACCAATTCTAACAAATCACATAATAATAAAAAAAATTATTTCTAAGGGTATCAATGTAATATCACACATTTTTACTAAAAAATCATCTTACGTATTGTATAACATATACGTAACCCTATGTCAACAGAAAACAAAAAAATTGTTGTTACGTATACGTAACACACGTAAGATGATTTTTTTGGTAAAATGTGTAATATTACATTGATACCCTTAGAAATAAAAAAAATAAAAAAAATAATTATTATGTGATTAGATGGAATTGGTTCATGATTTTCACACAACTATGCGGTTTTTCTCATGATCCTTCCCTGACTTCTATTTGCTTTATTTTATCATTTTAAAATTTTATATAGTAAGTATATAATTTAAAATTACGGTCATTTTTAAAATCAACTAATTTTATTTATTTTAATAAACTGAAATATTAACTTTTATATATATATATATATATATATATATATATAATATTTCTATAACAAAAAATATATTATAACAAAGTATTAAAGGTTATTTGAAAAGCATTCTGTATTCAAATCATATAAGAAAAATAGTTAAAAAGTAGATCTTTTATGTTTATAAAGTTAAATATTTTTTATAACAAAAACGAAATATTAATTTATGTAAATTAAAAAGAAAAGAAAGTTATAATGTGATAAGACAGAGAGAATGAAAATACAATCATAAAATAAGAAAAACCCTGCAAAGAAATACTTTATGTATTTATAGTGATTGATATAAAAATACAAACTAAAATTTAAACCTACAATAAAATAAAATAAAAAATGTTACACACTTGTACTTGTTTCTTGCAAATGTAATATGTTGGTTGTGATATAACTTATAAGAGACCATTCATGTGCTTGCCAATGTCAAATATCAAATTAAGACCCACCCCTCTCACCACCATCATCCACCACCATTCTCCTCCCACCGTCTAAAATGGGTAACTGCCTGAAACCAGTGATGAGACCAGGAGCACTATCCTATGAAGAAGCAAAACCTCTTGTAATTTCCACCGTGCATGACCAAGTTGTACTCAAAGGTGACAACTGCTGCAAGACAAGAAAGAAAGTGAGGCTCAAGGTACAATCACCCAATGCAGAAGACGTGGCCGCTGAAACAACCATGACACTGCCTAGAGTGAAGAAAGGTGTGAGGGTGAAGGTGGTGTTGACAAAGTCTGAATTGAAGCAAATCTTGAACCGTGCTTCCATCTATCACCACACACCGCCGCCGCCACCACCACCACCGCCGCCGTCATCTTCGGGTCAAATAATGGTGAAGTGTAGGAGAAGTAGAAGATCATCAGTGATGTGTGGATGCAGTTGGAATCCTACTTTGCATACTATACCTGAATAGGCTCATTATTATTAATCAATTACATGTTCATATTTAAAATTCTCTTGGTGGTCTTGGTCATTATCCTGTATAGTTACGTATTTCTATTATTAGTTATTTACATTTCTATACTTTTAACTTTGTATTATCATGTCCATATTATATGTGAATTATTTGTACTGCTGGATTTTATATAAATCAATATTTTTTTTATTTTTTTTATCTAGCTTTTTGACCATGGTCTATTGATAAAACCGTTAAACCATGGCCAACAGCCGGTTTTAACAACAGTTTGATTCATGAGGTATGGACCAAGATTAAACACGAACACAATAGATCTCGGCTAGTTCAACCCAAATCGGTTCATACCTCACAAACCGATTACCAGTATGAAGATCAGCGACCAGTGCAACCGGCTGGTCCAGTTTTCAGAACCATGGGCAAACTGGGTTTTTTCACCAAACCGGTTAAGATCAGAACCCGGATCTGTTTGGTCAACTCTGCTCAAAACCGGTTTGTGGGCCAAATCAGTTTAGGTTGAACCTGGTTTGAGCAAGGGTAGAATCCAAAACGGTACGAAATGAATCGGACAGGGTTGGAACCGGGTCGGGTTTTAAACCGGTTTTTGTTTGAATTTTTTTTTAAGTTTTTAAATTTATGTTATAAAATACAAATAAAACAAAATAAACTTTGAATTTTTATTGAGTATTTTAAAACTTACAAAAACATAAATTGCAATACATCACAAAAAATACTCGTAAATCGTATTACATTTTATTTTATTTATTTTTGAATCATCGGCGTAGTTGTGTTAGTTATCACCGAAACCCGAGTTGTTGCGTAGGTAATCGTCGTAAGCGGCTTTCTCATCGGTAAGTGGGGTCAAAAAAACGGTTAGTTTAACATCCAATAGCTAGTTCAAATCGTCGTAAACGGCTAGTTAAAACCTAACAGCTAAAACCGGTTTCAAACTGGGTCGGGTCATACACTCAAAATCTCATACTGACGGTTTGAGTCGGGTTCTAGATCAGGTTGTGTCAAACTGCTTTGGGGAGCAAACTAGGTCGAGTTTGAAACCGGTTTGGCATAATTTTTTTAAAATAAAATTATTCCCTTTTCCAATTATTGATTTTATGATCAATCAAAGCCAACCGGTAAAACGCCGATAAACATCAGGTTTATCTCAAGCATGTCAAATCTAAAAAGTTCACTATAAAACATGGGTTAACCATGTCAAATAGGGTTTGTTGGGGGGGATTGGTTATAGTGATAAATAGGTAGAAATTAAAATGGTGATCTCACCCCAACCAAAGGTTATGGATTCGAGTATTAGGAGTGCCAGATTTTTCCTGGATTATCCAGGTGTTGTCCATTCTACCCTAGATAATCGTTCAAAACACATAACAAAACAACCTTAAGTTTCTTTGCATTAATCAGGAGTTTGGATACATCAACTTCAACGGCTATCCAATAGCCACATATATGTGAACAGGGAAATTTAAATAAATTAAAAACAAAAAACGCCTCAGTAGAGTGATGATGTATCGACTGTCGTGTAATCTGAATATTACACTTTGACATTAATAACTGTCTTGAAGACTCTTTATTTTTCACTTTGCTCAAATTAAACAATCAAAATGCATGGGCCAAACGATCATTTTTGTGTAGTCAGTTGTCGAATGACATATGGAAGAATGCCACCATGATTGAAATATGCCAATTCCACCTGTATAAACCAAAATCCAATTGTATGCTTATTAGGGGGGTGTTTGGATGTACACTTAAAAAACTGTTTATCTGATTATCAGAGTTTTCATACCAACCGTAATAAAACTGATTATCTACGAATAAGATAAAATTACCTCTGTGTCAAAGCGGGCAATGCATGTGAACGACTTTCCATTGTCGGTGGTGACATTGACATCTTGACCAGGCCGGATTTCACTGATACTGTTTGGGAGGTCAATGCTATATCGTTCATGACCTGTCAACCCTAGTGTGTCTGCATCTTCACCAGCCTTGAAACAAAGAGGAATGATACCCATTCCCACCAGATTACTGCGGTGGATCCTCTCAAAGCTTTTAGCAATCACTGCTTTAACTCCCTGTCAAAATACCCATAACCATTAATAAAGAAATTTAATTCAAAATCTTGACAACAGATTAGAATAAAGGTGGCAATTTCAACCCATCTATATATGAATAAATTGATTCGGAATATGTTTGATCTGGCTAAACGAGTAATACAAATATAACTTAGCTTCCAAAAGTGTATTTTAACTGCATAGAGCTTCCTAAATCATTTTTATACAAAAATTTGGATAATCATTAAAATAAATAAATAATACAACTTCTGTAATCAAATATGACACACCAAGTGATACGGGTCAACCAAAACAGTCAAACAAAACGTTACTGGCTTTCATGACTCACCAACAACATAGGGCCTTTGGCAGCCCAATCTCTAGAGCTTCCACTACCGTACTCAGCTCCAGCTAAAACAATAGTATCCTGGCCAGCAGCCTTGTATTTCTGGTAAGAACAGTGAATGCAATAAGTCAGAAAAAATAATATTTGTATATTTATTAAAAATAAACACTCGATTAGTTTATGAACTTACTGATGCTGCATCAAACACAGATAGTTTCTCTCCAGTGGGAATATGCAGAGTCTTTGGGCCAACTTCTCCATTTAAGAGCTTGTTAACAAGGCGGATATTGGCAAAAGTACCCCTAGCCATGATTTCATCATTACCTCTTCGACTTCCGTAAGAATTGAAGTCTTTGCGGTCAACCCCACGTTCAAGAAGGTATTTTGCAGCTGGGCTGTCTTTGTGAATGCTTCCCGCAGGTGATATGTGATCTGTTGTAATACTATCACCAAAGTTTAGCAAGCAATAGGCATCTTTCACACCATGGGCCCCTGGTGGGTCCATTGTCATGCTTTTGAAATATGGTGGCTCGTGAATGTAAGTAGATTTCGGGTCCCACGAGTATAGCTTGGATTCTTCCACTGATAAGTTATTCCACATGGGATTTCCTTTAGTGATAGCTTCATAAGTGCTCTTAAACATGTCCGGCAGAACACTTGATTGAACAGCCTGCAACATTTATTCTTACAAGTTAAAAAATAAATCTTTAAGACAGATTTGTTCGACTTCAATATCACTTTTGACTTTAATATCACTTTGGATTATACTCAATAAAATAAATCTTCAAGAGTGCTTACATCTGCAACTTCTTGGGTGCTTGGCCAGATATCCCTGAAATAAACATCCTTACCATCTTTTCCAACTCCAATTGGTTCCTTCTCAAAATCAATATCTACCTGCAAACAAAATCAAAATGTCTTAAAGTTGACACAGTCAATCAGAAATAAACTGATCATGATAATTCAGAACAATCCCAATGTTTAGCCTTTTCTATTTCACAAAATGATCAAGATAAATTAATCTTCTACCATTATATAACACAAGTTAATTAGACGAACCCTCAAGCATGTGGACCAGAGAGAAGTATGTCTTATATTCACTTCACAAGGTCATTTACATGAACTGATATTTCTTTGAAAAAATATATTTTTATGCTCTCAGAAAATTCTTGTGATATACAGGCAAATTAGTTTCATAATTTGATAAAACAAAATTCTTACTGTGCCTGCAAGTGCATAGGCAACAACCAAAGGAGGTGATGCAAGATAGTTTGCTCTTGTCAAGGCATGAACACGACCCTCAAAGTTACGGTTCCCAGACAGAACAGCAGATGCAATTATATCTGAAAAAGAAGGCCAGAAATGGAAGGGAATAAAGATCAATTTTTTAGCTTTATGAGGCAAAAATAGAGTTAGAATAAACGTAGTACTCTACCATTTTCAGTTATTGCAGCACCAACTGTTTCATCAAGTTCCCCTGAGTTACCAATACATGTTGTGCAACCATAACCAACAATGTTAAACCCTTGCTCGTCCAAATACTTCTGCAACCCACTGTATGATTAAAGAACCATATCCCTTTTAGTTTTCTTTCAATAGGAAAACCCAAAGTATCTGTTCTTCAAGAAATACAAGTAATACCTTTTGAGCAAATATTTTGTAACTACTCCAGAGCCTGGAGCAAGACTTGTTTTTATCCATGGTTTGACCTGAATGATGTTAAAGACAGGTTATGTATGTGTATCCAGATTTTCACAAGTGGGGTTTAATTATATTAACCAAATACCTTTAGGCCCAATTCACAGGCCTTCTTTGCAACAAGACCTGCCCCAAGCATAACACTAGGGTTTGATGTATTTGTGCAGCTTGTGATTGCAGCAATTACAACACTGCCATGCCTGAGTTCTGCTGGCTCTCCATGGAATGAAAATTTTGCAACTTTATCTTGTGTATCTTTTGGTACAGCAAAGCCCTGAAAATAGTTTTTTTACCAGAAAGTGTAAGTTAAGAAGTATATGATACTACAGTGGAAGGTGATAATGCTTATATGCCAGTCTACATGAGCACATATTTATTATTTAGAAAAATAAAACGACTGAACAATTGTGCAAGTCAATTCAACCCAAATCATTTCAAGGCATATTAATAAATGGACTGGTTCAAATAACACATGTTGTCCAACCACCCAATTTGCTACCTCTAGTAAAAATAAATATCTGTACACACAAAAGCTACATAGATAAGGATCTGAAACGCACCTTGAATCCCACTTTGTTGTCAAGGCAAGAATGCCAATCTGCTTTCATGTCTTTCAAAGGAACCCGATCATGAGGCCTGTCAGAAAAAAAGTAAACAATCTGGTCAACTTAGACTAAAAACATGATAGAACAGTAGAACATTAGAACTAAACACAACTGTGGGACATTTTGCACTGGTAAAAAATGCACAAAAACACACCTCTTTGGACCTGATATACAAGGTTCCACGTCTGCAAGGTCTAGCTCCAAGTAGGACGAGTATACTCTTTCTACTTGTGGCTAAAATTACATAAATCAAAATTGCATCACACTGATATCGACCAGCCGATATTGCAGTTAAGAATCACAAGTAGGGATCTTACCTCATTATAGTCAACAAACATGTTGTTTGCCCTTAAATATGCTTCTATCATTGCAACCTAAATTTCATTCAAAGGGGAATAATGTCAGTGAAGAGTATACGGTCAATTATTTAATGACGACCCAAATATTACATTCTACATACAGTATCATCACTTCGTCCAGTTAATCTTAGATACTGAAGAGTGACATGATCAACTGGGAAGAACCCCATTGTTGCACCATACTCAGGTGACATGTTGGCAATAGTTGCCCTGTCAGCCAGAGATATTTTACCCACACCATCACCTATCAAAAATAAAATCAATATATCAGTATCTATAAAATTATGTGTTTTCTATGCTACCATGTGGCTACTAAACACAGTGAGGTTTACATACCATGGAATTCAACAAATTTTCCAACCACACCATGCTTCCTCAACATTTGGGTGACAGTTAAAACCAAATCAGTTGCTGTTACACCATCACGCAACTTTCCTGATAACTTGAAGCCAACAACCCCAGGTAAAACCATACTCATAGGCTGCCAATATCACAATACATTATATTAGAAACGAACTACAGGAAATACATCAAATTAATTATATTAAGAACAAAATACAGGTTACCTGCCCAAGCATTGCTGCCTCAGCTTCAATTCCTCCTACACCCCAACCAGCAACACCTAACCCATCAATCATTGTAGTGTGGGAATCAGTTCCCACAACACTATCAGGATAGAGCACTCCATCAGTGTTGAAAACAACCCGACCCAAGTATTCAAGATTAACCTGAAATTGAATCGAGTTAAACCAGAACAGCTTTCTTCACTAGTTACATCAAGTTAGGGGATGTTTGATTAGAGGGTATGAGTATGACAGTGTTTAGGCATGTTTAGTTTCAGGATATGGGTTTGAAAGAAAGGGACTGATACAAATAACATGGAATTCCCCAAACATGTAACAGCTTTCCACCCTGTTATCAAACACATACTTATTCCTGACTGTTGACTAAGACTGGGTAACAGTTGAAGGGACTCCCCAAAGTAAAGTATGTCTGTAACATTTATATTGATGTACAATTAAACAAACATACATACCCAGCAAAATCCCACTCAAAAGTAGGGATATTGATGTACAATTGAATCAAAAAATACTATGAGTCCATAACTTTTAAATTAAAGACTGTACCTGATGCACGATACCAGATCCTGGTGGAACAACAAGCATGTTGTGAAATGCTTTTGATCCCCACTTAAGAAAGGCAAATCTCTCCTTGTTTCTTTGAAATTCAAGTTCCATATTTGCTTGTACTGCATTTTCTGACCTAGCAACATCAACTTGAACTGAATGATCAATCACAAGATCCACTGGAACCTGAAGCAAAACATCACAATAAAATAAATTAAACTTCTTTTTTACCTTTCTTTTGCAGACACACATGGAAGCACAGAATGCCACCGAATGGATCTATTACAACAGGCGTCTTCAATGAATAGAAAGACCAATTGATGTATATTATTATAGTATTACCATCGACATTCAAATACAGGACATACCAAAGGATTAATCTTGTTAGAGTCACCACCTAGATTATTCATGGCATCACGCATACATGCAAGGTCAACAACAGCTGGAACACCAGTAAAATCCTGGAAATTAAGACAAAAGTTACAACATGATATATTCATAAATAATACACGTGATAATGAAAAGTCAATGGGCTGAAACATCAACAGGTGAAAGTAGATACCTGCAAGAGAACACGAGCCGGCTTGAATGGAATCTCAACTTGCTTTGGAGCAGTCTTCTCCCAATCAATAATCTTCTCGACATCTTCCTTAGTAACTTGGAAATTATCACAATTACGGATTGCAGATTCTAGAAGAATCCTAATAGAATATGGCAGCTTGTCTGTTTTCCATACCAAAAGAATTATGGTTATTCTAAGGTGAATTGCATTTTAACATGAAAACTTTATGCATTATAGGAGAAAATTGGAAATCAAACAGATACTTTTAAACTACGAAGGATGCAGTATGTATTAAAAAAAAGTAATGAAAACTAGAATTGCACGATATGTAAATTACCGATTCTTGGATCATTCAGAGCAGGTAAGCTATAGAACTTTCCAAACTCCCCGCCGCCAGGCTTGGGAAGACCACTTAGAATTCCATTGAAAGCGTTCTGAGAAGCTGCACATGCATTTAACAACAAAAATCACATAAAAATCATAAACAAAAAAAGTTAAAATCTCAGGCAGTATACATTAGAAAACACATATATATGATAAACATCACAACTCAGTTGCCTACAGTATTTGCAAGATTGTGTTTATCACAATCTTTATATCACAAATTCATAAAATCCACTCTGTTTAACATTTCTTATGATCCAGGCTTTTATTCATATGAAGTTATAAACATGTTGTTGCATTTATATATATGCCTATCCCAAATTACTTCAACCTATATACTCTTTTACTTTCTGCTGATAAGAGAAAGTTCTTTTGGAATGACCAGAACTCAAAAGTAATTGGCTGTCAATCAATATTATTTATTTATTTATTATTATTATTATTTTTTATTTTTTTTGGGGTGGGGGGAGGGGGTAATTAGGTCAAACACCACCAATTCATCAGTTTGAATCATACACCCAAAGTTTTAGAGTCAAGGTCAACGATTCGGTTTGGGGGAAGTTTTACGTGATGTGAAATAAAGCGAGTAATCTAACCCTAGATATTCTATAAAAATAACAAAATTAAAATCATGTGAAAGCAGAACTAAAGCGAGAGTGAGATCAATTACCCATAGTAGCTAGGGTACGGTGAAATCTATCGAGTACAGGAGAAGCAGCGGTCCTGATCTGCGACGTGAGAGTCGCCGGAGACTTCCAATCAACACCGTGACTCCAGCGAGGAACGGACGATCTGACGGAACGGAAGGCGGAGGAGACGCCGCTGTAAGATCGGCACCGAGACGCGACGGGAGACGGATCGGAAGGCGGCGGAGACGGTTGAGTTCTGGAGACGGTGGAATGAAGCCTGGTGGCGGTGGATGACCTAGAAACTCGTCGGAGGAGAGCTGAAGAATGAGGTCCTGTTATATACATGGTGATGACGATCGGATTACAGAAGCATCCAAAAAATAAAGAGGATTGTGATAAGGTTGGTTGAATTCAGACAAGATAGAGGGATGGAGGATGAAGAGGACGGATTGATGAATGATGATGGCGTTTATTGGGGTTTGCAAGGAGGGGAATAATTGGGATTGTGGAAGACAGATGAATATTGAGAAAGGCCTATGGGCGTGTGCCACTTTTATATAACGGAATAATTATCGTCTAATATTCGGCATATCGCTGTCCATGTTAGCTTCCTTTTTTGAGATCTTTTGGACAATTTTTAGGGCAAAATTTTGAATTGAGTTTTAGATTTTCTTTTTTGAACGGCGATAATCATAGAAAAAAACTAACAAGATGCTAGTTACAAGTTACAAAAAGAGATGGAACAAGAGCGCGACATCAATCCGACCGGTTAAAATTGTATTTTTAAGCCTAATTTTAAACCAGTAAAATAAAGAAAGCTTCATGTTTTTAGCATTCATCAACATGGAGCAAGTGTCCTTTCCAAAGACTAGAGTGTTCCTCGCCTTCTTAGACATCAAAGAGTCGTTCATCAATGAAATAAGATCTCATATGTTAAACGGGAGAGGATTGCAAAATGCCGCTTCATGATCGAAACCAGTCCCGTATCGCAACCTGGGCAGATTCATTGTTGGAGAAGGGCTATGTGTGGGCGACTCGGTCTTTCTTTTGATTGGTATCATGACTTTTGTGGAGACTCATAAAATTTTTAAAAACTAATCGATACCCGATGCTCAACCTTGTACGAGAGCTCGACAAAGTTTTTGCTTTGTAGATGCACTCGGCTCTGTACTATTGCTCTTTAAACCAAACTTTATCGAGGGTATGAGATTCAAGGTTGTGTTTGTTGGAGTATGACATTGATCGTAGCATCATATGAGGGGTGAAAATTTTGGTGATAGACAAACTAGTATTCATACATACAGTTTTTGTTATGCAAACTAATGCATTTTGAGGTTCCTTTCTCTAGTTTATGTCTTGAGAAGGCTCAAAACTATATAACGATTGATCAATGTATTTTGAGCCTCTTTAAGACATAAACCAGATAAAGGAACCCCCAAAATGCATTTGTTTGCCTAACAAAGACTGTATGTATCAATACTAATTTACCTATCACCAAAATTGTCACACCTTATACGATGCTACGATCAATGTCAAAGCACCCAAAGCTGCTACTTCAACAAACAGAGCCTCAAATGCGGGACCCTTGATGAAGTTCGTTCTAAAGAGCAACAATGTGGAGTCGAGTGCAGCTGTAAAGCAAAAACTTTGTCGAGCTCTCGTCCAGAAGTCGAGCAACAAGTCCCGAGTGGTTCTTTAAAATTTCGCTAGTCTCCACGACAATCATAAGAACAATCAAAAGAAAGAGTGAGTCCGCCCACACATAACCCTCATGGCTTAGATCGGTGAGAACAGGTGCCTACCAGTAGCCCCAACTAAACGTTCATTGAATTTCCCACAACGAGGGACATCTTTTGGTTTAGATCTCTAGTGTGCCTGCAAATTAGACAATTTGAATAAGAAAGTAAAAAAGAAGTATGCTAAATTAGTTTTCATTATACATGGCAAAACGAGCGGGTCGAGGCAGGCAATGTAAGGAGTCCGGACGAGTTTAGGTCAAAATGAGTTCGAGTCAGAACGTTTGTTTCAAAAAATGGTCATTTTGGTTTGGGTTAAGATGGCTTTTGACAAAAATGAGTAACAGTCTTTAGATGCAGTGAACCTATTTATAATTAGGGTTTATCAACTAATTTTAACATGTAAATGCTTAACTAACCATAATATGTCAAACATCAAACTGTTTATAGTGAAAACAATATCGAATGCAGTCTAAACACAAAATTAACCCAACCAAACACCTCAGAAACCTCCATTAACTGCAGGCATTGTCTATCTACTATGTATTTTTGAACTTCACATTATGATCCACATCTATTTATCTTGCTAAAGGTATTACCAATGTCAAAAACATATGTTATGGAATTAATTCAAAATCACGTCTAAAATCATGTTCCTTTGTAATTGCAATTCCGTTATAATCCAAATGACATGTTACATTATAAGGGTATGTGTAATGGAATCACTAAAAAGTGATTCACGCCCCGCTACGTTACAACCACGTCAGCAGGGGACAATCACTAATATGTATAATGGTTTCACTATAAATATACACATAATACATAACACACACACTTGCCTCATGCCCCGTGAAGCCAATCACATAGGTGCCTCCCGCCCCAATAACGCGGCGGTGTTCCACGCCCCCTAATCACGCTTCCACTACACATAGCCTAATCCAAATGACATGATGCGTTAGAGTGGTATTTTCACAAATAATTAAGTTACAAATATTTCATTGCTAACATCCTTTTTTTTCTTCTTTCTGTTCAATCAAATCTGCTTATGTTTTTATGCTCAATAACACTTTTGTTCAAATCTGTCAAACCTTTAATCCAAGCTTTTATTTTTCTCCTTTTTGTATAATCACCAACTGCAGCAAGATCTGCTACTGATTAGTTTTCTTTTTTCATGTGTATCGTTTGTTTTAAAATTTGAAGAAGAAATCAGAATACAAGTTCAAAGAACAACAAAATCTGCCGTTGGATTTGTCCTTCACTTTACGTGTCTTTGGGCCATCTCTATGGATTTTATTTTGTATTTTGTCTTCGGTTATTGTTTTTGAGAATTATAATCCTCACTCTTATCTACAGTAACAAATTATTTTTTAATGATGTAAAATTATGAATGTGGCCTCCAAATCATTTAGTTATTAAAGAACAAAAACTTTGGCTTTTTCTGGCTTGTTCAATTAATATGACTCGACAAAAATTTATATATATTTTTTATCAAAGTAATTTTTCGATAAATAATTTTACCCGTCGCGCGTTTCGACGGCGTCAAAACGTAGCCTACATATTTGAGACTATAATTACTTTAGTTTTACTTTTTCATGTTTTATGTTTTTTCGAGAACGCTTTTTTTATATTTTATGCCTTAGGTTTCTCCAACGCGCGTTTAGGTAATTTTTTTTCGTGGAGGACTTCCCGCCGCAACGCACGGATCCGCTTCACGCCGCGGGATGCAGAAATTCAAGTTAGGCTACGTTTCGACACCGCCGCAACGCGCGGCGGGTAAAATTACTAGTTTGTTTCAACTTTCAATGTTTAGAAATGTTAGAAAAAATAGAGTTAGTTACGCCAATGTGGGACTACCCAAGAATGAGGTGAATTATTTGGTGTAATTTACTAATTTAGAAGTAGAAGTAGGATGGATTTACTGTTAAAAAATAGAGTTAGTTAGGTGGTTAATAGTGGCAGTTAACTGGTATAAATCAGTAGTTTTTGTGTTGAATCATTAAGAGAATACAATTAAATAAATGTGTGATTTTTTTTATAGTTAGAGATCAAATTAAAAATATAAACTTACAATAATAACCATCCATCTAATATAGTGAAGGGTAAATTACACTTTTCGTTCTTTTAAGTTTATAACAAATTTCAGATATCATCCTTAAACTAAGGAAATAATAGAAATTATCCTTTACATTTGAAAAAGTTTACACATTTCATCATTTAGTCTAACGTCCGACTATTTTAAACGTTAAATGAGGTGATGTGCCCTCCATGTGAGGATAAAATGGCTCTTTACATCAAATGACTATTTTTGTAATTACTTAAACATAGACAAATTAATAAAAGAGTAAATTACATTTTTCGTCCTTTAAATATATGTCAAATTTCACTTTTCATCTTTAAAATAAGGAAATAACATAAATCATCCTTTATGTTTATATTTTGTAACAGTTTTCATCCTTTTATTTAATTGACTTCTATATTTGAAATGATATAAACTGTTACAAAATATGAATATAAATGATGATTTTTGTTATAGAGAAAATGTTGAAAACTGTTATAAAATATGAAAATAAAGAATTATTTATGTTATTTTCTTAATCTAAGTATGAAAAATGAAATTTGTTATATATAGCTAAAGACGAAAAATGTAATTTACTCTTAATAAAACTCCAAAGATCCCCATTCTCTCTGCACTTCCTCTCTCTTCTTCCTTTACACACACTCTCTCCCAAGCAAGACCAACACCCATTCCACAGGCCGAAACCTGCAACTCGCCGGAATCCCATCTTGAACGTTTTTGATCGATCATTAGTAGCCATGATTCCTTCTTTCGTCCCTCCGAGTCACATGCCAAGAAGCTCCCCCCTTGAAAAGCATCAGCAAATAAATCATGGTCCATGAATACATCCTTCAAAGTTCAAAAATTGTTTCTAGCTCCGTGTAAATCATACAAAAGAATAATAGCACCATAGTTTATACGATGTAAAAATAAGCACTGGGCCACTAATGTATCCTTCACAAATTACTATCATCAAGATTAAGATTAAATGATATACTTGTGATTTAAGCATCTGATTTTAGAACTTAAAGAACTAACAATCAGAAGTCAACAAATGATTACCTGATTCAACGTATTTGTACTTTATTAAATGGTCAAGGACCATGGTCATGACACCAAATTCCTGAAAAATATCATCAAATCAAATTGGGTTTTTGTTGATTGTTGCAGCTACTGTTGTTGGTAACGGAAGCAGAGCGTTAGAATATCCAGGTTTAAAGGAAAACAAGTTCTCAATTTGATGGATGTTCAGATTTGATTCATTTTCATTTTCTTAACTGATCGATCCGTAACATCCCGATTGGCGACGATTCTCGCAAAATCACAAAACACTTCAAATTCAAGCAATCGCGCATCGCCAGTGACTGCTCCGCCACCACGGCGACACCTCCACCTCCAGCGCCGACGAAGCCGGTACCGAAACCCTCTGTTGGTTACCGATTTGGTAATAATCTTCAGGTAGAATCCGCTGGTTATTATCGTATGGGACCGTTTGGAATGGAAGTGAGAGAGTGAATGAATGATGAGAATCCGGTGGTGGTTATCCTATTATGATGAGAGAAATAGGAATGGTGAAAGTGAAAGGTGGAGAATCGAGCTGTTGGAATGGTGGAGAGAAGAGAAGATTTTATAGTCAAGGTTTATATTTATGTTTTTTTATATTTATTATATAAGTTAAAACCCAAAATTTTAAGTTAGAGTAAATTAACGTTTGCGTCCCTGTGATTTACACGATTTAACATAATGTGTCCCTAATACGAATTTTTAACTCTTTGAGTATCCGTGGTATACAATCTGTAACACTCTGAGCCTCTGCGCCTAACTAAGTTAGATTATTTCCGTTAAATTTAGTTTTGACAGGGGAAAAACATGTAAGCCCACCCGAAACTACTAAGTTCACACGAAACTACAAACTCTAATTCTCACTCTGAGACCCAGGGCCTATATTAACTCGCGCCACCTATCAAAACTAGTCGTCCCCCCTCTCCCATCGTCGTTCCCCCCTCTACGATGCCTCTTAGAGTTGACGCTGTGCTAGACAACCATGCTGTCACAAGTTCCTTTTCAACTGGGACTTCAACTTTCAGGTTGAATATGGAGGGGAAGGCAGGTAGTTTCGATTTTTTTTTTGGGTCAAATTAGTTGTTTCGGTTGGTTTTTTGAAGCCGATTTAGTAGTTTCGATTGGTTTTTGGCGTATGCGATTTTTTGATTGGTTTTTGGCGTATGTAATTTCGATTGGTGATAATTATGCTTGATTTTTGGATTGATAATTGGCGTATGTTAAGCCGATTTAGTAGTTTCGATTAGTAGTTTTGGGTGAAGTTAGTGGTTTCGGGTAAGGTTAGTTGTTTCGTGTGAATACTGATCGATGTCGTTAGGTCGGTCAAAAACAATCCTTAAACACTTAACTAGTAAGGGTAAGAAGAGTATCGTATCCACGAGGAATCAGTGGTTAGTGAAATTGCTTAGTTTGATAATTAGAATGAAAACACAGATCAAATAAAAATGCAACCTCCTCCAAACTTCAGGTTCTAGGTTTCACATAAAACTCAGTTGTTTAATTGGACACCACATAGACATAGTGTTGAAAAATCAGTTAAAACAGTAATTGAAGACAGGTTGTTGTCAGCAAACCTATACGACCAGTTTTGTCATAAACCAGTATAATTCAACTACCCAATTTACAAGTGCCAAGTTTACCCCCTTTAGTCACCCAACCCTGCTACTAGGTTTTGTCATCAACCGAACACAGATTGTAAAGTAGAAAACTCAAAGCACAATAATAAATTGTTTAAATCAACCAATACATCAATCTATTCTGTTATTGTCAGTAACTAAATAGATCCAAAATCATAAACAACTGAATAAAACACAAAACCTATACGAACCGTCCGCCCAAAGAAAGCCACAAGTGATTTAGCCAACCATAATAAACAAAGAGTCAAATACCGTTAGTATATGATTCATCAAAAACAAATAATTAAAACCTCAAATTGGTCCTCTTCGTGATGTTGCCAGCCGCCAAAGATGGCGCCCCCCTCTGCTGCTTCCCTCCTGTTTTCGTCCAAATCCCAGCCGCCACCAAGGGCTCTCTCACCGATTTTTCTTTTTACCTTTTCTCCTCTTTGTTGCAGCACATGTGTCGAGAAGAACCCACATCACAAGCTACTAATTATTTTAGAGTTTAGCCCAATTAATTACTAGCCCAACTTGTGGTCATTTTCTTGCTGCCCACGTGAATAACCTGTTTAAGATTTTGAAACTAAATCATGAATTCAACAATAATCTCATCATTTGAATTAACTTAAATTAGTCAATTGTTTAATTATTTTCTCATTTAGTTCATATAAATTTTATTATTTTTAGCTCAATTGTGTATAAAAAAACTCTAAAATATAAAACAAATCAAAGTAAATTATTTATTACATAGTTAGGGTTAACAATACATGATTATATACAATTAGCACGGGTTTATCAACCACTCATCACATCCCCACACTTATCTTTTTTCGTCCCGAAAAATATTTTGCAATGGAATCATAATTGAAAACCTGCTTTTCACACTCTCATTCATTTAATCATTTCAAATATAATCACGCGCTAACTGAAAAAATTGATATTTCTATCCGACTAAACCCAACCACCGAACCTCTAGCACCCGATTATGTGATCTATTATTCTATCTATTACGAAGCCAACAGTCTATCTATGTGTCTCATACTCAGAAAGCTACGACTTAGCCTAATTCCATCTCAAGGTCATGTTTAGGCCAGGGTAAAACCATATAGATTTCCCACTATTATAAACACCAATTTATATGTTTTTGAAAATTATGGAATTATGGATCGATGGGTGCATGTTTTTAGCTTTTATTATTATTTTATGAACGAACCTAACCCAGTGGTGTTTCAATCACGCTGGAACATGATATATGACACGTAGGCTGCAGTTATTAAGCAATGAAATTCATAAGCTTCGGAATAGGGGTGTATCCTTCAAGTCGCTATCCCGAAGGGAAACACATAAACCTAACTTAGTCATCCAAACTTATTGATCACCTAAGTCCCGCCCATGGGTGTATCCTCCAAGTCACCATCCCGAAGGGAAACACGTAGGCGAAACTCAAGCTTTCAATTGATTTAATTAAGCTCATGCAAGATGAATTATGGAATGCGGGTGCCACCAACTTTCGGATTTATTTTCATAAAAATAAAGCGGTGTGCCAAATAATTTTAAAAACTTATAACTTTTTGTTTATAAAGGTACCTATCACCCTATGTTGACAGTTTCGACCTTACCGACACCCCTAAGATGAGAACCCACAAGATATTCTGAATTAATTATTCATTTAAACCTAGATACACTATCAGGATGTTTAAGTTCTTAAGTCGGTTGGGCCTACCAAAACATTACAAATCAGACGCACTTTCTATTCTTTATTTTTTTTATTTCAATTCACAAGCAGTTTCCAATTCTACCTATCATTTTCCATTTATTTGCAAAAATTCTAATTCAATGACATTTTTGAAATTTTTTTAATTTTTATGGATATTATTTTTTATGACTCAAAATACAGACTCAGTCTCCCCTCCCCACACTTAAACACTACATTGTCCTCAATGTAGGATGAGAGATTATGCAAATATATAAATAAATAAATAAACAAAACTATACAGAGAATTGGAAAGGACTTAGCTGGTTTCGAACTGTAACTGTCTTCAATCCAACCTCACACGATCGTGTAGCATTTCTTTCGCGATCGTATTCAAAATCTGCTATTGGGTTGCCTTTTACATGAATACGAAGCTCGAACATCACCACCCGAATGGAGATTGAGTACGGGAGGATCAATATAAACCTGCAAAGTTAAACTCGAACAAACCTAAGAGCATCAAACTGACTCGATATATATAACCAACAACATAAAACCGACTCGATAAAAACCGAACATATTCAATTGTACCAAATTCACTTGAAAACCTATGAAACTTCCCCACACTTGGCCGGTTCACATACAAAAACACACACAAATGAAAAAAAAATCGTAGCTCACTTTCGTAGGAATCACGGATGCATTTAGCACATGCATTAAGCCATTTAAACCCCTCGGTAGCCCGAGTGGACGAGTTTAGTCTCGTGAGGGTTTCTATTGAACACACCCGTAAAGTTCATTTAACTAGACAAGAAATTAAAACATACCTTAGGCTACCTCCTAAGAGTGCTAAGTTTAATGTCTTCAGCTAGACGCGGTGTACCTCAATTACATCATGGTGGGCGGGTGGGGTGCTTGCAGTCCTCCTTCCCCGCACTCAAGTTCCTCTCATCATCAAATTTTCTCCAAGCCTTCATAAACAAAGAAAATAGTTCTTGATCTACATCATGAACTCGCGGTTTCTTCCCTTTCCGCCTTCTCTTTCTGACCCGTTTAGTTCTTCCACTGTCTGGCATTTCACCATCCTTCTGCTCAGCTAACCTGTCATTCACAAAACAAGCATTCTCGACTGTGTGATTCACCTTTTCAGGTGATCCACACTTGTTAGCTTTCGGGTTTGGCAAGTTTGGAAATATTTTAAGACTCATTTTCTGAGCCCCAAACCTCATCCTTATCATTCCCTCATCACAGTTAATATTTGCCTGAGCAGTGGCCAAGAACGGTCTACCCAAAATGATAGTTGGTTCTGTGTTCTTCACACAATCCAACACCAAGAAATCCACTGGGTACTTTAACAATCACATCCTTTACAATCCCCCGAGAATGTGCGGCAGTCTGATCAGCCAACACCACGGTGGTGTTAACTCTCTGTAATGGACCAAATTCATGCTGATCATACAGACTCCCTGGAATTATGCTCACAGATGCTCCAAGATCCAGTAATGCTCTATTCAATGTAATTTCACCTATTTGAATTGAAATATTAGGTGCCCCTGGGTCTTGGAGTTTCGGGGGAAGGGTACCCGTAAACACGGCATTCACACTGACACTCAATTTTACTTGCTCGGGACATTTGTGCCGTCGTTTTCGGGTACTCAAACCTTTTAGAAATTCAACATTATCAGGATCTTGTTTAAACGTATTTAAAAATAATGAGTTAATTTTATTTTTCTCAAACTTTTTCCATCGTTCATCTTGTGTTGAATCTTTTTCTTTTAAAAACGGTTTGATTAGAGCATCTGGAAACGAGATTTTTACAGGTTTATTCACATTTTTATTTTTCAAATTATTCTGTGAAATAAAATCCTGATTAGGGTCAGACTCAGATTCACTATGCTCCACCACTCTTTCTACAACCGGTGGTGGAGTCTGTTCACGAGCAGGATATTCAAATGAAGAATGGAAACTTACATCATTGAGGTGTGCACTGGTTGTGGTTTCAGAACAGGAGGACTGATGTGAACAGCGAGGCTTACCTACTTCCTTGATGAGTGACCCGACAATCCCAGTTAGGTTGGAAACTAGATCTACCAAAGCTTGATGAGCTTTGTCCTGGCTCTCCTGTTGCTGCACCACTGCTTGTATCATCTTGGCCATCTCCTTCATGTTTGACTGGATGGAATCCAGTTCAGAATGATAGTTGTCTTGATCAGGTGGCCTGCTTGGGTGGTAGTCTTGGTTGTAATCGTCCTGATAGTTTGGGTACTCAGGACCACCACCATATTGATTGTATCTTGGGAAATCTTGTGCCCAGTGGCCAGTGATGCCACAGTTGTTGCATGGTTCATAGTAGTCTTGGTCACCATAATAATTACTGTCCATGTCAACCTGCACACATAGCACAACCGAGTAGCTCTGAACAAAGAAATAAACAAAATAAACAAAAAATAAAAACAGAAGTAAAGAAAATCTTTTTGGGTGTTTGATAAGAATTAAAATCAACTAAAGACAATAAACTAAAGCAATAGAACTAAGCGCACCGATTCCCCGGCAACGGGGCCATTTTTGATCGCGTTGTCAAGGTCAATCAAAAACACTTATAAAAACTACTACTTATCTACCTTGAACTGTAGACAGGGAAGTAGGGTTGTCGAATCCACAGGGAATCAATGGAAAGTTCAATTGCTTAGATTAGTAAATTAGAATAAAAACACACAGATCAAATAAAGATGCAACCTCCTCCAAACTTCAGGTTCTAGGTTTCACATAAAACTCAGTTGTTCAATTGGACACCACATAGACATAGAGTTGGAAAATCAGTTAAAATAGTAGTTGAAGACAGGTTGTTGTCAGCAAACCTATACAACCAGTTTTGTCATAAACCAATATAATTCAACTACCCAATTTATAAGTGCCAAATTTATCCCCTTTAGTCACCTAACCCTGCTACTAGGTTTTGTCATCAACCGAACAAGATAAAAAAGCAAGCAAACTCAAAGCACTCAAATACTGTTTAAATTAACTAATACATCAATCCATCAAGTTTGTGTAAAAAACTAACAAGATCCAAAAACATAAACAACTGAATCAAAACATGAAACCTATATAAACCGTCCGTCCGGAGGAAGCCATAAGAGGTTTAGCCAATAACCATAAACAAAGAATTCTTTTCTTCGGTTCGTGTGCACCCACAGCAGCCAAAGGCTGCGACTTTATTCTCCTTGCTTGAGTCAACTACACAACCGCCAAAGGTTGAGGCCAAGCCTCGTTATGCGTCCCCTAAGGCACCTCCCTAATTGCCGTCTCAAAAATTTCCCTTTTTCCTCTGCCTCTGATCTTTTCATTTTCCTTTCAATTTGCTTTCACTCTTGTGGGCTAGACTCCCAGCTAATGGGCTGCCAAATTAAATAAACATTAACAAATCATAATTATAAAATCAAATCATTCACTAAAAATTAGTTTAAGCCCATTTAATTATAATTCCATTTAACATGTCCACCTAACTAAATTAAAATATTATCCTTTTTATCTTTTCACGTTTTCTCTTTATTTACTTTAAATATCATTGAAAATAATATGACATATAACAGTTTAAGGTTTAATCACCGAACAAGAACATCTCGTTATCTCGTAATCAAGTTAACTAGACCGTTTTAACTATTATTTCTCCATAACCTATAAAATATAAAAAACAACTCAAAGTAAATTGTTTCTCACATAATTAGGGTTAAATACACATGATTATATACAATTAAAACGTGACAATCAACCACTCATCAAATACCCCTGTCGAAACTAAACTTAACCGAAATAATCTAACGAAGTTAGGCCCAGGAGCTTAGAGTGTTACAGATTGTATACCATGGTTACTCAAAGCGTTAAAAATTCGTGTCAGGGACGCATTGTGTTAAATCGTGTAAACCATATGGACGCAAACGGTAATTTACTCTTTAAGTTATTTACATAAATAGTCTCCGGTGAAAAGACCATTTTGCATGAGGAAGGGCACATGACCTCATTTAACGTCTAAAATAAACGGGCGCTAGATCAAAGGATGAAACATGCAAACTTTTTCAAATATAAATGATGATTTCTGTTATTTCCTTAGTTCAAGAACGATGTCTGAAATTTGGTGTAAACTTAAAGAACGAAAAGTGTAATTTACTCTATAGTGAAATATATAATGTTGATTTCATATTATAATAATCGTAATCCTTATAACAAGAGTATCCGCTACTACAAAAATCCATGCTGGACACTGATATCGAGCGAAGCTGTAACGAGCCTCACCGAGCTTGTACCAAGCATATACCCTAACCGCAACATAGAAATAACTTGTTAGAAGGTGACCCGGTGGTGGTGCTTTGTGAAAACCCTCTGACGCTCAAGTAAATGATTTATCCAAGATAAGCATGTATGTAAGTGTTTTTAAAGAATGAGACAAAAATATATAAATGATGAGTTGTGAAGGAAGAAGCTTGTAGGTGAAGTAGCTGAATTGATAGCAAGGAGAGGCTGTGAACCCAACTATGAGGAAGCTGGTTCAACAACAAGAGAGGGAGATATTAGATGGTAAGTGGGGTGCTACACTTTGAAAATGGGATGGTTTCAAATGAAGGGGTAGCCCTTCTATTTATAGAGGGCAGGTGGGTGAAACCCTAATGAGCTTGTCCATTATGGGCCGATTCAAAGTTAACGGCCCTTCCATAATCCATAAGCTTTTCCTATCCTAATGTAATGTACTTTAAGGAGGGGAGGGAGGGACCAACCCTTCCTTCTCCTGTGTTGGCTACTGCTCACGAGAAGGGAAGGAAACACGTCATTCTCATGGATGCTACTCGTGGAGAGGAAAAGAGACGCGTGTCCTTACCCTATGCTTGTTGCTTGTGGAGAGGGAAGGTGACACATGTCCTTACCCCGTCATTAGTAATTTAGTATCAAATGCATTTTGTTTGATAATATTTAATTTTATTTGGCTTTGATTAGTTTTCCAACAACAAAGATGAGATTCGATCAATCCATTCTAACATACATTTTTACCGTTTGTTAAGAAATCATCAAACTATAATAATAATAATACCTTTTTGTTTAGAGTTATGTTTTATTTGAAATAATTTAAGTAAAAAATTTAGTTAAAAAATAACAAGTCAAATAAGATCAAACTGACACCTTAAGGTATAACTTTTAACTAGTAAAATGACATGCACGTTGCGGCGAATTAAATCGTGAAAAAATTAACGGCGACGAAACTTTATAAAAAACAGAAAACCTTTATACGTTGCGGTTGGTTAATCCGTAAAATAAATTAAGGTCCTCGAAACTTTATATAAAAAAAGCAAAACCTTTAAATAAATCCACGCTATAGTGAGAGCGTTGATAATATGTGAAACCTTATATAAAAACGAAGCCGCTAAAAAGTTAATGTCTAAACATTGATAAAGATAAGCACGACACAACGACAGGGGCATTGATAACATTTGAAACTTTATATAAAAAAAGAAAACCGTCGCAAATCCACGCGCTGCGGCAGATACGTTGATAATATTAGGAACTTTATATAAAAAACCAAAACCGTTAAAAAATTTGCACAAAAAGATGATAAAAATATGCACGTCGTAACGGAAAAAAACAAAACCGTTAAAAAATTAACGTCGAAGCGTTTATAAAAATATGTAAGTTACAATGGCAAATTCGGTTTTTATAAAACATCATATTTTAAAAGTTGTAAGAGGAAAAAAAGAAACTGTAAGAAAATCGAAACCTTGAAGCAGCTTTGATTCCTTGTACGTTTGTGCTTCGATAACTTGTACATTACGACGCACAACTCCGTGTTGAATGAAATTTACACCGAAATGTAGATAAAAATAAAAATATCGTAACGGTATATTCAAAATTTTATAAATTATCAAATTTTAAAAGTGATAAGAAAAAAACAAAAAATAAAACAACACAAAAAATAGTGAGTGGGCGAGAAAAAAAAAATTCGTAAGTATATGATAAAAATGATAGGTATAACTAAACTTGAGGGGGTCAAGTTATAAGTTTCAAAATAAAACGTTTTTTTTAAGAAATCAAGCACGCAATGCTTGCTTGTACTATGTGTACACATTCTTGTACTTTTTATGACCGGTGAATTTGATGAGATAGCCACCTTTCGCAAATTGTTATTATATAGATATGTAACTTCTAATTTTTTATTTTCTACACTTAAATACCATATAACTTTACATTTACAAGAGTTTGAATCCACACCACTGAGGGGGGGGGGGGGTAAACACAATGTGTTCTAACTGTATAATCGAATTCTAGCAAGAACATGATTCTGTGGTTGAATTGAACGATGGAAACACTCAATTCAATAACCAAACAATAAGAACAATGCACAAAAATGTAAATCAAAAGGTCAATTGTATCCATTTTTTGAAGTTCGTACAAGTGTGGAAGTTGACAATTACAATTACAAATAACAGAAACTTCTATGCTATTTATAGATTAATACAATTGACATATACATTAAGTTTTAGATTGTCACGTAGGCATAACAGCCTAACTAACTTCTCCATAGTTGGTTGATATCCGGAGTAGCATTTGAACTTGACATATCTTTAGACAGTTATTTCGGAGTACTCTTCTTCCAGAGTATATCTTATTCTTTCGAAGTATTTACACTTGGTAATATTTTGATAACATTAGCTTTATATTTGACTTTACACAAACTTTTTATTTGAAAATGTAGATTATTAGTTATTTAATAACGCATTAGTTATTCATAAAATATTTGAGTAAATTAGACGGATTATCCTTGTACCTTGTTAAAATTTCACCTTTCGTCCATAGGTATTATAAATTACGCATATGATCCCTACACTTCACTCAAGTAGTCACGATTTCGTCCTATTGATATATGTCCGTTAGTTTTCTACTTTTAACTTTTTTAAAATAACAATTCTATCCCTCTATTTAAAAAAACAAAAGAAAAACAAGAAACATTAAAAATGACTAAAACATCCTTCAATGAAGCTTCATCTTCTTCAATAGTCGCTCGCCTGAAAAGTGGGATGCAACTTAAAACGACCACATTGAACCAAAGAGGTTAGAAGCTTCAAGTGTGGCTCACGGAAGCGGCTGCCAGATGCGTTATGGGTGACTGGAAGAATTGTCGGAAAAACGAGTGGGCCTTTACGATGAACCAAAGTGGCTAGAAACTTGGGCACAAGGCCTTTACGATGGACAAACTCAGTGATCATATGCATTTGATGTTCAGTGGATGTTGGTCGTGTGATGGGGTTGCCGAGATAGTGGGCTGAAAATCCGAGATGGAGAAACCTTGTGGTGACAGCAGAGAGAAGACCAACGAATCTAGTGGCGTGTCAGATTTCGTCTTGTAGGGTCGAATCAAAGTGGTTTCCATGGTCAATGATGACCAGCCAAACGGCCGGTGTGACCCTGTAACTATCAGGAAGCGGTAAGGGGGTGGGGTGAGGACAGACCCGGTCCCGAGAATTTTCAAAACGTTTTGGATTAGGGACGTGTAAAAAAAATCCGGGCCTCTATATATTGATTTTTTTTTTGTTTACAATATATATTGATTTTAAAAAAAAAACACATATATATATAATTTTTTTTTAACTTCAGGCCTTGGGGTTATCGGGCCTGGAGCGGTAGCCCACTTTGTTCCCCCTTGGGGGCCGGCTGTGAGGATAATGGTTGGACTTTGACAATTATCAGATGGCGATATTGATAGAATCAAAGGTGGGGGTAGTCATCGGCGTTTTAGGCGCGGGTGGGTCTGGTTGCCGGCAGCTTGGTTAGGCTGGGGAAGGGTATGAAGACCTGAAAGGGTGGGGCTCATGTTTTTTTTTAATTATTTTTTGAATAAAAAGGTGGGGCCATGGAGGTTCAAATATTTCTTTGTTCTTTCTTAAATATAATAGTCAATTTATCAAACATAACAGAAGTTTTTAACGTCCATCCATGGGAGGAACTAAATCGTGATGACTTGAGTGAATAGTAGGGATCATATCCATAATTTCTAATACCTAGGAATGAATGGTGAAATTTTGACAAAACACATTACGATCTGTGTAATTTACTCTAAATTTTTTTAAAAAAATGACACAAAAATTTGTGGGCAACCTAACCCGTATATGGATGACAAGATTATGTTCACTTGTACAAGGGGATAACCATATGAGCATGTGATTTCTCTTTTAGTAGGCTTTCTCAAACATGTGTTTGATAGGTTATTTTAGGTCGATTATATCAAACTTTATTTTTATGATTTCTATAAACCCAACCCCTTAAAACATCACAACCTTGCTTTATGTTTTAACGTTTTCTCATCATATCTTAGCTAGGTCAACTCGGCACCATGGCGTATCACAAGAGATAACATACAACAAGACACGGCTCACTTATTTAAATGTAATAATTGCAAATAATCAACGATACATACGTCAATTTTGACTCATCACTTTAGATTATGTTTTATCTCACACATAAAATCAATAATTTTTAACAAAAAGGAAACAAGCCAAACATGTCTTGACAAATGTGTGTTTTAAGATATAAAACCTCGTAAGTAGATCATTTCATTCAAACTAGAATATTACAAAAATAACATAATGATTATAATCATATTTGACACTACGTGTAGAAAAAATAATCTTTTTTCTGGGGACAAATGTTTTGGGCCAAAAGGACCCAATCCAACGGTTCCAACCTAAACATGTTTTGGTCTATTATCCAACATACCAATCTAACCCATTTTTCCAACTCTAATCGACAGGTTTTTGTTAAGCGTGGACTCTGATTTGTTGTCGAGTGATCAAACGCACCGCTATAGAAATGGTGGGTGTCAACTGATCAAGGGGTAGCGCCCCTAGAACGAGAGTTAGAATTACAGAGAAGGCACGTATGGACACTAAGAAATTGTACTCCAAAGATACCATTATTAATCTCAACATCTGAGTCGATTTTGTGAAACTTATATGGTCTTAATTCTTCTCTTCTATAAGATGTTTGCAACACAAAATGACATTCAACTAAACTACCAAAAGTTCCTTCATGTTTGTGCCTTTGTGGTGACATTACTTATGTATAACAATCTTTTTTTTTTGAACAACAAAGGGCCGGACACAATGGATCACCCTTCCGCCCGAAGAACAGAAGCATGATGACCCGGCCCCACACCACCTAGGAGGAAACCCACAACTGGAAAAGCCACTTGGCTCAACCTAAAACATTTTTGTCCCAAGCGAAAGGCAAACCCATGGCCTTTCATTTGAAAAGTCATGAGGTTACCGATCAACCAAAAGGCTCGATAGATAACAATCTAACTTCTCAATCTAGCTTGTATAGTAAAATGACATAACATAATTAGTATTGAAATCAGTCAAAAAAATTGAAATTGAAATCAAATTGAATTAGCAAGAAACTAACTAATCAATGAAGACATAAGTTCTTTAATTCCCAATTATTGGTATGATGATTAACCAAATTGCAATTACAGTCAGTAATCACAAAGCTTAATTATCATTAAACACGAATTTAGGGCAAATCTAACTCAAAATTGAAACAATTTAGCAACAAGTGGAACATCAATTGAACAATAAATTACTTTATTCATTGTGTTCTGACTTCTGAGCCCTAATCGACATAATTTTCACATAATCTCCGAATGACATAGAGAACTTGAAATCTGATAGCGAATGATCGAACAAAACTAATCTACAGAAAATTTGCTCTTTTCTTTTACAGATTCAACAACAGAAACCACAAGAAACGGTGAATCGAAACTATAAAACATCAATGGCCGGCACAGGACCATCGGAGGTCAGGCTGCTAGAGTTATGATTCAAATAGCACATCGATCTGACGGCCATTAGCTTCTTCCGTTGCAGACAACGAGGCGCGTAAAACCTAGCAGAGAGAAACGGTAATTCGCCATCGGCGGTTGTTAGATTTCCGGTAACGTCTTGTTGCTGTTGCTGAATGATACCGGCGGTGTTGAGAGAGCGTGAAGGTGAAGTAGGTGACGACGGTATAGCACGATGGAGATAGATCTGAGAATCCGATGATCGGAGATGAGTTCTAGCGTTGATTTTGGAATCGCGGAGTTGAGCGAGAGCGCCGGGCTTTAGGAAGCGGAGATAGCTGTTTTCAGGTTTCGTGGCAGCAGATTGGTTTCTGATGCGGCGGTTCATGGCGGCCGGAGAGGATAAGATTAGAGAGGAAGAAATGGTGGTTAGAGAGAGAGGGGGGGCGGCAATGGGGAAAATGGGAGAGAGAGGCGGGATTTTAAGGAAAAAGGAGCGGGAAGTGGAGGGAATACAGGGAAACTGAAAAATGTAATAAAAACAAGATTTGTTGGTGTTGGTATGCTATAGAGATCCCTACACTATCTTCTTGTACAAAAAGAGTCCTTGCATTTTTCTTCGACTTCAAAGTCACTCAATAACCATTGAACCCAACCCACTATGTTCCTGCTAGAATTCATGGTATTTGTTAGAAATTTCTTGACCTTGGTGTTCCGGTCGGAGGGTATGGTGGGTTAAAATTGAATTGAGCTTCTTATGTTGCCAAAATTTACTTCAAATAATTTGTTCATCAACATCGCTGATCAACGAAGATTGTCACCTGTATATCTCCCCATAAAGTGGCATGTAAGTATTAACCATCATGTTGCTTGATGTTGTGGAGTTCTATTGGATATTTCAAACATCGCCTTTGTTGTTGAAGGGTACTAAAAACAATTCGCTCGTATCTTTGGAGTTATCAATGCTTTGAAGGTGTATACTATTGAACCACGGACATGTCAGACCTAACCGGGTTTGGCCAAACATATATATATTGGCATAAAAAACTATTCTATCCTCCCACTCGATCCCCAACATTTGAGAAAAAAAGGGATGTACGACCCTTCGGGTCTCTCATACCTATTATAAGTTGGATGACGTCTTTGTCTGGTAAGACACAATTTTATTATGTGGCTCTTATAATCAATTATCTTATTATTAAATGATCAATTGATTTATTTATTTATTAACCTATGGCTAGTAATTAGTTTATGGGCCTAATTACTCTTAATGAGCTATTAATAGGTTTCCCATTGGGTGTATATATTTAGAGAGAGATAATTAGATGGAATAGACTAATCAACAATTCTATCACAACTAAGAATCGTCCCTCTCTCTCCTATAACCGTGAGTTCTTACGAACTCACCTTAGCCATCATAACCATACACCCTAAACGGGAACTTGATCCTTATCAGAGATCATGATGTCTTCCCTCTCAGCGGCTAGCTTAACAGGTGTGATTTATATTATTGTTTTCCATTATCATGTTTTTAGAATTGATCAACATGTGATATCAGAGCAGATGTTGATTAATCAATTATTGTTACATTCCCTAAACTGGAATTAAAATCGGAAGAACAATAGTTTTAATTAAACCTAATGAAAATCATCCTCATCAGTTTCACGGTTCTATGTTTATGTTAATATATTTTTTGATCTCCTAAAACCGAGATCTATTAAGTTTTCGAAATCTGTTAAAAATAATGTTTCAAGATTTTGATTCCAAGCAATATGATAATATTGAAAAACAGTTTTCTCTAATGTTCATAAAACTGTTCTTCCTGTTCATCATAAGATTCGATGAAATCCCCTTAATTTGGGATAAGTTAAGATTTTGATTATGTTTCCTAAAATCGTGTAAAGTTATCTCCAAGTTTTCGCATTAAAATATTAATTTTATTATTTTAATTTTTGAGAAATAATGAAACTTAGATATATTAAACACCTAAAAGATTTTCTAAATAAAAAATATAATCAAAATCCCTTAATTTTTCCGCACATGCCTTATCAGGTATAAAGATCACGGTATAAATTCACGAGTATAAGTTCATTGGTTTTAAGTTCACGAGTTATAGTTCACGGGTATAAGTTTACGGGTTCTAAGTTCACGGGTTTTAGTTCACGGGTCTAAGTTCATGGGTTTAAGTTCACGGTCTAAATTTTTCCGAGAACTCTATTTTTTCGTGAACCTTACAGGAGCAGTGAACCTTATTTTTCCTGAGAACATAACTGGAGCCGTGAACCTTATTTTTATCCGAGAACATAAATGGAGCCGTGAACCTTATTTTTCCTGAGAACTCCTTTTTCCCCGAGAACCTTAGCTTTTCCCGAGAACATAGTTGAAGCCGTGAACCTAACTTTATATGTGGCTAAAATTAATGCTTTTGTTTTGTTAAAACCTTAAATTTAAATGTTTTACAATACCTTAAAAACTTACTTGAATAACACCTAATTGTCTCACTTCTGTCCAAAGGTGATATGATACATGTGTAAATTTATTCAAGCCTAATTAAGCATTGTCCTAATATTAATTAATTGTTTTGTTAAAATCTTATACTTTACAAAACCTTAAATTAGAAAATATGCTTAACTTAAATACCACCTGAAGTTTCACTTCTGCCCAAAGGTGATGCGTCACGCTCGTAAAGTTATTTAAGTCCAATTAAGCACTAGTTCGCCTAAAATATATAAATGTTTCTACTTCTGCCCAGTGGTGATGTGTTACATTTGTGTTCCGCGAACCTAATTATGTGCATATTAAACAATGTCTCACTTCTGCTCAAAGGTGATGTGTTACATTCTTATTACACATACTTACTATTTAAACTTAAATTTTTCCTAATGCTTAAACAATTGGTCATTAACCAAACTGAACGCCCGTTGTTTAAGTAGAGCCTAATTAATCTATTATTTTGGTGATTATAATAGACTTTTATCACAGCTTCATTAATATGATGGTCCTTATTTTCGCCTGCCTTAGTCTAAGTTACCCTATAGACACTCTAAGTTCTTCTTTAGCTATTAGTATCTTATTTTTCTCATATAAAATCCACTGCAGCTCCTAATTTGGGAATCAAAACTTTGACTAGTGCGAACTTTTCTCCTTGGAAAGATTCACTGATGCTTTCTCTCGGCTTGATGGAATTCGATCATGCACTCGACAAGCCTGCACCTCCTGATCTCAATGACAAAGGTACTGCTCAAGAAATCACAGTGCACGAGAAATGGGCGAGGTGTAACCGCATGGCTCTTGTCCTAATGAAGAAATCCATCAGTCCGATCATCAGAGGAGCTATACCAGATTCTAAAGATGCTAAGACTTATCTGGCTTCTATAGAGGATCAATTCAAGGGGACATCTAAGGCGCATGCTAGCACCCTAATTCTGAAGCTGGTGACTACAAAATATGACGGGATTAGTGGTATTCGTGAGCACATCATGATGATGAACGACATGTCCCGTAAGCTCAAGGGATTAGACATGGAGATCAGTGACGGTTTCCTGGTGCACTTTATCATGACCTCACTTCCTAAATCTTTTGAAGCTTTCAAGATTAACTACAACACACAAAAAGATAAGTGGACGATGAGTGAGTTGATTGCAATGTGCGTCTAAGAAGAAGAGCGTCTGAAGCTAGAGAAACCGAATGTTGCTTATTTCATAACTGCTGATTCAAAGAAGAGGAAGGGTAATTTCTGCAATAAGGAATTTTCTAAGGTCGAGAAACAAGATGCAAGTGCTGCTTCCAGCTCAAAGTACTCTAAAGGGAAGTCTCACTTCAAGTTCTGCCGCAAGGCTGGACATAGGCAGAAAGACTGCCCAGACTTTAAGGAGTGGATGAGTAAGAGAGGTAATAATCTTTATATGATACTTGAGTCCTATAATTTCAATGTTCCAACTAATACATGGTGGTTTGATTCTGGTTCTATGGTTCATGTAACCAACTCATTAAAGAGATTCCTTACAATCTAGAAGCTAGAAAGAAACCGAATAACACTTAAAATGGGAAATTGAGAAGAAGAACTAGTTGTCAAAGCTGTGGGAACCTTAGAATTAATAATGAAAACTGGTTTATGTATTAAACTTTATGATACCTTTTATATTCATGAGATTACTCGGAATCTAGTATTAGGACCAAAGTTAGACATTGACGGTTTTGTTTTTTCTCATTTTCATAACAAACTTTCTATTATGTTAAATTCTCAAGTGTTTGGACGTGGTTATCTGGATGGTGGTCTCTATGGATTAGAACTAGATGATGAATTTTTCAAGTCTTTGTTATCATATAATATCAATGAGAACTTAACAAAGACTAAATGAAAACGAGACTTAGAAACTTCATCCATGTTGTGGCATCAACGCTTAGGCCACCTTTCACGAGAACGCTTATCTCAACTCTTGAAGGATGAAGTGTTACCATCTATTGATTTCAATAATTTTGGAACATGTGTCAAATGCTTTAAAGGTAAAATGACATCAGCAAATAAGAAAGGTGCCATTAGGAGCTCTAATTTATTAGAACTCATTCACACTGATATTAGTGGCCCTTACCCCATTGCTGGTATAACCGGACATACTTCATTTATCACTTTTATCGATGATTATTCTCGTTATATGTACTTGTATCTTATTAAGGAAAAATCTGAATCACTTGCGACTTTTAAAGATTATAAAACTGAAGTTGAAAAACAACTTGATCTTCAAATAAAAGTTGTGAGATCAGATAGAGGAGGTGAATATTATGGTAGACATACTGATGTGGGTCAGGCTCCTGGTCCATTTTATGAGTTTTGTAAGGGCCAGGGGATCGTGAACCAGTACACTATGCTCGGTACTCCTCAGCAGAATGGTGTTGCTGAGAGAAGAACATGACCCTAATGAACATGGTACGCAGTATGTTAGCCAACTCAGGTTACCCTCATTCCTCTGGACCGAGGCCTTAAAAGCAGCCGTTCATATACTCAATAGATTTCCTTCAAAATCTATCCTTAAAACTCCTTATGAACTTTGGACAAGAAGGAAATCGAGTCTAAGATATATGAAAGTATGGGACTGTCTTGCCGAAGCTAAGCTCTATAATCCTTTCTTAAAGAAACTTGACATGCAAACTGTCACTTATTACTTCATCGGTTATCCCTATTACTCAAAGGGTTATAGATTCTACTGTCCTTCTCACGTCACTCGTATTGTAGAAACCAAGCATGTCAAATTCCTTGAGGATTTTAAGGTTAGTGGGAGCAGTGAAAATCCTTATCCAGATTTACAAGAAGTACAAGACGGGGGGGGGGGATTCGTCGCTTACTTTACCTCTGATTACTCCTCTTGTACACGATGTTGCACCGCACTTCACTGCACCACCTCCTCCTCACTCAGATCTTAATGCTACTCCTTTTGTACTAGAGAATGAAGGCATGTCAAACGACCGACATGAAGACAATTCCGAACCTGATAATCAACTCAGGAGGTAGTCTAGGTCCAAAAGGCCTACTAACTTTGATGATTATGTTACCTACATGACTGAAGCTGAAATGGATGCCAGAAAGTTTACCGATCCTACTTCTTATCATGAAGCCATTAGCAGTGATCAGTCTTCTGAGTGGAATAAAGCTATGATTGACGAGCTTGACTCCATGAAGAAAAATGATGTTTGGGATTTAGTTGAATTACCCAACGGTGCTAAACCCGTAGGATGTAAATGGGTCTTTAAAACCAAACTAGATCCGAATGGAAACATTAAACGCTATAAATCAAGATTAGTTGCAAAGGGTTTCACTCAGAAAGAAGGAATCGACTATCAAGAGACCTTTTATCATGTCTCTCGAAAGGATTCATTAAGGATCGTCATGGCCCTAGTAGCTCATTTTAACTTAGAGCTACATCAGATAGACGTTAAAGCCGCTTTCCTCAACGACAACTTGAATGAAATTAGAACTCACCTGGCATCTTAGCGGGAATGTCCTACTCGAATCTCACACAATCTGAACAATCATAAAAATTCGACACATATCAGACTCAACCCGATGCTAAACGGTTTTACCACTTCTGACCAGGCGAGCTTAGGACAAGTTCGCCCCCATAGGCCCAGCGAACTTATTAACTTCGCTAGACAACATCTAGCGAACTTGCCAAGCGAACTTGTCAAGTTCGCTACTACAAGGTCCGACGAACTTAGCAAGTTCGTCTGCGGGCTTCATCTTCTCCAAACAAACCTTAATCTGCATACAATGGCGGCTAAGGCTCAAACTTATCAAGACTCGAACTTTTTACGTCCAAAATTTGTGTTTTATACTCATGATGCTATATCTAAGCTTTGTTTTCATTTTCAAACGTAAAAATCTAGCCTTTAGATTCGAAAACCATAAAAGCCATAACTTTCTAAAATCTCATATCTGGGAGAGATCTTAACCTGAAATCGCCTCCCGTGTGATGCTAAATGCTCTAGAGACCCTTGCTAACGATCCTTGAAGCACAAATCCGAAAATCGGGACTCTATCTCTCTAAGTTCTCTCTCACTTTCTCTCTCTAGAAAAACGAAAATGGTGCAAGAATGAGGGTTTGAGGCCGGCCTTGAGGCTTATAAGGGCCAAAACGCTTGCCTTTTTCGGCCCATGCACCCCATCCCAAGCCCGCTTCCCTTTTTCTTATTAAGTTTTTAATTCCCGTGAACTATTTCGTGTCCTAAAACTCGGGATGTTACATCAATTTAATTTTTTATATGTGTTATTCGACTGACGACACGTAAACGGGAATTTTTTTTATCCTCTTCAGAACATGGGCTATGTGTAATCGCTCACCCCACACACCCTCTAAGATGGCCGAGAATAATAATATCATGGTATTGTAAGTTCATTTTTAGTTCATAGAGAATGAAAACTTAATTGTTGTTTTTAAAGAGAATGATAAAAGCAATTACATCAAATTGATAAAGGATGAAAACTTAATATCATAATTCTGTATTAAACGAGACTATATATAGGATATAGGGATCAAATAATTTATAAATTATGTTATTAGTTTTGTTGGTTTTATTTAGTTTTCACAAAATTATGTGTTTTTCTTTAGAACCCTTCCTTATACACACACCCGCGAATCCATGTCGGGTGGAGTCGAGGCACCCCCTTAAAGCCCAAATATCCACCACCAAAAGATTCTTTTTTAAACCTTCTATCCCAAATTCTAGAACTTGAGGGGCACAATATTTTTCAAACGGGAGGCATAGAAAAGAAAAGTCAAGGATCAGAATGAAAACAAAAATTACCTTTTAATTTGACGTTTTTAAACTAAAAAAGAACCTAAAGCTAATCGAATGCATTACTTTTTATTTGCTAATTATTTGTTTAATTATTCATACTTTCATTTTTGTTAATTTTTTTTTATCTTGTAGCCTATTAGCCTATTTAACTATTGCACCATTAATTGTTTTCATGTTTATTTTTTGTTTGTAAATTGTTAATGTTAATTTGTGGAAAGCATATGTAATATATAAATGTTGAACATGATGGAAGATTATGTTAACTTAGAGCATCCAAATAATGATTGGTATATATATCATATATTTAAATTATAAGGGAAAAAATAAGTTTTCAGTTAAAAAGGTATTAGATCAGGTTTTATTTAAACCTTATCTTTATCTTTAAAATTATTAGGAAATGAACACTAAAATCTTAAATATACCGATTCCTTAACCATTTCTTTAAAATTATAAGGATAAGGAATGAGATGTGAGAGGTTTTAAAAAAAAAATTATAAGGATAAGGAATGAGATGTGAGAGGTTTAAAAAAAATGAATAAATTTTTGAAAGAATGATGGTTTTTAGGTAAATTATAAAAATAAAAATAAATAATCTGATGCGAATGCTCTTAAGAATTCGAGCACAAATGAACAAAATCATCGATCAACATTATTTTACGTTTAAGTACTTTAGCACGGTTTTGGATAGGTTGATTCATGACTTTGGTGGCACATTTATCTAGGTTAACACGGCTATTGATAGGTTGATTTAAGTTTGATTGTTGTAACATGAAATTATATTTAACCGTTTAATATTTTTTTTATCATTATTTGTTTTTTTACATGACCCATTTTTATAGATCCATTTTTTTACATCCGTCTTTTGCACCCTCTATTAAAAAATCATGAATTCGTCACTTCACACACACACATATATGTATGTGTGTGTGTTGTTATGGATCAAATAAAAACCGTAACATAGTGTTACGTATACATAACATTCCTCAATCCCGTAGGAAATGGTATTTACGGAGGTGGCGGTGACACGACTGGAAATGTGCCGAGACCTAGTGCTGAGGCCATCGGAAAACCAGAACCACTAGTGTCGACACCTCATACCGTAAAGTGGTGGAAGAAATGTTGGCCGTGTTTGTAAATATGTGTTATTGCATTGCATCTGGTAACTCTTTCAAGTTTTAAATTGTTATTTTTTAGTTGTTGGTGTTTTGTTTAGTGTAGACCAATTCTGGTTCTAGGTAGTGCTAATGCAGTATTTTTTGTTTGAGCACTGTTTCCGTTGTTCCTGTATGCTCTTTTTTTCTTCTTCTTTGTTGTTTACTAGCCTCTGACTTGCTTGTTCTAATGAAAGTTGCCGTTCAAAAAAAAAGTTCATGAACTTTATACAAATTATCCTTTTAAATTTATTATAAATTTTACAACTATTATTAATTAATGTAACTAAGCCAGTTTCTTTTTCTTTTTATTTTAGAAAGCTCTCTCCAATGAAAAGAATCGGTTGTTAATCTTATATGAAATAGTAATAAATTTAATATTTGTTAATTTATATAAAAAGTCTATTATCACTACCAGGAATTAAATATTTGTGACCAAGTGTGTCGCAAATAGGCCTTTACAACAGATTTACGACCGAAAATGTGGTGATACAAACCTTCATGTGTAATACCGTTTGCTACGGCTTTACAACCATGGATTTTTTTGCCACCGTTTTTAAGGTTGCAAATCTTGCAACCGGTTTACAACTGATATGCACTTTAGCGACTAATTTGCAACCACTTTCTAGATGCGATCGTTTTTATTTTGATTTTTTTGTTTGTATTTTAATATAATTTAATAATCAAGTTGCTAGATTATAAAATTCACACAATTCATAAAATATTCAAACTATACAAACATAAAACAATAAAATAAACCGTAAGTCCGTAAATACCACTTAAACAAATATACAATGTAAATACATCGATTATTCATTAAAGCTTTAATAAATGAAAAATTAGAGAAAAAGACTAAGTAAATTACATTACTATATTTTTCGATTGGAAGAAGGTAGTACAATCGTAAAGGCCTAAGAAGATTATTATTTAGACACGCAAGAACAAATGTGTACCGTATCACTAACCTAATTGCAACGAAACGATATAATTTTGTGCGTCACACATAAAAAATAATAATCATCATCTAAGAAAATATGAAATATAAAAGTAAAACTAATACAAAACTCAAGGTTTGCAATTTCCTTGAAATTTGGTTGACTTTAATCACTCCCCAAAGAATGAAGTTTCGACTTCTTGTTTGACTTTAAGTATCACCTTCATTTTTAGTGGAAAAGTTAGTCAAACGCGATCGAGACGGTTTTGGTCCATGTTTCTCACCTGGCCGCGCTCCTATGTTTTTGATATTTTTCACTTATCATTATAACCATATCCACAACCAACCAATTATATATTGATACGCAAGTTAAACCTGACTTGAAGGCACCATTTTATCCGGCCACATGTCAACCAAGAGAATGTCCACGTGTCTTTAGCCGGCTACATTGTAGACGTTAACTCAACAAACAGCTTCACCATAGCCGGCAAATCAACGGCGAATGAAATGAGGCCACGTGTCAGAAAAAACCGACGGCTACAGCTAGCATAGACAGGAGGCTAACATATAGCCGTCAATTTTTATGTTTCAATAATTTAAAATTTAAAAAATCGGATCTATATATTTTAAATTTTGATTTGGTCGGGTAGGGTGAAGCCGTTGGTTGAGTTAAATGTATATTTTGGCAATTTACTGTTAGTAATCACGTGATGTTCCATGCCAATAATATTCTATAAAATTGCAACCATGGTTAAAATTAAGTAACATAGCAGGAAATTTAAAGCTTGAATATATAAGAATTAACAGATTAACCAATTCTTGGCACTACAAAATGAGTGCTAAGTTTTGAAAAGCCGGCCGACCACTTCCTTATCAAGATTCTCAACATATGTACTTGATTGATATAATTACATTATAGATCCCATGTTGGACGGCAATCCTTAAAAAATAAAGGTATTTTAATAAACAAAAGATTCAAGAACCATGAGTCCATGCATATTAGCTCTATATATATGCAGACACAAAGCAGCTTATTTCACAAACAAAAACATCTCAACTGTGTTCATATTCAAAATATTAAAAAGAGATGTCGAACAAACTCATCTTCTTGAGCTTTGTAGCTCTTACCTTTGGCTGCCTTGCCTTAGCCTACGAGCCTAAAGCCCTACAAGATTTTTGTGCAGCCGATCCCAACAGCTCAGGTATTTATGTCTTTTAAACTATTCAAATCATAATGCCTTTTATGTAATTAACGAAAAAAACAATGTTTAATGTGCAGTGAAAGTAAATGGTGTAGTATGTAAGAACCCGATGCAGGTTCAAGCGGAGGATTTCTTCTTCAGTGGGCTACACCTGAGGGGTAACACATCAAACCCTGTGGGATCAAGGGTTACCCCAGTCTTTGCTACTCAATTACCTGGGCTAAACACTTTAGGCATCTCAATGGTTCGGATTGACTACGCACCATGGGGACAAAATCCACCTCACACTCACCCAAGAGCCACCGAGATCCTTACCGTTATTGAAGGAACACTCCAAGTTGGGTTTGTCACTTCTAATCCTGATAACCTTTTTATCACCAAGGTGCTGCAAAAGGGTGATGTTTTCGTGTTCCCGGTAGGACTTGTGCATTTCCAACGTAACATTGGGAATGGGTATGCAGTGGCTGTTGCTGCATTGAGCAGTCAAAACCCTGGTGCCATAACAATCGCAAATGCTGTTTTTGGTGCAAATCCTCCAATTCCAGGGGATATTTTAACCAAGGCATTCCAAGTGGATAAAAGTGTGGTGGATATGCTACAAGCAAAGTTCTAGAGTAACAAAGATATATAAAAGTGGGTGTTCGTGTGATTGTTTTGCTTCTTTCATATAGGCTTGTGTTAAAGCTTACATTATGAATTATTTTAGTGTGTTTTGCTTGTTGACTTCCAATTTTTTGGTTTTGCAATGAAAATTTTGTTTATGGGATCAAAATACGTGGCTTCATTACTAAATTGTAGCATGCATGACATAAAATTCTTCTTATACGAAAATTCGGATATCTGAATTTTCGGATTCGGATTTGGATAGTGTTTTTAAAAAAATCCGGATATTTCGGATATTCAAATATCCAATATATTATATATATATATATATATTTATTTATTTATTGTTTTTATAATTTAAAAACAAGAAAATTTGAATCCAAACCCGAAATATTATATTTATATAGTTATATATGTATATGTTTAATTGTTTTTAAGCTTTTTAATTGTTTTTATAATTTAAAATATTATATTTATATTTTTTTATTTTTATAATTGTTTCGGATATCCGTTTCAGTATACGAATCTGTATCCGAAACTCGGATTTCTGAAATTTCGGATACTGATCCGGATAGTGAAATCAACTATTCAAAAATTTCGGATATCCGAATTTGAACACCCATACCCACAACTGTGGGAGGAGTGTGGAAGAAGAGTTGCGTCTCCTGCTTCAGTACCATTAAAGATCTCTCTTATGCCATGACTAGTGATGCTTGTATTCCCAATACCAAGATATATCATGTTACTCGTAGTTTTTGTAGAAGCGGTGGAATCACGGGACATGACAGAGGATATGGAGGTTGAGGCGCTAAAGATGAAGTTGGAGGGTAATCGGACGGCGATGCAACTACTTTGAGCAACCATGTAATAAAGAAAATAAAATAAAAGACAATGGGCTCATGAGGATGGGCCTTGGGATGAAAACTTGAGGTGGAGGTGGAGGTGGGGATGGGGCTGGGGCTGGGGGGCGATCGATTCCTGAGCTCCTTGGACCCGAAATCGTCTTTCTCTCTCTAGACCTTCTCTAACTTTGTCTCTCTCTAGAATTGGAAATGTGGAAAATGGAATTATGTCTAAAACTTTTTTGAAATCTTTATTGGTTGGATATTATTGAAAGGTTTTTGCAAGAAGATCAAGCTCTAAACATGTAATCACCCAAATATGAGTTTTTCCTTCTAAGTGGGTTTTGGGTGATTTTCGTAAAAAAGATGTGACTTTACATAGGGGTGTTCATCGGGTCGGTTTGCGGGTTTTTCGGGTTAGTATTTTTTTTTGTTGAAATCACAATCCGAACCGAACCATATTCGACCAACCCTAATCCGAATTGAAAACCACATTGTAATTATGTTTGGTTTTAAGTTTGAACCAAATAAAACGAATTAGCCAAAAAAAAACCTTAAAGAAAAACTAATTAGTTTCAAAAACCGATCAAAAGTAGCTATTTATTGAAACTCATAAACATTTTGGCGTTGATGAGTCTAACAACTAGTTATACTAACATATATTAACATATATACCAATTGGTTTCAACTAACAGCTAGTTAGTTTAATTTCAGCAATTAATTAAGTTGATTTTTCAGCTTAATTAGTTTAATTTCAGCCATATATACTAACATATTATAACTAACAGGAGCTATAGTAGATTAGCCGATTAGAGAGTTCTTACCTTCAAAAAGGGCTAGACGAAGGAGGTGAAGATGAGCGGCAGGCCGGCAGGAGCTGAAGATGAGCGGCAGCCGACAGGAGCTGAAGATGAGCGGCAGCCGGCAGCAGGTGAATATGAGCGGCAGGCCGGAGCAGGTGACTGATGAAGATTGAAGACGAGCGGCGGGAGACTATGAGGGAAATTCGAATTAGACGAGCTGCCGGAGCAGGTGAAAGTGTTTTGGCATCTAGGTTTTACAATTAGGACTTAGGAGAGTTTTTTTGGGCCTGGGCTATATTATTATAATATGGGGGCCTGGGCCGGAGCAACATGTTTATAATATGGGGCCTGGGCTATATACATTACTTGTAATTCGGTTTATTCGGGTTGATCCGAATTAGAAATAATGGATCCACAAACCGAACCGAAAACCTAATTACATATTTGGTTTTCGGTTCCAACCCGACCCGAAAACCAAATTAGCAATTTGGTTTCGTTTTAAACGGTTTCGGTTCGATTTGGTTATCGGTTTATTCGGTTTGAAACCAAATATTGAACACCCTAACTTTACAAATATACTGAGATAAAGGTCATATATAGATTTAGTATCATGGATGTTGAACAAACGTTTTGGACGTGTAAAGTTCCAAACTTTACATCCAAACCTATCCAGATCTGAAATCAATGCAAAAAACTAGGGTTTTGGGACGTACTGCAAGTTCTCGGGCAAGGTTCTCAGAGGAACGTATGCCTAGAACTTTATAGATCTCGGAGGGGCTATACCGGGAACTACTGTCTTTTATGAGAACTCTATAGTTCTCGGAGGACTATCCCGAGAACTTTCATAAAAACGAGAACTCTATAGTTCTCGGGTCATGATACGAGAACTTTCAAAAATGCGAGAACTTTATAGTTCTCGGGTCAGGCTGCGAGTACTTAACCAAGTTCTAGTTTAGGCAATCATGAATACTTAGAATATAAAACCGCGTTCTTAGAATATGCACGTACAGGTTGGAAGATCTTTAGAGACCTTGAATGTGCTTATCTCAGGTGAGTCAAGATTCCTTATTTTATTTACTGTTTTATGGTGGTGTGCATACTCTTAATTAGGCGTTTATAATAAATGTATTTGTATTACTTAAACGTGACAAACAAGAAAAAAAAGGTTTATTTAACTAATGTTTTATAAACAACAGTAAATGAATTGAGAACATGTTTATTTAACTAAACGTTTTATAAACAAAAGAAAGAACCGAAACTAGTTTTATGTAAACTATATGTTTAATAATAGCAAAAAGAGAATGGAGAACATGTTAATTTAACAGAACATTTTATAAACAAGAGAAGAACAGAGAACAAGTTAATTTAACTAAATGTTTTATAAACGAACAGAAAAAAAGAGATACGTTAAATACATTGTCTAATCTGTAAAAGTATGATTACCATAGAAGGAAGTCTTGAGGTAGTAGTATAGTTCTAGTGACTAGTGCCACCTGAAGCCTATGACAGTGTCATGACATTAGTTGTATGCCTGCCATGTGAATAACTGGGACAGTGCTCGGCACCGTAACGGGTGAAGTTGCAACCAGACAGAGTGAGTAACGTTGGTTACTCTGGTGACGACGGTAATATGAGACAGAGGTTCCTTCGGGAACAAACAGAGGTTCCTTCTTGAACAAACAGAGGTCCTTTGTGGACATAGCACAAGTTCCTTCGGGGAAAACAGAGAAAAAAACAAATTGTAAACTAATAATGTATGACTTAATATAACATAGCACATAATAACTAAGTATAAAATTACATGTTGTATTGTGATATATTTACTTAGCAGTATAAAGAATATTTTTCATTAAGTGAGTTTTATAATAATGCATATTTTTTAGTTGTTGGTGTTTTGTTTAGTGTAGACCAATTCTGGTTCTAGGTAGTGCTAATGCAGTATTTTTTGTTTGAGCACTGTTTCTGTTGTTCCTGTATGCTCTTTTTTTCTTCTTTGTTGTTTACTAGCCTCTGACTTGCTTGTTCTAATGAAAGTTGCCGTTAAAAAAAAAGTTTAGGAACTTTATACAAATTATCCTTTTAAATTTATTATAAATTTTAGAGTAAATTACAAATTATGTCCTTTACGTTTATATAAAATTACAGGTTATGTCCTTTGCCTTCAAAAATTACACCGGATGTCCTTTTTTTGAAACCTTTGCACACTTTGAGTCCTTTCTACTAACTGTTGTTATCTTTTTCTGTTAAGTTAATATGCACATGAGGATAAATTTGTCATTTTACCCATAGGACTATTTGTGTAATTTTGTTTAAATAACAAAAAAAAATTAAAAGTCATCTTTCCCAAACCCTAATCTATTCTCCTGCCTCCCCAAACCACCTCCCACCTGAAAAAAGTGCACCTTCTCCCTCCCTCCAGTTCTCTTCTCACCCCCAACACACCTCCCACCACCGTCAAACCCCTTACCCCCTCTGACGAGAAACCAAAACATGAGCCGAAGAAAACTATGACTGCATATCGCCAGACCGCCAACAAACCTCAAGCTCCAAAAAGGATGGATCCAAAACGACCTCAACGCCGCCTCCGGCCAACAAATCGATGGCGTTCTGGACCGATGTAGACGGCAAGGAATCCGGCCAACGGTGATGCAGCGTCGTTCGTGTTTCGGATTTGGAGTCGGGAGTGAGGGTTACGATGTAGACGGCCAGGGATCCGACCACAGAGATGCAAGGGATCCGGCCGACGGGATGCAAGGGATATGGCCGACACTACCAGTGGTGGTTACGATGACAGTGGGCCTCCAATCCCTTCTTCACCTACTTATCATCGCCTTTCCCGGTTTTCATTGGATTTCTTCAAGAAACCATGTTGGTTTATGGGTTTAGATCGATAATATCAAATCAAATGGGGAGAATTCGATTTGAGTCGATGTTGAACAGGTTGCTCTGGAATAGTTTGAATATTATCATCATTTGCTTCAAAATCAAGTTTGCAAGGTGGATTTTCATCCAATTTGATTAATTGGGGGCAGTATGGATATAATCAATTGAGGGCAGTGGTGGTTTGTGGTTCAATTTCATCTAGTTTGATTTTGCTCATATGAGTCGGATGGATCATTAAAAACTTGAAATTGTTTGTTTCTGGCTATGGTGGTTCAAGGTAGTGGATTTGTACTTGACCGTTGGACGTCATCAGATTGGTCGGAGGAAATTGCTGGTACAGAGAGTAGAGAGAGAGAGAGTAAAGTGGGAGAGATGGTGTGTGTAGAGGGGGTTTTAATTATTTTTTTTTATTTCTTTTATTTTTTATGTTTGAATAAATTACATAAATGGCTTTTGTGTATGTAAAAACACGAATGTATCCTCATTTGCATAGCACATGATTTGACTTAACAGAAAAAGATAACACCAGTTAGTAGAAAGGACTTAGAGTGTGCAAAGGTTTCAAACAAAGGACATCCAGTGTAATTTTTGAAGGCAAAGGACATAACATGCAATTTTATATAAACGTAAAGGACATAATTTATAATTTACTCTAAATTTTACAACTATTATTAATTATTGTAACTAAGCCAGTTTCTTTTTCTTTTTCTTTTAAGAAAGCTCTCTCCAATGAAAAGAATCGGTTATATGAAATAGTAATAATTTAATATTTGTTAATTTATATAAAAAGTCTATTATCACTACCAGGAATTAAATATTTGTGACCAAGTGTGTCGCAAATAGGCCTTTACAACAGATTTACGACCGAAAATGTGGTGATACAAACCTTCATGTGTAATACCGTTTGCTACGGCTTTACAACCATGGATTTTTTTGCCACCGTTTTTAAGGTTGCAAATCTTGCAACCGGTTTACGACTGATATGCACTTTAGCGACTAATTTGCAACCACTTTCTAGATGCGATCGTTTTTATTTTGATTTTTTTGTTTGTATTTTTGTATAATTTAATAATCAAGTTGCTAGATTATAAAATTCACACAATTCATAAAATATTCAAACTATACAAACATAAAACAATAAAATAAACCGTAAGTCCGTAAAGACCACTTAAACAAATATACAATGTAAATACATCGATTATTCATTAAAGCTTTAATAAATGAAAAATTAGAGAAAAAGACTAAGTAAATTACTGTTGCTACAAAACTTATCACCTAGGGGTGGAAGTCTTGAAGCAGTGCTGGATGGACAAGTTAAGACGGGACTTCTGGGCTTGGGCTTGGAAGAACGAACGGGACCTCCAGGTCTTGAAAGGATGATCTACAAAACAGGAAACACCGTGAGCCTCGCCACGAGCAGAAGGGGTTTTCTCCTCGTGACCACCCTCCGGCGTGAGAATAAGTATGTGTATAGTGGGAGATAAAAGGTGAGAAAGAAGGGATAAGTAAATTATGATATTGTGAATCTGTGAGTTAAAACATGAATCTTACCTTTGAAATCGGCCCGACTATTTATAAGGCATCCATGGTCAAGATGTTTGGACTGGACATCCATTGTAGGTTGTATGCAGTCAAACATCTCTCCCTACTTCTGCTAATATGACTGTTATTTCCTTATTCGTGCTTAGGGAGTTCAGGGTGTATTTAATTATCTTTGTCTGTATAGTTGACCCGTGTTCCCTGTGTGTAGGTTCTGCCCCTGACATATCTTGTCTTGTTAGCTGACTTCCCTTTTTGTGTTACTGGTTCTTTCCTGATCTCTTTCTATCATGGGTTCAGGTTTCCCCATTGGTGTTGTCTTTATAGTTGACTCTTATGCCCAATGAGATGTTATCTCAGCTATTTAGTATTATTTTCTGGTATGAGATTATTTCCTGTTTTAACTTCTTTGGTATTTTCTAAGTGTTGAGTGGGAGATGTCGTCCGTCATCAAACGAACCAAACCTATGGCCTTGGTACCTTTGAGCCGCGGCAGGGCCTAAGCCGCGGCTGGATGTTCTTTGATTCCCACATTTGTTCCTTCTGGCTAGGAACTTCCGGACCTGATATTCGTGAGCCACGGCGGGGCCTGAGCCGCGGCTGAGGTGTTCTTTTGATTTCCACCCTCGTTCCTTCTAGCTAAGAACTCGGACTTGATATTCGTGAGCCTCGGCAGGGCTTGAGCCGCGGCTGGATTGTTCTTGACCTTTGGATCGTTCAAATTCCTATATCTGGTCGTGACACACTTGAGCCGCGGCAGGGTGAGTTTCTTGCTTTGAATGCCTAATCCCCTTCAAGTCCCCCCAGTCCATTATCATGATATGCGAATTCGTGATGATGGATTATTCTCTCGTCAGTCGATGCGTCGTCCTATCTACTGACATGGTCCGTTCTGTCCCATCATAGGTTGAATGGTCTAATCATATGTCCCCTCCTACAAACCTACTTTCCCTCTTATGTTTTGAATTTTGAACTTGTTCCTAGTTTGAATTTCAAACCTTTTACTTTCCCCTCCATTATTTGTTATATATAGATGCTCCTTGTTTTCAAAACTCCTCAAGATAAAAAGTTTCGGTTTTTTGCTTGGTTCGTCTCGCCGGTTCGTTGTCCTAGTTCTCTGTTGGCTTTTGCTTATCACAACTTGGCGGGTTAGTTCTTTCTTCTTTGTTTTTCTTTTATTATGGAGTGTTGTAGTGATATGGATATTCAAACGTCCGTCATTACTACTAGGTTTTTAGATGCTTTTGTCGAAAAATATGGTATTGACCCTTCTTTAGAGCCTGTCGTTCCTCCGTCGGGAGCGACCGTTCGTGATGCCCCTCCGGGTATGATATCCTTATATACCGCCTTCTTTTCGTTTTCCAACTTTCGCATACCCGTTAGCGTATTTCTTGAGTCGGTGTTGAGTTATTACGAGATTCACTTGTCCCAAGTCGTTCCCTTAGGACTAATCAGAGTATATCACTTTGACATTTCTTGTCGTGCCCTTAGGATCGAGTCGGACATTCATTTGTTTAGGGCTTTTTACAAACCAACTCGGGTGGGTGATTGGGTTACTTTTGAGAAACGAAAAGCTCCTTATCCTAGTCACACCCTTCGTCCTCCCACTAGCTTGAAAAGATGGAAAGATCATTTCTTCTTCATCTCCGCTCGTGCGATCCCGTTTGAGATGCATTGGTCCCCGCCGAAGGAGTCGCTTAGGGATCCCATTCCCAAATTTCGTGAATATCTTAAGGCTGATTATGATAAGCTACTAGCCGTCCCGACGGCTCTGCGCCCCTTTTCCGAGCATTTCCTTGTAATGGTTGGGATTAGTCGTAACTGGGATGATCCATCCGTTCGACCCGTACTCCGTTATAATGGGGAACGTGAGTAATTTCCTTTTAAATTTACTTTCGTGGTTTTTGCATCTTAATAATGTTAAGTTATGTGTTTGTAGGAATGGGTTTGTTTGACCGCATGAAGTTGTCTACGACTGAACCGATTGAAGAGGACGTGGTGCCCATTAAGCCGGGCCACAAGACCATTTTGGAAAAAACTAAAGATTTCATTATTCCCCCTCTGGAGTCGGGCTCTAGACGTCCTAGCAAGAGGAAAGTTAATGTGGGTGACACATCCGGTAAGGAAGTCGCGGCGGGAGATGAGTCGCCGATCGCTCCTGGTGGTAACTCCACCTTCCAGGCTGATCATGATTATAGTTCCGAGGACGGGTCAAACCCGTCAATTGATTTGAATTATGCTAAGAACTTTTCTGGTTCTAATGCTGACATGAGTGCCCCGTTTGTTCCTAACTGGAGCTTTCACAATGGTACTTTGGTCGAGTCATCTGAGCAATGCCGCGAATTTATGTATTCTGCGCGTACTCCTGCTGATCGAGCTCGTTATAAGAATATGTCGACCCAGGAGGTGACTGATGTTGGTTTCTCTTCGGCGGTTTGCCTCCTCAACTCTTATGCTAATACTAACGAGCGTTTGTTGGATAGTGTTCGAGCCAATCGTGATTTAAAAATAGACTTGTCTCGCGCTCAGGAGAAACGTTTGGAGTTGGAGGCTGAAAATCAGTCACTAAGGGGTGCCTTTGATAGCGAGCGAACTGTTTTTACTTCCCAAATTGCTACTCTTCGCGGTGAGATTTCGCGATTGGAGAATGAGAGGTCTTGGCTTATTTCTACTGGCATGCGGCAGGCCTTTGAGAAAGTTCGTAATAGTGATGAGTTTTTGGACATGCTAGGAGAGCTTAATTCGTTGGCTGATAAGGTTGGGTACAATGGTGGTTTGAAAGAAGGTGTGGGTCTAGGCAGGAAAGGGAAAAGGGCCCAAGACTCCAGTCAGTTTCACGCGGACGCTCTTGATCGGCTTCGTGAACTTTCTGACAAGTTTGATGATTTCCAATTTCCGATGTCTGCGTCCATAGCTAGCATGGTTGGTTCTACGATTGCTGATATCCAAGCTTTTCTTGCTCCCAAGTGATGTTTGTCTTTGTGTACTGCTTATGTATGGACGTTTGTCTTTATTTTATGTTGTCCCTGCGTGGACGTTTTTCTTATGTTGTCCCTGCGTGGACATTTATCTTTACTGTCTGTCGCCCTTGCGTGGGCCTTTATCCTTGTAACTTTTTAAGTGGACTTTTCCGTTTATGCAGTGTAGTCTTGTTTGTTTATAAGATCTCTTTACCTCCGTCTGACTTTGATCAGCTTATTCGTCTTTCCAGTCGCGGCTGGAAGACAGATTATTTTTCAACCTGAACTTGGCCAGGTGACTCGTCTGTCCAGTCGCGGCTGGAAGACTTAGATTATTTTTTAACCTGAACTTGGTCAGGTGACTCGTCTGTCCAGTCGCGGCTGGAAGACTTAGATTATTTTTCAACCTGAACTTGGCCAGGTGACTCGTCTTTCCAGTCGCGGCTGGAAGACTTAGATTATTTTTCAACCAGAACTTGGCCAGGTGACTCGTCTTTCCAGTCGTGGCTGGAAGACTTAGAGTATTTTTCAACCTGAACTTGGCCAGGTGACTCGTCTTTCCAGTCGCGGCTGGAAAACTTAGATTATTTTTCAACCTGAACTTGGCCAGGTGACTCGTCTTTCCAGTCGTGGCTGGAAGACTTAGAGTATTTTTCAACCTGAACTTGGCCAGGTGACTCGTCTTTCCAGTCGTGGCTGGAAGACTTAGAGTATTTTTCAACCTGAACTTGGCCAGGTGACTCGTCTTTCCAGTCGCGGCTGGAAGACTTAGATTATTTTTCAACCTGAACTTGGCCAGGTGACTCGTCTTTCCAGTCGTGGCTGGAAGACTTAGAGTATTTTTCAACCTGAACTTGGTCAGGTGACTCGTCTTTCCAGTCGCGGCTGGAAGACTTGGATTATTTTTCGACCTGAACTTGGTCAGGTGACTCGTCTTTTTAGTATCATTCCTTAAAGACAAATATAATGGTTTTTGAATGTAATCCCTGGTGTCCGCATACACCTTGTTTCAAAATTGATTACAATGATTGCTTAAATGTTTCTTACATATAACATTTCCGGAGCTGGGCTCCATTCCACGTTCGTGGTACGTCGCTTCCATCTAAACGAGCCAACTTGTAGGAACCGTTTCTTCCTGTTTCCTTGATTTGGTAGGGGCCTTCCCAGCGTGGGCCCAACTTCCCTTGATCTTCCATCCTGCTGGCTTCATTGCTTCGGAGCACGTATTCTCCTTCTTTGAACGATCTTTTTTGCACTCTTGAGTTGTAGTATCTTTCAACTTCTCTCTTATACTTTTCCTCGCGGATTGCTGCTATCATCCTTCGTTCTTCCAGGAGGTTCAGGTTCAACCGTAGCTCCGAATCATTATCCATTTCGTTAGCCTGGAGAATACGCTGTGTTGGCATGATTATTTCTGCTGGTATTACCGCCTCGGTGCCATATGTTAAGCTGAATGGGCTTTCTCCATTGCTTGTCTTTGGCATCGTCCTGTGTGCCCATAGCACGTGTGGTAGTTCTTCCAGCCAATTTCTTCCTTCGTTTCCTAAACGTGTCTTTATGCCCTCCACGATGCTCCGGTTAGCTCGCTCCACCTGACCATTTCCCTGGGGATGTGCCACTGAAGTAAAGATTTGTTGTATCTTCATATCCACGCACCATTGTTTAAATGGGTTGTCCGCGAATTGTTTTCCGTTGTCTGTCACAATAAACAACGGAAGACCAAACCGACAAATGATGCATTCCCAAACAAATTTCTTCACCTGTATGCCCGTGATGGATGCGAGAGCTTTTGCTTCCACCCACTTGGTGAAGTAATCAATTGCCACTATCAAGAATTTTATCTTCCCTTGAGCTATTGGGAATGGCCCGACTATATCCATTGCCCATTTTTGAAAGGGCCATGCCGCCGTGACGGGGACCATCTCATTTGGTGGTCGGTGGCACATTGGGGCGTGCCTTTGGCAACTCTCACATTTCTGAATTTCTTCAATGGCGCTTTTGTGCATACTCGGCCAGTAGTATCCTGCTCCCATTGCCTTCGCGACAACCATCCTTGGGCCTGCATGTATTCCACATATGCCGAAGTGGATTTCCCGAATTACATAGTTGGCTTCTTCTTGATTGAGGCACCTCAGTAGAGGTCCTAGGTAGGACCTTCGGTATAGACATCCCCGTTCCATTTCGTATTGCAACGCCTTTGTTCTTATCTTTCTTGCCTCAGCTCTATCGTCTGGTAGCGTACCTTTTGTGAGAAACTGGATGATAGGAGTCATCCAGGTTGGGTTCTCCGCTTCCGTGATTGTGTTGATCTCTGTGTCTGCGATAGACGGGGATTCTAGCACTTCTACTCTGACCTCCTTTGCTAAATGTGTGAAAGTGACTGAGGCCAACTTGCTGAGAGCATCGGCTTTTTTGTTTTTGCTTCTTGGGATGTGTATGACCGTACATTCATCGAATAACTTGATAATGGCCTGGGCCTTCTCCAGGTATCGCTTCATTGACTCTTCCTTAGCATCGTACGAGCCGTTGATTTGGTTTGCTACGAGCATTGAGTCTACATGAGCGTGTAATTTTCGTACCCCCATCTTGTGAGCCAATCTTAAGCCTGCGAGTAACGCTTCATACTCTGCCTCATTGTTAGAACTTTTGAAATCCAACCTTAGCGCGTAGGTCAGCTCGACCTGGTCTGGCCCCACTAGTATCAAACCAGCCCCCGAGCCTTCGTTGTTTGAGGCCCCGTCCGTGTGGAGATTCCAGGTGCTATCAGCTTTAATTTCTTGGTTACTTTTCGCCACCTGTGTTTGCATTTTTCCTTCGGTTGGTATCTCCACCAAGAAATCGGCCACTACCTGACCCTTCATTGCGGACCTTGGTTTGTACTTAAGCTCGAACGCCCCCAGCTCGATCGCCCATTTTGCTAATCTTCCCGAGATCTCCGGTCTTCTCAGGATTTGTTGTATTGGGTGCTCCGTTTGTACTTCAATGTTGTGAGCTTGGAAGTACCTCCGGAGCCTTCTTGAGGCGTGCACTAAGGATAACACTAGCTTCTCCATTGGTGAGTATCTTGTTTCTGGATCTTTTAGCGCTCTGCTGATAAAGTATATAGGGGTTTGAACATTACCCCGCTCTGTCATCAAGACTGCACTCACGGCCGCGGTTCCGGCGGATAGGTACATTGTCAGGTTTTCTTGTGGGACTGGAGCCGTGAGCGTTGGCAATTGACTCAAGTAACTCTTCATTTCTTCGAATGCCTTTTCTGCTTCTTGTGACCATACAAAATTCTTTTTACCTAGGCAATTTCTTAGAGTTACCATGAATGGTAAAGTTCTCTCAGCATGTTTTGACAAAAATCTGTTTAAGGCGACAAGACGCCCGTTGAGCGTTTGCACATCCTTAACAGATCTTGGTGAGGGCATTTGCAACACCGCCTTCACTTTTTCTGGGTTTGCTTGGAACCCGTCCTTGGTGACAACTACACCCAAAAATTTGCCCTGTTCTACCCCAAACGAACATTTCTTTGGGTTCAGCTTCATGTTGACGCTTCTTAGAGTTTTGAATGTTTCGCCTAGGTCACCCAATAACCCTTCTTCGTTCTTGCTTTTCACCACTAGATCGTCCACATACACTTCCAGGTTTTTACCGATTTGTTCGCTAAAAGCCGTGTCCATCAATCGTTGGTAGGTAGCTCCAGCGTTCTTCAAGCCGAAAGGCATTTTTGTGAAACAAAATATCCCAGTACTAGTGTAGAACGCTGTTTTGTCTTCGTCTTCTTAGGCCATCTGTACCTGCCAGTAACCTTTATAAGCATCCAAGAAACATTTTAGTGGAAAACCTGCCAGAGCGTCTACTTTGGAATCAATTTCTGGAAGCGGGTAACAATCTTTAGGGCACGCGGCGTTAAGATCCTTGAAATCTATGCACATCCGCCACGTCCCGTCTCCTTTTTTGACCATGACTGGGTTTGCCACCCAGGTTTGGTATTTCACCTCTCGTACTATGCCGGCACACAAAAGTTTTTCAACCTCTGCCAATACTGCTTGGTTTCTCTCTGGCCCCAAATGTCGTCTTTTTTGCGCCACTGGTTCCTTTGATCTGTAGGTGTTTAAACGGTGTTCTGCCGTTTATCTCGGAACCCCCTCCATGTCTGAAGGTTGCCAGGCGAAGACATCTAGATTGTTGAGTAAAAACTGCTTCAGCGTTTTCTTCGTTTCCTCTCCCAGTTGGCGTCCCACGGTTATTTTCTGCTCCGGGAACCCTGGGTGGAGTGCCCATTCTTCCTGTGCCACACCTTCTTGCTTGTTTATGACTTTCGGGGCCATCGTTGTAACTTTTACACTTTTGCATTCCTTAGTTGAGTATAAAGTTACTATACCGGTTGGTGTTGGGAATTTGATGGCTCCGTGGATGGTGGAGATGACAGCCCCGAGTGCACATAAACCCGGTCTTCCCAGAATCACATTGTGGCTTGATTGAGAGCGTACTATGAGGAAAGTCATTGGGACTGTTCGTCTCCCCGTTTCGTCTCCCATTGTTACCTGAAGTTGTATTTTCCCTAGTGGTTGCACCACTTCCCCCGAAAAGCCAGTCAACTGATGGACTTGTGTGACGAGTCCCTTCCGAACTTCTTCATCTAGTTGCATGAAGCAATGTTCGTACATGATTTCGGATGCACTCCCAGTATCTACATAAACTCTTCGTACCTGGTGACCTGCAATGTCAGCTGATACATGTAGTGCACCTCTTGCAAAATCACCGCTTCTAATTGGGGGGAAACTAATTTCCTGCTCCATCCATGACTCCATGTGGTCGTTGCTTCTTTTCATGCCTGCGTTTCCTGATGGTTGACTTACCATTAGGATCTCTTTCCTCTTTCCACTTGACTGGGGTGTAGCCTTCAGCTCTTTCAGCAGGTGTGCCAACTTGCCTGTTTTGATTGCTGACTCGATTTGCCTCCTTAGGGAGAAGCATTCGTCGGTGGTGTGGCCGTTGTCTTTGTGGAATTCACAATACTTTTCCGTGGCCTTTCTAGGGCCTGGCCTCATGGGAGCTGGTTTCACGAAATTAACATTTTCTGTTGCTAGGATCTCGCTTGGTGTTTTGGATAGTGGTGGAAGACTAACAGTAGGCCCGACGTTGGGTCGTGATGACGGTGAATATCGAGGCTGGAATGGCACGTTCCGCTGTTGGAAGCGTGGTTGAAAATGCCCTTTGTCCCACGTTTTCTGTGGCGTCTGCCTTCTAGGGACATCCCATGTAGTTTTTTTCTGTGTACGATCCTTCAACTGATCGCTTGCTTTTCTTCCCCGTACGAACGCTTTAGCTCTTTCTAACATTTCTTCGACTGTACTAGGGCGGTTTTCATGGAATCGCTCAACCAGCTGCTCGCTTCGAACGCCGTGGATAAAGGCCGAGATGCGTATGTCTTCACCAGCTCCTTTTACTTGCATGCTCTCCCTTACGAACCTCGGGATGAAGTCTCCTACTGATTCGTTGTCGGCTCTTTTTATGTTGTGCAGTTCCGTCGGGTCCTTGATGGATCTTCGCTGCTGGCTGAAATTTTTCAAGAAACTATCTTCCAACTGTTCGAAGCTTCCTATCTCTCCCACCGGAAGGCTATCGAACCATACCCTCGCTGCCCCAGTCAGTGTTTGCATGAACATATGACACCATACAGGGATAGACCATTGTTCTACCTCGGCTGCACCTATGAAAATGGCGAGATGATCGTCTGGGTCACCCAAACCATCATATTTCCCCACATTGGATGGCATTTTTAGTTTTGGGGGAAACGTGAACTCTGCAATTTTGTTGATAAACTTTGATCTTGATCTCGCCGTGGATGGCCTGTATGGCTTGCTGTAGTCATCTTCAAAATCTAGCTTCCTCTTGGTTGTCTCTTGACGTACAGCCTCGGTGTTGTGTAGCTTATCCTTCTCTTCTTCATCTTTCCTTGGTGAGTCGTCATTTTCGTCGTCTCCGAACTCTAGACGGGTTCGGATTTCTTTCAATTGGCGATCTTTTTCTTCCTCCTGTAACATAGCGAGGATCTGCTGACGGTTCTGTCGTAAGAAATCTGGTGTAACGATTACCTTGTCAGTCCTTTGTTTTTCAGAATCGTTAAGTCGACTCTTCGGGTTCTTGCTTCCCTCCCCCCCGGTAACATTGCTACCATCTGGGTACAGGACATCAGAACTTCTGGTTTCATTGTGAGGAGTTTCCTCGCCCTCGCCCATCGTTTTTTTTTTTTTTATTTTTTTTTTATTTTTTTTAGAGCACGGGATGGCGCCAAATGTTGCTACAAAACTTATCACCTAGGGGTGGAAGTCTTGAAGCAGTGCTGGATGGACAAGTTAAGACGGGACTTCTGGGCTTGGGCTTGGAAGAACGAACGGGACCTCCAGGTCTTGAAAGGATGATCTACAAAACAGGAAACACCGTGAGCCTCGCCACGAGCAGAAGGGGTTTTCTCCTCGTGACCACCCTCCGGCGTGAGAATAAGTATGTGTATAGTGGGAGATAAAAGGTGAGAAAGAAGGGATAAGTAAATTATGATATTGTGAATCTGTGAGTTAAAACATGAATCTTACCTTTGAAATCGGCCCGACTATTTATAAGGCATCCATGGTCAAGATGTTTGGACTGGACATCCATTGTAGGTTGTATGCAGTCAAACATCTCTCCCTACTTCTGCTAATATGACTGTTATTTCCTTATTCGTGCTTAGGGAGTTCAGGGTGTATTTAATTATCTTTGTCTGTGTAGTTGACCCGTGTTCCCTGTGTGTAGGTTCTGCCCCTGACATATCTTGTCTTGTTAGCTGACTTCCCTTTTTGTGTTACTGGTTCTTTCCTGACCTCTTTCTATCATGGGTTCAGGTTTCCCCATTGGTGTTGTCTTTATAGTTGACTCTTATGTCCAATGAGATGTTATCTCAGCTATTTAGTATTATTTTCTTGTATGAGATTATTTCCTGTTTTAACTTCTTTGGTATTTTCTAAGTGTTGAGTGGGAGATGTCGTCCGTCATCAAACGAACCAAACCTATGGCCTTGGTACCTTTGAGCCACGGCAGGGCCGGGCCTAAGCCGCGGCTGGATGTTCTTTGATTCCCACATTTGTTCCTTCTGGCTAGGAACTTCCGGACCTGATATTCGTGAGCCACGGCGGGGCCTGAGCCACGGCTGAGGTGTTCTTTTGATTTCCACCCTCGTTCCTTCTAGCTAAGAACTCGGACTTGATATTCGTGAGCCTCGGCAGGGCTTGAGCCGCGGCTGGATTGTTCTTGACCTTTGGATCGTTCAAATTCCTATATCTGGTCGTGACACACTTGAGCCGCGGCAGGCCTCCAGCCGCGGCAGGGTGAGTTTCTTGCTTTGAATGCCTAATCCCCTTCAATTACATTACTATATTTTTCGATTGGAAGAAGGTAGTACAATCGTAAAGGCCTAAGAAGATTATTATTTAGACACGCAAGAACAAATGTGTACCGTATCACTAACCTAATTGCAACGAAACGATATAATTTTGTGCGTCACACATAAAAAATAATAATCATCATCTAAGAAAATATGAAATATAAAAGTAAAACTAAACAAAACTCAAGGTTTGCAATTTCCTTGAAATTTGGTTGCTTTAATCACTCCCCAAAGAATGAAGTTTCGACTTCTTGTTTGACTTTAAGTATCATCTTCGAGATATCTACAATTAATACGATATAGAAGAAAGAATCAACTTAATGCTTATCAAACATCACCTTCATTTTTGGTGGAAAAGTTAGTCAAACGCGATCGAGACGGTTTTGGTCCATGTTTCTCACCTGGCTGCGCTCCTATGTTTTTGGCCGGTGGCACTTGACTTATACGGGCTACAATTCATCTAAGTTTCATCACCGGTTCATCTTCTACCCAACCATGCCACGATCCACAAAACACAAAACCTCAATTAAACTAAAGACAAAATGTCAGAGAGAGACTGATTCGAGATGGCCGGTCTTCCAAAAACAAGCATAGAGAAGAGACAAGATTTCTTTCCAATTTTCTAATTAGCGTTATATCTGACCGGCACTAATAAAAGGAAACTATCCACTAACGTGACCCAACTGCATGAAATAAAATTATAAAAGAGTAGTGTTAACAAAATAAACAAACAAAAGGGAATGAAGGAAAACATGCACTAAAAGCTCACGGCGAATATGATGCATTCACTCGCGGATGAAAGAAGGCATTACTTGATATTGATTATTGAACATTTGAGTATGAATGTCTTAGATTCTAAGCATGTATTTGTGCATTTCTGCAACTTGATAAATTTAACTTTAGCCAAAATATTTGTGCATTTCTTGTTCCCTTAGTAGCCCCAAATCCTAGATTCATTAAGGTATTTTTTGTTATTGGTTTGTTTATATTATTTTTATTTGTTCAGATTGTATTTAGTAAGTATTATTTGTTTAGCTTTAGTTATTTAGTAATTAAAAGATTGGGAAGCTTTGTGAATGAGTAAATTTGCATCTTCTAGTTGTGACTTACGAGGTTATACCATTTGACACTCTAAACTTATACGTAGTTAAAATATTAATTATTGTGGTTTGATTGGCTTTATTATTACTTAAAGGCATGTCAGGAAGTTAATTTTTTTGCTACAACTTAATGCATTTTTTTCCTGACACGTTCTGGCCCATCCATTGTAAAAGGTGACCCTTTTTTGCACTCTCTGATAAAAAATCCTAGATACGCCACTTGATGCATTAACAATGTGGGCATAGTGTGAATGGGCTACATGACAGTACGTATCACAAAATGCCCATGACCTTGTGGCCTAGTAAAATTGTTGATTGACCCCGTAAAAATGGTGTGAATTCAAATCATGCAATTACAAGTTTATATGATACTTAGTAGTAAAAAAATGCATGCTTTAAAAAAAAACACGTATCACAAAAAAAAGGAGAAGTGGCTACACTACAATAGTAAAATCTTTTCCTGAAGACATATTCGTAACCTATCCCGACGACATGTCGTCGGTACAGGGTTCCACCAGCCTAAATTTGGGAGGGACCTATGTCGTCGGGATAGACGTTGTCGGTGTAAGGTCAGATCCTTGTACTGCTAGGGTTAAACCAATCCGAAGATCATCCTAATTATAATCAATGGATATTTCAGAGTTAGATCCCGATCAACGCATAAAGGAATTGACTAACCATATGCGTGTGGATTGAAAAGGACTCAAGAAAAAAAAAAACGGTTTGATCGGTTGAAGTTTCTAAGGTGGGTTGGGCGATACTCAAGAGGCACGGTCTTGTTCCGGATCAGGATGCAATCATCTTCGGTTAACATGGGCGTCGCCGCCCGTGTTCGAGGGGAAATTTTGTGCAATAGGAAAATCAAAGGGACACTACGAGAAAAGTGAGTGGTAAAATCATTTGTTAGCCAAATAGTCACTAGCACAACCTTAGCCCGTTCCACCCCAAAATGCTTATTAGTAATCGAGAAAATTGTCAAAATATACATTTTGACTCTAAAAATTGAAAAAATATACATTGACATTTTCATTTATCATTATAACCATATCCACAACCAACCAATTATATATTTCTACGCAAGTTAAACCTGACTTGAAGGCACCATTTTATCCGGCTACGTGTCAACCAAGAGAATGTCCGCGTGTCTTTAGCCGGCTACATTGTAGACGTTAACTCAACAAACAACTTCACCCTAGCCGGCCAAATCAACAGCGAATGAAATGAGGCCACGTGTCAGAAAAAACCGACGGCTACAGCTAGCATAGACAGGAGGCTAACATATAGCCGTCAATTTTTATGTTTCAATAATTTAAAATTTAAAAAATCAGATCTATATATTTTTATTTTTGATTTGGTCGGCTAGGGTGAAGCCGTTGGTTGAGTTAAATGTATATTTTGGCAATTTACTGTTAGTAATCACGTGATGTTCCATGTCAATAATATTCTATAAAATTGCAACCATGGTTAAAATTAAGTAACATAGCAGGAAATTTAAAGCTTGAATATATAAGAATTAACAGATTAACCGATTCTTGGCACTACAAAATGAGTGCTAAGTTTTGAAAAGCCGGCCGACCACTTCCTTATCAAGATTCTCAACATATGTACTTGATTGATATAATTACATTATAGATCCCATGTTGGACGGCAATCCTTAAAAAATAAAGGTATTTTAATAAACAAAAGATTCAAGAACCATGAGTCCATGCATATTAGCTCTATATATATGCAGACACAAAGCAGCTTATTTCACAAACAAAAACATCTCAACTGTGTTCATATTCAAAATATTAAAAAGAGATGTCGAACAAACTCATCTTCTTGAGCTTTGTAGCTCTTACCTTTGGCTGCCTTGCCTTAGCCTACGAGCCTAAAGCCCTACAAGATTTTTGTGTAGCCGATCCCAACAGCTCAGGTATTTATGTCTTTTAACTATTCAAATCATAATGCCTTTTATGTAATTAACGAAAAAAACAATGTTTAATGTGCAGTGAAAGTAAATGGTGTAGTATGTAAGAACCCGATGCAGGTTCAAGCGGAGGATTTCTTCTTCACTGGGCTACACCTGAGGGGTAACACATCAAACCCTGTGGGATCAAGGGTTACCCCAGTCTTTGCTACTCAATTACCTGGGCTAAACACTTTAGGCATCTCAATGGTTCGGATTGACTACGCACCATGGGGACAAAATCCACCTCACACTCACCCAAGAGCCACCGAGATCCTTACCGTTATTGAAGGAACACTCCAAGTTGGGTTTGTCACTTCTAATCCTGATAACCGTTTTATCACCAAGGTGCTGCAAAAGGGTGATGTTTTCGTGTTCCCGGTAGGACTTGTGCATTTCCAACGTAACATTGGGAATGGGTATGCAGTGGCTGTTGCTGCATTGAGCAGTCAAAACCCTGGTGCCATAACAATCGCAAATGCTGTTTTTGGTGCAAATCCTCCAATTCCAGGGGATATTTTAGCCAAGGCATTCCAAGTGGATAAAAGTGTGGTGGATATGCTACAAGCAAAGTTCTAGACTAACAAAGATATATAAAAGTTGGTGTTCGTGTGATTGTTTTGCTTCTTTCATATAGGCTTGTGTTAAAGCTTACATTATGAATTATTTTAGTGTGTTTTTCTTGTTGACTTCCAATTTTTTGGTTTTGCAATGAAAAGTTTGTTTATGGGATCAAAATACGTGGCTTCATTACTAAATTGTAGCATGCATGACATAAAATTCTTATTATACGAAAATTCGGATATTTGAATTTTCGGATTCGGATTTGGATAGTGTTTTTAAAAAAATCCTGAAATTTCGGATATTTAAATATCCAATATATTATATATATATATATATATATATTTATTGTTTTTATAATTTAAAAAAAAAAGAAAATTTGAATCCAAACCTGAAATATTATATTTATATAGTTATATATGTATATGTTTAATTGTTTTAAGCTTTTTAATTGTTTTTATAATTTAAAATATTATATTTATAATTTTTTATTTTTATAATTGTTTCGGATATCCGTTTCACTATACGAATCTGTATCCGAAACTCGGATTTCCGAAATTTCGGATACTGATCCGGATAGTGAAATCAACTATTCAAAAATTTCGGATATCCGAATTTGAACACCCATACCCACAACTGTGGGAGGAGTGTGTTGGAGGGTGGAAGAAGAGTTGCGTCTTCTACTTCGGTACCATTAAAGATCTCTCTTATGCCATGACTAGTGATGCTTGTATTCCCAATACCAAGATATATCATGTTACTCGTAATTTTTGTAGAAGCGGTGGAATCACGGGACATGACATAGGATATGGAGGTTGAGGCGCTAAAGATGAAGTTGGATGGTAATCGGACGGCGATGCAACTACTTTGAGCAACCATGTAATAAAGAAAATAAAATAAAAGACAATGGGCTCATGAGGATGGGCCTTAGGACGAAAACTTGAGGATGGGGGGGGGGGGGGGGGGGGGGCTCAAAGCCCTAGTAGCCCACACCTTCCTCCACATTCCATTTTCCACATTTCCAATTCTAAAGAGAGACAAAGCTAGAGAAGGTCTAAAGAGAGAAAGACGATTTCGGGTCCGAGGAGCTCAGGAATCGATCGCCTTCATCATCAGGGTGTTTTTGCAAGAAGATCAAGCTCGAAACAGGTAATCACCCAAATATAAGTTTTTCCTTCTAAGTGGGTTTTGGGTGATTTTCGTAAAAAAGATGTGACTTTACATAGGGGTTGTCACACCCCCAAATTCCACTAACGGAGTTTTAACGTTTTGGAAGGTGACATACCAGGATCTCAGACATCAGTTACTTCAAACGACACTATATGAGACTTGAAATATAATAACATAAAAGATCAAGGTTCAGAGTGTATATGCGGAAGCGTTAAACGAAAGTAAATGCGTAAAACAACGCGCCCAAATCCAAATACAAACCAAACATAAAGATTGTTCAATAGATAATTATTTAAATTGAAGTCCAAGACACATGCATGACTTAACGTGATCTTGAGTGCCAACCTGAGAAAACATGTAAGAAAACGAGTCAACACTAGGTTGGTGAGTTCACAGGTTTCAATCATTTCAAATAAAGCGTTTGCAGATTATGTACATTTAATATATATATCAATAGGTTGCATGCCTATATTCATGTTTTGCTAAAACGCTCGCAACCGAAACTGACAGTGTGTTTGTTTGTTTGCCTCCAGCATTAAAACTTGTTGGAATCATGGGGTTTTTACTCATAAGAACATTACGAATCTGTCTATGGATTTTAATTTGATTTTGGTTGTGTTTAAGACCAAAAACCCCAATTTTGTTTAAGAACGAACCCTAATTTACGGATCATGAAAAATTAGATGTTGTTTGATTCAATAAACATGGGGCTTTCATGAAACAGATGGTTACGAGTCTAATGGTGTAAGTTAATTGGATTAAAACATGGTTTAGAGTAGGGTTCGATTAAAACCTGAAAGAGTAAGAACCCTTGAATCTGTTCTTGTTTAATTCGGTAATGTAAGCCCTGATAATGATAGGGCTTATGTTCTAGGGGTGAAAACGAAGTTGTGGATGTGATTAGTTACCTTAAACGTTATCGACTTGTTGGAGATCGAGTAAAACAGCTGTCGAAGATGACCGACTTGGTTCCCGGTGATTTCCGTAGTCTCTCCGGTGAAATTGACGTGCGCAGAAGCTTTAGAGTGATTTGTTTTAGGTGCGTAGATGATTAATTTGTGAGTTCGTATCCGAATTCGATGATTTCGACAGTACAAGTTCATGGAGTTGACGGTTATGGGTTAATTGTTCATGATTAGCTTTAATTCGACAATGAAGATGCTTTAACACAGTAGTTAAGACTGTTAATGTCAAGGACGTGCTTGATCAGTTACGATTTCGAACAAGGATCGATTACAGATTTGAATTTTTGGCTCAAAGCTTCCCGGTTTGACTTTCAGAGTCAACCAAATCGAGTTTTGGGTTATTACAGAAATAGTCCGTCTGATTTTCTGTGTTGGAGTTTTCAAAAAAGGGTAGAAATAACCCTTGTGGTTTGGATTGAGGTTAGATCCTGGTTAGTTTGACTAGCACAAGTCAACAGAAGTACAATTTTAACTTTGAAAAGTCAACATAATGGTTTAAGGATATTACACAACTAGTCCTTGGAGTTTTGAGTTTAGAATATTGACAGAATTATTCCCTAGAGTTTGAGTTAGGTTGACTCAGTTTGAAAAGTTTGGATTGTCACATAATCCGCTAGTTTAAAGAATTTTTGTCCCGAAAATTAAAATAAATAAATAATAATAAACAAATTCTGAGATGTCACATCATCCTCTAGTTGAAAGAATTTTCGTCCCGAAAATTAGAATAGTACCTTAAGAATTTGACGTGGAGTGTTTGAACAGATGCGGATACTTGCGTATCATCTGATCCTCGCTCTCCACGTGAATTCTGGTCCGTGTTTCGAGTTCCAACGAACTCTGACAATAGGGATTTTACTGTGTTTCGGCGTTTTGACTTCCCTATCCGTGATTTCTACCGGTTCTTCAACGAACCACAGTTGTTCATCGATGTGTAGTTCCTCAATAGGAATCGCGAGTGTTTCGTCTGCTAGACATTTCTTCAAGTTCGAGACATGAAAGACATCGTGTACACCACTAAGTCCTTCCGGTAGGTCCAGTTGATATGCTACTTGGCCAATTCTCTTTACTATCTTGAACGGTCCACTCGCTTCTCGAAGTGAATTACACCTTTCCAAAGTGAGACTTTGAGTAGAACCATGTCGCCTACTTGAAACTCTAACGGTTTACGACGCTTATCGGCGTAGCTCTTTTGACGATCACGAGCTGCCGCCATACGGTTTCAGATTTGAATGATCTTTTCAAAGGTTTCGGATACAAGTTCGGGACCTGTAAGTTGGCTATCCCCAACTTCAGCTCAACAGATAGGATCGGCATTTACATCCGTACAATGCCTCGAATGGTGCCGCCTTGATGCTAGTGTGATAACTATCGTTGTAGGAGAACTCCACTAAAGGTAAGTGAGACTCCCAGGTATTACCGAAATCGATCATACAAGCTCGTAGCATGTCCTCTAAGGTTTGGATGGTACGTTTCTTTTGACCATCGGTTTGCGGATGATATGTTGTACTCATGTCTAGACGTGTGCCTAAGGCTTTTTGCAATACAGTTGTTATTTCTTAACCTTTATCTGACAACTCCTACAGTTGTGTCGATAATTCTTGCAGCTCACTAGGTGCAAGTCGGTAGGGTGCCCGAGCAATAGGCGCTGCTCTGGGTGCTAAATCAATTTGGAACTCGACATGTTGATGCGGTGGAAGACCAAGCAAGTCTTCGGGAAATACTTCCGGGTAATCACGAACGATCGGTATAACTTCAATCCTCTTTTCTTCAGATGGTTGTTCGGCGACGATAGCCAAAATAGCAGTATGTCCTTTGCGTAGACATTTATGTGCTTTCATGAAAGATATGATGCCCATAGCAGCACCACTCCTTTCGTCATGGACAAAGAGGGTTTCTCCATCAGGAAGAGGAAGGCGAACGATTTTTTTTTGCGTCAGGCAATTACGTCGAAACTACCGAGTGTGACCGGCATGAGGTCAATGTCGATTTTATGACTAGCCAGTTCAAGTTTACAACCCTTAAGAACATGGGTTGCTTCTATTATTTGTCCGTCTGCTATTTTTATGGTGCATTTTTCCTCTAACAGGGTTGGGGGTTTTCTTAGTAGGTTACTAAGTTTATTAGTCATGAAACTCCTATCAGCACTAGTGTAAAATAGTACATAAGCAAAATAGTTGTTTAGAAGGAACTTACCGGTAACCGCGTTGTGGTCATAACGAGCTTCTCTGGATCCTAGCACAAAGGCTCGCCCCTTTGCACCATTCCCTCCATTATTGTCGTGGTTGTTATTATTGCCTTGGTGGTTGTTGTTGTTGCCACCCTTCTTTAATTGTGGAAAATCCTTTCGGAAGTTTCCCACTTTTCCACATTCAAAACAACCCTTGGTAAGACCCGGTTGTTGGAAGGGCTGCTTGGCTTGTAATTCCCCTATGCAGTCTTTGGCAGCATGGGCCCACCTTGCCACACCGCTGGCAACGGTTTTTGTCACAAGAATTGAGGTGGTGGTAATTACATTTGCTACACCTAGGGTGTCTCCTAGTATAACCACTCTGATGCTGACCCGAAGATGTCGACTGGTTGAAGTTCTTCGTAGGTTCAAACCTACGCTGATGCTGTTGCGGTGGCTGATTCGGCTGAAATCCGCTGTTGTTATTGCTACTGTCAAACTTCCTCTTGTTGTTGTCAGTAGACTTGGACGCTGACTTCCTGGGAGGTAGTGTCCCTTGGGTAACAGCTTGGTCCGTCAGTTTGTGAGCAAGACGGATGGTTTGTTGGATGGTAGTGGGGTTGGATGAAGTAACCATGCTCTGGATTTGTGGTACTAATCCACTGATGAACATTTCTATCCGCTTGTAGGGTGGTGTGACCATGTGAGGACACATCCCCGCTAGCTCATGCGAGTGAGGGGAGTAGAGTTCTATTTCAGAACCCCCCATTTTCAGATTCCAGAATTCTCCCTCGAGTTTCTGAATCTCATCCCTGGGACAGTACTCTTCCTTCATCATGTTCTTGAAATCTTCCCATGGTGATGCATTGGCCATGTCCAGACCTAGCATCTGGACCTGTGCATTCCACCATATGAGGGCAGGACCCTCTAAAGTTCCTGATGCAAATTTGACTCGGTCGTCCACATGGCAGTTACACATGGAGAACACAGATTCAATCTTTTCAAACCATCAGAGTAATCCGACAGCTCCCTCAGCTCCACTGAACGTGTGGGGCTTGCAGTCCATAAATGTCTTGAAGGTACATACATGATGATTGTTCTGTGGATTGTTCACTTGCCCTGGATTGGAAATAGTAGGTTGGGTTTAGGAAAGAGTGGGATAAATGCGTACAGTTGGATGTCCAGAGTTAACGGTTAACAGGTTTACCTGCAATGTGTGCTGCTAAGGCTTCAGCAACACTGTCATTAATCAACGCGGCCAGTTCGGCTGGTGTCAGGTTGATATTTCCATGACCACCGTTGCGACCGCCACGACCACGTCCGGCCATGTTTCTTCATATTCACAAACACAAGAAATGAGTAAATACATCTGATGAGATACGGATTTTGTGCGTATACAGTGCTTTAACCCCGCGATTTTATATGTTTTTCTCTTATTACATATGCATGGATAGCAATTACTACGAGCTTTTGTGTTTGTAGGTTAGAGGGGTTAAAACATAGATGTTAGAGCACGTGGAAATGCAGGTTACGGGAATCGGAACGAAGAAACGAAGAAGTGAAAAAAGGCTGGCCGTAAGTTACGGCCAGGCCACCGTAACTTACGATGGACAGATTTTTGAGACCGTAAACCAGAATCTACAGACCGTAAGATAGTTTTGGGATAGGCTGACCGTAAGTTACGGTGCATCGGGCGTAACTTACGGTGGAAAGAAAAATCAAAAAGTTTGGCCGTAAACCAGAAGCTACAAGCCGTAAGTTATAATTTTGAAAAAGTTGACCGTAAATTACGGCCAGGCCACCGTAACTTACGGTGGTCGGGAAAACAGAAAGACGGGAGCTTCGATTCTGAGGAGAAATAAGCCATGGAAAGTTAGTTTTTTGAGACAGAGACGAACAGGTAGGGAAATCTAGGCGATTTTGGGGCATTTGGATCATCAAGATTGAAGCTTTTTCACCCAAAAATCGAAGAGCTAATCATGGATTCTTTGAAGAACTTTGAAGAATCAATCATTATGATGTCAGGCTAATCACCCGGTACCCAACCCTAGATGTAAGACTTTGATGTTTGGATTCTTAACTAGTTTTGATTGTGTGAATGTAAACATGGGATTGAGTAGTCTTTCTTTCGTGTGTTTATAATTGTTTTCCGGATTCACAAATAGATTTGAATCAATCTAATTTGCAATTATTCGATTGTCATTCGACTTTTACAGCCGCTAGCATATCGAGTTGTTAATCAGGTTTTTGTCAAAGTGATAACTGTTAGATTAGTTCGTGATTGTGTTCCATTGTCCGATCTCAGATCGTTGGGTTAACACACTGAATGAAATCTAATTGTTATTAGTTGAATTGGTAACAAATTGTCACTCAATCAAGTTAGATGGTTTTGAATCCATATCAAGTCTGAAGTCTAGGGTTGGTTACTATTTTTAATCAATTGTTATTCGTTTTCAAGTTTACTCTCATTTATTTTTGATTTCTTAATTTTAAATTCAGTAAGTGCATAATCGGTTTTTCTTAAAAATTAATCAAATCCAAAATTCGGTTTTACTTTTATCGCCTAGTTTAATTAGTTGCAACAGTTAACCTTCCACGAGCTCCTCGAGAATCGATACCCTACTTACCCTTTACTAAAGGTATTTAGGTTTTAATTTGGTTGTACCTTCGACTGCGATCAACATCGCATATTAACATCATTCAAGTGTAAGCAAACAGAAGGAGATGTGTAAAGACATGCAGGTTTATGATTATAGTACAAGGCTAACTTAAATCATAAGGCCATAGAATAAATAACTCAACATAAACAGTTCACTAAGATTTTATCGAAATGGGAACATCCTTACCCATTTAGGTTTTTATTTAAAACATAAAGAAATGACAAAATAAGATAGGATAGAATAGAATGGAATATCAAGCTCCACTACCGGCGGATGAGATGACTGACTCAACATCATCCTCCTCTACTTCCTAGGGCTCATCCTCAGGCTCAAAGTCGGGTACTTCAGCTGGCTCTAAGGCAACTGCAAGTTGTATCTCTAACTCTTCAATTCTTTCCTGAGATTCTACCTCAGCTTCCTCGAGGACATTCACTCTAGCCTGTAACGCCCTTACCTCGTCCACTAATGCATTATGCAAGTGGTCAGTGCCTGCCAGTTCTGCTACTAGCAGATCCATCCTGTGGTCCGTCTGTTTCTCCCCTTTTAACAGACTTGTGATCGCTCCTGCTGCGTCTCTCATATTCTGGATCTCTCGATCCATAGTTACTACAAATGCTGCAAAGGCTTGCTCCAAGTGACAAGGTAGTAATGGTAAATGTGGTCCTGATGATGATGAAGCTCCAAAGTACGGTGATGGAACTCGTTCCTGTCTAACCCATTTGTTCAGTAAACCGGGGTACCAATCCCAGTCACTCCCATTCTGGATATGCATGGGCTCTCCATACACAATAGAGTCATCAATGGGCTCAAGCCTACATCTCTTGGGCTCCGGTGATGCAATGGCAGGAATGTCATGTTCCTGAATGGTAGGTGGTGAAGATGGTGGTGTAGACATAATTCCTGAAATGTAAGGAGTAAGTATCTATGTCGAGTGTCTATGCCAAGTAACTAATGTGTATGGCTATAGTCTAGAATGCAGTCCTAGTTCTCTATAACCAATGGCTCTGATACCAATCTGTCACACCCCAAAATTCCACTAACGGAGTTTTACCGTTTTAGAAGGTGACATACTAGGATCTCAGACATCAGTTACTTCAAACGACACTATATGCGACTTGAAATGTAATAACATAAAAGATCAAGGTTCAGAGTGTATATGCGGAAGCGTTAAACGAAAGTAAATGCGCAAAACAACGCACCCAATCCAAATATAAACAAAACATAAAGATTGTTCAATAGATCATTATTTAAATTGAAGTCCAAGACACATGCATGACTTAACGTGATCCTGAGTGCCAACCTGAGAAAACATGTAAGAAAATGAGTCAACACTAGGTTGGTGAGTTCACAGGTTTCAATCATTTCAAATAAAGCGTTTGCGGATTATGTACATTCAATATATATATCAATAGGTTGCATGCCTATATTCATGTTTTGCTAAAGCGCTCGCAACCGAAACTGACAGTGTGTTTGTTTGTTTGTCTCCAGCCTGGTCTATCAACTCTGACTAATGTGTTAAGGTCAATATAGCACTCGTTCGACCTCCAATCGAGTTAGCGCGACTAACGCGGGTGGGGTTTGTCAAACCCAGTAGTACTACCAAAATTACCTCGCTCATACCATATTAACGGTTCGATGCGTGTGAGGAATTTTCATGATAGTGTGTTACGCTTAGCCTCAACAGTGATATCATATGAATTACAATAACCCAAAAAGGGATGTGACATGTTTTCTCCCCCAAATAAAAACAGTAAAAGGGGCCGTGAAACTCACCTGGATTGAGTAGTGGTTTGGATCACACAAGAGATGAGTTGAAACCACAAGTGTAAGTCTTGGGCGATTTACGTATGCCCTAAAATTATAAACACATAAATTAGGGACAAGTTGGGATTTATGACGACGACACGGAAGTTGGAACATCTTAACGCTTTCTAAGGATCTAAGAGTAGACGAACGTGTCTACGAAATTATATAAATTTCTTAATATAATTATTAAGGGAAAGTGTTACGTGTCATATGTTAATAACGAATAATAATTAAACAATTACATAAATTCATACGTTTGAGTCGTTTACAAAAGTTAGGAAAATAATATAATTAAATATATTATTTTTAGGTTCGTAGGATTAATTAAATAATCATTTGTGTCAAAAATAATAAATATATTATTTTTATTTGAGGTGATAAACATGAGTAAACAACATAACAATTTTATTATTAAATAGTTTAAAACGCCACACGAGGTATAAAACGATACGAAATAATATAAATATATATTATTTAATAACATTAGTCACGGGTTGAAAATAATATAAACATATTATTTTATACGAAGTTACGGTTTGAAAATAATATAAATATATTATTTTTATTCGATAATAACATAAATATATTATTTTTAAAAGTGGGAATAATATAAAAATAGGTTAATAATTCAAACCCGAGCCTATGGGTTGTTTCTCGGTCTAAAATACATTTATATAATAATATAATATTATAGGGTTTGATTTTTATATTAAAATAATACAAGAAAAATGTTTAAAAAATAAAACAATGTGGAGAGACTCGAAGCCGGGTCTCTCCCACACAAACACAAACACTTAACCAACTCAGCTACTGACCGAATTGCAAACAGACCCGGAACAAAATGGTTTTATCAAACAAGTCCCTGAGGTTTCTCCCCCATGGCAACCCGCGATCGATCCTCAGTCCCGATTCCCTAAAATCTGATTGTAAAGGATCAAAACAGTAAAGGGGTTTTGATGAACGAGGAGTTTCGAACCTATGGGTGAGTTTAATCGTAAAACCAACAAGTTTAAGGTCGTTAATTATGTAAATTAAGAACCGTAACCCTAGGTATGAACTCCAGATCGATTTGATCGAATCCGACATTAAAACTTGTTGGAATCATGGGGTTTTAACTCATAAGAACATTACGAATCTGTCTATGGATTTTAATTTGATTTTGGTTGTGTTTATGACCAAAAACCCCAATTTTGTTTAAGAACGAACCCTAATTTACGGATCATGAAAAATTAGATGTTGTTTGATTCAATAAACATGGGGCTTTCATTAAACAGATGGTTACGAGTCTAATGGTATAAGTTAATTGGATTAAAACAGGGTTTAGAGTAGGGTTCGATTAAAACCTGAAAGAGTAAGAACCCTTGAATCTGTTCTTGTTTAATTCGGTAATGTAAGCCCTGATAATGATAGGGCTTATGTTCTAGGGGTGAAAACGAAGTTGTGGATGTGATTAGTTACCTTAAACGTTATCGACTTGTTGGAGATCGAGTAAAACAGCTTCCGAAGATGACCGACTTGGTTCCCGGTGATTTCCGTAGTCTCTCCGGTGAAATTGATGTGCGCAGAAGCTTTAGAGTGATTTGTTTTAGGTGCGCAGATGATTAATTTGTGAGTTGGTATCCGAATTCGATGATTTCGACAGTATAAGTTCATGGAGTTGACAGTTATGGGTTAATTGTTCATTATTAGCTTTAATTCGACAAGGATGCTGCTTTAACACAGTAGTTAAGACTGTTAATGTCAAGGACGTGCTTGATCAGTTACGATTTCGAACAAGGATCGATTACAGATTTGAATTTTTGGCTCAAAGCTTCCCGGTTTGACTTTCAGAGTCAACCAAATCGAGTTTTGGGTTATTACAGAAATAGTCCGTATGATTTTCTGTGTTGGAGTTTTAGAAAAAGGGTAGAAATAACCCTTGTGGTTTGGATTGAGGTTAGATCCTGGTTAGTTTGACTAGCACAAGTCAACAGAAGTACAATTTTAACTTTGAAAAGTCAACATAATGGTTTAAGGATATTACACAACTAGTCCTTGGAGTTTTGAGTTTAGAATATTGACAGAATTAGTCCCTAGGGTTTGAGTTAGGTTGACTCAGTTAAGATTTAACTGAGATTGGTTAACTCCGTTAACCTGAAAAGTTCGGATTGTCACAGGGGTGTTTATTGGGTCGGTTTGCCGTTTTTCGGGTTGGTATTTTTTTTGGTTGAAATCACAATCCGAACCGAACCATATTCAACCAACCCTAATCCGAACTGAAAACCACATTGTAATTTGGTTTGGTTTTCGGTTTGAACCAAATAAACTGAATTAGCAAAAAAAAACCTTAAAGAAAAACTAATTAGTTTCAGAAACCGATCAAAAGTAGCTATTTATTGAAACTCATAAACATTTTGGCGTTGATGAGTCTAACAACTAGTTATATTAACATATATACTAATTGGTTTCAACTAACAGCTAATTAGTTTAATTTCAACAATTAATTAAGTTGATTTAGTTTAATTTCAGCCATATATACTAACATATTATAACTAACATGAGCTATAGTAGATTAGCCGATTAGAGAGTTCTTACCTTCAAAAAGGGCCAGACGAAGAAGGTGAAGATGAGCGGCATGCCGGCAGGAGCTGAAGATGAGCGGCAGCCGACAGGAGCTGAAGATGAGCGGCAGCCGGAAGCAGGTGAATATGAGCGGCAAGCCGGAGCAGGTGACTGATGAAGATTGAAGACGAGCGGCGGGAGACTATGAGGGAAATCCGAATTAGTCGAGCTACCGGAGCAGGTGAAAGTGTAATTCGGTTTATTCGGGTTGATCCGAATTAGAAATTATGGATCCACATACCGAACCGAAAACCTAATTACATATTTGGTTTTCGGTTCCAACCCGACCCGACACGAAAACCGAATTAGCAATTAGGTTTGTTTTTAAACGGTTTCGGTTCGATTCGGTTTATTCGGTTTGAAACCAAATATTGAACACCCCTAACTTTACATATATATTGAGATAAAGGTCATATATAGATTTAGTATCATGGATGTTGAACAAACATTTTGGACGTGTAAAGTTCCAAACTTTACGTCCAAACCTATCCAGATCTTAAATCCATTAAAAAAACTACGGTTTTGGGATGTACTGCAAGTTCTCGGGCAAAGTTCTCAGAGGAACGTATGCTGAGAACTTTATAGATCTCGGAGGGGCTATACCGGGAACCACTGTCTTTTATGAGAACTCTGTAGCTCTCGGAGGACTATCCCGAGAACTTTTATAAAAACGAGAACTCTATAGTTCTTGGGTCATGATATGAGAACTGTAAAAAATGCGAGAACTTTATAGTTCTCGGGTCAGGCTGCGAGTACTTAACCAAGTTCTCGTTTAGGCAATCATGAATACTTAGAATATAAAACCGCGTTCTTAGAATATGCACGTACAGGTTTGAAGATCTTTAGAGACCTTGAATGTGCTTATCTCAGATGAGTCAAGATTCCTTATTTTATTTACTGTTTTATGATGTTGTGCATACTCAGAATTAGACGTTTATAATAAATGTATGTGTATTAATTAAACGTGACAGACAAGAAAGAAAAGGTTTATTTAACTAATGTTTTATAAACAACGGGAAATGAATTGAGAACATGTTTATTTAACTAAACGTTTTATAAACAAAAGAAAGAACAGAAACCAGTTTTATGTAAACTATATGTTTAATAATAGTAGAAAGAGAATGGAGGACATGTTTATTTAACAGAACATTTTATAAACAAGAGAAGAACAGGGAACAAGTTAATTTAACTAAATGTTTTATAAACGAACAGAAAAAAGAGATATGTCAAATACATTGTCTAATCTGTAAGAGTATGGTTACCATAGAAGAAAATTTTGAGGTAGTAGTATAGTCCTAGTGACTAGTGCCACCTGAAGCCTATGGCAGTGTCATGTCATTAGTTGTATGCCTGCCATGTGAATAACTGGGACAGTGCTCGGCAGGGCACTATAACGGGTGAAGTTGCAACCGGACAGAGTGAGTAACGCCGGTTACTCTGGTGACGACAGTCATATGAGACAGATGTTCCTTCTGGAACAAACAGAGGTTCCTTCTTGAACAAACAGAGGTCCTTTGTGGACATAGCAGAAGTTTCTTCGAGGAAAACAGAGAAAGAAACAAATTGTAGACTAATAATATATGACTTAATAGAACAGAGCACCGAATAACTAAGTATAAAATTACATGTTGTATTGTGATATATTTACTTAGCAGTATAAATAATATTTTTCTTTAAGTAAGGTTTATAATAATGCATGTTTTTAGTTGTTGGTGTTTTGTTTAGTGTAGACCAATTCTGGTTCTAGGTAGTGTTAATGCAATATTTTTTGTTTGAGCACTGTTTCCGTTGTTCATGTATGATCTTTTTTTTTCTTCTTTGTTGTTTACTAGTCTCTGTCTTGCTTGTTCTAATGAAAGTTGCCGTTCAAAAAAAAAAGTTCATGAACTTTATACAAATTATCCTTTTAAATTTATCATAAATTTTACAACTATTATTAATTAATGTAACTAAGCCAGTTTCTTTTTCTTTTTATTTTAGAAAGCTCTCTCCAATGAAAAGAATCGGTTGTTAATCTTATATGAAATAGTAATAAATTTAATATTTGTTAATTTATATAAAAAGTCTATTATCACTACCAGGAATTAAATATTTGTGACCAAGTGTGTCGCAAATAAGCCTTTACAACAGATTTACGACCGAAAATGTGGTGATACAAACCTTCATGTAATACCGTTTGCTACGGCTTTACAACCATGGATTTTTTTGCCACCGTTTTTAAGGTTGCAAATCTTGCAACCGGTTTACGACTGATATGCACTTTAGCGACTAATTTGCAACCACTTTCTAGATGCGATGGTTTTTATTTTGATTTTTTTATTTGTATTTTTGTATAATTTAATAATCAAGTTGCTAGATTATAAAATTCACACAATTCATAAAATATTCAAACTATACAAACATAAAACAATAAAATAAACCGTAAGTCCGTAAATACCACTTAAACAAATATACAATGTAAATACATCGATTATTCATTAAAGCTTTAATAAATGAAAAATTAGAGAAAAAGACTAAGTAAATTACATTACTATATTTTTCGATTCGAAGAAGGTAGTACAATCGTAAAGGCCTAAGAAGATTATTATTTAGACACGCAAGAACAAATGTGTACCGTATCACTAACCTAATTGCAACGAAACGATATAATTTTGTGCGTCACACATAAAAAATAATAATCATCATCTAAGAAAATATGAAATATAAAAGTAAAACTAATACAAAACTCAAGGTTTGCAATTTCCTTGAAATTTGGTTGACTTTAATCACTCCCCAAAGAATGAAGTTTCGACTTCTTGTTTGACTTTAAGTATCACCTTCGAGATATCTACAATTAATACGATACAGAAGAAAGAATCAACTTAATGCTTATCAAAAATCACCTTCATTTTTAGTGGAAAAGTTAGTCAAACGCGATCGAGACGGTTTTGGTCCATGTTTCTCACCTGGCCGCGCTCCTATGTTTTTGATATTTTTCACTTATCATTATAACCATATCCACAACCAACCAATTATATATTGATACGCAAGTTAAACCTGACTTGAAGGCACCATTTTATCCGGCCACATGTCAACCAAGAGAATGTCCATGTGTCTTTAGCCGGCTACATTGTAGACGTTAACTCAACAAACAGCTTCACCATAGCCGGCAAATCAACGGCGAATGAAATGAGGCCACGTGTCAGAAAAAACCGACGGCTACAGCTAGCATAGACAGGAGGCTAACATATAGCCGTCAATTTTTATGTTTCAATAATTTAAAATTTAAAAAATCGGATCTATATATTTTAAATTTTGATTTGGTCGGGTAGGGTGAAGCCGTTGGTTGAGTTAAATGTATATTTTGGCAATTTACTGTTAGTAATCACGTGATGTTCCATGCCAATAATATTCTATAAAATTGCAACCATGGTTAAAATTAAGTAACATAGCAGGAAATTTAAAGCTTGAATATATAAGAATTAACAGATTAACCAATTCTTGGCACTACAAAATGAGTGCTAAGTTTTGAAAAGCCGGCCGACCACTTCCTTATCAAGATTCTCAACAAATGTACTTGATTGATATAATTACATTATAGATCCCATGTTGGACGGCAATCCTTAAAAAATAAAGGTATTTTAATAAACAAAAGATTCAAGAACCATGAGTCCATGCATATTAGCTCTATATATATGCAGACACAAAGCAGCTTATTTCACAAACAAAAACATCTCAACTGTGTTCATATTCAAAATATTAAAAAGAGATGTCGAACAAACTCATCTTCTTGAGCTTTGTAGCTCTTACCTTTGGCTGCCTTGCCTTAGCCTACGAGCCTAAAGCCCTACAAGATTTTTGTGCAGCCGATCCCAACAGCTCAGGTATTTATGTCTTTTAACTATTCAAATCATAATGCCTTTTATGTAATTAACGAAAAAAACAATGTTTAATGTGCAGTGAAAGTAAATGGTGTAGTATGTACCCGATGCAGGTTCAAGCGGAGGATTTCTTCTTCAGTGGGCTACACCTGAGGGGTAACACATCAAACCCTGTGGGATCAAGGGTTACCCCAGTCTTTGCTACTCAATTACCTGGGCTAAACACTTTAGGCATCTCAATGGTTCGGATTGACTACGCACCATGGGGACAAAATCCACCTCACACTCACCCAAGAGCCACCGAGATCCTTACCGTTATTGAAGGAACACTCCAAGTTGGGTTTGTCACTTCTAATCCTGATAACCGTTTTATCACCAAGGTGCTGCAAAAGGGTGATGTTTTCGTGTTCCCGGTAGGACTTGTGCATTTCCAACGTAACATTGGGAATGGGTATGCAGTGGCTGTTGCTGCATTGAGCAGTCAAAACCCTGGTGCCATAACAATCGCAAATGCTGTTTTTGGTGCAAATCCTCCAATTCCAGGGGATATTTTAGCCAAGGAATTCCAAGTGGATAAAACTGTGGTGGATATGCTACAAGCAAAGTTCTAGAGTAACAAAGATATATAAAAGTGGGTGTTCGTGTGATTGTTTTGCTTCTTTCATATAGGCTTGTGTTAAAGCTTACATTATGAATTATTTTAGTGTGTTTTTCTTGTTGACTTCCATTTTTTTGGTTTTGCAATGAAAAGTTTGTTTATGGGATCAAAATACGTGGCTTCATTACTAAATTGTAGCATGCATGCATGACATAAAATTCTTATTATACGAAAATTCGGATATTTGAATTTTCGGATTCGGATTCGGATTTGGATAGTGTTTTTAAAAAAATCCTGAAATTTCGGATATTTAAATATCCAATATATTATATATATATATATATATATATTTATTGTTTTTATAATTTAAAAAAAAAAGAAAATTTGAATCCAAACCTGAAATATTATATTTATATAGTTATATATGTATATGTTTAATTGTTTTAAGCTTTTTAATTGTTTTTATAATTTAAAATATTATATTTATAATTTTTTATTTTTATAATTGTTTCGGATATCCGTTTCACTATACGAATCTGTATCCGAAACTCGGATTTCCGAAATTTCGGATACTGATCCGGATAGTGAAATCAACTATTCAAAAATTTCGGATATCCGAATTTGAACACCCATACCCACAACTGTGGGAGGAGTGTGTTGGAGGGTGGAAGAAGAGTTGCGTCTTCTACTTCGGTACCATTAAAGATCTCTCTTATGCCATGACTAGTGATGCTTGTATTCCCAATACCAAGATATATCATGTTACTCGTAATTTTTGTAGAAGCGGTGGAATCACGGGACATGACATAGGATATGGAGGTTGAGGCGCTAAAGATGAAGTTGGATGGTAATCGGACGGCGATGCAACTACTTTGAGCAACCATGTAATAAAGAAAATAAAATAAAAGACAATGGGCTCATGAGGATGGGCCTTAGGACGAAAACTTGAGGATGGGGTTGGGGGGGGGGGGGGGGGCTCAAAGCCCTAGTAGCCCACACCTTCCTCCACATTCCATTTTCCACATTTCCAATTCTAAAGAGAGACAAAGCTAGAGAAGGTCTAAATAGAGAAAGACGATTTCGGGTCCGAGGAGCTCAGGAATCGACCGCCTTCATCATCAGGGTGTTTTTGCAAGAAGATCAAGCTCGAAACAGGTAATCACCCAAATATGAGTTTTTCCTTCTAAGTGGGTTTTGGGTGATTTTCGTAAAAAAGATGTGACTTTACATAGGGGTTGTCACACCCCCAAATTCCACTAACGGAGTTTTAACGTTTTGGAAGGTGACATACCAGGATCTCAGACATCAGTTACTTCAAACGACACTATATGAGACTTGAAATATAATAACATAAAAGATCAAGGTTCAGAGTGTATATGCGGAAGCGTTAAACGAAAGTAAATGCGTAAAACAACGCGCCCAAATCCAAATACAAACCAAACATAAAGATTGTTCAATAGATAATTATTTAAATTGAAGTCCAAGACACATGCATGACTTAACGTGATCTTGAGTGCCAACCTGAGAAAACATGTAAGAAAACGAGTCAACACTAGGTTGGTGAGTTCACAGGTTTCAATCATTTCAAATAAAGCGTTTGCAGATTATGTACATTTAATATATATATCAATAGGTTGCATGCCTATATTCATGTTTTGCTAAAACGCTCGCAACCGAAACTGACAGTGTGTTTGTTTGTTTGCCTCCAGCATTAAAACTTGTTGGAATCATGGGGTTTTTACTCATAAGAACATTACGAATCTGTCTATGGATTTTAATTTGATTTTGGTTGTGTTTAAGACCAAAAACCCCAATTTTGTTTAAGAACGAACCCTAATTTACGGATCATGAAAAATTAGATGTTGTTTGATTCAATAAACATGGGTCTTTCATTAAACAGATGGTTACGAGTCTAATGGTGTAAGTTAATTGGATTAAAACATGGTTTAGAGTAGGGTTCGATTAAAACCTGAAAGAGTAAGAACCCTTGAATCTGTTCTTGTTTAATTCGGTAATGTAAGCCCTGATAATGATAGGGCTTATGTTCTAGGGGTGAAAACGAAGTTGTGGATGTGATTAGTTACCTTAAACGTTATCGACTTGTTGGAGATCGAGTAAAACAGCTTCCGAAGATGACCGACTTGGTTCCCGGTGATTTCCGTAGTCTCTCCGGTGAAATTGACGTGCGCAGAAGCTTTAGAGTGATTTGTTTTAGGTGCGTAGATGATTAATTTGTGAGTTCGTATCCGAATTCGATGATTTCGACAGTATAAGTTCATGGAGTTGACGGTTATGGGTTAATTGTTCATGATTAGCTTTAATTCGACAATGAAGATGCTTTAACACAGTAGTTAAGACTGTTAATGTCAAGGACGTGCTTGATCAGTTACGATTTCGAACAAGGATCGATTACAGATTTGAATTTTTGGCTCAAAGCTTCCCGGTTTGACTTTCAGAGTCAACCAAATCGAGTTTTGGGTTATTACAGAAATAGTCCGTCTGATTTTCTGTGTTGGAGTTTTCAAAAAAGGGTAGAAATAACCCTTGTGGTTTGGATTGAGGTTAGATCCTGGTTAGTTTGACTAGCACAAGTTAACAGAAGTACAATTTTAACTTTGAAAAGTCAACATAATGGTTTAAGGATATTACACAACTAGTCCTTGGAGTTTTGAGATTATTCCCTAGAGTTTGAGTTAGGTTGACTCAGTTTGAAAAGTTTGGATTGTCACATAATCCGCTAGTTTAAAGAATTTTTGTCCCGAAAATTAAAATAAATAAATAATAATAAACAAATTCTGAGATGTTACATCATCCTCTAGTTGAAAGAATTTTCGTCCCGAAAATTAGAATAGTACCTTAAGAATTTGACGTGGAGTGTTTGAACAGATGCGGATACTTGCGTATCATCTGATCCTCGCTCTCCCACGTGAATTCTGGTCCGTGTTTCGAGTTCCAACGAACTCTGACAATAGGGATTTTACTGTGTTTCGGCGTTTTGACTTCCCTATCCGTGATTTCTACCGGTTCTTCAACGAACCACAGTTGTTCATCGATGTGTAGTTCCTCAATAGGAATCGCGAGTGTTTCGTCTGCTAGACATTTCTTCAAGTTTGAGACATGAAAGACATCGTGTACACCACTAAGTCCTTCCGGTAGGTCCAGTTGATATGCTACTAGGCCAATTCTCTTTACTATCTTGAACGGTCCACTCGCTTCTCGAAGTGAATTACACCTTTCCAAAGTGAGACTTTGAGTAGAACCATGTCGCCTACTTGAAACTCTAACGGTTTACGACGCTTATCGGCGTAGCTCTTTTGACGATCACGAGCTGCCGCCATACGGTTTCAGATTTGAATGATCTTTTCAAAGGTTTCGGATACAAGTTCGGGACCTGTAAGTTGGCTATCCCCAACTTCAGCTCAACAGATAGGATCGGCATTTACATCCGTACAATGCCTCGAATGGTGCCGCCTTGATGCTAGTGTGATAACTATTGTTGTAGGAGAACTCCACTAAAGGTAAGTGAGACTCCCAGGTATTACCGAAATCGATCATACAAGCTCGTAGCATGTCCTCTAAGGTTTGGATGGTACGTTTCTTTTGACCATCGGTTTGCGGATGATATGTTGTACTCATGTCTAGACGTGTGCCTAAGGCTTTTTGCAATACAGTTGTTATTTCTTAACCTTTATCTGACAACTCCTGCAGTTGTGTCGATAATTCTTGTAGCTCACTAGGTGCAAGTCGGTAGGGTGCCCGAGCAATAGGCGCTGCTCTGGGTGCTAAATCAATTTGGAACTCGACATGTTGATGCGGTGGAAGACCAAGCAAGTCTTCGGGAAATACTTCCGGGTAATCACGAACGATCGGTATATCTTCAATCCTCTTTTCTTCAGATGGTTGTTCGGCGACGATAGCCAAAATAGCAGTATGTCCTTTGCGTAGACATTTATGTGCTTTCATGAAAGATATGATGCCCATAGCAGCACCACTCCTTTCGTCATGGACAAAGAGGGTTTCTCCATCAGGAAGAGGAAGGCGAACGATTTTTTTTTGCGTCAGGCAATTTAGTCGAAACTACCGAGTGTGACCGGCATGAGGTCAATGTCGATTTTATGACTAGCCAGTTCAAGTTTACAACCCTTAAGAACATGGGTTGCTTCTATTATTTGTCCGTCTGCTATTTTTATGGTGCATTTTTCCTCTAACAGGGTTGGGGGTTTTCTTAGTAGGTTACTAAGTTTATTAGTCATGAAACTCCTATCAGCACTAGTGTAAAATAGTACAGAAGCAAAATAGTTGTTTAGAAGGAACTTACCGGTAACCGCGTTGTGGTCATAACGAGCTTCTCTGGATCCTAGCACAAAGGCTCGCCCCTTTGCACCATTCCCTCCATTATTGTCATGGTTGTTATTATTGCCTTGGTGGTTGTTGTTGTTGTCACCCTTCTTTAATTGTGGAAAATCCTTTCGGAAGTTTCCCACTTTTCCACATTCAAAACAACCCTTGGTAAGACCCGGTTGTTGGAAGGGCTGCTTGGCTTGTAATTCCCCTATGCAGTCTTTGGCAGCATGGGCCCACCTTGCCACACCGCTGGCAACGGTTTTTGTCACAAGAATTGAGGTGGTGGTAATTACATTTGCTACACCTAGGGTGTCTCCTAGTATAACCACTCTGATGCTGACCCGAAGATGTCGACTGGTTGAAGTTCTTCGTAGGTTCAAACCTACGCTGATGCTGTTGCGGTGGCTGATTCGGCTGAAATCCCCTGTTGTTATTGCTACTGTCAAACTTCTTCTTGTTGTTGTCAGTAGACTTGGACGCTGACTTCCTGGGAGGTAGTGTCCCTTGGGTAACAGCTTGGTCCGTCAGTTTGTGAGCAAGACGGATGGTTTGTTGGATGGTAGTGGGGTTGGATGAAGTAACCATGCTCTGGATTTGTGGTACTAATCCACTGATGAACATTTCTATCCGCTTGTAGGGTGGTGTGACCATGTGAGGACACATCCCCGCTAGCTCATGCGAGTGAGGGGAGTAGAGTTCTATTTCAGAACCCCCCATTTTCAGATTCCAGAATTCTTCCTCGAGTTTCTGAATCTCATCCCTGGGACAGTACTCTTCCTTCATCATGTTCTTGAAATCTTCCCATGGTGATGCATTGGCCATGTCCAGACCTAGCATCTGGACCTGTGCATTCCACCATATGAGGGCAGGACCCTCTAAAGTTCCTGATGCAAATTTGACTCGGTCGTCCACATGGCAGTTACACATGGAGAACACAGATTCAATCTTTTCAAACCATCAGAGTAATCCGACAGCTCCCTCAGCTCCACTGAACGTGTGGGGCTTGCAGTCCATAAATGTCTTGAAGGTACATACATGATGATTGTTCTGTGGATTGTTCACTTGCCCTGGATTGGAAATAGTAGGTTGGGTTTAGGAAAGAGTGGGATAAATGCGTACAGTTGGATGTCCAGAGTTAACGGTTAACAGGTTTACCTGCAATGTGTGCTGCTAAGGCTTCAGCAACACTGTCATTAATCAACGCGGCCAGTTCGGCTGGTGTCAGGTTGATATTTCCATGACCACCGTTGCGACCGCCACGACCACGTCCGGCCATGTTTCTTCATATTCACAAACACAAGAAATGAGTAAATACATCTGATGAGATACGGATTTTGTGCGTATACAGTGCTTTAACCCCGCGATTTTATATGTTTTTCTCTTATTACATATGCATGGATAGCAATTACTACGAGCTTTTGTGTTTGTAGGTTAGAGGGGTTAAAACATAGATGTTAGAGCACGTGGAAATGCAGGTTACGGGAATCGGAACGAAGAAACGAAGAAGTGAAAAAAGGCTGGCCGTAAGTTACGGCCAGGCCACCGTAACTTACGATGGACAGATTTTCGAGACCGTAAACCAGAATCTACAAGCCGTAAGATAGTTTTGGGATAGGCTGACCGTAAGTTACGGTGCATCGGGCGTAACTTACGGTGGAAAGAAAAATCAAAAAGTTTGGCCGTAAACCAGAAGCTACAAGCCGTAAGTTATAATTTTGAAAAAGTTGACCGTAAGTTACGGCCAGGCCACCGTAACTTACGGTGGTCGGGAAAACAGAAAGACGGGAGCTTCGATTCTGAGGAGAAATAAGCCATGGAAAGTTAGTTTTTTGAGACAGAGACGAACAGGTAGGGAAATCTAGGCGATTTTGGGGCATTTGGATCATCAAGATTGAAGCTTTTTCACCCAAAAATCGAAGAGCTAATCATGGATTCTTTGAAGAACTTTGAAGAATCAATCATTATGATGTCAGGCTAATCACCCGGTACCCAACCCTAGATGTAAGACTTTGATGTTTGGATTCTTAACTAGTTTTGATTGTGTGAATGTAAACATGGGATTGAGTAGTCTTTCTTTCGTGTGTTTATAATTGTTTTCCGGATTCACAAATAGATTTGAATCAATCTAATTTGCAATTATTCGATTGTCATTCGACTTTTACAGCCGCTAGCATATCGAGTTGTTAATCAGGTTTTTGTCAAAGTGATAACTGTTAGATTAGTTCGTGATTGTGTTCCATTGTCCGATCTCAGATCGTTGGGTTAACACACTGAATGAAATCTAATTGTTATTAGTTGAATTGGTAACAAATTGTCACTCAATCAAGTTAGATGGTTTTGAATCCATATCAAGTCTGAAGTCTAGGGTTGGTTACTATTTTTAATCAATTGTTATTCGTTTTCAAGTTTACTCTCATTTATTTTTGATTTCTTAATTTTAAATTCAGTAAGTGCATAATCGGTTTTTCTTAAAAATTAATCAAATCCAAAATTCGGTTTTACTTTTATCGCCTAGTTTAATTAGTTGCAACAGTTAACCTTCCACGAGCTCCTCGAGAATCGATACCCTACTTACCCTTTACTAAAGGTATTTAGGTTTTAATTTGGTTGTACCTTCGACTGCGATCAACATCGCATATTAACATCATTCAAGTGTAAGCAAACAGAAGGAGATGTGTAAAGACATGCAGGTTTATGATTATAGTACAAGGCTAACTTAAATCATAAGGCCATAGAATAAATAACTCAACATAAACAGTTCACTAAGATTTTATCGAAATGGGAACATCCTTACCCATTTAGGTTTTTATTTAAAACATAAAGAAATGACAAAATAAGATAGGATAGAATAGAATGGAATATCAAGCTCCACTACCGGCGGATGAGATGACTGACTCAACATCATCCTCCTCTACTTCCTAGGGCTCATCCTCAGGCTCAAAGTCGGGTACTTCAGCTGGCTCTAAGGCAACTGCAAGTTGTATCTCTAACTCTTCAATTCTTTCCTGAGATTCTACCTCAGCTTCCTCGAGGACATTCACTCTAGCCTGTAACGCCCTTACCTCGTCCACTAATGCATTATGCAAGTGGTCAGTGCCTGCCAGTTCTGCTACTAGCAGATCCATCCTGTGGTCCGTCTGTTTCTCCCCTTTTAACAGACTTGTGATCGCTCCTGCTGCGTCTCTCATATTCTGGATCTCTCGATCCATAGTTACTACAAATGCTGCAAAGGCTTGCTCCAAGTGACAAGGTAGTAATGGTAAATGTGGTCCTGATGATGATGAAGCTCCAAAGTACGGTGATGGAACTCGTTCCTGTCTAACCCATTTGTTCAGTAAACCGGGGTACCAATCCCATCACTCCCATTCTGGATATGCATGGGCTCTCCATACACAATAGAGTCATCAATGGGCTCAAGCCTACATCTCTTGGGCTCCGGTGATGCAATGGCAGGAATGTCATGTTCCTGAATGGTAGGTGGTGAAGATGGTGGTGTAGACATAATTCCTGAAATGTAAGGAGTAAGTATCTATGTCGAGTGTCTATGCCAAGTAACTAATGTGTATGGCTATAGTCTAGAATGCAGTCCTAGTTCTCTATAACCAATGGCTCTGATACCAATCTGTCACACCCCCAAATTCCACTAACGGAGTTTTACCGTTTTAGAAGGTGACATACTAGGATCTCAGACATCAGTTACTTCAAACGACACTATATGCGACTTGAAATGTAATAACATAAAAGATCAAGGTTCAGAGTGTATATGCGGAAGCGTTAAACGAAAGTAAATGCGCAAAACAACGCACCCAATCCAAATATAAACAAAACATAAAGATTGTTCAATAGATCATTATTTAAATTGAAGTCCAAGACACATGCATGACTTAACGTGATCCTGAGTGCCAACCTGAGAAAACATGTAAGAAAACGAGTCAACACTAGGTTGGTGAGTTCACAGGTTTCAATCATTTCAAATAAAGCGTTTGCGGATTATGTACATTCAATATATATATCAATAGGTTGCATGCCTATATTCATGTTTTGCTAAAGCGCTCGCAACCGAAACTGACAGTGTGTTTGTTTGTTTGTCTCCAGCCTGGTCTATCAACTCTGACTAATGTGTTAAGGTCAATATAACACTCGTTCGACCTCCAATCGAGTTAGCGCGACTAACGCGGGTGGGGTTTGTCAAACCCAGTAGTACTACCAAAATTACCTCGCTCATACCATATTAACGGTTCGATGCGTGTGAGGAATTTTCATGATAGTGTGTTACGCTTAGCCTCAACAGTGATATCATATGAATTACAATAACCCAAAAAGGGATGTGACATGTTTTCTCCCCCAAATAAAAACAGTAAAAGGGGCCGTGAAACTCACCTGGATTGAGTAGTGGTTTGGATCACACAAGAGATGTTGAAACCACAAGTGTAAGTCTTGGGCGATTTACGTATGCCCTAAAATTATAAACACATAAATTAGGGACAAGTTGGGATTTATGACGACGACACGGAAGTTGGAACATCTTAACGCTTTCTAAGGATCTAAGAGTAGACGAACGTGTCTACGAAATTCTATAAATTTCTTAATATAATTATTAAGGGAAAGTGTTACGTGTCATATGTTAATAACGAATAATAATTAAACAATTACATAAATTCATACGTTTGAGTCGTTTACAAAAGTTAGGAAAATAATATAATTAAATATATTATTTTTAGGTTCGTAGGATTAATTAAATAATCATTTGTGTCAAAAATAATAAATATATTATTTTTATTTGAGGTGATAAACATGAGTAAACAACATAACAATTTTATTATTAAATAGTTTAAAACGCCACACGAGGTATAAAACGATACGAAATAATATAAATATATATTATTTAATAACATTAGTCACGGGTTGAAAATAATATAAACATATTATTTTATACGAAGTTACGGTTTGAAAATAATATAAATATATTATTTTTATTCGATAATAACATAAATATATTATTTTTAAAAGTGGGAATAATATAAAAATAGGTTAATAATTCAAACCCGAGCCTATGGGTTGTTTCTCGGGCTAAAATACATTTATATAATAATATAATATTATAGGGTTTGATTTTTATATTAAAATAATACAAGAAAAATGTTTAAAAAATAAAACAATGTGGAGAGACTCGAAGCCGGGTCTCTCCCACACAAGCACAAACACTTAACCAACTCAGCTACTGACCGAATTGCAAACAGACCCGGAACAAAATGGTTTTATCAAACAAGTCCCTGAGGTTTCTCCCCCATGGCAACCCGCGATCGATCCTCAGTCCCGATTCCCTAAAATCCGATTGTAAAGGATCAAAACAGTAAAGGGGTTTTGATGAACGAGGAGTTTCGAACCTATGGGTGAGTTTAATCGTAAAACCAACAAGTTTAAGGTCGTTAATTATGTAAATTAAGAACCGTAACCCTAGGTATGAACTCCAGATCGATTTGATCGAATCCGACATTAAAACTTGTTGGAATCATGGGGTTTTAACTCATAAGAACATTACGAATCTGTCTATGGATTTTAATTTGATTTTGGTTGTGTTTATGACCAAAAACCCCAATTTTGTTTAAGAACGAACCCTAATTTACGGATCATGAAAAATTAGATGTTGTTTGATTCAATAAACATGGGGCTTTCATTAAACAGATGGTTACGAGTCTAATGGTATAAGTTAATTGGATTAAAACAGGGTTTAGAGTAGGGTTCGATTAAAACCTGAACGAGTAAGAACCCTTGAATCTGTTCTTGTTTAATTCGGTAATGTAAGCCCTGATAATGATAGGGCTTATGTTCTAGGGGTGAAAACGAAGTTGTGGATGTGATTAGTTACATTAAACGTTATCGACTTGTTGGAGATCGAGTAAAACAGCTTCCGAAGATGACCGACTTGGTTCCCGGTGATTTCCGTAGTCTCTCCGGTGAAATTGATGTGCGCAGAAGCTTTAGAGTGATTTGTTTTAGGTGCGCAGATGATTAATTTGTGAGTTGGTATCCGAATTCGATGATTTCGACAGTATAAGTTCATGGAGTTGACAGTTATGGGTTAATTGTTCATTATTAGCTTTAATTCGACAAGGATGCTGCTTTAACACAGTAGTTAAGACTGTTAATGTCAAGGACGTGCTTGATCAGTTACGATTTCGAACAAGGATCGATTACAGATTTGAATTTTTGGCTCAAAGCTTCCCGGTTTGACTTTCAGAGTCAACCAAATCGAGTTTTGGGTTATTACAGAAATAGTCCGTATGATTTTCTGTGTTGGAGTTTTAGAAAAAGGGTAGAAATAACCCTTGTGGTTTGGATTGAGGTTAGATCCTGGTTAGTTTGACTAGCACAAGTCAACAGAAGTACAATTTTAACTTTGAAAAGTCAACATAATGGTTTAAGGATATTACACAACTAGTCCTTGGAGTTTTGAGTTTAGAATATTGACAGAATTAGTCCCTAGGGTTTGAGTTAGGTTGACTCAGTTAGGATTTAACTGAGATTGGTTAACTCCGTTAACCTGAAAAGTTCGGATTGTCACAGGGGTGTTTATTGGGTCGGTTTGCCGTTTTTCGGGTTGGTATTTTTTTTGGTTGAAATCACAATCCGAACCGAACCATATTCAACCAACCCTAATCCGAACTGAAAACCACATTGTAATTTGGTTTGGTTTTCGGTTTGAACCAAATAAACTGAATTAGCCAAAAAAAACCTTAAAGAAAAACTAATTAGTTTCAGAAACCGATCAAAAGTAGCTATTTATTGAAACTCAAACATTTTGGCGTTGATGAGTCTAACAACTAGTTATATTAACATATATACTAATTGGTTTCAACTAACAGCTAGTTAGTTTAATTTCAACAATTAATTAAGTTGATTTAGTTTAATTTCAGCCATATATACTAACATATTATAACTAACATGAGCTATAGTAGATTAGCCGATTAGAGAGTTCTTACCTTCAAAAAGGGCCAGACGAAGAAGGTGAAGATGAGCGGCATGCCGGCAGGAGCTGAAGATGAGCGGCAGTCGACAGGAGCTGAAGATGAGCGGCAGCCGGAAGCAGGTGAATATGAGCGGCAAGCCGGAGCAGGTGACTGATGAAGATTGAAGACGAGCGGCGGGAGACTATGAGGGAAATCCGAATTAGTCGAGCTACCGGAGCAGGTGAAAGTGTAATTCGGTTTATTCGGGTTGATCCGAATTAGAAATTATGGATCCACATACCGAACCGAAAACCTAATTACATATTTGGTTTTCGGTTCCAACCCGACCCGACACGAAAACCGAATTAGCAATTAGGTTTGTTTTTAAACGGTTTCGGTTCGATTCGGTTTGAAACCAAATATTGAACACCCCTAAGTTTACATATATATTGAGATAAAGGTCATATATAGATTTAGTATCATGGATGTTGAACAAACATTTTGGACGTGTAAAGTTCCAAACTTTACGTCCAAACCTATCCAGATCTTAAATCCATTAAAAAAACTACGGTTTTGGGATGTACTGCAAGTTCTCGGGCAAAGTTCTCAGAGGAACGTATGCTGAGAACTTTATAGATCTCGGAGGGGCTATACCGGGAACCACTGTCTTTTATGAGAACTCTGTAACTCTCGGAGGACTATCCCGAGAACTTTTATAAAAACGAGAACTCTATAGTTCTTGGGTCATGATATGAGAACTGTAAAAAATGCGAGAACTTTATAGTTCTCGGGTCAGGCTGCGAGTACTTAACCAAGTTCTCGTTTAGGCAATCATGAATACTTAGAATATAAAACCGCGTTCTTAGAATATGCACGTACAGGTTTGAAGATCTTTAGAGACCTTGAATGTGCTTATCTCAGATGAGTCAAGATTCCTTATTTTATTTACTGTTTTATGATGTTGTGCATACTCAGAATTAGACGTTTATAATAAATGTATGTGTATTAATTAAACGTGACAGACAAGAAAGAAAAGGTTTATTTAACTAATGTTTTATAAACAACGGGAAATGAATTGAGAACATGTTTATTTAACTAAACGTTTTATAAACAAAAGAAAGAACAGAAACCAGTTTTATGTAAACTATATGTTTAATAATAGTAGAAAGAGAATGGAGGACATGTTTATTTAACAGAACATTTTATAAACAAGAGAAGAACAGGGAACAAGTTAATTTAACTAAATGTTTTATAAACGAACAGAAAAAAGAGATATGTCAAATACATTGTCTAATCTGTAAGAGTATGGTTACCATAGAAGAAAATTTTGAGGTAGTAGTATAGTCTTAGTGACTAGTGCCACCTGAAGCCTATGGCAGTGTCATGTCATTAGTTGTATGCCTGCCATGTGAATAACTGGGACAGTGCTCGGCAGGGCACTATAACGGGTGAAGTTGCAACCGGACAGAGTGAGTAACGCCGGTTACTCTGGTGGCTACGGTCATCTGAGACTGAGGTTCCTTTGGGAACAAACAGAGCTTCCTTCTTGAACAAACAGAGGTCCTTTGTGGACATAACAGAAGTTCCTTTGGGGAAAACAGAGAAAGAAACAAATTGAAAACTAATAATGTATGACTTAATAGAACAGAGCATAGAATAACTAAGTATAAAATTACATGTTGTATTGTGATATATTTACTTAGCAGTATAAATAATATTTTTCTTTAAGTAAGGTTTATAATAATGCATGTTTTTAGTTGTTGGTGTTTTGTTTAGTGTAGACCAATTCTGGTTCTAGGTAGTGTTAATGCAATATTTTTTGTTTGAGCACTGTTTCCGTTGTTCATGTATGATCTTTTTTTTTTCTTCTTTGTTGTTTACTAGTCTCTGTCGTTTACTAGTCTCTGTCTTGCTTGTTCTAATGAAAGTTGCCGTTCAAAAAAAAAAGTTCATGAACTTTATACAAATTATCCTTTTAAATTTATCATAAATTTTACAACTATTATTAATTAATGTAACTAAGCCAGTTTCTTTTTCTTTTTCTTTTAAGAAAGCTCTCTCCAATGAAAAGAATCGGTTGTTAATCTTATATGAAATAGTAATAATTTAATATTTGTTAATTTATATAAAAAGTCTATTATCACTACCAGGAATTAAATATTTGTGACCAAGTGTGTCGCAAATAGGCCTTTACAACAGATTTACGACCGAAAATGTGGTGATACAAACCTTCATGTGTAATACCGTTTGCTACGGCTTTACACCCATGGATTTTTTTGCCACCGTTTTTAAGGTTGCAAATCTTGCAACCGGTTTACGACTGATATGCACTTTAGCGACTAATTTGCAACCACTTTCTAGATGCGATCGTTTTTATTTTGATTTTTTTGTTTGTATTTTAATATAATTTAATAATCAAGTTGCTAGATTATAAAATTCACACAATTCATAAAATATTCAAACTATACAAACATAAAACAATAAAATAAACCGTAAGTCCGTAAATACCACTTAAACAAATATACAATGTAAATACATCGATTATTCATTAAAGCTTTAATAAATGAAAAATTAGAGAAAAAGACTAAGTAAATTACATTACTATATTTTTCGATTCGAAGAAGGTAGTACAATCGTAAAGGCCTAAGAAGATTATTATTTAGACACGCAAGAACAAATGTGTACCGTATCACTAACCTAATTGCAACGAAACGATATAATTTTGTGCGTCACACATAAAAAATAATAATCATCATCTAAGAAAATATGAAATATAAAAGTAAAACTAATACAAAACTCAAGGTTTGCAATTTCCTTGAAATTTGGTTGACTTTAATCACTCCCCAAAGAATGAAGTTTCGACTTCTTGTTTGACTTTAAGTATCACCTTCGAGATATCTACAGTTAATACGATATAGAAGAAAGAATCAACTTAATGCTTATCAAACATCACCTTCATTTTTGGTGGAAAAGTTAGTCAAACGCGATCGAGACGGTTTTGGTCCATGTTTCTCACCTGGCTGCGCTCCTATGTTTTTGGCCGGTGGCACTTGACTTATACGGGCTACAATTCATCTAAGTTTCATCACCGGTTCATCTTCTACCCAACCATGCCACGATCCACAAAACACTCAACCTCAATGAAACTAAAGACAAAATGTCAGAGACTGATTCGAGATGGCCGGTCTTCCAAAAACAAGCATAGAGAAGAGACAAGATTTCGTTCCAATTTTCTAATTAGCGTTATATACTGACCGACACTAATAAAAGGAAACTATCCACTGACGTGACCCAACTGCAGGAAATAAAATTACAAAAGAGTAGTGTTAACAAAATAAACAAACAAAAGGGAATGAAGGAAAACATGCACTAATCAAGCTCGCGGTGAATATGATGCATTCACTCGCGGATGAAAGAAGGCATTACTTGATATTGATTATTGAACATTTGAGTATGAATGTCTTAGATTCTAAGCATGTATTTGTGCATTTCTGCAACTTGATAAATTTAACTTTAGCCATAATATTTGTGCATTTCTTGTTCCCTTAGTAGCCCCAAATCCTAGATTCATTAAGGTATTTTTTGTTATTGGTTTGTTTATATTATTTTTATTTGTTCAGATTGTATTTAGTAAGTATTAATTGTTTACCTTTAGTTATTTAGTAATTAAAAGATTGGGAAGCTTTGTGAATGAGTAAATTTGCATCTTCTAGTTGTGACTTACGAGGTTATACCATTTTACACTCTAAACTTATACGTAATTAAAATATTAATTATTGTGGTTTGATTGCCTTTATTATTATTTAAAGGCATGTCATAGTCCTGGAAGTTAATTTTTTTGCTACAACTTAATGCATTTTTTTCCTGACACGTTCTGACCTATCCATTGTAAAAGGTGACCCTTTTTTGCATTCGCTGATAAAAAATTCTGGATACGTCACTTGATGCATTAACAATGTGGGCATAGTGTGAATGGGCTACATGACAGTACGTATCACAAAAATGCCCATGACCTTGTGGCCTAGTAAAATTGTTGATTAACCCCTTAAAAGTGGTGTGAATTTAAATCATGCAATTGCAAGTTTATATGATACTTAGTAGTAAAAAAATGCATGCTGTAAAAAAAACACGTATCACAAAAAAAAGGAGAAGTGGCTACACTACAATAGTAAAATCTTTTCCTGAAGACATATTCGTAACCTATCCCGACGACATGTCGTCGGTACAGGGTTCCACCAGCCTAAATTTTGGAGGGACCTATGTCGTCGGGATAGACGTTGTCGGTGTAAGGTCAGATCCTTGTACTGCTAGGGTTAAACCCATCCGAAGATCATCCTAATTATAATCAATGGATATTTCAGAGTTAGATCCCGATCAACTCATAAAGGAATTGACTAACCATATGCGTGTGGATTGGAAAGGACTCAAGAAAAAAAAAACGGTTCGATCGGTTGAAGTTTCTAAGGTGGGTTGGGCGATACTCAAGAGGCACGGTCTTGTTCCGGATCAGGATGCAATCATCTTCGGTTAACATGGGCGCCGCCGCCCGTGTTCGAGGGGAAATTTTGTGCAATAGGAAAATCAAAGGGACACTACGAGAAAAGTGAGTGGTAAAATCATTTGTTAGCCAAATAGTCACTAGCACAACCTTAGCCCGTTCCACCCCAAAATGCTTATTAGTAATCGAGAAAATTGTCAAAATATACATTTTGACCCTAAAAATTAAAAAATATACATTGACATTTTTCACTTATCATTATAACCATATCCACAACCAACCAATTATATATTTATACGCAAGTTAAACCTGACTTGAAGGCACCATTTTATCCGGCCACGTGTTAACCAAGAGAATGTCCACGTGTCTTTAGCCGGCTACATTGTAGACGTAACTCAACAAGCAGCTTCACCCTAGCCGGCCAAATCAACGACGAATGAAATGAGGCCACGTGTCAGAAAAAAACCGACGGCTACAGCTAGCATAGACAGGAGGCTAACATATAGCCGTCAATTTTTATGTTTCAATAATTTAAAATTTAAAAAATCAGATCTATATATTTTTATTTTTGATTTGGTCGGCTAGGGTGAAGCCGGTTGAGTTAAATGTATATTTTGGCAATTTACTGTTAGTAATCACGTGATGTTCCATGTCAATAATATTCTATAAAATTGCAACCATGGTTAAAATTAAGTAACATAGCAGGAAATTTAAAGCTTGAATATATAAGAATTAACAGATTAACCGATTCTTGGCACTACAAAATGAGTGCTAAGTTTTGAAAAGCCGGCCGACCACTTCCTTATCAAGATTCTCAACATATGTACTTGATTGATATAATTACATTATAGATCCCATGTTGGACGGCAATCCTTAAAAAATAAAGGTATTTTAATAAACAAAAGATTCAAGAACCATGAGTCCATGCATATTAGCTCTATATATATGCAGACACAAAGCAGCTTATTTCACAAACAAAAACATCTCAACTGTGTTCATATTCAAAATATTAAAAAGAGATGTCGAACAAACTCATCTTCTTGAGCTTTGTAGCTCTTACCTTTGGCTGCCTTGCCTTAGCCTACGAGCCTAAAGCCCTACAAGATTTTTGTGTAGCCGATCCCAACAGCTCAGGTATTTATGTCTTTTAACTATTCAAATCATAATGCCTTTTATGTAATTAACGAAAAAAACAATGTTTAATGTGCAGTGAAAGTAAATGGTGTAGTATGTAAGAACCCGATGCAGGTTCAAGCGGAGGATTTCTTCTTCAGTGGGCTACACCTGAGGGGTAACACATCAAACCCTGTGGGATCAAGGGTTACCCCAGTCTTTGCTACTCAATTACCTGGGCTAAACACTTTAGGCATCTCAATGGTTCGGATTGACTACGCACCATGGGGACAAAATCCACCTCACACTCACCCAAGAGCCACCGAGATCCTTACCGTTATTGAAGGAACACTCCAAGTTGGGTTTGTCACTTCTAATCCTGATAACCTTTTTATCACCAAGGTGCTGCAAAAGGGTGATGTTTTCGTGTTCCCGGTAGGACTTGTGCATTTCCAACGTAACATTGGGAATGGGTATGCAGTGGCTGTTGCTGCATTGAGCAGTCAAAACCCTGGTGCCATAACAATCGCAAATGCTGTATTTGGTGCAAATCCTCCAATTCCAGGGGATATTTTAGCCAAGGCATTCCAAGTGGATAAAAGTGTGGTGGATATGCTACAAGCAAAGTTCTAGAGTAACAAAGATATATAAAAGTGGGTGTTCGTGTGATTGTTTTGCTTCTTTCATATAGGCTTGTGTTAAAGCTTACATTATGAATTATTTTAGTGTGTTTTTCTTGTTGACTTCCAATTTTTTGGTTTTGCAATGAAAAGTTTGTTTATGGGATCAAAATACGTGGCTTCATTACTAAATTGTAGCATGCATGCATGACATAAAATTCTTATTATACGAAAATTCGGATATCTGAATTTTCGGATTCGAATTTGAATAGTGTTTTTAAAAAAATTCGGATATTTCGGATATTCAAATATCCAATATATTATATTTATATATATATATATTTATTTATTTATTGTTTTTATAATTTAAAAATAAGAAAATTTGAATCCAAACCCGAAATATTATATTTATATAGTTATATATGTATATGTTTAATTGTTTTTAAGCTTTTTAATTGTTTTTATAATTTAAAATATTATATTTATATTTTTTTATTTTTATAATTGTTTTGGATATCCGTTTCACTATACGAATCTGTATCCGAAATTTCGGATATCCGACGGATATCCGAAACTCGGATTTCCGAAATTTCGAATACTGATCCGGATAGTGAAATCAACTATTTAAAAATTTCGGATATCCGAATTTGAACACCCAAACCCACAACTGTGGAAGAAGAGTTGCGTCTTCTGCTTCAGTACAATTAAAGATCTCTCTTATGCCATGACTAGTGATGCTTGTATTCCCAATACCAAGATATATCATGTTACTCGTAGTTTTTGTAGAAGCGGTGGAATCATGGGACATGGCATAGGATATGGAGGTTGAGGCGCTAAAGATGAAGTTGGAGGGTAATCGGACGGCGATGCAACTACTTTGAGCAACCATGTAATAAAGAAAATAAAATAAAAGACAATGGGCTCATGAGGATGGGCCTTGGGATGAAAACTTGAGGATGGTGTGGGGTGGGGGGTGGGGGGGGGGGGGGGGGGCTCAAAGCCCTAGCAGCCCACACCCTCCTCCACATTCCATTTTCCACATTTCAAATTCTAGAGAGAGACAAAGTTAGAGAAGGTCTAGAGAGAGAAAGACGATTTCGGGTACAACGAGCTCCGGAATCGATCGCCTTCATCATCAGGGTGCTTTTGCAAGAAGATCAAGCTCGAAACAGGTAATCACCCAAATATGAGTTTTTCCTTCTAAGTGGGTTTTGGGTGATTTTCGTAAAAAAGATGTGACTTTACATAGGGGTGTTCATCGGGTCGGTTTGCGGGTTGGTATTTTTTTTGGTTGAAATCACAATCCGAACCGAACCATATTCGACCAACCCTAATCCGAATTGAAAACCACATTGTAATTATGTTTGGTTTTCAGTTTGAACCAAATAAAACGAATTAGCCAAAAAAAAAAACCTTAAAGAAAAACTAATTAGTTTCAAAAACCGATCAAAAGTAGCTATTTATTGAAAATCATAAACATTTTGTCGTTGATGAGTCTAACAACTAGTTATACTAACATATATACTAATTGGTTTCAACTAACAGCTAGTTAGTTTAATTTCAGCAATTAATTAAGTTGATTTTTCAGCTTAATTAGTTTAATTTCAGCCATATATACTAACATATTATAACTAACAGGAGCTATAGTAGATTAGCCGATTAGAGAGTTCTTACCTTCAAAAAGGGCCAGACGAAGGAGGTGAAGATGAGCGGTAGTCCGGCAGGAGCTGAAGATGAGCGACAGCCGACAGGAGCTGAAGATGAGCGGTAGCCGGCAGCAGGTGAATATGAGCGGCAGGCCGGAGCAGGTGACTGATGAAGATTGAAGACGAGCGGCGGGAGACTATGAGGGAAATCCGAATTAGACGAGCTGCCGGAGCAGGTGAAAGTGTTTTGGCATCTAGGTTTTACAATTAGAACTTAGGAGAGTTTTTTTGGGCCTGGGCTATATTATTATAATATGGGGGCCTGGGCCGGAGCAACATGTTTATAATATGGGGCCTGGGCGACATACATTACTTGTAATTCGGTTTATTCGGGTTGATCCGAATTAGAAATTATGGATCCATAAACCGAACCGAAAACCTAATTACATATTTGGTTTTCGGTTCCAACCCGACCCGAAAACCGAATTAGCAATTTGGTTTCGTTTTAAACGGTTTCGGTTCGATTTGGTTATCGGTGTATTCGGTTTGAAACCAAATATTGAACACCCCTAACTTTACAAATATATTGAGATAAAGGTCATATATAGATTTAGTATCATGGATGTTGAACAAACGTTTTGGACGTGTAAAGTTCCAAACTTTACATCCAAACCTATCCAGATCTGAAATCCATGCAAAAAACTAGGGTTTTGGGACGTACTGCAAGTTCTCGAGCAAGGTTCTCAGAGGAACGTATGCCGAGAACTTTATAGATCTCGGAGGGGCTATACCGGAAACCACTATCTTTTATGAGAACTCTATAGTTCTCGGAGGACTATCCCGAGAACTTTCATAAAAACGAGAACTCTATAGTTCTCGGGTCATGATACGAGAACTTTCAAAAATGCGAGAACTTTATAGTTCTCGGGTCAGGCTGCGAGTACTTAACCAAGTTCTCGTTTAGGCAATCATGAATACTTAGAATATAAAACCGCGTTCTTAGAATATGCACGTACAGGTTGGAAGATCTTTAGAGACCTTGAATGTGCTTATCTCAGGTGAGTCAAGATTCCTTATTTTATTTACTGTTTTATGGTGGTGTGCATACTCATAATTAGGTGTTTATAATAAATGTATTTGTATTACTTAAACGTGACAAACAAGAAAGAAAAGGTTTATTTAACTAATGTTTTATAAACAACAGGAAATGAATTGAGAACATATTTATTTAACTAAACGTTTTATAAACAAAAGAAAGAACAGAAACTAGTTTTATGTAAACTATATGTTTAATAATAGCAAAAAGAGAATGGAGAACATGTTAATTTAACAGAACATTTTATAAACAAGAGAAGAACATGGAACAAGTTAATTTAACTAAATGTTTTATAAACGAACAGAAAAAAAGAGATACGTCAAATACATTGTCTAATCTGTAAGAGTATGGTTACCATAGAAGGAAGTCTTGAGGTAGTAGTATAGTCCTAGTGACTAGTGCCACCTGAAGCCTATGGCAGTGTCATGACATTAGTTGTATGCCTGTCATGTGAATAACTCGGACAGTGCTCGGCAGGGCACTGTAACGAGTGAAGTTGCAACCGGACAGAGTGAGTAACGTCGGTTACTCTGGTGACGACGGTAATATGAGACAGAGGTTCCTTCGGGAACAAACAGAGGTCCTTTGTGGACATAGCACAAGTTCATTCGGGGGAAAACAGAGAAAGAAACAAATTGTAGACTAATAATGTATGACTTAATAGAACATAACATATTATAACTAAGTATAAAATTACATGTTGTATTGTGATATATTTACTTAGCAGTATAAAGAATATTTTTTATTAAGTGAGTTTTATATGATTAACATGAGAAAGAAACATTTTATACTTAATGTTTTAAAAACGTGAACTCACCGGCGTTAGCTGACTTTTAGTATTCATATCACGTAATAAAGTGAAAGAAAAGATATGAAGTCTCAGGGGCTTTAAGAAAGATGGCTGGATGGCTGCTGCTGACAGAAGACTAACATCCCCATGACTTAGGGGCTGTTTGGCTAGTGTTGAATTATTAAGAGGTCTGAATGGTTCAGCATGATTTTTTAGCTGAACTATTAAGAGGTGGGATTTTAGCGAAACAAACACCCCTTACTTCTGACCGATTCAGAAGTAGCCTCTTAATGAAATCATTAAGAGCCTATGTTTTTAAACAATGAATGCTTAAAGTTTTAATTAACTCATAATTTGGTAACTGACTTCCGCTATGTTTTAGTTGTTTAATTCAAGGTTTAAAAACTACGTTTATGCTGTTGAGCCAACTGTGAAAGGTACCCGGTCAGGGTCATTTCAAACCATGCAAGAAGTGTTGCGCCGAAACCGGTCATGACTGCCTGCACCTACTTAACTAGATTTTTCTCTTGTACATAAATTTTATACATTTTGTATAAACATATTTTTTTATTCTAGTGAGAATTTTTTGGTTTACGAAACATTTTCTTTGTTGTTCGTAAGTTTTATTTACATTTCCCGAAAACGATAATATTTTTATTTATTTATTCAAAATAAAATTCTGTCAATCAAAATTTCGTCACTGATCCGTTGGTAATACTACCATGGTAACAGCCAGTAACCTCCATCTATAATCCGTTGCTCATACTCCCATTGGTAAACGGTAATCCGTCGAAAATGCATTACCCACACCTAGGTTTCCGACAGAGTGTTACCCAAAGATTACCGATAGACCCATTTTCACGACTGTTTTCTGATAGGTTTTTCTAAGAGATCAAAGAAAAAGGCATGATCATGAGGATATTGCCAAGATGTGTTGGTAAAAGAGAACGGCAAAACTCACGAGAGTGATCAAATACAGAGATTGACTCAAAGCTTCACTTCTTGATTGCTTGAATTGTGCGTACGTAAATGGAAGCAGGAAGCTTCTTTAAATAGAGAAAAAAACAAACATAATGATGCAACATAAAAACTCCTAAAGACTCGGACTTAAGCAACAAACTAGCTAATGGCTTTATTCAAAAATAAAATAATTTAAGCTAGCGAAAGACTTGCATAACTCCACGTGCATATTATGGGTCATAGGGTTTGAATCAATCTTCAATACCCTCCCTTGATTCAAACTTCTTGACCCATAGTTGATGACGAAAATAGGTGAACTTCTCTCTTGCTAAAGCCTTAGTCAAGATATCCGCCGGTTGATCATTTGTGCTACAAAAACTCCAATTGACTTGTTCGTGCTCAACCATCTCCCTGATATTGTGATGCTTAAGCTCAATATGTTTTGAAAGACTATGCATTACCAGACTTTTGGACAAGTTAATTGCTAACGATCTCTATTATATCATGACTAGTGTTATCGATATTGCTAGAATAAGGAGATCCCATGATACTCATCTTGATCTTGAGATATTCAATAATTTAAATACAATGTAATTATTGAAGGTTTTAATTCTAATTGAGTCGGTTTCAAAATAAAGTGAAAGTTGAAAGGGTAATTCGAAAGAGTTTAATTAATTAATAGTTTGAGTGTTTAGAATTATCTGGTTTGATTAATTAGTAGAGATAATTGAGAGAGAAGTATTTAAGTAGGATTAGTATGCTATATTTTAGTATAAATAGATGGTTGAGACCTATGTAATGTGAGTCAAGAATTAATAAAATGAAAGAGTTGATCTTGGTTGAGATCAAATTCTGTGTTCATGTTCTTGGGCATGATTTCCAACAATTGGTATCAGAGCTTCGTGTCTGTCATTTTTTAGGAAGGGAACGGGGAGCAACCCCTTTGGCTGCAGGGCTGAAAACGAGAAGGAAAGGGAAGTCAGCAGCAACATATTTTGAGGAGTCTTTCACGAGAAGGAAAGTAGTTGATTTGATCTAGTTGTGATAAGACAGCTTCAATATTTGATCAATCGACCCGGTCCTTCTCGCCAAGGATAAAAACGGAGTAACCGGGGTAGGTTGTTTTTTTTTTTTTACAGAAGATATTCGATCAGATTTACGGGTAGGCAGACGGAAAAAGATTCGTCAAAGCAGGAGGCTTTGAATCTTGTCGTGCTTAGCAGGGGAAGAAGAAAACGGTAAAAGCGGCGAGCTTGTTTTTTTTCTTTAATCGGTGGTCAAGAACGGGGTTGTTCGTGTGACCCGGGAAGAGGGAGATCGATAGTGGTCAAGTAGGATTGTAGGTGATAGCAGAAGAGGCCGAATGAAGATTGTTGGTAGCGAGGGTGTTACGGTGACCATGGGTAGTGGTGTTATCGCTCGAGTTGATGTTCCGGTTGTGGAGGTTCAAATAATCAGGATGCCAAACGTGAATCGAGTTTTGGCAACAAGAACTCAAAGGTTTAAAAATTAGGAGATCGCGACGGAACACATTAGGATTAAGGGGGGGATTGAAGGATTAATCCTAATTTGTTTGTTACGTGAAAGGGGTTTGGATAAGGATGCTTTGAGATAAAGATTAGTTATGGTTTATTGAGTCATGTTTATCGGTTTTATTAGATATGATTATCTAGTTGGTTTTAAATATTTGTTTAAGTATTTGAGTAGGATTAGAAGACTTGGTTAGCAAGGTTTATTTTAGTATAAATAGATAGGTTAGGGATCATTGTAAAGGTGTCAAGAATTATAATAAACAGAAAGAGTCAATCTATTGTTGAAATCAAATTCTGTGTTCGTGTTCTTCGCCTGATTTCCAACAGAATTCTAATTTCCAACAGAATTGTTATCCTTCCGCTCATTTGGATGAGGCTATTTAGGCTTTTCTAAGGTATGTTTTTTCCTTCTATGTGCTTCATTTAGTTCTCCATCCTTGAATTTTCTCTGTAAATCAAGCGATAGTCTATCAGGGCTTCTCATATCTTTCTATTCCTCATGAATGTGAAAGTATTTTTGCAAATTTTCGTAATAGACTGTAATTTTTTATCCATTCAACCACTAGAATACTTTTTATCAAGACAACCTAGATTCTTTGGTAATTCCAGTCGGATCATACTTTTATGGTATCTTATATTATACAATTTGGATATATGTATTTTTTTTTATTTTTTTGTTAATTGCTATTGAATTGAGTTATTTTGTTGCTAAAGCTAATTTTCTTTAGCTGATTTGAAATTGGTTATTGGACTTTTATAATTAGGATTAGATGATTGGGTGATTGAAGTTGTTGTTGGTTAGAAAAATTGACATTTATTTGTGTTATGTTTTAGAAAAATTATACTATATTGAAGGAAGATGGTATATGCCCAAAAAGATGGAATTGAAGTATTTATGAAGGTTAAATTTTTTATACTATATGCAGATTCTGTAACAGAACACACAAACAGAGAGGTTATAAAATTGCATTTGCATTTTGATTCTTTGAACTTTCTCAGTTATCTTGCTATATGATAATTTGCCCTTTGATTTTCGATTTTGGCGGCAGAGCCGCATAGGTGTGCAGTTGTTTGCATTGTGGATTTTGGCTGAATTTCTTGCATATAATCAAGGTAAATTCTCTAATTTTTATTTAACTATTTTTGGTTGAATAATCACGGGGTGATTTGGCGATTCACGATACACATAAGCATAACCGGATAGTAAGCCTTCATTTATCACTTTTCATTTTGTGATTTCTGTCTCCTAAATTTGTATTATGTTGATTTTTAGCTTTCCAATCTGTAATTAAACTATTGAACTTTTATTATAACAAATGTCAGCTATTTCTACAAAAAGTTAGGGTCTTTGGTGTCAAATCGTGTGAATTTAGGTTTGAACTCATTTGTTAATTTGGCTTTATTATTTATGAGTTGGAAATTATTAAGTAATACTAATCTCTTATTTATGTCAAATTGGCTTTATTATTTATGGCTTTACCACTAATCTGTTGCTGAAATCTTTGAAATTTGTTGTGCTTGAGTAATAGGTGATAATCTAAGCAAAATACACACATAATTTTGAACTCGCAACCTTCAGAGTTCAGACTTATTTATGGGCCAAAGACCATAAAATTAAAATAAAAAACACATTCTATAAAGAACTTTACATACAAAATGTGTCTAAAAAGAGAAGAAATTGAAAGAGTTGGACAGTTGGTAAATAAAGAAAATATCCTATGTTGGTTTTTGGAATCAGAAGACTAATTTTTGGGTCATGAAGACTTGAACCAAAAAGGTTAAGGAGATGGTTTTTTTTATTTAATAATCCTTTTGAAAACGAGAAAAAAGGAAATAATATTATATTTTTTTTATATCCATGTAAGAAATTCCCACCAATAGCGTTAGCTAAACGGGAGCAGCCTCTCTATCCCTTGGGATAGGGGTAAGGTTTGCCCTCATCACACCCTCCCCAGACCCTACTAATAGCGTTAGCTATGTGTGGGATTATACTGGGTACGTTTGGTTTGGTAAGAAATTCCCACCAACCTAAGAATGCACAGAATGTTTTTTCTGCACATTGCATATACATATATGTGTAATTAAATCTGAGACAGCAGATTGTATTTTGTTGGTCATAGTTTAAATTGCAGTTTGCATTTTGTAAAGGATCAGAATGCAGGTTACATTATTCTAACAGATGGACTATAACTTTAACACTATCAATGAAAGAAAAGCTTAAAATTGATTCAAAATCTTAATCATTAATGCATTATTTGTTTAATCTCATTAGATATTAAACAACATATAATCAGTGGGTGTTTCTTGATGCATATGGGTTCTTTTTTCCCACTGAAGTTGTTTGTTTTACATCTGCAGCAATTGGTGGTACAGCAGGGCAGCTTCTTGAGAAGAATGCTCACGCGTTTGATCAAATTTCTCCAAATTTTGCTGCTTTTAAGGTACATATGTAGTGTAGTTGAATTAGCACCATCAAATTTATGGTCAGTTGGATTTCTTCCAATTGGAAATTTGATACATATTAATCTTATTTCAAACATACAAGTGGAGCTAAGTACCATTTGTGTAGGAAATTTAACATTTTTATATGTTGGCCCTGATCGGAGGAGTGAATGTGGGTCCCGTTTCCGATAAATTACGATAGCCCCTTATATTGAGATGGAATAGATTTGGTCCACAGGTGGGAGTAGTGGTGGCAATTTTGACCTTGGTTTTAAAATGCGCGCATAATGCGTGACGTGCATGATGTGGTCCTGCATTTGATGTGATGCGATCTGATGATACTCATGTCATGCGATCTGATGCGTGATGCGGTCTAATGCGACTCCATTATGCAGTTAGACCAGTAACAAACATACCGAATTAATGGATAAAATGAGCATAAAAACTTTCTAAAAGAATGAGTTTCTTATGAGTTATAGTGAATTTCTTTCAACCAATATTTTTTTTTGCAGCTAACTTACATATATACACGCACACAGATTTGTCTCGAAGATTAGCACAAAACGGGCTTCATCCCGGTTGTCCGGACGCTTTACCCACACCTGCGCAACGCACATTCAAGTCCTCCGTTGCTTCTTTTCCACCCGCATTTTCTTTCTTTCCCTTTGTTTTTTTATTTGAGTTTTGCTAATTTGGATCGTATCCGCAATTTTATATGCAGGATCATGGCAGACTCCCCGCGCAACGCGCGGGCTCCCCACTAGTTATTAATTAATGTAACTGAGCCAGATTCTTTTTCTTTTAATTTATAAAGTTGTCTCCAACGAAAAGAGTCGATTGTTAATCTTATATTAAATAGTAATAAAATCAATATATGTTAATTTATATAAAAATTCTATTACCACTGAGGTATTTGCGACCAAGTGTGGTTGCAAATAGGCCTTTACAACAGATTTACGATCGAAAATGTGGTGCACAAACGTTCATGTTTAATACCGTTTTCTACGGCTTTAAGACCATGGATTTTTTTGTGACCGTTTTTACGGTTGCAAATCTTGCAACCGGTTTACGACTGGTATGCACTTTAGCGACTAATTTGCAACCACTTTTTAGATGCGATCGTTTTTATTTTTATTTTTTTATTTGTATTTTTGTATAAATTTAATAATCAAGTTCCTAGATTATAAAATATACACAATTCATAAAAATACCCAAACTATACAAACATAAAACATAAACATAAAACAATAAACTAAGAACCGTAAAGACCTGAGAGGTGAGATCCCTAATGATTATGAGTTTATCTTCAGCTTTGATTAATTTGGGAGTCGGATTGATTTTAAACTTGCCATTTCAAAGAAACCCTTGGTTATATCTTTATCTTTAGCTTTTTTCTAGTGTAATTTTATGTAATAGAAACTTTAGGCCACCTTAATGTTTTTGTTAAAAGCCTTTTAAAGGAACCCAAATCATCCAATATCCATCGCAATTCCAAAATCATCGATTATCCATCTCCAATGAGCCAGGCACCCAAATTCCGTCACGTACTGGTCCGTCTATCCCATTGATAAACGGTAATCCGTGAGAAGTGTTACCCATGGATTACCGATAGATCCATTTTAACGACTGTTTTCTGATGGCTTTTTCCAAGACCTCTAAGACAAAGGCGAGATCACGAGGATATTGCGGAGATCAACTATAGGAGTTCATTCGTTCTCCTGCATTGAGCAACTTGTCAAGTTAATTATCATGAGCTCGAGTTTCAAGTCATGGAACCCCTAGGAAGGCAAGAAGCCTAATGCAACATTAGCTCGTTCAACCCTAGGATGCTAATCATGTCATGTTTCCGTGCCAATAATGTTTAAATTTTTTGCAACCGTAACGTAGCAGAAACATTAAGGGTTTGTTTGGTATGAGGTAATGGAATGTACGAGGGAATGAAATGGACGAGTGAATGGACGAGGGAAAGGAATGGATCATTACCATTCCATTATCATGTTTGGTTACCTTATTGGAATGAAATGAATCATTACTTATTGTTGTTTGTTAGGAGGGAAAAGAGGAAGGAATATATGGAATACAATTCATGAAAAGATAAATAAATACCCTAGGATAATAAGGTCATGGGTCGGGTAATGGGTCAGGGCATGGTTCGGGTCATGGGTCAGGACATGTGACGTGTCATGGGTCGAGTCATGTCGGGTCATGGGTCGTGTCATGGGACAAGGCATGAGTCGGGTCATGAAACAAAGCATGGGAGGGGCCATGGGTCATGGCATGGGTCGGTTCACGGGTCAGGTCATGGGTGGGTCATGGATCGGGTCATGGTCCGGGCATGGGTAGGGTCATGGGTCGGGGAATGGGACGGGGCATGGGATGGGTCATGGGTCGAGTCATGTCAGGTCGTGGGTCCGGTCATAGGTCGGGTCATGGGACGAGCCATGGGTTGCATCATGGGCGGTCAAGGGTCGCATCATGGTTTGCGTCATGGGTCGGGTATGGGACGGGACATGGGTCGGGTCATGGTTCATGTTATGGGACGGGGCATAGGTCGGGTCATGGTTCATGTCATGGGTCGGGTCATGGATCGGATCATGGGTTAGTGTTTGGGTCAGGCCATGGTTCGGGTAACTAATTAAACAAATTCATTTTATTCCTTGAAGCAATAAAAAAACATCCCTCCCCCAAAAAGTGAAAATTATTAAAACGGAAGAAATCACATTGCTTATGTAATTGTACATTCCATTTCTATGTGTTTATCAAACATATATTAAGAATAAATATTTGTTCCTTGTATATATCAATTCTAGTTGTGTATTATCTCGAAATGAGAGATATTGTTTTGTAATTGTATATAGTAGATGATCAGTGAAAATGGGCAACGATTCACTCACAATCTTGTCTATCACTTTCCATAACAACCTTATATTTATTAAGGTTATTGGATCATTTCAATGTCCAAGCCGTCACCCAAGACTTGAAAGTCGTCTCGCAAGTTGCAACACTAGCTTCATAGTTTATAATAATGTCTTAATACGTACATAGGTAGTGTTTAGTATGAATGAATGTATGGTGGAATGGAATGAGTCATTACATTGGAATGAAACAAAATATGTTTGGTAATCATATATGAATGGAAATGGATCATTACATAAGGAATGTGATTCTTTCCCTTCTAATGATTTTCATTCCTTGGGGGAAGGGTGTTTTTTTTCATTCCTTCAAGGAATGAAATGATTTTGTTTAATTAATTATCCAAATCATGACCCGACCCATGCCCGTACCTATAACCCTACTCATGACCGGAACCATGACACGACCCATGACCCGACCCATGACCCACCCATGACTCGAACCATGACTAGACGATTGACCCGACCCATGCCCTTCTGGCCCATGACCCGAACCATAGCCCCGCCCATGGTCCGACCCATGACCCGAAGCCTGACCTGAACCATGTCTCGCCCCATGTGTGACATTTCTGTTTTTCATGTAATTGTAACGTTTATCGTATTTATGAATTAATAACATTTGGATTTATTACTATTCCATTATACTTCAAAACAGTTCAATTTGGTACCTTAGTATATTAATTAGTGCTTGCACATCTTCGTTCGCCTTCTAAACCTTCGTTTATTGCGTACCGTCTACTACCAACAACCATGTCTAACGTAACCTTAATTCTTATTTTAAATGCCCAACAAATTTATTTCATGTTATAAAACAATTTTCGTGAACAAAACTTTCCTTAAATAAACTCCGAAATTTGTAAAATGATCAAATTACGCATGTGTAAACCCTTGTAACAGTTTACCGACACACTTTACTCACTTGTCACTAAAGCAAGACCTATGTATCAACCTTAAGTGCCTAAGGTAGCAATTCAACTCATTTAAGAAATCAAACATGTTACTTTCACAATTTACCGTTTTAAAAGTCCGTATTTCAAAAACCGAACGTTTTGCGCACTCGATCACCGGTTATTAACTTGAGGGACCTTGTTGTCCACTTTTAAGACTCCAAAATTTCACATGGCATGGCTGGTCTAAGGGGTGGCGACAATATTAGGGCTCCACTTCCTTGTCTTAGTCTCCAAGACATTCCATATATATATACACCCTTGCATGCTCTAGTATAAATAGATGGCCTAGGGTGCTTGATTCTTTGCTCATTTACTTCAAACCACTCCTAAACCTACCCTCTTGCGCAAATAATCAGCCCTCTACCTCCAAGTTTTCGTGAAGACCCTCAAGGTAAGCTTCCATCTTGTTTCAAAGTTCTAGTCTTTCAATTCTTATATTCTAATCCTTGCTACTCTAAATTATCTAACATTTACTTTACCATTCTCTTATTCTTCTATTATGATTTTCTTTGCTTTTGTTTTTAAACTTTAACATTAACAACACAATCAAGCTAACGTAATCAACCAACAACAGGATCCCGTTTGCAACGACAGTTATGCCGCCGCATTCTGTGAATCCTACAAGATGTTCCATTGCAAAAGTGGCTCTGCAGATGCTTTGGAACATTCTTGCTAACATAATCACCCTCTATCATAATCTAAATAAGTGTCTAATGGATTGTCATAACTTGTTTTGGTGTTTCATCACCTAAAAACCTTAAAAACTAAGCATATGTGTAATTTTACTTTCTGGACATAATCTTTTAATCAACTTCTTTCGACCATATCTTGGTCATTATAACTCCAAATCATGTGTTTTCTGAGTCTAAAACTAACTTTGAATAGTCAAGGTTCAAGAAAATCAAACCTCATAATTTTTCAATGTGTTTTGGGCATTCAACAAATTCAAATAAAATCAAAGGTCTAATCCGATTTCTTAACAGAATAATTGTACTGACTTTGCGAGACCATATCTCCTAATCTAAGGATCCAAATTTGTTTTAATTTGTTTTAAATTAAAGCTATTGGAATCCTCTTTAAAACCATATAAGATTGACACCCTAATTCGTAGTATAACTCTCTAAATAAACAAAACAAGGCAGTAAGGTCAATTCTATACCTCTGATCTTGTGTCACATTTTTGGCAATGATTCATTGCCTAAATTAAAAAGTTTTATAAATAAGAATTATTTTAAACTTGCTAAATTAACTACCTGTAAAATATGATATTTTTTAAAAATTGTTTGCTAACTTAAAATCGTACTTTCTATACATTTGTTTTTTGTCCAAATCTAAATTTCTACCTTCTTGTCTAAAACCCTAACTTTTGATAATATTTATAAGATTTATGACTTATTAAACTATTTTAATACATCAAACTACCCTTTTCTTATATTTTTCTCCAGTTCGTTCTTCCAGACCCTAAAACACCTAATCATTCATCGTCCCAATTCGTGAATCTTTCTCTTATTAATTTCATTGCTTACTTTAGGGCACTTGCATTAAGGTTGCATACATTTGGTCAAATATTTAATCATCAAGGTGAGTTCTTTATAGCCCCTTTTTCTTTTTAAGTTTTGGGGTGGAAACATGTACCGTTGCACATTCATATCAAACGTTTTTCATGCAAATCAATTAAAAACAGTTTTATGTACTTGTTAGCTTTAAATGGTTTACCCATGATGCATACTCATTCTCGTGTTCGTAAAGTCCCTCACGTAGCTCAAGCACAACCATTAACTTAATAAGCCAACGGTAGTACGATAATGGATCCATAGGTGTGACATACCCATCCCCCACCGGGTCAAGGGTGGTGGATGATCGAAATCCGATATAATCATGATTTGGGGCAAGTTAGTCAATAGGGTTGGTTGTGGACTTCATGTGTATGGATTTAATTGACTTGTATATTTAAATTGTTTTGATGTGTACATATACCTTTTGTGTGTCAAAACCTATGAAACTCACCAACTTACTTTATAGTTAACCCTTGTTTTTGAATGTTTTTAGGAGATTGAGGTATGCTTGTGAAGTGGCGCTTACATATAGGACGCTTGGACTTAAAATAAAAATTAAAACATTTCTTTTTGTGTTATGTGGTTTTTGGAATAATTGGATGTAAAACTATTGGTTGGTTTTTAATAAATTTTCCTTTAGTTATATGTATACCATGTGTTCTTGTATTCAATTCGTTACGCTCCCGTGTTTCCGTCGTTGGCGGGGGATGTGACACCATGACCCGAACCATGACCCAGCCCATGACCTGACCCATGGCTTAAGCCATGGCCCGACCCATGACCTAAACCATGACCCTTCCCATGACCCGACCCATGCCCCTAACCATGACCCTTCGTATGCCAGTTGACCCATAACCCGAACCGTCGTCCGGCCCATGGCCCGTCCTAGAACACGACCCATGACCAGACCCATAAGATAAATTTGTTAGTTAAAAACATTTTATTTTTCATGAAATATATTTTCCTGTCTATCAAACAGCACGAAGTAATGATTCATTTCATTCTCATAGGGTAACCAAACAGGACAACGGAATGGTAATGATCCATTTATTTCATTTGTCCATTTCATTCACTCGTGCATTACATTCCCTCATTTATTCCATTACCTCATATCAAACAGACCCATAGAGTCAATTACATAAAAAGATTCTTTTATGTGATTTATTTAAAGTAATACCTTTAGGGTAATTTTAAAAGTAACATGACTAATTTCAGTTCATAGTTTATAATAATGTTAATGAACATTTTGACCAAGAAAATTGGCAAAATGTACATTGACTTTTTAAAAGTTAAAAAATATCTAAATCCAAAACGAACCAATAAGATTCTGACACGTAAGTTAAAATCAATTTGGAATCTCAAGAAAAGCCGGCCACATGTCAACACGGGGAATGTCCAAATGTACTTTGACGGCTACAAAGACGCTCGTAAAATGGTTAACAGCCCGACCATAGCCGGCAAACTCAAAACCAATAAAATCCAACCATGTGTCACACCTAAGCCGATTGCATTAGCCAAGCCTCCGAGCCGTTCCAAGCCGTAACCCGCTGACATATAGCCGGCTAAACCACCTCCTCCAATCATAACTAAACACATGTCCACCGTAGTCGGGTAAATACTTTTTTCCGGCTAGAATTTTTAACGGCTAAAATGTAGCCCGCCTCCTACTCCATAGCCGGCTAAATCTATAAAAGCTTAGTAAACAGTATTAATTATATATTTTAATTAATATATAGAGTAAACTGCATTTTTCGTCCCTGAGATTTGATAGTCTTAACAGGTTCAGTGCACCCCTAACACTCTGAGTCCCTGATGTTATATTTCTTAACGCTTTTAGTCCAATTTCACTAACATCGTTAAGTTTTTTCAGTTAGTTCTTGTTAAATGACCAAAATACCCCTCCTCTTCCCCAATCCACCACCACCAGCCGGCTGACCACCACCTGCCACCACCCCCACCCACCTGCCGCCACCTTCGTCGGAGTCCGGTTTCTCCTTGGGAGCTTCCCTGGGCCCACTTGTAGTAAGAATCAAAATCCTGCAAAACCCACACGCATAATGGTTCAGCTCACTGGCGGGTAAATCAATCCCAAGCATGGATTTTGCAAAACATTCCCCCGCGGGTAAATCAATCCCGGAAGACTATTACCTTCACTACTCAATTAACCGCCATCATATCATCACCAACAATTCAATCACATATCCGGTGATGCCTGATCTCCCCGAATCAATGGTAGAAATAATCATTAACAAACTCACCTCCAATTGCGACCGCAATTCCGCCTCTCTCGTCAACAAATTATGGTACACTGTCGATCGGAACAGTTGACGCACCGTCCACGTCTCCAATTGCTACGTCGTTTCTCCTGCGAGAGTGATCGATAGGTTCCCCAATCTCTGATCCCTAACCTTGAAAGGCAAATCGGGGATTTCAAACCCTAGGTTAGTCTCCAATGATTGGGACGGAACAATTGATCCGTGGATTCAAGCCATGCATAAGAGATGTCCGTTGTTAGAGGAGCTCCGGTTGAAGAGGATGCTTGTTTCAGGATTTTGATTCTTACAGCAGTGAAGCAACATTTATACCGCCCAAAAATTTTGATTCTTACAGCAGGAGCTCCGGTTAAAGAGGTGGGTGGGGGTGGTGGCAGGTGGTGGTCGGCCGGTGGTGGTGGCGGCTAGTGATGGTGGAGTGGGAAGAGGGGTATTTTGATCATTTAACAAGATTTAACTGAAAAACTTAACGAAGTTAGTGAAATTAAACTAAAAGCGTTGAGAAATGTAACGTCGGGGACTCAGAGTGTTAGGGGTGCACTGAGACTGTTAAGACTATCAAACCTTAGAAAAAAAAACCGAAGTTTACTCTAATATATATTAAAAGGTTATTGGATCATTATGATCATTTCAAAGTCGAAGGCGTCAAACCCAAGAACTCAAAGTCTTCTTGCACTCTTGCAAGTTGCAACACTTGCTTCATAGTTTATATTCATTCCTTAATATATAGAGTTAATTACATAAAAAGAATCTTTTTTTGCATGATTTGTTTAAAATAATACCTTTAGGATGTAATTTTAAAAGTTACATGTTTGATATCATAGTTGTCATTTTGAAACATATTTGACTAATTAATTTTCGTTTAAAGTTCCCTTAATTTTTCAAAATGATGGTTTTATTATTTTAACTAGGTTATAAACCCGTGTATTACACGGGATTGAGTAATAAAAAGTATCAATAAAGAAATATGTAAATACTTCTTATAATAAATAATTACATATTACATGTAATAATTAGAAATGATAACTGTTACAATTACAATTTATAAATCTTTAAATACAATTGTAATTTACAAATATCTAAATACTTATTTGTATACAATTACAGATGAGGTGTAAGCAGCAACATGATTTGGTAGTTGTCGAAATATAGTTGGACCTACAAATAATTTTCATAATTTATTATCTCAAACACTATAACAAAATGTTAAACCTTGAATCATCTATTAATTCTATCTGGGCACAGCTTATACAAAGTATTTTAACAGAAATTATTTGATATTGTTCCACCAAGGATTCTGCATGAAAAAATAACGCATTCCTTAACAACAAAAGTAGGAACCAGATTGCACCTTTGCATTTATAGCGGTGTTCCACCAAGGATTTGCTAATAACAAATGATGTTACCAACTGCTATTGTAACTTTGTAAGCCACATTTGTTATTGCAAAGATAAAAATGAACTTCAATGGAAATAAACACTATCATAACAACTACCTTGTCATGATTTTGGATTTAACATCAAAATTCAGTTAGGGCAAACAATCAATGACTGTTTCCACAAGGTATGTTGGGTTTAAAATTCTCTGTTTGTTTTTTTAAAATATGTGTAGATCAAAACACAACTCCCAAAGGGAAATTACATAGAGATAGAAGGCAAACGGGCAACAAGCTGCGCCGCCAACCCTTTTTGAATAGCAAAACCAAGTCTTTTAAAAACTGCATCTACAGATCTTGGAGTCATAACATTACTATGCATGACCCGTTGTACTCGGTTAAGTAACTCCACGGCCTCTGGTGCAAGGAAACCAAAAGAGAACACCAATAGATTGGAGTTGAAGCTCGAGTTAATAACATTGAACTAACAACATTTCACCTAGCCTTGTATAGTTCTAAATCTTAATTGGTCCACATGGCATATGCTCATTAGATCTTTTTTTTTATTTTATTTTATTTATATTTTCATTTTTTACCTTTATACTAAATATAATATACGTTTTTAGCTCGTTTCATTTTCTATTATCTTTGTTTTCCTTTAATAATAACTTTCGTTCATTAGCCTTTTTCAAAGTACGGATGGCGCAGCTGTTTTTAGTTTTTTTTTAACGTTCCGATATAATTTTTTTTGAAGACGGAGTTTTATTTAAAATCGAGTTTTTTTTTATCGTTGCCTATAGCGAGTGCCGATACCGTTGTGGTACCGTGACGAGCCGAACCTATTAGGAGCGAACAACATCATTGTCGGTATCGGTATTCGCTTTTATGGTTTTCGACGACCCGAATAAGTAATTTTTTTTATTTTTTTCCTTTTTATTATTTAATTTATGTTTATCTTTTATTAACATTATTTTTACCGTTGTGTCTACGTTTTTATTTAAATTTTGTTAACGATGGGTAGACACACGCGGCTAAGCGCGTGTATAACATCTAGTTATAAACAATATAAGTGTCACCTAAACTGAACCGCTGCATCAAGGGAAGTGGCGTTACTACTGTTTAATATCAATGCAAGGGGAGGTATGACAGAACAAATCATTAACAGTTGTAGTCTAACATGTATCAAAATTAGATGATAAAAGAACCATTTAATTGTAAATTGACATAAAAGAGAATGTTACATGTTGTGTTAAGCGTTTCAGTAGGTAATCAGTCTATAGGTGTAACGTGCGACTCCCAAATCTGTTACAGCCGTACAGTCTAACCTTGTAATGTAACATAAAAGGACACCTTAAAGTAATCTTAGCAAAAACAAATTTATTGACAAAATGTAATGAAACACATAATCAATCTGTGACATGATCATCATAAAATAAACAACACACATATAAGAAAATAAGGGGAAAATAGCTTCAAACATAAGGAAACATAAATCATGAAAGGGTGCAGTAGGAGATAATTTTTTATTTATCTGTCAGTGATAAAAATGTAGGATAAATATGCATATTTATTTGATTTTATGAGGGATTTGAGATGTTGATATGATAATATATCATAATAAGAATATTTATAGTTTTAAGTTGTTAGTTTCAAATAATATTTAAATAACCAAATATAAATTTTTTGTTAAAAAAACGTGAAAAGGATGGAATTCCAGCCTCGTTCAGTTAAAAGCAACTTAAAAAATAAGCTTTTCAAACTATAATAGTGATGAAATACATTTTCCTAATTGTTTTAATTTAATTGACCCTTAATAAGTAACATTTTCTGAGATTTGAAAGGCTACTTCTGGTGAAAACAGTATGTGTGAGGAAATCAAAAATATCTTTTACATCTTTTTTTTTTGCAACAGTACACAAACACAACACCTAAACCGATAAACAAAATAGCACAACCTCAAAAAGTTTCAAACAAAGAAAACAGAAAAGGTTTTAAGGCCAATTAACAGCACATGCAACAAATAATTACAACTTATTCAAGAGTAATACACGAGGCAAGAAAAATGGGCACTATAACAACAATATTTACCTTCAGACAATATCCGTACCAATAAAGAACAGGGTGAAAACGCGAGCAGATCCAACTCGAGAGGTGAAACCTGCACAAAACATAAAGCAAATTATTAAGGCACTAAAGACATAAGAAGGTGCTGCAATATGTGGACAATTTAACAGTTAAACATGTCAATCCTAATCATAAACCATTAAGCCTAACCAATACATAAGCATCAAGTCATGCATTAGTTGATTTCGATGCAGGATACAAATAAAACATCATAACAATTCCAAATGAACTAACCAAAAAAGCATTACCATAAACAAACATAGCTAATCAGTTAAAAAATATACATACAATAAATTGAAAATCAATGACTCTGAAACTGAAATATTAAGAAGTAAACATTATATTTGAAAAAGCACCCAAAAAGCAGTACAACCATTGGATGGAGAAGCCTAATTAAAAACCTTGAAAATCTACATCAAATTAGATACATATAGTTTAAGTGCTAAAAGTGTGAAACGTGGATTCTAAATTCTACAAAAAAATAAATGCAACTATCCTTGCAAAAAAAAAGTCAATGAAACAGTATAGGGAAGCAAAAAAAAAAGGCACTGAAATTACCGACAAAAAAATAAACCCCAAACTGAAGACCAATGAACAGCTGAGGCAAAAAATAATTACGACCAATTCAAGAGCAATAAGCGAGACAAAAAAAGGGCAAAGAAACAACAATAATTACCATCAGGCAATATCCGTACCAATAAAGAAGAGGGGGAAAAGCGAGGAGACCCAATCCGAGAAGCAAAAGCTGCACCAAAAATAAAGTAAATCATAAAGGGCCTAAAGACAGAAAAATATGGTTTCATATGAGGACATTTAAACGTTAACCATGCCAATCCTAAGTACAAACCATTAAGCCTAACGAACAAATAAGCATCAGGTAACGCGTTAGATCAGAATAACGTTTAGACTGATGTAGTTTAACTATCACTCCAGATTTTCCAACAACACCAGTGAGCAAGTGATAGCACGTTTACTCTATCTTATCAGGTGAGTTCAAGAATCCCTATTTTACTGTTTTAGGGTGGTTTGCATACTCAATTAACAGACGTTTATAATAAATGTATTTTATTACTTAAACGTAAATGTTAAGAAAGAAATAGGTTTACTTAACTAAAGGTTTTGTAAACAAGTAAATTTTTAACGACTGTGTTTATTTAACTAAATGTTTTATAAACGAATGTAGGTGAAAGAGAGTGTGTTTATTTAACTAAATGTTTAATAAACGAATGTAAGTGAAAGAGAATGTGTTTATCTAACTAAATGTTTTATAAACGAATGTAAGTGAAAGAAAACGTGTTTATTTAACCGAAGGTTTTATAAACGAACATGAACAAAAGAGATAAGATAGTTAAAGTTGCATATATGTCCGAGTATGATTACACCGAAGTAAGTCTTGAGGTAGTAGCATAGTCTTTGTGACTGTTACTACTCGAAGCCTATGGTAGTGTCATTGCATTAGTTGCGTGTCTGTCGTATGAAAAATGAGAACAGTGCTCGAAAGAGTACTGTGACCGGATTGTTGCAACAGGTGAACGGGGGGTAATGAAGGTTATCCCGGTAATGACGGTCACCAAAGTAATAGAAAGTCCTTCGTGGAAATCCGGTGAGAGTAGCCTTCGGACGTAGAGCCTTAGGGATTCTCACCAAAAGGAAGAGATCCTTTGTGGATGTAATGTGTCCTTTGTGGACTGCAACATAAAGTAATGTGTACTTTGTGGATTTAACGTAAAGTAATGTGTCTTTTGTGGACTGTAATGTAAAGTGTCTCTCGTGGACTGTAATGTAAACATGTCCTTATGGACTGTAACGAACGAAAGTAAAGAAAGAAAGTATCATTCGTGGACTTTAATGAATGTAAGTGGATGTATGAAATAAGTAACAATGAAATGAAATGGCTAAATAAAAGTTTACATGTGGTATTGTAGTACGTTTTACTTAGTAGTGCAAGTATGTTTAAAGTATGTTTTCATTAAACAAGTTTTGTATGAATAACATCTGAATGAAAGGTTACTTATTAAACGTTTAAAAACTTGAACTCACCAGTGTTAGCTGACTATTTTAGTATGCACATCAGGTAATAAAGGAAAAAGAAACATGTCTGAAGCTGAGAAACCTTGGAAAGAATGGATGGAAGGTTGCTGCTGATAAAGACTGACATCCCCGATGCTTTAATTTATGAAAGTTGAACAATGTTATGATGAAAGTTTTAATTGATTCTGAAATGTGATAGACTTCCGTTGTTAAATGTTAATGTTTATTCAAATTTTTAATAACTATGTTTATAATATGCGTGCCAACTATGAGAGGTACCCGGTTTAGGTCCTTTTAAATATGATGTCAGTCTTGGGTAGACATTAGGAAAATTATTAATTAACACATATATAATGAAAATGTTATATTTATAGTAGTTATAATTCTGATACTTTCATAAACTAACACATTTGCTTTTTGTTGTAATGAAGCATGGGAGAGGTATACCCATTTACACCGTTAAAAATATGTTGACACCGATCTCGCTATGATATTTGCTATTGACCCACAACTATGGTAGGAGATTGTTCGAGGCCGGAAAATGGGCTGTCTGTTTGGCTTCGAGACCACTAACGATCCCTACTATATCATGACTAGTGATGTCGATATGAGATCCTCATCTTGATCTTGTGATATGCAATAATTTAAATATAATGTTTTTATTATATCACCTAAGTATTAATAATTTTTAATGTTTATATATTCTACCATAAAAGAAAAAACCAGAAGCGGGCGAGGCACAAGGCTAGACATGGGAATCGGGGTTGAGGCGCTTGCAATTGCCTCTACTACCATTGAAGAAGTATTGAGCCGAAACCATAACCACCTCAACCTCACGACCCCCTCCCCTACTTGGCTATATTTTTCTCTTTTATATATATATATATATATATATATATATATATATATATATATATATATATATATATATATATATATATATATATATATATATATAGAAAAATAGTGGGTTGCATGGTGATGCTCTGACTGTGTGTTTGAAACAAGGCTCTTGATCAATTAGAAACCGGATAAGAGCAAGGGTGTTAATAAAGTGATGAGAAAACAAGGACTCGTGAAGCGAATTCAAATGTATTGAAACTCATAATCTTGTTTACATTTTATAGTTACAATACAACTGAAACCAAAAATTATATCATAACATTCACTACAAGAAATAAGAGCAATAGTGGCGACACCATTAACGGCGACACCAGAAATGTCGCCGCTATTGCTCTTGATCCGTGTTTCATTTCTTAATCAAAGATCTGACGGTTGATTGAAAGTTAATCGGACGGCTGTGGTTTTAAGCCCTTTAGCGGCGACACCTTTAGCGGCGACATATCGCCGCTAATACCCAAAAACAGATATGGCGGGGTATTTCCCTCCATCGACGACCTCACTTCTGCTCCTCCCCCCAAAATCACTCACTTTTACTCTCCCAAAAACGAAGAGCTTTGCCCCTTTTACAACGCCACCACTTGCAACCACCACCACCTCGCCGCACCAGCACCTGAAACCACCACGAACTGCAACCTACTGCATCCCCCTTTTCGTTTTAAATCTCACTTCAGATGAGAATCAGGTACAAATGGTTTAGCCCTGGCTTTCCTTTCAAACCGTTCATCATTTTCTTGTATAATGGAACATAAGTCTTCCAGTTTATATATAAAAATGGGTTTCTTTTTGCTATTTTCTTCTGTTTTCTTTTTTGGCGAATTTCGTTTGTAATCGATAGTGAAATCAAACAAACAGTACAAAATCGGTCTTTGATGGTCAGGTATATTTATCTACAGATTTGGGTTTAAAAGTATTTTCTTAATTTATGTTGTGATTATGATTTGATTGAACACTCATCGATCAAGATGGAAACAGATAAAATAGACGTTTCAGGAATCGTTCTATTCTAGCTTCAACTCAAAATGCCAGTGGCTTGACAGTTGAGAAATTTTATACCCTATAATCAGTTTTTAATTTTTTTATGAAGTAGATTAATTCCTTCCAATATTGTTGTTTATATATCTGAATTTGTCTATACTTTTACTAAAGATAAACTTAAAACTGATTGGATATTCTTATTTTTTTATATGCAAATTTATTGTTATTTACCACTTTGATTGTAAGTTAAGTTCTAACACCAACAATAAGGTCAATTTTTTTTAGATCTTTTTCATTATATTCACTGATCATGTGTTCTTATTGATAGTTTTCAACACCAATTAAGATTAGATCATTATTAACATGTGCAGGTGTTGAGAAATAAGAAAATCCTATTAGAAAATCCACCTGATGATGGAGTTGAGGTTGCTGTTGATTTTGTTACTGAATGTGGCTTAATACTCGGGGAACTATCTCCCAAAGGCTTGAATGGTGAGTTGTTTTACCCTATGCATTGTTGGATTTAGTTATATTTAGGTGGTTGTTTCCTTTTGTTAGTAAAGTGTTGAACTACATCAGTGCTAAATGTTGTTTGCAGTAATATATCAACTAAAAACTTGCATTCATGAAAAACATTTTTGGTATAGTTTTGGTTATAATTCGGATAATGAAACCCATGAGGAACCGTGTGGGTAACCTCCTACTCACATAAACATTAGAATGGGTTTGGAAGAGTATAATCTCATTATGATAAATGGATGGTAACCCAGAAGCGTTTGGATGGGTTGGTTTTGTATTGAATGGGTGGTGACCCGTTAAGGGTTTGAGAAGGTCGGTAACCCTTATATGTTTGGTTGTATCACTAATACCAAGTAGATTTATAGTTATTCATAAACATGTCAAGTAAATTTAGAGTTATTCATAAACGGGTCAAAACTATTTTATGAACATGAAAACAAGGTGAATTGTCTGTCACCACCTACAATGACCCATTTTAAGATGGTAAGCCCAAAAAAACTATGACCTGTTTGGGATTCGGGAAATCTGACACGAAAATGAACCTTTTGACCCGAAACTTGTATAACTAAATCCAACAATGCATACAGGTTCGGAATAGCTTAAAGATTCGGAATAGCTTGATTGGGTTAAAAATCTTAACATTATGTTGTTTATATATATTGATTTAGATTAATTGTTTAGTTTTTATGTTGTTTAAAGATTCGGAATAGCTTGATTGGGTCAAAAATCTTAACATTATGTTCTAACTTTATATATTAATGAATTTGTGGTTATGTTTTTGTTATATTGGGCCAAAAAATGAAAAATAGCGGTTTTGAGATGCATGTATGTTTGTAGGAAAACTGGAAATAATGAAAATACGAAAAAACTACAAAACGGGTCAGATTAGCATTAGCGGCGACGGATTGGGCATTAGCGGCGACAAACTAGGTATTAGCGACGAGGCATTAGCGGCGACTGTCGCCAATATTGAGTATTAGCGGCGACATTTGACAGCATTAGCGGCGACAAATGTCGCCACTATTTAGTGTATTTTTTTGTAGTGATTACTAGAAAACTAGTCTATTGCGACCGCTTTTTCGGTCACAGATACCCATTTATAAATTATCCGGATAAAGAAACTGGAATGTGGGTTAAATGTGGTAACAATGGGTGTTATAAAAACCTTATATATATTAAACCGTTATTGGATCATTATGATCATTTCAAAGTCCAAGGCGTCAAACCCAAGACCTGAAATTAGTCTTCTTACAAGTTGCAACACTTGCTTCATAGTTTATAATCATTCCTTAATACATAGAGTTAATTACATAAAAAATGCCATGATTTGTTTAAAATAATACCTTTAGGATGTAATTTTAAAAGTTCCATGTTTGATATTATAGTTGTCATTTTGAAACATATTTGACTAATTAATTTTCGTTTAAAGTTCCATTAATTTTTCAAAATGATGGTTTTACTATTTTAATTAAAAAATTAAAAATAAGTAAAACAAAAAAAGGCCCCCTCTTCATCTCGTATTCAACTTCATGTCCATACAGTCAAAATATGTTTATGTGCTCTAGTCCTTAAACCCTTACAAATTACAATATTCTTAAACAAAATATTCAACTTGTACTTCTTGGCCAGTTAAACAAAATCTGTTTTATTATGAAAATATCAGTTAAACCCAAGAACTGAAAGTCGTCTTGCAAGTTGCAACACTTGCTTCATAGTTTATAATTATTCCTTAATATATAGAGTTAATTACATAAAAGAATCTTTTTCTGCATGATTTGTTTAAAATAATACCTTTAGGATGTAATTTTAAAAGTTACATGTTTGATATCATAGTTGTCTATTTGAAATATATTTGCCTAATTAATTTTCGTTTAAAGTTCCGTATATCCGCTTCATTAATTACATATATACCCAGTTGAATGATGGAATCGATCAGAAGTAACGCTGGATGTTGGAATCGATCAGAAGCGGTTATCAAAGTGTCACTTGAAATATCTTTTTAGAAACAAGTTGAGGATTTAAAACCGGAAATTTGGCAATTGAAAGAAAAGAACATATGAAATTCAAATTGATGATGTATTAAAAATATTAATTAGAACAAGAGAAGAGTTGACATATATTAAGATATATTCATGTTGAGACTTGGTCAAACTGTAAGTTTTCAAATACTCTTCAGAAAGTCAAAGTTTGGATTTGGGATACGATGTTGGCTTATTTATTGGGTGGTCAAATTAAAAAAAAAATAAAAACTCAAGTGGCAGTCATTGCCTGATCTCGGTATAAATAATGGACATGGGGAAGCAAAAAGGTAGAGATGAGATGGGTGCAACTACTTACAGGTTCTTTAGTGTTTCTCCTTTGTGTGTTAACAATGGACAGGAAGGTCAACAAGGAGCTAGTGCCACCGCCAACGGTGACATGACTGGAAATGTGCCACAACCTTGTGCCACCTCCAATAGTGAAGGAGGATCGCAAATACCGATACCTGGTTCCACATGGTGGTGGAGTAGCGAAAATTTTGTGTGGGGTTCAGTTATGTCTTTTAGTGTGTCTCTTTGGTATGTTCACAATGGAGGTCCACAAGCAACTGCTAGTAACAACGGTGGTGGTGACGTGGCCGGACATGATGCCGCCGGAGAATTAGAAATACCAATACCTTGTACCCAAATGTGGTGGAAGAGTTGTTGGCCGTATTGATGTGTCTAAAATCTGTGTTATTAGGACAATATCAGTTTTTATTCTTTTACAAAATGTAAACAAAATTGTATTATTATTAGGGAAAATCACTAAAATAGTCATTTGACCATCATTAATAGAGAGTTTGACCATTTATTTTTTACTTTTACCAAAAAATAGACCAATAGGATCCAGACACGTGGCAGACATCGCCCAGCGATACCTTATGTAACATTCTTAATTTTTCCATGCTATTTATGTAACATTTTAGTGATACTATTGATTCCTTATGCATTCCTAAAACTATTTCGATCTATGAAAACGTTAGCATAATTCAATTTCAATACATTGTAATTCTATATATTGTCATTTACTATGGTGATTCTATGTGATTCAATGTTATATTATCCTATAACTTTTCCTAACATAGTAACTTGGTTGCCTTAAACCATAATAAAAAAATAAATTTTATTGAAAGTCTTTATCTTTAGAAACCTAAATTCAAACTTAGAAGTTCAAAAATTTCATATTTGTAACTACAATGTTTATTGTGTAACATTTTATAAAATTTAATACTTAAAGATTATAACTACTAATATGTTTATTATGTTTATGTTAGAAAAGAAAAATATCATAATATATATATGATTATCAAAACTTTCATAAATTTATACCAACATAGGTATTTAAACATATTTATTTATTTATTATTATTATTATAAAACCTTTTAATTATCCTTGAATATTATTAAACCTTTTATTAAAGCTAACTAGTAATTATCTAAAACTTAACCAACTACAATTCTATCCTAACTAACAACTCATGATTCTATCCTAATTTCCTCATATCCATCGAAATTTTTTAAAAATTAACATATTCTTTTATAAAATCCTAGTAACTAACTAATCCTATTTGCTAGTATATTTTAGCTCTTAATAAAATCCTAATCCAACTAGAACTCCTCCTTTTTTTTCTAAATCCTAACATATAAATAGAGGCCTTGTTTCTCCCTTTTCTTTACACCATTCTTGTGAAATCTAGAGCCCCAAGGCTGCCCAAAGTCGTTTCCCTTGCCCCCTCTTTGAAGATCCAAAGTGTTCCTTATTCACAAGTAAGTTCTAGTCACCATGTTCTTGGTGTTCTTAAATTTTTATCTTTAATTCATTCAATGTTTTTACAAAAACAACTTTAGATCTACGATTCCCTAACACTTACATGTTATAATCATAGATCTAGGTTATCAAAGCTTGATTTAATCAATAAAAATAAAAACTTTTCTCTAAAACATAAAAACTATAATGCTGAATTTTTGACAGATTCGTCACCCTATCTTATCGGGGCCATAACTCACTCAAAACAGAATTTTTTCAAACTTTACTTTTTTTGAAAATCAAGTTTAAGGTCTCACGGTCGAAACTCCTACTCGCACGTCCTATGGTTCATACTTTAAATCCCTCAAACAGCCCGCGCAAGATCGGTGCGCAAAGCTGTCAAAACCTGTCAAAAACCCCCTTTTTGCAAACTTTCATGATATTCATAATTTTTATAAAAGATACAAATTTTATTATAAAATAAGTGATTTTAACATGTTATAAGTTATAAAAATACATAAATTTATGATACTCAAAAGTTTTTTAATCGCATTCAAACTTTTCTTTATATAAAAATCTAAGCTTTGATTCATTTTACTCTCTATCAATTCTTGAATCATGTTTCTATTCAAACTCTCTACTTTTTCAATTATAATCCTATAATATTCAACTTATTCATTTTAATCCCAACTAAAATCATATTTACACTTTAGCCCCTACACTTTCTAAAGTTACCAAATAAACCCTAAACTTGGTCTAGTATATCAATAGAGTAACCATCCAACCGGTATGTAGTTATCTGACAAGCAGAAAGTTCTGGCTAGGAAAGACGGGGTCTTGATCCAACCAACTCTTTCCTGGGAACGCTTCTGTTGGAGGTACTACTCTGGGACGATAACCACTCTAGTATACGACAACCACTTTCCTCTATTTACAATATCAACCTTTATCTATTCTAAACATAAATTCTAAAACTAACTTGCACTATAACTTACTTAGGGTTTAATCCTTAAGGCATTCTCGTAACCAAGTTACTACCAGGACAAAATTCTACCCACCTACTTCAAGGTGAGTTTCATAGCCCCTTTTACTTTTTTTTTATCTTTGGGGTGGAAAACATGCTCGTATATCAAAGGTTGTTCAAACTATATCAAACTCATATATTACTTTTGCAATTTCAATAACAACTTTCTATACTTGTAAACTTAAACAGTTTTATACACACTCTACATACATTAACTTGGGATAAGCCAACAGGAGTAAGTCATAGATCTATGGGCCTGACATGCCGATCTAGTTCTTGAGTTGACGAGATACGATATCAACTTGAGACTAGATATACAGAAACTGCAAAACTTGTTATTAATGCTATATCAATTCTATGGGAACCCAATCTTGTCATTAGGTTTGGTTGAATCGATGTATAAAAGTTTGTTTACTTGTTATTGAATCTTGTTTATGAATTGCAAAAAACTTCATTATCTATACTATGTAATTACATAAACCTATGTTCTCACCGGCTTTATAGCTGACATATTTTAGCATGTTTTTCAGGTACTAATAACTAGGTTGCTGTTACAATCACGCTAGGACTTCAAGACTTGGCTCTAGGAGATTTAGTTATTATAAAGTTTAATAAAGACTACTTGTTTATCTATTTTATTTGGTTGTGTGTTTTTAAAACAATGTAATGCAATTATTCGGTTAATTTAATAGTATTTCTTTTAATCATTGTGATGATTTCAATTCGTCACCCCTCGCGTAAATTCCGCCATCGGTGGGGGTGTGACACCTTAAATCACCTTCATCTCAAAAGAAAAATAGAAAAATAAAAAGAAAGTACGCATCAGATCAGAATAACGTTTAGACTGATGTAGTTTAACAATCACTCCAGATTTTCCAACAACACCAGTGAGCAAGTGATAGCACGTTTACTCTATTTTATCAGGTGAGTTCAAGAATCCATATTTTACTGTTTTAGGGTGGTTTGCATACCCAATTAACAGACGTTTATAATAAATGTATTTTATTACTTAAACGTAAATGTTAAGAAAGAAAGAGGTTTACTTAACTAAAGTTTTTGTAAACAAGTAAATGTTTAACGACTGTGTTTATTTAACTAAATGTTTTATAAACGAATGTAGGTGAAAGAGAGTGTGTTTATTTAACTAAATGTTTTATAAACGAATGTAAGTGAAAGAGGATGTGTTTATCTAACTAAATGTTTTATAAACGAATGTAAGTAAAAGGAAACGTGTTTATTTAACCGAAGGTTTTATAAACGAACATGAACAAAAGAGATAAGAAAGTTAAAGTTGCATATATGTCCGAGTATGATTACACCGAAGCAAGTCTTGAGGTAGTAGCATAGTCTTTGTGACTGTTACTACTCGAAGCCTATGGTAGTGTCATTGCATTAGTTACGTGTCTGTCGTATGAAAAATGGGAACAGTGCTCGAAAGAGTACTGTGACCGGATTGTTGCAACAGGTGAACGGGGGGTAATGAAGTTTATCCCGGTAATGACGGTCACCAAAGTAATAGAAAGTCCTTCATGGAAATCCGGTGAGAGTAGCCTTCGGACGTAGAGCCTTAGGGATTCTCACCAAAAGGAAGAGATCCTTTGTGGATGTAATGTGTCCTTTGTGGACTGTAACATAAAGTAATGTGTCCTTTGTGGACTTAACGTAAAGTAATGTGTCTTTTGTGACTGTAACGTAAAGTAATGTATCCTTTATGGACTGTAATGTAAAGTGTCTCTCGTGGATTGTAATGTAAACATGTCCTTATGGACTGTAACGAACGAAAGTAAAGAAAGAAAGTATCATTCGTGGACTGTAATGAATGTAAGTGGATGTATGAAATAAGTAACAATGAAATGAAATGGCTAAATAAAAGTTTACATGTGGTATTGTAGTACGTTTTACTTAGTAGTGCAAGTATGTTTAAAGTATGTTTTCATTAAACAAGTTTTGTATGAATAACATCTGAATGAAAGGTTACTTATTAAACGTTTAAAAACTTGAACTCACTAGTGTTAGCTGACTATTTTAGTATGCACATCAGGTAATAAAGGAAAAAGAAACATGTCTGAAGCTGAGAAACCTTGGAAAGAATGGATGGAAGGTTGCTGCTGATAAAGACTGACATCCCCGATGCTTTAATTTATGAAAGTTGAACAATGTTATGATGAAAGTTTTAATTGATTCTGAAATGTGATAGACTTTCGTTGTTAAATGTTAATGTTTATTCAAATTTTTAATAACTATGTTTATAATATGCGTGCCAACTATGAGAGGTACCCGGTTTAGGTCCTTTTAAATATGATGTCAGTCTTGGGTAGACATTAGGAAAATTATTAATTAACACATATATAATGAAAATGTAATATTTATAGTAGTTATAATTCTGATACTTTCATAAACTAACACATTTGCTTTTTGTTGTAATGAACCATGGGAGAGGTATACTCATTTACACCGTTAAAAATATGTTGACACCGATCTCGCTATGATATTTGCTATTGACCCACAACTATGGTAGGAGATTGTTCGAGGCCGGAAAATGGGCCGTCTGTTTGGCTTCGAGACCACTAACGATCCCTACTATATCATGACTAGTGATGTCGATATGAGATCCTCATCTTGATCTTGTGATATGCAATAATTTAATTATAATGTTTTTATTATATCACCTAAGTATTAATATTTTTTAATGTTTATATATTCTACCATAAAAGAAAAAACCAGAAGCGGGCGAGGCACAAGGCTAGACATGGGAATCGGGGTTGAGGCGCTTGCAATTGCCTCTACTACCATTGAAGAAGAATTGAGCCGAAACCATAACCACCTCAACCTCACGACCCCCTCCCCTACTTGGCTATATTTTTCTCTTTTATATATATATATATATATATATAGGGGAGAGATCAAGAGAAAACCACAAGGTTAGGCGAAAACTGAGAAAACCACATCATTTTAGGCAATTTTTTTTATTTACGTATACGTATCCAAAAATAATTTTTTTGATTTACGTATAAGTAAACACAATTTTTTTGTTTTATGTTTACGTATACGTAACACTATGTGTAAAAATGTTTTTTGGTAAAAATGTTTAATATTACATTGATACTCTTATAAATAAATAAAAATAAAATAAAAACAAAAAAAATATTATTATATGATTGGGTAAAATTGGTTTTTTTAATGGTTTTCTCGGTTTTCGCCTAACTTGTGGTTTTCTCTGGAACCCTCCCCTATATATATATATATATATATATATATATATATATATATATATATATATATATATATATATATATATATATATATATATACACACACACACAGAAAAATAGTGGGTTGCATGGTGATGCTCTGACTGTGTGTTTGAAACAAGGCTCTTGATCAATTAGAAACCGGATAAGAGCAAGGGTGTTAATAAAGTGATGAGAAAACAAGGAATTGTGAAGAGAATTCAAATGTATTGATACTCATAATCTTGTTTACATTTTATAGTTACAATACAACTGAAACCAAAAATTATATCATAACATTCACTACAAGAAATCAGAGCAATAGCGGCGACACCATTAGCGGCGACACGAGAAATGTCGCCGCTATTGCTCTTGATCCATGTTTCATTTCTTAATCAAAGATCTGACGGTTGATTGAAAGTTAATCGGACGGCTGTGGTTTTAAGCCCTTTAGCGGCGACACCTTTAGCGGTGACATGTCGCCGCTAATACCCAAAAACAGATATGGCGGGGTATTTCCCTCCATCGACGACCTCACTTTTGCTCATCCCCCCAAAATCACTCACTTTTACTCTCCCAAAATCGAAGAGCTTTGCCCCTTTTACACCGCCACCACCTGCAACCACCACCACCTCGCCGCACCAGCACCTGAAACCACCACCAACTGCAACCTACTGCATCCCCCTTTTCGTCTTAAATCTCACTTCAGATGAGAATCAGGTACAAATGGTTTAGCCCTGGCTTTCTTTTCAAACCGTTCATCATTTTCTTGTATAATGGAACATAAGTCTTCCGGTTTATATATAAAAATGGGTTTCTTTTTGCTTTTTTCTTCTGTTTTCTTTTTTGGCGAATTTCGTGTGTAATCAATAGTGAAATCAAACAAGCAGTACAAAATCGGTCTTTGATGGTCAGGTATATTTATCTACAGATTTGGGTTTAAAAGTATTTTGTTAATTTATGTTGTGATTATGATTTGATTGAACACTCATCGATCAAGATGGAAACAGATAAAGAAGACGTTTCAGGAATCGTTCTATTCCAGCTTCAACTCAACATGCCCGTGGCTTGACAGTTTAGAAATTTTATACCCTATAATCAGTTTTTAATTTTTTTATGAAGTAGATTAATTCCTTCCAATATTGTTGTTTATATATCTGAATTTGTCTATACTTTTACTAAAGATAAACTTACAAACTGATTGGATATTCTTATTTTTTTATATGCAAATTTATTGTTTTTTACCTCTTTGATTGTAAGTTAAGTTCTAACACCAACAATAAGGTCAATTTTTTTAGATCTTTTTCATTATATTCACTGATCATATGTTCTTATTGATAGTTTTCAACACCAATTAAGATTAGATCATTATTAATATGTGCAGGTGTTGAGAAATAAGAAAATCCTATTAGAAAATCCACCTGACGATGGAGTTGAGGTTGCTGTTGATTTTGTTACTGAATGTGGCTTAATACTCGAGGAACTATCTCCCAAAGGCTTGAATGGTGAGTTGTTTTACCCTGAGCTCATTCTTTAATTGTTTTACACTTGTATGCATTGTTGGATTTAGTTATATTTAGGTGGTTGTTTCATTTTGTTAGTAAAGTGTTGAACTACATCAGTGCTAAATGTTGTTTGTAGTATTTATCAACTAAAAACTTGCATTCATGAAAAACATTTTTGGTATAGTTTTGCTTATAATTCGGATAATGAAACCCATGAGGAACCGTGTGGGTAACCTCCTACTCACATAAACATTAGAATGGGTTTGGAAGAGTATAATCTCATTATGGTAAATGGATGGTAACCAAGAAGGGTTTGGATGGGTTGGTTTTGTATTGAATGGGTGGTGACCCGTTAAGGGTTTGAGAAGGTCGGTAACCCTTATATGTTTGGTTGTATCACTAATACCAAGTAGATTTATAGTTATTCATAAACATGTCCAGTAAATTTAGAGTTATTCATAAACGGGTCAAAACTATTTTATGAACATGAAAACAAGGTGAATTGTTTGTCACCACCTACAATGACCCATTTTAAGATGGTAAGCCCAAAAAAACTATGACCTGTTTGGGATTCGGGAAATCTGACACGAAAATGAACCTATTGACCCGAAACTTGTATGTATGTAGTAGATATATGTATGTAAAATGATTCATTTAGACCCGAAGTTTGTTAAATGTTTGTTTTAACTTATATTCTAATTTAAATGGAGGAACATGTTGTTCAACGACCCGAGTTTTAGAGATAAACTTAATAAGTTTAATCTTTCGTAAATGGGACAAAGTAGTAGGGATGAAGACGAGGGCGACGAGGAGGATGAAGACGAGGATGAAGATTAATTGTTTAGTTTTTATGTTGTTTAAAGATTCAGAATAACTTGATTGGGTCAAAAATCTTAACATTATGTTCTAACTTTATATATTAATGAATTTGTGGTTATGTTTTTGTTATATTGAGCCAAAAAATGAAAAATAGCGGTTTTGAGATGCATGTATGTTTGTAGAAAAACTGGAAATAATGAAAATACGAAAAAACTACAAAACGGGTCAGATTAGCATTAGCGGCGACAAACTAGGTATTAGCGGCGACTCATTAGCGGCGACTGTCGCCGCTATTGAGTATTTGCGGCGACATTTGACAGCATTAGCGGCGACAAATGTCGCCACTATTGAGTGTATTTTTTGTAGTGATTACTAGAAAACTAGTCTATTGTGACAGCTCCATTTATAAATTATCCGGATAAAGAAACTGGAATGTGGGTTAAATGTGGTAACAATGGGTGTTATAAAAACCTTATATATATTAAACCGTTATTGGATCATTATGATCATTTCAAAGTCCAAGGCGTCAAACCCAAGACCTGAAATTAGTCTTCTTACAAGTTGCAACACTTGCTTCATAGTTTATAATCATTCCGTAATACATAGAGTTAATTACATAAAAAATGCCATGATTTGTTTAAAATAATACCTTTAGGATGTAATTTTAAAAGTTCCATGTTTGATATTATAGTTGTCATTTTGAAACATATTTGACTAATTAATTTTCGTTTAAAGTTCCATTAATTTTTCAAAATGATGGTTTTACTATTTTAATTAAAAAATTAAAAATAAGTAAAACAAAAAAAGGCCCCCTCTCCATCTCGTATTCAACTATTCATGTCCATACAGTCAAAATATGTTTCTGTGCTTCAGTCCTTAAACCCTTACAAATTACAATATTCTTAAACAAAATATTCAACTTGTACTTCTTGGCCAGTTAAACAAAATCTGTTTTATTATGAAAATATCAGTTAAACCCAAGAACTGAAAGTCGTCTTGCAAGTTGCAACACTTGCTTCATAGTTTATAATTATTCCTTAATATATAGAGTTAATTACATAAAAAGAATCTTTTTCTGCATGATTTGTTTAAAATAATACCTTTAGGATGTAATTTTAAAAGTTACATGTTTGATATCATAGTTGTCATTTTGAAATATATTTGCCGAATTAATTTTCGTTTAAAGTTCCGTATATCCGCTTCATTAATTACATATATACCCAGAAGTAACGCTATGTTGGAATCGATCAGAAGCGGTTATCAAAGTGTCACTTGAAATATCTTTTTAGAAACAAGTTGAGGATTTAAAACCGGAAATTTGGCAATTGAAAGAAAAGAACATATGAAATTCAAATTGATGATGTATTAAAAATATTAATTAGAACAAGAGAAGAGTTGACATATATTAAGATATATTCATGTTGAGACTTGGTCAAACTGAAAGTTTTCAAGTACTCTTCAGAAAGTCAAAGTTTGGATTTGGGATACGATGTTGGCTTATTTATTGGGTGGTCAAATTAAAAAAAAAATAAAAACTCAAGTGGCAGTCATTGCCTGATCTCGGTATAAATAATGGACATGAGGAAGCAAAAAGGTAGAGATGAGATGGGTGCAACTACTTACAGGTTCTTTAGTGTTTCTCCTTTGTGTGTTAACAATGGACAGGTAGGTCAACAAGGAGCTAGTGCCACCGCCAACGGTGACATGACTGGAAATGTGCCACAACCTTGTGCCACCTCCAATAGTGAAGGAGGATCGCAAATTCCGATACCTGGTTCCACATGGTGGTGGAGTAGCGAAAATTTTGTGTGGGGTTCAGTTATGTCTTTTAGTGTGTCTCTTTGGTATGTTCACAATGGAGGTCCACAAGCAACTGCTAGTAACAACGGTGGTGGTGACGTGGCCGGACATGATGCCGCCGGAGAATTAGAAATACCAATACCTTGTACCCAAATGTGGTGGAAGAGTTGTTGGCCGTATTGATGTGTGTAAAATCTGTGTTATTAGGACAATATTAGTTTTTATTCTTTTTACAAAATGTAAACAAAATTGTATTATTATTTGGGAAAATAACTAAAATAGTCATTTGACCATCATTAATAGAGAGTTTGACCATTTATTTTTTACTTTTACTAAAAAATAGACCAATAGGATCCAGACACGTGGTAGGCATCGCCCAGCGATACCTTAAATCACCTTCATCTCTCAAGAAAAATAGAAAAATAAAAAGAAAGTACGCATCAAATTAGAATATCGTTTAGACTGATGTAGTTTAACTATCACTCCAGATTTTCCAACAACACCAGTGAGCAAGTGATAGCACGTTTACTCTATCTTATCAGGTGAGTTCAAGAAACTATATTTTACTGTTTTAGGGTGGTTTGCATACTCAATTAACAGACGTTTATAATAAATGTATTTTATTACTTAAATGTAAATGTTAAGAAAGAAAGAGGTTTACTTAACTAAAGGTTTTGTAAACAAGTAAATGTTTAACGACTATGTTTATTTAACTAAATGTTTTATAAACGAATGTAGGTGAAAGAGAGTGTGTTTATTTAACTAAATGTTTTATAAACGAATGTAAGTGAAAGAGAATGTGTTTATCTAACTAAATATTTTATAAATGAATGTAAGTGAAAGGAAACGTGTTTATTTAACCAAAGGTTTTATAAACGAACATGAACAAAAGAGATAAGAAAGTTAAAGTTGCATATATGTCTGAGTATGATTACACCGAAGCAAGTCTTGAGGTACTAGCATAGTCTTTGTGACTGTTACTACTCGAAGCCTATGGTAGTGTCATTGCATTAGTCGCGTGTCTGTCGTATGAAAAATGGGAACAGTGCTCGGAAGAGTACTGTGACCGGATTGTTGCAACAGGTGAACGAGGGGTAATGAAGGTTATCCCGGTAATGACGATCACCAAAGTAATAAAAAGTCCTTCGTGGAAATCCGGTGAGAGTAGCCTTCGGACGTAGAGCCTTAGGGATTCTCACCAAAAGGAAGAGATCCTTTGTGGATGTAATGTGTCCTTTGTGGACTGTAACATAAAGTAATGTGTCCTTTGTGGACTTAACGTAAAGTAATGTGTCTTTTGTGGACTGTAACGTAAAGTAATGTATCCTTTATGGACTGTAATGTAAAGTGTCTCTCGTGGACTGTAATGTAAACATGTCCTTATGGACTGTAACAAACGAAAGTAAAGAAAGAAAGTATCATTCGTGGACTGTAATGAATGTAAGTGGATGTATGAAATAAGTAACAATGAAATGAAATGGCTAAATAAAAGTTTACATGTGGTATTGTAGTACGTTTTACTTAGTAGTGCAAGAAAGAATGGCTGGAAGTTGCTGCTGATAAAGACTGACATCCCCGATGCTTTAATTTATGAAAGTTGAACAATGTTATGATGAAAGTTTTAATTGATTCTGAAATGTGATAGACTTCCGTTATTAAATGTTAATGTTTATTCAAAGTTTAATAACTATGTTTATAATATGCGTGCCAACTATGAGAGTTACCCGGTTTAGATCCTTTTAAATATGATGTCAGTCTTGGGTAGACATTAGGAAAATTATTAATTAACACATATATAATGAAAATGTTATATTTATAGTAGTTATAATTCTGATACTTTCATAAACTAACACATTTGATTTTTGTTGTAATGAACCATGGGAGAGGTATACTCATTTACACCGTTAAAAATATGTTGACACCGATCTCGCTATGATATTTGCTATTAACCCACAACTATGGTAGGAGATTGTTCGAGGCCGGAAAATGGGCCGTCTGTTTGGCTTCGAGACCACTAACGATCCCTACTATATCATGACTAGTGATGTCGATATGAGATCCTCATCTTGATCTTGTGATATGCAATAATTTAAATATAATGTTTTTATTATATCACCTAAGTATTAATATTTTTTAATGTTTATATATTCTACTATAAAAGAAAAAACCAGAAGCGGGCGAGGCACAAGGCTAGACATGGGAATCGGGGTTGAGGCGCTTGCAATTGCCTCGACTACCATTGAAGAAGTATTGAGCCGAAACCATAACCACCTCAACCTCACGACCCCCTCCCCTACTTGGCTATATTTTTCCCATTTATATATATATATATATATATATATATATATATATATATATATATATATATATATATATATATATATATACAGAAAAATAGTGGGTTGCATGGTGATGCTCTGACTGTGTGTTTGAAACAAGGCTCTTGATCAATTAGAAACCGGATAAGAGCAAGGGTGTTAATAAAGTGATGAGAAAACAAGGAATTGTGAAGAGAATTCAAATGTATTGATACTCATAATCTTGTTTACATTTTATAGTTACAATACAACTGAAACCAAAAATTATATCATAACATTCACTACAAGAAATCAGAGCAATAGCGGCGACACCATTAGCGGCGACACCAGAAATGTCGCCGCTATTGCTCTTGATTCGTGTTTCATTTCTTAATCAAAGATCTGATGGTTGATTGAAAGTTAATCGGACAGCTGTGGTTTTAAGCCCTTTAGCGACCAAAAACAGATATGGCGGGGTATTTCCCTCCATCGACGACCTCACTTCTGCTCCTCCCCCCAAAATCACTCACTTTTACTCTCCCAAAATCGAAGAGCTTTGCCCCTTTTACACCGCCAGCACCTGAAACCACCACCAACTGCAACCTACTGCATCCCCCTTTTCGTTTTAAATCTCACTTCTTATGAGAATCAGGTACAAATGGTTTAGCCCTGGCTTTCCTTTCAAACCGTTCATCATTTTCTTGTATAATGGAACATAAGTGTTCCGGTTTATATATAAAAATGGGTTTCTTTTTGCTATTTTCTTCTGTTTTCTTTTTTGGCGAATTTCGTTTGTAATCGATAGTGAAATCAAACAAGCAGTACAAAATCGGTCTTTGATGGTCAGGTATATTTATCTACAGATTTGGGTTTAAAAGTATTTTGTTAATTTATGTTGTGATTATGATTTGATTGAACACTCATCGATCAAGATGGAAACAGATAAAGAAGACGTTTCAGGAATCGTTCTATTCTAGCTTCAACTCAACATGCCAGTGGCTTGACAGTTGAGAAATTTTATACCCTATAATCAGTTTTTAATTTTTTTATGAAGTAGATTAATTCCTTCCAATATTGTTGTTTATATATCTGAATTTGTCTATACTTTTACTAAAGATAAACTTACAAACTGATTGGATATTCTTATTTTTTTTATATGCAAATTTATTGTTTTTTACCTCTTTGATTGTAAGTTAAGTTCTAACACCAACAATAAGGTCAATTTTTTTAGATCTTTTTCATTATATTCACTGATCATGTGTTCTTATTGATAGTTTTCAACACCAATTAAGATTAGATCATTAGTAACACGTGCAGGTGTTGAGAAATAAGAAAATCCTATTAGAAAATCCACCTGATGATGGAGTTGAGGTTGCTGTTGATTTTGTTACTGAATGTGGCTTAATACTCGAGGAACTATCTCCCAAAGGCTTGAATGGTGAGTTGTTTTACCCTGAGCTCATTCTTTAATTGTTTTATCACTTGTATGCATTGTTGGATTTAGTTATATTTAGGTGGTTGTTTCCTTTTGTTAGTAAAGTGTTGAACTACATCAGTGCTAAATGTTGTTTGTAGTAATATATCAACTAAAAACTTGCATTCATGAAAAACATTTTTGGTATAGTTTTGCTTATAATTCGGATAATGAAACCCATGAGGAACCGTGTGGGTAACCTCCTACTCACATAAACATTAGAATGGGTTTGGAAGAGTATAATCTCATTATGATAAATGGATGGTAACCCATAAGGGTTTGGATGGGTTGGTTTTGTATTGAATGGGTGGTGACCCGTTAAGGGTTTGAGAAGGTCGGTAACCCTTATATGTTTGGTTGTATCACTAATACCAAGTAGATTTATAGTTATTCATAAACATGTCAAGTAAATGTAGAGTTATTCATAAACGGGTCAAAACTATTTTATGAACATGAAAACAAGGTGAATTGTCTGTCACCACCTACAATGACCCATTTTAAGATGGTAAGCCCAAAAAACTATGACCTGTTTGGGATTCGGGAAATCTGACACGAAAATGAACCTATTGACCCGAAACTTGTATGTATGTAGTAGATATATGTATGTAAAATGAACCATTTAGACCTGAAGTTAATTAAATGTTTGTTTTAACTTATAATCTAATTTAAATGTAGGAACATGTTGTTCAACGACCCGAGTTTTAGAGATAAACTTAATAAGTTTAATCTTTCGTAAATAGGACAAAGTAGTAGGGATGAAGACGAGGGCGACGAGGAGGATGAAGATGAGGATGAAGATTAATTGTTTAGTTTTTATGTTGTTTAAAGATTCGGAATAGCTTGATTGGGTCAAAAATCTTAACATTATGTTCTAACTTTATATATTAATGAATTTGTGGTTATGTTTTTGTTATATTGGGCCAAAAAATCAAAAATACCGGTTTTGAGATGCATGTATGTTTGTAGGAAAACTGGAAATAATGAAAATACGAAAAAACTACAAAACGGGTCAGATTAGCATTAGCGGCGACGCATTGGGCATTAGCGTCGACGCATTGGGCATTAGCGGCGACAAACTAGGTATTAGCGGCGAGGCATTAGCGGCGACTGTCGCCACTACTGAGTATTAGCGGCGACATTTGACAGCATTAGCGGCGACAAATGTCGCCACTATTTAGTGTATTTTTTGTAGTGATTACTAGAAAACTAGTCTATTGCGACCGCTTTTTCGGTCACAGATACCCATTTATAAATTATCCGGATAAAGAAACTGGAATGTGGGTTAAATGTGGTAACAATGGGTGTTATAAAAACCTTATATATATTAAACCGTTATTGGATCATTATGATCATTTCAAAGTCCAAGGCGTCAAACCCAAGACCAGAAATTAGTCTTCTTACAAGTTGCAACACTTGCTTCATAGTTTATAATCATTCCTTAATACATAGAGTTAATTACATAAAAAATGCCATGATTTGTTTAAAATAATAGCTTTAGGATGTAATTTTAAAAGTTCCATGTTTGATTTTATAGTTGTCATTTTGAAACATATTTGACTAATTAATTTTCGTTTAAAGTTCCATTAATTTTTCAAAATGATGGTTTTACTATTTTAATTAAAAAATTAAAAATAAGTAAAACAAAAAAAGGCCCCCTCTCCATCTCGTATTCAACTATTCATGTCCATACAGTCAAAATATGTTTCTGTGCTTTAGTCCTTAAACCCTTACAAATTACAATATTCTTAAACAAAATATTCAACTTGTACTTCTTGGCCAGTTAAACAAAATCTGTTTTATTATGAAAATATCAGTTAATCCCAAGAACTGAAAGTCGTCTTGCAAGTTGCAACACTTGCTTCATAGTTTATAATTATTCCTTAATATATAGAGTTAATTAAATAAAAGAATCATTTTCAGCATGATTTGTTTAAAATAATACCTTTAGGATGTAATTTTAAAAGTTACATGTTTGATATCATAGTTGTCATTTTGAAATATATTTGCCTGATTAATTTTCGTTTAAAGTTCCGTATATCCGCTTCATTAATTACATATATACCCAGCTGAATGATGGAATCGATCAGAAGTAACGCTGGATGTTGGAATCGATCAGAAGCGGTTATCAAAGTGTCACTTGAAATATCTTTTTAGAAACAAGTTGAGGATTTAAAACCGGAAATTTGGCAATTGAAAGAAAAGAACATATGAAATTCAAATTGATGATGTATTAAAAATATTAATTAGAACAAGAGAAGAGTTGACATATATTAAGATATATTCATGTTGAGACTTGGTCAAACTGTAAGTTTTCAAATACTCTTCAGAAAGTCAAAGTTTGGATTTGGGATACGATGTTGGCTTAATTATTGGGTGGTCAAATTAAAAATAAAATAAAAAACTCAAGTGGCAGTCATTGCCTGATCTCGGTATAAATAATGGACATGGGGAAGCAAAAAGGTAGAGATGAGATGGGTGCAACTACTTACAGGTTCTTTAGTGTTTCTCCTTTGTGTGTTAACAATGGACAGGAAGGTCAACAAGGAGCTAGTGCCACCGCCAACGGTGACATGACTGGAAATGTGCCACAACCTTGTGCCACCTCCAATAGTGAAGGAGGATCGCAAATACCGATACCTGGTTCCACATGGTGGTGGAGTAGCGAAAATTTTGTGTGGGGTTCAGTTATGTCTTTAGTGTGTCTCTTTGGTATGTTCACAATGGAGGTCCACAAGCAACTGCTAGTAACAACGGTGGTGGTGACGTGGCCGGACATGATGCCGCCGGAGAATTAGAAATACCAATACCTTGTACCCAAATGTGGTGGAAGAGTTGTTGGCCGTATTGATGTGTGTAAAATCTGTGTTATTAGGACAATATCAGTTTTTATTCTTTTAACAAAATGTAAACAAAATTGTATTATTATTAGGGAAAATCACTAAAATAGTCATTTGACCATCATTAATAGAGAGTTTGACCATTTATTTTTTACTTTTACCAAAAAATAGACCAATAGGATCCAGACACGTGGCAGGCATCGCCCAGCGATACCTTAAATCACCTTCATCTCTCAAGAAAAATAGAAAAATAAAAAGACTATTTGTTTATCTATTTTATTTGGTTGTGTGTTTTTAAAACAATGTAATGCAATTATTCGGTTAATTTAATAGTATTTCTTTTAATCATTGTGATGATTTCAATTCGTCACCCATCGCGTAAATTCCGCCATCGGTGGGGGTGTGACACCTTAAATCACCTTCATCTCAAAAGAAAAATAGAAAAATAAAAAGAAAGTACGCATCAGATTAGAATAACGTTTAGACTAATGTAGTTTAACTATCACTCCAGATTTTCCAACAACACCAGTGAGCAAGTGATAGCACGTTTACTTTATCTTATCAGGTGAGTTCAAGAATCACTATTTTACTGTTTTAGGGTGGTTTGCATACTCAATTAACAGACGTTTATAATAAATGTATTTTATTACTTAAATGTAAATGTTAAGAAAGAAAGAGTTTTACTTAACTAAAGGTTTTGTAAACAAGTAAATGTTTAACGACTGTGTTTATTTAACTAAATGTTTTATAAACGAATGTAGGTGAAAGAGAGTGTGTTTATTTAACTAAATGTTTTATAAACGAATGTAAGTGAAAGTGAATGTGTTTATCTAACTAAATATTTTATAAATGAGTGTAAGTGAAAGGAAACGTGTTTATTTAACCGAAGGTTTTATAAACGAACATGAACAAAAGAGATAAGAAAGTTAAAGTTGCATATATGTCCGAGTATGATTACACCGAAGCAAGTCTTGAGGTAGTAGCATTGTAACATCCCGAGTTTTAGAGCACGAGAGAATTCACGAGGAATTTAAAACTTAAATAAAAAGAAAGGAAGCGGGCTTGGGCCGGGGTGTATGGGCCGAAAGGGGCAAGGGTCGGGCCCTTATAAGCCTCAAGATCAGCCAAAAGCTCTCATTTCCATCATCATTTTCGTTTCTAGAGAGAGAAGGTGAGAGAGAGTCTAGAGAGAGAAAGTCCCGTTTTTCAAATCCGAGCTCATAGGACTGTGGGCATATGTATCTGGACCGTTTAGCTGTGAAGGAGAAGCGATTTCAGGTAACCTATTCTCTTAGATCTGAGTTTTAGTTCGTTTTTGGGATTTTCGGGTTTTGGATAAAAAGGCAACGATTTTGCGGATGGAACTTGAAAATGAGCTTAGGTATAACATCTAGAATGGAAACCGAACATTTTGATCTAAGAAAAGTTGAGATACTGACTCGATCAGACTCGCATGCAAAAGCTTCAGATTTTTGGAAAGACAATCTGTGCAGACCCATCGAAACTACCTAGTTTCGATATGTTCAGACTCCATCGAAACTACCTAGTTTCGATATGTTCAGACTCCATCGAAACTACATAGTTTCGATATGTGCAGACCCATCGAAACTACAAGTTTCGATATGTTCAGACTCCATCGAAACTACATAGTTTCGATATGTGCAGACCCATCGAAACTACAAGTTTCGATATGTTCAGACTCCATCGAAACTACAAGTTTCGATATGTGCAGACCCATCGAAACTACCTAGTTTCGATAGGTGCAAATCCATCGAAACTACTAGGTTTAAGCATAGAGATGTCTAGTGTCATCTAGGAGCACTACCTTACAAGTACGGCTTTATTATAACAGATCGTGGGTGACATTAGTGACGCGCAGTAACCAGCTAAGAGTATTTCAGAACTGCTTATCAGGTGAGTTCTAATCCCCTTTTTGCCTTCTTTAGGGGTGGTGTGCATACTTAGTGTAAAGTGTTTATTATATTTTATATATTATAAACTGAAGAGAAAAGCCATGTTTTAGTGAAAGGTTTAAAAGAGGCAAAAGTATGTTTTCAGTAAAGTAAGATATATCATTTGGCAAGCGTTTACTATATTTTCATATACATAAACAAAGGCATGATATATGTGCTAGTATGTTTTCAGTAAAGTAAGATATATCATTTGGCAAGCGTTTACTATATTTTCATATACATAAACAAAGGCATGATATATGTGCTAGTATGTTTTCAGTAAAGTAAAATATATCATTTGGCAAGCGTTTACTATATTTTCATATACATAAACAAAGGCATGATATATGTGCTAGTATGTTTTCAGTAAAGTAAGATATATCATTTGGCAAGCGTTTACTATATTTTCATATACATAAACAAAGGCATGATATATATGATAAGCTATGTTTCAGAAAGTAAGATGTATTTTATGATAAGCTATGTTTCAGTAAAAGCAAAGATATATCATTTGGCAAGCGTTTACTATATTTTTATATACATAAACAAAGGCATGATATATGTTAAGTTATGAACAAGATTTACAGAAATATTTATGAATAGTAAAGTGAACAGTTTTCCTTCGGGAATATGTACCAGCTATAAAGGTCCTTGGGACAGATGTTACTTGTACAAGATGTCAGATATGGGTTCTACCCATTAGTAAGAACCTTTGGGTTCGTTAACGGTTGTACAACTGGGATGAGTGACGGCGGTTGCTCGGGAGGTCCACGCAACCTCCCCTTAGCGTTAAGCGGTATTGTCGGTTCATGGATGTAAGCCATGGGGGCATTGACCAGGGTATTGTCGGTTCATGGAGTAAGCCATGGGGGCATTGACCAGGTACTCGTCGGTTCATGGTCGTTGACCATGGGGGCGGTACAGTAGTAACAAAGAATTGACGGATAAGCGGTATTGTCGGTTCATGATCGTTCATCATGGGGGCATTGACCAGGTACTTGTCGGTTCATGGATGTAAGCCATGAGGGCAGTACAGTAAAGAAGAATTGACGGTTTATTATACGTTTTAAACTGTTTGAAAAGTAAAGTGTGTTAAGTTAGCCTTAATGGCAGTATATATGTTTGAAAAGTAAAGTGTCAAGTTTAGCCTTAATGGCAGTATATGTGTTTTAGTAAATCTTTTGTAAAATTGATTTAAAGTAAACGTTAGAACTCACTCAGCGTTGCTGATTTTTAGTATGCATATCAGTTAAGTGTAGGTGGCAGTAGATGGAAGTGGATGCTTGGCTTGGCGAGAAGAGTTACCCGAAGACCAGCAGTTGGCATCCTGTTTATGTTTTCTTTTGATTATGTTGATTAAGACAAGTTTCAGTTGTATTTGACAAGTTATGTTTAGACATGTTATGTTTTCCGCTGCATATGTAGAGATTTAAATCGTTTCCGCTGTGTAATGTATGTCTTATGTTTAAAGTGCTATGTGTTGATGAATAAATCCAATACGTGAGGTCCCCCGGGATTGGGGCCTCACAAGTTGGTATCAGAGCCATAGTTTGAGAGATTTGGACATCCCCGATGTCCAGACTTAAACTGAGAATGGGACAAGTAGCGGATGCCAGTAACGGGTAACTCAAGCCAAAGCATCGGAAGCGTATAGTAAGTAAAGTTTACCTTTTAGAGTGTCAAGATAAGAATAGAGGCTTTCGTGGAATCATGAAAGCGAATAAATGGAAAACAAGAAGTGATGTAATGGTTAATTGCAGATGGCCAGTGTATATTAACATCTTACCTTACTTATTGTGTTCTACATATTCCCTAGCATGATGAAATTAACTCTTTTGTTCTCTATCTTTCAGTTAGAAATGGCTAGACGTGGAGGAACTAGAGGAGGTGGAGGAGGAAGACGTGGTGGGCGTACAGGCCGCCACGGTGGAGCTAGCACAAACCAAGTGATTGAGGGGAGTGTTCACACTACCCATACTGAGACAGAGATTAGTCAGCACAATGCTGAACATGTGGAAGGAGATGACCCACCGTTTGAGTTTGAACCAGCCGTGCAAGCGGCTATTGGCCGTGAGTTTACCCGACTGTTGAAGGAAACCTTACCGGCCATACTAGACGAAGCCTTGAGGAAGGCCAAGGAGAGCCCTAACACAACTGAAGAGCCTGTGGTGCTTCCAGCAATGGGAGGACCAAATCTAGTAGAAAATGTTGCACCGCCTGCTCGCGGCTGTGACTATAAGGCATTTCGGGGTTGTGATCCACCCGTGCTTACTGGGGAGAAGGAAGCATCAGATACCTTAGATTGGATTAACGGCATGGAGTCGACCATTCGTCTTAGTGAATGTCGACCGGAACAAGCAGTAATGTTCACTGCGAAGTCATTGAAAGGAGAAGCAGCGCACTGGTGGGAAACTGTGAAACAGGCTAAGGGTGACCAAGCGGTCGGATTGATGAGGTGGAGCGACCTAAAAGCATTGGTAACTGAAAAGTTTTGTCCTAAAAATGAGGTCCACAAGGTGGAAAGGGAATTCATGACTCTACAAGCCAGACTCATGACTCACCGACAATATACTTCAAAGTACAACGAGTTGGCACGCCTGGTGCCTCATCTTGTAACGACTGAGGAAAGGAGAATTCACTACTATGTTCAAGGGTTGCCTCCAAAGATACGTACCTTTGTAAAGGCCAACACACCGAGTACCTTTGAGTCGGTGGTTGTTTTGAGCGGAGTTGTCTATGATGACATTGCCTCTGAAGTCATTGCTGAAGCACCCAAGAAACAAGCAGCAAAGCGCATTGCTGAGGAACTCCAGGGTCCTAACGATAGGAGGGCAAGGGTAGAAGCAGAGGGTCTATGCGGTAAATGTGGGAGGAGACATGGAGGTGAATGTAAGGCGGGTCAGGTGGGATGTTTCAGGTGTGGCAAGTTTGGACACCAATCACGGGACTGCCCGGATGCCACAATTGTGGGGGACAGGGACACGTGAGCCGAGATTGTAGGAAGCGCAAAGAGCCGAAAGCGGGAGGATCCGGAAAGGGTAAGGGTGCAGAGAAGGAACCTTACATCAACAAGGCCACAGCAAGGGTTTACCAGATGACTCAGTAAGGTACGTTGCAAACTCTTATTTGTGATATGCCAAGTTTATGATTTTATTTCCTTGAATGATTAGTTAGCCCCATCAGCTTAGGAGCCTTAGAACTAGATATTACCCGGATTAGATCCTCAGCGGTAGTTAATCACAATGGCCTTCATGACCAAGCTGCCTTGCATAGCTACGGTTTATGCCACCCATTCTGTGATTTGCTATCGGTATAGCTTATGGCAGGTTTCGAGGACGAAACCTATTGTAAGGAGGGTAGACTTGTAACATCCCGAGTTTTAGAGCACGAGAGAATTCACGAGGAATTTAAAACTTAAATAAAAAGAAAGGAAGCGGGCTTGGGCCGGGGTGTATGGGCCGAAAGGGGTAAGGGTCGGGCCCTTATAAGCCTCAAGATCAGCCAAAAGCTCTCATTTCCATCATCATTTTCGTTTCTAGAGAGAGAAGGTGAGAGAGAGTCTAGAGAGAGAAAGTCCCGTTTTTCAAATCCGAGCTCATAGGACTGTGGGCATACGTATCTGGACCGTTTAGCTGTGAAGGAGAAGCGATTTCAGGTAACCTATTCTCTTAGATCTGAGTTTTAGTTCGTTTTTGGGATTTTCGGGTTTTGGATAAAAAGGCAACGATTTTGCGGATGGAACTTGAAAATGAGCTTAGGTATAACATCTAGAATGGAAACCGAACATTTTGATCTAAGAAAAGTTGAGATACTGACTCGATCAGACTCGCATGCAAAAGCTTCAGATTTTTGGAAAGACAATCTGTGCAGACCCATCGAAACTACCTAGTTTCGATATGTTCAGACTCCATCGAAACTACCTAGTTTCGATATGTTCAGACTCCATCGAAACTACATAGTTTCGATATGTGCAGACCCATCGAAACTACAAGTTTCGATATGTTCAGACTCCATCGAAACTACATAGTTTCGATATGTGCAGACCCATCGAAACTACAAGTTTCGATATGTTCAGACTCCATCGAAACTACAAGTTTCGATATGTGCAGACCCATCGAAACTACCTAGTTTCGATAGGTGCAAATCCATCGAAACTACTAGGTTTAAGCATAGAGATGTCTAGTGTCATCTAGGAGCACTACCTTACAAGTACGGCTTTATTATAACAGATCGTGGGTGACATTAGTGACGCGCAGTAACCAGCTAAGAGTATTTCAGAACTGCTTATCAGGTGAGTTCTAATCCCCTTTTTGCCTTCTTTAGGGGTGGTGTGCATACTTAGTGTAAAGTGTTTATTATATTTTATATATTATAAACTGAAGAGAAAAGCCATGTTTTAGTGAAAGGTTTAAAAGAGGCAAAAGTATGTTTTCAGTAAAGTAAGATATATCATTTGGCAAGCGTTTACTATATTTTCATATACATAAACAAAGGCATGATATATGTGCTAGTATGTTTTCAGTAAAGTAAGATATATCATTTGGCAAGCGTTTACTATATTTTCATATACATAAACAAAGGCATGATATATGTGCTAGTATGTTTTCAGTAAAGTAAAATATATCATTTGGCAAGCGTTTACTATATTTTCATATACATAAACAAAGGCATGATATATGTGCTAGTATGTTTTCAGTAAAGTAAGATATATCATTTGGCAAGCGTTTACTATATTTTCATATACATAAACAAAGGCATGATATATATGATAAGCTATGTTTCAGAAAGTAAGATGTATTTTATGATAAGCTATGTTTCAGTAAAAGCAAAGATATATCATTTGGCAAGCGTTTACTATATTTTTATATACATAAACAAAGGCATGATATATGTTAAGTTATGAACAAGATTTACAGAAATATTTATGAATAGTAAAGTGAACAGTTTTCCTTCGGGAATATGTACCAGCTATAAAGGTCCTTGGGACAGATGTTACTTGTACAAGATGTCAGATATGGGTTCTACCCATTAGTAAGAACCTTTGGGTTCGTTAACGGTTGTACAACTGGGATGAGTGACGGCGGTTGCTCGGGAGGTCCACGCAACCTCCCCTTAGCGTTAAGCGGTATTGTCGGTTCATGGATGTAAGCCATGGGGGCATTGACCATGGTATTGTCGGTTCATGGATTTAAGCCATGGGGGCATTGACCAGGTACTCGTCGGTTCATGGTCGTTGACCATGGGGGCGGTACAGTAGTAACAAAGAATTGACGGATAAGCGGTATTGTCGGTTCATGATCGTTGATCATGGGGGCATTGACCAGGTACTTGTCGGTTCATGGATGTAAGCCATGAGGGCAGTACAGTAAAGAGGAATTGACGGTTTATTATACGTTTTAAACTGTTTGAAAAGTAAAGTGTGTTAAGTTAGCCTTAATGGCAGTATATATGTTTGAAAAGTAAAGTGTCAAGTTTAGCCTTAATGGCAGTATATGTGTTTTAGTAAATCTTTTGTAAAATTGATTTAAAGTAAACGTTAGAACTCACTCAGCGTTGCTGATTTTTAGTATGCATATCAGTTAAGTGTAGGTGGCAGTAGACGGAAGTGGATGCTTGGCTTGGCGAGAAGAGTTACCCGAAGACCAGCAGTTGGCATCCTGTTTATGTTTTCTTTTGATTATGTTGATTAAGACAAGTTTCAGTTGTATTTGACAAGTCATGTTTAGACATGTTATGTTTTCCGCTGCATATGTAGAGATTTAAATCGTTTCCGCTGTGTAATGTATGTCTTATGTTTAAAGTGCTATGTGTTGATGAATAAATCCAATACGTGAGGTCCCCCGGGATTGGGGCCTCACAAGCATAGTCTTTGTGACCGTTACTACTCGAAGCCTATGGTAGTGTCATTGCATTAGTTGCGTGTCTGTCGTATGAAAAATGGGAACAGTGCTCGGAAGAGTACTATGACCGGATTGTTGCAACAGGTGAACGAGGGGTAATGAAGGTTATCCCGGTAATGACGGTCACCAAAGTAATAGAAAGTCCTTCGTGGAAATCCGGTGAGAGTAGCCTTCGGACGTAGAGCCTTAGGGATTCTCACCAAAAGGAAGAGATCCTTTGTGGATGTAATGTGTCCTTTGTGGACTGTAACATAAAGTAATGTGTCCTTTGTGGACTTAACGTAAAGTAATGTGTCTTTTGTGGACTGTAACGTAAAGTAATGTATCCTTTATGGACTGTAATGTAAAGTGTCTCTCGTGGACTGTAATGTAAACATGTCCTTAAGGACTGTTACGAAGAAAGTAAAGAAAGAAAGTATCATTCATGGACTGTAATGAATGTAAGTGGATGTATGAAATAAGTAACAATGAAATGAAGTGGCTAAATAAAAGTTTACATGTGGTATTGTAGTACGTTTTACTTAGTAGTGCAAGTATGTTTAAAGTATGTTTTCATTAAACAAGTTTTGTATGAATAACATCTGAATGAAAGGTTACTTATTAAACGTTTAAAAACTTGAACTTACCAGTGTTAGCTGACTATTTTAGTATGCACATCAGGTAATAAAGGAAAAAGAAACAAGTCTGAAGCTGAGAAACCTTGGAAAGAATGGCTGGAAGGTTGCTGCTGATAAAGACTGACATCCCCGATGCTTTAATTTATGAAAGTTGAACAATGTTATGATGAAAGTTTTAATTGATTCTGAAATGTGATAGAATTCCGTTGCTAAATGTTAATGTTTATTCAAAGTTTAATAACTATGTTTATGATATGCGTGCCAACTATGAGAGGTAACCGGTTTAGGTCCTTTCAAATATGATGTCAGTCTTGGGTAGACATTAGGAAAATTATTAATTAACACATATATAATGAAAATGTTATATTTATAGAAGTTATAATTCTGATATTTTCATAAACTAACATTTGCTTTTTGATGTAATGAACCATGGGAGAGGTATACTCATTTACACCGTTAAAAATATGTTGACACCGATCTCGCTATGATATTTGCTATTGACCCACAACTATGGTAGGAGATTGTTCGAGGCCGGAAAAAGGGCCGTCTGTCTGGCTTCGAGACCACTAACGATCCCTACTATATCATGACTAGTGATGTCGATATGAGATCCTCATCTTGATCTTGTGATATGCAATAATTTAAATATTATGTTTTTATTATATCACCTAAGTATTAATATTTTTTAATGTTTATATATTCTACCATAAAAGAAAAAACCAGAAGCGGGCGAGGCACAAGGCTAGACATGGGAATCGGGGTTGAGGCGCTTGCAATTGCCTCTACTACCATTGAAGAAGTATTGAGCCGAAACCATAACCACCTCAACCTCACGACCCCCTCCCCTACTTGGCTATATTTTTCTCTTTTATATATATATATATATATATATATATATATAGAAAAATAGTGGGTTGCATGGTGATGCTCTGACTGTGTGTTTGAAACAAGGCTCTTGATCAATTAGAAACCGGTTAAGAGCAAGGGTGTTAATAAAGTGATGAGAAAACAAGGAATTGTGAAGAGAATTCAAATGTATTGATACTCATAATCTTGTTTACATTTTATAGTTACAATACAACCGAAACCAAAAATTATATCATAACATTACTAGAAAACTAGTCTATTGCGACCGCTTTTTCGGTTACAGATACCCATTTATAAATTATCCGGATAAAGAAACTGGAATGTGGGTTAAATGTGGTAACAATGGGTGTTATAAAAACTTTATATATATTAAACGGTTATTGGATCAATATGATCATTTCAAAGTCCAAGGCCTCAAACCCAAGACCTGAAATTAGTCTTCTTACAAGTTGCAACACTTGCTTCATAGTTTATAATCATTCCTTAATACATAGAGTTAATTACATAAAAAATGACATGATTTGTTTAAAATAATAGCTTTAGGATGTAATTTTAAAAGTTCCATGTTTGATATTATATTTGTCATTTTGAAACATATTTGACTAATTAATTTTCGTTTATAGTTCCATTAATTTTTCAAAATGATGGTTTTACTATTTTAATTAAAAAATTAAAAATAAGTAAAACAAAGAAAGCCCCCCTCTCCATCTCGTATTCAACTATTCATGTCCATACAGTCAAAATATGTTTCTGTGCTTCAGTCCTTAAACCCTTACAAATTACAATATTCTTAAACAAAATATTCAACTTGTACTTCTTGGCCAGTTAAACAAAATCTGTTTTATAATGAAAATATCAGTTAAACCCAAGAACTGAAAGTCGTCTTGCAAGTTGCAACACTTGCTTCATAGTTTATGATTATTCCTTAATATATAGAGTTAATTACATAAAAAGAATATTTTTCTGCATGATTTGTTTAAAATAATACCTTTAGGATGTAATTTTAAAAGTTACATGTTTGATATCATAGTTGTCATTTTGAAATATATTTTCCTAATTAATTTTCGTTTAAAGTTCCGTATATCCGCTTCATTAATTACATATATACCCAGCTGAATGATGGAATCGATCAGAAGTAACGCTGGATGTTGGAATCGATCAGAAGCGGTTATCAAAGTGTCACTTGAAATATCTTTTTAGAAACAAGTTGAGGATTTAAAACCGGAAATTTGGCAATTGAAAGAAAAGAACATATGAAATTCAAATTGATGATGTATTAAAAATATTAATTAGAACAAGAGAAGAGTTGACATATATTAAGATATATTCATGTTGAGACTTGGTCAAACTGTAAGTTTTCAAATACTCTTCAGAAAGTCAAAGTTTGGATTTGGGATACGATGTTGGCTTATTTATTGGGTGGTCAAATTAAAAATAAAAATAAAAACTCAAGTGGCAGTCATTGCCTGATCTCGGTATAAATAATGGACATGGGGAAGCAAAAAGGTAGAGATGAGATGGGTGCAACTACTTACAGGTTCTTTAGTGTTTCTCCTTTGTGTGTTAACAATGGACAGGAAGGTCAACAAGGAGCTAGTGCCACCGCCAACGGTGACATGACTGGAAATGTGCCACAACCTTGTGCCACCTCCAATAGTGAAGGAGGATCGCAAATACCGATACCTGGTTCCACATGGTGGTGGAGTAGCGAAAATTTTGTGTGGGGTTCAGTTATGTCTTTTAGTGTGTCTCTTTGGTATGTTCACAATGGTGGTCCACAAGCAACTGCTAGTAACAACGGTGGTGGTGACGTGGCCGGACATGATGCCGCCGGAGAATTAGAAATACCAATACCTTGTACCCAAATGTGGTGGAAGAGTTGTTGGGCGTATTGATGTGTGTAAAATTTGTGTTATTAGGACAATATCAGTTTTTATTCTTTTTACAAAATGTAAACAAAATTGTATTATTATTAGGGAAAATTAATAAAATAGTCATTTGACCATCATTAATAGAGAGTTTGACCATTTATTTTTTACTTTTACCAAAAAATAGACCAATAGGATCCAGACACGTGGCAGGCATCACCCAGCGATACCTTATGTAACATCCTTAATTTTTTCATGCTATTTATGTAACATTTTAGTGATACTATTGATTCATTATACATTCCTGAAACTATTTCGATCTATGAAAACGTTAGCATAATTCAATTTCAATACATTGTGATTCTATATATTGTTATTTACTATGGTGATTCTATGTGATTCAATGTTATATTATCATATATCTTTCCTAATGTAGTAACTTGGTTGCCTTAAACCATAATAAAAAATTAAATTTTATTGAAAGTCTCTATCTTTAGAAACCTAAATTCAAACTTAGAAGGTCAAAAATTTCATATTTGTAACTACAAGGTTTATTGTGTAACATTTTATAAAATTTAATACTTAAAGATTATAACTACTAATATGTTTATTATGTTTATGTTAAAAAAGAAAAATATCATAATATATATATGATTATCAAAACTTTCGTAAATTTATACCTACATAGGTATTTAAACATATTTATTTATTTATTATTATTATTATTAAACCTCTTAATTATCCTTGAATATTATTAAACCTTTTATTAAAGCTAACTAGTAATTATCTAAAATTTAATCAACTACAATTCTATTCTAACTAACAACTCATGATTCTATCCTAATCTCCCCATATCCATCGAAATTTAATAAAAATTAACCTATTCTTTTATAAAATCCTAGTAACTAACTAATCGTATTTGCTAGTATCATTTAGCTCCTAATAAAATCCTAATCCTAATCCAACTAGAACTCCTTTTTTCTAATTCCTAACCTATAAATAGAGGTCTTTTTTCTCCCTTTTTCTTCACACCATTGTTGTGAAATATAGAGCCCCAAGGCTGCCCAAAGTCGTTTCCCTTGCCCCCTCTTTGAAGATCCAAAGTGTTCCTTATTCACAAGTAAGTTCTAGTCACCATGTTTTCGGTGTTCTTAATTTTTTATCTTTAATTCATTCAATGTTTTTACAAAAACAACTTTAGATCTACGATTACCTAACACTTACATGTTATAATCATAGATCTAGGTTATCAAAGCTTAATTTAATCAATAAAAATAAAAACTTTTCTCTAAAACATAAAAACTATAATGCTGAATTTTTGACAGATTCGACACCCTAACTTATCGGGGCCATAACTCACTCAAAACAGAACTTTTTCAAGCGTTTCTTTTTTTGAAAATCAAGTTTAAGGTCTCACGGTCGAAACGCCTACTCGCACGTCTTCTGGTTCATAGTTTAAGTCCCTCAAACAGCCCGCGTAAGATCGGTGCGCAAAGCTGTCAAAACCTGTCAAAAACCCCTTTTTGCAAACTTTCATGATATTCATAATTTTTATAAAAGATACGAATTTTATTATAAAATAAGTGATTTTAACATGTTATAAGTTATAAAAATACATAAATTTATGATACTCATAAGTCTTTTAATCGAATTCAAACTTTTCTTTATATAAAAATTTAAGCTTTGATTCAATTTACTCTCTATCCATTCTTAAATCATGTTTGTATTCAAACTCTCTACTTTTTTAATTATAATCCTATAATATTCAACTTATTCATTTTAATCCCAACTAAAATCATATTTACACTTTAGCCCCTACACTTTCTAAAGTTACCAAATAAACCCTAAACTTGGTCTAGTATATCAATAGAGTAACCATCCGACCGGTATGTAGTTATCTGACAAGTAGAAAGTTCTGGCTAGGAAAGACGGGGTCTTGATCCAACCAACTCTTTCCTGGGAACGCTTCTGTTGGAGGTACTACTCTGGGACGATAACCACTCTAGTATACGACAACCACTTTCCTCTATTTACAATATCAACCTTTATCTATTCTAAACATAAATTCTAAAACTAACTTGCACTATAACTTACTTAGGGTTTAATCCTTAAGGCATTCTCGTAACCAAGTTACTACCAGGACAAAATTTTACCCACCTACTTCAAGGTGAGTTTCATAGCCCCTTTTACTTTTTTTTATCTTTGGGGTGGAAAACATGCTCGTATATCAAAGGTTGTTCAAACTATATCAAACTCATATACTACTTTTGCAATTTCAATAACAACTTTCTATACTTGTAAACTTAAACAGTTTTATACACACTCTACAACCATTAACTTGGGATAAGCCAACAGGAGTAAGTCATAGATCTATGGGCCTGACATGCCGATCTTGTTCTTGAGTTGACGAGATACGATATCAACTTGAGACTAGATATACAGAAACTGCAAAACTTGTTATTCATGCTATATCAATTCTATGAGAACCCAATCTTGTCATTAGGTTTGGTTGAATCGATGTATAAAAGTTTGTTTACTTGTTATTGAATCTTATTAATGAATTGCAAAAAACTTCATTATATATACTATGTAATTACTTAAACCTATGTTCTCACCGGCTTTATAGCTGACATATTTTAGCATGTTTTTCAGGTACTAATAACTAGGTTGCTGTTACAATCATGCTAGGACTTCAAGACTTGGCTCTAGGAGATTTAGTTATTATAAATTTTAATAAAGACTATTTGTTTATCTATTTTATTTGGTTGTGTGTTTTTAAACAATGTAATGCAATTATTCGGTTAATTTAATAGTATTTCTTTTAATCATTGTGATGATTTCAATTCGTCACCCCTCGCGTAAATTCCGCCATCGGTGGGGGTGTGACACCTTAAATCACCTTCATCTCAAAAGAAAAATAGAAAAATAAAAAGAAAGTACGCATCAGATCAGAATAACGTTTAGACTGATGTAGTTTAACTATCACTCTAGATTTTCCAACAACACCAGTGAGCAAGTGATAGCACGTTTACTCTAGCTTATCAGGTGAGTTCAAGAATCCCTATTTTACTGTTTTAGGGTGGTTTGCATACTCAATTAACGGACGTTTATAATAAATGTATTTTATTACTTAAACGTAAATGTTAAGAAAGAAAGAGGTTTACTTAACTAAAGTTTTTGTAAACAAGTAAATGTTTAACAACTGTGTTTATTTAACTAAATGTTTTATAAACGAATGTAGGTGAAAGATAGTGTGTTTATTTAACTAAATGTTTTATAAACAAATGTAAGTGAAAGAGAATGTGTTTATCTAACTAAATGTTTTATAAACGAATGTAAGTGAAAGGAAACGTGTTTATTTAACCGAAGGTTTTAAAAACGAACATGAACAAAAGAGATAAGAAAGTTAAAGTTGCATATATGTCCGAGTATGATTACACCGAAGCAAGTCTTGAGGTAGTAGCATAGTCTTTGTGACTGTTACTACTCGAAGCCTATGGTAGTGTCATTGCATTAGTTGCGTGTCTGTCGTATGAAAGCACTGTTACCGGATTGTTGCAATAGGTGAACGGGGGGTAATGAAGGTTATCCCGATAATGACGGTCACCAAAGTAATAGAAAGTCCTTCGTGGAAATCCGGTGAGAGTAGCCTTCGGACGTAGAGCCTTAGGGATTCTCACCAAATGGAAGAGATCCTTTGTGGATGTAATGTGTCCTTTGTGCACTGTAACATAAAGTAATGTGGACTTAACGTAAAGTAATGTGTCTTTTGTGGACTGTAACGTAAAGTAATGTATCCTTTATGGACTGTAATGTAAAGTGTCTCTCGTGGACTGTAATGTAAACATGTCCTTATGGACTGTAACGAACGAAAGTAAAGAAAGAAAGTATCATTCGTGGACTGTAATGAATGTAAGTGGATGTATGAAATAAGTAACAATGAAATGAAATGGCTAAATAAAAGTTTACATGTGGTATTGTAGTACGTTTTACTTAGTAGTGCAAGTATGTTTTCATTAAACAAGTTTTGTATGAATAACATCTGAATGAAAGGTTACTTATTAAACGTTTAAAAACTTGAACTCACCGGTGTTAGCTGACTATTTTAGTATGCACATCAGGTAATAAAGGAAAAAGAAACATGTCTGAAGCTGAGAAACCTTGGAAAGAATGGCTGGAAGGTTGTTGCTGATAAAGACTGACATCCCCGATGCTTTAATTTATGAAAGTTGAACAATGTTATGAGGAAAGTTTTAATTGATTCTGAAATGTGATAGACTTCCGTTGTTAAATGTTAATGTTTATTCAAAATTTAATAACTATGTTTATGATATGCGTGCCAACTATGAGAGGTACCCGGTTTAGGTCCTTTTAAATATGATGTCAGTCTTGGGTAGACTTTAGGAAAATTATTAATTAACACATATATAATGAAAATGTTATATTTATAGCAGTTATAATTCTGATACTTTCATAAACTAACACATTTGCTTTTTGTTGTAATGAACCATGGGAGAGGTGTGTACTCATTTACACAGTTAAAAATATGTTGACACCGATCTCGCTATGATATTTGCTATTGACCCACAACTATGGTAGGAGATTGTTCGAGGCCGGAAAAAGGGCCGTCTGTTTGGCTTCGAGACCACTAACGATCCCTACTATATCATGACTAGTGATGTCGATATGAGATCCTCATCTTGATCTTGTGATATGCAATAATTTAAATATAATGTTTTTATTATATCACCTAAGTATTAATATTTTTTAATGTTTATATATTCTACCATAAAAGAAAAAACCAGAAGCGGGCGAGGCACAAGGCTAGACATGGGAATCGGGGTTGAGGCGCTTGCAATTGCCTCTAATACCATTGAAGAAGTATTGAGCCGAAACCATGACCACCTCAACCTCACGACCTCCTCCCCTACTTGGCTATATTTTTCTCTTTTATATATATATATATATATACAGAAAAATAGTGGGTTGCATGGTGATGCTCTGACTGTGTGTTTGAAACAAGGCTTTTGATCAATTAGAAACCGGTTAAGAGCAAGGGTGTTAATAAAGTGATGAGAAAACAAGGAAGTGTGAAGAGAATTCAAATGTATTGATACTCATAATCTTGTTTACATTTTATAGTTACAATACAACTGAAACCAAAAATTATATCATAACATTACTAGAAAAACTAGTCTATTGCGACCGCTTTTTCGGTCACAGATACCCATTTATAAATTATCCGGATAAAGAAACTGGAATGTGGGTTAAATGTGGTAACAATGGGTGTTATAAAAACCTTATATATATTAAACGGTTATTGGATCATTATGATCATTTCAAAGTCCAAGGCGTCAAACCCAAAACCTGAAATTAGTCTTCTTACAAGTTGCAACACTTGCTTCATAGTTTATAATCATTCCTTAATACATAGAGTTAATTACATAAAAAATGACATGATTTGTTTAAAATAATACCTTTAGGATGTAATTTTAAAAGTTCCATGTTTGATATTATAGTTGTCATTTTGAAACATATTTGACTAATTAATTTTCGTTTAAAGTTCCATTAATTTTTTAAAATGATGGTTTTACTATTTTAATTAAAAAATTAAAAATAAGTAAAACAAAGAAAGCCCCCCTCTCCATCTCGTATTCAACTATTCATGTCCATACAGTCAAAATATGTTTCTGTGCTTCAGTCCTTAAACCCTTACAAATTACAATATTCTTAAACAAAATATTCAACTTGTACTTCTTGGCCAGTTAAACAAAATCTGTTTTATAATGAAAATATCAGTTAAACCCAAGAACTGAAAGTCGTCTTGCAAGTTGCAACACTTGCTTCATAGTTTATGATTATTCCTTAATATATAGAGTTAATTACATAAAAAGAATCTTTTTCTGCATGATTTGTTTAAAATAATACCTTTAGGATGTAATTTTAAAAGTTACATGTTTGATATCATAGTTGTCATTTTGAAATATATTTTCCTAATTAATTTTCGTTTAAAGTTCCGTATATCCGCTTCATTAATTACATATATACCCAGCTGAATGATGGAATCGATCAGAAGTAACGCTGGATGTTGGAATCGATCAGAAGCGGTTATCAAAGTGTCACTTGAAATATCTTTTTAGAAACAAGTTGAGGATTTAAAACCGGAAATTTGGCAATTGAAAGAAAAGAACATATGAAATTCAAATTGATGATGTATTAAAAATATTAATTAGAACAAGAGAAGAGTTGACATATATTAAGATATATTCATGTTGAGACTTGGTCAAACTGTAAGTTTTCAAATACTCTTCAGAAAGTCAAAGTTTGGATTTGGGATACGATGTTGGCTTATTTATTGGGTGGTCAAATTAAAAATAAAAATAAAAACTCAAGTGGCAGTCATTGCCTGATCTCGGTATAAATAATGGACATGGGGAAGCAAAAAGGTAGAGATGAGATGGGTGCAACTACTTACAGGTTCTTTAGTGTTTCTCCTTTGTGTGTTAACAATGGACAGGAAGGTCAACAAGGAGCTAGTGCCACCGCCAACGGTGACATGACTGGAAATGTGCCACCTCCAATAGTGAAGGAGGATCGCAAATACCGATACCTGGTTCCACATGGTGGTGGAGTAGCGAAAATTTTGTGTGGGGTTCAGTTATGTCTTTTAGTGTCTCTTTGGTATGTTCACAATGGAGGTCCACAAGCAACTGCTAGTAACAACGGCGGTGGTGGCGTGGCCGGACATGATGCCGCCGGAGAATTAGAAATACCAATACCTTGTACCCAAATGTGGTGGAAGAGTTGTTGGCCGTATTGATGTGTGTAAAATCTGTGTTATTAGGACAATATTAGTTTTTATTCTTTTTACAAAATGTAAACAAAATTGTATTATTATTAGGGAAAATCACGAAAATAGTCATTTGATCATCATTGTAAACAAAGTTGTACCCGAATCTCTCAAACTAAGGCGCTGATACCAACTTAAAACGCCCCAAATCGGGTACATCTCATAGTTGGCAAAAAAACATAACAAACATAGTTTTTAAGCTGGAAATAAGAATCTATTATAACGAAGGTATTGAATTCAATATTCATAAACCATAAACATAATAATTATTTTTCAAAATAAACTATTGAAAGAGGAAATGTTAGTCTTCAGTACAACGTCCATGCTATCCAGCCCTCGCGGCTCCTTTACTCATACCTTCTCTTTACCTCCACTACTTGACATGCACACTAAAAATTCAGCTAATTAACATTGATGAGTTATGTCTTTACTTTCAGTTGTACACTTTCTTTTAGGTAGGTTAAATTTATAAAATAAACTTTCTTTCTTTACTTTAAGACAACTTTACTTTACTTTACTTTAAAACTTTACAACGTTACAATTTATAAAATCCTTACATTACTATATTTCATTAAAACTTAAATTTTGAGGAAACCCGTTAAGGTATCCGACTCCTTTACTCTTTCAAACATTATTTCACTCGTACAGTACAAGTGACTATCACATACTTTAACTATCGCATATGGATCATTGCTCGAAGACAAGATCCCTTTTCTCGCTTACACCCCAGGGTAATACTTTTACTTTAACTGTGACTACACCTCATGGTGGAACTTTCTCGTTTACACCTCTGGGTAAGACTCCTTTGTTTGCTCACACCTTAGGGTGAGACTTCTACTTTGCTTGCTTGTAGGGCTTTCTACTTTACACTATTATGCAATTATACTACAAACACATAATATAATTCATGAAATCACATAATACATAGAAAAATAACACGTATTAACACATAAGCATATAATATGACATTTGTCACTGTCACTGCCAAGAAATGCCATGATACATCTTCTTTAACATACTTTACATTCTTTCATTCACTTTCTTTAAATTAACTATTCCAATGATAGTAATTTACTCTTTAACTGCTTTTTCTTTCCCAATTATAGAAATAATAATTTTATAAAATAATACTTTAACTTTCAAAATACTTTCTGTCAGTATACATGCCAGCACAAAACAACAGTAAAAAGGGCAATAAGAATTGACTTGTCAAGCTATCCTTTGCATACTAGAAATTAGTCTAGTAAATGTCACTCTCTATTTGAATTAATAATAATACATCATTAATCCTAACCTTTCATAAGTCTAAGTGAAACAAACAATTTTGCTTTCTTTATCCAAGCGAAACTATAATACAAGTTTCGCTTCCATTAGTCTTAGTGAAACTAAGACCAAGTGAAACTATACTTTAAGCGAAACTATCATTCTGGGCGAAACTGTTCTTTTAAGCGAAAGTACTCCCAAGCGATACTGTCTAGTTTCACCTGGTAGTGTCGCCTAGTCGCCTTTTTCAACATAAACCCTAAGTTTCTGCATGAAGATGGCGGCCAGAGCTTTACATGTCCAAGATTCGAACTTTTTATGATAGAAACGTGTGTTTCTATCCCGTGAGTCTAATTCCAAGGTCGGTTTCCCGTTTAGTACATAAAAACCCAACCTTTTATTAGAATCAACCCGAAACTCTCATAAACGAAAAACTCAGATTTAGAGGAAGTTGTTACCTGTCTGAGCTCGAAAACCGGATCCTTAGCTTCACCCGACGATGATGAACGACTGTTGATGCACGGTTTCCTTTCCTTATGACTTTCTCTCTCTAGCTCGATCGTCTCTTTCCCTCTCTAGTTTCACCCAAATGGAACAAATGAGGAGGGGGGTTGGGGTAGCGGCTAGGTTATCCCCTCCTCCCACTTATAGGAACAACGGAGCTCAGAGGAAGTCTTATCAATGTAAGATTAATGGATAACGGTGGAAGTATCAAAGTGTATTGAAGATCAGTGGATAATCACAACCACTGATAGGAACAACGGAGGTTAGTGGAAATGAATAATCAGGTTTAAGAAATTTTGCGTTGCAACTTGCGACACAATTGCGACGTAAAGTAAAACCCTAATGTCTTATAAAATGCGTCGGAAATGTGTCGGAATTTACGACGCAGAATTTTAATTTCGTATTTTAATTTTGTTAATACAATAATAAAAATAAAAATAATTTACGTCGCAAATGTGTCAGAATTTACGACAACGTAAAATTTTAAATATTACTGATAAACATAAAAAATTGACAACTCCATACAAAAACATACCGGCTCACCTTTTCTAATTACAATAAAAAATATTATTAGTATTATACAATGTTTTTAAACCCGGACCAGTCCGGCCGGTTAAACCGAGAACCGTCCTTTAAACCGGTCCGTTTTGTGCTATTAAACCGTTTCAACAAGAACCGGCCGGTTTTCTGAGGGAACCGGATTGGACCACGAACCGGGTTGAACCGGTTTGCTCCGTTTCAAATGGGTTGGATCGGTTTTGCTATATAAAAGATGGTTGCAGCGCAACTTGTTGCCCGTTTACCTGCCACTTTATTGTAATCGTCCTATATTAATAATTTAAGTAAGCGTATAAAAGCCTCCAAAATATATAAAATAAAACATTGACCTGCTACCAAAATCATCAGCTTGCTTTGTTTTATAGAGTGGGAAAGCATGAAAGTTTTGCTATGCAAGCGATGTGGGATACATGTACTTTGAAAGCAAATGAATGGTATTAAAAATCTAGTTTCTAGCAAGAATGGAACTCGTGAATCATAAAATGAAACATTGACCGGCTACCAATTCCACTACCAAGCTGTTTGTGTTATAATTTTATTAGGATAAATTAAAATGTATGAAGAAATGGTTATATTGAAAGAAAACTACACTAAAACTATAATTATATTATAAAAATTCATAACTTCTATATTAAAAACTAAAGAAATTATACGAACTCATCCGGTTCTTAAATCCGGTCCGACCGATCCTACCGGTGAACCTCTAAGTCGTCCGGTTCTGAAAACATTACTATTATAATAACACAGTCAAATAATAAAAAAAAGGGTTAAATTGGTACCTTGTATAAATTAAGGTTATTGGATCATTCTGATAATTTCAAAATCCAATTAAGCCGTCAAACCAAGACGTGAAAGTCGTCTTGCAAGTTGCAACACTTGCTTCATAGTTTATAATCATACGAGCGGCATCTTGGTGGTGTGATAAGGTTCAGTGATCATAAGGTTCTGGGTTCGAATCTCAGAAGCGTGTTTTCTCAGAAATATTGGGTTTCCTCCTAAATTGGTGACTTCATGTTGGAATATGATCAGGTGGTACCACTGGTGACACGATGATACTCCACTGGTCCGTCAGTGATTCAAATTAGTCGTTAAAAAAAAGATTTCTTTTTTGTGATTTGTTTATAGTAATGCGTTTAGGGTGTAATTACATGTTTGACATTATAGTTTTTATTTTGTAATACTTTTGGAGTTTAACAATGTTTTACTATTTTCCGTTAAAAGTTCCGCCAAGTTTTCTACATAAAAGAAACAAAAAGCCCCCATCTCCATTTGGTAATTCATGTACTTTAAGATGAAGGTATCATATGTTTCTGGGCTTCAGTCCTTAAGCCCTTACAATATTTTGTAAAAAAAAGGTTCAACTTTCAACTTCTACCTCTTGACCAATTCGATCCAGGTACGTACGCAGGGGCGGACCTACTCATGGGTAGGGGTAGCGCCCGCTACCCCTCAACTTTTACGCACAATGCAATTTTTTATTTTTTTTTACGGTTTTATGTATCCGGTTACACATTACGTTACCCCTCAAATTTTTTTAAAAGCTAAACACTTCATAAAATGTCCAAAATTTTATAAAAAACTAATACTTTATAAAAAGTCCTCACATTTTATTAAAATCTTCCCTAACATTTTTTAAAACCTTTTTTTAACCAGATTTCGTATGGGCCTTCAGCAGCTTCTGGGCCTTTTAATAACTAATATTTGGATATAAAATGATGGGTCTTTAGCAACTTCTTGTTTTGTTGGGCTAATAACACTATAACATGTATAACAAAGAAAAAAACACGATTATTGAACTAGAAAGAAGCAAAGCAACAGGTCACAGCCGGCAACCTCCTCCAACTATGCTTTCTGCCACTGCTCTGCGCTGCTCCCTTGCCGCCGCCGGCCACTGCACCGCTGCGCTGCCGCCAGTCTCTCCACCACAAGCCACAAGTTATTTTACTTTTTATTCCCTCTTGTTTATTTGTTTGAAAAAGAAAATCGAGGGTTAGATTAAATGTTAATTTAGAATTTTAGATGTTGATCTAGATTTTAGATGTTAATTTGAATTTGATTCTTAGGTACTATTATGGATGTTAATTTCTAATGATGATTTTTTTTAGGGAAAAATACCAAAATGAACATAGTTCTCTTAAAAATACCAAAATTGACATTTAACCTGTTCAAAGCCGGCTAAGCATTAAGGTTTTGCCGGCTAAGCCTTTGAATTCAAAAGGCTTAGCCTCCGAGTTTTTTTTAGATGGACAAAATGTCCATTTTGGTATTTTTCCTTTTTTTTATTATGTTATCGTATTTTTGTTATGTAATGAACTTTACCCAACACGAACCATCGAACTGACCCGGATTTTTTTATGTCCGGCCCTATGATATTTGAGCATCTAAAAACAGTGAACCCCTTGAAAACAATTCCTGGATCCGCCACTGGTTTCATTTACGTGAAAGTACGGCTAAAAAAATTCGCTATCCCTAAACTTTTGTTCTACATCCGCCACTGTACGTACGAAGAAGGTGATGATTGGATGTGGGAGTCGTGGCATAAGTCGTTACTTCACTACTAGAAAATTGTAATAATTCATAAAAAAACTTCTTACAAATTACTGACAATCAAAGTTTTCGCACTGAGATGGCTATAATTTTTGACAAAGTAAAAAAGAATAAAAATCTTCCCTCAATTTTCCAAAAAAACAGCAACGAACAATACATTTGTCGTTATTCCGTCATCAATTATAAACAATTTCCGACAACCTATCGATTATTTTTCCACATATTTATTAAATAACGTAACTTATTTGTTTATTAAATAAAAAATATGTTTTTTCATAAATTGTCAGAAAATCGTCCGAACAAATATATATTTCTGACAATTTTCCTTATTTTTAATTAGTTTAACATATTTTTTAAATAACTAGGTTATACACCCGTGTATTATACGGTGTTGCATAATAGAAAACTACAATTTAAATATTGTGTATAATACAAATTAACATAATTCTACAATCTGATAAAAAAATTAACATAAAAGTTAACTAAAATTTAACCTCACTATAACCAACAAAAATATTGTTTTCTTGCAATCAAGAGAGAAAAAACCATTTAAGAAATATACTCGTAGCCCACCAAGAAATTTTAGTATCATACGAATTTTCTTTACTTAAAGTGTATCTTCAGGGTGACATGATATACAGAGAAGAAGCCCATGGTTGCACCATACTCAGGTGACAAATTTTCTTTAATTACATTATCTGTATCAGTCAATGGCAGTTCACTCATGCCCTCCCATGTATGTATAACCCACTACAAAAATAGGAAAAACGTATCTAGCCAAGAGTATATATAATAACATAAACTAAAATGGATAAAAGATAAATTACCTTAGACAAAAGATGATCTTTTGCAAGCTTATAGTTGCTATCGATATGATTCTTGGTAACCACGTGTTCATCCGCCCAAAATATATATAATTTCGACCAATAAACACTTGTTATAAGGAGCTTCACACATATTCCTGTTTTCAACTCAAATTATAAAACTCAACATGAAAATTTGGACATATAAACAAATGATCAAACATATTTTTGTACCTCATCAAGCTAATGACGGAACCACCAAACAAAGCAATGGCAAAAAAGCCATGTTCTTTAACCGATGCCTCTGATAATTCTGCGATATAATCAGCCAAATCCGTGCTAAGTTCATCCAAATTTTCATGAATTCTCAACTCTCCTCTGTTTTTTTATTCCAAAAGAGCCATCTTCCTTAAACCTCACTATTGTCAAAACCATAAAAATAAATTGATTCAGAAACAAAAGTTCATTAACATACAACATTTACAATGTGATCAGAATATGCATTTCAAACCTAGGATACAATCATAACCCAATTTTAAAAAAAATTTAAATCAAATTATGTCAAAACATCAATAGTCAATGGAATCAAAAACAAGAACAAAAAACAATTCAAGATTACATGAATTAACACATGAAAAGTACTAAATTTCAAAGCAATTTAGTATAATTAACTTATTAATGTTAACAAATCCTAGATCATAATTAGGCATAAAAAGAAAATAATATTGAATTGCAGCTATACTTTCAATCTCTTGTTGAAATGAAATGTAAAATTCACTAAGATAATGAACTCTTATTATTATTTTAACTAATTATCATTGATGTTAAGGTTTAGGGTTTAAAGCCATTTTGACTCGTCACATGAAACTCTAATTAATATCTTTTGACTATCAAAGCCCGGATTGCAAATATAGGTTGCTATCTTCCACTTTTGCTCGATAACCAAGTAATTGTTCTTCCTATGACCACTAACCTTAACCATCAAGATTTGACAACCAGCTTCATGTAATGCAATTTATTACCTCACAATTAAGCAAATAAACTACATTAGCAAATATCATTTGTCAAAACGAACGAATAAACAGAAAATACTAAATATTCTTAGTTTGAAAGTAAAAATATTACTGTTATATTCAATTCCAACTTTATAAATTTATAAATATGTAAATTTCATATTCGTAAGTGGTATAGATAATAAGCTATGGAGATATGCATAATTAAAAGGGTAAAATTTATAAAACAAAGAAATGGTATTCTAGATACTTACAATATTTTTAAAAGAATGTGTCGATCTTAAAAATAAATATGAAGTTCTAATTAATAAATATGTTTTTTTGCAATAACCATTGATTTAAGTTCATATGTTTTTCTATACTTGAATAGCTAAAGAAAATAACAAAATTTTGTTTGCTAACCTCAAGGTGCAAAACGACCTATTTTCGCAGCATTTGAAAGCAGTCAAACAATTCCAAAAAATATGAACAAAATTCTAGAAACCTAATCATTTACATATATTAAATCTAGTAAAGTAACATTGATAATGATATTAAATTACCAAAATAACAGCAAAAAGAGAAAAATCTAGAACATACCAAATGTCTAACCAGTTTTGCATTCAACTCCTTATACAATCTGTTGGCTTTAACATCAGAAGTAGCAACTTTTTTCATATCTGCAGCCCTCACTTTCTGAACAAATTAGTTTTAGTGTATTATTTAAAACATGACTAACAAAATCCTCAATACAGACGAATACTATGTATACACATGATTAGGATCACTTTATGGCAGCCTCGAGGCACTTTGTTTAATATTAGACGAACAAAAAGAGAGTTACTTTCAATCACAAACATATGAACTCCATAATACAATCTATAAGACGAATAAACAAATCAACACTCCAAAATCAAACCCTTCATCTTTAATTTGATACCAAATACCCAGAAAAAGAAAGGTTTGGAATACCTTCTTAGTCTGGTTCATATGGATCGTCACCTGCAAGACCTCCTTCACCGAGACACAGGCTGCAATTGGAAGATTTATGTAAGTGCCTTTTCTGTATCCATATATTAATTGCAGGTGGCAGGATGGTAGGAGCAAACACTTTTTTGACAAAATTTTTATTTCTACGAATAATTAACGTGTAACTGTATTGATTATGATTATAATAATAATCTACGTTATTAAATAAAAACAATTTAGGTGATTTTCAATCGTTTGATTTGTTCCCTTTTTAGCTATTTTCTAACTGATCTGTCTGAGATGAAAACCAACCCAATTTAACCAACACATAAGTAAATGGGTCGACATGTCCACCTCGGGGGTTAATAAGAACAAATTTAGAATATCTTCCCATAATCATATGTTGAGGAAGCAGCCTAAAACTCTCTCAATCATGGCAAGATGTTCCAAGTTCTCATGAGTTTGGAACAAAGCCTCACCCTAATTGCAAAGAAACAAAGAAAGCAAAAAAATTAAAAAGGTTTGCCATTCATCACAGCAACCCTTTGAATCTTCAAACTTTATTTCCCAAAAGTACATTTAATTTAAGGGCATTTTTAAGAGAAAAAAAAAACAAAATTTTATGTTGTCAGCCAAATACGACAACAAAAAAAGGCCATTTATCTGCACTTCTCAAAGCTTTCTCATCTTGGACAAAGCTGGATTTGGATGTAGTTGAACAACAATAGGCTTAGCAACAGGAACTGCAAACGATATCAAACACATTTAACTGAAAAAAACCTAAACAAAAAGATTACCTTTGCAGCCCCCTTTTTCTAGGGTTTTGTATGATGATGATGTCATCTTCTATTTTTTTTACGACATTCGATCTAACTGAGTGATACAATTCATCATCAATATGCGCATAAAAAAAACCATGAATACCAAATTAACGAAAAACCAATGAACATGAAATCGAGTTCCAGATTATATCAAAATAAAAACTGAAATCAGAAACATAAATCAAAATCAGAAACTTAAATCGATGTCCAGACCCCCTTCGACTTGGACTTTCGATCCAGAAAAACCTCGATGATGACCGATTAGGGTTTGGGGTTGAGAAAATCTGAAGATTGAACTTACCTGATTGTGATTGAAGAAAGAAATATTCAAAATTAGGGTACCTCTGCGTGGAAGAAAATGGAGAGGAACAATCGCCATTAGGGTTTCAAGCAAGAAGAAAGGACGAATGAAGTGATTAGGCAACTGTCTTAGATTAGATAATACGGGTCCGGTTAGATTGTGGAGTAAATCGGGTAAGATGATCCACGTACATGTGTTTTAAGATCCAAAAGTTTAGCGGGAAAAACTAACTAAGAGAAACCTTTATTTATTATATAGTATAGATATAGATATAGATATAGATGTAATTTCTTTATTTAATAAAAAAAAATATTTATTTTAATACAAAATTATATAGTATAGATATAACTTCTTTATTTTCTTGAAAATCGTACACATATATTTCCTACAATTTTCCATAATTTTATATTTTTATTTTTTATTGCGTTTAATATATTGTTAAATAATGTAACTTATATATTTAACAAAGAAAAAAAATGTTTTTTATAAATTGTCAGAAAATCTTTGAAACATATATATCTTTTAGACAATTTCCCCATAAGTACGTCAATATTTTTATTTTCTAATTCGTTTAATATATCTAGAGTTAATAAATGGTTAGTCATGTGGTTTGTGAAAAGTAACAAATATAGGTACTAAAGGTTTCAAGTTGTAAGTATGAGTATTATATTTTGATTTTGTAACAGTATTAGATATTAAGACTAACTTTCGTTATTTAATCTGTTAAGTTTTGCTAAAATAACCAAAATACCCTTGTGATAAAATTTAATACAAAACTGTAGTATCTTTACATTTGAGGGACTAATGATGTACATTACTAAAATAATTATTTAAATCTACGAACCATATATGTAGTTTATTTAAAAAAATATATATATAATTAAGTCCCCTCCCCCTTCTATTCTTCACGAATATCCGGCCTCCCCTCATTTTTCGATTAACTTTCCGGCGACCTCAAGAAACCATGAAAACATCCACTCGTTAAATCGATGATACGAACGGGTATCTCCACCCCGAACGACATCGTTTCAAATCCAAATTCATCCTCTATAACATCCCTACATTCCAAAAATCCAAATTCATCCTCTACAAATCTGTAAATTGTTTCAAAACTCACTGCCCCAAGATGACAACAAAAATGCTAGCATAGATCTAAAAACTGATTATTATTTGAGTACATTATGAACAAAAAAGTCACATCCTCACAAAATTCATTAAAATTAAAAACTTAGAAATATAAGAACAATGAGCAGGTTTCTGTTTCTTGGGTACACGATAAGCTCCAACCACACACGCATGGCGACGATGATGGTTTTGATTCTCTGAAGAAACCCACTAGTGTCGGTGATGTTCTGTACTAGGTGGTGCAAAGAGGGGTTGCCGACGGGGATTGGCGGTGGGGTATGGGTGATGTTGTGTACTAGGGAGGAGGGGTTGACACTATGGCTCGGTTTCCCCCGCCCACTCTTTTTGCTCGTCTGCTGTAGAGGAATTTCAAGATAACCAAGGATGATCTGAGAGTCGTATTAGATACTTTCAGATCAAAAACAATTTGGTGGTTCCCCAAATTCTTTGATCGGATAAAACTCAGAGTTATTAGACAAGAATCAACTGTGTATTTGAGAGGATTTGATGAACCAGAGAATGAAAATCACGTATGACCAAAACCTTTTCTGGGAAAAAACCAGATAACTGCCTTTGGCAGTTATCCTTTAATTTCAATTTCGAATTTAATTAAAAATCCAGGGGCTCTGCCCCTTGGACCCCGCTTCAAGGGGCGTTGCCCTCGGACCCCCGTTACTTAGGGGAGTTGCCCCCGGACATCCGTTACTTAAGGGCTTCGCCCCTAAGTATTAATTAGGTAATAAAAAAATTTAAACAAGTGTTCACTTCGCACCTCCTAACTTGTTTGATATTTAATATGATTAGTTTTGGTCAATTTATTAATCCAATTACACTAAAATAACCAACAATCCTCCCCCATTTTAGTGCAATCCACGATTAACTAAAATAAATCCTCAATAAACAACTAACTAATGCATAAATGAAATATTGTGACGATTGAATTTCATATTAGTATATTACACATTCCAAATATTCAAATATTAGGGTGTCACTATGGATTGAACCCTTTCTATTTATAATGAATACATGAAGATAATATACATAAAAGTTTACACACTTATATATTTTTGGTTGACACTATTTTTACTAGCTTGTGTCCCATCCTTCAATAAGCACATCAAAGCCAAGTCCTAGCTTCTTGAAGCGGCTAAAATCCATGCTTATATAGGTAGTTCTTCTACTCTTGCACCTGCATATGCAATTTTTCAAAAGAACTATTAAGAAGTTAACCTTCAACCTCCTTAACTTGCAGGTCTAAACACATACCTTGGGATGATGTTTAATGTGTTCTAATTTCTAGATGTTGAGCCTTCCACATTGAATTCAACACGTAACATCATATTAGATGGGAACTGGGTATCTCAACATGAGAAATTTTAGGTGGACTTTAATCCCATCCCTACAGCCGACTTGTGCACAAGTTCTTTACTTAACCCTTTGGTTAAATGATCGGCTAAGTTCTGTTGAGTTCTCACAATCTCAGCTGATATCACCCCATGCATGATGAGCTCACGAATCATGTTGTGTCTAACACTTAAGTGTCTAGACTTCCCATTATACACTTGGCTATAAGCCTTAGCCAAAGTAGCAGCACTATCACATCTGATAGATATAGGTGATATCGGTTTAGGCCACAATGGAATCTCATAAATCAAATTCCTTAGCCATTCAGCTTTTTTACCAGCTGCCGCTAATGCAACAAACTCAGATTCCATTGTTGAATTTGTAATGCAAGTCTGCTTCTTAGATGCCCATGATATGGCACCTCATCCAAGTAGGAATGTCCATCCACTTGTGGAAGAATGATCTTCCATATTAGTAATCCAGCTTGCATCAGAATAACCTTCTAAAACTGAAGGAAATCTAGAATAAATCAAACCATAATTCATGGTTCCTTTCAAGTACCTGAACATTCGATTAATATCTTGCCAATGATTTGAACCAGGATTGCTAGTATATCGGCTAAGCTTTCCAACGGCATAAGATATATCTTGTCTAGTACTAATCATAGCATACATGAGAGATCTGATAGCTCTTGAATATTCAAGTTGACATACTGCAACACATTTATTAGGTAAGAGCTTAACACTCGGATCCATAGGAGTGCCAATAGAAGAACAATCTTGAAAATTGAACTTCTACAAAATCTTCCCAACATAATGAGATTGAGAAATTGAAATACCATTGTTCTCACGTTTAATCCTTATACCAAGGATCACTTCTGCCTTCCCCATGTCTTTCATGTCAAAGCAGGATGACAAGAATTTCTTGGTTTTATCAACTTGATCTTGGTTTGTACCAAAGATCAACATGTCATCCACATATAAGCAAATTATGACACCTTTTACCAGAGGCATCAAATTTACTATATACACATTTGTCTGCTTGGTTCAATACAAAACCATTAGACAATACAACATCATCAAATTTTCGATGCCATTGTTTAGGTGTTTGCTTTAAACCATATAGTGACAACACGTTTACACACCTTATGCTCATGTCCAGGCATAACAAAACCTTCAGGTTGTTTCATATATATCTCCTCATCCAAATCACCATTTAAGAATGCAGTTTTCACATCCATTTGGTGTATCACAAGATTATGAATTGCAGCTAAAGCAACCAACAATCTAATTGTGGATATTCTTGCTACATGAGCATATGTATCAAAGTAGTCTATTCCTTCCTTTTGTCTATAGCCTTGGATAACCAATCTGGCCTTAAACTTATCAATAGAACCATCTACTTTCATCTTCTTCTTGAAGATCCATTTACAACCTAATGGTTTACAACCAGGAGGTAGATCAGATAATTTCCAAGTATTATTATTCATAATAGAGTCCATCTCATCATTAACAGCTTCTTTCCAAAAAGCAACATCTCGAGATGCCATAGCCTCATTAAATGTTATAGGATCTTCCTCAACATTCAAACAATATTGATATTGAGTTTGAATTTCACTTCTAGATCCTTCAACCAAATATAGTTGAAAATCAGAACCAAAGTTCTTAACTTTTCTTGCTCACCTACTTCTTCTTGGTTCTGCTGAAGTAGAAGGGATATTATCTTCATGGTTACTTCTTTGAGAGTTACTTGAACTTGCAACCATGTCCTTTGGTCTAGGTATAGATAAGAATCTGCCCTCATCCCAATCTGCATCCCTTGACTCAATAACAGTGTTCACTGACACATAGTCATGAGGTTCTATGACATAGAACCTATATGCCTTGGAATGCTCAACATATCCAATAAAGATGCAATCTATGCCTCTTTCACCCAAATTCTGTCTTTTGGGTTCAATAAGCTTTACTACTGCTCTACAGCCCATACTTTCAAGTAATGAAATTTTGAAGGCTTACCATACCAAAGTTCATAAGGGGTTATCTTATTCCTTTTATTAGGAATCCTATTTAACAAATAGCAGGCTGTCAATATGGCCTCACCCCAAAACCCTTCACTTAGCCAAGAATAGGATAACATGGAATGAACCATTTCTTTTAACGTCCTATTCTTCCTCTTAGATACACCATTTTGTTGTGGTTTGTAAGGAGCAGTGGTTTGATGTATAATCCCCACTGATTGGAAATAACCTGGATCATACTATTCACCTCCCCTATCGGTGCGTAAAATTTTGATTAAATTGTTTCTTTGCAACTCTACTTCTGTTTTGTATATTTCAAACTTATCTAAGGCTTCATCTTTACTATGCAAAAGATATACATAACAGAACCTAGATGCGTCATCTATGAGTGTGACTATATATTTTTTATTTTCTATAGATGGAGTTGCATGAAAATCACATAAGTTACTATGTATGAATTCTAGTAGCTTTGAATCCCTAGTAACAACATCTTTAAAAGGTTTTCTAGTAATCTTAGTTAGCATGCAAGTTTTACACTTTTCATTGTTCAATTCAAAAGCCAGTATCAAACTCATTTTTGACATATCCTTTAATCTTTTATAATGTACATGTCCTAATCTAGCATGCCATCTTTCAGATTCTTTTAAGATATTACTAGAGCTAGTTGAAGTCATGCAAATAGATTCATAATTAACAAAAGAAACATCCATATTTAACTTAAACATACCATTACATAGATAACCAAAACCAACAAAAGTACCATGTCTTGACAAGATATACTTCTCACTTTCAAAGACCTGTTTGTAACCACAGTTATTTAAAACAACACTAGACAAGAGATTCTTCCGAATCCCGAGAACAAACAAAACATTGTCAAAACATAAACATTTTCCAGAAGTAAAAACTAGCTTCACTTTGCCTAGTCCTTTGATTGGTTCAGTTGCAACGTTTCCCATCTTTAATATAGATCCATCTTCAATTGGTTTAAAGTCTTCAAACCATCGAAGATCCTTACACACATGACTTGTTGCACCTGAATCAACCCACCAAGAAAAATCATCATCCTGCACATAAAATGCTTTAGAAATTAGTGACACATAATTATGAACCAATTAACATTTTGTACTAAATTCTGACCTTCTTGCATACCGGGGTCCTTAGACCCACTTGGACCAGCCTCACTCTTGTTCTTTGGACCATTCTTGTTGAATTTCCCAACCCGGCAATCCCTCTTCAAGTGACCCGGTTTTCCACACTTCCAACAAGTCAGATTTGCCTTCTTGTTTGGACTTGCGTTGTTGTTACCTTGAAACTTTCGTTTCCCTTTAAACTTGTTGTTACCCTTGGATGATCCACCTTCTTCAACCATGTTAACAGAAGAAGGTACAACAGGTTTCTTGTCATCATTGATGATCGATGTCGTTTGGTCGGTCAAAAACAATTCCTAATTACCTTAACTAGTAAGGGTAAGTAGGGTATCGTATCCACGAGAAGTTTGTGGAAAGTGCTCTTTTGTCAAAAGTATTGAAAGAAAAAAAACAGTAAATACTGATTTAAGTGGGGAACAATAATCCTCTCCAGGGTTTGGGTTTGAAAACACAAGTCACTTCTAGTTATTTAGCAAGCAATTACATAGACATAACCGCACAAGGTTTAATTGAATTCAGTGAAAATAATAGAACGAGCTGTAAAGAAAGCCTATTCATGTATAATCAGTTTAGATTAACCAATTGACACTCAAATCTCACAACGCCCCTGATGTAAACAAACCTAAGACTGATGAGCTTTGAATCAACAATTCGAAATCAATAAAAACCATTTAAAGCATTCAATCAACAAATGTAATTATATGGCTTAAGATGCCAATCAAAATTACAAACCAAGTCTAAATATTCCAGAAAACAACAAGTGCAAACGTAAAACCCTACACCCGGAGAAGATCACGGGTGATTTAGCTACTCATACTCATCACAATAATCAAAACTAGTGTTATATAACTTACAATCATCAAACTCTAAGAACAATCGACCTAAGAACAGTGGAAAACGCCTTCTTGGAGCTCTGTAACGGCTGGAATCGATGATAGATCGATAATGGGGGCTGAGAAAGATTAAAACCTAAATTAGGTTAATTTTCCCGTATTTTTAGTTCTTCGTGTACCACGAACATGGAATGGCTGGTTCTTCACGTGGCGCGAAGGACAAAACATTCGGGCGGTTTTCTCATTTCTTCGCGTACCGCGAGAGTTTCCTCCAAGGTCGTACCGCGAAGACCAGAATTTCCAGCAATTTGACTTTTTGACTTTTCCTTTTCCATGCTTTCATGTCATCTTCATTCTATCTCGTTTCCTGCTCATTTAGCACATAAACCTGGGGGCACACACATACCAAACATACACATAAAACCACACAAAGATATATACTAAAACAACTAAAATGATTACAATAAGACACATTAACTGGGGTTATTAAACACTACATTACATCCCAACACTTACTCTTTTGCGTCCCGAAAAAGAATTATGCAATGGGATCATAATTGGAACCTTCTTTCACATTCTCAGTCATTTAACAACTTAAATATACCAACGCGTTAACTGTAACAGTCAGTATTTTAATCCGATTAAACCCAACCACCGACTCGTCAAGCCCCCAATTCTGTTATCTAATATCCTATTCATTACCAAGCAACAGTCTATCTATGGGTCTCACACTCAGAAAGCTATGACTCAGCCTAATCCCATCTTAAGGTCATGCTTAGGCACATGCTAAACCTTATAGATTTCCCCACCACTATAAACACTAATTTAAAAGATTAAAAAAAAATTATGGATGGACAATGGATTGATGAATGAATGATTCGAGCTTTGATTAACCTTTTATGAATAAACCTCGCCCAGTGGCGTATCCCCCAAGTCACCATCCCGGAGGGTAACACGTAGGTTCAGTTTTTAAGCAATGATGCTCATAAGATTCGGTTTAGTGGAGTATCCTCCAAGTCACCATCGCAGAGGGTAACACATAAACCTAACTTAGATATCCAGAATATTGATCACTTAAGTCCCGCCCATGGGTGTTTCAACCAAGTCGCTATCCCGGAGTGTAACACATAGGCGAAACCTAAGTTCTCAAATTAATTAATTAAGCTCATGAATGATGCGGATTATGGAATGCGGGCGCCACCAACTTTCGGATTTATTTTTATAAAAAGAAAGTGATGTGCCAAGTAATTTTAAAAACTTATAAATTCTTGTTTGTAGCGGTACCTATCACTCTATATTGACAGTTTCGACCTCACCGACACCCCTAAGATGAGAACCCACAAGACATCCTGAATTAATTATTCATTTTAAACCTAGATACACTGTCAGGATATTTAAGCTCTTAAGTCGGTTGGGCCTACCAAAACATTACAAGTTAAACACGCTTTCTATAATTTATTATTCAATTCGATTCCGGTAGCAGATTTCCAATTCTACCTATCATTTCCCATGTAGCTGCAACAATTCTAATGCAAGGATATTTTTGTAAAAATTTTCAATTTTTATGGGTTTTTAAATTTTTAATACTATACAGACTCAATTAAAGACCTAGACTACAATCTCCCTCCCCACACTTAAACTCTACATTGCCCTCAATGTAGAAAGAGAGACAGAAAGCAAAAACAAAACTAAAATACACAAAAGATAAAATGGACTTTCCTGAATTAAGTCGAAGAGTCCTCAGGCCGTATAGCATTTCATTCGCGGCCTAAAACAATTTTTCTGTCGAGCTGCCTGTTACAAGGGTATATATCTAAATCATCCCCGCCCAAATGGAGATTGAGTGCAGACGGGGGTGACCAAAACCTGCAATTTAAGCTCAAACAAACCAAAAAACATCAACTGACTCAAAAACCGTTTCGATAAAACTAAAATACTCTACGTACTAGACACAGCTCAAGAGAAAAATTATTTTTTTTTCGCGGGTCGCGAAGAATTGGGAATTGACCTTCGTGGTATGCAAAGTCCCCAAATTCTGACCATGTCACACCCCCAAATTTATTCACTTATTAAATAAATAAATTAATTAAAGTTGCAACGATTGGTAACATTACACAACAGCGGAAAATGAAATAAAGACTTTAATGGTGTCGAACACCTTTACATACACTAAAATGAATTGGTACATTGGCCTAAAACCATATAGTTCAAAATAGACTTGAGGTTCGACAATCATGCGTCTTCGGCTTCTAAGGTTCTAAACTGAATGGTTAGCCTATTCCAACCGTGCCATGACTATGAATTACCTGAAAAACATACTTAAAGTGTCAACACAAAGGTTGGTGTGGTCACAGGTTTAATTGTCTCAATGTAAAGTAGTTTTTCCTTGAAAACATTGATGATGTATACGTGACCATAATAAGAAATTGTTTTTCCCTCGAAAACATTTAAAATGCGTAGATGGCCATAATATGAAATAGTTTTTCCTGAAAACATTGACTAAAACATTTGCTCATGAATAAATGGCAAAACCATTTATATATAAACGATTGGCAAAACCAACTTGCATGAAAATGATCTCAAGTTTCAAGTGTTTGAGTTTCAAGTATCCAAGTTTCAAGTATTCAAGTTTTCCCATGCAAATTTTTTTTTTCAAGTATCAAGTATATGCATGTGCACAAAAACGATTTCAAGTACACATTAAATTAAACTAAGTAATCGTGTCAAGTTTAACCTATCAAGGTGACCCATCATAGCTAGCTAGGCATATGAAGTTTATTTCACATGAGTTTTAACCTAACCAAACCAAACACAGGTGTTTCGCCCCTCGCCCATTCCCCACGGGCTCACGAGTTAAGATAAAATGCAGCCATTGGGCCATACGGACCCTCGGTTAGCGTGACTAACCATGACTGGAAGTGTCAATCCCAATAGTACTATTCACATTATCCCAGCTATTAAAGTTAATGGTTAATAAATTGTTCACGTAGGGGACTTTACGAGCTCTTCCACGATTGTCTCATGTAAACTTAATTGGTTGGTCATGATTCTTTGTTTCTAACGTATAAAGCAAATGTGTTTCATGTTTTCTCAAATGTATCAAGTAATGATGTTACCAAATGTATCAAAAAATGATGTTTCATGTTTTCAAATGTGTTATGCAAGTATGTTTCTCCCCTGAAATTTCTAAAACATTTAAAAATAAAAAGGGGCAGTGAACTCACTTGACGAGCTTTCAATGTGTAAGTGCTAGCAAGTCCGATGTGTATGTAAGACTGACCTAACCGTGACCTAAATAGTGACAGTTATCTTATGACCTTAAAATTTATTGTTGACAGACAAGTCGGTCATGTAAAAAGTCCATCCAATATGTTAGACTAAAAAACGTAAGTGTCATGTTTAGAAAATGTGACCCGACAAACCGTTGGTGACTTGACTTTGAGTTTCATGTTAGGTATACATGTTTAATCATGAAATATGTACAATTTTGATGTTTTATGTATAAATATGTGTCCACAAGTTGTTATATATATATATATATATATATATATATATATATATATATATATATATATATATATATATTTCGTGTTAGCATTTTGATAGGCATTTCTCTTAAACCGTGTTATCAAGGTAACCTTAGTTTGTCAGAATTTCTTGAATTTTAGGTCGTTCGTGCATTGTCCTTTTGATTAGTCAAACGAACTCGTTTAGTCATGAAATTTAATACCAAGATACCTACATGTATTAGGGTTACAAGGATCTATGAATCACCAATTTATGACATGTTTAAGTATTTTTAAAAATTCATTTGGACAGGAGGGGTCTGCAGTGTTCATTTCTGGAGTACCTTAGGAATGTTTTTTAGTTGACTGACTTAAGCCCATTTTCATGAACCGATACCCTACTACTTTGTTTTATACTTAAAATACTGACTTTAGGAAGTGGAATCAACTTATTTGGACTTGTCATGACCAAGTTATGACCTTCAGAAGTGACACGAAATTTCTGCCAAAAATGACAGCCTTGATACCTTTTCTCGTAGGGCCATTTTGCGGAATCAAAACTCAACGAAAGTTTGTGAAACCACTTGGGTTGGATTACTGACTCTTTATACTTGATTTTAGACAAAAAGTTCTACAAGTTTGGGTAATCATGGACCGAGTTATGGTCTGGTAAATTCGGTTTAAAATTCTGCTAGCTCACTGTTTTGGTTCTATAACACTTACTTTCAACAACTATTCCAATTTTGTATTTGTTTTGACTCTTGTTTACCAAATGGTTAATGTTTAGGTTAGATCTGACATGTTCTAAAGTCCATTGTACAGATTTGTTCATCCCAACCACTAGATCCATGAGTTTTTAAAAGAACTTTTTGTTTAAAAGATGTAAATCATGCTTTAAGCTAGTTTTTGAGCATTATTCTTTTGGATGGAGTTTTATGCATGACAACAACTTTGTGCTAGTAAAAATGAAGAGGATGAAGATATATAAGAACTCACAACAAGTAGGATAGAAGAAAGGAGTTAGAAGGAAGTTCCAAGCCCAAAAACCTTGCTATTTTTCTTAAGAAACACCTTGAAACCCTTGAATCTTCCTTGAATCTTCCTTGAATCTTGGATGATTGTTTGAACAAAGTGGAGAGTGTGTGTTCTGTCCAAATAGAGGAAGGAGAGAGTGTGTGAAGTGTTGGAGTGGAGAAATGAGTGAATGATGGAAAGTGATGTGTGGTGGATGGCTTTAAGGAAATGACTTGAAAGATGGGTATGGGAGATTGCTTAAGTAAGTAGAAGATGTTGAAATTTGGGGTGTGGGGTGGACCCACATGGCCTTAAGGCCGAAACTTTTGGTCAAGGGGAGTGGGTGGGGTAGTTTAGGTGGTTAGATGGTTAGTTAGTGTAGATATTTAGGTCATTAGGTGCGTTAATCGCGGTTAGGGCTCGAAACGGTAATTTAATGTGGTTTTCGATTCTTTGATGACATTTTAAACTAAAGTTAACTAGTTTATGTCTAGTTTAGTGAAAAACACTTAATTCATGTAATGTATAGGTTATAGATATATTTTATTGCGTGTAGTTACGTTTAGGGTTGACGGTAGGTGGTGAAAACTTTGTTATACGTCTTTATGAATCGTTTTATGAAATGTGGTCTTTAAAATATATATTTGAATGTATAAACATATATTTCATGTATTATGGATACTTAGACATTAATTTGGACATTTAGGTTAGTCACCAACGTTCGCATTAGTCGAGTTTTTTGTAAACGTGACCCGGTAATTCCTAAAATTACCAAAGTATGAAATGAATCAATGCATGGCTTTTGCTAGAATTTAGGACCTAATTCATGAAATTACGTCAATCGGGATACTTGAAAATGTAAACGCTTTTATTTTATGTACGGATATTGCTCTGGAAATGTAGAGTGTCACATTCTCCCATCGTTAAAGTAGTTTCATCCTTGAAACTTAGTTTGAGTTAACCTTTAGGATTGATTTACTCTATCCAGATGAGAGTATCATATTCTTAGTTAGTTCCTGGATCATAAGGAGAATTTTGGATTCAATCCACTTAGTAGTTGGTATTTGAAGGTAAAGCGAATACCTCACCGACTAACAAGGATGTGTAAGGATTTTAGGTATTATAGTATAATGTAACAATGCATCAGTGTCGTTGAACATTTGTTATCTCAAACGAGCGGATTTAGGAAAGTTCTTTGAATAAATTGCCAAGAGAATGGCGTTGGCTATACCCTGAAGGGATAAAATCTTTGTCAGAGTCCCATGAACATAAAGGATTACAATCAGTAAGGTCACCTCCATATAATGAGTGAGTAATTAAAAGGTTCTCTAATTGATGTGAACTAATAAAAATGGGTTTCATTATGTGGTCACTCTCATTAGAGTGGAACCATACGATAATCATCATTGGTAATGAAAAGGAAACGGCACATTCGTGCACGTGAAATTATGAAGGTATGTAGGCACATACTCTTTATTCATATACGTGTTCTAACGCATGTGGACCAGATCATGATAGAATCTAAAAGAAAACATTGGAAGACCAGTAAGATATGTCCGATGATTTGATGAGATGTTCGGGCCTTAGTTCAAAATTCGATACCTGACTGTTTCTCGCAACCAGTCAATGCCTTGATGCATTCAATCTTTCTAGAGAAAAAGATTCAAACTGACATTTCAATTGTCAAATCAGTATGTGGTTTAAATTCTTTCAGTTGAGTTCTAGAAAACAACATCCTCGTATGCTATTTCTCTTAAATAAGCTGGAATGGTTTAGGGGAACTGTTAGTAGTTTTCTAGGTAGTGAATTAGATAGCTAAAATATGGGATGAAGTTTTATGAAGATATGATTTCCTCAGGTCGGATTTGGTTTTGTCAAGTCTCATTATGGGTAATTCTATTACGAATGTTATTCGTAGCTTGGTGTATATTGCTCTCTTAATGAAATAGATGATGAATTATAAATGAAACAACAAAATTTCTGACATTAACATTGAATCCTCAAGATTTATGTGGTTCATCTATAGATGAGGGTGAATCTAGATGAAGAAGGAGGAAATGTTAGAGTATTCGAGATTCATCGAATTGATTTGGCTCAACAGTTATTAAAGGTAAAAGAATCTTCCATTAACATTGACCGCAATGGATTAATGATTTCAAGATTCCTTATACGCTTTCGTTGGCGAAGATTGGGCTATTAACCATTGTTTGCACTACACTTTTACTGCAGTCTAGTATTTAGGTTGTACTGTCATGATTTGTAGATTCATGACTTGACTATCATGTCCATGAGGCAGATAAGTCTTAATAAGTTCTAAACTCGTTTAGTTTAGCCATAGTTCGTCTAGGTAGGGAAGTAAACAGTGGGACCATGGAAATAGTCTCATAGAAATAGTGTCTCCCGAAATTGACTATAGGCTCTCCAATCCATTAAGTTGGTAGGTTGTTATATGATATTATTTTCCATCTAGTTTAGGGCTTGATCCCTTAAATTAGATGTCAGAAAGTAATACCAGAATCACGTATAATTTCAAATATTTGTCGAATATGAGGACGTCATGTCCTTAGGTTCCTTAAGGAGAACGCGTAGGGATTCCATAAGGTCTTGGAGAAAAGTGAATAAAATTTAAAAGGAAACTTGGGAAGTGTAAAGGAAATGTATAGGTGTAGACCTCCAAAAGAGAAAGGTCACATATCATTCATCCTTTGTTCATTTTCCAGGTAGCGTACAACTTAGAACAGTTAACAATCCGCAGAAAACTGTAATAAACTCTTAAAATTTCATTCCTATGATTGTGGGACGCACCTCTCAAATGATAAAATTCTCAAATTCCAACTTGGTCCTTAGTTTCCCACTAACGTTGGTTGGAAAGGATCAGGAGTTTTTAGAACTTGTCAGCAACTGTTATTACAGTATGTCTGTAACTTCCCAGGAATCCGATTGGTATTATCGTGATTTAGCATATCACATTTCACTCATATCGGTTATAACCTTAAAGTCCTTAGCGCAAGGGTTTGAGTCATAAAATTGAGGTAATGAGTGTTAAATGTCAAAGTTTTGTATTTTCCCTGAGCAGGTGTTAAGAAGTCGTTTCTTAACAGTAGGTGCTATAGAGCTCTTTAACTCTAGAATGCTAGGAGTAAAAGATGTGAACACGTCTCTCCTGTGGTCTGAGATCAGAGACTCAGTTAATAAAACGATCATTGGGGAAACATAAGTACAAAAGGATATATATTTATCCTATTCAGATCTTTGTGGACAATGGGTTGTTGGAAGTAATAGACGCTTACGTTTCTTATATATAACATGAACTAATGAGGTTAACAAGAAATCAAGCATTTGGAGCAACTTTAAGAATCTTGTATGTCAGTCTCCTGCTGGTCTGACAATAGCCGACAGCTCACACTTAGGTTTCCTTAATACTCACTTGAGCATAAATCATGGCTTATTTATCATCGAAAGATTATTCGAGATTGATGATGTACTGAATGTCAAAGGTGGTAAGAATGACCCCGTTTGACAACTGTTCTAAAAATTCAGATTACCTACTTGTCTCAGGTCGGGTTTCCATAATACCACGTAGGTGTCAGGCGTAAGTTTCCATCCTATTACAGGAGTTAGTGCATAGCACTTCAGATGTAGACTTCAAGTAAGTGTGATACTGAATTGTAAGATAAACCTGAGATTATGCCGTGATCTCCGATAATAGTTGTACAATTACTGTAAGTGTTGATCGTTGCAAGGAGCAACCTGGAATTTATGTGTTTCAAAAGGATATGTTTTAGAAAGTACAAACGGATGAGGGAGATCTTCATCGTTTAAGATCCATTAAGAGTTGGGTACGTCAAATTTGAGTTTTTCTCGTTCCTACCGAACTACGAGAATGGTATATGAAGATCTAGTAGGGGAATTAGAAATGTTAAGGTCTGATTCATGCTAGCCCAAAGATCGGTCACATGCGCTGATCGATAAATAACGAAATCAAAAAGAGACAACCTATAGCCTAGTCTCAAAAGTTGAAGCAATACTTTACAAGGAATTTCCAAATTCGGTCTAAGAGCCGAGGTCAAATCATGAAGAATAGATTTCTTCAAGGTTTTGGTTAAAATTGTCATGCCAATGAAGTCTCGGTAAGAGTTTTGGATTCATTAGAATTCAAAGATGAAGGGGATGATGTACGTTTCCACATCACTTGTGATAGCCCATCGCATCATCTAATGCCTTTTGGCTCAACCCTTATGGTTATGGTGATTTCGATCATTAATCGACTGACTGGGAGTTGCGATTAGGGATACAGATTAATCATGAACATTAGTTTGGACAGTAAGACTCACTAGATTTCTCATGCATTGTAAATTATGATAACGTGTGCACCTGCAATGATAATTTACTTTGCATCGTCCCTATAGTGTTTCTCCTATCCCAAGCTCTCAGTTAAAAAGCATCTGAAATGTTCATTTGATCGTGTCATCGTGTTGCACTCTCGCGCAAGAGTGTGTATGTTCTATCGGATTACTCTTAGTCATGTGTACCAATACTCATGCATATGCCGACTAAGGCTGCTGCTGGATGGAGTTAATAGTAGAGAGACACAATTGGTGTCTTCTAATAACAGGACGTGTACAGTGGAAGTCAGGCACTACGTTAGGGGAGAGATCCTCAAATCAGCGTCGAGCAAATCATGCTCCAAGTTTGTATGTACGTGTGGATCCACATGATCCCGATGAGTCTATGGGTCTCCTGACAAGTAAAGTTCTATCCTATCTTGGGTTCCCCTCTAATCGGGCAGTTCCGTTTGTCATATCTCATGCCGAAGGTTTTTGTCAGCCAATCTAGCAATTCACGGAAGAGAGCCTGCATACCACCCCGAATGAAGTCCACATATGTCAGATGAGAAAATTGGCTCCACGGCTGGAGTAGTTGTAGGTGTGGTACAGGTACAGGTACGGATTCAGGTATGGGTTCTGCCTATTGTGATACCAAAATCGGTAACCGACGATTACTACTGTCGTCGCCCAAGCTCAACTCGTAAATCGATCTTCTAGGGTTACAGTGTGCTAAGTACCCATCATCCTTGATTTTTAATCCGAATAGTGACACCTTGTTGAGCAATGTTGTGGATGTCTATTGTTTCCATATTGTTGTACATGTTAAGTGTTCGTTACGTGTGCCATGTAATTGTGTTAAGTATTAGTGTAGCTAATGATACCCTAGTGTAACTACATACACTAATGGTCTACTCAAGTTGTTCGGTAACGGTTGGAATTTCTATACTCATGTCTTGGGTGTTCTTAATGTGATGTAAGTCTTAGAAATATTGGTCCCTAAATGAGGCTGGTTTGAGCCTAGGTGTCACTAAGGAAACCTAATTCGCTAAAACCATTGGCTCTGATACCAATCTGTCACACCCCCAAATTTATTCACTTATTAAATAAATAAATAAATTAAGGTTGCAATGATTGGTAACATTACACAACAGCGGAAACTGAAATAAAGACTTCAATGGTGTCGAGCACCTTTACATAAACTAAAATGAATTGGTACATTAGCCTAGAACCATATAGTTCAAAATAGACGTGAGGTTCGACAATCATGCGTCTTCGGCTTCTAAGGTTCTAAACCGAATGGTTAGCCTATTCCAACCGTGCCATGGCTATGAATTACCTGAAAAACATACTTAAAGTGTCAACACAAAGGTTGGTGAGTTCACAGGTTTAATTGTCTCAATGTAAAGTAGTTTTTTCCTTGAAAACATTGATGATGTATACGTGACCATAATATGAAACGGTTTTCCCTCGAAAACATTTAAAATGCGTACATGGCCATAATATGAAATAGTTTTTCCTGAAAACATTGACTAAAACATTTGCTCATGAATGAATGGCAAAACCATTTATATGTAAACGACTGGCAAAACCAACTTGCATGAAAATGATCTCAAGTTTCAAGTGTTCGAGTTTCAAGTATCCAAGTTTCAAGTATTCAAGATTCAAGTATTCAAGTTTCAAGTATTCAAGTTTTCCCGTGCACAAAAACATTTTCAAGTATCAAGTATATGCATGTGCACAAAAAAGATTTCAAGTACACGTTAAATTAAACCGAGTAATCATATCAAGTTTGACCTATCAAGTTGACCCATCATAGCTAGCTAGGCATATGAAGTTTATTTCACATGAGTTTTAACCAAACCAAACACATGTGTTTTGCCCCTCGCCCATTCCCCACGGGCTCACGAGTTAAGATAAAATGCAGCCATTGGGCCATACGGACCTTCGGTTAGCGCGACTAACCATGACTGGGAGTGTCAATCCCAATAGTACTATTCACATTATCCCGACTATTAAAGTTAATGGTTAAGAAATTGTTCACGTAGGGGACTTTACGAGCTCTTCCACGATTGTCTCATGTAAACTTAATTGGTTGGTCATGATTCTTTGTTTCTAACGTATAAAGCAAATGTGTTTCATGTTTTCTCAAATGTATCAAGTAATGATGTTACCAAATGTATCAAAAAATGATGTTTCATGTTTTCAAATGTGTTATGCAAGTATGTTTCTCCCCTGAAATTTCTAAAACATTTAAAAATAAAAAGGGGCAGTGAACTCACTTGACGAGCTTTCAATGTGTAAGTGCTAGCAAGTCCGATGTGTATGCAAGACTGACCTAACCGTGACCTAAATAGTGACAGTTATCTTATGACCTTAAAATTTATTATCGACAGACAAGTCGGTCATGTAAAAAGTCCATCCAATATGTTAGACTAAAAAACATAAGTGTCATGTTTAGAAAATGTGACCCGACAAACCGTTGGTGACTTGACTTTGAGTTTCATGTTAGGTATACATGTTTAATCATGAAATATGTACAAGTTTGATGTTATATGTATAAATATGTGTCTACAAGTTGTTATATATATATAAATATATATATATACACATACATGTATATATATATATATATATATTTCGTGTTAGCGTTTTGATAGGCATTTCTTTTAAACCGTGTTATCAAGGTAACCTTAGTTTGTCAGGATTTCCAGAATTTTAGGTCGTTCGTGCGTTGGCCTTTTGATTAGTCAAACGAACTCATTTAGTCACGAAATTTAATACCAAGATACCTAGATGTATTAGGGTAACAGGGATCTCGAGACGCTACTACTTTTGTTTTATACTTAAAATACTGACTTTAGGAAGTGGAATCAACTTATTTGGACTTGTCATGACCAAGTTATGACCTTCAGAAGTGACACGAAATTTCTGCCAAAAATGACAACCTTGATACCTTTTCTCGTAGGGCCATTTTGCGGCATCAAAACTCAACGAAAGTTTGTGAAACCACTTGGGTTAGATTACTGACTCTTTATACTTGATTTTAGACAAAAAGTTTGACAAGTTTGGGTGATCATGGACCGAGTTATGGTCTGGTAAATTCGGTTTAAAATTCTGCTAGCTCACTGTTTTGGTTCTATAACACTTAATTTCAACAACTATTCCAATTTTGTATTTGTTTTGACTCTTGTTTACCAAATGGTTGATGTTTAGGTTAGATCTGACATGTTCTAAAGTCCATTGTACAGATTTGTTCATCCCAACCACTAGATCCATGAGTTTTTAAAAGAACTTTTTGTTTAAAAGATGTAAATCATGCTTTAAGCTAGTTTTTGAGCATTATTCTTTTGGATGGAGTTTTATGCATGACAACAACTTTGTGCTAGTAAAAATGAAGAGGATGAAGATATATAAGAACTCACAACAAGTAGGATAGAAGAAAGGAGTTAGAAGGAAGTTCCAAGCCCAAAAACCTTGCTATTTTTCTTAAGAAACACCTTGAAACCCTTGAATCTTCCTTGAATCTTGGATGATTGTTTGAACAAAGTGGAGAGTGTGTTCTTGTGTGTGTTCTATCCAAAGAGAGGAGAGAGAGAGAGAGAGTGTGTGAAGTGTTGGAGTGGAGAAATGAGTGAATGATGGAAAAGTGATGTGTGGTGGATGGCTTTAAGGACATGACTTGAAAGATGTGTATGGGAGATTGCTTAAGTAAGTAGAAGATGTTGAAATTTGGGGTGCGGGGTGGACCCACATGGCCTTGAGGCCGAGATTTTTGGTCAAGGGGAGTGGGTGGGGTAGTTTAGGTGGTTAGATGGTTAGTTAGTGTAGATATTTAGGTCATTAGGTGCGTTAATCGTGGTTACGGCTCGAAACGGTAATTTAACGTGGTTTTCGATTCTTTGATGACATTTTAAATTAAAGTTAACTAGTTTATGTCTAGTTTAGTGAAAAACACTTAATTCATGTAATGTATAGGTTATAGATATATTTTATTGTGTGTAGTTATGTTTAGGTTGACGGTAGGCGGTGAAACTTCGTTATACGTCGCTACGAATCGTTTTATGAAATGTGGTCTTTAAAATATATATTTGAATGTATAAACATATATTTCATGTATTATGGATCCTTAGACATTAATTTGGACATTTAGGTTAGTCACCAATGTTGGCATTAGTCTAGTTTTACGTAAACGTGACCCGGTAATTCTTAAAATTACGAAAGTATGAAATGAATCAATGCATGGCTTTTGCTAGACTTTAGGACCTAATTCATGAAATTATGCCAATCAGGATACTTGAAAATGTAAACGCTTTTATTTTATGTACGGATATTGCTCTGGAAATGTAGAGTGTCACAGACCGGTTAACCTATTCCCTCACATATCGCGAAGAACTGGGCTGGGATCTTCGCGGTACGCGAAGACCCTGTGGTGACAGAAAGTTTAGGCCGTTTTTAACATAGAAAAATTTTGGCCCTCTAAACTTGGTTTTCCCAACTTCTTCAAAAAACCCGTTCCAACCACTAATTTATGTGCATACGTACCTGTAATGTTATTCCTCGTCATTTTTATTGCCAAAATTGACACGAAAACCTGTAAAACTTAGAAAAACTACAAAAACATACCGAAAAAATCAAAATTTACATAACTTTACACATGGTGCCCTACCTCCCAGGAATGTGTGTATTGCCCTCAATTGCACTTACACGAACCAAGACTTGCTCAAATTCTTCCCCACACTTGGTCAATTGCATATAAAACAAAGAAAATAAAGCAGTAAAGTCCTAACTCACTTTCGTAGGAATCACGGATGCATTGAGCATATGAATCAAGCCTTTTAAACCCCTCAGTAGCCTGAGAGGATGAGTTTAGTCTCATTATGGTTTCTAGGGAACACACCCACAACGTTCATTTAACTGAAAACAAAATTTAGACAAACATACCTTAGGCTACCTCCTAAGAGCGCTAAGTTTAACGTCTTCAGCGAGACGCGGTGTACCTGATGCTACTTACGGTGGTCGGAAAGTGAATTTCCTTTCCCCAGTCTCCTTACCTGCCTGGCGGTTCTCATTCCCATCCATCTTAAACTCCCTTAAGTGGCCTGCATCAACCAACTTTGCAGCTTCTTTCATTCTCACAAACTCATCAGCTCCATATGCATGCTTTCCACATATGGGAGGCTTCGTTGTTTTACTTCCAGCCTCCCCACACTTGAGTGGGGATGATGCTTATCCTTCAGTTTTAACCTGCCCAACACAAAACCTTTCTCTTTGGTGTCGCCCCTATCCACAATGTGACTAGGAGGACACTTGTTAGTAGCACATGATTTAGACAATTTAACTTTATAAGAATAAGTAAAAGAGTTTGTAAGCATGTCTAAATTACACTCACGATTTCAAAAGGTCATGCTTACTGTGTTATCTCTACAATTATCTGAGCATTGGCAGTTGACAGGAACGATCTTCCGAGCAGCACCCTTGATTGTTCCTTCTTCATGCCAGGTGCATAATCGAGCACCAAGAAATCCTCGGGGTAATAGAATTCCCCAACCTTCATGGCTACCCCTCTAATCATCCCCTGGGCATGTTTGCGTGTCAAATCAGCTAACACCACGGTAGTGTCAACTTGCTCAATAGGCCTAAGTCTGCTTGATCATATAGACTTCCCTGGAGGATACTGAGACTTGCACCATAGTCTAGGAGTGCTCGGGTTACCTTTACTCCCCCAACTTCAATCGGGATCACGGGTTCTCTTTGCTCACTCTCATCTTCAGAATCACTTATCTTCTCTTCATGATGAATACTTACTGCACCGACATGAGCATGCTTTGAACTGGACCCTAAATGTTGCGGGTTCATCTTTGTATCACTTGGGAGTCTCCCATTGCTCTTCTTCAAATCAGCCAAATCCATTGCTAACTGCCCCATCTGAGTGGTCAAGGATTGGATTGACTTATCACGCACTTCATCAGATTGGCTCTTCTTGTGCAGTTCTTGTTGAATGGCCTTCAAGATATCCATCATCTCAGTCACACCAAATTGATTGGAGGCTTGCTCATTCCCTCTTTGATACCCCTTTTGATAGTTGCTTTGATTGTAGTTTTGGTTCTGGGGTGGAAATGGTTGCTGATTTCTTGGTCCACTTCCATGAAATTTTGGATTAGCTTGATTGGAAGCATCCCCATAGTGAAAGTAGGGATAATTTCTAAGGCTTGGGTGATAATTGTTGGAGTTCATATCATAGTTCCTACCACCCCCTTGAATGTAGTTCACATCCTCAAACTTGCCTCCTCTTCCCGTGCAAGTACCACCATTATGCCCGAAATCAACACATCGGTCACATACCTCATATCGTTGACCCCCGGTGCCCCAATTAGCCATTCGTTTCTCTAATTTCTCCAACCTGCCTGATTCAGAACTCTGGTTATCCACCGCTCTCACTACCGAGTTCCTTGCCCGTCTTGAAGATTGAGCCTTTCTCTTGGATGTTCTTACCATCTTCTCTAAGTAATCCAAGTCTTCATCCTCAAAATTAGTACCAAATGTACCATTAGAAATAGAGTTGAGGTCTCGGGCATCATCATCATCTGTCAAACCTTCATGGAAGGCATTCAACATCTCCCACATTTGAAAACCATGGTGTGGGCAGTTTTTTATCAACATTTTGAATCTAATGAATGCCTCATGAGATAGTTCCCCCGATTGCCGTTGAAAATTCATGATATTTTTCCTAGCATCACTAGTCCTTTGATTAGTGTAAAACTCATCTAAGAACTGTTGCTGCATATCACCCCAAGTATAGATAGATGCAGACGGCAAATAATGGAACCATTGTTGAGCCTTATCTTCCAGTGTGAATTGGAAAAGTACCAATTTCACATCATCCAGTGTGAACCCCTGTCCCCCAATAGTTTTGCATCTAGCATCATAGGCACTCAGATGCAAATAAGGCTCCTCTGTTCCTACGCCATGGTAATTAGGCAAATTCTGAATTGCCAGGGAACGAACCTCAAATGACCTCCCATGTTGTTGTGGTATGACAACTAGAGATGGGTTATTAGCTATGGCTCTCAATCCCTCTAACAGTGCCTCTGTCATATCTCCTTGGAATGCCACACGGATTGTCAACGGGAGGGACCGCATTCCTAGGACCAGGTCTTCTTTATCTGTTTATAGACGGCTGTTGTTGTGGGATCGGAACTGGAATACGTCGGGGCGGGCGTGTCACACCCCAACCGGCGACGGAATACGCCGGGGCGGACGTGTAGACTGTTCATAAACACATGATCACATATAATTTCATATGTTCATTAAATCATGATTTCATTACATAAGTTCAATCTCTCAATCAAAATCAAATACATCAAGTGTCCAATTTCATTATCTAACTAGGTCCTCAGTCTTATGTGTAACATCTTGTATATGAACTCAAATGTTAGCACCTGAAACATGATGAAGACAAGGTCTACTAAAAATAGTTGGTGAGAATACATATGTTTTGACACCACAAGTAGTATCAAGAGTTTGTGTACAATTCATATGATACATGGTTTAGTAAGACAATTATGGAGAACCACTAAAGTTTAAACTGGGGCGCACAATCAAACCTTGTGACTGATAGGCATAACACAAATGTTATCCTTAAGTGTTTTCGACAATAATCACCCTAACCGGGTGGGTTGGTCAGACACAATAGATCTATCATTGTATACCGTCGGCTTGTACAGAGTTAATGATTGCACTTGCACTATGCACAAAAAGTAAGTAAATGTTGTTTGCACAAATAGTGTTCAAGCATAATGCACAAATTGCACACATGATCATAATGTTTGAATTGTATAAGTTGCAAATAGTTTCAAATGAAAATCATGTTTCACCCCAAAGATGTAAATATGAAAAGTGGCTATGTAAACTCACCTTGAAATGAGTAGCTTTAATGTCACACAAGTACGCTGTTGTTGCACAAATGATTTAGCAAATCACAAGTTTAACCTAAGTTTAATGGTATAAGTGTATCAATAATATGTACTAATAAAATAGGAGATCCAAATGCGCAAAGGGATTGATGTGGGATTTTAGTCAAACAAGATAAATAGTGGTCTTGAGTTCCAAATAATATTTGTGTAAGCCTTGATGAATAATTGCATTAAAATTTGATTATGCAAAAGAATAAGTAAATAACTTCATTTGTTTCATAAGTAAATAGCCATCTGCATAAATTGTTTGTGTCCTTTTTGTTTGAAAATATATGGATGAACGAATAGGTATATAGTTTGTAAATGAATGAATAAATAATTGAATAATTAAAGATAATAATTAGTTGAGTAAATAATAATTAAATACATAAATAAATAAATAAAATCTCTCATTTATTTAATTTGATTCTTTTATGAACAATATGTTGTTAAAATAGTAATTAAACCATATTTTAAGGACTAAAGATAATGTTCTAATTAATTAATAATTAACCAAATTAACTATTAATTAAAAATATGAAATGTGCTTTATATATTTTATATAATAAAAATAAATTATACATAAAAGGTGTAAAATATTTACGAAATAAATGGTTTTATAAGAATAATTAAAATTATATTCTAATTATAATTTATAATACAAGGATCCTAAATAAGTAATTTGTTTAAATTAAATATATTAATTTAACTAAAATTTATTAGGTTTTAATCCTAATAATGATAAATAAATAAATAAAATGGTTTTCCTCCACAACTTATCAATTTAAAATAGTAGAATTGATCTAGGCTTTATATGTTTATAAAATAAATTTTATAAAAGTGATTTCATATGCAGAATTGGACTAAAAAAAATAATTGTTGAGGACCGGGATCAAACCCGGGTGGGTTCTAGGGAGACAAGCACGCACAACCACTAGACATGTGGCCTTGCTTTGGTCTGAATGGGACTGCTTATTGTTTTAATCGAAAGGAGCCAAAGGGCCGGTTCTTATAAAGGCAAGAAACAAAAAAATGGTGCGGGTGTGGGTCTTGAACCCGTGAAAACGCATGTATGAGTCAAGGGTCTTACCGGTGTAGCCGGGCAATTGCTTTGTTAGAAAACGAAATTGTTAAATACATAACAAACTGTTCCAGTTCGTCCCTTTCTTCCCCAAACCGATTCGAAAACCCTAATTCGTAACCCAAATGTTAGGGCTTTCAACCTGAGAGTAAAAACGAGAATGAGGGTTGTAGAATTACCTAAAATGGTTATAGATTGCAGGGGATCGACTACGTCTTGGGTTTTGAGTTCTTCCGTGATCGAGCGGGTTCCAGGAGCATAATGGGGTGTGTTTGAGGGTTTAGGAGTTCAAAATGGAGAGATGCGAAGGTTTGGGACTAGGTTTTACAGTTTGATTTCGTCTAAAACATACGAATCGGTTGGGTTCACGACTAGGACGGTTTCAGTTTTAAATTCATGAGTTTAAACCATTAATTTCATGTAATTGAGTAATCAAACCCATCAGAAAATAGCGGTTACACGTCTAGACGCAATTGAGAGGAGTTAATTCGAAAGGAGTTGATGATTTGGTAGGTGATTTTGGCTTTGTTGACTTCTCTGGAGTCAAAATTGGGTGTTCGTTGACTTTTGAGAAGTCAAATTCAGGGGAAAGGGTTCAAGATCAAGGGGGGTTCAAATTGGAAAGGTCCAAAGTGACCAAGGGGGTTTCAAGGGTAATTAGAGGGGTTCAAACCAATTTTATTTGGTTTTTAAAAATCATTTTAAATGTAAGACTAACTTTTATTTTTATAAAATTATAGAAGTTAAACACATTTAGGTCTAATTAATTTATAATGGTTTACTTTAAATAGTAAAACATATTTATATCTTTAAAACCAAACAAGTCTTTTAATATGGTTTGTTTAATAATTTTTCAAATATATATGAATATGTTTACATACTTATATTTCCAAATGGTATTACATATATCTATTTATATATGTATATTTATGTGTGTAATAAAGAGTGGGATTGCACGATTAAAGTCCATAATTTAATTCTTGTTTTAACATAAAATATATATGTAGATATATTATATATATATATATAATGAAGCCATAACATGAAATTTGTGTGTAATTGATGCACATTGCAATCATGGTTAATATGTCGCAATGATACAAACAAGAAATGGAATAGAAATGCTATTATTGTACAAACATAACATAAGAAAATCATGGATATTACAACAGGTGGTTGTGATGTTGGTGGTATGTTGTCCGACACTATCCTCACATATTGTGGTGGAGGTTGACCAAAGTTAGGTAATGGTAGGATTTGGCTAGTGGACTGGTCAAGGCTTCCATCTATCCGTGGAGGTGGAACAGACGGTGAGAACACACCCGAGGTGGGCTGTTGTTTTGGTGGTAACTGACCTGCAGGAGGCATATCAGATTGCTTTCCTGGATCCTGTTTATTCTCCATTTGCGCTGGAGAAGCTACTACCCTGTTGGTTTCTGTGAAAATCTCTGTTATGTCTAGCAGTCTTCTCAATCTCTGGATCAAAAAGTAATGGTGAAGATTTCCTAGAATGCCTTGTATGATGCACGCAATTAAAGAATCACATTCACAACAGAAACAAGAAACCCCTGTGTAATAATGAGCAAAACAAAACAAACAAGAGATTAAAAATAAGAAATTTTTTATTTTTGTGATTTGTAACAAAAGAACAAACTAACACCTTGCGCACCAACTCCCCGGCAACGGCGCCATTTTAATCGATGTCGTTTGGTCGATCAAAAACAATTCCTAATTACCTTAACTAGTAAGGGTAAATAGGGTATCGTATCCACGAGTAGTTTGTGGAAAGTGCTCTTTTGTCAAAAGTATTGAAAGGCCGAAAATATTAAATGTTGATTTAAGTGGGGTTTAAATAATAATGAGAATGGTAATCCTCTTCAGGGTTCAGATTTGCAAACACAAGTCACTTCTAGTTATTTAGCAAGCAATTACATAGTCATAACCACACAAGGTTTAACTGAATTCAGTGAAAATAATAGAACGAGATGTAAAGAAAGCCTATTCATGTATAATCAGTTTAGATTAACCAATTGACACTCAAATCTCACAACGCCCCTGATGTAAATAAATCTAAGACTGATGAGCTTTAACCTAAGACTGATGAGCTTTGAATCAATAACAACCATTTAAAGCATTTAATCAACAAATGTAATCATACGACTTAAAATGCCAATCAAAATTACAAACCAAGTCTAAATATTCGAGAAAACAACAACTGTAAATGCAAAACCCTACACCCGGAGAAGATCACGGGTGATTTAGATACTCATACTCCTCACAGTAATCAAAACTAGTGTTATGGAACTTACAATCATCAAACTCTATTAACAATCGACCTAAGAACAGTGGAAATCGCCTTCTTGGAGCTCTGGAACGGCTGTAATTGATGATAGATCGATAATGGGGGCTGAGAAAGATTAAAACCTAAATTAGGTTAATTTTCCCGTATTTTTAGTTCTTCGCGTACCGCGAACATGGAATGGTTGGTCCTTCACGTGGCACGAAGGACAAAACAGTCGGGCGGTTTTCTCATTTCCTCGCGTACCGCGAGAGTTTACACGAAGACCCGAATTTCCAGCAATTTAACTTTTTGACTTTTCCTTTTCCATGCTTTCATGTCTTCTTGATTCTATCTCGTTTTCTGCTCATTTAGCACATAAACCTTGGGGCACATACATACCAAACACACACATAAAACCACACAAAAATATATACTAAAACAACTAAAATGAATACAATAAGACACATAAACTGGGGTTATTAAATATTACATCAATTGACCCACACTTTTTCCTGTGCCGTCAAAGACTCTTCAACCCGGAAGTGACTTCCAAGTTCAACCAAAGTCAATTCTCCTTTATGATGTTTCAGATTGTATTTACAATCCTTCTAGGAAGGAGGCAACTTATCAATGATTCTTGAAACCGAGATCGACCCATCCATCTTCATGTCATGTTGGGCATTCTGCCCCAAAATCCTCAACAATTTGTTATATTGTTCCATGACAGGCCTTGAATGAACCATTTTATAATTGTTGAAATTAATCACAAGAAACTTCTTGCTAGAAGAATCTTCTGCCATGTATTTGGCTTCCGGAGTATCCCACAATCCCTTTGCGGTTTCCACGTTTTGATAAACATCGAATAACGAATCACACATACCGTTCAAGATGTGGCCAATGCAGATGTAGTTGTCGTTCTCCCACTTTGACCGCTTCCTGATCTGTTCCAGATTTCCGTCTTCCAGTATCTCCGGTATAAAGGTGCTCAACACTTACACCACTTTCAGGGTAGTCAAGAGAAAGTGCATCTTGTTCTGCCAACGATGGAAATCCCGCCCTTCAAACTTCTCTAATTTGTCAAACTTGCTCGTCATTTCCTTCATCGATTGCCCGTTCGTCATCTTCAACTGAAAATTGTTTTTGATCTTTGTAGAGGAATTTCAAGATAACCGAGGATGATTTGAGAGTCGTATTAGATACTTCCAGATCAAAAACAATTTGGTGGTTTCCCAAATTCTTTGATCGGATAAAACTCAGAGTTATGAGACAAGAATTAAGTGTGTATTTGAGAGGATTTGATGAACCAGAGAATGAAAATCACGTATGACCAAAACCTTTTATGGGAAAAAACCAGATAACTGCAAAAAAAAAGGCAGTTATCTTTTAATTTCAAATTCGAATTTCGAATTGAATTAAAAATCCATAGGCTCTGCCCCTTAGATCCCGCTTCCAAGGGCGCTGCCCCCGAACCCCTGTTACTTAGGGGCTTTGCCCCTAAGTATTTATTAGCTAATCAAATAAATTCAAATAAGTGTGCACTCCGCACCTCGTAACTTGTTTGATATTTAATATGATTAATTTTGGTCAACTAGTTAATCCAATTACATTAAAATAGCCAACATCTGCTTCCTCCACCTCTTCTGTGATTGCATCGTCCTCTAGAGGTCCTCCACCTCCTCTGTTACTGCCGACGGAGAGGGGTAGGGGAAGGGTTAATCTTTAACAATTTACAATAAAGACCCTGTATATAGTTAACTGCATAAAATGGTACCTGTTGAAATAGAGTTAATTACATAAATGACCCCTTTGATTTTATAAGGGTATTATGGTCATTTTATCTTAATTTAACAGAAAATTTAACGTAAGTTAGTCTTTATACCCAATACTATTACAAAATTGAAACATAATAACCATACTTGCAACGTAAACCCTTAGTACCCATACCTGTTACTTTTCACAAACCACAAGGACTATCCATGTAATTAACTCATATATCTATTAAATAATATAACTTACTTATTAAATAATTGTTTTTTTTTCATAAATCGTCGAAACATATATGTATATATTTTCTACAATTTTCACATCTATATTTTTAATTTTTAGTTCGTTTAATATATTTATTAAATAATGTAACTTATTTATTTAAATAAAGAAAAAATATGTTTTTTTATAGGGGCCTTTACATATTTCCCCTTACTAAGATCCTTTATTACATATTTTCCCAAGTTAAAAAGTCAATTACATATTTCACATTTCTAAAACATATACAAAAGGGGAAATATGTAATTGATTTTAAGGGTTGAACAAATATGTAATTAATAGTCTTAGTAAGGGGATATATGTAAAAATCCCTTTTTATAAATTGCTAGAAAATCGTCGGAACATGCATATATTTTGACAATTTTCCCACAAATCCATATTTTTATTTTCTAATTCGTTTAATATATCAATTAAATAATGTAACTTATTTATTTAATCAAAGTAAGGCACCTATCTAGTTTCTAATCGCTGGACACCATCATCCACATATTGCAGGTCTAGATCATACAGTGATGCCCTGTTGTTGTTGTTGGTGGTGGTGGTGGTGTTGGTGTTGGTGTTGTTGGTGTTGTTGTTGGTGTTGGTGGTGTTGTTGGTGTTGTTGGTGGTGTTGGTGTTGTTGGTGTTGTTTAGGGATTACACTTTACTTTTTTGGTCATACTATTTAGGCATTGTTATTGGCATGCTAGGATGATCGGTTTTGAAAATAATTGTTTTCATGTTGCATTGCAAGCTTTGTTTAGGCATTGTTGTGCTGGGTTAGGAGTACCGGTTTTTAAAATCATTTTTTTCATGTTGCATTACATGGTCTGTTTAGGCATTGATGTTGTCGGGTTAGGAAATTATTATTATGATTATTATGTGTATATGTGTTTGTATGTATATGTATGTGTATTGTGTATTGTGAGTGTATCTTAAATTGTTAGTTTTGTTAGTATGTATGTGTATTGTGTATGTGTATCTTAAATTGTTAGGTTTGTTAGTATGTATGTGTGTTTCTATGTATATGTATGTGTTTGGGTCATTTTGACTCAATTAAATTGAAAGTTGATCGTTATAGTTTCATAAAGTGGATTCAAGCAATTTTGATCCATTTAAATTGAAAGTTAATTCTTGTAGTTTCTTAAAACAATTCAGGTCTTTTTGACCTATTTAAATTGAAAACTTCTTATTTAATTGATATTTTTTAGATAGACCCGTTCTGACCCGAACCAATTTTATTCACAACTTGTTTTGATCTGTACCTATTTTAAGCATAACCCCTTTTCACCCGTACCTATTTTGAGCATATGTATGTGTGTTTGTATGTAAATATCTTTTCCCAGGAAGGCAGCCAATCTTTTTTCAAGTAGTAATGGTTTTTTTGTTAGAAAACCGAGATTTGAAAATGGGCATGATGGGTATGTGGATAGGAAGTGAGTGATATGACTCATTTAACTTTTGCTTGCTTCGGGTTGACTCCATAATCGATTTCTCTGAGCTTTCGGGCTTCACATGTTACGGCGCTTCCGTCCTTAACTCCTTACAATATTCTGGATAAAAAAGAGATTCAACTTGTACTTCTTGACCAATTCAAAAGGATTCGTGTAGAAGAAACCAAGTGGTTGGGTGGTCAAAATTTAAAAAATCCAGTAGGAGTCGTCGCTTAATTCGTTGCCTCTGGTTATAAATAACGGAGGTAATGAAGAGGGTAAAGTAGATAATGAATTACATCATGGCGAAGCAAAGAAGCGGAGATGAGATCGATGACGTTCGCAGGTGTTTTGATTCTACTACTTACAGGTTTTTTAGGGTCTCTCCTTGGACTGTTAATGATGGACATGAAGGTCCGCAAGGACCTAGTGCCGTCGGCAATGGTGAACAACGACCTAGTGCTGGCGACAATGGTGACATGACGGGAAATGTGCCAGGACCTAGTGCCGGCGGAAATGGTGACATGACAGGAAATGTGTCCGGACCCACTGCCGCCGGCAATGGTAAAGAAAGACCTAATGCCGGCGGAAATGGTGACAAGACAGAAAATGTGTCAGGACCTATTGCTGTCGGAAATGGTGAAAAACGACCTAATTCCGGTGGCGATAGTAACATGATTGGAAATGTGTCATTTGCCAGTGTCGTCGGCAATGGTGAACAAGGACCCAGTGCCGCCGGCAATGGTGACATGACAGGAAATGTGTCAGGACCTAGTGTCGTCGGCAATGGTGAACAAGGACCTAGTGTCGGCGGCAATGGTGACATGATCGGAAATGTGTCAGGACCTAGTGCCACTGGCAATGGTGAACAAGAACTTAGTGCCAATGATGACATGACGGGAAATGTGCCAAAACCTAGTTCGGACAGCAATGGTGAACAAGAATCACAAATGCCAACACATGGTGCCTCCAATTGGTGGAGTAGGGCAAATTTTGGGTGGGATACAATTATGCGTTTTAGGGTCTCTCTTTGGTGTGTTAATGGTGGAGGTCCGCAAGCAACTGCTAGTTAATGTGGTGGCGGTTATGTGACTCAAAGTGTGCTGGGATCTGCTACCACCAGCAATGGAGAACAAGAACCAAACATGTCAATACTTTGTTCCCCAATGTGGTGGAAGAATTGTTGGCCGTATTGATCAAATGTATCATGTATGTAAAATCCGTGTTAAACAAAGTTGTATTAATTATATATTCTTATGACGGCGGTTAGATAATTATTCTTATGACAGCGGTGAATCTAACCGCCGTCAAGATCAATAAGGGTCGTTAGATCTGACCGAGATTAAATCTCAGTCGTGTTAAATAGATGGTTACTGTGTTTTAATGACGGTTACTTGCAGCTGAAGTTTCTCTCTCTCCCGGATTAAACACGTCTCCCCTCCCCTCCCCACGTCGCCAGTAAATCTGTAACCTCTGTATATTACTTTTGCTCTTATTATTTATATTCTAAATTTACATATCTATAGTGGCAAAAAGAAGCCAAAATTTAATTACATGTTCAATAGCCGGCAAGAAAATGTTAATAGCGATGCATACACACAAATTCTCTAACGCAACACATGACCACGTTTCTTAGTTGTTGATAAATGTTAACTTACATGTATTTGACTCAATATTATTAATGTAAAATCATCAAACTAATCATATTAACCAAGAAAATCTCCAAACTAGAAATTAATTTTTAGCTGACCATAAACTAGTCATTGATGATTTCAGCCAATCACGTAAGCCAAATAAGTATCGTCGGCTAAGACTGAGTCGGCGCTAAAACTCATGTAAAGCACCGGACGTACCACAAGCGAACCAATCAAAAGGAAACATGTGTAAATACACCGACTACTTTAGCTGGCCGATCCACATATTCAGCCGGCCTAGCCAGATCTATATATCGGCTAGAAAAAAGTAAGTAAAAATAAATAAATAAGTGGTCCCGTTGATTTGCTATTCGGGTTAAAAAGTAATAAAACTAGAAAAAAAAGTCAACAATGGTGATTATTTTTTGTTGTTACCATCTTAGACATAACTAATGTATGATTAATTATGAATTCGCCACCGTATCATCTTAGCTATTAATTTTCAGTGCTAAGTAGTCGAGATATACTTCCACACTAAAATTAATTTTTTTGATCCAACCTATATGTGTATAGATGTGAATACGATTCTTTACAAAACCATAAATAAAGCGAGAAACAATCAAAATCATACATTTATTATTAAGAACAAAATGAAATGGTATAATCATAAAAAAATGATTTTATGTCTCAAATTTTAATTAATATCCTTGCTTTCTATTTATCGTAACAAGTTTCGTACACATGTCTAGATTAAAGCATTATAGTGGAATATACATGTGCAAATGTTTATAATATATGAATAAATAAACAAATTCACACAAAAATGATGTATTTTCTTAGTCATGTTAGAAACTTATATGAATACAAAAACAAATGAACCACAATAATATTTGTAGTTATGTAAATAACCACAAATTATATTGTAAGGCCCTATTCTCAGAAGACCTCATGTGTTGGATTTACTCATCAACACATAGTTCAAAAAACAAAATAACATAAATCTTGCATCAGAAATTTGTTCAAAACATCAAATTCTAAAATGAAAGGAACATAGTCGATCCGAACACGAAATAAAACACTCCAAGGATGTCAGTCTTTGCGCCGAGTAAGCCCTCCGATTTTCGAGCCTCCAGATCAACTGAACCTACTTATTCAATTATCTGAAATACACACTAAAAGGTCAGGTATCACATATCCGCGCGAAGCGGGACAGATGTCCGGGTGCATCCTCATCCTCAAGGCCTTGAAATTGAGTGGCATGAGTAATCGTGCTCATGACATGTGACGGGATCTGCCATGTATTGGTGTTCGGAATATCGGGGCGTGTGATCGAAGATCTCGCTCCGGTGACCCCGTCACTGGCCCTCTGGTGTACGGTACGCCTCGCTGGTGAGTCAGCGTCGCCCATGATAGGAAATGGGATTGGGCTAGTAGAACGTACCTAGGATTTGCACAACTCTTTCAAACGCTCCCAGAAGTCGCGGGTGCGCTCGTGAAGCTCTCGTTCGGGCTCTTGAAAAGCTGAATATGGTGGTGTTCCTTGCGAACGAGTATTATGCATAAACTGACACAAGAATAAAAGAAAATAAAGAAAGACTCAAAACAGAAAGACTCGATTCTAAATTAGACACAGAAGATAGCACAGAAGACAAGCACACAAACAAGACTCAAAAGAAAAGAAAATAAAACAAACAAACAAAAAATCAAATAAAGAACTAGTCAAAGTTAATATTGCTATTGCCAAGTGTCCCCGGCAACGGCGGCAAAAACTTGATGTCGTCCAGACGGTCTATAAAACTAATGAATAAAAACCTAACTAGACTCCTAAGTAATAAATGGAGTACCTTTGACTAAACCGCACTGACATGCAAGTGTACCTATCGAGTGTAGCACAGCTTAATGGTAAACCGAGTTATCGAACCCTAGAGACGCTGAATACTAATACTAGACTCTGACACGGACTAAAGATTGATTAATGGGGGGGGGGGGTTGACTACACTAAATATTAACTAAGAATTCGGCAAACTAAAGATCGACTCAAACTATCAAGATGAAGAACTAAGGAAATATCAAATGATGGGGAGAATACTACCTAGGTCGGAATCCTACTTGCAAAGCACAACTTCTACTGGTTCTAGAACTAAGATGGATCTGGGTTTCTAAGGAAACAACCCTAGACTACCTAGTGGGTCCCTAATCAATCTCAGGGTGTCACCAACTAAGAAACCTAAAGATGGAATAACTCTCCAGATAGTGGATTACCTTTCGGTCTCTCTAACTATGGTAAAGTACCCGAAAGACATATCACCTTTCAGTCTCATTGTCCATAATACATTCGAAGAATGCACGGGGTAATCTTAAGATAAGAACTATGACTCAGAATAGCAACAATCACTAGACACCTAATACCAACTTCCTCTCAGACAGCTGACACTCGGATTCCTAATGAAAAGGACTAAACGACTATCTCTCACTTCTCGGGTATTGAGACAGGATACACACTCAGATCTAAATAACATTCAATCACAACTCCTATGGCTACTATCTGTAGCAAACCACAAAAACAATCACAAACCCTAAAGTCTATGACCTAGATACGCAAATCAAGCCGGAAGACATCCACAATCAACGTACGGAATTGAAATCAAACATACATCAGATCTAAACATATAAATTCATCACAATTAATATCAAGAAACTCTTTACAAAATCATTAAACCATTAATTAGAATCCAAAACCAGTAAAAATCATAACTTTACGCAGTAATCATCATAAGACCCGGGCAATATCAATGTTTTAGCCTAGGATCATGCTCAAAACAACTAAACAGAAGTAATCAACAAGAACATGGTATCAAACAAAGCAATTCAAAGATAAAAATCAAAGCTTGAATCCGAAAACGCTAAATCTAACGATTCAACTTTCCTCTTCAATTGACCTCCAATCACCCAAAATCGCTTCTGAACCCTCTCTAGACGGCTAACAATCAAACTCTTTGAATAATAGCATTGTAAATTTAATATAATTCAATTTAGGGTTTTTTCACGAATTACGGGTCTCTCGCGTACCGTGAGAGATTGGGCTGGGTTCCTCGCGTACCGCGAGGAACAAATTAGTCGGGTGCGCTTTTCCTTTCCCTCGCGTACGGCGAGGAAAAAATTAGTCAGGCGCGCTTTTCCTTTCCCTTGTGTACCGCGAGGCTCTGGTCTCTTTTTCTCGCGTACCGTGAGAATCCAATTTTCACCATTTTTGACTTTAATCCTCTGGGCTTCACTTTCTTGCTCAGTTTCTTCATGTATTCACTTGTATTCATCATGAGCACCTGTAAATATAACAAAGACTCAATAGTATACAAAAATGACTCAAAACGAACACAAAACTAATCAAAAACGCATGAATACAATATGAATAAAGATGTGTGCTTCGCACTACATCAAACATCCCCACACTTAACCTTTTTTTGTCCTCAAAAAAGCTGCGATGGAATCATAACTCAGATCTAACTTAACAAACATCAATTACCAATTAGTAAAACATACTCACACGTTAAAAAGCAATAATGAGTATTTCTGTCCGATTAAACCCAAACACCAACTTTCAAGCCCCTGTTATGTGTTCTAATACTACATTACCAAGCATATTAATCAATCCATGTGACTCACACTTAAAAGTTACATCTCTACCTAATCCCGTCTCACGGTCATGTCTAGGCATGGATCAAACCATATAGATTTACCCTACCACGTTAAACTAAAATTTATAGGTTTAAGAAATCAAATGAAATATGAATGAATGGAATGAATACGAGCATTAATAAGTAAATTAAACTTCATCTAGAGGCGTTTCAACCAAGTCACGTATCAATAATGCACATAAGAATCACTTATGGTAACATATAAGCAACACTCAGTATTCTAACAAATAAGCTTATGAATTATGGAATATGGATGCGGGCGCCACCAAAATCGGATTTATTCTCATAAAAAGAGAATGGTGTGCCAAAAATTTAAAAAATCACTAAATTTTAACTTAATGTGTTACCTATCACCCTGTGTTGACAGTTTCAGTATTACCGACACCCCTAAGATGAATACCCACAAGATATCATGATTTTAAAATTCAATTTATTCCTAAACAACACAAACATGATATTTAAGCTTTACTAGCTAGCTGGGTCTACCAAAACATCACTAATTAGACGCGTTTCAATTATTTAAATCATTTAAAACTCAACAGTAGATCCAGTTGTACTATCATTTTTCAAGTAAAAGCAGTTATTTCCAAGGACATTTTTGAAATTTTTTTAAAATTCTTTTGTATTTTTGAATTTTTATAAACAAGACAAACTAAACCTAGACTAAACACTCACATCCCCACACTTGAAAGACACATTGTCCTCAATGTGAAGCAAGACAGTACTAAAAATAAAAATGCAAAAATAAAACAGGAAGCGACTTAGCTGGTAATGTATATGCTCTTGAATGAAAAATCCAACTTCGTTCATCCTTGAGTGTACCGTATAGCATTTTGATCGCGGTTGCACAATGTACCGTCAGGTTGCCTTTACAAACTTCAAATGAGTGATGATCGACCCCACCCGAATGGAGATTGAGTACGGGCGGGATGATAAAACCTGCAATATAAACCTTACACAAACCCGCAGCATTAAACTGACAAAAAATTTAAAAATAAAGACTCGACTGACTCAAACTGACTCACTAAGACTATGGATAGAAGGCAGGAAAATGTACCCGATGTGTGGCAAACACATAGACATGAATGCCACAGCAAAGTAGATCAACAGATCAAAACAGTTTTAAGTTCCCCATGGTAATGGTGTGAATGGATGATGGATGATATGAATGGATGATGGATAGAGGTGGTATAGGATGGAAGGTGAATGATGGTTGTGCATGGTGGTGGTGAATGATGGTGGACAGTGGTGGACAACCATGGGTAACAAAGAAAGAAAGATGAAACCAGGAGGGACCCGTGTACCGCGAGAAACAGGAAGACCCTCCTTGCGTACCGCGAGGAGGTGGAATGCTGGCTAAATCCTAGACCTCTCATGTACCGCGAGAAACCATAGATAAATCCTTGCGTACTGCGAGGGACCCCTGGTGACAGAAAGTTAAGGGGTTTTTATACTTAGAAAATTTTTCACCCCTTAACTTCTTTTCTCCCAAATTCCATAAAAACCTATTCTAAGCATAAAAACATATGTAAAAATACCTGGAACTTCATTCTTGATGATTTTCCTCACCGAATCAAGCACGAATCCCTGCAAAACACGACATAAACAAAACACACACACACCGAAAACACAGAAAATGATATGGACTCAAACCAAGGAATGCACACAAACTCTACATCCCGAGCACTTGCCCAAGACTCAAACAAGCCTATCAGGAGGCTTCTCCTTAATCCTAACCGGTACCGCCTTCATCCTACGCAGTCTACCGGTCCTCTACATCAGTAACTTCACACTCCTATCAAACCTCAAACTTCGATCTACTACATTTATCAATCAAGTCCTTCCACCACAGCTTAAACCTACCAGGTCCAAAGATAAAACAGTTTAAGTATCCTAGCAAGTTGTCACTTCTAAACATCCCCACACTTGGGGTTTTCAATCTCCCTATATAACAAGACTCACTCAACTCTCGAATTTTCTTACAGGGCGGCCTAGACTTAGGGGGTGACTCGGCTTCTACCCCCTCAGCATGAACAACAGTAAAGGTTAAAGGCTCAATGTATGATATCATTAAAGGTGTGGACTCTAACCTCTCGCTCGGATCTTCATGATCCTCTAAACTCTCCACTAACTTCCCCACACTTGGGGTTTTGCCTATTATCTCATCAAATTCTGCCATCATCTCCGGCAGATCATCAGGTACCTCATCGCTGTATTCATCCGGTTCATCTAACAGCTTCTCCATCTCCAACGCCCATTCAGATATCTCTCCTAAGTCAGGGGTGGGCTCACCTATTTCTGCCTCTGGATCAGAGTCCCTATGGTCACCTATGAGGGCATCAATCATGCAAACTGAATCGCTCTGCTCAGTAGACCCCTTCACTGGTTTCATAGCATCGAATGTGATCATCTCATCCCCCACACGAAGTGTGAGTTTCCCGTCGAAGACATCTATCAATGCCTTGGCGGTACGTAGGAACGGGCGTCCTAGGATGAGTAGGACTTTGTCATCCACCTCCATATCCAGGATGACGAAATCCATGGGGAAGACAAATTTTCTGATTTTTACTAACATATTCTCCACAATTCCCTGTGGATACTTGACTGAGCGGTCAGCCAAGGAAATGCTCATGCGCGTCGGCCGCGGTTCTCCTAGGTCTAGCTGCTTATAGATAGAATAAGGCATCAGATTGACGCTAGCACCCAGGTCAGCCAACGCGTGGTTTAGAGGCAAACCGCCAAGCAGACACGGGATCGTGAAAAGACCCGAATCCGCCAGTTTCTCTGGCAGTTTGTTCTGGACCACTGCAGAACATTGCTCACTAAGTGAGACTTCAGAGATCCCCTCTAGCTTCTTCTTGTTGGAAAGAAAATCTTTGAGTAACTTTCCATAGTTAGGCATGTGCTGGAGGACCTCTATAAATAGAAGATTGACCTTGAGTTGTTTAAACATATCAAGGAAGGTACCATATTCCCTAGCATTCTTATATGGTAGCAAACGCGCCGAAAAGGGAACACGACTCAAGTCAATCTCGGGGGACTTCATCTCCACCCCCTTCTTCTTCTCCTCTGCCTTCTCGGCAGGCATCTCCATAACTATCTCCTCATCCACCGGCTCTTCTTCTTCTACCGGTGACTCCTCTACCATCTGCTCTTCTATCATCTTAGAATCTATCTCAGCAAGTCGAGCTCTCCAATCTACCTTCTTCACCACTTCAGGCGAAGGGATGCCATGGTCAGCACCATGGGAGACTTCCTTCTCTACTTTCTCCTCCTCTCTATTGCTCCTGATCGACACGACCATCACTGAAGCGTTGGGGCCTGAAGATGGACCTCCTTGTCTGTCCCTCAAGCTCTTCGTGAAGTCTCCTACCGTGCGTTGCAAATCCTGAAATGCCGACTGTTGATTCTTTAATAAAGTGTCGTGGGCATCTGGTCTTTGCTTAGCGTCCTTGTCCTGCTGAACTAAGTGTGCAAGCATCTGTGTCTGATTCTCTATCATCTCCTTGATCTTTCTCGTACTGACACTTCTTCCCAAACTGGCTCCTGCTTTAGCTCCTCTATACTGATTCTGGCGACCATTAAACCCAAGTGGGTTGTTTCCAGATCTCCATCTTGAGCCATAAGAGTTATTATAGTTGTTGTACCCTGGGTTCTGGTTGCCAGCAAAGCTCACCTACTCCTGATGATTGACGGGGCAATCTCTGGTGTCGTGACCTCCCCTGCACACCTCACACCTTTGAGCACTAAGCTTCAGCTCCTTGATCTCGTTCGCCATAGTTGCAAGTGCAGCAGCCACGCTAGTATGAGGAGTGGCCTGATACACACCTCTAGGAGAAAAGGCGGGTGCTCTAGCATTAGGAATGGAAGTCCTAGTAGATCGCTGCTGATGTTCCGCCAGAGCGAAGCTCTCGAACATCTCCTCATACTCGTCTGGCTCGAGCTTATCCATGATATGGCCTCCCACAGCTGTGTTGAACATTTGCTGCTTCTTGAAGGTGAGACCATTGTAGAACTTCTCCGTTATCGCCCAGTCGGAAAGACCATGCTGAGGACATCGGCTCAACAGCGTGTTGAACCGCTCCCAAGCCATGTGATAAGGCTCGTCAGGGTCCATGCGGAATGAATGGATTTGATCCCGAAGGCGAGCGGCCCTGGAAAGTGGATAGTACTTTTTGAAGAATTTGGCTTGAAGATCCTCCCATGTGGTAATAGAGTTGTCAGGAAGGGTGCCAAGCCAAGTAGTTGCACAAACAGAGAGCGAGAATGGGAAGAGACACAAATAGATAGCTTAGACACACCCGTGATATTGAAGGTATCACATATCCGCGCGAAACGGGACAGATGTCCGGGTGCATCCTCATCCTCAAGGCCATGAAATTGAGTGGCATGAGTGATCATGCTCATGACATGTGATGGGATCTACCATGTATTGGTGTTCGGAATAGCGGGGAATGTGATAGAAGATTTCCCCCCGTGACCCTGTCACTGGCCCTCTGGTGTACGGTACGCCTCGCTGGTGGGTCAACGTCGCCCATGATAGGAAATGGGATTGGGCTAGTAGAACGTACATAGGATTTGCACAGCTCTTTCAAATGCTCCCGGAAGTCGCGGGTGCGCTAAGCTGAATATGGTGGTGATCCCTGCGAACGAGTATTGTGCATAAACTGACACAAGAATAAAAGAAAATAAAGAAAGACTCAAAACAAAAAGACTCGATTCTAAATTAGACACAAATAGGACACACAAGATAGCACAGAAGACAAGCACACAAACAAGACTCAAAAGAAAAGAAAATAAAACAAACAAAAAATTAAACAAAGAACTAGTCAAAGATAATATTGCTATTGCCAAGTGTCCCCGGCAACGGCGCCAAAAACTTGATGTCGCCCAGACGGTCTATAAAACTAATGAATAAAAACCTAACTAGACTCCTAAGTAATAAATGGAGTACCTTTGACTAAATCGCACTGACATGCAAGTGTACCTATCGAGTGTAGCACAGCTTAATGGTAAACCGAGTTATCGAACCCTAGAGACGCTGAATACTAATACTAGACTCTGACACGGACTAAAGATTGATTAATGGGGGGGGGGGTTGACTACACTAAATATTAACTAAGAATTCGGCAAACTAAAGATCGACTCAAACTATCAAGATGAAGAATTAAGGAAATATCAAATGATGGGGAGAATACTACCTAGGTCGGAATCCTACTTGCAAAGCACAACTTCTACTGGTTCTAGAACTAAGATGGATCTGGGTTTCTAAGGAAACAACCCTAGACTACCTAGTGGGTCCCTAATCAATCTCAGGGTGTCACCAACTAAGAAACCTAAAGATGGAATAACTCTCCAGATAGTGGATTACCTTTCGGTCTCTCTAACTATGGTAAAGTACCCGAAAGACATATCACCTTTCAGTCTCATTGTCCATAATACATTCGAAGAATGCACGGGGTAATCTTAAGATAAGAACTATGACTCAGAATAGCAACAATCACTAGACACCTAATACCAACTTCCTCTCAGACAGCTGACACTCGGATTCCTAATGAAAAGGACTAAACGACTATCTCTCACTTCTCGGGTATTGAGACAGGATACACACTCAGATCTAAATAACATTCAATCACAACTCCTATGGCTACTATCTGTAGCAAACCACATAAACAATCACAAACCCTAAAGTTTATGACCAAGATACGTAAATCAAGATGGAAGACATCCACAATCAACGTACGGAATTGAAATCAAACATACATCAGATCTAAACATATAGATTCATCACAATTAATATCAAGAAACTCTTTACAAAATCATGAAACCATTAATTAGAATCCAAAACCTGTAAAAACCATAACTTTACGTAGTAATCATCATAAGGCCCGGGCAGTATCAATGTTTTAGCCTAGGATCATGCTTAAAACAACTAAACAGAAGTAATCAACAAGAACATGGTATCAAACAAACAATTCAAAGATAAAAATCAAAGCTTGAAACCGAAAACGCTAAATCTAACGAACCCGGAAGCAAAGTCTTCAAATTTCCTCTTCAATTGACCTCCAATCACCCAAAATCGCCTCTGAACCCTCTCTAGACGGCTAACAATCAAACTCTTTGATAATAGCATTGTATATCTAATATAATTCAATTTAGAGTTTTTTTACGAATTACGAGTCTCTCGCGTACCGCGAGATATTGGGTTGGGTTCCTCACACACCGCGAGGAACAAATTAGTCGGGCGCGCTTTTCCTTTCCCTCGCATACCGCGAGGCTCTGGTCTCTTTCTCTCGCGTACCGCGAGAATCCAATTTTCACCATTTTTGACTTTAATCTTTTAGGCTTCACTTTCTTGCTCGGTTTCTTCATGTATTCACTTGTATTCATCATGAGCACCTGTAAATATAACAAAGATTCAATAGTATACAAAAACGACTCAAAATGAACACAAAAGTAATAAAAAACGCACGAATACAATAGGAATAAAGATGTGTGCTTTGCACTACATCAGTCACTTTAATCGTTAACTTTTCCATTACCAACTTTATAAGATACGAGTTTGCATATAATACAAGACTCCTTTACATAATTGTTAACTTTAGACAAGCAATCTATTCTTTAACTATCACACATACAATTATGGGCATACCACACAGGTAATGCCCTCATTACTATGGTTGGTCATGGTGTTAAATTTAGACACCGGTGTTAACTTTAGGCGCCTTTTATAACAACATCATTAACTTTAGATGTTGTTCGGGCTTTGGTGTTAATTTTAGACATCAACGTTTACTTAAGACGCTGTAAGACCCCTTTAGCCTTTAACAATGCAAACAATGAACACATTATACTTTAACACTGTACTTTAAATGTTCATCACTTACTGTACTTAATACTTTGACACAATGAATCATGTAAGTAATTCTATCAATTATTAGCATAAAATAGAAGTATTCACTGTCAACTTTCATATAACTTTCTTTAAAACTTTAACTGTGAGTGTGTACGTCAGCCGAAAATTAAAATATAAAAAAGGCAATTAGAACTCACTTGTGGAAATTGACTATCGGGGTATTGTTCACACTGAGCTGTAGCTTTATCAACTATACTTAGACCTGACCATCCTCTTCGTAGAAACCCTAAACGTGCATGACGATGACCGTTCCAAAAACATACCAATATTCCAACTTTAAGGTCCAAAAAGACTCTGAATCCTCATACAACCTATACCCAACTATCATACGTTGGAAACATGTAAATTAGAACATAAATTCTTACCTTTCTGGTGTGTAACGGAAAAGAGTCCAACACCCTTTGTGAAACGCCCCAAACTGGTTACATCTCATAGTTGGCACAAAACATGTAATCATAGCTCTTAAAATGGAAATCAGAAATCTATTATAGCGGAAGACTTGTTGAAAACATTTAAAATCCACAAGGAATTAAAACTTTAAACACCATTATTCATAAACTATCATAATATGGGAATGTCGGTCATCATAGTAGAGCAGCCCTTTGGTCCATACTCTATATTTACTTTCATAATCATAAACTTTACGTTGCTTTAGTTTTCTTTTACAATACAAATTATGTATTCATTCAAAAACTCTTTCATTCGCTTTTAAAACTATCACTTTCATTTACTAGTCAAAATTGTCACTTTACTTTACTCTCAAACTGTCACTTACATTCTTTATCACTATAACTTTATAAACATAAGGTTCTTTCATTAATACTGTGATAACGTGTCAGGGCCATTATGTTTATGACAAGGCCCCTTTATGCTTGCACGAAGCAAGACTACTTTCAACTATCATTGCTTGCATTAATCAAGGCTTGCTTGGAACGAATTCAAGACTCATGTCAATGCTTAGATGAGCCAAGACTCTTGTCAATGCTTGCACGAAGCTAAGACTCCTGTCAATGCTCGGACGAATTAAAGAATGCTGTCAATGCTTGGAACGAATCAAAGACTCATGTCAGTGCTTGGACAAAATCCAAGGCTCATGTCAATGATTGGGGGCAAACCAAGATTCCTGTCAATGCTTGCAAGGCTTCTATCAGTGCTTGTACGAAACAACACTTCTATCCACTTCTATCATTATCACTATCAGTAACTGTACCGTTACACTATCATTCATTCGTAACATTCAAACTTTACACATAAGCAAATAACTCAAATAGCACATACCATCACATAAGTACATAACACGGCATCTGCCACTATCAATCAATATTATTCAAAATATTGCTTTCATTATAAGTTTATTATTTATCTTTCTGTCATAAAACATTTGTTATTAAAAATTGTCACTCTCTTTCTTTATCTTTCTTTTGATAAATGTTTTCTTTCAAAGTATGTACATCAGCCCAAAACTTATAAAAAGGGTAATAGAAACTCAACGTTTCTGCTATCACTGTCTAACCTATCGTACTATCAAGTTAGGCGGAGTGCTATGTTATCTATATGAAATCGACACGTGAATTCTGTCAACTATTGGCTAGAGTCGCCTATAGTGTCGCCTGACACTAGTGTCGTTGGTGACAGTGTCGTCATAACTCGCGTTATGGACTTTGTGTCGTCTATCATAGTGTCGCCACCCTCAAATGTCGACACTAGTTAGTGTCACCACCCGAATGTCGCCTAAAGTTAAGGTTTCTTTCCCATCTATCCACGACTAGTTTAATCTTCTCCTCTCCATCTACTTTGGTGAATAACAGTTTACTAGACATGTCTTCCTCCTTGTTTGCTTCTTAGTCCGTCCTTCGAAAGCTTTTAATCTTCCTACGGCTTCTTGGAACGATATGGTGTTAATATCAGCAAACGGCTCAATTGTAGCAATCACTGTATGAACTTTTCTGCTACAGAGGCAAGTAGTTTCTGAACCAGTCTTTTGCCGTCCATAGTATGTCTAAGATTCCTTTCTTCTGACTCAATTTGACTAATTTTCCCCACATATACATCAAGTATAGGGGTGTTCATTATTCGAATCCCATTTGAATAAACCGAAATTCGATTCGAACCGAATTCGAATAAAATTTCGATTTTGACTTTTGGCTTATTAGAATCGAATAATTATTCGATTCAAATAAATAAGTCGAATTCGAATTCTAAAATCCCCAATTCGATTCGATTCGAATAACCCGAAGTCATATATTATATAATTTATAATTTTTTTAATATATAATATCCTTTTATAAAAATAAGTTTGGTTTGAGCTTCTAACTTTAAATTACTTGTGGGATTTTTTTAAAGTTTTTTATGGGCTTTAAAGTTCCAATCTACAAAACCTTTACCTAGTCATCGATTTCTCAAAGGCGGCATTTCTTTCGTTTGGACATTTGGGACAATTTTTATGTTGTTTAAGCCTGCGTTTTTTAGTTGTTTAATGTTGTTCGGGTTGTTTTAAACCCTCTTGAATTATGGTATGGTTGACACAACCGGATATTTGTAATTTTTTTAATTTTTTTTTCAAAAATAAAATAAAATAATAATTCGGTTTATTCGAATGGATTCGAATTCGATTCGATTCGTATAAGCTTATTCGAATCGGTTTAAGTGATTCTTATTCGAATTCGAATCCAGAAAAAAAATTCCAAATTCGAATAATTCGATTCGAATAAACCGAATAACCCGATTCGATTCATTTGAACACCCCTAATCAAGTGATTCGTTGACACTCATCTTTAGAGATTCAATGTCTGACTCGAGTGTATGTAACAGCGCTTCTTTAACCCTCTTAACCCCTACATGTCGAACATTTAATACCTCCCAAATAGCTTGATGGTGATAGCAACAAAAATCGAAGGGCTTGTGTTCTTCTTTCACTCAAATTGTAATATGTGATTTGGACTTAATCGAATTGGTTTCTGAAATCAATTTTCTGAAAATGATGCACCGTCCTTTTCTTCTTCTTTCAAAGAAAAGAAAACGTCCTTGATTTTTGACACCGATTAGGGTTTCGATTGTGTTCTTCAAATGCCCTGCTCTGATAGATTGAAGAACACCATGTAATGAAATCAAGACAAACAAAATTGTATATATGAACGATTATTGAATTAATCTTTGAATGAGTAAGCTTTGAATGTGATTGTGTTGTATTTCAAATGACTAACGACGTCCCTTTTTACTAATTATAAAGGGCACTTACTTTACTTATGGAGATTAAACTAAATCTAACTAAACTTAATGAGATCAGAGATTAACCAATAATCACCCTGTTAATCTCGATCTTGTTATTCGACATAGACTGTCATTACAATAATATTGGTTCGTCGTCCTCGTATAAGATCAAATTTGACTTCTTTTTATCCTTCCATTTTGGACATTCACTTTTAAAGTGTCCAAGTTCATTGCACTTGCAACATTTCACATGGCTCATGCCCTATTGGATTTGTTCATCATCTTTTACCTTTTCAAGACCACCGACCTCTACGTCGGCCAAGTCCAAAAATTCCTTGATTAGAATTCCAACTACCACAATACTCACACTTGTGCTGTTTAACCTTCTCTTTTCATTATGTTTTGGTGAATAGCAGTTTACTAGTCCTTAATTTGCTTCTTAGTTCGTCCTTCAAAAGCTTTTAATCTTCCTACGGCTTCTTGGAACGCCATTGTGTTAAGATCAGTAAACTGCTCGATTGTAGCAATTATCTGTATGAACCTTTTTGCTACAGAACCAAGTAGTTTCCGAACTAGTCTTTTGTCATCCATTGTATTTCCAAGATTCCTTGCTTCTGACGCAATTTCACTAATTTTTCCCGCATAGACATCAAGTAAGTCGTTGACACTCATCTTTAGAGATTCAATGTATGACTCGGGTGTTGTAACCATGCTTATTTAACCCTGTCAACTCAAATATGTCGAACCTTTAATGCCTCCCAAATATCTTGATGGTGATAACAACAAAAATCGCAGGGCTTCTGTTCTTTTTTGGCACAAGTTTTCTTCAAGTCTCACTAAGGTTAGTTTTTTTCTTTCACTTGAACTGTAATCTGTGACTTGGACTTAATCGAATTGGTTTCTGAAATTGATTTTCTGACATTGATGCACCGCCTGTTTCGTCTTCTTCTTTCAAAGGAAACGTCCTTGATTTTTAACATGATTAGGGTTTCGGTCGTGTTCTTCAAATACCTTGCTCTAATATGACTGTTGATGTAATGAAATCAAGACAAACACAATATATTGTATATATGAACGATTTTTGAATTAAGCTTTGAATGTGATTGTGTTGTATTGCAAATGACTGCTGACGTCCATTTTTATAGGTTGTCGGAGTTGGTCCGACGAAACGCCGCGTCGTTTACATAGGGATGCACACATCGGTTGATTTGTAACTAATTACATAATTAGCCCACTGTTTGTACTGATTATATTTAGGGCACTAACTTTACTAACGGATATTAAACTAAATCTAACTAAACTTAACGAGATCGGATATTAACCAATAGAAAATGTTTTCAAATCAAATTATAGTTAGTGAGTCTATCTAAAATTTCTCACAAAACGAGTTCATTTTAGTTAGAAAGTAATTATCATCCTTGTCCTTATCCTTATGGAAAATTTTGCTTGAAAATGTATGAGCCTATAATATATTCCTGCGTTGATTAAATTTAATGTACTTTAGTCCTCCATCGCGTCATAACATATCCTAATACTTGTTTTTATGGGGCTAATGCTAATCCAAGAGCTCTAAGACATTGAGTTTCTGATGTAAATATTATAATAAATCAAAGACGATCGAGTGAATGAAGACATGACAAGAATGGATTATAGGATCACTTCATTCTTTAGCCAAGTTATCATGAGTTAGAGTTTCAAGTCATGGATTCTAATCACGACATGTGTTCCATGTAATTGAGAGATTATTGACCGGTTCAGTTTTGAATGCCGGCTGACCATTTACGGGATAGATACGACGTTGGACGGCAATCATATCCTTAAAAGACAATTGTATTTTAATATGCACAAAGATACAGAAAATATTCAATAAACAAAAGATTCAAGAACCATGCATATTAGCTCTATATATACACAAACACAAAGCAGCTTATTTCACAAACAAAAACATCTCAACTGTGTTCATATTCGAAAAATTAAAAGAGATGTCGAACAAACTCATCTTCTTGAGCTTTGTAGCTCTTACTTTTGGCTGCCTTGCTTTAGCTGACCATAAACCCCTCCAAGATTTTTGTGTAGCTGATCCCAACAGCTCCGGTATTGTCTTTTACGAAATTACTATCTGCTCATACTATATATAATGTACGTCTTTGATCATGTAACGGAAAATATCATGTTTAATTAATGTGCAGTGAAAGTAAATGGTGTAGTATGTAAGAACCCGATGCAGGTTCAAGCGGAGGATTTCTTCTTCAGTGGGCTACACCTGAGGGGTAACACATCAAACCCTGCGGGATCAAGGGTTACCCCGGTCTTTGCAACTCAATTACCTGGGCTAAACACTTTAGGCATCTCAATGGTTCGGATTGACTACGCGCCATGGGGACTCAATCCACCCCACACTCACCCAAGAGCCACCGAGATCCTTACCGTTATTGAAGGAACACTACAAGTTGGGTTTGTCACTTCTAACCCTGATAACCGTTTTATCACCAAGGTGCTGCAAAAGGGTGATGTTTTCGTGTTCCCGGTAGGACTTGTGCATTTCCAACGTAATGTCGGGAATGGGTATGCAGTGGCTATTGCAGCATTGAGCAGTCAAAACCCTGGCGCCATAACAATTGCAAATGCTGTATTTGGTGCAAATCCTCCAATTCCAGGGGATATTTTAGCCAAGGCATTCCAAGTGGATAAAAGTGTGGTGGATATGCTACAAGCAAAGTTCTAGAGTAACAAAGATATATTCTGCTGGGTGTTCGTGTGATTGTTTAATTTGCTTCTTTCAAATGCGTGTTTTAAAGTTTCCATTATGAACTATTTGCGTGTATTTTTTTTTATTAAGTTCTAATTCTTTGGTTTTGCAATGAAAAGTTTCTTTTTGGAAGGTGATTAAAACCCATTTAAACACAGAAAAATTCACAAAATGTACTTATAAGTTATATGAACTTTGCAGATGCCAACAGGTTGAACAGGAAGCCTGAACAGTGAGCATATTTGTGGGTTTTTTTTTCTAAAACGGTGTTGTTTCATATTATTCTTTCACAACCGGTGTTATTTTTTTTTCACTTTCACAAATGGTGTTTTTACTTCGTGGTTGGGAACCACGAATTGTGGGTTTTTGTGTGATTTCGTGGTTGGGAACCACGAATTGACTTGTAACCCTCTTTGTTAACCACGAATTGATGAAAGCTCCTCTTGCTAACCACGAATTGATGAAAGCTCCTCTTGGTAACCACGAATTGATTGCTAACTTCTTTTCCCAACCACGGATTGTTCAAACAATAATTACCATCCACGAATTGATGTTCAAACTTAAATTCCCAACCACGAATTGAACTATTTTTTTGTTTTGATTTAAATATTTGTTTCCTTTCATTATTTTTGTTTTGTTTGTTTTGATTTAAACGGATATTTAAATTCTTACAGAAACTAATCTTATCACATTTTTTCGTTGAAGATAGTTGAAAGAGTATGAAAGAGTTTGAGATAATCTGTTTTTCGTTGAAGTTATATGCTTTGTTGAACACATCTTCTATCACGTTTACCAACATTATCACATTTCTCACAGAGACTAATCTTATCACATTCTCACAGAGATTCCTTTTGAATATGAACCTGTCATAATATTGAACTCTCACAGAGATTCTCACAAACCTGTCATAATCTTGAACATGAACCTGTCATAATATATAGTGAACTCTCACAGAGATTCTCACACAGTAAGATTCTGATTCTCTAAATCTGTCAAAATATTTTTAACAGAACCATTTAAAATAAAATATTTTAACATTATATACAAATAACACATAAAAAATATTTATAACATAACCATTTAGTATTTACAAATATCCGTTTAAATCAAAACAAACAAAACAAAAATAATAAAAGGAAACAAATATTTAAATCAAAACAAAAAAATAGTTCAATTCGTGGTTGGGAATTTAAGTTTGAACATCAATTCGTGGATGAGAATTATTGTTTGAACAATTCGTGGTTGGGAAAAGAAGTTAGCAATCAATTCGTGGTTACCAAGAGGAGCTTTCATCAATTCGTGGTTAGCAAGAGGAGCTTTCATCAATTCGTGGTTAGCAAAGAGGGTTACAAGTCAATTCGTGGTTCCCAACCACGAAATCACACAAAAACCCACAATTCGTGGTTCCCAACCACGAAGTAACACAAAAACACACAATTCGTGGTTAGCAATCTTGGAAACACCATTTGTGAAAGTGAAAAAAAAATAACACCGGTTGTGAAAGAATAATATGAAACAACACCGTTTCAGAAAAAAAAAACCCATATTTGTGTCAACTCTTGAATTTTTAAAAGAACAAATACAAAACATCTCTTTTTCATGACCTTGACAGTTTATAGAACGAGTCATATTTGCACATAAAGTTCCAAAGTATAAATAACTATGACAATAACTCTTGGAATCATGGAAAACACAGAGTGGAAATATCTGGTTTATTGAAAGATTTGTGTGCACCAACTGAGGTTGGAGAAGCATATTCTTGAGATTTGTATATTCTCCAACACTCAGATCTGAAATGCTTGAATACAAGTTGTTCAAACTTTCAAAAGAACTTGCACCATTCATAAACCCAAAAATTATTGTACCTGAACGAATTTGCAGAAACAACTATTTATGTCATTTACTCATTTATAACTGAACCTACAAATTAACAAAACAAACAGAGTGCAATTTTTGTAATATGTGGTTGATGACATTACTTAAGAAGTTAAGATTAGAACAAACTAACCAAGTCACCAACAAAGAGCAGCAACCAACAATTGATAAACCCTAGAATTCGACTTATGCATAAAATTAACAGTTTAACAATGGGTTTCAAAGTTTCATAAACCCTAGAATTCGAATTAAGTGGGATTCGATCAATCATCGATGAACCCTAACAGTCCCAAATCGGACCTGGAGATGAAACTGATGGTTAATATTATTCGATCGATCCTTCTCATTAACATAAGATGTATATATAATACAAGGGAACCCTAGCTATTTTAGGATGAGATTATTATTTAAATACTATTGATATTCTATACAAATATAATACGTCTAATATACCCCGCAGTCGATACCGGAGGTTGACGGATGTTGACTCTGTCTCGAAAGTCATCAAATTGTACTTGAGGCAACCCTTTGTGAAGATGTCGGCGATTTGATGACGAGATGGAACATGCAAGACACGGACGTGGCCACGGGCAACTTTTTCTCGGACAAAGTGGATATCCATTTCAATGTGTTTGGTCCGTTGATGTTGAACCGGATTCCCCGAAAGGTAAATAGCACTGATGGCAGATGTTTGAGTTCGAGTAAGAGATTTCGAATCCAACAACTTTCTGATACGACATTTGCAACTCTTTGATATTCTGCTTCAGCACTAGAACGCGAGAGGACTGGTTGGCGTTTAGATGACCAAGAAATTAGGTTATCGCGGTAAACACAATAACCGGAGGTGGATCGTCGCGTGTCCGGACATCCACCCCAATCCGCATCAGTATAAGAAATCAGTGATGATACCGAGGATCGGGTAATATGAAGGCCATGTGTGAGAGTGCCGCTGATATACCTCAAGATACGTTTTAATGCATTCATGTGCGATGTGCGAGGTGCGTGCATATGCATGCAAACCTGTTGAACAGCATAAGTGATATCCGGTCTAGTAAATGTTAAATATTGCAATGCCGCGGCCAGTTGGCGATACCGTGTGCTGTTTTCGAGTAGATTGCCGGACTCGCTACTAGGTTTAGCTTTGGTGTCGACCGGTGTTAACATTGGACGACAAGAAAGCATGCCGGCTCGTTCCAATATGTCACGAGCATATTGATGTTGTGACAAAAATAAGACATCTTTGTGGCGAGTAACGGAGATGCCTAGGAAAAAGCTAAGTGGCCCCAAGTATTTCAATGCAAATTCGGCGGCTAGAAGGTTCATAAATTTGTGCCGAAGAGAATCAGATGAAGTAACCAGCAAGATGCCATCAACATATAATAATAGATAAGCAGTGTCATGGCCCTGTCGGTAAATAAATAAGGAATGGTCACATATACTATGAGAAAACCCGATGGTAGAGACGTAATCCACAAAGCGTTGGTACCAGGCTCGCGGTGCCTGCTTTAAACCGTATAAAGATTTCTTCAATAAGCAAACATGGTTCTGGAATTTTGAGTTTCGAAAACCCGGAGGTTGATGCATGTATACCGTTTCTTGTAAATTACAGTAGAGAAACGCATTCTTGACATCTAGCTGATTAATTGGCCACGAGCGGGACATAGCATTGCATAAAACACATCTGATAGTTTCCGGTTTAACGACCGGACTAAAAGTGTCCCCATAGTCCACGCCAACCTGTTGAGACCTGCCATCACAAACCAAACGAGCCTTATATCGCTCTAAAGTGCCATCGGATTTAAGTTTATGCCAGAAAATCCACATACTACGAACGATATTATTAAGTCTCGAGACTAACTCCCACGTGCTATTATCGATAAGAGCTCGGAATTCGTCGTCCATGGCTCTCTTCCAATCCGGGTTACGGAGGGCGTCGATAGGGTTGGATGGCAAAGGAGAGAGATGTGTGGTAGACATGAGGTTAAGGGGATGCCTTAGTTTAGAAATACCGGACATACTATGAGTATGCATAGTACGTTGAGGTGGTGGGGGAGGGACCGGTATATGAGTAGTGTGGGAGAGAAATTATTTAGTAGTTTGGAGGGAAGAATGTTTAGAAGATATGTGGCATGCTGGAGGGCGTGATGCCAAAAGGTGGGTGGGACGGAAGAATGAGCTAGAATAGTGCGAATTATATTATTTATGGATCGGATTTTGCGTTTGGCCTTTCCATTTTGGGATGAGGTGTGGGGACATGAGAAACGAAATTGAAGGCCATGCGTGGAACAACATTTTTGGAAGGAATGATTGTCATATTCTTTGCCATTATCACATTGAATTGATTTAATTGAGTGATTAAATTGTGTTTTAATAAGGTTATGAAATTGAACAAAAACGGTGTAAACTTTGGATTTTCTAGCCAATGGGTAGGTCCAAAGAAAGTTTGTCTTGTCATCCAAAAATAAAATATAATACCGATGACCATTAGAGCTTAGTACTGGAGATGTCCACAAATCACTATGTATAATATCAAATGGCAAATAAGTAAATGAATTTGAAGTAGAAAAAGGTAATTTGATATGTTTGCCAAACACATAAGACAAACATACAGTAGAAGATGTTTTAGTGCTAGAATTAAAAGATAGACAATGTTTCAAAGAATGTAAGATAGAAGCACCCAGGTGACCGAGACAATGATGCCATAAGTTTTGAGTAATAGCAGCAAAAGCGGATGGGTTGGTGAAGTGGGAAGAGACTGGACCGGAGAGCGGGTACAAGTCCCCCGTACTGTTGCATATAAGGATATGGGTCTGCGTTGGGAATTCCTTCACATCAAAACCAAACGGATCAAATTCAATAGATAAATTATGATCAGTGGTTAATCTACGAACATAAAGAAGATTCTTAATAATAGCGGGGACATGAAGAATATTTTTAAGTTGTAATGGTTGAAAAGGGTACCCGATACTGGGATGTGAGAGCCATTTCCAACAATTATATTTAAAAAAAACCATTATTGTCATAGGACGAGAAGTTACCTGAGTTGTGAGCCATATGGGATGTAGCCCCGGAGTCCATGTACCAGTTATTGTCCGGAGGATTTAATGTCATAGTGTGAAGGGCTTGATCAATGTCGGTCGGTGTATAGCTTGCTTCGGAAGCGGCGTAGGCCTCCTGATTATGAGATGGCTGTGGTGTGGGCCCAAGTAGTTCGGTAGCATTATTCTGAATAGGCCCATATGAATTTTGTTTTGGTGGAACAGTAGGATAAGGGGCCGGTGGGTAAGCCCAATTTGGTGGAGTTTGATAGGCCCATACTCCTGGTTGGGTTGGTGAAGAATTTGGCCATGCCATTGGTTGTCGAAAAGGCTGATAGCCCATGTTTCCTTGATAACCCATGTTTCCTGAATGTCTAGAATAGGATCCACTGCCATTATTGAAGCGTCCACGTCCACCACCAAAGCACCCACAGCCACGACCTCATCCTCGATGATTAGAGAATGAATTGGGGTCCTGTTGAGACTGAGAACGAGAGCCAGGGTCTGAAAAACGGGTGTGTGGCGGCTGAGATTGAGAGGCTGCGAAGGCGGTTCCGGTTGGCTTACCGGCAGTGGCGGCATGGTGTGACTTTCTTGATTCCTCCATTATAAGCTTTGATCGGGCTTCATAAAACTCCGGTAATGGAGACGATTGTTGGATAATCATTGCCACACCCTCATAGGTTTCGTTAAGACCTGCAATTAATTGAAGAACAAGACATTGGTTAGTAACAAGTGCTCCAATGTTAGATAATTGATCGGACAACATCTTTAGGGCTTGACAATAGGATGAGATGTTGGGATGATTGTCAAGTCTTGTTGTCACAAACTTGTGTTCCAAGTAAACAGCCCTGGAATTTTGATTGTCTTGAAAAATATTCTCGAGGGCAATCCAAGCTTGCGAGGCAGTCGTGTTTGGCTTGAGAATGGTGTGAAGAAGATCATTCGAGATGGTGTTGTATATCCATTGCAATACGATTGCATCGAGCCGAGACCATAGTTCCAGATCGGTGGTAACAAGAGTCTTGTCTTTGTCTTTTTCAGCCACTGTGTTATAGAGGGAGGAACAACCAATGGGCCGATATGATTACTAACTTGAAGACAATGGATGCGAAATAACTCCGCCCACGAGTTGTATTTGTAACAAACCAAAATCCGGGTTTCGTTTTAAATAAATAAATATTTCTAATTAATATTATCGTGGAAATAATTATTTTAAAATAAGTTGAAACAAATGGATTTGAAGTTTGTTATGGAGTTATGTTAGTTTTTAACTAATTTTTTGGCATGAAAATGGATGAAATGAAAGTTGAGGGACTGAAAGTGCAAATATGGCAAATCTGCCATATTTGACTAAGGTGAAGTCAAAATCATATTTTTGGTTGAGTGTGGGGGTCGATGCTAAGCTAAATCTTGCAATTGAAACTTGAATTGAGAAGGTGTTGGTTTACACATCATCCTTCTAACATCAAGTAAGTGATTATCATCCATATTAGTTCACCTTTGATGAGTTTATAAATGAGTTTTGTAGAAATCCAGAATTTATGATACATGAGGTTAAATTGGTGTTAGATTATTGATAATCTAACTAAACTAAAGGTAAAGAGTGGTAAATAACATCATAGAACCTTTTAATTTTGATTTTTGAAAATTAGGGTTCATATGGGATGAATTGGGGGTTTTTGATTTATGATGATAGAATGTTAAATTGAGGTTGAGATAAGTGTTTAATTGATGTTAGGCACTTGAATGAACACCAAATTAATCTAATGATAACGATGAAATAAAAAAAATTAGTATTAAGGAAATGGTAATGAAACTCAAGTAGGTGAGTTTGGGCGGAAAGATGGTGTTTGGATATAAGTATAACCCAAACGAGTCTGTTTGGATTGGAAATAGAAGATTGGGTTGTGAACCCAATTAAAATGTGATTTTGAAATATAATAGATTACTAAACTAGGTGAATGTGTTTAGGTAATCAAATTGCAAAGCGTGAAGGGGGAACGGGATCTTCAAACCCGAAATGTAAGTGCTCTTGCACTTACTTAGTATTGTTGACAAATGTTGATACTTGTGTAGTATGTTAGTATATTATGTTAGGTGTAATGAATGTGTATGAAAGTGTGTGAACATGTGAATGAATATAGTTATAGTTGTAATACTATAATGGAAATGTGGTTATGAAATTATGGTCTATGAACCATAATAGAAATGTGGTGAGGTTATGGTCAAAGTTATCATAATGGGCATGTGGTGAAAATTATGGTCTAAGCACCATGTTGGAAATGTAAAGGAGTTATGGTCGTGTGACATAATGAAAATGAAAAATTTGTCAAACATGAGATGGTTTTAAGGAAAGAAAGGAACACGTATGTGGTTATGTAAGTGATATGTCGCCTAAGGGGTAATTAGGTGGAAACGGGTCAAATGGGTGAATGGGTGAAAATGGTAATACTTTACCATGTTGTTATGATTTGTCTTCATTACTAATAGTGTTTTGTATGTGGTGACATGTAGGGAAGGCTCCGGTATGATCAAGTCTATGGCGATGTTGGATTCTCGTATGCGTTTTTGAGTAATTACGGGTGTATTTAGATGTCCTTCAAGTGGGTGTAAACCGATTTATGAAATTGTAGTTTTTTTGGTACAAAGTATGTTGTTTTGAATGTTAGAACCCAAATCTAAGTGTTGGAAAAATTTTATGGTAAAATGGTTTGATGTTAGAAAAATTGGCTAAGTGTTGAAAGCTGCTCAATTATGAAACTTTCTGCCATCTGGGGGTCTTCGCTCCACACGAAAAACACAGAAGGGTCTTTCGCGACATGCGAAAGACCTGGTCCTCGGACAACCCTTTTTGGACTCCCTCGCGGCACGCGAAGGGGTGGGGGGGTGGTCCTCGCGCCACGCGAGGTTTAAAAAAAAACTTTCTTGGGACGAATGCTTTCGCATGTTTTATTAATAAAATAATCGGTGTTTGAAATTAGAGTGTTACAGTACTGCCCGTTTTCCATCTCTAAAACAAACGGGATGAAGTTTCGGATGTTTGTAACTGTTATGGCGGGATGCATCTTGGGATCCATAGGGTAAGAAGAAAGAAGATGGGTTGCACAGTATGTGAGAAAGAAGATAGGTTGCGCAGGAAGAAATACGAGAAGAAATATAGCCGATGAGAAGTGGCGGCTAGGGTTTGGTGATCAGAATGGCTCTGATACCATGATGGTTAATATTATTCGATCGATCCTTCTCATTAAGATACGATGTATATATAATACAAGGGAACCCTAGCTATTTTAGGATGAGATTATTACTTAAATACAATTGATATTCTATACAAATATAATACGTCTAATAGAAACAATGACAGACCTACATGCGAGGCTGCGAGCTATTGAATATGAGATTTGAGGTTGACACATTGTTGACTTGTTGTGGTCGATGGAGATTTGAGGTTTTAGCGGCATAAGGGAACAAAGAAAAAAAATAGGTTTGAGCGGCATCGGGGAAGGTTTAGAATATTAGGTTTTGAATTTTGATATAAAGTCAAACTCGGCCATTGACCGAGTTGACCTATTCTGACCGCTACACCCGATGTTGACCGATTCAGTCTGTTGTTGACCGAATCTGAGTCTTACCCACCGAGAAGTATAAAATCGCTACAGAACAAGGCCGAGAACCGATTCCTCGCAGATTCCAACGCCGAGTTGGCCGACTTCTGCAAACACAACTTATAACTTTTCAAATACCCCATTTTATACTCCCAAAATATATTCGTACGATCCGGCGAAAATATCGACACTGTAAAAAAAATAAAAATTTTGTGACATAGTAGGAAATTTGTCAGAACTGGCCGTTAGCGACAAACTTCCGACAAAAAAGTGTTTGTTGGAAAAACTCTCATAGGAAATGTATTTTGCGACAAAGTCACGACTAATTTTTCGACGAATTAGCGACAAATGCCTTTCGTCGGTAGTTTCCAACAATATTCCGACAATTATAAGTTAACTTATTTAATAATAGTATTAATCGAATTAAAAAAATATGAATATTAAATTTGTGGGAAACTTGTCGGAAGTATATGCAAACACCGACGATTATCCGACTATTTATAAAAAAACTTATTTTTAAAGTGTTAAATAAATAAGTTAACTTATTTAATAAATATATTAATCGAATTAAAAAGTAAAAAATTATATTTGTGGGAAACTTGTTGGTATATCGTTGGAATTAACTTATAATTAACGACAGAATAACGACAAATATATTTTTGTTGCAATTTTGTTAGAAAACTGTAAGAAATTTTATGGTTACTTTTTTGTCGCGATTTTATGAATCCATAGAGATAATGTCTCCAGATCTTCAATGCAAACACAACGGCAGCAAGTTCTAGGTCATGAGTTGGGTAATTGACTTCATGTATTTTAATTTTCGTGATGCGTATGCGATCACCTTTCCTTTTTACATAAGTACACATCCAAGACCCTGACCCGAAGCATCGGAATAAACTACCAAGTCTTCGTTACCCTCTGGCAAAGCAAAGAATGGAGCTTAGGTTAGTTTCTTCTTTAGATCCTCAAAAGCACTTTCTTGGGTTGGGCCTCATTCATACTTTATTTCTTTTCGCGTCAACATTGTCAAATGCGAAGCTATTTTCGTGAAATCTTGAATAAATCTCTGATAGTAGCCTTTTAATCCCAAGGAAACTCCATTATTTAAATGTTGATGTCTTGTCGGATCAACAATGATGCCGTTCGGGTTGATGATATGACCTAGGATATTGGACATCCCTAAGCCAGAACGCGCATTTAAAGAACTTTCCATACAACTTCTCCTTCTCCAGAACCTCTAACACTTCTTTGAGGTGACAAGCATGATCACCGTCGTTCTTGAAGTAGATAAGGATATCATCTGTGAATACTATCACTGATCAGTCCAACATCAGACGACATACTATGTTCATTAGATCCATGAATGGCATCGGGTCATTCGTCAAGCCGAAGGACATTACTAGAAACTCGTAGTGCCCATAACACATACGAAAGGTAGCTTTTGGTACTTCATCACCTCTAACCTTTAATTGATGGTACCCTGACCTAAGATCGATATTTTAGATCCAACTCGCACCTTGCAACCAGTTAAATAGATCGTCTATCCACGAAAATGGATATTTATTATTTACTGTACGTTTGTTCAATTCTCTGTAGTCGATGCACATATGCATGCTGCCATCTTTCTTCTTTACGAATAACACCGGAGCACCCAAAGGTGAAATGCTCGGTCTGATGAATCCCGTATCTAGAAGTTCCTCCAGCTGAGCCATCGGCTCTTTCATCTCTGATGGAGCTAATCGGTAGGGTGCTTTGACGACGGGCTGGATCCTAGCATCAAGTCTATTTGGAACTCTATCTCCCGATCGGGTAGCACTCCACGTAAATCCTCGAGGAACACCTCCGGAAAGTTGCACATCACAGACACATCTTTTAACTCTGTAAATTTCACTCTTTCATCAATTATAAGCCAATTAGGCCTCGCAACCATGGCTCATAAAACTTTCAGCCTTAATCATCGAATTAAGGTTGGACATTGTGCAATCTCTATCACCATGAACTATGGTTAAACTACCATTGATAGCTTTGAAATGAATCATCTTTCGTTTACATACTATATATGCTTCGTTGGTAGCTAGTCAATCCATTCTCAATACTATATCGAATCCTCCTAAGGCTATCAGAAATAACCTAGCAGAAAATCTATGGCCCTCAATTCCTATCAAGAAGTGATCTACAACTTTTATCACTTTCGTGATCCTACCAATAGCAGTTTCTATTTCAAAGGTCCGTGTTATAGTTCTAACTATGCTCTTTAGTAACAAATGTTGTGGCTATGAAACTCTAACTTGGACCCGAATAAAAAAGAATTGACGCATAAGTGTTAGTGGCTAGGAACGTACCTGACACGGCGCCAGGGTTTCCTCGTGTTTCTTCTTGAGTAATGGAATATGTCATGGTTCTTACCCTGGGTCTGTCACCCTCTTTTTCCCCAACATTCTTTCCACTTCTCGAACCACTTTTTCCTGGCCTTCTACAGTCTTTAATCGCGTATCCACTACGTCCACAGATTTTTAAATGTCCATTTTGGTGCCCATACGACATTCCCTAAAGTTGTTCTTTCCACATGTCTTGCACAGACCCGTCTCCTCAACCCTTGCCTTCTTCATCATAGTTCCAGCATTATCCCGTTCTGTCTTTTTGGACGACTTATCCTTTTTGGACAACTTATCCCACTTCCTCTTGGGTACCTCAAGAACAACATCCTCCACATCGATATCATCGTAAACGACCCCACTCAATTCCACCACGGATTCGAAAGTTTTAGGAGTGTTGGCCTTCACATGAGTACGAACTTTCTGTGGTAATCCTTGAATGTAGTACTTTATCCACCTCTCCTCAGTCATCAACAGATGGGAACCAGTCGGGCCAATTCATTAAATCTAGAGGTGTATTGGCAGTGGGTCATATTGCCAGCCTTAAGCCCAAGAAATTCTCTTCACATGACCAATCTCATTTTGAGGACAAAACTTCTTAATCAACAAACTCTTATGGCTTGCCAATTTCATCTGTCTCACCTCACGGTCACACTTGGCTTCTCTCACTGTTTCCCACTAATGCGGCTTCATTCCTGAATGAGTTCGCATAAAGTTTAACTGCTTGGTTATTGCGGCCCTCACTGAGGTCAATAGTCCTTTCCATATGGGTTATCCATTCGAAAGTAGGAATGGCATCATCCTTCCCGCTTAACACCGGTGGATCGCAACCCCGGAATGACTTATAAGAGCAACCATTAGGAAATTTCTCCTCTTCCTCCTCATCACTGCTATGAACCGTTGTATCAGTAGTGTTTTCCTCCTTCTTCTTATTGGTCTTCAAAGCCTTAACTCTGATTTCAGGGTAGGGTGTTTTGTAGTACATGTCCGACTTCCCGAGCTATTGCCTCTCTAGCTTTTGGTTCTAGTTGTGGTTGCTTTTTATAATTCTCCAAAGTAAGAGTTCTAACTGTCTCGTTGGTGGAATTAACGTGAACACTTTCTTCCTCCTTTTCCTTTGGTTAACTGGTGGTCAATCACGACACCCAGTTTGACCACCTCTGCGTCCTACACCTCCTCTACCGACCATAATTTAAAAACTGAAAGTTAAGGGGATTTACCACTGTTATTCCTGCAGGTAGTAACCTAGAATATTACGTGCAAGGTAAATTGTTAATGACAGTGACCAGTTTGTTGTTAATAATTTATTTTACCTTTTGAGTTCTCAACTCCTCCCGTCAAGTGTCACATTGATAACTAAGGCATCTATATTATGTCTAAAGGCATCTACTTTCTATGTTCAAGCATTACCTGGTGTTAGGCTACCCGTACTGACATACTCGGTTTGGTCATGTTCTCAGTTTGAATTCAGATATTTAGGGATGTCTGAATCTCTGAAACTATTGCTCTAATACCAATTTGTGAAGCCCCGAATTCCGCTGGGAGACCTCACTTGTGGGATTTACTCATTCACAAGATAATTTAATAACTAAATATCATTACATCATAGGCAACGGAAACATCATTCATTACATAAAGTTATGGAGAATTAAAACATCATAAAACATAGTCTTTAATTTAACATAGAAGCACGATGTCAGTCTTGGGTCGGGTTGCCCTCCAAGTCTTGATTTAGTTCATCCAAATAAGCTTTCCATCACGACCTATCCTTAACCTAAAGTGCATACTAAAAAGTTAGCTAACGCTGGTGAGTTCTAGTTTAAGCAATCATGCATATTCATCATTCATATAACACGTCATCATACTGAGTCGTAGCTCATATTCATACATCATATAGAGTCGTAGCTCGTAATCATACATCACATTTTTTTTAAATAATACATAAAGTGGGTCATCTCACTTCATACCGTTTGTCACAAAGACAATCGTTGTTCGTATTGTCTACATATGCAGTCGTAATACTTTGTACCGTCTATGTAAGTAGCTGTAATAGTTCGTACCTCTACATAAGTAGTTGTAATTCATACCGTCTGCATAAGTAGTCATACTTTGTACCTTCAACCTGAGTAGCCGTAATAGTTCATACCATCATCATATGTAGTCGTAGTAGTTCCTACCATCCACATAAGTGGCCGTAATAATTGGTACCGTCTACATATGAAGCCGTAATTCGTACCGTCTATCGAAGTAGCCATAATTCGTACCGTCTACCGAAGTAGCAATTTCCCATCTGTCAACATAAGTAGTCATCTATTCGTCAGTTTGCCACGAAGGCAATCGTTTAGCATTCATCATATTGGCATAAAACATTTGTGAACATTTAAGTATGCACCTCAACCCAAAACGTTATAAAACTTCTTTAAACTGGGCATCTAGAACTCACTTGGTTACTGTTACTTTACCAACTATAAGACATTAAGCTAGACAGAGTGCTATGCAATCTGTATAAAATTAGTACGCTAAATTTATCAACTTTTAGTGAGTGTCGCCTATAGTGTCGTCCGTGACTAGTGTTTTTAGTGACAGTGTCGCCATAACTTGTGTTATAAACTTAGTGTCGTCTTACATAGTGTTACCTCTATCAGTATCACCATCTTTTTCAAGAGGCTCCCGACTAGTGTCGCCTGATGAGTTAGTGTCACCACTTAGTGTGGCCCGATGAATAATCATCCATGCGCTGTTTTTTTTATCCAAAATAATAACTATTTATGTCCAAATAGTTTATCTAGCTTCCATAAAAATAGATTTATAATTTTTAGGCCATATTACACGTAAAAAATTCTAACATTTTTATGATAAAACCCTGGTTTTCATAAAACCCATTTTGAACCAAAACATAGATCTAAATTCGTTTCTTACCTAAATATGCTCCGATTCTTTGCTCTTTGTACTCAGGAACTATATAGCAGCCAGATCCAAGAGAATGAAGACTTCAGTGACATAGATCTTCACTTTCTCTCTCTAGACTTTCTCCTTTCTCTCTCAAAGTTAAGTTCCTGTTTAGTCATCGATCGTTACTTAAATTTATTTCCGAGTCAGTTAGATGTGTGTCGGTTCCAGGGTGTTACACTCAACAAGATATTTCGTCGGTAAAAGTCATCTTATTTGTAGTGATAAAATACTTTGTATTTATAAGTAATAGATATGCAACTTATTTATTAAATGGGAACGGATTACCTTTGAGCTTGTCTCGAACTTGTTTAACCAACTATGCTCGTTTCGAGCTTTCAGTGAGACTATCTAAAGTTTCCCACAAAATGAATTCATTTTAGTTACAAAGTAATTATCATCCTTGTCCTTATCCTTGTGGAAAATTTTGTTTGGAAATGTATGAGCCTATAATATTTTTCTACGTTAATTAAATTTAATGTACTTTAGTCATCGCCTCATAACATATCTGTAGGATAACCATTCACAGAAATATAAATAAAACATAACTTTTATTACTGAATAATACTTATTACAATACAATGATAAAATTACAGAAATAGAGAAAAACATATTACAGAAACAAACAAAAAACAGGAATAAATGAAACCAAAAAACCGGGTAAAGGCTGAGGATTTCTATTAAACAGAGGTCCCTTAAAATAGATTTCAAGCCACCTAGGTGAACCCGTCTGTCACCCAGGGTATAACAGACGAAGCAGGAAGTACTGCCGGGATTAGCCTAGCACCCAACATTATACCTGAAATAAGAGCGCGAAGCTTGGAGAAAGCCGAAAATTCTTCTGGAACAGAGTCTGTGTGCATATACGATTTTTTTGCTCTCTCAAACCAGAAACCCAAGTCTTGATTCCATAGGCTGGAGACCTTGCAACTGATGGCTAAGTCTATGAGTTAAGTCTGCAACTAATGCTGCTCATAACTATGAGAGTTAAGTTTGCAAGTAATGCAATCATAACTCTGGGATTTAAGACTGCAACTGATGAATTCGAACAGTCTCTTGGAAAAGCTTGAACCAGACCCGAACCCACGAGCCACCAGTTAAAAATACTAAGGCGGCTCTCAAGCGGATCGCGGCGATGCAAGCGTGCGAAGTGGGCCAACAAAACGCCACATTACGCACATCGCTCCTCGGTCTCGTGTCTGGGTCCGGTCCCGGGCCCGGCGGGCTCGTCGGGTGCTTCGCACCCTTGCTACTACCACTGTGTGTGTCTTGGTATACAAGAATACTATTATGTGAACCTTCGACAAGCTCAATTCCTAAGACATGTTCAATTTCCAATGTCTTAATATTTCATACACACAACTTTGAGCATCAATATTGCATTCATCTTAGCTCTATTTTGGACACGTATCGGTTCGTTGAGATCCACTCACGTAATATAATACGAACGTAATAAATAATAATTATATTTGTAACAAATATAAATTAATTATATGTGAAAACCATAATTTCACATAAAATTTCCAACAATCCCCCACATGAATAGAGATCGATCCATACACTCAGGTGTCAAGATATAGTGTCAGTGGTTGAATATTGCAGGATAGGTAGGTGTTCCCTTTGAACCTTCCTTTGTGAAGTATACTTGGTCTCCTAGCGGTTACTCGACTCGGTGTCCTTGAACTAAACCCCTTTTTATGTAGACGGTATCACACTTCACACAATACTCTTCCTGGTCTGGCTAACCCTTCACTGTTGTGTCCGTTATGGTCATGGAGAACTAGCCTGGTTCTGTGAGAGCTCTAGGAATTGCGCCCCCCACAATTCCATTTGAAGCGACCCCACTTCTCTCTCACATAGGTGATTTCATATAAATAATTAAAGGCGTATGCCTAACCTCCTTTGATATCACTAACTTGTTATAGAAATAGGACTAGGAAGTATGCAACTCCCTTTGAATGTTGGGGTACTCCCCCATAGTGACCTCAGTTTGTACAGTTAGGTTGTCCTATTGAGCCTAGATCATGGGATCTCCACTCTTCTAGGATAGGTTTTCCTTTGCACAAACTTATTCCAAGGGCTTTAGTCCCATTCCTCTTGACGACTTATGTACTATCTCTTTGCTTAAGCCTTTTGTAAGCGGATCCGCAATGTTATCCTTTGACTTCACATAGTCAATAGAGATAACTTCTGTTCAGAGAAGTTGTCGTATCGTATTATGTCTCCTTCGAATCTGCCCTGATTTGCCATTATACATTGCACTTTGAGCTCTTTCAATCGCTGATTGGCAATCACAATGTATGCAAATAGCTGTCAATGGCTTTGGCCATCTTGGTATGTATTCCAAGAATTGGCGTAACCATTCCGCCTCTTCTCCAGCTTTATCTAACGCGATAAACTCATATTCCATTGTGGATCTATCTATGAGAGTTTGCTTGGAAGACTTCCAAGCTATAGCAGCTCCTCCAAGGGTGAACACATAACCACTTGTGGATTTGGAATCTTTCATATCGGATATCCAGTTAGCATCATTGTATCCTTCCACAATAGCCGGATCTTGGCCATAATGCCGTCCATAATTCCTCTTGTATCTCAAATACCTTAGCAATCTAGTCATGCTTTTCCAATGCTCAGAACTAGGATTACTAGTATATCTACTTAGCCTGCTAATAGCGTATGCTAAATCTGGTCGGGTACATGACATGAGATACATGAGACTGCCAATGATCCTTGAATACTCCAACTGAGCAATGCCCTCACCTTTATTCTTAGACAGGTGTTGGGTAGTATCAATCGGAGTTTGACCCACACTTTTGTCCTCCGCATTGAACTTTTCAAGGACCTTGTCCACGTAGTGGGATTGATTAAACACAAGACCATTTTGGGTTCTAGTGATCTTCACTCATAGAATCACATCAGCTAGACCCATGTCTTTCATGTCAAATCTTGCTTTCAACATGTCTTTAGTAGATCTGATCATCACTCCCAACAATAAGCATATCATCTACACAAAGGAATAGAATCACATAGCCTTTAGATGTATCTTTAACATAGACACATTTGTCACACTCATTTATTTTGAAACCACTGTTAAGCATAGCTTGGTCAAACTTTTGGTGCTATTGTTTTGGTGCTTGCTTCAAACCATACAATGACTTAACAAGTTTACACACCTTGCCCTCTTGACCAGGTGCAGAGAAACCCTTAGGTTGCTCCATGTAAATCTCTTCATCTAACTCCCCGTTTAGAAATGCAGTTTTTACATCCATTTGATGTATTTCAAGATTTCTCATTGATGCAATTGCAATCGCCAACCTAATGGAAGTTATTCGAGTCACAGGTGAGTATGTACCAAAATAGTCTACACCTTCCTTTTGTCTAATCTCTTTGATCACCAACCTTGCCTTGTATTTGTCAATGGAGCCATCAGCTTTCATCTTCCTTTTAAATATCCAACGATATCCAAGTGGTTTATTACTTGGTGGAAGATCTACTAGATCCCAAGTGTGATTCTGTAAGACAGAATCAATTTCATTTTTGATGGCTTCTTTCCATTGTGGTCCTTCTGAAGAGGAGACCGCCTCTCGATAGGTCTGGTGTTACACCCCGGACGGCGACGGATTATACGCCGAGGCTGACACGGTTGTTCATAAGCACATGATCATCTATTAAATGTGATAATACTTATTCATCCAAATTTAAAGCATCCTTTATAATAGTAAATGAAAAAAAAAGTGTTCAAAACATAACATAATTTAAATTAAACTAGTTCCAGTCCTATATGATCAGGTAAAATCCTTAAACTGATGCACCTGAAACATGTGAGCAAATGTCAACTACAAGTAGCTGGTGAGTAACATAGGTTTTTACACCAAACAAAAGTTGAGTAAAAGTATTTGAAATTCAATATAAGTATTTGAAATTCAATATGTTCAAAGCATGTCTAAAGCATAAATGTGAAAACACACAAGGTTCCAAGCGTACAATTCAATCCTGCTAATGGAAAACTAGATACGCAATCCCACTGGTTGCCATTTTGAAAAAGGGGCAAGAGGATACCCAAGTTGTAAGTTGATACCCAACAAAAACCCGCCAAGTTTTGGTGGTAAGTTATAGTTTCGGATTCTCGTATAAATGATCATAAAAGGTACTACCTTAGGCTTGGGCTGCAAGTTAATGAATTTACTGACATGAACACATGTAATGGTCACCATGTAGTTCAAGACATAAAGCATAAAGATCAAAGCATAAGAACATAGGTATTGAATTGTGTAAGTAAAGTTTTTGTAAACATGTTTCACCCTAAAAGTAAAAATGGTAAAAATGGGCTATGTAAACTCACCTGAGTTGTGTATGAGTACTACTACACAAGGATGTGATAGATAACACAAGAGTTTGCCTGTGAACCGTCTACGTATGTCCTAGAATTATAAGCATAATAATTAGAGACACATGAGAGATTGAGACGATGACACAGAAGAGTGAACGTCTTAAGATGCACTAACAATTAAAGAGTAGACGAATTTGTCCACGGGAATAAGGTTTCTTAATATAACAATTAGGACAAATGCGTTACGTGTCGAACGTATCTAATTACGAATAACAAATAAATAAAATTATGCATTTGTACCATTAAAATAATGGGTAGGAAAATAATATAACTATATATATTATTTTTAAGCTCGAAGGATTAATAAAATAATCATTTATGTGACAAAATAATAAATATATTATTTTATTCGAGAAAATAAACGTGAGTAAATAATATAAATAATTATATTATTAATTAGTTTGAAATGTTATACGAGATGAATAAACGAGGCGAAATAATATAAAAATATATATTATTTTTAATTGGAGTCACGGGTTGAAAATAATATAAATATATTATTTATTCAAAGTCGGGTTTGAAAATAATATAAATATATTATTTTAAAAGTGGTTATACTAAATAAATGCGGTTTACAAATCAAACCCGAGCCTACGGGTGGTTTTCGGGATTAAAACAAGTTAATATATTAATATAATGATATGGGGTTAAGTTTTATATTAAAATTAAGTGTTTAAAAATGATATAAAAAGAAAAACGGGTGGAGAGACTCGAAACCGGGTCTCTCCCACCATAGCATAAAAACTTAACTATCGCAGCCCGCTAGGGTATCGTACACAAACTCGAATTGAATTGGTTTTAATCAATAACTCCCCCGTGTTCTTCCCCTTTACTCACATCCGATCCCAAACCAGTCCAAATCCCTCCGAATTTGATCACGATTTACCAAGGGATCATAGGGCTTTTGTTCCTCAATGTATTTCGAGTATGTGGGTAAGTTTAATTGCAAAAACATTGAGTTTGGAGTCGTTAATTGCTCAATTGAAAAGCTGAAACCTTAGTTTTGAAAACTCAATTCGAATGGATTAATTCTGATGATGTTAAATGTTGGAACCATAGGGATTTCGTTAAGCAGATGATTGGGAAGCTAACCATACCATTTAATTAGATTACAATTGTGTCTAGATTAAGGTTTGATCAAACTGAGTTTGCGATGAACCCTAGATTCGGGTTACCTTAATTCTGATATTAGTCGACTGAATTGACATGGGGCATTCAAAGAGTAAGTGATAGCCATTCTAACAATGCCAATTAATTGAATTTAAAATCGATCAGAGGTAGGGTTCGACTAAAACTGTATGAACATGAACCCTAGATTATGTCCTTGGTGAATTCGATGTTATGGGTTTCTAAAAGTTTAGGGCTCTCATTAATAAGATAGAAACGAAGCTAATGGTGCATTTAGTTACCTGATTTAGTGTTGAATTGATGGAGATCTTCATGCCACGACTTGCGTGGGTTAGTCTCCGGCAATTACGGCTTCGTCTCAGACCAAAATAGATGGTGTAACAGGCTCTGTGGAACTCGATTTAGGTGCGCAGGTGATCAATTTCAGTGTGAACGATCGAATTGGTGCGAATTGGTAAGTATAAGGAATAAACTCGATGGTTATGCTCTAATTGGCCATTAATTGGTTTAATTCGACAATGATGGTGCGTAATATAGTATTTAAGACCGTTAATATTATTAATCGTGAAATTTCAGTTACTATTTCAGCTGCAATCGGTTATAGCATGCGAATTAGGTTCAAGAACAAGTGTGTTGACTTTCAAAAGTCAACAGAAATCGAAAATGCGTTATTTGCAACTTTAGTCCCTGTAGTTTCATGTAGTTAAGTTAGGAATTGACAGAATTAGTCCCTAGGGTTTGTGATAGGGTTAACCAGGTTAGGGATTTAACGATTTTTCTGTTAACGGAGTTAACCCTAAATTGCCAGATGTCATATCATCACCTACTTGAAAGAATTTTCGTCCCGAAAATTAGAATAGCACCTTAACTGTTTGACATGAAGTGCTTGAACAGATGAGGATACTTACGTATCATCTGATCCTCGCGCTCCCATGTGAATTCCAGTCCGCGTTTAGAGTTCCAACGAATTCTGACAATAGGGATTTTACTGCTTTTGAGCGCTTTGACTTCCCTATCCATGATTTCGACCGATTCTTCAAGCGTAATTGTTCCTTGATTTGTAGTTCCTCAAGAGAGACCGTGAGTGGCTCGTATGTTAGACATTTCTTCAAGTTTGAGACATGAAGGACGTTGTGTACACCACTAAGTCCTTCAGGTAGGTCCAGTTGGTACGCTACTGGGCCAATTCTCATCACTATCTTGAACGGTCCAACATAACGAGGGTTTAGTTTGCCTCGTTTCTAGAGTAAACTCGGGGTCATGTTTAGATTTCCAACGAGCTTTGACTATTGGTTTGGGAGTATGATTGATAACAAGATTTAGGTCGGATACTCAAAGCCATGCATGAATGATGATAGTGGATTTAGTTTGAAGAGAATTGAGGAGAAAAGCGTCGAAGAATATCTTGGACTCCAAAGATGGAATGCTTCTCTCGAAATGAGAACAATGAGAGTTTGATGATCAAAACTTGTTTAGGATGTAGTGTAAATTGTCCAAGAAGTGTCACTGGCTAAGAGGTTTCACAAACATTGGTCAAGGTCAAAATAACATAAAACGTCACGTGTCACGAACAACGCTACTTCTGACGATATGACATGAACACTTATAGATAGGAAGTACCAGCGACGTATCCACCATGCCCTTTTCATATCGCATCAGTTTTGTTATTATATATCACGATGGGTTTTATATCATAACGCCCGACAGAATTCACTATGTTTTCCATGCGTTGATTCTTATAATTACGTGTGCACCCGTAATTACTCAATTCATCGCATGGTATGTATAGATCATCCCATGGTGTGTAGGTCAAGAGAGGACACAAAATTACTTAGTTCACATCTATTGTTTTCATGTAAGAGCTGCTAATAAATAACCGTGCCCCAAGATAGTAAGGTTAATCAGAAACTAAAGAGTAATAATGTGGTATAACTTAGAGTTCTGTAGCTTCCTCGTGTTTGAACAAGAATACGTCAAACCCCGAGTAGCTCAAAGTTTATAGCTTTCAACTTTCATGGATAAAGTGAACGCTCATATATATAGTGGGCAATTAATTACAAACAATGTAAACAGTCTAGTTTCGTGTGTAATGTAAACACTTCAAGTTTCATGTATGGCGTAAATAATCTAGCATTATGCATATTGTAAATACCCAAGTATCATGTATCGTGTGAACAATCTAGTATCGTGCATATTGCAAGTAATCAAGTTCCATCTATAATGTGATCAATCGGGTATCATGTATATTGCAAGTAATCAAGTTTCACGTATAATGTAAGTAATCATGTCTATTGTCTACAACCAATTTTCATGTATAACGTGAACAATCAAGTTGTGTGTATAATGTAAACAATTTAGTCTCAACTATATTATGAACGTTCATATGTAAATAATTGAACCTCATGAGTAACGTAAACTATCGAATCTTATCGGTGATCGAGTGCTGCGGACAAGCGTGTTGTATAATGTAGGTAGTTGGGTTTCGAGTTTTCAATTTTGTTGATGGATGGTTAACGCCTGTGCGAGATGATTCATCTTTTCGAAGTGACTAGTAAGTTCATACATTTTTGAAGGTGCAAGGTGATGAGAAAGTTTTACAGGTATTTAGAATAATACACACATGAATAACTGATTTGAGCTTTTTGTTTGAAAATGACAAGTAATTGAAATTTATCCTTGTTTGTAAATTAATAAGTGAAAGTAATATGTTGAATAACTAGGTAACTGGGTAAATAAAACCTTTTTATTTATTTAGTTATCATAAAAAGAATGTTGCAAAAGAAGATAATGGCCAAATTATTTCGTAATCAGGCCAAGAATTTAAGAGGTCGTAACGAAATAATTAATCCAGTCATAATTAATTATTAACTAAGATAATGAGATACATTTTATAAAACAAATTGCATTAAGTTCCTTCACAAGGTAAAGGAGTTTCTAAATAATTTATAATCTAGATAAAATTTATAAACCAAAGGTTTGATAAAGGTTTTGTTTGAACAAAATAACTACATTAGTCAAATTAGGAAATAACAAAATAATTAGTTTGCAAAGAAGGTTTAGATGTCAATCATTAAGAAGAGTTAAAAGTAATAACATTTATATTTGGGTACGGGATATGGGTTTCAATTTAAGTTTTAAGAAAACGTGAAAAAGAATATCCGGCTAACCTCTCAGATAGTTTCCCACCAGGAGGCAGATGAGCATCAAGACGAAAATCGTTGAGGTTATTCGTATTTCAAACCGAGCTTCGACTCTAGTTATTTCCATACGCGCATCAAGTATTCCCTAGTCTCCATTCCTTGTCTCAGAAACTCCGCGGTCCTTACATATTGGTGAGCGGTATCAGCTGGAACTCCTATTGCTCTGGTAAGTCCCATAACTTGTCTTGCTCTTGGTCCTGGATGGTATAAGTTAGGTGCTAGATTAGGGTCTCTCAGAGGAGGTGATACAACTGTTCGGAGTCTCAAGTCTGCTCCTAAGCCAATCTGCTTTGCGGTCAAACACGGATCTGGCAGCTAGTCGTGCTGGTGACCGTTGCCTAGTGATGGGAATCCACAGTCTTCCTCTTTTGTTGACTCTGCTTCGGGGTGATTCTCAGGAGTGGGGAGGGTAAGGGACCATGTCTAGCATGAAAAGGTCGTAAATGTAGTGATAAGTTGTTAAGTACGAAGGTATTCATGAGTTTAAAATTTGACTAATCATAACATCGAGTTCTTATAATAATATATCGGGGGTAACACTTGACCTATAAGTAGTGTACCCACGAAAAGGATTCCTAGGAAAGATTGGTGGGTCACAAGGGACACGCACTAGAGTACTCAGTCTTTCCTTAGTCGGAACCTTTCATGGACTTACCCCCCACTCTTCCAGCCATCATGTACCATTAACATTATTATTTGAACTCATGATTATGGTGAGAATCGTTAGGGATTTTGTCTTATGGCTCAAGGGTGTGTTTCATCTATTCAAGCAGTTTCCTTTCCTTGGATGGTGGGGTCTAAGGGAGTAAATCTCTTCCAAGAGATGATAAGGATGATAAGATTTTCAAGGCATAAGGATGGAAGGCATAGGGACTTAAATAAGTTTAAGTGTAAGAATCAAATAGGGAGGTTTAGGTATGTGTACTAAATTGTAGTAAACAACAGATGACGTTTAGATTTGCATTCATCTGGCACACAACCAAATGGATGTTGTGACAAGTCAAAGTGATTCAGGTTCGTATACCTTCAAGAAGACATGCTTTAGCCTATAGGTGGACACTCACTTCGGGGATTCCCAGGAAAGCATACAGTTCCTTCAGTTGATTTGGATTTATATGAAATTCTTTCCTAGACAGAAGACCCAAAGTACATGCATCCACCCTTCCGGATTGCACGTGTCCTCTACTAATTTTCAGAACCCACAACTTTGATGGGATCTTAAAATTTTAATAGTCATTAGGTATGAAAGTGTATAAAGTCTTTAGATATGAATAAGTGTATGGTAAAGCTTAGGATATCATTTAGTGATATTAAATAGGCATTGTGCAGACAATTTCAAATAGTGTAGCAAATAAGGTATCACAAGAGTAGTAGTTTTTGTAAACATGTAGGTAATCAAGTAACAAAACACATAAGGTAATCATGCAATGTAATACACTAGATAATATGTAGGATAATTACACCAAGGTATCCTAAGGTTATAGACTATAGATTAAGAATATGTTTCAAGTAACCCATGTAGTTTCGAATAGTTTCATGTAGTCTCTCGAATGCTTCATGTATTTGTACTATGAAGATAAAAATAGGTAGACATAGATAGGTAAGTGGATGTATGTATATGTATAATGAGTATAGAGTGGAGTTCCTAGTAAAAGACATGAGTCAATCTCATGTTTGGGACTCCTAGGTTATAGTCTAGGTCTTGTGTGTCTAATAACCTAATTCCCTATAACCATGGCTCTAATACCAATCTGTCACGCCTCGGCCGGCGGCGGATTATACGCCGGGGCTGACGCGGTTGTTCATAAGCACATGATCATCTATTAAATGTGATAAAACTTATTCATCCAAATTTAAAGCATTTGTTACAATAGTAAATGAAAACAAAGTGTTCAAAACATAACATAATTCAAATTAAACTAGGTCCAGTCCTATATGATCAGGTAGAATCCTCAAACTGGTGCACCTGAAACATGTGAGTAAATGTCAACTATAAGTAGTTGGTGAATAACATAGGTTTTGACACAAAACAAAAGTTGAGTAAAAGTATTTGAAATTCAATATGTTCAAAGCATGTCTAAAGCATAAATGTAAAAACACACAAGGTTCCGAGCGTACAATTCAATCCTGCTAATGGAAAACTAGATACGCAATCCCACTGATTGCCATTTTGAAAAAGGGGCAAGAGGATACCCAAGTTGTAAGTTGATACCAAACAAAAACCAACCAAGGTTTTGTGTAAGTTAATAGTTTCGGATTCCCTTATAAATTATCATAAAAGGTACTACCTTAGGCTTGGGCTGTAAGTTAATGAATGTACTGACATGAACACATGTAATGGTCATCAGATAGTTCAAGACATAAAGCATAAAGATCAAAGCATAAGAACATAGGTATTGAATTGTGTAAGTAAAGCTTTTGTAAACATGTTTCACCCCAAAAGTAAAAATGGTAAAAAAGGGCTATGTAAACTCACCTGAGTTGTGTATGAGTAGTACTACACAAGGATGTGATAGATAACACAAGAGTTTGCCTGTGAACCGTCTACGTATGTCCTAGAACTATAAGTATAATAATTAGAGACACATGAGAGATTATGACGATGACACGGAAGAGTGAACGTCTTAAGATGCACTAACAATTAAAGAGTAGACGAACTTGTCCACGGGAATAAGGTTTCTTAATATAATAATTAGGATAAATGCGTTACGTGTCGAACGTATCTAATTACGAATAATAAATAAATAAAATCGTGTGTTTGTACCATTAAAATAATGGGTAGGAAAATAATATAACTATATATATTATTTTTAAGTTTGATGGATTAATAAAATAATCATTTATGTGACAAAATAATAAATATATTATTTTATTCGAGATAATAAACGTGAGTAAATAATATAAATAATTATATTATTAATTAGTTTGAAATGTTATACGAGATGAATAAACTAGGCGAAATAATATAAAAATATATATTATTTTTAATTGGAATCACGGGTTGAAAATAATATTAATATATTATTTTTTCGAAGTCGGGTTTGAAAATAATATAAATATATTATTTTAAAAGTGGTTATATTAAATAAATGCGGTTTACAAATCAAACCCGAGCCTATGGGTGATTTTCGGGATTAAAACAAGTTAATATATTAATATAATGATATGGGGTTAAGTTTTATATTAAAATTAAGTGTTTAAAAATGATATAAAAAGAAAAACGGGTGGAAAGACTCGAACCTGGGTCTCTCCCACCACATCACAAAAACTTAACCATCACAGCCCGCTAGGGTATCGCACACAAACTCGGATTGAATTGGTATTAATCAATAACTCCCCCGTGTTCTTCCCCTTTACTCACATCCGATCCCAAACCAGTCCAAATCCCTTCGAATTTGACCACGATTTACCAAGGGATCATAGGACTTTTGTTCCTCAGTGTATTTCGAGTATGTGGGTAAGTTTAATTTCTAAAAACATTGAGTTTGGAGTCGTTAATTGCTCAATTGAAAAGCCGAAACCCTAGTTTTGAAAACACGATTCGAATAGATTAATTCTGATGATGTTAAATGTTGGAACCATAGGGCTTTCGTTAAGCAGATGATTGGGAAGCTAACCATACCATTTAATTAGATTACAATTGTTTCTAGATTAAGGTTTGATCAAACAGAGTTTGCGATGAACCCTAGATTCGGGTTACGTTAATTCTGATGTTAGTCGACTGAATTGACATGGGCTTTCAAAGAGTAAGTGATAGCCATTCTAACAATGCCAATTAATTGAATTTAAAATCGATCAGAGGTAGGGTTCGACTAAAACTGTATGAACATGAACCCTAGATTATGTCCTTGGTGAATTCGATGTTATGGGTTTCTAAAAGTTTAGGGCTCTCGTTAATAAGATAGAAACGAAGCTAATGGTGCATTTAGTTACCTGATTTAGTGTTGAATTGATGGAGATCTTCATGCCACGACTTGCGTGGGTTAGTCTCCGGCAATTACGGCTTCGTCTCCGACCAAAATAGATGGTGTAACAGGCTCTGTGGAACTCGATTTAGGTGCGCAGGTGATCAATTTCAGTGTGAACGATCGAATTGGTGCGAATTGGTAAGTATAAGGAATAAACTCGACGGTTATGCTATAATTGGCCATTAATTGGTTTAATTCGACAACGATGGTGCGTAATACAGTAGTTAAGACCGTTATTATTAATCGTGCAATTTCAGTTACTATTTCAGCTGCAATCGGTTATAGCATGCGAATTAGGTTCAAGAACAAGTATGTTGACTTTCAAAAGTCAACAGAAATCAAAAATGGGTTAATTACAACTTTAGTCCCTGTAGTTTCATGTAGTTAATTTAGGATTTGACAAAATTAGTCCCTAGGGTTTGTGATAGGGTTAACCAGGTTGGGGATTCAACGAGTTTTATGTTAACAGAGTTAACCCTAAATTGTCGGATGTCACATCTGGGGCTCACCCTCAACCATATAAGTAAGAAAGTCAGGCCCAAAAGACTTCTCAATCCTTTGCCTTTTGCTTCTTCTTGGCTCAACCTCTTCTGCCTCTGATTCGTCTTGTGTTTCATGTTGGACAATCTCATAAACCGGTGTTGATGAACTTGCATGTGTTGGTGAACTTGCATGCGCCTTTTCCAAACATGGAAACACATCTTCAAAGAATGATGCATCCCTTGACTCCATTATAGTATTCTTGTGTATTTATGGATTCTTTGAATCATGTACCAGAAAACGATATGCACTACTATGATGGGCATAACCTATGAACGCACAGTCCATGGTTTTGGGTCCTATTTTTTGAACCTTTGGTGGTGGCACCACCACTTTGGCTAGGCACCCCCACACTTTCAAGTATTTATACGATGGTTTCCTCCCTGTCCACAACTCATATGGTGTTACATCCTTTTTCTTGAAAGGTATCTTATTCAAAAGATAATTAGCCGACAGAACGGATTCCCCCCACATGTCTGGGGTTAACCTAGAACTTAATAACAAGGCATTCATCATTTATTTTAAGGTACGGTTCTTTCGTTTCGAAATGCCATTTGATTGTGGAGAATATGGTGGGGTTATCTCATGTCTTATGCCACTTTGTGCACATAAGTTTGCAAATGGTGAAACATATTCACCTCCTTTATCGCTTCTCACAACCTTGATTTTCTTATTAAGTTGGTTCTCCACTTCATTTTTATATAAAATGAATTTGTCTATTGCTTCATCCTTACTTTTAAGTAAATATACATAGCAATATCTAGTACTATCATCAATGAAAGTGATAAAGTACTTATTTCCTCCTCTTGTGGGAATGGATTTAAAATCACAAAGATCTGTGTGAATCATATCAAGAGATTCGGTTATTCTTTCAACCGATCTAAATGACGATCTTGTTTATTTGGCTTCGACACAAGTTTTACATTTTAACTTTAAATCAATGGAAAATGATGGTATGCAATCTAATTTAATTAAACGACGCATCGATTCAAAATTAACATGACCAAGACGACCATGCCACACATTAGAAGACTCAATCAAGTAAGCAGAAGTAGAAGCATTCTTATTCATGTTCTTTTTTATAGGCATTACATTGAGTTTAAACATACCATTATGGGCATAGCCCTTTCCAACAAACATTCCACGTTTAGTTAAAACAAACTTATCACTTTCTATAACCATACGAAAACCAAACTTGTTAAGCAACCATCTCGACACAAGACTCTTGCACAAGTCGGGAACATAAAGCACGTTGCTTAGAGTGAGCTCATTTCCCAAAGTCCACTTCAAGATCACATCACCTTCACCCTTGATATCTGTTGTAGCCGCATTTCCCATGTACAGCTTCTCTTCTCCCACAACCTCTTTAAAACTACTAAAGAGGGTCTTGTCGGGGCAAACATGTAGAGTGGCCCCGGTGTCAATCCACCACCCTTTTGGGGGGTTAGACACAATGTTGACCTCTTCCATCATGGCGGACAGATCCGAGATCATAGCAACAAGAGGCCCGCCGTCATCAAGCATATGAGCCCTCTCCCGTTTAGGTTGCTTACATTGGTCAGCACGATGACCCGATTCACCACAATTGTAGCACTTCCCTTTAAAAGAAGCCACCTTCTTTTTCACACCACCCTTCCTTGGTCCAAGGTCCACAAACTTGCCCTTTCCATTAGGCTTATTGTTTTTGTACCCTTTATTTCCCCTTGAAGATTGACCATGTTCCATAAGATTAGCTTTTGCAGAACCTTCCACCTGCGTTCCCTTTAGAGCCAACCTATTGTCTTCCTCAATTCGAAGACGAACCACAAGGTCCTTAACATACATTTCCTTTCGCTTATGCTTAAGGTAATTCTTGAAATCAACCCAACTAGGGGGTAATTTCTCAATCATGGCAGCCACTTGAAATGTCTCACTAAGAGTCATTCCCTCTGAGAGAATATCCCCAAGTATTATTTGTAATTCTTGAACTTGGTTAATTACAGTTTTAGTGTCAACCATTTTATAGTCCAAAAACCTAGCCACTACAAACTTCTTAGTCCCAGCATCTTCTGTTTTATACTTGCGTTCCAATGAATCCCACAATTCTTTGGCTGCTGTTATCTTGCAGTATACATTGTACAATGCATCTTGAAGGCCATTCAACACATAGTTGCGGCACAGGTACTCAGAGTGCTTCCATGCATCTAATGTAGTGACAACTTGAGCATCAGCACCCTCAGCAAGTTGAGGGGGAGACTCAGTCAAAAACCTCGCAAGGTTTAGGGTGGTCAAGTAAAAGAGCATCTTTTGCTGCCCCCTTTTGAAGTTCAAACCAGAAAACTTTTCTGGGTTTTCAGCATGATTGGTAACAGTCTGGGCTGCTTGGGTACCAACTAATGGTCCCATGGAAGTAGACCCCAGAACAGTAGATGAGGCTGCTGCAATTGTGGATGCTATTTCTGAAACAAGAACAGAAACAATTAGATTACAGAATAACTTGGTTTACACAAAACAAGAAATATTTTTAGAACAAAAATTTTGGTTTACAGAAAGCTTGCAAACACAGATTGTAAACTGAAATAAAAATTTTTAAAACAGTGAACGGTTGAAGTTTTAAAAATCTGTTTTAAGCTTGTAGGACAACCATTCACAAAAATATAAATAAAACATAACTTTTATTACTGAATAATACTGATTACAATACAATGATAAAATTACAGAAATAGAGAAAAACAGATTACATAAACAAACAAAAAACAGGAATAAACAAAACCAAAAAACCGGGTAAAGGTTGAGGATTTCTTAAACAGAGGTCCCTTAAAACAGATTTCGAGCCACCTAGGTGAACACGTGTGTCTCCCAGGGTACAACAGCCGAAACAGGAAGTACTGCCGGGATTAGCCTAGCACCCGACACTATACCTGAAACAAGAGCGCGAAGCTTGTAGAAAGCCGAAAATTCTTCTGGAACAGAGTCTGTGTGCATATACGATTTTTTGCTCTCTCAAACCAGAAACCCAAGTCTTGATTACATAGGCTGGAGACTTTAACTGATGGCTACTCATAAGTCTATGAGTTAAGTCTGCAACTAATGCTGCTCATAACTATGAGAGTTAAGTCTGCAAGTAATGCAATCATAACTCTGGGAGTTAAGACTGCAACTGATGAATTCGAACAGTCTCTTGGAAAAGCTTGAACCAGACCCGAACCCACGAGTTAAAAATACTAAGGCGGCTCTCAAGCAGATCGCGGCGATGCAAGCGTGCGAAGTGGGCCAACAAAACGCCACATTAAGCACATCGCTCCTCGGTCTCATGTCCATGTCCGGGTCCGGTGCGGGTCCCGGTCCCGGGCGCGAGCACGTCGGGTGCTTCGCACCCTTGCTATTACCACCGTGTGTGTCTTGGTATACAAGAATACTCTTATGTGAACCTTCACACTTATAAGCCAAGTAATAGTTTCTCATTCCTCCGATGTGAGACAAGCTCAATTCCCAAGACATGTTCAATTTCCAATGTCTCAATATTTCATACACACAACTTTGAGCATCGATATCGCATTTATCTTAGCTCTATTTTGGACACGATTCGGTTCGTTGAGATCCTCTCTCATAATATAATACGAACGTAATAAATAATAATTATATTTATAACAAATATAAATTAATTATTTAAGTCCAAAATATGTGAAAACCATATTTTCACATAAAATTTCCAACATCGCGTCATAACCAGTGTTTTGAAACCCGGACCGGTCCGACCGGGAACCGGAGGCTTGACCGGTCCGGTTAGGTGTGTTGAAACGGTCGTGCAACGACCCGGTGGTCAGACCGGTCGTTACCATTCAATCAGTCGCCGGCGGTAGAAATAACGGTGGTACTACGACAGATCTACGGTAGTCGACAGATGTGAAGGAAGAAGAGGAGGAAACGAAGCAGATCTACGAGAGTTGATAGTCTCCGGTGGTTGTGACTTGTGAGCAACAAGGAAGAAGACGAAGAAACGAAGCAGATCTACGATAGTTGATAGTCTCCGGTGGTTGTCACTTGGGAGCAACAAAGATCGTTAATGGCGCTGAAGAAAACTTAGAGAGAGAAATACATGATGAGAGAGTGTTTGTAAAATCTGCTGTGAAAATTGAAATAATAGTGAAGAAATCGAGATGCCCTCTTTACAACAATTAGATTTAAAATGAAGTTTCAGTTAGAACCTTCAGAAATAATATTTGGAGCAATTTTAATCTTTTTATTATCCATATTTTATATATTCAGCCCTTTAATATTTTAGTATGTTTCAGTTTAGTCCATCAATATAAATTGTCTATGTTTAAAGGTAAATAAATTATTTATTACGTCGTCCGGTTCTTAAATCCGGTCGGACCAGTGAATCAGTAAAACGACCGGTTCGCTGTCCGGTCCGGTTTTAAAAACATTGGTCATAACATATCCTAATACTTGTTTTTATGGGGCTAATGCTAATCCAAGAGCTCTAAGACAATGGCGCCCTTTTGGGTTTCGGCAGTAAATATTATAATAAATCGAAGACGAGTGAATGAAGACATGACAGGAATTAATGGATTAATTATAGGACTTCATTCTTTAGCCAAGTTATCATGAGTTAGAGTTTCAAGTCATGGATGCTAATCACGACATGTGTTCCATGTAATTGAGAGATCATTGACCGGTTCTTGGCACAACAAAGTGATCGAGTAATAAATTTTGAATGCCGGCTGACCATTTACAGGATAGATACGACGTTGGACGGCAATCATATCCTTAAAAGACAATTGTATTTTAATATGCACAAAGATGCATAAAATATTCAATAAACAAAAGATTCAAGAACCATACGTCCATGCAGATTAGCTCTATATATATGCACACACAAATTAGCAGCTTATTTCACAAACAAAAACATCTCAACTGTGTTCATATTCGAAAAATTAAAAGAGATGTCGAACAAACTCATCTTCTTGAGCTTTGTAGCTCTTACTTTTGGCTGCCTTGCTTTAGCTGACCATAAACCCCTCCAAGATTTTTGTGTAGCCGATCCCAACAGCTCCGGTATTGTCTTTTACGAAATTACTATCTGCTCATACTATATATATAATGTACGTCTTTGATCATGTAACGGAAAATATCATGTTTAATTAATGTGCAGTGAAAGTAAATGGTCTAGTATGTAAGAACCCGATGCAGGTTCAAGCGGAGGATTTCTTCTTCAGTGGGCTACACCTGAGGGGTAACACATCAAACCCTGCGGGATCAAGGGTTACCCCGGTCTTTGCAACTCAATTACCTGGGCTAAACACTTTAGGCATCTCAATGGTTCGGATTGACTACGCGCCATGGGGACTCAATCCACCCCACACTCACCCAAGAGCCACCGAGATCCTTACCGTTATTGAAGGAACACTACAAGTTGGGTTTGTCACTTCTAACCCTGATAACCGTTTTATCACCAAGGTGCTGCAAAAGGGTGATGTTTTCGTGTTCCCGGTAGGACTTGTGCATTTCCAACGTAATGTCGGGAATGGGTATGCAGTGGCTATTGCAGCATTGAGCAGTCAAAACCCTGGTGCCATAACAATCGCAAATGCTGTTTTTGGTGCAAATCCTCCAATTCCAGGGGATATTTTAGCCAAGGCATTTCAAGTGGATAAAAGTGTGGTGGATATGCTACAAGCAAAGTTCTAGAGTAACAAAGATATATTCTGATGGGTGTTCGTGTGATTGTTTTGCTTCTTTCAAATGCGTGTTTTAAAGTTTCCATTATGAACTATTTGCGTGTATTTTTTTTTATCAAGTTCTAATTCTTTGGTTTTGCAATGAAAAGTTTGTTTTTGGAAGGTGATTAAAACCCATAGTACTTATAACTTTTCAAATACCCAATTTTATATTCCCAAAATGTGCTCGTAGGATCCGACGAAAATATCAAGAAAACGGACAATAACTTTCGAAAACGCCTATAACATGTAGAAATAATACAACGACACGCCCGAAAAAAATAATGAAAAAACTGAAATCGCCCTTCCAAAGTCCGAGTTGATTTAAAATTTAAAAAAGAAAATTTAAAAAAAATGTAATAGTTGGCAGCTACGATTTGAAATAGATGAAACAGCACAAGTACAGGAAAGTCCGGCCAATTCAAAAGAAAATGTATTCTTGTAATTTTTATATTATTATAATATTTATAATTAATTTTACACATATTTTGTTTTTCTTTATAACTTTTAAAATATAATATTTTATGAAATTTTGAATATGTCGTTACGACGTGCTTATAGAGCCAGGTCAAAACACTACTAGAAAACATGTATATTTTTTACAAAAGTTTCCGACAAGTTACCAAAAAAAGAAATTTCTCACAAGTTTGCGACAACTTTCCGACAAAACAAAAACAAAAAAGTAACTACAATATTTCCTACAATTTTTCGACAAATTTGTTAAGTAAGTTAACTTATTTATTTAATATAATCGTCGCAATATTGTCGAAAATTACTGACGAAAGGATTTTGTCGCTAATTCGTCGGAAAATTAGTCGAGACTTTTTCAGAAAATACATTTCCTACGGGTTTTTTTTCCAACAAACATTTTTTGTCGGAAACTTGTCGCTAACGGACAATTCCGATAAATTTTTCACGAAACTGCTGTCACAAATTTTTCATTTTTTTAGTAGTGAAAATAATATATTTTAAATCAAAACGTTGTACGCACCGGTGAGAAGTGATGGGCTTAGTTTCTTCAAATTTAGTCAAAAAGTACATTCATATTCATGTTATATAAATGTGTTAGAGGATACATAGCCGAATTTTTATCCATATCTTTATAATTTAACTAAAAAACACATTTACCTTATTAATTTATAGATTTTTAAAAAAGCACACACATCATGTTTTTTATATTTATCTCTATTCAATTAAATAATACAATTTTAAGTAATTTTAATATTTTTTTCTCTCTCTTCCACTCAAAAAAATATTATAAGAGATGAATTATGAGTTGATAAATATAATAAATCACTGATCAATCCATATATATAGTTCATATAATTTTAGAATAAGGAAAAGTATAAAAAACCGGATGAAGTGACTAATTTTGGGGGTTTTTAAATTTTACCTTAAAATATAAGGATAAGACATACTAGTTCGGTTGTGAATTCCCTTAATGAGCCATATTTAATTGTAATAGGTCATAACGGGTCTCAATGAGCCATTTTAGGGTATGAGGTATACCCTCACGGTGAGGGTGTCGTGAGGGCCTTCACGACGTGAAGATGGTTGCAACACTACCCCCCCTCTCGCTTGAAGGGGATGAGGGATAATCCGTGAGCAGGTTCACATGTGAAGGGGAATAAAAAGTAGCCTTTGGGGATGAGAACTAGCCGTTGGTGAAGGGGAAGAAAAAGCAGGTTGACCGTTTAAAAAAATTCTATTTAAATACAAACCCAATCAAACTTTTATTTTACAAACCCAATCACACTTCTATTTTACAAACCCATCACACTTCTATTTATATTTTATAAAAAAATGGCATCATCATCTTCATCTTCAAGTGACGAGGCTGCTCAAATGATGTTCTGTGCTTGGACAGCCGCAACGATTACGTGGTGGCAAGAATCCGCAGCGGTTACGTGGCTGGGTTGGTTTTACCCCTATGCAAAAGTGTACCGCCGCGGTTCATTAATTGGCGTACGGAACCGCTAGTGATTCGTTCGATGACTACCTGAAGATGTCTGCCCGAACTATCAGGTCATGTATGTATAAATTTTCTAGAGCTATTATTAGATTGCACCATAATAGATATTTGTGTAGACCGTTTGCTAGCGACATTGATCAGTTATATGCAGCGCATGAAGCTAAACACGGCTTTGCTAAAATGCTTGGAAGCATCGATTGCACGCATTGGGACCGGAGAAACTGCCCCAACGCGTGGCGAGGTCAGTTTGCACGTGGTGATCATCCTAATCCGAGTTTTATGCTTGAAGCAGTTGCATCAAATGACCTATGGATTTGGCATGCATCTTTTGGTGTTGCCGGTTCCAACAATGATATTAATGTTCTAAACCAATCGCCTATATTTGACGATTGGATAAACACGATCGCACCAGACTTATCTTTTGAACTTAGGGGGATAATTTACCAGCATGGGTATTATATTGCCGATGGAATATACCCCGAATATGTTGTAATTATCAAGTCGCTTACAGAACCATAGGCCTTAAACGTAATACTTATAAAAAAGCTCACGACGCGGTAGGAAAAGTTATCGAACGAGCGTTTGGTATGTTGAAGTGTAAGTGGCATATTATCCAAAGCCCGGCTAGGTGTTTGTCACACCCTGGCCGACGGCGGATTGTACGCCGGAGCTGACGCGGTTGTTCAAAAGCTCATGATCATCTATTAAATGTGATAATATTTATTCATCCAAATTTAAAGCATCCGTTACAACTGAAAGTAGAAAGCAAAGAGTTTAAACATAACATAAATTAAATTAAAACTAGGTCCATGTCCTATGTCATCAAGTAGTATTCAAACAGGTGCATCTGAAACATGTGAGTAAATGTTAACTACAAGTAGTTGGTGAGAAACATAGGTTTTGACACCAAACAAAGTTAAGTATAGTTCACAATTCAATATGTTCAAAGCATGTGTAAAGCATAAATGTGAAAACATACAAGGTTCCAAGCATACAATCCAGTCCTGGTAATGGAAAACTAGATACGCAATCACACTGATTGCCATTTTGAAAAAGGGGCAAGAGGATACCCAAGTTGTAAGTTGATACCCAACAAAACCCGCCAAGGTTTTGTGGTAAGTTATAGTTTTGGATTCCCGTATAAATGATCATGTTAGGTACTACCTTAGGCTTGGGCTGCAGTTAATGAATGTACTGACATGAACACATGTAATGGTCACCATGTAGTTCAAGACGTAAAGCATAAGAACATAGGTATTGAATTGTGTAAGTAAAGCGTTTGTAAACATGTTTCACCCCAAAAGTAAAAATAGTAAAAAGGGGCTGTTTAAACTCACTTGAGTTGAAGCTAGGAGTGATAGGGTTTGATGGAGAGTTATTGTAAAGATTTCTCACAACTAACCTACAAGGATAATTTGTACTCTAAGTTCAAAGTAAGTTGGACAAGATAATGAAATTCTAGGGTTTTAGGGTTTGATAGGATTTGGGTTGATGATGGACTTGTTTGGTTGTTAAAAAAAAATACAAGTTCTCGGTTTACTATAGGAGTAATGGTAATAAAATAGTTTGGTAAAATTAGTTTAGTAATTCTTTTAATTTACGTAATAATTCTAAAGATAATAAATAGGATTTATGGAATAAAAATATTGCATTATGATTCATTTATAATAATTTAAGAAATAAAAGTTTAATCAATAATTTGTATAATTAAAAGGGTTAATAAGGCCAAAGAGGTTGTGGTGTAGTGGTTGAGCTGAGGCCTGACGTCCCAAGGGACCCGAGTTCAATTTCTGCCATCACCATTAATTTCTACGGCATCGCAAATGAGGCCTTTTAGGCTGATGCACCAGGGTTTACCCACGCCGATCCAGGGTTCGAGCCTCGGCTCCCCCTCAAGCCCGGAAGGGGCCGTATTGGGTGGGGTTTTTCCTTGAAAGCTCTCCAACTCTAACGCCAAGTGGGCCCGGTTAAGACAACATATTGGCCGGAGTTGGACGAGACTCTCTAATGTGATGGGGGGTGCGACGTCACAACATTCAATGTTCGCCTTTAAAAAAGGGTTAATAAGTTATTAGTTAATGTAATTAAAATGATTGATTATTAATAAGTGTAATTGAAATGATTAGTTAGTTTAATAATAAAAGAAATTAATTTGGTTAGTAAATTCATCATAAACGAATTTTAAAAGACTAAGTAGAATTAATGGATTTTTGATAAAATTGCTATTTAAAATACTTACTTGAATATCTTATAAGTTTAAACGTATAAATAATTATTCTTGTAAAGATAATTCTTTATAAGCTTGAAAATTTTTTTAAATTGTCTTAACACTTAAGGTAAGTTTGTGTAATGACAATATAAGTAAATACATAATTAATTTGTTTCAAATAAAACCATCAATTATTTATAAATATAAAAGGTTTTACAATTTATTTTAACAAAAACAAATTAGATAATCGCTATAATTCTAGTTTATAAAAACTTTCAAATTGTATTTATAGAATTTATAGAAATTTAATAGAGAATTTTAAAGGTTAAATAAGGTGTTAAAATGGGTAAAAAAAAGAAAAAGGAACCAAAAGGCCAATCCCTGGGATTCGAACCCGTGACCTTAGCCGGTTCACACACTCGCACCACACTAACCATCAGACCAGGGCATGATGCCTTGGTCTTAACCGGTTTGTTTATGCCTTAATAAGCAAGTTCCAAGTCCTCTCCTTCCCCAAAATCGCCCGTAAACCCTAGCCATCAAATTGGCCTGATCGAGCAATCGATCGAACCCAATTCCATAGGACTTTAGTCCCTCGACTCAAAACGATCCTAACGACACCGATTTTACCTGGTATGGTTGAGTGTAGACTGAGAACGACTGAACGTAGACCGGGACGAGTTCTTCGGTCGTACAGGATGATTTCCAGATGGATTTCGACGCGATTTAAGTGTAGGAAGCTTGTAATGGTTCTCGTCAATGATTATGAGTGCCAATTTATACTCAATTTTCACTGGAATAGGCCAAACGCTTAAATGGGAATTAAGGGTGAAACGGTTACGAGTTTAGTTGTAATTGGGTAATGAAAACTCAATTACTCGTAGGAAATGAATCGCTTAAATGCCACGAACGTTCGGCTGTTATCGTTTTCGCGTGTAACTGTCTCAGGGACGAGTCAATTATTGGTGGTTCGAAAACCGGTCATTGTGGGGGTCGAACCCATGGCTGCATTTGGGGGGGGGGGGTTTACCCGGATTTTGCATCAAGGCCCCTGCAGTTTTGGCTCTTAACATTTCATGTAATAACTTTGTTTTTTCTTTTAGTTATAGATAAAGTTTCAAAAATTACCAAATGAACCTTGAACTTTTTATAACACATGAAATCATAAGAATCTTATAATTTTATAAAAAAGTCTAATAAATGTATTTGTTATATTTAAAGTGTTACTCATAAAAAAAATATAATTTATTAAATGATATAAATCTTTTTATTTTCATTATTATATACTCTAATTTTTATAAAACTTAAAATTTGACTTTTATAACTATATATATATATATATTTGTAGATTTAGAAATAGCTTAGTGTATATATATATATAGGATAAAAACAAATATTTAATACCCTTGAATCTGCAATAATTGCACCCAATATATGTATGTATGTATGAATCATAATGAAAAAAATAGTATACCTTCATAAATGCAAATTCATAAAATAATAAAATTACAGGTGCTAGAAAAATAAAAATAAAGGTCGGGATTTCTTGGGGATTACAGTGTTGGTCTCAAAACAAAATTAGAAACATAATGTATGCTTGTATTATTCTGCAAAATATGATTTTAGATGACACCGGATCAGCAATTTGCCAATATAACACAAATGAAGAGGAGCCTACATACGAAGAAATTGACGAAGATAAAAAGCGAAGCAACCGTCTAGAAATACGAAGCTGAGAAGTTCATCACGCTCTAAAAGCTGACTTGATTGACCATATTTTTTAACGTTCTCCTCAAACCTTTTTTCGGAAGCCGTGGGTCACAGGGGTTCGCCGCGGTTCATTGCTGTGCTTACACACTAGGCTACCCTTTTCCGAAAGCTCCGCATGACCACCTACATATCCACTCAGAGGAAGGTCTTTTCGTAATGGATGACCCTCGAAACCATAATCTGTTGCACTACACTGACCCGCTTTTCCGAATAACATTAGTTTTTTATGTAAATTTTATTTATGTTTTTTTTATTTTATGTAACTTTTATTTATGTTATTTATGTTTTTTTTTTATTTCATGTAATTTTATTAATATAATTTTATTTAAAAATGATTATTTTATAAAATATGCATTTAATGCTCACTTGGGTTGGGTCTTTTCCTTGCCAAGTGAGACCCAAGTGAGGAAGCAAACAAGCTGACGTGGCGCCTAGGTGTCACAAAAGTTACTCTCAATTGACATTGTCAAGTGAGAGTATACCACATACTCTTAGAGTAAAGTGGTGTAACACCCGGAAAATCAAACAAATTAAAACTTTTCACAAACATGCGGAAGTTGGTCCCATTTTCACTTTCAAAAGCAACATAGATATTTAACACCAAAACGACACAACATTTAAACCTTTACATTTGAAAAACCCCTAGCTAAGGTGATAGTCTATCAACAAGTATCATCATACATCATTTACATTCAAATTAGTACTTTAAAGACCTTACAAAGAGGCTAAGTTTAAACACCACCCACATACACGACAAGACTTCGTGATAGTTCAATCTCGCTTGACTTGCTTACCGGCGCTAGATCGAAGCTTTACCCAAAAGCAGTTTTTGGTACGTCCTCAGCTCTAACTTTCAACTGATGGTAACCTGACCTAAGATCAATCTTTGAGAACCAACTTTCCCCTTGCAACTGTTCGAACATATCGTCTATCCCTGGTAACGGGTACCGATTCTTTACTGTGAGCTTATTCAGGTCTTAGTAGTCGATGCACATACGCATACTACCATCTTTCTTCTTTACATATAACACATGAGCACCCCATGTGAAGTGCTCGGCCTGATAAAACCTTTGTCCATAAGCTCCCCCAGCTGAGTCATCAGCTCTTTCAGTTCTAATGGAGTTAATCAGTAGGGTGTCTTTGCAACGGGCTTGGCTCCTAGCGTCAAAACGATCCGGAACTCTGTCTCTCGATCGGGTGGCATCCCAGGCAAGTCCTCGGGGAACACGTCCAGAAAATTGCACACAACGAGTACATATTTCAATTCTGGCACTTTTTGTCTATCATCGATGAGGTACACCAAGTAAGCCTCGCAGCCGCGTCTCATAAAACTTTCTGCCTTGATCATAGAGATGACTTTAGGCGCTATACTATCTCTGTCCCCATAAACCGTAATTAGACTACCATCGGGAACTCGCAGGTGGATCAACTTTTGTTTACATATAATTCATGTTTCGTTGGCAGCTAGTCAATCCATACCTAATACGGCATCGAATCCTCCTAAGCAATAAGGAATAACCTAGCAGGAAATTTATGGCCTTCGATCTCCTATCACGTATTTGTCTACGGCTTGTGTTACTTTTGTTATTCTACCAACAATAGTTTCTATTTCAAAGGTTTGTGTTATGGTTCTAACTGCGCTCTTTATTTTGTTAGCAAATTTTGTGGCAATAAAATTCTTACTAGCACCCGAATCAAACAATACGGAAGCAAGATGACCGTTAACGTAAAACGTACATGATACGACATCAGTGTTGCCTCTAGCTTCCCCATGGGTCAAGGCATAGGATCTAGTCATTGCTTTCGGTTTTTTTAGCTTCCTTTCCTCTGTCGATGCCTATTGCCTTAAGTCGGCGATAATATTTGGCAAAATGGCCAGTATCGCCACAGTTGTGGAACTTTCCATAGCTCGCGAAACTTGGAGCACCGATACAGTCACGAGAGTAGTGTCCCGTTTTGCCACAACGGTAGCATACATTCAGTCCAAACTTGCAATCTCCTGAGTGATTTTTACCACACTTTGCACAAGTTCCCACCTCTTCAAACATTGGCTTCTTGTTCTTTGATGCTGACAAATCCCTGCCCGAGCGTTTAGTGGTGTTAGACCACTTCTTTTGAGTTTCAGCGGGGGTTGTGCCTTCAGCGGTCACATCATCAAATATCTTACCACTCAATTCCACCACAGATTCAAAATCGCCAGGGGTGTTAGCATTGATAATCGTGCGAACTCTCGGAGGCAGCGTTTGGATGTAGCATTTAAATATTCTCTCCTCGGTGCTCACCAGGTGTGGAACCAAATATTTACAGTTTAACTATTTTCATGGCTTGGCTGCTCTGACTAACATCCCATTCTTTGTCCCATTCTTAGTTTAAGTTCAAACATTTTGGTGAATTTTCCAATCTCTCAAACTATGGCTCTGATACCAACTTGAAAGGAACCAAGCCGGGTTCCTCTCATAGTTGGCACATATACGCATAAACATAGTTCTTAAACATTGAGTTAAAGATCAAATACAGTGGAAGTCTATAACATAATTCGTAGTCAATTAAAACTTTCAACAATCATTTTCTAATAACAAAAGTATACCTATGGGAATGTCAGTCTTCAGAGCCATCAGCCATCCAACCATGCTATCCAAGCCCTCACGGCTTCATACTTTCTTTTTTCCTTTGTTACCTGATGTGCATATTAAAAGTCAGCTAAGCCTGGTGATTAGAGTTTTCATAACATTAACAATGGACTATTTCTTTCTCATATCATTCATATAAAACATGTTTAACGAAAACATACTATATACTACTATATAAATATATCATAGTAAAAACATTTAAAATTCATGCTTAGTCATTATGTGCTCTTTTATTTAAGTTATACATTATGTGTCTATAATCTGTTTCTGCCTCTGTTGTCCTTGAAGAATTTATGTATTGTTCCTGAAGGAACTTCTGTTTTCCCTGAAGGAACTTTTGTTCTGTTCCTAAAGGAACTTTTGTTCTGTCCATGAAGGACTTCTGTTGCCCCCGAAGGAACTTCTGTTCTCAGTTACCGTCGTCACAAGAGTAACCGTAGTTACTCCAATTCTACCAGTTGTACAATATCTACAGTTACAGTGCCCTGCCGGGAACAATCCTCGTTATTCATATGGCAAGCATGCAACTCATGCCATGACACTACCATAGGCTTCGGGTAGCACTAGTCTCTAGGACTATGCTGCTACCTCAAGACTTGCTTATGTGCACCCGTACTCTGACATATTAGACAATGTATTAGACTTATCTCATTCTTTCTGTTTGTTTGTAAAACATATAGTTAAATAAACATGTTCTCTGTTCTTTCTCTTGTTTATAAAACATTCAGTTAAACAAACTTGTTCTATATTATTTCTCTTGTTTATAAAATGTTTAGTTAAATAAACTTGTCTCTGTTCTTCTCTTGTTTATAAAACGTTCAGTTAAATAAATTGTTCTATGTTCTTTATCTTGTTTATAAAACGTTTAAATAAACCTTTATCTTTTCCTATCTGTCACGTTTAAGTAATAAAATATATTTATTATAAATGTTCATTTCAGAGTATGCACACCACCATAAAACGGTAAAAATAGGGATTCTTGACTCAGCTCACTAGTTATCCTCTTCGTACTACTGACTAGTCCAAGAGGCGTCACTCACAATCTGGATTGATAATTAATAACATATTAATTCTATACTTTCTACTAATCCGGCGAAACTAGGCAATTTCGCCTTCTGAAGTCTAAGCGAAACTAGATTAGTTTCACTTCATGTGTCTCGACGAAACTAGGTTAGTTTCGTTTCTATGGTCTCAATGAAACTATGTCAGCTTCGCTTTCTATAGTCTCAGTGAAACTAGATCCAGCGAAACTAGGTCAGTTACGCTTTCCTGTTAGCTTCGCCCGGTAGTGTCGCTTCATCGTCTTTTTCAACATAAAACCCTAGTTTCGCTTGGTAGTTTCAAAGACGATCAAGTTTCCAACGTTTTACATCAAAAACGTTTGTTTTACACTCATGAAGCTAGATCTATAGTTTACTTCACGTTTAACAAGTAAAAAATTCAATATTTTTGTGTTAAAACCTAAATTCCACTTTTTAACAAAAAAAAACTCAAATCTAAGGATGATTCTTACCTCAAAACGTCTTGTTTCTTCAGCAAAACTTCACACGAACAATGGAGAAGCATGATGGATCGATCTTGAGTCCAAACCGACACTTTCTCTCTCTACGGTTTCTCTCTCTAGAACTTGATGATGGAGCTTTGAATGAAAAGTGGGGCTGAAATGGAGGCTAGGGTTTAAGCCCATCCCACCTCCTCCATATTCGGCCCAATTCTCGAGCCCATCAAGCCCACTATCTTTATTATTTTCTTTATTTTTCTGAAACCCGCTTATTAATCGTCATTATTTTCGGGATGTTACAAAATCCAAAATTTAGACATACGGCAGGAACACGAGTGTACTTATCTCTAAAATCTACTACAAAATAATAGATAAAAGTCAAAAGCAACAGATAAAAGCATGCAAAAATGGTTGTAGGACTTTGATTGTGACATGATAACCCTTTGTTTATTCCATGACTAGGTTAGAATCCCGTGTATTACACGGGTTAAATAAATATAAGATTATATATTTAGTAATAAAAAATTTATGTCTTTAAAACCCGTTTATTACACGAGTTGAATAAAATATTACGTGACAGTTATAAACTCTGTTAAGTTAATTTTTAAAACATTTTTTAGCTGAGTATTAATTTTTTTTATGTAACTGATAAATGTTAATTCATATTAAACTTTAAAAACCCGATCTATTACACGAGTTGAATAAATGGAATGTTATATAATATATACTTAGTATTTTAGTACTAAAAATTTACATATTACATATTTATGAAAAAAGTTTTATAAAAATAATTATAGAAATCATTATTATTTAATAGGAGAGAGGGGCGGGAAACAAAAAATTATAAAAACAATTAAATAAATTTGTATAATTAATAGGAAAGATAGGCGGGGAAAAAAATTGAGTATACATGAGAGAGTGACAAGTGTCGCATCAAAAACCTTTGTTTATTATATAGTATAGGTTTTAAAAACATTGGCAGATACTGTTTTATGATTACGATCATGAACCTCAAATGAACTACAGGCAATTCTTGGATTATTTCAAGAATCGAATAAGATAATGAAATCATCAAACTAAACTAAACTAAACTAAGCACCCCTTAACCACCAAGATCCAAGAGCTTTTGCATGATCTTTATTTGTATGCTTACCATATAAATATACTTCTTATTGAAACCTACAGTTCATCCCACAAACCTACTTTCTTTCCATTTCTTGTCACTGTTTTCTTCAAATCAATGGCAACATCGTTTATCTTGTTCATTTTGTTAGCAGCATTCAATCCCTTAATCCTAATTGTGTTTTCATTTGAGCCTGCACCCCTACAGGATTTTTGCGTTGCCGATCAATCTAATAACCTAGGTTATGCTCGTTCTAGTGTTTTCTTATACGGAGCTTTTTGGATTTATAGGGGATTTTTGGAATTTGTTTTGGTTTATAGGTTAATTTTGAAAACATTTTGGTTTAATTTTTTTTTTTTACATTCCGATATAAATTTTATTGAATACCGAGTCGTGTTCAAAATAAAATATTTTTAATATTTACGAGACTAAAATATAGTCTATTTTGAAAATGTCTCGGTTTTTTATTTAAATTAATAAAACTTATATTGGAATCTCGACAAATAAAAAAATAAATAAAACGTTATATTGGAAAAACTGAATATTGCAAGTTAGTATAGAAAAATCAAATTATGTATTAAATTATTAGCCATGACAAGTAGTCTACTGGTATGGTGTTTACTCCTCACAAAAATAGTGTGCGTTCAATCTTTGTAAATGCAAGGTTATATGATGTTTAGGTGTAAAAATTACTATTAAAAAAATATGTTAAAATATTTATTTGAAAAAAAGGAAAGTAATTTTGTGTTGAATCCGCTTCCTCCATAAGCGACTAATTTACTTGAATCCGCTTCTCCCGTAAGCAACTTTACTCAATCCGCTGCCCAAACCAGTGGAATATTTAAAAAAACAAATCAAATTCAAAATTGTACTAGAAACAAATATATTTTTCCTAAACTCTTATAAATCCAAAAATTTCATCTTATGTGTTATGTTATTTTATTTTTATCTTTTTTAATAATTTCAACAGTTTTTCGTTTAGGTGCAGTTAGAATAAACGGTATGGCTTGCAAGAACCCACTGTTTGTCCAAGCTGATGATTTCTTCTATAGCGGGCTCCACATCGCCAGGGACACACAAAACTCTTACGGATACCGGGCCAGCCCGGTATCCGTATACCAAATACCCGGGCTCAACACGCTCGGGATCTCTATGATGCGAATTGACTACGCACTTTGGGGAGCTAACCCGCCACACACTCACCCTCGAGCAACTGAAATACTTACGGTTTTAGAAGGAACTCTTCAAGTTGGGTTCATTACATCAGACCCACAAAACCGGCTCATTACCAAAGTCCTTCAACGTGGTGACGTGTTTGTTTTTCCGGTTGGACTCGTTCATTTTCAAAGAAATATGGGTCTTTCGAATGCGACTGCGATAGCTGCATTTAGTAGCCAAAATCCAGGAGTCATTAGCATCACAAACTCGATATTTGCGACCACTCCACCGATTTCTACAGAGATTCTGGCACAAGTATTTCAAGTTGATGACAAAACAGTACGTCTGCTGAAAAAGAAGTCGATACATGTGTGAAACTTAATTAGGAGGTGTGTTTGCGTGTTCGTGTTTCTAGATTTGTTTCCTAAGTATGATAATAATTAAAGTTTAGAACAATTACCATGTTTCTAGAACCCATAACCATTTGAAAAAAAGACATCATGTAACACACCCGGCTACCTTTAGACCATTAGGCCAAAGGCTCTTTGGTCGCATAAATCATTTATCCAAAGAAAATATTCTTGAGAATATATTTTGTAACCCTGTTGACAAATTAACTATGTAAAAAAAAAATTAAAAGCTTTACATAAAAATTATTTTGGGTACCCTACATTCACCAAATATTTATCCCTTTTAACCCCAACCATTTTTAACTTGTTACCTAACTCACTCGACTTGCTCATTTAGCTTTGGATTTTTTTTTTGAACGGCCAACAAAATATCATTAAAAAACCGGCACTAGGAAGGAGCTAGGCCAAAAAAATATAGCCACCAATCATAGGAACAAACACCAAACAGAATAATACAACAAGGATACTAAAGACACCATAGATAAAAAGCTCGCCAATTTTCCCAAGTCAAAGAGGATGCCCCCGAACTATTTTAATCCAAAGAAAACCCAACACCTTGATTTCCTTGATTATCGCAGCAAGGGAGATTCGGTCTCCCTGAACAACTCCCTGATCATTGAAGCAATGATCATGTGGTATCTACTAACTAGTTTTTAACCGGCATGTCTAAATATACGAGACTTCGATCCATTAGGACATAAAACAAGACATGTGCACACTATCTCAGTGCTGGCACGACAAAAACGGAAAAAGGCATTCAATAAATGATAGGTGAAGGCCGAATTTGCACAACTTTTTGCTATAGGGAGACAGTGAGAGCAGACAGAAGGCGTGCAAAGACAGAAATGATACCATGCAAATGATTAGAATGATATCATTAACAAACAAGTATAAAGAATCAATATATATAATCGAATTCTACAGACTTTTTTACTTTCTAAGAGAATATAATAGTTAGATTTTATTGTGATAATTTTTATTATATATATTGGTTAAGTTTACCTTGTAATTATCATCGTTGTACTCTTATAAATAATGATCATTAATACACAATGCCTTATCGGTTTTCAATATTCCATATGGTATAAATATTGATTCGTCATCGGCTCTCTTTCCCCCATCGTCTCCCTCATGTGACGACTTTGTTTCTCTTCTTTTCCTTCTCATCCTGCCTGGCCTAGGGACGCTTGCGTGCATAGACGCACACATGCGCACGGACACACACACATATATGTTAGACAATTGTCTCAAAAGAAACAAAACAACAACATATTCGTGGGTAAAACACAACCCACGACTCTTTCTAGTATTAATAATCAAACCACCACATTTACAAGACTCTTTAGACTCCTATTTATACTAAAACTTAACCACCTTGGAGAATCACAACTTGCACAACTAGACTAGGGTTCCTAAAGATTTGCAAGTTTTCAAACTTTATCTTCCTAGATTTGCTAAATCTCTTTATTTTAATCTAATCCTTCTTTTTTTATTAATTTATCAAGATTAAATCCATCATTCACCGCCTAAAACTTGATATTGTACCATCTACTATCAGAGTAGCATAGTTCCATCATCCTCTTGGACTAGATTGACCTCTTCCTTCTTTGGCTTTGACTTTGGGCACTCATACAGAAAGTGACCAAATTCTTCACCTCTATAACACTTGAACCGTGACTTGTCATGTTCTCCTTTTGGCTCTTGTCCTTCACCTTGTTCCCGTTGGTCATTACCTCTCGAAATATACCAGCCTTCACAACCTCTTCCCATCCACAATTCCGGCTTCTTCCACGACAATAATCACAACTGCCACATCTTCCTTTAACTTGTTCGTCATCACTAGTAAGTAACAGCTTGTCACAAACATTTTCACTTAAGTCTTCGATTTTCACTCGCTCCTCATAAGTCTTCAAACGACCCACCACCTCTTCAAACGCCGTATTCTCAATCTCTGAGTATTACTTAATCGAGGCAACTATTGGCGGATATTTCTTTGGCATGGAATTCAGAAACTTTCTCACTACTACTTCTTCATCTAGTGAAGACCCAAGACTTTTGTACTCTGACTGCAGACCACTTAACTTTCTCGCGAATTCATCAATTGTCTCTGTTTGAGTCATCTTCATTACTCTAACTCACTTCTAAGCGTCTGCAAGTGAGCATTACCCTATCGACTCCAAGATATCTGACCTGTAGTGCATTCCACACATCCTATGGATCCTTGTGCTTTAATACTTGAATAAGAACCTCTTCAGGTATCGACTGATATATCATGGCTTTTAACATGAATTTCGTTCTCTCCCACATTACGCCTCCCGTCACGGAATCTATGGCCTCTTGTAAACCATATGCAGCCAAGATGGTCTCCCTCATAATAGACCACGCAGTGTACGTAGTTTGTTGTTATCATTTTCGGACACTACAAACTCACATTGCTTGGCTCACGGGCTAGTACAACAATCTCACCGGTTAGTTTTGTCATCTTCATAATATCACATCACACCACCTGAGTCGCATAGGTTGTTCTCACACCCTGATGTTGAAGCCTTCACATCTCTCGATCAGATCTTTACAGCCTTAACAATCCTTGTTCGAAACTGTCCTAAGTTCTTTTCCTTGATGGTTATCGCAACCGGTCTTCAATATCCCCGGATTGAACCAGTAGTGACTTCTGGGCTCGATGGTGGTTGATCCTCCCTCTTTTTTTCTCTTCTCCGGCAGCCGTTAATCTTGTTGCTCTAAAACCACTTGTTAGACAAATGGCTCAAAAGAAACAAAACAACATCAACATTTTTGTGGGTAAAACACTACCCATGACTCTTTCTTGTATTAATGATTAAGCTACCACATTTTACAAGACTCTTTAGAGTCCTATTTATACTTAAACATAACCAACTTACGGAATCACAACTTCCACAACTAGACTAAGGTTCCTAAAGATTTTCAAGTTATCAAACCTTATATTCCTAGATTTGCTAAATCTCTTTATTTTATCTAATCCATTTTTTAAATTAATTTATCAAGATTAAATCCGTCAATATATCTACATATATATACTTATATATATAATATAGGAATCGAGTCGAGCACCATCGTCTGCGACGAAGGTTGCGACAGATAAATGATGGTGGTGGAGTTGCTAAATCTCTTTAAATTTACACAATATATATACATATAAAATCGAGTCGAGCACCATCGTCTAGGACGAAAGTTGCGATAGAGAGCAACAGCCGTTTAGCTATCACCCACCTTGGTTCTTTAAACCAATCTATCTAGAGGGTGTGTTGGAATACAAACCTAAGTTTGATGAAGACAGGGACGAAGATGAGTCCTTTGGAGGTCACGCGGGGGTTTCTAAGGCCTTAAACTTGGACGTTGTTCAAGGGGAGAGACCATCGTGTGATGTCCGGGGTGTATTGTCGTAGGGCGGTGGCATGTGGCTATGGGCGAGAGAGGATCCGGCCAATTCCATAAGGGGCCATGAACCGGATAATTGGACAAGCTCGGAATTATGTGTCCATTTTGGTTCTGAGGCTTTTAATCTAGCTAGGCTTAAAGGGAATTTGCAGGAGAAAGAATAAGGTCTAAGTTGGGCCACGGGTTTTCAAAGGGGTTGGTCCATCAAAACGGCATCGCGACACCTGAGATTATGGGGTCCTGTGTTGTTGGGCTTCCAACCAGCAGACAAGGAGCGAGAGAAGGACTGGTTGGGCGACATAGGATTAATAAGGAGTGGGTACCCGTGACGAAGGGTGGATCAAAAGGAATAGAAGGTTATTAAAGAGACGCGCTTTCTGTCTCTTAATAAGTCCCCCACTTCGGATCCATCTAAAACTAGAGACACATCCTCTGGTTTCGTAAAAGTCTCACAATAGAGTCAGGGTTTTCAGGAGAAGCGATGAAAATGGGTGAATCTCCTCCGGATGACGTGACGCCAAAGGAAGAGGTGGAACCCCTTTGTGGGTTTTGTCATACGCTAGCATGCATGACGGCAAGAGCGTCGGTATTTTTCGGCAGTCACTATCAGTTGCATCAGTGGCAATGGTGGTCAAAGTTTGCGAGTAAGGCAATGGTTCAAGGGTCAATATACTCGGTAAGCGATGCTCCTTCTCCTCTAGTACGCCTCTATAAAGTAAGGGCAGTTATTGTGAGGTTGTTGGAGTGCATTCCAATATAATGGTCCTTACCATTTGATATCTTGAGCATGATGGGAGTGGTGATATCTCGAGGGTTAGGGTTTCACACCACGGCTTGGGAGCTGTCATTGGGGGTTTGAGTGTTAAGCCAACGGGAGTCACCGGTGGTCTTATAGGTTGTTGAAGATGGTATCTTTCATGAAAAGTTTGCTTTGTTTGTGATGTGGGGGCATGTTAGGTTCATCATGAGTATCATTTGGGTTTCCACAGGTCAAAATGTGGGTTTGGAGTCAATGTCGGGTACATAATATTACTGGGTAGTTGGAATTACAACACACATGTTGTTGGAACCCCCGGGTGGGTAGCTTGGGAATTGGTCGGGTTAGTCTCGGGGTGGGGCTCGGGTGACCCTAATGTTTCATGGGTTTCTCTTCGGATGGTTGAGTGATTCTTGTCAGTTTTAGATGAGGTGTGAACCGACGGGTCAGATGCTATGGATAGTGTCATCGGGTACGTTGTATGATAGGATTGCTAATAACAGGTGCAAGAGGAAGAAGTGTTGATGTGGTGTTGTGTTAGTAGTAATTATAGGATATTTTAGGGTCTATTTTAACACAAATCTTAGGTTTTAAATTTATAAAGTGATTAATAATTTAACTAACTATGCATAATAGGCAAGTGCATCTATCGCAGCGTAATATAGTTTAAGTGAGAACCAAGTATCAAACCAATGGACACAGTGGCTTTCAGTACTCAATTATTATCATTGTTTAGACTAATAATAAAGGTAGTGGTTTTTATAATAAAATGTAAAAACAAGTGAGACAACAAACAACACGAAGGATTTAGAGATAATCGGATCAACGGCATATCACTTAGGCTAGAATCCACTTGGTAGTAAATTTATATTTTAGAAGTAGATCAATGGTGGGGTCAAAATAGTAAAGGGGGTGAACGGTTCCTTGGTCGGGTTACCGTTCTGAATAATTGGTCAAAGGCTGACAGACTCTCGCCAGTTCTCACACTTCTTCTGGCCATCATTCGAACTAAGATTATCCAGTTGACGTGGCTCCTGATCAGGTTACTACACCGTATGATTTATTGGAAACTGGAATGCACAACCACCTCAAAGTCACTTATGAAGAACTTAAAATTACTAAAATTGATTGGTTTATGTTTTTAGTAATAAAATGGAAGAGCTCTTGGTCAGGTTATCGGGACCCTCAACCTATTGGAAACCTAGAATGATAAACCACGCTAAAGACATCTTGATTACAAAATCCTTTAAATAAGTATCTCTATTACCTCTAAGCTTTAAACCTTATTGCTCTATTAGAAGTCCTCTGCGAGCCAAAGAAAATAGGATAGAAGAAATATCGACATAAAACACAAGGTTCAGTTAAAACTTAAAATGCTTTGCTTGAGTACCCAATCCCAACCAACAAAATTTTTACTCTTTACCAACTACGTCTAGTATAGTATCAAAAACTTGTATAAAGACGTACAACTTTGAATGAAAGTTTTAAAAGAACATGTATTGCTTAAGAAACCCACAAGATTTAAGCATTTATTGACAGAAAACTAAGCACTCACATCCATAAAGCATGATCATAGTCAAGAATAACCAAGAAAACATAAACACACCCTTTTACTAATTTAAAATATAATTTACACAAAGTTTTATCTTCACCAAAGTGATACAAGAAGACTAGCCACTAGTGGCCATACAAATGAATACACAAACACTTGTAGATATATAGATCATGGAATCAAAACAAATAATCAAACCAAAGAAAAGTATAGTGATTATAAAATGCTTCTTGATCTTAGGTGAAATGACCAACTCTCTCTTTTTCTGCTAATCTCATGGAAGAGACCTGTGGGAGCTATTCCCAAACGTTGCTTGCAAAATGAGGAGGCTTGAGCCTCTATTTATAGGCTGGAATAGGGGGCACGCATGTGCCTCCATACGCACGGTCATGCGTACATCCGTCCATGTGAATCACCTTTTGTGCGGAGTTTAGCTTTTTCTAGCAAGGCTGCAAAAGTGTAAGGACGTGCCTAGTGTTGATCGTGCGCTGACTGGCTTCTAGAATCTTCCTAACGGTTCTACAGGGCATGGTTGTGTCTGACCATGCACGGCCGTGCCCATCGAGAGAACAAGAGGGGGTCCATGGGGTCCCTTGACCCTCCGGCTGACCAAATGTGTTGTTTATCAAGGTATCGAATGGAAAACATTGTTTTCATTTTGACCCTCAAAATTTTCTCCTATAAAGAGCATATAGAAGATGAAGATAGATGACATAGTTAGAGATTGCTTATTTCACTCCAAAAGTGTTTTTTTGTCAAAAGTGCTTATTGACTTATGACTTTTCGAAAAAGGGTATTTAAAAAAGTGTTTGGATTAGCTTTTATGGTGGGAAAAGTCAATAAGTCAATACGTTATTTTTTAGAAAGTGTTTGGCTTAGCTTATATTTATTGTAGGGTAAATGATGGGTAGATTGGTAATTTTATGTTCAAAAAGTTATACGAAGTTTTAAAAAGCCAGAATTTGTGACTTTTGAAAAACAACTTTTTAAGACTTATCAAAAAGTCAAAATAAAAAAGAATTTTATCCATTCCAAACACTTTTTTAACTTATTGGCTTTTTGAAAAAGCCAATAAGTCAATAAATCATTTTCAAACTCAATCCCAAACACCCCCTTAACATGTTTCCAACCAGCGAGGATCTCTGAGCTCCGGTCCATGGGATTTGAAGAAGAAGAAGGAAGACGGTGAAAGTAAAAAAAAATAACTAGGTTTTGAGATACATAGCCCAAATAGGCAAACAAAATAAAATTTAGACACCATAGAGTTAATATGACATGACAAAACACTCCAAATGGAGAGTTGAGTGGCAAGGGGTTAAAATACTTTAATGGTGTCAATCAGATTAATTGGTTGGCGTTCCAATGTGGAGTTTATGGGTTTGAGTATTACTTTGTGTAATATGTTTAGGTGGGCCAGGGGTTTTTTCACAGTGGGCTTTCGGGTGGTGGGTTTCCCCTGGAATGGTGGGCCGCGGGCGGGCCGGGTCACTAGCGATGTCTACGTTCACGGACGTAGGTGGCCTTTCGCCAATAAGTTTACCCGGATGATCGGGCTTATAGTATTGTTTGGTAGTTCAAAAGAAATACTTTAATGGTTAATTCTTTAATGTATTTTTACTTACTATCAATTAGTTTTTTTATTTTTAATTTTTTATTAGTTTATTTAGTTATATACGAAAAGCATTTTTTTTAGTTTACAGATTATATTAGCACACATTACTTTATTTAATTATTATTTTATTTGATTCAATATTTTTTATTTATATATTCTTTTGTTATTTTCTAAAATTATATATATGACTACGTAAATCTTTTACCGATTAGAATTTAGATATGTATGAATTACTAAGACATAAAATTGTCGGTAAAAAAAGTAATTGATATGTAATAACAAATGTAAAAAGATTTTATTACGACCCTTCAGTTAAAAATTTCTAGTTCAGCCACTGGTCGTGTCTGGGCTCTGACTTTCACAGATCTTTGACTTTCAATTTTTTTCAGCCCGAGAAGCCAAATAACCTGGAATTATGTCAAAGGAACCACTTTAGTCCATATTCTGGTATAATTGCTTAGAAATCAATCAAATATGGAGATGCTTATGTATGAAAAATATGTATAAATAATGGTACATCAAGTGTCTCGTAGACTTAGAACTGCACCCATGAGAGCCTATGATCAGCATCCGACAAATGTTCTGCTAAAAATAAATGCCAAGTTCGAGCGATGGCTTGAGTGAGATTTTAGCTTGCAATGGGCCTAGTCATCTTGGGCTTGACATCCTTAGGGATTTCGGAAGTTCATGGCCGGGTTTGTGGTTGGGATGTGCAAGACTTGAGGTCGAGTCTTTTTCTAATTACCAGGTGGGTATAATGCAGGAGCATCCGTTAGTTTGTTTATTGGTATTCGAGCGGTGGTACTGGTCTTCACTAGTTGGGCCTTTTGATCTCGGCATTGGGTCGTTCGTGTGTTTGGGCTCTCTGATGCGGCACGGTGGACCGAAGAGCTTGTGGACCGGGTGGCGGATTCGAGAGGGAGTTGGATAATCTCCAAGATCATCCATATCTTTTATTTTTATTTGTTTATATTTTGTATTTGAACTTTAAACTTGTATAGATTTAGTTTCTTTAACATTTGTCAAGAATTGTATTATAAAATAGGATCGTAGGTTAACATTGTAATTAGTTTTTGGTGAATTGATTAATAGAAATAGAATAGTATTTACTTTCATCCTGAATTATCAGTAGAAATCATTTGATTGTTATCATTGTTCTTGATGTCATATGAATACGCCCCCGCATGTGCATCAATGTGTGTGTGTGTATTAGGTATTATTTACTCTCTCTTGACGCCATCGCCATGTCACTATAGTCTTGGCGTTGCCATCATAACCTTAGATCCATCGTCACCGTTTGCAGCCAGAGATTTTTTTTAGTATTTAAGTTTTATGATTTTTTTTCGAGATTGCATGTTCTTTCTTATACCAACATATTCATTATTTTTGTTTTTCGTTGTGTTTGGGTGTTCGAGTTCTTTATGCATATTAGAGAGAATATATCTGTTAGGTTTTATTGTAACATTATTTACCATAATTATAAGATATGATTTGATTGAGTTTCATTTATAATTATCTTCATTGTACTCTAATAAATAGTTAATCAATAATACATAATATGTTATGGGTTATTCAGTATTTTAAGTTCTCTCAAATTAATAAGAAACTATGCTATGTGAGCTAAACCAACATATTTATGAGTTATAAGGTGCATCTATAGAACAATATCTAGCGAGCCAGAAACAACATTATTATTGAAGATAAAGGTGATCCGTGAAAACATCTTAAATCGATTACATCAACAGCTTTGAGCATTCTCATGGCCAGGAAAAAAATTGCAGCAATTAACAGGCAGACAAGATGCCATTCCTCATAATAATGAATTGTCTAGTAAAGTAGAAATAATCAATTTTTTTATCCTTAAAAGGGAGTCACCATCATTTGGATCATATGATGTGTACCCAAAGGCATGCTTCACCAATTCTTTAAGTGCTACATTCTACTTCCATCCAAGAATATAAAATCGTGCAAATGCTAACATCTCATGAATTCAACATCTTGCATAGCCCTATATATATCAATCTCATAACCAATTCTTTAAACATTCACCAATATAATAACTAGACTTGCCTACTTGGTTATGGCCAAAAGGATAGGCCACTTCAGTTTATTAGCTCTTGCTTTCTGTTGTTTGGCTTATGCCTATGAACCCGAACCCCTTCAAGATTTCTGTGTAGCCGATCCGAAAAGCTCAGGTGTGTAAAGATATGGCTTGTTTCATATATGTTTTGTTGCTATTTGTTATCTAAAAATTGTATCTTTGCAGTTTTTGTAAATGGCATGGCCTGCAAGAATCCTATGCAAACTCAAGCAAATGATTTCTACTTTAGTGGTCTCCACCTTAGGGGCAACACATCAAACCCTCTTGGACTAATGGTGCAACCGGTGACTGTAGCTCAGTTACCTGGGCTCAACACTTTAGGCATCTCAATGGTCCGGATTGACTACGCACCTTGGGGAATTAACCCACCTCACACTCATCCACGAGCCACCGAGATCATTATTGTTTTAGAAGGCACACTTGAGGTTGGATTTGTTACCTCGACTCCGGAATACCGTCTTATCACCAAAGTACTTTATAAGGGTGATGTGTTTGTCTTCCCCGTAGGACTTGTGCACTTCCAACAGAATGTTGGAAACAAAAGCGCGGTGGCTATGGGTGCATTAAGTAGTCAAAACCCAGGTGCTATAACAATTGGAAATGCTGTTTTTGGATCAAACCTGCCAATTTCGAGTGAGATTCTAGCTAAGGCGTTTCAAGTGGATAAGAAAGTGGTGGATCTGCTCAAGGCAAAGTTCTAGAAGAGTGTGAGGATGCTGATCGATATTAAGATTGTTTAATTCAATTCTTATTCAGTTTTCGATTATGAAACGCGCATTTTATTCGTGATGACTTTAATCCTTTTGTAAGAATTTATGTTCATCAAATATTCAAGGCAACCATTAACTTTTAAGTTGTATATATGTGTCTATGTGACATAGCAAATCGTCTTATCAGCTTTTGGGTGGTGGTTGTCAAAATTTGGTAATCAAGAACCGGTAAGATTTACAACGATTTAATATCAAACAAACTCCAGAATCGTATAGAGAAACACACGAAATCAAATACAAGACTCTCTCTATACGAACAACAACACTATGAACAATAAAGAATCAATACCTACAGTCTTAATGTACCCACTTGAAATCTTTTCTCTTAAGAAAAACAAATCAATCTCAAAGTGTTTAGTTCTGTCATGAAATACAGGATTCGTTGCAATGGATATTGCAACATTATTATCACACTATAATGAAACAGGCGTGTTTATATTAACATTTAATTCACAAAGTACATTTACAAGCCACATAGTTTCACATGTCACAACACAAATAGCTCTGTACTCAGCCTCAAATGTAGACCGAGACAAAGAGGGCTGCTTTTTACTTTTCCAAGAAATCAAAGAATTTCCTAAAAAAACACATAACCCAGTTACCGACTTCTTAGAACTTAAACATTTTCCCCAGTCAAAATCAGCATAAGCCTTTAAGTCAAACGACAGGCCCTTACTAAATAAAATCCCTTTTCCAATAGACTTTTTCAAATACCTCAATAGCCTCATAGTAATATTCAGATGTGAAACAGTTGGTTTATGCATATACCGACTTAAGTAATGCATAGAATAAGAAATATCAGGCCTTGTATGAGACAAATATATCAACTTGGCAACCAGCTTTTGATAACCGGTAACATTAACCACATGAGTACTATCTTTTTCATATAAAGAAGTTAGCAGAAAACTTTGCTCAATAAGATTACTAACTGGTTTGCATCCGGTCATATCATACTCAGCTAGTAACTCCAAGCAAGACAAACACATACCTTTTTCAGTTTTAATAGCTTCAATACTAAGAAAATATTTTAGTTGGCCCAAATCTTTAATCAAAAAATTTTTATTAAAAATTTTAATCAAATATTTTGATTAAAGATTCTGTAATAAAAAATTATAAATGTTTATAAGGACATAGTACATTAGTACTTCACTAGGAAATAATTTGATAATATCATAACTCAAGTAACTAAGATTTCATACATTTGAAGATTTGATTACATACATCATTGGAAAATTTGTAATTACATACATTTGAAGATTTGATTACAAATAATCTCATATTTTAAGTCAATGAAAGCATAAGTCGTGACATGGAAATCTTAGTTACTTGAGTTATGATACTATCAAATTATTTCCTAGTGAAGTACTAATGTATTATTTCCAAGTGAAGCACTAATGTAGGATGTCCTTGTAAATACTAAGAACATTAACGTTGTGATGACTCTTTTATTTTGTTGTAAACTAGGCATGCTTATAACTACTATATACTTGTTTACTAGCTATTATTGTACTAGAAGTTTAATTTTCATTTAAATTTTCATTTAAGGATTCATCACAACGTTAATGTTCTTAGTGTTTACAAGGACATAGTACATTATTAGTACTTCACTAGGAAATAATTTGATAATATCATAACTCAAGTAACTAAGATTTCCATGTCAACGACTTATGCTTTCATTGACTTCAAATATGAGATTATTTGTATTCAAATCTTCAAATTTATGTAATTACGAATTTTCCTCCCACGCGATGTAGCGGTAAACTTGCATACTGCAAAATAAAAAAAGTTTATTAATACTAGGTTTAATTACATAAAATATACATGCATATTTTACATGATGACAACTATGTATATTATCATGAAAATTAGTACCGAAGAAATAATAATAATAATAATAATAGTAGTAGTAGTATGAGTAATAATATATATATATATATATATAAACTAATAATAACTATTATATTATATAAACAATAAAAATTTGGTGTGGTCATCGTCTGAATAAACAAAACAAACATATTCAGAAAAATCTCACTCCAACAGTAAAGTCCGAAAGGGGTAAGACGGGATGCTCTCACAAAGGTCGTCATCCAAATAAGAAAAGTAAAAAATGTTTCTATAAAAAATATTATTGTTTTACTTGATATGAAATTATAACAAAAACAAATAATATGAATATTAGAAGTTTATAATCTATAACAAAATTCATGGAGATGATGAAACACCACAAACTCTAGGGTCTTAGTAGTTGGATTTACTCATTTACAACATAGTTCTTAAATTGTAAAACTTCATTCATACGTAGCGAAAAACATTTAATTGTAACATAACATCTTTCAAGTCAATACATAATCCATAACAAAACATAAATGTCTAAAGACAAATCATAAATAATAGGATGTCAGTCTTTGGATAGGGTAGCCAATACATCCATGCCTTCCGGTCCTTCAAACTTCTATAACATGTCTATGCATTAACTTGACATGCATACTAAAAGTCAGCTTCGCTGAGTGAGTTCTAGTTTACGTAAATCGTTAAGGTATTAAACTTTAACATATAGCAGTTATAAAAATAATCGTTTATAACACTATTACTTTACATATAAAAACATCACTTTATTTTTTCTTTAACTTTAAACACATAGTAATGCTTGTAACAAATACAAGGCTTCTTTAGCTGCTTGCACATAGGCAAGACTCCTTTAATATGTTTGCACATAGGCAAGACTCATTTATCATGCTTGCACATAGGCAAGACTCCTTTATCAGACTTGCACATAGGCAAGACTCATTTATCATGCCTAACTATGGTAGGACTTCCTTTAACATGCTTGCAACGTATGTAAAACTCCTTTATCATTTGCTTGAAAGATTCATTTAGCTATTACTTTATCATATACATTACTTTAACATATATGTGAAAGGCCCTAAACCGGACACCCTATAGTTGGTTCTCATCACAGTACATCCTTTTGAAAACAGTTAACTTTTATTTAAAACATACAGTGGAACTCTTATCTCAAAACAATATTTGTATTTTAAAATCATTATTTCATTTCACCTTACCGTACGAATGCATACACACCAACATGAGTAGCACCGCTCCCAATCCAAGATACATCATCACCGGAGCTCACCTGCAAAACAGTCTAACGTACATACAAAGTCAACTACGCTGAGTGAGTTCTAACAGTTTATTTTAAACAGAAACCTTCTCGTCACAAATATCATTTTTTTCAATTCAGGACATTCCAGTCCTTTATAAAACAGTTTGTCGTTTATTAACATATTGGTGACCCGTGTTACCTACCATTTCCCATAAAAGTCCAACAACCCAAGACTCAACCCATAACCATAACCTAGTAAGTCTCAAATAAACTGAGTGAGTTCTAACAGTTTATTTTAAACATAAACCTTCTCGACACAAATATCATTTATTTCAATTTAGGACATTCCAGTCCTTTATAAAACAGTTTGTCGTTTATTAACATATTCGTAACCCGTGTTACCTACCATTTCCCCATAATGGTCCAACAACCCAAGACTCAACCCATAACCATAACCCAGTAAGTCTCACCGACATGGATCGAGCTTACTACACTACTAATTTGTATTCTACCATACGCATCAACACGAAATCCAGTTACCTCAACCGACTCCTAGACATAGACCTGGGAAGCCCAAACCAAAACTCTCACAAGATCTACTAACACATCAGTCGTAAACACGACATCGCACCAACACAGCAGTCAATCTAATGCTTAACACCGAAAGAAATAACATCATAACACAATACATATCAATTAAAATTGCATGTAGTTAAACCAAACATTATGCACACAACAATTACCTTCGAAGGATTTCACCAGTCTCGTCATAACTACCCTCGTCAGGGTTACCCTCGTCAGAGTATTCATCACAATCCGAGCACCCCACTAGGTCGTCACCTATAGTGACTGATGTAGTGTTAAATAATCCATGTTTAAGAGTCATTTTGTATATGTTTTAGGCGTTTAGCCGTGTACTTTGAGTCGTTTTATGTGTGTTTGGTAGTTATGAGTGATACAGGTTTAATGTGCTTAAAAGAGCGGGAAACAAGAGGGAATCAAAGAAGGCATCAAAGCACAGAAAAGTCAAAGTCAAAGTTGAAAAGTCAAAATCTTGGAAAACTAGATCCTCGTGGTACGCGAAGATGTTGGTGATGGTGTGCGCGGTACGCAAGAGAAGGAAAAAGGGGGGCCGACTAAATTGTCCTTCGCGGTACGCGAAGGACTGGCTATCATACTTCGCGGTACACGAGGGGTTGGATTACGGAAATTTTAAACCTAATTTTGATTATAAGCCATGTATGATCCTATTCTCGAATTATTCTTCATTCAGCCGTTAGAGAAGTTCCCAGGGGTGATTTCCACCATTCTTGGCTCAATTGTTCTTAGTTTTTCATGCTTGTAAGTTCTAGATTGAATATTGCGATGTTTGTTACAATCATGAGCGGCTAATCTACTTGTGATTGCTTCCGGGTGGATAGTTCGTCTCATTGCAACATTAGTTTCTGGTTTTTCTATGTTTGATTTGTGTTCTTGAGTGACAGTCTTGAATACACGTGCGCTCAATTGAATTAAACTGTTTGCTTTTGTTGAAGTTGTTTGAGTCACCATTTGTTTCCGATTTTCTTGCATCGTTAGCTATTTGGTTGATTTGTATCTCTTTGAAACTGTAAATTGGTGATTGGGCGGATGAACGAGTCTTAAAAGATTGTCCCACAATTATCACTTCAATTAATTTGTCAGTGTCACGTTTAGTGGAATCAAACTAAGTAAACCTAAACTGTTGTGAATCTGTTGAACTTGAACTCCGGAAGTGATTGCGTTTTCTCCCATAGTTTTTACAACTAATTCTAAATTGCTTTTGATAGTTACAAGTGTTTTAATTAATAAAGTTCCAAACTTTAGTAGTAATTGAATCAGTATTTTCTAAATAGCATTCTCCACGAGTTCCCTGTGGATTCGACAACCCTATTTTACTATACTATAGTTCAAGGTAGCTAATAAACCAGTTTTAATAATACTTTTGATTGACCTTTGACAACGCGATCAGTGACTACCCGAAGGACCTTGTCCTTCAATCATCGATTTGTCGCGTCACAAGGACAACAACGCCAGCCCACACAACAACAAGCAAGTAACACATAGCAGCACACAAGCATTTACTATGACTCGTTACCTAGGCACGAACCACATACGTGCACCCATAATAACACATCATAGTCGTACCCACACAACGTCTAAACTTATCACCCGACTCATCACGAATACATTATTATACGATACACAAGTATCATACCTTTCCTAGTCCACACGACCTAAGGACACCACATAAGCCCTTAGCTTCATTAATGAATATTTAACTCATAAATCTCTTCATTTTTAACCAAAACTCGTATCACGTTTAAATAATAAATTAAAGGATGCAGGTATGTACGATAGCCCCAAAAATAGTAGAAATGGTAAAAAGGGGATTAGAAACTCACATGTTGCGAAGATCCAAGTCCTACTCTGCAACCGTCCTCTCGCTCAAAACCCGAACCTGTCAAATGTTCGATCACGTGATCAGACATGTTCTAAACATATGTCGAATAACGCATAAAATATAATTACACCTGACACTCGTCTCATCTGCTCGTCCATCCGATTCACCGAACCCTTAGCTCCACGAATACAAGTATCGGATCGTCCTTGACCCGTTTAGAAACCGAAATCTTGAACCGGGTTTCATGCATGCATGTACGTGTGTCATGCAAAACCCTAATCACCATGTAAACCCTAGCTTGACTCAACTCACACCCGGGCTCGTCCATGCACCACTACAGATAGTGTCTCACAATCCTGACCACTTCACCAGCCGCCGTCATGCTCCCCTGACCACTGAAGCCATGTTTAAAGTCGTCGCCATCGCACCCGGCCACCACCCTTGCTACCAGTCGCTTGTCGTGACCACCGAGCTACCCCGCCAACCACCTTGCTCCACCGTCGTGCTCCCTCGTCACCTAAACCATAGTCGGCTTCCTTAGTTCTTGTCGCATTCCCCATGGCAGTCGTCGGGAGATGCCACCACGACCATCGTGCCCTTGGGTTTCGTCTCCAGCGAACTCCGATCACCATCACTAGGGGCTAACCCTAGTTTACTGCAACACCACCACTCGGGTCCGGTTGCTACTCTGGTCCAGCCACCATCGGCCACCCCTACACCCCACCACGGTGAACACCAGCAGCGGTCGACCTCCACTGTTCTTGTCGACAAAAGTTGTGGCCACCCTTTTTGGCCACCATGCCGTCGTCCCCGTTGTCATCTCTGTCCGCCACCCTTACCAGTGTCATTATCATCATCGAGTATCGTGCACTCGAAACCAATCACCATATTGAGAACCCAAAACCCTATTCGGGTTTAATGCGTCGTACACCTCTGAAAACCACCTCTTTCCGACCTCTCTCTCATCGAAAATCTCTCTCTCTGTTCGTCTCTCTTCGGCCGCATGCACAACACTTAGGTCGTGTGACCTAGGGTTTTCATAATAAGTGGCATTTTAACCACTAGGACTTACGTCTGGGTCCCCTCTAATTCCAACTCGTGCATTCTGATCTCAATTTGTTCCCTAACGACTAACCGGGTCCTCTTATTTCTGTTATAACCCGCTTCACGTGAAAACCTTTTCTAACTGCGTCATTTACTAGAGATTCGGATTATCCATTAACCCGAAGCATTAATATACTGGTTTTCGGGATGTTACAAGTCTATCCCTTTGTACCTCGTCTTCTCCGGCCATTATTCAAATGACACCTCATAATTCTACACGTTTCCCACCCTGCATCCTTATCTAGCAAGTCACAGAGTTGTATATCCAGCTTCCACCATCCTCGCACTCGCTGGAAATGACATTTCGTTATTGCTTCGAACACCAACCTTTTCACGAAGGTTTCATTGTTATTGTCCTTAAGACTATTCGTAATACCCGGGTGAGGGTGAAGGGTATTCTATGCCACGTAGGCGCCACGTAGACACTGGTTTCTCTCACCCACACCCTCACCTAGGTGTGTAATGGTGGGGTGAAGGTGACCAGCCCCTCTCACACATGCAACGACTCTTTCTTGACCAAAATGTGCCTTCACCCCCGTGAATACCACCACCCTGCACCTTCACGCCCCCACTCACCCGGGTCCGGAGCGGTGTTTCACGCCCGTGGTGGGTGAGGTGGCACCACGCCCCCACTCTCACCCTTGTATTACACATAGTCTTAAGAATACCCCCATCACACTTGTTATCCTTATCATGTCGTACGTACTGCCCCTGGTACTACGCATCACATTATAACTACACGCCCCTTCATTCATTGCATTTCCATTCTTATCTCATCAGCACGTTTGCCGTTGTCCCTTGTATAGTCCTGATAGTCTCGTCACTTTGACGACCATCACCCCAAGTAGGCCCCTGCCTTTCACAGATAGAAAGCCTTCATTGCTTATCCGTCATATGATCATCGTACTTCTCGTCTCATACTCTTATCGCCATCTTGCGATGATTTCCGAAGTTTAAGCCCAATACCTTATACCAATCGTAAGGGTCGTTCGTTCGTCCTTCTCAGATGATCTCCAGGAGCTTGTGCAAAACTCCCCCAGCCTCTATTATCACAACGTCCCTCTACCGAAATGCTTCTTTACTTCGTTACCATGCGTTCAACGCGTCCTCTTAAACAAGCACACATTACCTAAAACCAGAGTTATGATCATTGGCTCCCGATGATTCCCAAAAGTTCACATACCACCATCATCTCCGTTTCGAGAGCAAAACATTTTCTTCAATCGATGTTCCACAGGAGCCCGCCTTAATCTAGTCATATGTTTACCAGCGTAGGACCTTCCTTTCCAGGAAATCCATGGATAAACCCACACTTGTCTCTCTTTCATTTTACTTTCATCGTCGTTCCTTTATCATTCTACGCGATTACTGACCGCGTCTCTTCCGTCATGTACGAACATGAAGTCCGTCCTAGCATATGCCTCGACTGGGAGAACGTCATCGTTCTTCTTGTATTCCACGTAGACCGGATCCTTCATTTGGAACGTATCCATGAAGACCATTTTGTCACCTCGTTACTCCGCGCTGAAATCCGCAGCGTCGTCATTTCGATCGCACCATAAATATCTACCGATCAAGCATCCACGTAAACGCTTTTGGCATCAACCTCCCATAATTCGTCCATTGGCTTTGCGCTCCGAAATTCCGAGATATATGTATAGGCATCTCACCGGAGCACCTCACCGATTATCTGGAAGATCGTCAAAACACCTCGCACCATCTCGATACATCGAACCTTAAGAAAAACATCACGGAAAGGAGTACTCTACCTGAGCACACAACTACACGTCCTACACATGACCCACCGTGTACTAAAAGGATACATATCTACATAACAAAATGACATACCACAAAATGTTCAACATACAAAACAAGCAACCCAGACTCCTAACTCGCACAATGTGCACACACAAATTGCTAGACCTGAGTAAATCCATGTGTATTCGACATGACCACGTCATTCGTAGATACACAAAACTCTGAACCCCACCACCTATACATCACAGCGGTGGCTCATGCCACACGTCACCACGTACTCATACAAAGTCCACACGTTCGTACCCCACACGGGCCATACCAACGGTTCAGAACACACACTACCCAGACTAGAAATAAAGACACCATCACACGGGTTACAACACAGATGTCACACTCCAGACATCATCCTAAACATTCATACATACATAAGATGCATAACCATCACCCCTCACAAGACACCGTCCTGAACGTCCACCTATACATAAGATGTATAACACCCTATGAACTCAAGGAATCTCTTAACATTAGCACATAAGTGAAACTAACTTAGGACCGTAGACACCGAAAAATTTAGATTCATGTCTATAAAAGTCTACTCTCTCAACCCAATCGATCATGCTCTCGCATCATACTAAAAATCATATTAATACGAATTCACGTCATTCAAGATGGAATCACATAATCACACATTACCGCACATAATCAATAACTTTAACACAATCGTACACAATCACAAACACAGTTGTCATCGATTATGTCCCAATCGGCACGCGGTAAAACTCAAAATCAATATCAAAATCAGATAACAAAACTGAAATAAGAATCTCATAACGTCAACGTTCAACAAATATCACCGTCAATATCTCTCAAAATCTCTCGTGACAACCGTCACAACAGCTAACCATCGAACAATCGAGCATCCCAAACAATGTCCGTAAAATCACTGCTAGATCACATCAGGGTGCATATGGCGTGTCCTCCTCTGGTTCCTCCCCGTCACTTTCCGAGTCATCCATTGGGTCTTCCTGAAACAGAGTTCTCTTAACCGTCGCAAGGGGCCGGACTCTCAACCATGCATGTCCACATCCCGGAGGGAAATCACGTACATCCGACACCGCCCTCATCTTCCATCCAGTTTCTCCAATCATAGCACCACACGGTATGTCATCAACCGAAGTTCTAGTCACACTCGGCACGGGAAGCACCAACACTACTCCCATCTCACTGTCAACTCCATCTACAGCAGTTGTCGGCTTGACTTGTCGTTCAGCATACCTCCTAACAAGATCTCCATGTCTGACCGATCTCGTATGCTTCGTCTTTGCCATCTAATCCTACATAATATAGAACCTTTATGTGATTATTATATGCAATAAATTCATAATATAAGAGTAACAATAGACCGCCAAATCACGTTGATCAAGTGCGATCGGTTGCACACGTCACTAAATGGATTCTAAACATTTCCCATCATATTCACACTAGCTTTCTACCTTTCACATAATGGATGCACAAGCATCCCACACAATTCACACAAAACACAAGGCACTAACTACCACGTACTTACACGTAATATCATTTCCACAACACACAACTTACATGACATATCCCACACGGATTTAAAAACATAAAAACTTAAACTTAATTTGTAAGACGTACCTCTTAGCTCGCGGTTACTCATGGTAACATTCGTTACTTTCGTCCCATTTACGTTTTAACTTTAGGTATTTAAAAACATCAATTTTCTCTTAAACCACGACTCTGATACCAACTTGTAAGGCCCCAAACCGGGCACCCTTGTAACACCCAAACATTCAAACCGATTTAAACTTTTTTTTAAATACGAGCGGAAGCGGTCCCAAATACAACATTTAACATATCCACACGTTTTAGTTTAACAAACATGAATTAAACTACAATATTTCCCATAAAAGTTAATAACAACAGGTTATCCACAACTTGTAATGACTCCAAATAATTTGTAAAACATCAAAAACCAACTTTGAGAATCCAATATCCACCTTAGGCGAGACCCGAGATCACTACGGAGCTTTTCCTACATTCAAAACAACAATTTGAATATGGTTAGTAAAGATAAGTAGTCTTAGGGACCTCTCCACAAGTCCCCACAACGATTACCAAGTTCGTAGACCCCCCCCCCCCCCCCTCGTGTGTAAAACCCAAGAAAAGGTCATTTTAAGAATAAAAATTTCTGACATGGTTGTGTTCAGAATGAACACAACCATGATCCCTGAACACAACCGTGTTCCCTCTCAGCATCAGGAAAAACAAGGTTTTTGACATGGTTGTGTTCAGATGAAGACAACCATGTTCCCTAAACACAACCGTGTTCCCCTTCAGCACCAGAAAAAGCAAGGTTGCTGACATCAACCATGTTTCGTGACATCATCTTCCATTCTCACTATTTCTACAAATTCTTGCATATAACAAGTATCTAACATATATTTACTTGTTTTCTAACATACAATGTCTACCACATTAACTAACTTTACTGTGTTAGTTTATCCACCCCCATTACGAGCACCACTACTCGGGACGCATTGTGTTAAATCGTGTAAACCACAGGGACGTAAACGGTAATTTACTCTAAAAGTTACATAATTAGATTTCAAAGTTTCATATAATAAATGATAATTTAAAACAAATGTGTTTTATTAGTATAATTAGTATTTTTTTAATATATATTATTATTAAAGATAGATGTGTATTTAATAAGAGAGAGGGGCGGAAAAAAAATGATAAGAATGAATATGGAGGCGACACGTGGCATTAAAAAAACCTTTATTTATTATATAGTATAAATATAGATATAGATATAAATGTAATTGTGAATCCTTCTGTGTTCTATTGTTCTTTTGACTTTATACTATAACATATCTTGACTTTGTCTTGTATTTGCAAGCATGAATGTTTAAGGATGATCTTAGGTTGATTCAGATTACTTGTCAACGAATATAGCATTGCTGAGGTGACTAAGAAAGTAACAAAAAATCACACTACAAAAACCACTAAAATATCAAACTTCAATTTCATATAATTGTCGACCTCTCCGAATATGTCTTTAAAAACTATAGTTTGACATAACAATTATAAGTTCTGTTAAGTTAATCTGATGCATAGTCTATAAAAACATCCATAAGGTATAGGACGACCGATCAAATAGCCAAAAATGTTGCCTAGAGCTTCTTTGGTTCAGAACCACAAAAGTAACATTTAGATTATCCATGTACTGAGTCAAATTCAACAGGTTTTTAGTCAAAATAGTAGTTTCTAGGGTGGTTTACACGATTTAACACAATGCGTCCCTGTGGTTTACACGATTTAACACAATGCGTCCCTGTGGTTTACACGAGTTAACACAATACGTCCCTAGTAGTTTCGGGCGAATGTAGTAGTTTCGGGTGAGTTAGGTCCAGGGACTCAGACAGGGACGCAAACAGATGTTACATGTTTCTAGGGATGCAGACTGTTATATAGTAAAATGGTACAACGGACATTTCACCAGAATTTAAATGGAATTTTTTAACGAAGTTAGGTCCATGGACTTAGAGTGTTACAGATTGTATACCACAGGTACTCAAAGCGTTAAAAATTCATGTTATGGACGCATTGTGTTAAATCGTGTAAACCACAGGGACGTAAACGGTAATTATATATATATTAGTTAATATTTATATATAGATAATGCTTATGTAACTTATCTTTATCATAATTAGGAGTTATTATTAGATTAAGTTTCATTTATAATTATATATTCACTTTATTGCTGTAAATAATTAGATCAATAATATTTAACAACTTACCGAATTTTCATTTTTCGAATGTCGGGCTCGAGCCCGTTTTTTAAACGAGTCTCATTATAAGCTCGAGATTAGGCGCGAGCTCGTTTAAGCTCGGCTCAAGCTCAATTAGATTAGAACTTTTAGCAAACCGATCTTAGGTAGTTCATGTGCGGCTTGACTCATTTATACTCCTAATCATTTATAAACTGAATTTTTATTTACAAACAACCAACTTATACTCTTATAGTGATGATAAAAGCAACATTAATTTTAGTCATTAATCTACCTCCCATGTTTAGCAAACGCCTATTAAAAATTTAGGGTTTCATGCAAAAATTTATTTAATGTGATCTTGTAACAAACTAACAATATATAATACGGACAAGCAAGAAACAAAACTCAAGCCGACATAATTTCCTCCTTGATCATGCGCGGGGATCATGGAGAAAATCAGTGAGGGGCCTACGAGATGTCACATTACTGAAAACAAGAAACCACATGGATCAAATAACAATAAAATATTTCAAGTTATTATAATCATTTTTACTGTAAAAGCATATCGATCTTTCAGTCGAATAAATATTTTAATGGGAATTTGGCCGGTATGCAATTTTGATTTTTATTTTCCTATAGAATAGACATTAAATCATATCATTATCAGGTTTCTTTTTTGATAAAGGGGACGATACCTAACAAATTATTATAGGGTTTCCGTGTGCGTTATCACATATGATATTTCAGTTAGATAATGTTGTCCTACATGTTAATTTAGTGAAAAATCTTGATTTTTGTCGTTCTTTGTTGTTCTAAGTTCTAACTTCTAACTTCTAACTCCGCATATATGGTACATGTATGAAAATTTTAAAGTTTGTATTTGACTTATCCTTTTGAATGGTGTGATGTATTGATATTATTTATTTTTAAAATGTTGAATATTATTGAATAATTAGATGCATGGTATTTAGACTTTAATTTCGATGTTAGTGTTTACTTTTAATTGGTGTCCATTTACGTTTATTTATGTTCATTTAGAACAAGGCGACCTAATGAGCTATTGACTAAAGCAACTGCCTTGGCCCCTAGCATTTTGGAGCCCCGTTTTTTAGAAAGAAGTCGTTTATTTTATACTGGGCTTTTGTTTTCAATTTCGGGCTACTAGGCTTTGGTTGAACGTTGAACTTTTGCAGGAACGCAAGAACGACAATGAATGGAAATTAGGGCATGGAACGTAGAGGAGATCAATCGATAAGACTTTGGAAATTCGTTATCTCTAGACTCCAATCTTCCTTTTCATCTATCTCCTGATCTCGGATCTTCTTTTTCGTCTTCTCCTCCACTCATCTCATCTAGCTCCCCACTGACTCACTACAATGATGAACATGTGTCCGACTCATTGTCTATTTGATTTTATCTTCGTAAAGTTGCTTTTGATTTGCATACCCAATATTCTTATTAGGTATAAGTTATAATTCATTTATTAATTTACATGATTAAAATTCACAATTTATTTTAAAGATAGAAGTTAGATTTGTATCAAATTATTATTTTTAGCTAATATGATTTTAAGTTCAAATTAGTTTATTGGTGTTTTAATTTTTTGAACGGCGACAATATTATAAAAATTGACCTAGCAAGAAGTTAGGACAAACCATAAGGTACAATGATTACAACAAACAAAGGAAAATACATTTACATGTTACCAAAGTTCAACACCACGTTTCCCCATCTAGATCAATCGAGTTTATTAGATACCAATCTGCTTTTGGTCCATAAGAAGGTGTTGACTTTGATCTCGCCAACTGTTTTGTACACCAAACTTGATTTGTTGTTGAAGACTCTTTCATTTCGTGATCTCCAGATTGACTAAAGTGCAACTACAAGGATAGCATGATACATCTTCTTGAGGGGAGTTTGGACGTGCAGCTCTCTCGACACCTGAAGCAGACTCAAAACATACGATTTGGAGGCGATAGGCAAGTTCAACCATCTACCGACTCCCTCCAAGATTGTTGCAGCAAAGACGCAAGTAACTAGGGCGTGATCTGCAGTCTCGGCTTGGGACCTGCAACCTGAACACGACATGGGCGGGGGCCGAAACCCACTCATAAACAAATTATCGAGTGTTGGCAGCTTATTCAAGACCGCCATCCCATCAAAGAAGTCCACCTTTTTAGGAATCCAATTTGACCAAGAGTAAAGTTAATGGTGTTTTAACTATTTCCAAGATGATGGTACTAGAGGCATTTGCCATTGTGATGGCTCCCACACACACAATTCAAGGTTGGCCTTTTTGTGTTTTTTTTTTGTCCATTATGTAATAATGAAAGTCTTTTTATATATGCGTATGTATAAATATGTGTATATATACTAGGTTAGAAACTCGTGTTTTACATAAGTTGAATAAATAAAATATTAAATAGTTAGTAATGAAGATTTATGAATTAATAAATAAAATATTAAATAGTTAGTAATAAAAAAAATAAGTAGGAAAAAAAATCTTCGCCTCACATAATGGTTACACGTGGCACAATCAGTTACTTGTTTATTAGGTATCTCTGTGTGTGTATATATATATAGAGAGAGAGGGAGATAAAGAGGTCGAGGGATCATGGGAAAACAATAAAATTATGCAAAAAGCGTGAAAATCAACGCCAGGCAATCAGATATTTTAAAATTTATTTATTTTTAGTTAATTTAAAGAGTATTTAAGTAAATGTACATAATCTATTTTTGGTATTTATTTTTTAAATATAATCCATAGTTTCTCTCCATCAAAATGGGAAAGTATACCTTGAAAACCACTTCTTTTTTTATCATACATAATATATGTTATTATCTCCCCGTTAACAAAAAATGAGATGTCTAACATGTTGATTCACATTAAAAAGTAAAAAAATGTCTATTGTGTAACATGATTTAATACATGTTTAACATTTCTAACAGTAATATTTTGTTACATATATGTAACAATACGTTAGACAAGTTTTTTTTTAATTTTTTGTTAGCGGTAATATAATAACATATATTACATACTTTAAAATGATTTTTTATTTTTGATAATGTTTTCACGGGTTTTCTCAACTCAAGTGGGTTTTCAAACTAACCTTCACCGGGAAAGTATGGCTTGAAAACCCACTTCAGTTGAGAAAACATGTGAAAACCTAATGTAACAATTATTTTTTTTTCTTTTTTTTATCATACATAATATATCTTATTATCTTCTCGTTAACCAAAAATGAAATGTCTAACATGTTGATTCACAATAAAAAGTAAAAAAAATGTCTACTGTGTAACAAGTATGTAACATGATGTAACAAATGTATAACATTTCGAATTAGCTGTTTCGTATGTCTACCGAAGTAGTTATATGTCATCATGTTGTCACATTTGCGCGTTTGCCTCTTTGTTTCGTTATCATTTGTTTGCCACATGGACAACCGTTTCATCATTTATTGAATTAACATATTACTATGTTTAACTCCTTTATTCTTTACATCTGTGTACCTCGTGGGTAACCGTTTCGTTATCATCTGTGTTGGCATGTTTACACATTTAACGCTTTATACTTTATCATCTATGTTGGCACGTTGACACGTTTAGACACATCACATATCATCATTCATATAGTCTCATAGTTACATTTAGCCATTTCATACTTTATTATTATTCGTATCTATGTTTAGCACGTCTAGCCTTATAACAATCGTCAATATACGAGTATGCACCCCAGCCCCAAAAGTTACAAACAAAGGGGACTTAGCTCACCTGATGTACGGTTTACTTTGGAAACTAATAAGCTTAGGCTAGACGAGTGCCATGTGATCTGTACGAAATTAATACGTGAAATCTATTAAACTTTGTTAGTTTCGTCTACAGTGTCACCATAGGCTAATGTCGCATGGACTTAGTGTCGCCAACACTTAGTGTCGCCGACAGTGTCACCAGGGGCAGTGTCATTAGAAAGTCTAACATGTTGATTCACATTAAAAAGTAAAAAAAATGTCTATTGTGTAACATGATGTAATACATGTGTAACATTTCGAACAGTAATATTTTGTTACATACATGTAACAATACGTTAGACAAGTTTTTTAAAATTTTTTGTTAGCGGGAATATATTAACATATATTACATACTTTAAAATGATTTTTTATTTTTGATAATGTTTTCACGGGTTTCTCAACTCAAGTGGGTTTTCAAACTAACATTCACCGGGAAAGTATGGCTTGAAAACCCACTTCAGTTGAGAAAACATGCGAAAACCTAATGTAACAATTATTTTTTTTTTCATTTTTTTATCATACATAATATATCTTATTATCTTCTCGTTAACCAAAAATGATATGTCTAACATGTTGATTCACAATAAAAAGTAAAAAAAATGTCTACTTTGTAACAAGTATGTAACATGATGTAACACATGTGTAACATTTCGAAGTAGTCGTTTCGTATGTCTACCGAAGTAGTTATATGTCATCATGTTGTCACATTTGCGTGTTTGCCTCTTTGTTTCGTTATCATTTGTTTGCCACATGGACAACCGTTTCATCATTTATTGAATTAACATATTACTGTGTTTAACTCCTTTATTCTTTACATCCGTGTACCTCATGGGTAATCGTTTCATTGTCATCTATGTAGGCATGTTTACACATTTAACGCTTTATACTTTATCATCTATTTTGGCACGTTGACACGTTTAGACACATCACATATCATCATTCATATAGTCCCATAGTTACATTTAGCATGGCAGTGCATGGTTTTCTTAGGTCGCTAAGGTACACTCAGGATTAGGACGCATGGCGGTGCATGGTTTTCATAAACAATTTTACAACTTATTTACTTTGGTTTGGGCGCGGTGTTTTTCGCATTTGATTATACTTGCATTTGGATTTTATTTACGCTTCCGCAACATTTTTCAAACTTAATGATTGTTGTCTCGTGACTATGAGCAGCAACGGTATTTTATTTAAATTCATATAGAGTCGTTCCGTGTAACTAATGACTTGGTTTGTCACGCGCCTCACGGTGGATTTTGAGGGTGTGACAGATTGGTATCACAGACATTGGTTTTAGTGAACTAAGTTTGCATTAGTAGTAGACTTAGACTACAACCACACACACTGCATTAGTTACACAACACCCACACTCATACATGACACTTATGCATTTCGTTACAGGAGATGTCTACTTCACCCAAGTCACCTACATCCCTAGTGATTCAGGAACCTGATGTTCCTACAGTACCTTCACCAGAGCCTAAGAGACGGAGATTGACACCTATTGATGACACCATAGTGTATGGCGAGCCTATCCATGTGTGTGTCAGCGGTAACACGCAGGATTGGGATTGGTACCTGGACAGGATCAGGAGTTGGGTCCGTCAAGAGCGTGTCCCGCCCTACACCTTGCAGCTGGTACTTTTTATGTGGAGACTCTACCACCTCTGCAGTATCCACTGGAGCAGGCCTTTGCTGCCCTAGTGGCGAGGTGGACATAGATATAGGTAATATGTGTGAGGCTGCATGTGAGATCACCAGACTGTTGCAGCGTGGACACCATGCTGACCAGAGGATAGAGAAGCTGACTAAGAGTCAGGGAAAAGCAAATACAGTACATGATAACCTGGTGACAGCATTCCATGAGTTACGGGCATAGGTGAACGTGCTACATCTTAACCTCGAGGCAGCAGGAGCTAGGATCGAGGAGCTGGAGGGACAGCTCGAGGCTGCCAATGTTGCAGGAGTTGCACAGGAGGATGAGCCCGAGGAGGAGCCAGATGAGGATGATGATGCTGTTTCTGATGTGACCTCAGCTGGCAGTGGCGTTTGACAGTCTATCATTTTAGTTATTCTTTTATTTAAACCTAGATGGGCAGGGTTGTTCCCATCCAACAGATATTTTTGAATCTTAATGTTTTGGTTGAATTTTTTTCGTAGCTTTACAATTTATTTAATCAAGGATTTTTATGGAAATATGAGATGTTGTAGTTTATAATTGCTTTTGTTCACTTATACTTGTATGACAATGATATGCGATATATTTTTGCTCATGATTATGTATTTGTGGATGTAAAGATCATGTCTGGACGAGGTGTTGGACGCGGAGGACGTAACGATGGGCGAGCCGGTCGTGGTAACATCAATCGGACCACAGCCGAACTCACCGCAATGATTAACGAGCATGTGGCTGAAGCATTAGCAGCCAACCCGATTGGAGGTAAATCTATCATTTGTCGACTCTAGTGAGTCAACACTAATTCTAAACTCATTATCGAATCCAATATTCCTAAACACATTCTTTGTCTCCAATCCATGTCAGCAAAACAATCAGCAGGTCTGCACTTACAAGACCTTCATGGACTGTAAGCCCCACACTTTTAGTGGAGCTGAGGGAGAAGTAGGCTTACTCCGTTGGATGGAGAAAACTGAGTCGGTCTTTGCCATGTGTAATTGCCCACAGGTGAAATATGCATCTGGCACACTAGAGGGTCCAGCCTTGACCTGGTGGAACTCCCAGGTACAAATGCTAACTTTGGAAATGGCAAATACTTTGCCATGGGATGAATTCAAAAATATGTTGAGAGAGGAGTATTGCCCTCGCGACGAGGTGCAGAAACTTGAGGTTGAGTTCTGGAACCTCAAAATGGAAGGATCTGAGATCGAAGCCTACACCACTCGCTCTCACGAGCTGGCAACCTTGTGCCCTCATATGGTAACCCCAGTTTACAAGCAGATCGAGATGCATATTCGAGGGACTAGTCCCTCAAATCCAGAGCATGGTGACATCCTCAAACCCCACCACTATCCAACAAACTATCTGGTTAGCCCACAAGTTAACTGATCAGGCTGTCGCTCAAGGCACACTACCCCCTAGAAGATCAGTTTCTAAGATGGCTGATAACAAGCGTAAGTTTGACAATACGCACTCCAAATCTTCTCAGTCCAACCCCCCTGTGACATCCGGACTTTTCAAGATAACTTCGTTAGCTAAATCCAGTTAAATTCCTAACCTAGTTAACCCTATCACAAACTCCAGGGACTATTTATGTCCTTTTCTAAACTCTAGTACAGGAAACTAGAGGGACTAAACCTGTAATTAGCCCATTCTCGATTTCAATTGACTTTTGGAAGTCAACCCGTATGATCTTGAGCTTGAATTCGCAAATCACAACTAATTTTGTTTGAATCAGTAACGACAACACATTGAACACCCTTAACGAACCTAATTAAAGCCTTATACACCGACATTGATTCGTAATCAAACCTAATTATGGGTAATCAAAACATAACCGTCGACACATTAAGTCTAATCATCAAATTCGATCATTTTATCTGTTATCCTCGTAAGTCGAACACCTACACACGCTAGACGAGTCTCCCTGAAGCTTTTGCACACCTTTGTTTCATCGGAAAAGTGGTCAGTCTCGCCGGAGATCAAACCACGCAAGACCGGAAGACCATTTAGTCGAGCACCTCCAATCCAGCGTCAATTCTGGTAATCAAACACTTATTTAGCATCGTTTTATTATGTAGATCAAAAGCCCTATCAAAATCAAGGTTTACATTATTAGATTTAACATGATCCGATACCTAGGATTCATATATTTTTAGTTTAATCGAACCCTAATTTAGAACCTGTTTAAATCCAATTAATTTATACCATTGGATTCGCAATCTCTCACTTGTTAAAACCCCCATGATTTCAACAGATTTCATTATCAGAATAACTCGATTTGATTTTGAGTACATATACTAGGGTTTCGTTTTCTAAAACAGGTTTAGAATGATCTTAAACGTGATGTTTTCAAATTAAACTCACACACATACTCGCAAACCCTCGATTAACAAAACCCCTATGCACTTGATTCCAATCGTGGTCGAATTCATGGGAAATTGACTTGTCTTGGCTTCGGCTTCGATGGGAGGAGGAACCACTGGGTTTGTATGTTAAAACCCATTGGATCCGGGTTTGTATGCGATACCCTAGCGGGCTGTGATGGTTAAAACACTTGGCTGTGGGGGAGGAGACGCGGGTTCGAGTCCCTCCACCCCCATTTCGTTTTTAAATTAGTTTTTATGCATTATTTTAATATAAACACAATCCTCATATTATTATATTAGAATATTAAAATGTTTTAGCTCCGGAAACCACCTGTGGGCTCGGGTAAGATTTTATAAACCATTTTTAGTATAAATTTTCACTTTAAAATAATATATTTATATTATTTTCAACCCGTGACTCCAATTAAAAACAATATACTTATATATTATTTTCGCCACATTAATAAACTTTGTGTAACGTTTCAAAATAATGAATAATATAAATATTTATATTATTACTCATGATATTATGTTCCGAATAAAAATAATATATTTATTATTTTTGCCACGTAATTAATTGTTGTGTTATTTCTCTAAGTTTAAAATAATATAATAAATTATATTATTTTCCTAGGCTATTATTTAATGGTACAAACACACGAATATTTATCATTATATTATTCGTAACTAGAAAACTCTCGATTCAAAACACGTCTACCTTAATTATTATATTAAGAAACTCCCTTATTCCTGTGGACAAGTCCGTCTACTCTTTAATCTTTAGTGCGTCTTAGGGCGTTCAATCATCTATGTTATCGTCACAATATCTCATGTGTCCCTGACTATTATGCTTATAATTCTAGGGCACACGTAGACCGTTCACACGCAAACGCTTGTGGTCCCGATTGCATCCTTACGTGGTGTCATCTACTCGTACCCAACTCGGGTGAGTTTACATAGCCCCTTTTTCAGTTTTACATTCTTTGGGGTGAAACATGTTTATATACAAACTATTTTCAATCCTTACAATTCAAACATTATGATCATGTGTGCAATTTGTGCCTTATGCTTGAACACTATTTGTGCAAACAACACTTACATGCTTTTTGTGCATAGTGCAAGTGCAATCATTAACTCAGTACAAGCCGGCGATATACAATGATAGATCTATTGTGTCTGACCAACCCACCCGGTTAGGGTGATTGTTGCCGAAAACACTTAAGGATAACCTGCGTGTTATGTCTATCAGTCACAAGGTTTGATTTTGCGCCCATTTTAAACAATAGTGGTTCTCCATAATTGCCTTATTAAACCGTGCATCATATGAATTGTACACAAACTCTTGATATTACTTGTGGTGTCAAAACCTATGTATGCTCACCAACTATTTTTAGTTAACCCTGTTTTCACCATGTTTCAGGTACTAGTGTTTGAGATCATATGCAAGATACTACATATAGGGTTTGGACTTAGCGAACAAAGAAATTGAACATGTTGATGTATTGGATTTTTGGTTGTTGATTGAACTTATGTAATGAAATCATGATTTAATGAACATATGAAATTATAGTTAATCATGTGCTTATGAATAGTCTACACGTCCGCCCCGACGTATTCCGCCGTCGGTTGGGGTGTGACACCACTCCACAGCAGCAGCAGCAGCGAAAGTTCGAACCTGCTAAAAATCTCTCACAGTCTAGCTCTACTCAGCAAAACCAGGGTGCATATGCTGGTAAGTACCCAAAGTGTCATAAATGTAACTTTCATCATAATTGGGCATGTGACAAGTACCGTTGCCAACTGTGCGGAAATATGGGCCATTCGGCCAAGGATTGTAGGGGAGAGCTGCAGAATAAACAGGCACCAACCGGTGACGCACCCAAAGGATGTTTTGAGTGCGGTAAAGAGGGGCACTTCAAAAGAAACTGCCCTCAACTGAAGAAAGCTGGCAATGGGAATGGTAATGGCAAAAATCAGGGTGGAAATGGTAACAATAATGGTAATGGTTGGACGGGTCGGGCCTTCGTGATCGGCACATGAGAGGCGAGAAATGACCACAACGTTGTTAACGGTATGTTTCCTTTAAATGGTCATTTTGCTTCTGTCCTTTTTGATAATGGTGCCAATAGGAATTTTATTTCTGAGAACTTTAGTAAACAGATAGAGATGACCACAACCCCATTAGAGCACAGATATACCGTAGAAATAGCTGACGGTAAGTTAATCGAGGCAACTCATATCCTCAAGGGATATAAGTTAGGATTATATGGTCACAAACTCGACATCAATCTCATGCCAGTTACACTTGGCAATTTTAACATAATTGTTGGCATGGATTGGTTATCTAAAAACCAAGTTGAGATCTTCTTTAAAGATAAGATTGTTTGTATTCCACTATCTGGCTGAGAGATCCTTTCGATCGAAGGCGAGAAAAATGGTGCAGTCATCGGTATCATATCTTATATGAAGGTGCAGAAGTGTCTGCGTAAGGGTCATACCGCAATACTAGCCCTTGTCATCGACAAACCTTCCGAGGAGAAGAAGCTGGAAGATATCCCCATAGTCCGTGACTTTCCAGAAGTTTTTCCTGAAGACTTACCTGGTCTTCCACCCCATCGTCAGGTCGAATTTCAGATTGACCTAGCTCTCGGAGTAGCACCTATTGCTCAAGCACCTTATAGACTTGCACCGAGTGAGTTGCAGAAGTTGTCTACACAACTGCAAGATTTGTTGGATAAGGGTTTTATCCGAACTAGCTCATCACCATGGGAAGCCCCAGTCCTATTTGTCAAAAAGAAATATGGGACTTTCCGTATGTGCATAGATTACAGAAAGCTAAACAAGGTAACTTTTAAGAACCGCTATCCACTTCCATGCATCGATGATCTATTCGATCAACTTCAAGGGTCGAGTTTCTATTCAAAGATCGATCTGAGATCAGGTTACCACCAATGAAGATATATCGAAAATCGCATTCAGAACCCGGTACGCCCATTACGAGTTTTTGGTCATGCCATTCGAGTTAACCAACGCACCCGCGGTATTCATGGACCTCATGAACCGTGTGTGTAAACCCTACCTCGATCAATTCGTCATCGTTTGCATTGACGATATCCTCATCTATTCCTGGAGTAGGGAAGAACACGAGGAGCACCTACGCTTAATCCTCTAACTGCTGAGACAAGAACAGCTATATGCCAAGTTTTCCAAATGCGATTTTTGGATTCGCGAGGTTCAATTTCTAGGACATGTAGTCAATGAGAAAGGAATACATGTCGACCCAGCTAAAGTAGAAGCCATCAAGAATTGGGCAGCACCAACGACTCCGACTGAGGTGCGACAATTTCTAAGATTGGCGGGATACTACCGTCGATTTATCGAAGGATTTTCTAAGATCGCTCAACCTCTCACCGCCCTAACCCACAAAGGTAAACCTTATAACTAGAGCGAAACCCAGGAGGCAGGATTCCAACTGCTGAAGTAGAAACTCTGTAGTGCACCCATCCTGTCTCTGCCAGAGGGAACATATGATTTTGTAGTGTACTACGATGCCTCCATCCAAGGTCTCGGTTGTGTTTTGATGCAACGCGAGAAGGTCATCGCGTACGCTTCCCGACAATTGAAGGTTCATGAGAAGAACTACACGACTCACGACTTGGAGTTGGGAGCCATGGTATTTGCGCTGAAAATCTGGAGACACTACTTGTACGGTACCAAATGCACTATCTACACCGATCACAAGAGTCTCTGGCATATCTTTGAACAGAAAGAGTTGAACATGCGACAGCGTCGCTGGATCGAACTCTTGAACGACTATGATTGTGCCATCAAGTATCACCCGAGCAAAGCAAACGTGGTAGCCGATGCCCTCTGTAGAAAAAAAAACAAGCCCCGACGAGTTAGAGCGTTACAACTCACAATTCATACGGGTTTACCCGAACAGATCCGTAATGCTCAACTCGAAGCATTGACAGAAGATAACTTACCTCTAAAAGGCACTCGTGGTATGGAAGCACAACTTGAAGTCAAATCCGATGGTATTCACTATTTCATGGAGCGAATATGGGTACCAGTGTATGGAAATCTGAGGGAACTTGTTATGGATGAAGCTCACAACTCTAGATATTCTATTCATCCTGGTCCCGACAAGATGTACCATGACTTGAAGGTCCTTTACTGGCGGCCGCACATGAAAGCCGATATAGCCACTTATGTGAGCAAGTGTCTGACTTGCTCAAAATTCAAAGTGGAGTACCAAAAGCCATCTGGATTGCTCCAATAATCGGAAATCCCGATGTGCAAATGGGAGCAGATTTCCATAGATTTCATTACTAAATTAACCCGAACCCCTAATGGATGCGACACCATCTGGGTGATAGTGGATCGCCTAACTAAATCTGCTCACTTCCTTGCTATCAAAGAAACTAACAAAATGGAGAAGCTAACCCATATCTATTTAAAGGAAGTAGTCTCTCGGCATGGAGTGCCAGTTTCAATCATCTCAGATAGAGACGCTCGATTCACTTCACGCTTCTTGCAATCCCTACAAAAATCTCTGGGTAAGCGTCTGGATATGAGCACAGCGTACCATCCCCAAACAGATGGCTAGCGTGAGCGTACTATTCAAACCCAAGAGGACATGATACGGGCTTGCGTGATCGATTTCAAAAATAGTTGGGAGACTCACCTGCCTTTAGTGGAGTTCTCTTATAACAAAAGCTACCATACTAGCATTAAGGCAACACCGTTCAAAGCACTGTATGGACGGAAATGCCGATCACCTCTCTGTTGGGCTGAAGTGGGAGATACCAAATTACAGGCCCTGAACTTGTGCACGAAACTTCAGAAAAGATTGTGCAAATTCGGAATCGTATGGCGGCAACTCGTGACCGTCAGAAGAGTTATGTAGACAAACGCAGAAAACCGCTAGAATTTCAAGTGGGTGACAGAGTATTATTAAAAGTTTCACCTTGGAAAGGTGTGATCCGTTTTAGAAAATAGGGCAAGCTAAAGCCGCGTTATGTTGGACCATTCGAGATAGTTAAGAGGATTGGTCCCGTTGCGCATCAACTAAACCTACCAGATGAACTCAACGGGGTACACAATGTCTTTCACGTCTCCAACTTAAAGAAATGTCTGTCAGATGAACCACTTGTGGTTCCTCTCGAGGAGTTGGAAATAGATGAAGAGTTGCGTTTCATCGAAGAGCCGGTTGAAATTATGGACCTAGATGTCAAAATGCTTAAGAACAACAAAAATCCGATCGTTAGAGTTCGCTGGAACTCGAAGCGTGGACCGGAGTTCACGTGGGAACGCGAGGATCAAATGATGAAAAAATATCCTCAGCTTTTCAAGCACTCAACGGCAAACACGAAAGGTACTAATTAAATTTAGAGAAGAAATTTCTTTCAACAAAGGGATGATGTGACATCCCAAACATTTTGTTTCAGACAACTAGCAACTTGGATTAATTTTTGGGACAAAAATTATTTTAACAAGGGGATGATGTGACATCCGACAATTTCAGTTTAACTCCGTTAACACAAACACTGTTATCTCGAGCATTGTTTATACAAACTTTGTCATCTAAATTAGTCGTCCATGCATTGCATTTAATTAGGTTAATTAAATGTGTCATTTTATTACACAAACACTCACGTAGCGGTAACTAATAGAATTACCGAATCACACACGAGTCTAACTCAGAACGTTGGTGAACTAATAAAAATAATTGCGAACAATTATTTTAGTGAAAATTTTGTGAATTTACATACTAAGTGACTTTTACGTGAATTATGTGAAGTTTAGTGAAACCGCGTAGATTTATCGGAAATTAATTGTGTTAATTATTTTTATAGATATGGAGTTTTTATAAAAATAATAGTCAAGGGTTTTAATTGTCAATTAGTAAACTTGTTTTAAAATAACCCATGGATCTCTAGATAACCCATGGATTATCCATAATCCATTTAAACCCATGCATGCATATATACCTATATATATATAATTCGCGACCCCAACCCACACCCCCATTGGAGCCGAGATCAAGAAGCCATCCAAACACCCCCTCTCCAAGCTTGAATCTTGCAATTGAACTTGTAATCGGTCTTCCCTAGGCATTGCTAACACTACTACGTAAGTTGTTTCGTCTGATTTCGTTATTTTATGATTCCAAGAATTTTGATTTAAACCCTAGTTCATCCAAACATGAGTTTTTACAAAAAAAAAGATGGTGACTTTGTTAATTATTTGATTATTATTGCACTTATTTGTTGAGATTATTGTTTTTGTGATACCCTAGATCTCTAGAAACATGAATAACTAAAAAGGGAAACTTTATGTGATTTCTATTGTGCATACTAGACATGGTTAGGATGATGTGATGATGTTTATGTGTTACTTGATGCATGTATAGATGATTTGTGAAATCAGATTTTGAAAACCTTGCACGGTTTTGTGAACTTTCTAAATAAGGAAACTTTATTTTTCAAAAGTGGTTATATATTGCTATTTAGACATGTATGGTGTGATTTAATGATAGATCTATGTTAATTAGGACATAATAACATGTTGTAACGTGCTAGATGACTGAAAACACGCATTCTATTAAAAAATTACTAAAAATGGCAACTTTATCTTGAATTGTGATCTGCATGTTAAGTTATAGACAATTTTTATATGATGTGACGATCAAGGACTTGTTAGGGTAATCTTATGAACGTATTGATGATGATAGTTTTTAGGAAACACGAATCCCGAACATACCTGCTAATTATGGAAACTGTGCTTACTTGCTAGAACAACTAGGATTTGTTGCTAAGTGCTACAGCATGATCATCTGTGTATATTATAGTAGTATTATACTAAACAAACATAATTCCATACAATGTGTCACCAACGGTTCGTCGGGTCAAACTGGAGTCAAACTTGTAAATCTTTTCTAAACACTTAAACAATGGTATTGTTTGGATACTAAGGGTTCATGTCAACCTACACGGACACACACTTATAGACCTATGATTTTTGGTGCCAGTTTGTAATATCTGTACTTTTCCGTTTACAATTTCCGGCCATTTGGCATTTATTGTAAATCCTAATTATCCATATTTAATAATATGTGAAAATTCTTAAATGAATTTCTTAAACTATGTGGCTAAAAACCATACTCAAACTATGTATTAGGGCTAATATTCATGGTATTTGAATAAAGTCCCTAAACTATATAAAATAAATCTCATAAATTATCTAAGTGTAAACAAAAAAATTGTACTTATTTAATTTGGAAAATCTTAATTGTGTTTTATTCAATTAAAACACAAATTATATAAATTAAAATGATTTTTATAAAATTATTATGAATTTTTAAGAAATAATAAGATTTATTCCTAAATAAATCAAATAAATAATGTTTAATTAAATAAATATTTTTAAAATGAAGTTTTATAAAAATACGTCATTTTATATCATTTTTATAGAAATAAACAATTCTTTTATAATTTAAATATAATTTATACATTTAAATATCAAAATATATCAAATTAATTAACAAAAAAAAAACCCTACTTAACCTAACTAACAAATTCTAAACCCTAAGGACCAATCCTGTCATTCTTGCAAACTCACAAACCTGAAACTATAGGGACTAAACCTGACTTTTTCTCATTCTTGATTTGGTTTGACTTTTGATAGTCAAACCGTACCACAATGATCGAATTCGAATTCCATAACCGATTTGAGATCGATTTTGTAACTGAATTCGCACGTTGAAGCCATAAACGTCCATCATTAACACAATTAAACCCGACATTGATTCGAATTAATCCTAATAATGCGAATTCAAGCCGAACCGTCGTCACGTTCTTGTTTGATAATCAAATTCGGCAAATTGATATAGTAATCTCACAATCGAGCACACTGCGCACGCCACACGAACATCGTAGAAGCTTTTGCACACACAACAATTGTCGGAGAAGCAGTCAAGGCCGCCGGAGATCAAGTTCTTCATCATCAGCACCTGTTTTAGTCGGGGACTACCAATTCGAGCTCTATTCTGGTAAATTCCTATTCCTATAGCTTCGTTTTCATTCCCAAATGGAAAGCCCTCTGTCAATTCGATCGTATAACATCGAATTGAACTCGATCCCATATCTAGGGTTCATCACAAACCGGTTTAATCGAGCTCTGGTCTAAACACGTTTATAATTCAATTAATTCACATCAACAGCTTCGCAATGATCGACTCTTTGAAAACCCCCTCTTAATTCAATCTCATATCATCGATTTATACCAAATCCTATAACTAGGGTTTGTTCATAAACCGTTTTGGGGTTTTTAATCTTAAACACATTTTCAATCCAATTAACCAACATCCACAGATTCGTAATGACTCAATATATAAAAACCCCATGATTTCAACAAGATTTAATATCGGAATCTTCTAAATTGGATTAGTGTTCATATCTAGGGTTTCGAGGCTCGAACTCGGGATTAAACGACCCAAACCTTGTTGTTTTTTCAAATTAAAACCTGCCTCAGTTTCGCTAGACCCCGATTAACAAAACCTCTGTGATTCCAAGACCAATCGTGATCGAATTCGCGTAGGTTGGGGCTGGGTTTTCGAGCCGCATGCATGTGGGAGGGGAACCCACTTGAATTGGTTGTTAAAATCAATTCTAATCAGATTCTTAACGCGATGACCCTAGCGGGCGTACTGGTAACTCGCGTGACTCGTAGGCAGGAGACCCGGGTTCGAGACCGGTCTCCTGCATATTATTTTTGGGACTTTTTCTGGTCATATTTAATTAATAGAAAATGTTTTATTAATTAATATTATTATATATAAATGTGTTTTAACCCGGGAAACGACCCGTAGACTCGGGTATGAATTTATTAACTTATTTTTATTAATATACCCACTTTTATAAATAATATATTTATGTTATTATCAAATAAAAATAATATATTTATATTATTTTCAAAACTATAACTTTGGATAAAAATAATATGTTTTATTATTTTTAACCCGTGACTTTTATTATTAAATAATATATGTTTATATTTTGTTTCATACCGTTTTTGGAACATTTGAAACTAATAAATAATATAATTAGTCACATTATTTACTCGTATTTATTATTTCGACTAAAAATAATATGTTTATTAACATAATAATTTAGTAATTTAAATACTTACACACCTTAAACTATAACCAAATTACTTTTCAAACCTTAAACTTTCCAAAACCCTAATTTTCCCAAATTCGAGAACACGAACGAACCTTAGCTTATTCCTTTAAACTAATTGACTAAACTACAACTATAATAGGTTAATTGTGACCTACTTTGGATTATATCTTTGGATCAAACTTAGCTTGGAAACTACCTACAAATCCAATGTGAGTTTTCATGCCCCTCTTTATACATTTTATCACTTTTGGGGTGAAACATGTTCCTATATAATTACACTTACACTATTGACAAATCTCACAACTTGAAACAAATTCCCTTATGTTAGACTTGTTTAATTGCATTATGTGGCTTATTTGTTGATTACACTAGTTCATATTATTAACTGTTTCGACAGCCTATGAATGGAATTAGTGGTACCATGTGGGTTAGCTACCCCATGCATTTCTTTGATCTAGGATGCATGTAATGAATTCTGAAACTGAAAAACTGTTAACTATATGTTGGACAATCTGAATTGGATAAATCTTAAAAGGAATGTTTAATTTGGACTGTGTGTATATACAATAAGACTATAATGTATTACTTGTCTTAGCATGGAATTTGTACTTTATCTAAACTACTATATCTATATCTACCATGATTGCTCACCAACAATTCATTTTGTTGATAACTCTTATTTTAAACATGTTTCAGGTGCACCAAGTTCAAGCAACGCTTGATTTATGTTCAACACTTAGGCTTGGACTTAGAAACTTGAAATCTGATCTTATCTTGTTTGGAACTATGTTTTGTCTTGTTTATTTGGACTACTTGTAGCCTTTGAGGCACTTTTAATATTATTGAATAAAATTATGAAATTTTAATAGTTCCAAGTGCTACGAGCAATCTGGTCACAATTCGGGTCATACTCCGACGTGTTCCGCCGCCCGGTTGGGGTGTGACAGATTGGTATCAGAGCCTTGGTTATAGGGATTTAGGTTATTAGAAATCTTTAACCTAGACTATAACTTTAGGACCCTCTTTTAGTCTTGCATGATTAGGAACTTATGTGTTTATTTGTCAAATTCTAAATCTTTAACACAAATCTTACAAATCCTCAAAATTCTAAGACTTTACCCTGTACTTCCATCAATATTCTTTTATATGAAATTCTTCAATGTTTTAAAATATTTTATAAAACCCCCTAGACTTTGTAAGTCTATCCAAAATCTCGTTAAGGTTTAAGACTTTGACAATGTTCAGAAACTCGTGCAATCTGGAAGGGTGAATGCCTGTATTCTGAGTTTCCTGTCTAGGCAAGCGTATTCGTACAAATCCAAATTACTGGACCTGTTACGCTTACCTGGGGATTCTCGGGATGAGTGTTCACTTATAGGCTAAAGCATGACTTTCTCAAATATTGTTGAAATCTTATTAACCTTGATATGTCCTAAGTAATTGTGAGGTAAAACCCAACCAACACAATTACTAACTATGTGTTTAAACTTAAGCCTATCTTTACTTTCAAAGCTTAACTCTTGAATATTATTATTCATCTCAAACTTGCATTCTACTTTATTTTCTTATAGAATGTCTGATCCCGTTGATACAAATCCGGCACTCACACAACAAATTGTTGATCGGATTGCTGCAATACTACCAGCTCTGTTTCAACATCGTGATCAAAGCTCTTCTAATAACAACAACAATGCTTGCAACTTCAAATACTTTAATTCGTGTTCACCACCAAAGTATTCGGGTCATGAAGGAGCCACTGGACTACTCCAATGGTTTGAGGGCATTGAGAACACCTTCCTTAATGCTGGTGTTCCCGAGGCACTCAAGGTTCAATATGGCTCAAGCGTCTTTCAAAAGCGTGCACTAACTTGGTGGAACGGCGAGAAAACTACTCGCACCGTTCTTGTTGCTATGGCTCTTCCTTGGGCTGAATTCAAGGAACTCATGATCAATGAGTTCTGTCCTCGAAACGAAATGATGAAGATCGAGGAGGAATTTTGGACTCTCTCCCAAGATAGTGGTGACAATTCTGCTTATGTCACTCGTTTTTATGAGCTTTGTCTACTCGTTCCTCACCTAGTCGACACCTTGGCTAGGAAGATTGAGAAATTCTGCAAGGGACTCCCAATTCAAATCAGGAGTGCTGTTCTTAGTAGTAGACCTGCTACTATCGAAGAAGCTGTTCGTCTTTCAGCCACACTTACCGACACTTATGTCGATGCGGGAATCCTTCACCGCAAAGGAGGGAAGAAACCTGCTGTGGTTGCTGCTGTGACTTCTAAACCTGAACCTACTGGTAGAAACAGGAAGAGAAAGTCCAACCATAAACAAAATTATGGGACTGTTACACCTGCTCAACCTGTGAGCCAAGTAGCACCTGCTACTACTACTACCTTCAGTCCAACCAAGAAGGCTTATTCGGGGAGTTATCCTCAATGTGATATTTGCAAGTCTCACCATCTTCCCAATTCACCGTGTTGGGTTTGCACAAAGTGCAAAAGGTTGGGACATACTCAAGATCGTTGCCGAACTCCAAGCAACACTCAATCTCAAGTGCAAGGCCATAACGTGATACAAAACACACCATCCTTAACTGTTAAGGCTTGTTTCCAATGTGGAGATCCAAGTCACTTCAAGGATAAGTGTCCATTACTGGCTAATGCAATAAAAGCTTCAATCACTGCTTCCAAAGGCCGAGTCTACACCATTACTGCCAATCAAGCTCAAGCCGACAACGATGTTGTCAATGGTACGTATCTGATCAATAATCAATATGCTACTATTCTGTTTGATTCTGGTGCGGATAAAAGTTTCGTGTCCTTTGACTTTGAACCAATGCTTGCTAAGACTAGAACCCAACTAGACAAAACTTATAATGTAGAAGTAGCTAACGGGAAATCCGTTAAGGTTGACTCAATTATTGCAAACAATCAACTACAACTTAACGAACATACTTTCTCTATTGACTTAACTCCTATGCAACTTGGGAGTTTTGACGTGATCGTCGGCATGGATTGGTTATCCAAACATCGTGCTGAGATCGTTTGTGCCGACAAATTCATAAAGATTCCTCTGCCGTCTGGTGAAATACTACACGTGTATGGAGAGAAGCAACCCAAAGGCTTAAAACTGATGACTATAACAAAAGCTCAAAAGTACCTCAACAAGAATTATCCAGCTTTTCTAGCTCACGTTGTGAAGGAGAAGGGCAAGGGTAAACTCATGGCTGATATTCCTGTGATTAAGGACTTTCCTGAAGTATTTCCGGAAGACCTACCAGGAATTGCCCCTACACGACAAGTCGAGTTCCGTATCGACCTTGTGCCTGGTGCAACTCCTGTGGCAAGAGCACCATATCGTCTTGCACCATCTGAAATGCAAGAACTTGCTAGTCAACTTCAAGAACTCTCTGATAAAGGATTCATACGTCCTAGTTCCTCACCATGGGGAGCACCTGTCTTATTCGTCAAGAAGAAGGATGGATCTTTTAGGATGTGTATCGACTATCGGGAACTCAACAAATTGACTGTCAAGAATCAATACCCACTTCCAAGGATTGACGATTTATTTGATCAACTCCAAGGAGCTTCTATTTTCTCAAAGATCGATCTTCGTTCGGGTTATCACCAACTACGTGTTAAGGAGGAAGACATTCCCAAAACAGCTTTTAGAACTCGCTATGGACACTACGAGTTTGTTGTCATGCCATTCGGTTTGACTAACGCACCTGCCGTGTTCATGGATTTGATGAATCGTGTTTGTCGACCTTATTTGGATAAATTCGTCATCGTCTTCATTGACGATATTCTTATCTACTCAAAATCTAAGCAAGAACATGAAGAACATCTTCGCTTAGTACTTGATCTTCTTAAACAGGAACAACTTTATGCTAAATTCTCCAAATGTGAATTCTGGCTAAAGGAAGTCCAATTCCTAGGTCATGTTATTAACGAGGCTGGGATTCATGTTGATCCTGCTAAAATTGAAGCTGTAAAGAATTGGATTGCTCCTAAAACACCAACAGAAATCCGTTCTTTTCTTGGACTAGCAGGATATTATCGACGCTTTATTTCTAACTTTTCCAAGATTGCTGTTCCTCTCACTGCCCTAACTCATAAGGGTAGGATCTTTGAATGGAGACAAGAGCAAGAGGAAGCGTTCCAAGCTCTTAAAGAAAAACTGTGCCATGCTCCAGTCCTATCTCTTCCCGATGGCAACGACGACTTCGTTGTTTTCTGTGATGCTTCAAAGCAAGGACTTGGATGCGTTCTCATGCAAAGGGGTAAGGTGATTGCTTATGCCTCAAGACAACTTAAGGTTCATGAAGATAACTACACCACTCACGACCTCGAACTTGGTGCGGTCGTGTTTGCTCTCAAAATTTGGAGACATTATCTCTATGGAACCAAATGTGAAATCTTTACCGATCACAAGAGTTTGCAACATATATTCAACCAAAAAGACTTAAACATGAGACAACGTCGTTGGATGGAACTGTTAAATGATTATGATTGCGAAATCAAATATCATCCGGGGAAAGCTAACGTGGTGGCTGATGCGTTAAGTCGGAAAGAATATCCTAACATATGTTGTGCTCTTATTCAATCGGATATCGAGACCAAAATTCTTAAAGCTCAACAAACGTTTCTTTCCGAGGGCAACATGTAAAAAGAATTGGGTTGTGGAGTTGAAAAACAATTGGAGACTCGACCCAATGGGTTGCTAAACTTCTTAAACCGCTTATGGGTTCCTGATCGGGATGATCTTCGTACTTTGATTTTTGACGAGTCTCACAAAACTCGTTATTCTATACACCCAGGAGCCGATAAAATGTACAAAGGCCTTCGCCAGCACTATTGGTGGCCCGGCATGAAGAAAGATGTTGCCGTGTACGTTTCAAAATGTCTTACTTGTTCTAAGGTCAAGATTGAACATCAACGACCTTCGGGTTTGCTCGAACAACCCGAGATTCCAATGTGGAAATGGGAGTGTATCTCCATGGATTTTATCACCAAACTTCCAAGAACACCTCGAGGATTTGATAGCATTTGGGTAATCGTGGACCGACTCACGAAATCAGCTCATTTTCTCGCAATTCGTGATGATTGGGGAGCTGAGAAGTTGGCTCAAGTTTATTTGGATGAGATCGTTCGTCTACATGGTGTTCCTCTTAATATCATATCTGATCGTGATAGTCGTTTCACTTCCCGTTTTTGGGGATCTCTACAATCGTTCATGGGTACTCAATTGAATTTGAGTACAGCTTACCATCCCCAAACTGATGGTCAAACAGAAAGAACGATTCAAACTCTTGAAGATATGTTACGTGCTTGCGTCCTTGACTTTGGAGGCAATTGGGACAAATATCTTCCACTAGCTGAGTTTTCGTATAACAACAGCTACCATGCTAGTATCGAGATGGCACCTTTCAAAGCTTTATATGGTCTCCATTGTCGTTCTCCTCTTGGCTGGGATGAGGTCGGTGAAGCACAAATCACTGGTCCCGCTCTAGTCCAAGACACCACTGATCGAATCATCCAAGTTCGCGACAATCTTCGTTTGGCTCGGGAGAGACAAAAGAAGAATGCTGATATTCGTAGAAGACCTCTTGAATTCCAAGTTGGTGACATGGTTCTTTTAAAGGTATCACCTTGGAAAGGTGTTGTACGATTTGGGAAGAAAGGGAAATTCTCACCGCGATACGTTGGACCTTTCAAAATCATCAAACGTATCGGGAAAGTTGCTTACGAGTTGGAATTACCCGACAAGCTTAGCAATGTACATCCCACGTTTCATGTATCTAACCTCAAGAAGTGTCTTGCCGAGGGAAACCTCCAAGTTCCTCTTGACGAAGTTCACATTGACGAGTCGATGCACTTCGTGGAAAAGCCTATTGAAATCATGGATCGAGAGATCAAACAACTTAAAAGAAGCCGAATTCCGATTGTGAAAGTACGTTGGCAATCTAAACGAGGACCCGAGTTCACTTGGGAACGTGAAGATCAAATGAAGGCCAAGTACCCACACCTGTTCAAAAACTCCACTACTTAATTTCGGGACGAAATTTCCTAAAGTAGGGGAGACTGTAATATCTGTACTTTTCCGTTTACAATTTCCGGCCATTTGGCATTTATTGTAAATCCTAATTATCCATATTTAATAATATGTGAAAATTCTTAAATGAATTTCTTAAACTATGTGGCTAAAAACCATACTCAAACTATGTATTAGGGCTAATATTCATGGTATTTGAATAAAGTCCCTAAACTATATAAAATAAATCTCATAAATTATCTAAGTGTAAACAAAAAAATTGTACTTATTTAATTTGGAAAATCTTAATTGTGTTTTATTCAATTAAAACACAAATTATATAAATTAAAATGATTTTTATAAAATTATTATGAATTTTTAAGAAATAATAAGATTTATTCCTAAATAAATCAAATAAATAAAGTTTAATTAAATAAATATTTTTAAAATGAAGTTTTATAAAAATACGTCATTTTATATCATTTTTATAGAAATAAACAATTCTTTTATAATTTAAATATAATTTATACATTTAAATATCAAAATATATCAAATTAATTAACAAAAAAAAACCCTACTTAACCTAACTAACAAATTCTAAACCCTAAGGACCAATCCTGTCATTCTTGCAAACTCACAAACCTGAAACTACAGGGACTAAACCTGACTTTTTCTCATTCTTGATTTGGTTTGACTTTTGATAGTCAAACCGTACCACAATGATCGAATTCGAATTCCATAACCGATTTGAGATCGATTTTGTAACTGAATTCGCACGTTGAAGCCATAAACGTCCATCATTAACACAATTAAACCCGACATTGATTCGAATTAATCCTAATAATGCGAATTCAAGCCGAACCGTCGTCACGTTCTTGTTTGATAATCAAATTCGGCAAATTGATATAGTAATCTCACAATCGAGCACACTGCGCACGCCACACGAACATCGTAGAAGCTTTTGCACACACAACAATTGTCGGAGAAGCAGTCAAGGCCGCCGGAGATCAAGTTCTTCATCATCGGCACCTGTTTTAGTCGGGGACTACCAATTCGAGCTCTATTCTGGTAAATTCCTATTCCTATAGCTTCGTTTTCATTCCCAAATGGAAAGCCCTCTGTCAATTCGATCGTATAACATCGAATTGAACTCGATCCCATATCTAGGGTTCATCACAAACCGGTTTAATCGAGCTCTGGTCTAAACACGTTTATAATTCAATTAATTCACATCAACAGCTTCGCAATGATCGACTCTTTGAAAACCCCCTCTTAATTCAATCTCATATCATCGATTTATACCAAATCCTATAACTAGGGTTTGTTCATAAACCGTTTTGGGGTTTTTGATCTTAAACACATTTTCAATCCAATTAACCAACATCCACAGATTCGTAATGACTCAATATATAAAAACCCCATGATTTCAACAAGATTTAATATCGGAATCTTCTAAATTGGATTAGTGTTCATATCTAGGGTTTCGAGGCTCGAACTCGGGATTAAACGACCCAAACCTTGTTGTTTTTTCAAATTAAAACCTGCCTCAGTTTCGCTAGACCCCGATTAACAAAACCTCTGTGATTCCAAGACCAATCGTGATCGAATTCGCGTAGGTTGGGGCTGGGTTTTCGAGCCGCATGCATGTGGGAGGGGAACCCACTTGAATTGGTTGTTAAAATCAATTCTAATCAGATTCTTAACGCGATGACCCTAGCGGGCGTACTGGTAACTCGCGTGACTCGTAGGCAGGAGACCCGGGTTCGAGACCGGTCTCCTGCATATTATTTTTGGGACTTTTTCTGGTCATATTTAATTAATAGAAAATGTTTTATTAATTAATATTATTATATATAAATGTGTTTTAACCCGGGAAACGACCCGTAGACTCGGGTATGAATTTATTAACTTATTTTTATTAATATACCCACTTTTATAAATAATATATTTATGTTATTATCAAATAAAAATAATATATTTATATTATTTTCAAAACTATAACTTTGGATAAAAATAATATGTTTTATTATTTTTAACCCGTGACTTTTATTATTAAATAATATATGTTTATATTTTGTTTCATACCGTTTTTGGAACATTTGAAACTAATAAATAATATAATTAGTCACATTATTTACTCGTATTTATTATTTCGACTAAAAATAATATGTTTATTAACATAATAATTTAGTAATTTAAATACTTACACACCTTAAACTATAACCAAATTACTTTTCAAACCTTAAACTTTCCAAAACCCTAATTTTCCCAAATTCGAGAACACGAACGAACCTTAGCTTATTCATTTAAACTAATTGACTAAACTACAACTATAATAGGTTAATTGTGACCTACTTTGGATTATATCTTTGGATCAAACTTAGCTTGGAAACTACCTACAAATCCAATGTGAGTTTTCATGCCCCTCTTTATACATTTTATCACTTTTGGGGTGAAACATGTTCCTATATAATTACACTTACACTATTGACAAATCTCACAACTTGAAACAAATTCCCTTATGTTAGACTTGTTTAATTGCATTATGTGGCTTATTTGTTGATTACACTAGTTCATATTATTAACTGTTTCGACAGCCTATGAATGGAATTAGTGGTACCATGTGGGTTAGCTACCCCATGCATTTCTTTGATCTAGGATGCATGTAATGAATTCTGAAACTGAAAAACTGTTAACTATATGTTGGACAATCTGAATTGGATAAATCTTAAAAGGAATGTTTAATTTGGACTGTGTGTATATACAATAAGACTATAATGTATTACTTGTCTTAGCATGGAATTTGTACTTTATCTAAACTACTATATCTATATCTACCATGATTGCTCACCAACAATTCATTTTGTTGATAACTCTTATTTTAAACATGTTTCAGGTGCACCAAGTTCAAGCAACGCTTGATTTATGTTCAACACTTAGGCTTGGACTTAGAAACTTGAAATCTGATCTTATCTTGTTTTGAACTATGTTTTGTCTTGTTTATTTGGACTACTTGTAGCCTTTGAGGCACTTTTAATATTATTGAATAAAATTATGAAATTTTAATAGTTCCAAGTGCTACGAGCAATCTGGTCACAATTCGGGTCATACTCCGACGTGTTCCGCCGCCCGGTTGGGGTGTGACACAGTTAGAGGTACAATTGGTTTTACTTAGCTTTCATCTGCACGCATACTAAGGTGAGTTTTCACTGTCCCTCTCTTTTACTTACTTTCCTTTTTGGGGGAGAAAGCATGCTCGCAAACATTTTTGATCTTGTATTATTGTATTATCGCTTGCTTACTAAAGTACAAACATACCACATAAGTCCTTACATTCTCGAACCGTTAGTATTGGAACATAGCGAGGTAATCTTGAGTAGTACTACTGGGTTTTGACAAGCCCCACCCGAGTTAGTTGCGCTAACTTAACTGGAGGTCGAACAGGTGTAATATTGACCTAGACATTTGCCATTGTTCGGTAGACATGGCGGAAGGCAAACAAACACAAACAGTCAGCTTCGGTTTCGAAACACTTGTTGTAGCATGACATAGACTAGGTATCTATCGGTATACATTAATTACATTATCTAGCAGACATCGAACTCTTATTTACTTACAACTCTGTGAACTCACCAACCATTGTGTTGACACTTTTAGCATGTATTTCTCAGGTCGCTAAGATACACTCAGGATTAGGATGCATGGCGGTGCATGGTTTTCATAAACAATTTTACAACTTATTTACTCGTTTTATTTACTTTGGTTTGGGCGCGGTGTTTTGCGCATTTGATTATACTTGCATTTGGATTTTATTTAATCTTCCGCAACATTTTTCAAACTTAATGATTGTTGTCTCGTGACTATGAGCAACAACGGTATTTTATTTAAATTCATATAGAGTCGTTCTGTGTAACTAATGACAGAGATCCTGGTTTGTCACGCGCCTCGCTGTAAAACCTGGTGTGACCTTTCATTGTTCTAGAAGTTCACAATTCGACCGTCGATTAACTGGTAGCAAAGGGGGACGATTCACTTTTCTATTTGTTCATCACCTATCGAGTAATCAAGTGTCGACTATCGTCTTTTCGGTTCCCTCACAACTTCTCAGACCTAACTCTTTTTTTGAAAAATTGGAGACCCTTGGGAAGTGGGGCCCAAGCCCTAACTTCACTTGAACCACCCTTAGGCAAAGCCTCTTTTGAGTAAACTCATGTTCGAACCTCATAAAAAGTAATTTAGGTGTAGGTTTGCCGTTAAAAAAAGAGAAAGAAACGCGTATTTCATCCTATCCTAATTAAGTAAATATCATTTCTTAAAATCCGTAGAAACGCGTATAATAACATCAGTGACAACACATTTACACGGTTGTTTCCCCAAAATAAACATACGCGCCACCACCGACGGATACAAACTTCCGTTACCGTGTCTTTATCCTCGGCGATACCACCAACTACTTGTACAGGATTATAATTTAATGAGTCGGTCCCTTCATTCCCTCATCCACCCCTTTAATTTTACAGGGTTATAATTTCAAAAAAGGCAATAAAAGCAGAAAATATACATTAAATAATTCAAAGAAAAAGAAGAATAACTCCAGAAGACATCGTTTGTTGCTCATATTAAGGCTGTGTTTGGGATTACTTATTTGAAACTCCTTATGACTTATTCAAAAAGGTAATAAGTCATAAGTCATAAGTCATAATTTGTAACTTCTCAAAAACTTTGGGATTTTCTTTGAAAACTACTTATTGACTTATGCTATAAGTTAATAAGTTATAAGTAATAAGTAAGGATGGACTTACTTCTTGAAAAATGGTATAAGTAGGTTAAATAAGTAGCTTTCCCAAACACCTTATTAACTTATATAAGTTAATAAGTTAATAAGTAGAGTAAATAAGTAATCCCAAACACCCCCTAAGTAAAGCGTAAAGCACTCTGTTTTCCACATACATATAGATACACAGATCTGTATATCTACTTCACTATTTTCCAGTTCATGGGGGAGCAGAGGATCAAAGCGTCGTCGTTTCCGGTGTCGGTGGTTCTTCTTCTCCTGCTGTCTCAGTTCGTCAATGGTGAAGACCCGTACAGGTTCTTTACATGGAATGTGTCTTATGGTGATATTTACCCTCTTGGAGTTAAACAACAGGTTCTTGTTTCTCTCTCTTGCTTCCATTGATGATTGCTGTGAATCGATGTTTTTTTATTTTTTTGAAATATTGTGTTTGTGGGTGCAGGGGATTTTGATAAATGGACAGTTTCCAGGTCCACAGATTGAGTCTGTGACAAATGATAACTTGATTATTAATGTTTTCAATAGCTTGGATGAACCATTTCTTCTTTCTTGGTCAGTTTTCACTTAATTTCCCTCATTTTCTTGTGTTTTTTTTAATTAAATATTGTTATGCTTTAGTGACTTGTACTCATGTCACTGTAATTTGCTAAAATCATCAAAATGTATACTTTTAAGCCCACTAAAAAATAAATATGCACTGAAGCAACAATCAGAAAACATCATGTAAGTTTAGCCGGCCAAGAAAGCTAGATTTCAATCGACACAAAAAAACCTTGAAAATTACATTGGTCCATCAAAAAACCAATAAAAAACAGTCACATAGCCTGCCAACTAGATTTCAGCTGGCAGCTATGAGACTAGATTTCGGCCGGCAAGGCTTAACCAAGGCTCTGTCTCGACCAGATTTTAGCTGGCGGCTGTTACACGTTGTTTGTTTTGATTGATTTTTTTGTACCGGTTAAATGCTAGCCTTCTTTGCGGGCTTAACTTATAAGACGTTTTCTGATTGATTTGATTTTCGAATGACCTAAAAGTCGATTACATTTTGACTTGGTGATTTTCCCCTATAATTTGAGTTGGGTTTTAGTTGTTCTTGGTTCTTTGAGTTCACCATGCTTTCACTGTTTCTTGAGCTGGAAGTTACTTTGTAGTCGTATTACTGTTTTACTTTGTAATTAACGTTTGAACTTGTTAACGTGAGTAGGAATGGGATTATGCAAAGAAGAAACTCCTGGCAAGATGGTGTTTTTGGTACAAACTGCCCGATCCCACCCGGCCGGAACTTCACGTACAATCTTCAAGTGAAAGATCAGATCGGTAGCTTCTTTTACTTCCCTTCTCTTGCATTCCACAAGGCTGCAGGAGGCTACGGTGGCATCAAAATCGCTAGTCGATCTGTTATTCCGGTCCCCTTCCCACCACCAGCTGGAGATTACACTGTGCTTGCCGGAGACTGGTTCAAGCAAAACCACACTGTAAGTATAGTCAGTATATGAAGTTGAGTGTAGTCCAACTGTTTGATGTAATGCCTAGCTGAAAGTTGGTTGGGTTGTGTTTTCTTGGACAGGATCTAAAAGCAATTTTGGACAACGGGCATGATCTTCCTTTTCCGGATGGTGTTCTGATTAACGGGCGAGGATCAAATGGATATACCTTTAATGTTGATCAAGGTTTGTAAAATCTCACTCATAGCAGAGCTATTGGTAGGGTCTGGGGAGTATGGGATGATGGCAAAGCTGATCCCTCTAAGACCCCGGCTTTATGAAACCTTTTTTTTTAATAAAATTATACATTAACAAGATTGTTTTGTTTAAATGATTCTTGCAGGTAAGACTTATAGGTTTCGGGTATCGAACGTTGGTCTTACTACTTCCATCAACTTCAGAATCCAAGGTCATAAGTTGGTTTTGGTTGAGGTGGAAGGAACTCATTCACTACAAAATACATATGATTCAATCGACGTCCATTTGGGGCAGTCTTATTCGGTTTTGGTCACTGCTGATCAACCGCCTAAAGATTACTACATTGTGGTCTCGACCCGGTTCACCTCTCCAGTACTCACCACCACATCGGCTCTGCGCTACAGTAACTCAGCCGGTGGTCTAGATGCTGCAACTCCTGGTGGACCGACGATTGAAATTGACTGGTCAATTAACCAAGCACGGTCACTCAGGTAACTCGCATGTTAAGTGTTTGATAAAATGCGTCGGTGAATGAAAAAGTCACATAAGTGTCTAATTTGTGCTACTTGACTATGTTGGAATAGACGAAATTTAACTGCTAGCGGGCCAAGACCAAATCCTCAGGGTTCTTACCACTATGGGATGATCAACACCAAGCGGACCATTAGGCTCATGAATTCTGCACCTGTTATTGATGGCAAGCAGAGATATGCTGTCAACAGTGTCTCGTTCATCGCACCAGACACCCCACTTAAGCTTGCTGATTTCTTCAAAATTTCTGGTGTCTTCAGCCTTGGCGGCATTCAGGACTACCCAACTGGCGGTGCTAGCCTTAAAACCGCTGTTATGCCAGCAGACTTTAGAGGGTTTGTCGAGGTCGTGTTTGAGAACCCTGAGGACACTGTTCAGTCCTGGCACGTCGATGGCCACCACTTCTTTGTTGTTGGGTAATACTATCTTTTTAACATTCAAGTATAATGACTACATGCTGCTAGTTATTACAAAAAATAACTTATACGCGATTGTGACATTATCAGGATGGATGGAGGGCAGTGGTCAGCCGCTAGCCGAACCGGCTACAATTTACGTGACACAATTTCACGCGTCACTGTACAGGTATGTCAGTTAACACTCACACATTGACACATACATGAACAGAGAGTTATGAGATAATACATTGACACATGGTGTTTTGGTTTAGGTGTACCCAAAATCATGGACCGCGGTTTACATGCCATTGGACAATGTGGGAATGTGGAACGTACGGTCTGAGAACTGGGCTCGACAGTACTTAGGTCAACAGTTCTATCTTCGTGTTTATTCGCCTGCTAATTCTTGGCGCGATGAGGCTCCGATTCCAAACAATGTTATGCTTTGTGGACAGGCAGTAGGACATCAGCCTTGAACTCATTTACAACTTCAGCATTTGTTTGGATTAAGGTTTATGACGTGTTATTCGGTTGTTGGTTCGAGTTTGGATTTCGGAATTACAGTATATGGCAAAAAGTAATGGTAATTGATATTTATTAATTTTTCTTTCTTAAACAGTTACTAATATTCATTTTAATTTTGAAATAAATAGACTTACCATGTCTGTAAATAGCTCACTTTGGTAGTGGATGATATGTTTTAAACATAGGGATATGGTTAGCTTATGTTGTTTTGATTACACCATGGCTTTTATGGATTTAAAAGACGATATGGAGTTAATTAACCAAAGTAACCAGTACGCAGAAAGAAAGATTGTTTTCAACCTACTGATATGCGAATTTCTGACACGATAAGAAATAAAACACGAACTTAACATAAAACTTGTGCGTTTGAGTTTAGATTTTTGACACGATAAGAAATAAAACATGAACTTAACATAAAACATGTGCGTTTGAGTTTAGTGTCCATAAACACATTTATCTAATCGGAGGATTCGTATCAATTCCACCTGACATCTCACAAGCATTACTGTTTAACGCAATTAAATTAGAGTAAACTGCAATTTAAACATTTCACCTTCATATTGCTACTCAGGTCCCTCCCCCCAAACTTTCTTTACACTCTTCATCGCTCCCCCGATCTTCATCACTCCCGGCGACGCACCACCACCTCACCACCTCCCTCATCATCTGCCGACGACCATCGCACGATCATCGGACTTCACCACTGCCACCGCACTTCATCCCTGCACGATCCACCACTCGCAGATCCACTGCCACCGTACTTCCTCCCTACTCATCATCGGACTTCACTACTGCCACTGATCCACCACTCACAGCGCACAAGAGAGAGAACGATGATGTTTCCAATCCGAATTACGACAACGATAGAGAACGAGCATGTGGTAGCCGGAATGAGGATAACCGGCACCATTACCCACCTTGTGGTTCACTGCAAGGTAACCTTGAAGTTCATGTTCAACTGGAAACTCCACTTTGAGTTTGAACGTGACAACACCGATAGGCTAGATTAGAGTAAGTTAGTGATCAGTGTTTTTTAGGGGTTTTTGGTGATTAATTTTACCCCTAAATGTATGTATGTAATGATCTATGTAATGATCAAGCTTTCCCTCTGTTTTCACCGGGTTTGCATTTTACCCCAAATGTATGTATGTTTTCATTCGGTCTGTATTTTTCGTCTGTTTAATCGCTCTGTTTTGATTGGGTTTGCTCAGAACTGGCATTGCATCAGTTGCAAAGAACTGTCATTGCCTCTGTTTAATCCCTCGTTGATTGTATCAGTTGCAAAGAACTGGAATTGCCTCTGTTTTTATTACAACGGTTGCATTTTACTCCTATTGTTTTGATTGTATCAGTTGCAAAGAACTGTCATTACAACAGTTGCATTGCCTCTGTTTTGATTGTATCAGTTGCAAAGAACTGTCATTGCAAATTTGTGTTTGCACTGCCGGCTTGCATTTCGTCCTCTGAGTCCCGGGTTTTGCATTGCCTTTGTTCAGTGGCGGAGCATGAAAAACTAAGAAGCGGAGGCCAAAAGTCAGAAGACCAAATTTTTTTTTCCTATCGCTATGTTCCGGGTTATATGTTCTGGTCGGGCCAAACAAATCAATAATAAATAACTTTAAATATAAAATAATCTATTATAATGCGAGAGAAAAATGGTAAGTACCTGGAAGAAAATTACAACCCAGCCCGACGACCTTTAATATTTTTGAATTCATCGATTATGGATTCCGAATCAAACTTATTAGCAATATCTTTTTCCATGTAAATCACCAAGCTATTCGCGAGATACTCGTCTGCCATCTTATTGCGAAGCCGATTCTTGAATATTTTCATTGCTGAAAATCCTCTTTCTGTTGTTGCAATAAAATTACCTCGATTTTTAGAACTCGAAGATTCATCATGTCCTCGTAAAGCACAAGCTTGGTATGTCAACCAACGAACTACATTAACACTAGTTTTTAATCTTACACGGTTTTTGTTTATTGTCTCTTGATTTGGTTTCAATTGTCAATGTGTGTTGCTTGGTTCAACAAGTTTTGACCGAATTCAATGGAATTTCTATGTTGTGAAGTACCAATATGGGCCAAGAATGAACACTTTTTCCCGTTAACTTTTTTTCAATTGTCAAACCTTTTAACCGTAAATGAATCGTAACCGTTGCTCACACTTGGTCTAACACTAAATAGATAACACATAAAACAATAAGCAGCATGTGTTGTTGGAGAATACTCTAACCAATTAGGATAAACACTGAACCAAGCATATTGGAACCTACGAGTATGATTCTTTGAACCTTTATTTTGATACTCCGTAAGACTTACTTGGTAAGGTCCTAATGAAAGATAAGCACGTCTTACTTGTTCTATTAAATGAACCGGATACTCCCAAATTGGTTTTCGTTTAGCTGGATCTCTTTTTATATTGTTAATATCCACTTCATTAGTGTTTGATTGTGGTTGTGGATGTTTAGAATTAGCATGATTTTCTTGTTGATTTTCATGCTCTTGCGGCTCACTTGTTGCAGCTTTGTGATGTTTGCTTACTTGCCCATCATCATTTCTTTTCTCTTGTTCATCATCAATTCTTTTAAAAAAAGAACTAATAGTTAAAGTTTTCAACTTTCCCATAATATGCCTAACAAAAAAAAAAACAATAGTCATAATCGATTTCATTTCATCAATTCATTATTCATCATCAATCAATCTGTTGCTCGTCATAATCGATTCATCAATTCATTATTCATCATTAATCAATAATCCTTAATAATGCAAGTAATAAATAATCATTCCTAATCATAATCCTAATACTTAACAAGAATACAACTAAAGAATGAAAAAAAATCAAGAAATTAGGGCTTGATTCAAGAATGCAAGAAATCAAAAAATTAAGGCTAGCTAGCCCAGTATAGTACATGTGATGTAAGCGGAGCAGCAAGCAGGACGCCGGCGACTGGTGGTGAACGGCGAGCAGCGGCGAGCGGCGGCGGTGAATGGAGGCGACGGCAGCGATTTGGGACAGGGAGCAGCAGTGGTGGTGAACGAAACTGATTTGGGGCAGCAGGGAGCATCGATCGATGGTTTTGTTTTAGGGAGGTTAGGTTAAAAATAATTTTGAATTTTTCATTTCTCCCCCTAAACTTACACTTTTATTTTTAAAATGAACAATCTATTTTTTTTATCGAATTTTTTCATTTCTCACCCATAACTTATCGAAACAATCTCAACATAGCAAGAATTCTTAGGAAAAAAAGTAAGCGGGGGCCAAGAATTCTTTAGCGAACAAAATAAGCAGGGGCCGGCTCTATACGTAAAAAAAATTTCGGACGAAAACGGAAAAATTAACACTACTAACGGAAAAAATGGCAGGGGCCGGGGCCCTCCCTGGCCCCTTGTAACCTTCGCCCCTGCCTCTGTTGGTGCGACTGTTGTAACACGTTTGGGAATGATAGATCCGTTGATTGTATCAGTAACATATTTGTGGTGCATATTTGGGTTTACATCAGTTAATCACGGGGAAAAATGTGGTAGAAGATGAAGTTTTTGAGGGAAAAAATTGAGGGTATTATGGTCATATCCGTTGTTCACTAACAGATCCCTGACGGACGTTAGCCTTAGGGACTTAATTGGTGAAAAATTAAAACAACGGGACTCAGAGGACGAAATTTCAAACGTAAGGACATAATGTATAGATTGGGGTAAACCACAGGAATGCAAATTATAGTTTACTCTTTAAATTATTATTTTTTTGAAAGGCAAACGCATTTAAATTATGACCCAATTAACTATTATTGACCACCCTCTCAACTTACTTCCTTTGAACATTGCTTGTGGGTTTCCTTTTTTTTTATTTCTTTTTACCTCCAATTAGTTATGATACATTGGTACTTAGCCTAGTATTAAAGATATACCTAAGACTTCATTAAAATAGGCAGATTTTGGGTTCAAGTCTTACTTGTGACAAAGAAAAAGGGGTTTAGGTTGGGCCAGGAGTTTTCTTACATATGATGGGTTTTCTCCTAAAAAAGGTGAAAATGATTAGACGGGTCAGTGGCCCGTCAGTGATCCAAATTGACGTTAAAAAAAAGATACATCGGTATGGTGAGGTGAGGCTTGTTGGAACTTGAGATTTTGGCCCATGCTTCTGGCATTGATGATTGGTTCAATCTCAAAACTATACACTTTTTTCAATGTGTCTAGCTAAGGATAAACCCAAGCGGTTTAATGATACAATTGTACTAAAACTAAATAAATAAATCATAATAATATAAATAAAAATGTTTTAGACATTTTATTTGTTATAAATAAAAACATTTAGGGACCGATGATTAAGCCTTTTTTTAGTGGAAAACTTCACAGAATAGTAATTAAGTTTCTCATATGTTTTATTTTAGTTACTTAAACTTTTCTTATCTCATTTTAGTCACTCAAGTTTTTCAAATGTTTCATTTTAGTCACTCAAACTTTTTTGTCTCATTTTAGTCATTCAAGTTTCACATGTCGTTCCATTCTTGTGCAATTACGAGGTTAACATGTTACTTTATTTTTTGGATTTTGCTTTATGAATATGGTGAAAATATTGGTTAACTCTTTTTGGATTTCACTTTCACCATATCCATAAAATGAAAAAAAATTAACTTGTAACATGATAATTACAAAAGATTGGAACAACATGTAAACTTGAATGACTAAATGAGACACACAAAAAAGTTTGAATGGCTACAATTGAACAAATGAGAAACTTGGGTGACTAAAATAAAACAGGTGAGAAACTTAAGTGACTAAAATGAGACAAAAAAAAGTTTGAGTGACTAAAATGGAACAGATGTGAAACTTTGTTACTATTATGTAAAGTTACCCCTTTTTTTAAATTGCGAAAATACATACTCTCTATTCTACACTTGCTAAACTCCTAAAATCACCACGCATGCACTTCGAAGAATTTACACTCACAATCAATTGGTTAGGGAGTACACTACTTTACTACTAGAATGTCTCCTTTAGAACTGACGTATTAGTTTTTACTTCTAAAACATAATAAAATGGAAATTTTAATTTTTGAAGTAGTTAAATATAACAGAATAAATTAAATGATATTTTATTTTATATATAAATGGGAAAAATTGAAAATCATCAAAAGAAACGGATAAAAAAACAGACTACAAAATAATAGAAGAGAAACTAAAAAGAAATTAAGAATTAAAGAAAAGAAAAAAAAGTTAGAGAAGCAATTGAACGAGTCCTTGAATGACTTGGTTTTTAATGCTTGTTTGAAGAGGGTCGAGTCTTCTTACTTTCTTAAATGACTTGAAACTACATCATCTTCAAAGTAAGATGTTGATGACTTATAAACTACAAGATATTGGTACATATTTCCATTATACCTTTGTAAATGGTTATGCTTGCTTTGGGTCTTTGTTCGACTCTTTCTTTTGGTAAAATATGCAATACATTCAAGCCATGTGGTGTTACCAATGTTACAGTATCTTGTTAAAACTACGGCTGCTAAAATATTAAGGGAAGAATAACTTGAGGATGTTTGATCGTTAAAAATATGCTCAAGACACACATCTTGGCTATCCCCATTTCCACCACACCATCAACTTCCTCTTTCCTACCTCTAGAGCAATCCCAACAATCTCCAATGTTATTTTACTAGTGTTTTAAGATTGTTATGTTAGATTCATAGTTTGTTCTCTCATTAGATTGTTATTTTAACTGTCTATTTATTCTTCAACAAATATTCATAATACTAAATGATCGCCACTAAGAATTATAAATATGAAAAAGATGTGTGATTCTTAAAAATAGAGTAATCAACCCCCTTGTACTCTACTATGATCATCTGCTTATATTAATCTCAACTAAAATATACAACTTATCTAATAATATAAAATAACATTTTTAAACTTACAATTAGATGGATTAAGTTTTAAAATTACTCCTTGTATCTATTGTATGATAATGAGATTTAGTTAAGAAATGAATGTAAATAGGGATCCTTAGTTCAATATATAAAATGCAGATCACGGTGAATAGATAAAAAAGTAGATGAAGAGAAAATGCTTAGATTCCACTTAATTACATGGTATTTTATAATTATGAGAGTTTCTTTTTGCCATTTTATCTCTTATTTTTTTAATAATGTATAAAATTCTAAGAACTAAATAAATTTAACTTTTATTCAGTCAAACATTATGGGTAAAAGTTTCTTATTTTATAAAATATAAGAATAAAATCAATCTATTTCTATATATATTAAAACCGGATGGAAATGAAAGTAGCGTACCACCCAATCAGGACCTATCAAGTGACATGTTCTGATATATTGTTGTATTTTTTAATTTTCACGTTTTTTGTTTAATATATATGTTTGGAACGGCTTCAGGAATGAGAACCGGCGCTAGCCCACTGGTCTGCGACCCACGTCCCCTTCGAATCGTAGTCCTAGCTACCGGTTTGCTGACGTCAACCATGCTTTATGTTGACGTCATAATTATATATATATATATTTTATTTAAAGAAATGAATTTTTAATTTAAAAAAAAAAATTTTTTTTTTCTTAATCATTTAAATCTTTATAATTAATTTTGGGATATAGCTTTTTAAAATATCATGTTTATTTAAGTTTTAAATGCATCGTTACAACATTCTTATTTTTATCTATGTTCGCGCCCCGTCTAATGCCGCGGGTTTGTTTACTGGTTTTTATTTAATTATATAGTACCTACTATTTAATTAATAAAGATAACAACTCCCGCCCTATAAATAAAGGTTTTCCCGCAACGGCTCATAACCACCATCACTTCACAGTCCAACAAGCATATTCTTCCCCATTTTTTCCTTCTTTTAGAAACCCTAATCTTGATCGATTTCTTTTGCTACGCTTCAAGGAAACTTCGTTCTCGCTCTGATCCTTCTAACAAAGATAATTAGGTTTGATTCAATCACAATGCCTTGCTCATTTCCACGAATTTTGTGTTTTTGCTTGCTTCAGTTGTGATCGATGAATATTGATATCATAGTTGAATGAATTGAAGAATCGTAAGTTTATCTTTGTGTTTCGTTGATTGCTGAAGAACCGTAGTATTTTTTTCTAATAAAATCTGCTTTTAGTGTTATGTTAAGTATTTGTTTTCCCATAGGATAACTTAATTTGACCTGATTGTATGAAATCAGGTAAGAGCAATATGGACCTCTCAGACAATGAAGATGACGATAGCTTGTCGTCAGATTCTGATAATAATGAATCTAGTCATGAAGGTACCTCTTCATTTTACTTTACAGTGTTTTATTTTCAGGGCTACATAACTAGGGTTTATCACAACGTTCTTGATTGTAATTTCTTAAGTTCTGTTTCATGATGCATGTGTAACTTGAATTTGTGTTTAATGTGAATTTAGATCTTGACAATGTTGAAGAAGTGATCATAATTTCTGAATCAGATTCCGAAGTTGATGAGCCAGAGAGAAGGGAAACTGAGGGAAGTAAGAATTTGTTACATTTTATTGAAAACTTGGTTGAAGTTGTTCGTGATGATCTTGATAAAGCTGATGCTGTAAAAAAGAAAAGAACATATAGGAAACAAAAAGAGCCAAAACCAACATTAATGTGGGAAGTTTGGGAAGAAGAAACTGAGAAATGGATAGACCAGCATATGACAGAGGATGTTAACTTGGATAATTTGAATGAGATAGTGGCAGAAACAGTTGATCCATCACCAGATTTTGTTATGCCACTTTTAAGGTACCAAAAAGAATGGTTAGCATGGGCATTGAAGCAAGAAGAATCTGCTTCAAGAGGTGGGATTCTTGCTGATGAAATGGGAATGGGGAAGACTGTGCAAGCTATTGCTCTTGTACTTGCTAAACGGGCAATTTGTCGTGAACTTGGTGAACCTGCTGAGCATGTAGCTAGTTCCTCCAAACGGTTACCACGTGTCAAAACAACCCTTGTGATATGCCCAATGATTGCTGTCATGCAATGGGTTAATGAGATTGATCGATTCACCACAAAAGGAAGCAACAAGGTCTGGCATATCATGGACCCAACAGGGGGAAAACGCTTTTGGAATTTGCGTTGTATGATTTTATCATAACTACCTATTCTATTGTGGAGGGTGAATATCGGAAAAATTTCATGCCACCAAAAGAAAGTTGTCAATGGTGTGGCAAAAAGTTTTATGCAAGGACACTGAAAATTCACGTTAGACGTTATTGTAATGCTGAATTTAGGAAAACTGTTAAACCATCAAAACAGTGCAAAAAGAAAGGAAAACTTGAAGAAGATGATAAAAAGAAGGCAAGTAAAAAGAGTACAAAGGATATATGTTTTTTGCACTCTGTAAAATGGAATCGCATAATTTTGGATGAGGTATGCTTTCTTTAGAGGTCTATCGTTTTGAAGTCTTCTTATTGTTATGCTTATTTTTATACATCTTTCTGTTCTAATTTTTATACAGGCTCATTACATAAAAGACAGACGTAGTAGCACCGCACGGGCTGTTTTTGCTTTAGAATCTTCCTATAAATGGGCTTTAAGTGGCACTCCTTTTCAGAATCATGTTGGAGAACTCTACTCACTTGTAAGTTTTCTTCATGTTAAATTAATGTTACAGTTTGCTATTTTTCATTTCCTAATTCTACTATTTGTTTGTTTTTATATAGGTTCGCTTCTTACAAGTAACTCCGTATTCTTATTACTTTTGTAAAGATTGTGATTGTAAAGTGCTTGAATATACGTAAGGTTCTTTTTATTTTATGGCATATCTATTGTTTATAAAGTTCCAATGTTTCTTTGATCTTTTATTTTTGTTGGATTGCAGTACAAATTCATCATGTCCAGGTTGCCCTCACGGGTCAGTTAGACACTTTGGTTGGTGGAACAAAGTGAGTTATACTTTATGATTACGTTGTAAGTTTGTGGCTTAATGTATTTATTGTTATTTTTTTTTTGTTTCAATCAGTATATTGCTATTCCTATTGCACATAATGAAAATGGTGGAAGAGCTAAGATTTTGCTAAAACATAAGGTTTTGAAATGCATAATGTTAAGGCGTACTAAGAAGGACAGAGCCGCTGATCTTGCACTCCCCCCTAGAACAGTAAGTTTTGATGTTATATTACTTAATTTAGAAACAAAAATGAACATGTTATACTTCACCCTTCAATTTTTTGTACTTTGAATGTCATATTCACAGATTTCTATAAGGCGTGACTACCTTGATATTACAGAGAAGGAATATTATACATCACTCAGCAACGAAAGTCGGGGAAATTTTAATAGGTAACTCTTTTTATCTCATTTTTGGCTGTTGGCCTTCAAATCATAAAGTTCACAATTTTTACTTACAACTACCAAAAATATTAGTCTTTCATCAGTATTTGCATATTTGTCTTTTTGTGTTTGATTTACTCTTCAAGTGTGTAATTGTTTAAGCATTTGAGGGCTGATTATGAATCTTCTACATCATTAAATGATAAACATGGATCATTATGTCATTCATAATTATATCTGGTATGGTCTTTGATGAATATGGATGAGTTTTTACTCACTCATCACTCATGTAATCATGTATTGCATATGGAATGCATAATATCAGGACCTTCACTTTTTAGATCCTTATGTATTGAATACGTTCCATATCGAGAATATATGATGGGGTGTTTTATGCTATGAAATTGGTTCATCAACAAAGAAAGTGCTTTTTGGAGTTTCTTTTCATTAATTTATGGTCACCTTTAAGTGGTGTTGGTGTTTGTGTTTTGGTCATTTTGTATTGAATTGTGAAATGAATGGTTGGCTCAGCAAGTTATATTGGAGTTTTTCTAAGTGGTGACAACCAAAGTTATTTCTGAAATGATTTTCTGTTTGCAGATATGTTGAAGAGGGAATACTAATGAGCAATTACAGACACATTTTTAACCAACTAACACGGCTGCGACAGGTGATCAATTATGTGTTCATTTATTTAAATGAATAACTATGTAAATCACACCATGTCCCCCTTCTTGCACTTTTGTTTCTAATTCAAGAACTGCATATTTTGGTGACTTATTTATTTTGAAATATGTAATTTTATTTTAACAGTAAACATGAGCCCTTTGTTTTATTCTGTAATCTGTCATATGAGTAGACTGAATTAACTATCTTAACACTGCAGGCTGCTGATCATCCTTATCTTGTGGTGTATTCCAAATATGCTATTGCAAGAAGGACAGGCAAGAGCAAATATAGTGATGATCAATTTTGTGGTTTATGTGATGATGTAGCAGAAGACCCTGTGGTACTATATTGACACTAGTAGTTTAAAAATATACTCTATTATGATAAACAATAAATAAATCTTGGTCAAAATTCTCCAGGTCACATCATGTGAGCATCTCTTCTGTAAGTCATGCCTGATTGACTTTTCTGCTAGCTTTGGTCGACCTGCATGCCCTTCATGTTCAAAACCGCTTACGATTGACTTCAGTCTAAATAGTCATGATCAAGAAATTCAGAAGCCTAAATCGAGTTTGAAAGGATTTAAATCATCTAGTATCCTAAACAGAATCTGTCTTGAAAATTTCAAGACAAGCACAAAAATTGATGCTCTGGTATACCATCCTTATTTTATCATATCTGGTTTCTTTTCTTTATTTATGTTAATCCTACATAGAGGTGTCCGTTTTGACCTATTTATTTATAAGTGAACCAGCAAACTAAAATAAATTAGCTTAAAAGAAAACATATTGAATAAGTTGAAACTCACATACTCATAAAAGCTCCTAAATTGTTGTATTCAAAACATTAGGTTATTAGTGAAAGATTGTATTCATATTTGACACACTAATTATCAATAAAAATATAAATTTGAGGTCAAAAAGTGATTTGGGTCAACCAAACCTGACCCGTATGAAATTACTAGTTTAGACCCTTTTTCAAATTTACTGACCCACCCATTAACTTACAGAAGGAAGAAATCAGATTCATGATGGAAAGGGATGGTTCTGCTAAAGGAATTGTATTCAGCCAATTCACTTCATTTCTTGATCTAATACACTATTCTTTGCAGAAGGTAAAATAATGCTATTAATTTACCGGTCATGCTAAACATACCTTCCATTTTTACTGAATGTACTCCCTTGTCACATCAGTCATTTCATTTTATATATGGGCGTATAACCCTTGTATATGGACATATAACTCTTTGTATACGGGGTATAACCCTTGAATACGGGTTTATACGGGCGTATAGCCGGATAAAAATCAATCAAATAAATAGAGGGGTGGGGGTATAACAAGTAATAGGGGGGCCACAGAAGAGTCCACATTTTTCTATTTATACAATCCCAAGTTAGTACTTTTCAAATTCAATATGCAACAATGCCTTTTTTATTTGTGGATTCAAAATAATTAAACTTGGTAAATGTATTGATTGTATTATTGTAGAACTGATTACAAGGAGAATATATAGAGTAGATGAGACCCTTCATATGATCTAACATTAATTGTCTAATAAAAATTTTCTGCTTTTCAATTGTTATTATCATATCTGAAAACAAAAAATATTGCATATTTGATAGTTAAAAGTCAAAGTTTGACTTAACTTTTTGTACTCTCAAATAAACCAAGATCAAAGCAAAGTGTTGTGAATTTGCAGAGTGGTGTAAAATGTGTTCAGTTAGATGGATCCATGACCATTGCTGCTAGAGAAGCTGCCATTACCAGATTTACCAATGAGGGAGACTGCAGAATCTTCTTGATGAGCATGAAAGCAGGTGGTGTTGCTCTAAATCTCACAATTGCCTCACATGTAAGAACTTTAAGTCATCATCTTGCATGCTCTTTAACTGTCATTCATTTGACTCAATTTCTTTACCTTAGGTATTCATGATGGACCCATGGTGGAATCCTGCTGTGGAGCAGCAAGCCCAAGATAGAATCTACCGAATTGGTCAATACAAACCAATCAGGTTGGTTTCATACTGTCATTTATTTCATACAGATGACAAAACGAGTCGGGTCGGGTAAAAGGTCAAAATGTGTAATCCACTAAAGTTTTATTTTTTGATTCTTATAATGATTAACATATTAATTATAATTATTATAAAAACAGTTATTGCAATAATGACCCAATTTTTTTTAACAACTGATTATTTATTTATTTATTTTTTAAATTTACATGTTTGACCCGTTAGCAATAAAAATAAAGGGGAAATCAAACCCTTTTTAAGACAAACGGGTCGAAATTGTCCATATCATAACCAAAATATGAGATCTCTATTGCATAATGCAGGGTTGTGAAGTTTGTAATAGAAAACACAGTTGAGAAGGAAATTCTGGAATTGCAAGAGATCAGGAAATTGGGGTTTGAGGGGTAAACTTGTTATTATTTTTCTTCACTTGACTTGCATAATAAATATTTTCAGTTCATATAGTTTTGGTTTAACTCGAATTGGTTTATATATAGGACCGTTGGTGGCTGTAATGAAGCTCTGGGAAAGCTAAGCCATAGTGATTTGATGCATCTTTTTTTGCATGTATGCTAAACCATAAACAGTTTGTTGTTTTAACATGTATGTTAAAAGTGTATTTTCGGTATTTGATATAACAAGATATTTGTTTTAAATACCGAAAATACACTTATACCCCGTTTTATAACAATCTTTGTTATCAAACTTTTGTGAGGTTATAGGTAAACAAACAGTTTGTTCTTTAAACTCTTTCTTAGCACCCGCTTTTCTGTGGCTTTTATTTCTTAGCGCGCAAGTTTTGTCGTCAAATTCCAAGAAAACTTGTTTCTCTTTTGCTATTAAACATAACATGATAACTGAAATCTGGTCTTTAAGAAACCACATATATAGAAATATCTGAAAGAAGATGATAAGTTACTGGAATTATAATATATTTTTAAAGGTAGTTTAGATGTCAGTCGTATTATCTCGTATATTAACAAGAATATGCATACGAGATAATACGCCTAACATTAGAAGTACTCAATCTCAATCTTCCAAATATCATAAATCTCCGTTTATTATATGAAACATAAACTCTTATGCATGGAGGAATGAGTGTATGGATAAGCAATAATCCGAATAATTTGTAAGAGTTATATGTATGTTCGTATGACACATACAAAATTAAAGAGTATTTATGAAACTAAAAAAAAGGTCCCTAAAAATTACGCAAGTTCATTTAGAAATCATGTATTTGACTATTTGTCTCCCGGGTGGGCAATTTTGACCTTCTCCTAACATTTGGCACCTTCTCTTTTCCAATTGACAAAATACGAGCTAAATTAAAAGTATAGCTTCAAGATTAAACAAATGTTACTTGGTTTCTGAGTGCTTTCTTGCCATGAATCATGATTATATAAATTCATTTCCGACTTGTTTGATGTAAAAGGCAAGATTAAAAGGTGTGGGATCTCTCTATTAATCAAGGACTGACTTCAAAAAGGGATAAAACGATGCTACATTTTCTGCTTAGTTCGTGAGAAAAAATGTAATAATAATCATGGTTTGAGTTATAGTAGAAAGCGTATTTAATCTAAAAAGGTTAAGAAAGATTATGGGCTTAACAAGTGTCATTTTATTGTATTTTAAAGGGATGACATATTGTGTTATATGTATTCAACATCGTGTTTTACGTTTTAGATAATTCCGTGTTATTTTTGTCACTGTTTTTTATGTATTATGTATATGAGAGGGTACCACAGAAAACCATATAGTTAAGCGAAAACCACGAAAACCACTAAAAAAGCCAATTTTAACCAATCATATAATAATATTTAATTTTTCTATTTTATTTTTATTTATTTATAAGAGTATCAATGTAATATTACACATTTTTATCAAAAAATCATTTAAATATTGGCTTACGTGTACGTACAACACAATACGTAAAATGATTTTTTGGAAAATTGTGTAATATTATATTAATACACTTAAAAATAAATTAAAAAAATAAAAAATCTATAAATTATTTGATTGGTTTTAGTGGTTTTCTCGATTTTCGCCTAACTTTATAGTTTTCTCTTGATCCCTCCCCATTATATATAACACGGTGATGAAAAACATTTGACGCAAGAAAAATATTTGACAATAAACACAATGATGAAAAATATTTGACACAATGACCTGACATTAGACACAATGACGTGACATCAGACACAATGACGTGACATCAGACACAATGACGAACAATAATCACAATGAGCTAGAAAACGTAAAAAAAATTCTTTTTTGTATATAACGACACTATACTCGTTTTAAGATTAAAAAACGCTCGTTTTAAGATTAAAAAACGCTCGTTTTCATCATTGTGTTTTACGTTTTAGATAATTTCATGTTATTTTTGTCACTATTTTTTATGTATTATATATAACACATTGATGAAAAATTACAAAATTTGTTCAAAAAGCTAACACTTATATCTTATGCAAAATTCAATTATCAATCTCCATTCATTTAAGGAAATTTTTGAAAAATTAGTTGAAAAACAGTGTTTTTTTCCAACTCTAGACATAAACAATTATGGGGAATTCTAATAGGACACGGAATATTACTAATTGGACACGCCGCAACCCTATACGCCTTCGTATGATCCACATGGGCCTTGCCCAGTTGCTTCCTTCTTCTTTCTTCCCTCCTCTTGATTTCTAATCAGACTACTGGTTAAGGAAGATCCATAGCATCGTCAAGGTTTTCACAATTGGCAACCATAACCATGTCACGGATTTCTTCAATCAAACTCCAAATGTATCTTTTTATCAAATTAGATTCAAGGGTAGCAAGATGAGGAACTATTCGAGCATACTCAAGGAGTTTAGTCGAATACTCTTGATGATTTGTTCCAATCATCTTCAGACTAAGGAATTTTCCTTCGATCTATTCCCTTTCGTTCTGGGGAACATACTTCTTTTCAATTCTTGCCTTGAAGGCATTCCAGCCCATAGCATACGTTGCGACTCTGCCCTTGGCAGCAACAATGTTGTTCCACCATTCTGAAGCTTGATATTTAAATAGATTGGAAGCATAAAGAACTTTATCTTCCTCAGCACACTTGCTTATAGCAAGCACAGATTCAGTCTTTTCAATCCACCTCAATGTGGCTATTCCTCTTTCTCTTCTAGAGAAGTTATAAGGTTTGCAATCTTGGAACATTTTATACGTATAGCCGATAGTCTTCCTCTTCTTCTTTATATGACCATAATTATTACTCATCCCTTAATCTTCAGAAGAATTATGGTAATACTTCTCCCTTTCAGTCTTTCTTGTTGGATGAGTAGCAGAACCCTCTGGTTTGAGAGTAACGGGTTTAGACTGAGTTATAGTTCGAGTATGTTGAGTCAAAGGTTGAGAATGAACAGATTTTGGAATTGACGGTTGGACAGATAGCTTATCTGCCTGTCTCTTTTCCATTTCGGTAAAGATCATTGGAAGAGAATCCTTGATTCCTTTCTCAATCAGTTTCTGAAGTTCTTTACGAGAATCAGGAACTTCAACAACGTTTTCAACCACTGCATGTTTCCTTTTTCCTTTCGTATTATAAGAAGGTCTGGTTTGTTTAGACATGCTATCAAAAGAATAAGATTGGAATTAAAACAGAACTTTTTATTGATGAAATATATATACAAGAAAAGAGTAGATATAGAAATTATTATTCCTAGAAATTTCTAAAATTCTTTTCATCAAGAGCTTGAACCAACAAAGCATTCCTGGCTTCAACTTCAGCCTTTTGTCGTTCCAGTTCAGCTATTCGATTCAACAATATTTGTTCCTTTTCAATTCCTAAAGCATTTTCATTTATATGAGGAGCAGGGAGAGGAACAGTATCATAGTATGGAACATAGAGTTTATTAAAATCAGATTGTTCTTCTTCTTCGGGATCACATTTATTTTCATAAGGCATTTCGGCATATCCTTCATGAAAATTATGTGAGTAGATTGGAGTGATATTATAGCTTCCAGCAGTAGGAGTAGAATGAAAACTTATAGAACGATTATAGGGAATACTTGGGTTTCCTATTTCTCCGAGGCTTCTGAAAGTAGAACTTTCAGTTTCCTCATTACTTTTTATTGTAGTTTCATTCGTTTTACGTTCGAAATAATTAGCTGGCACAAATTTACGAAGAAAGCTAGGACCTTTGCCTTTCCCAACCATTCTGTAACAAAAATGAATAAAACGAAATTTATTAAAATATATTACAAGGAAATAAAATACAATATAGATTTTAATCTTTCATTAGCTCTTCTTCAAGGGTCATTAGGCTTTCTCCATATTCATAGACCTGTTGTCCATAAAATTTGGTTCTTGCCTTGTCCAAGATTTTCTCCCTATTGCCACGTCCGTTTGGCGCAATGAACGATCTAGGCACTCAATAGGAGAAAAAGGCATACTATGATCATAACCATATTTTGGTGGAGGTTCTCGGAGTCCAACCATAATATCATTATAAGCATTTTGGTATTCCGTAGGAGCTTGAAAATAGTCTTTGAAAGGACCATTATAAGGAGGTTCCGGAAACATATAAGGATCGTATAAGACTGGGGATTCAGAGTTATAAGATTGATGATCAGAATTTCCTGAAGCATTATTATTAAAGAATGGATAATCTTCGGGATTTTTAGAAGCAGGTTCGTAATGATGAGCATCTTCGGATGGATCTTCTTCTGTTGACATATTCTGCTGAGTATGACTAGATTCAGCTGCAACAGTATTCCAATTGCTGAAATCTGATCCAGCATCCATCCATTGGTAATGATGTTTAGGAGTGGGGTTATCCGGGAGTATAGCAAATGGATCATCGTTATAGTAAGGTGAAGAAATAGGATTCATTCGAGATCCTAAAGGATGATATTCGGGTGACTCTTGCTTAATTGGATGATTTGGGTCATAATAGATAGGAACGGAATTATCTCCAGACATCTGCAATCTTGAAGTATTGGTACTTATCTCATTTTTTTTGTTCAAGACTTAGATACTAAGGCAGTATCTTTATCTTAACTAAAGCTCTACAAGGATGGTTATCTTTCCAGAGTAGTACCTCCAACAGAGATGTTCCCAGGTAAGAGTGATTATCTTTCCAGAGTAGTACCTCCAACAGAGATGTTCCCAGGTAAGAGTGACGGGTCTAGGAGAGATTTATACACCACTCTTTCCTTAGACATAATATTTCGTTTGTCAGATAACTACATACCGGTCAGAAGGTTATCTTGTTTTCTAAATAACTTCATGGTTAAAGCTTAGATACTAATTCCAAGTATCTAATTCGCTAAAACCTGTGGCTCTGATACCAACCCTGTCACACCCCGCCTCAGGCACTCCCCGGACGTGTTCGTCAAACGATTGGTATCTGCTTTGATTTCAGAGTTTTTATAAAACACAGCGGAAATCTTTATCACAAGGATCGTTTCATAATTCTTTCAACCTCAAGGGTTGTAAGTGTAAATATCAAGACTCAGTTGGAAAACAAAAGCGTTGTATTTATTTCATAACATAGGGAATTAAATACCCTTTTTCAGTTTGATTACAAAACAGAGTTTGAAATCAGTACATCTCTTCTCTCTTATGGACAAGTTTAAGCCACGGGAAAGAGTACTATCCAAGGTTGATCAGTCCCTTGGTCATATCTCCTCTTTTCTTTTCAGGATTATCTATGCATGAGGCCTGAGAATCCAACATGCACTTTATCCTTTTCTTTCCATTGGGTCAGATCTTATGTCTGCCTTTCACAATCCATTGGGTCAGATCTCATGTTTGCCCTTCACATTTTCTGGGTCAGATCTTATGTCTTCCCATATCCCCTTTTCTTTCACTTTTTATTCATTACCTGAAAACATTTTAAAAATAAAACGTAAACGTGAACGCCGGTGAATACATTTATCTTGACGGAAAATCATTTGGCACAAACAAGTATTAATTTCATAATCACAACTTTATGTTCAATCCACACATTCAGCAGGCCCTTCCTGTTCAATCGCATCACAGTATACACGGCGTCATAGCTTATAACAACGGACAGGTCTACGCCTTCGAATTTGTTATAAGATAAGCACCAGCCGCAATCCGGGAATTTCACCCGAGACCCGTGTATCCCTTGCAAGTTTTACGTATACCTATGGCCTGAATGCTTCCATGTAGAAGAACGTTGAGCATTATTCCCTTAACCTTTATTTGGCCATTTTCGTAAATATACACAAGTTTCACCTTGTTTATAGGAATGAGCCTCTAAGTTGAAAGCTTATAGAACTAGCCTCTTAACTTGATTTCTCTAGCGTATCGGCACTTCTACCAACTTTTCTTCTTAAACCGGGAGCTAAAAAAAGCGGGAGTTGGACCGGAATCGTTGGAAGTGGGCTAGGGATCTCCTGGAACAAGTTTTGAGAGTTGGAAACGTTTGTGGATGAAGAAATTCGACTAAGACCGATCAGCTATTTATAGGCTGAGTTTTGGGTCCATGTCGGACCGTTATCAAAGGGATGTCGGTCCGACATCCGTTTATGCATGCATCAGCCTTACACGTCTCAATCTGATTGGACCGCACATGTTTTTGGTGCATGTCGGACCGATATACGGACCATGTCGGTCCGATATCATGACACGCGTCAGATTCTAGGGCTGAGTCATAGGACACGTGTCAGCACCACAAATTACGGCTGAGAGGAGGTTGTCAGACCGTTATGAACTGATGTCGGTCCGACAACTGACTCAACGTTCATTGGCGGACCATTATGATAATGGATTTCGGTCTGATGTCTGACCATGTTTCGCTCCGATATGAAAAGAGATATCGGTCCGATATCTAGCTTGATTTTACTTAGGTCCAACATCAAAATCTTATTCGCTTCGGACCGATATGAAAAGAGATATCGGTCTGATATCTAACCAGTTTCTAAAATTTTCATTTTTAATCCTAGACTTTGGTACTATAGATACACAAGTCCTTATAGGTTTTAACCTTAGCATTTCTTGGACATTTTTTTGTGGCAGGTGTTACAAAGATTCTATTTGATACAGGGGCTAATAGAAGTTTTGTTTCATGTGCATTCACCCCATATTTAGGCGTAAGATCGATTCCACTTATTCATGCGTATGTCGTTGAAACGGCAAGTGGCGAACAAATTAGGATAACCGAAACATACCCTGATTGTGTCATCAATTTTGGTGAAGATAAGGTACTAGTTACACAAATGCCGATAAACATGAATGAATATGAGATTATCCTAGGGATAGATTGGTTAAACCAATACCAGGCCCAGATTGATTGTGACCAGAAAACGGTCAAGATTAAGGAACCAGATGAAAATTATTTGATGATTCAAGGTGATAGTGAAACCAATAAGATTGAAATTATATCGATAGCAAAGGTTAAGAAAGAATTAATAAAGGGAGACGGTATAATCTTTACTCCATGCTTTAAACGTTAAACCCGAAGGACAGATTGCGGATATTCCCGTAGTCTTTAATCACCCGGATGTTTTTCCGAAAGAATTAACCGGTCTTCCACCTGATCGTCAAATCGAGTTCTGAATCGAAATCATTCCTGGAGTTAAACCTGTTACAAGGACCCCTTATCGTCTAGCTCCTTCCAGTCTGAAAGAATTGATGAAGAAAATTCAAGAACTCTTAGACAAAGGGTTCATTCGTCCGAGCATTTCACCTTGGGGACCACCGGTACTATTTGTTAAGAAGAAGGACAGAAGCATGAGGATGTGCATTGATTATCGGGAATTGAACAAACTGACTATGAAAAATAGATATCCAATACCAAGAATAGATTATCTGTTCGATCAGCTACAAGGAGCCAAGTACTTTTCAAAGATCGATTTTAGATCAGGATATCATCAGTTAAAGGTACAAGAAGAAGATATACCTGAGACTGCTTTCAGGACCCGATATGGTCACTACGAATTCCTGGTCATGTCATTTGGTCTAACAAATGCCCCTGCAGCATTTATGAACCTAATGAACCGAGTCTGTAAACCTTTCCTTAATAAATTTGTCATTGTTTTCATCGATGATATTCTTATGTATTCTCAAAATCAAGAAAAACTTGTTGAGCATCTTAGAATCATTCTAGAAACCCTAAGAAAAGAAAGATTGTATGCTAAGTTTTCCAAATGCGAATTTTGGAAACAAGAAGTACAATTTCTTGGGCACGTTGTGAATGAAAAAGGAATACAAGTAGACCCAAGTAAGATCGGAGCTGTTATGAAATGGGAAGCCCCAAAGACTCCAACAGAAATCAGAAGCTTTCTTGGACTAGCCGGTTACTACAGAAGATTCATTCAGGACTTTTCCAAGATTGCTACGCCTTTAACTACTTTAACTCAGAAAGCAGCCAAATTTGAATGGGGTACGAAACAAGAGGAAGCATTCAATACCGATCCTAGCATTACCCGAAGGAACTGATAATTTTGTCATCTATTGTGACGCTTCCCAAACTGGTCTGGGTTGTGTGTTGATGCAACGAGATAAGGTTATTGCCTATGCATCACGCCAACTTAAAATTCATGAGAAAAACTATACCACGCATGATTTAGAACTTGGTGCCATAGTGTTCGCTCTAAATATCTGAAGACACTATCTATATGGTACCAAATGCGTGATATATTCAGACCACAAAAGCCTCCAACATATTTTTAATCAGAATGATTTAAATATGAGGAAAAGGAGGTGGATGGAACTTATCAATGACTACGATTGTGAAATCAAATACCATCCCCGGAAGGCAAATGTAGTGGTAGATGCTTTGAGTCGGAAGTAACGAAGCTAACCGATTAAAGTAAAAGCACTATGATTAGATCTAAGGCTAGAGTTAATGGAACAAATCAAAGAAATCCAACCAAAAGCCTTAAAAGAAGATAATATCAAGAAAGAACGTATGGTTGGGAAACAGAAATTGCTATCCAAAGGAAATGATGGAATCATGAGATTCGATCAAAGAATCTAGATTCCAAGACTTGGAGATATTCAAGAGAAGGTGTTAGATGAAGCACATAAATCAAGATATTCCATGCATCCTCGTGCAAACAAGATGTATAAAGATCTGAAGACACATTACTGGTGGCCTAACATGAAGAGATTAATTGCCCAGTATATAAACAAATGCTTGACTTGTCTTCAAGTTAAGATTGAGCACTAGAAACCGGCAGGTCAATTACAACAAATAGAATTACCTGTCTGGAAATGGGATCGTATTACAATGGACTTCGTTACTAAACTACCCAGAACTCAGAAAGAGTATAATGCAATATGGGTCGTGGTCGATAGACTGACCAAGTCAGCCCATTTCATACCTATAAATGAAACATACTCTATGGCATACCACTGTCTATTATTTCTGATAGAGACAATCGGTTCACATGTAGATTCTGGACAAGTTTTCAGAAAGAATTGGGAACTATACTTACCATGAGTATTGAATATCATCCCCAGACAGATGGACAGAGTGAACGAACAATTCAAACTCTTGAAGATATGCTAAGAGCTTGTGTTATCAATTTCGGAGGAAATTGGGATAATCACCTACCGTTAATCGAATTCTCCTACAATAACAGTTATCATTCAAGTATTAAAGTTGCACCATTCGAAGTATTGTAAGGAAGGAAGTGCAGAACTCCTATCTGTTGGACTGAAATAGGAGACAGTCAATTATCTGGACCTGAAGTTATACAAGAAACAACAGATAAGATAGTCTAAATTAAACAACGGTTGTAACCGGCTCAAGATCAACAAAAGAGTTATGCTGACAGAAGACAACGACAGTTAGAATTCCAAGTCGGAGATTATGTAATGTTAAAAGTTTCACCTTGCAAAGGTGTTGTAAGGTTCAGAAAACATGGAAAGTTAGGACCAAGATATATCGGACCTTACAAGATCAAAAAAAGAGTTGGAGCAGTAGCTTACAAACTAGATCTACCTGAAACCTTGCAAGGAATTCATAATACGTTTCACGTATCTTGCTTACGCAAGTGTTTAGCTGATCCAACTCAGGCTATTGCACTAGATGATGTGCATGTGGACGATAAACTTCATTTCACTGAACAACCGATCAAGATTTTGGATACTCGGGAACGAAAAATAAGAAAGAAAGTGATACTGATGGTTTTGGTTCAATGGCGAGGTCGGATTGGAGCCGATAAGATTTGGGAATTAGAGGAATAAATAAGAGTCAAGTACCTTCATTTATTCACATCTTAATTTCGAGGACGAAATTTCTTAAATGAGGGGAGATTTGTAACACCTCGAAAATTCCCTAGAAATTAAAAGGTTAAAATTGCCAAATTTCAAAGTTGAGGGGTTGATATATAAACAAATAAAATTCAGGGACTTAAAGTGAAATTCTGAAAAATTAAGGGGTAGCAGACCGCTACCCAGAACCTTAGCAGTCCGCTACGTGTTGAGGAATGAAATAATCAGGAGCTGACACGTGTCCTGTGACTCACTGATTGGAATCTGACACGTGGAATGGGTGGCGGACCGCTAAGCCAGACCATAACGGTCTGCTACGTATGCCCTAATCCAATTAAACCCCTCATTGGGTTGCAGACCGCCACCACCTAGCGTAGCGGTCCGCTACGGGTGCACATTTTCCCCTATAAATACTTGAACGATTCCAGCCATTCTACACACACTAAAACACCACAACCAACACACACACACTCTCTGGTGTTTCGATCTCGAGCCCTGGTTCACGTGCGAGGGTCCAGTTTCTAGCAATTTGACTCCAAATTACTGTAAATAGTGCCAAGGTAAGGTTCCGACTTCCCATTTAAGCTTTGATTATACACCATTAAGCAAGGTTTGTATAATTAAGGAATGTACTTACATATCTAGGAACTCTGCCTGAGGTGTTTGCCATATTACTAATTAGATAAGCCGAGATACTGTCCAAGTGAGTTCCTAAACTATGATGCATGAACCCAATCATGACCTTGTTTGGCATGATTGATTTATGAAAACATTTTGAGTATCTTGAAACGATTGCACCGATTGTTCATATATAACGTATTCTAAGCGCTTATTGTATTTCACTTACCTGTGGAACGGCATGTTGGACAGGACCCGTGGAACGGTCTTTGGTTGTATATAGACTGAATGATTGTTCATAGTTGTTTATGAATTTGGGTGTTGAAGCCCATGAATGTGTTTAAGATACTTTGGCGGGTCATTTTAATAAACTATTTTAGTTTATGAATTCACCAGCTTTATGCTGACCCATATTTTATCAAATGTTTTGAACACATCACAGGTAGTCATTAGACAAGGCATTTCCAGGACTAGATGATGAAATAATGAACGATCCAGATGATGGGCATGCCCGGAACTATAGGTCCTAAACGATTTGTTCCTTGTTAGGAACAGATGATGTAACTTTTATGAGAACATGATGTAAACACTATTTTAATGTTTAAATAAAAGTTGATGGCTTTAGTTTCCGCTACGTGTTCTTGATATCAACATCACAGTAACTAGAAGGCGACCTTCTAACCAATATGTAGTTATCTAACAACCGGAATGTTTTGTCCAGGAAAGGACGGTGTATAAATCTCTCCTAGACCTGTCGTTCTTTTCTGGGAATATCTCTGTTGGAGATACTACTCTGGTTAGATGATTGTCCTGTGTTATGGGCGTGACATAACTCTTCTCGCCAAGCCAAGCATCCACATCCATCCAAAGCCACCTACACTTAACTGATATGCATACAAAAAAAACAGCAACGCTGAGTGAGTTCTAACGTTTACTTTGAATTGATCATTCATAAGATTTATTTATACATACATACTGCCCTTAAGGCAAAACTTAACATATTTTACTTTTCAAATCAGTTTAAAACATATAATAGTCCGTCAATTCCTTTACACTATACTGCCCTCATGGCTCTCGGCCATGAACCGTCAAGTACTGTTTTACCTTCAATTCCTTTGTCCGGTCATTGCCCTCATAGCTAGCACCATGAACCGACAATACCGCTTAACCATCAATTCGCTTATCACGACTGTAGCGCCCCCATGGCTAGAACCATGAACCGACGAGTACCTGGTCAATGCCCCCATGGCTAGCACCATGAACCGACAATACCGCTTTACACTAAGGGGAGTTGCGTGGTTCTCCCGAGCGACCGCCGTCACTCATCCCAATTGTACAACCGTTAGCGAACCCAAAGGTTCTTACTAATGGGTAGAACCCATATCTGACATCTTGTACAAGTAACATCTATCCCAAAGACCTTTACAGCTGGTACACATTCCCGTATGAAATCGATTCACTTTCTGTTCATAAAACTTTATCTGACTTGTTCATAACTTTCACATCTCTTATGCCTTTGTTTATGTATATATGAAAATATATTAAACACTTGTGTAAGGCCCCAAACCCGGGAGGCCTCACTTGTTGGATTTACTCATTCACAAACAGTTCTTAAACTTGATTATCAAATAACGCAGCGAAAAATACTTCAATAAAACATAACCATTACATTGTTTAACAACGGAAGCGTAACATAGTCTATTACATAAACATAACATAATCTAATCATAACGGGATGCCAGTCTTCATGATAAACCGGGTAACTCTTCTCGCTTGCCAAGCATCACCGTCCATCATCCATACCTGCCTTAACCTGAATGTGCATACTAAAAAGTCAGCTACGCTGGTGAGTTCTAGTTTTCGTTCGATTTAAGAAATGGTTCATCATTCAAAACATTCATTAGGGTTTAACATCACGTATAAGAAAACAGGGCCTTTCGTTCATCATTGAAAACCTTCAAACATTTTTCCTCATCATAAACACATTGAACGGATCATTTGTTTAAGACATTTAACATTCATTTAAGTCATACATTACTATCTACAATCTGTATCTTTCTTTAAGCGTCTCTGTGTCCCCGAAGGAACCTTGCATGTCGTGGGCAACCGTTACATATCGCCGTCATTGCCACAACATTCCGCCAATTCCCTTTTTGTATTGCCCCCAAGGCTATCTGCACGAGGACCGACAATACCCATTCAGTTGCCCCTATGGCTCTCATGTCCATAGACCGACAACCTCCATCGACGGCTATGGCTCACGGCCATAACACCGTCGGATCATAATTTAACCTTACATAGGGTCACGTTAACCCCTGAGTAACCGTCGTTACTCCCTACCAGTTGTACAACATCAAACCATTGACATGCCACAAAGACACTGCCCCTGTTGCTCTTATGGCAACTATGCCTCGCTGTCCATAATCTACCACAAGGCTGGGAATTACATTCCCAGACTTCATTCGTCAATTTCATTCATTCGACAGATTAGATTTGTAATGACTTCTTTAAAACCTTGCCCTTTTCTTTTCTTTTCATAAAACCTTTCATTCATTTTCGAAACCCTTTACCTTTAGTTTAAACCATTTCTTTATAAACATTTCGTTCGTAAACATTCCATTCATAAAACTTTCTTTCCATAAACCGTTCATACCAAATCATTTCATTTCGTAAACATAGTTTCATAAGCATCATTTTATAAACATAGTTTCATAAACATCGTTTCGTAAAAACATCATTTCATATGTATGCACACCAGCCCGAAAACATTATATAAAACATTTAAAAGAGGGCTTCTAGAACTCACCTGATAAGCTAATCCGGGTTGCCCTAAACAAAGGTCCCACTACGTCACTTTCGATCTGAATTTGATAGTTATATACACATCAAACACAATCCTGACTCTAACGGTTTAACCATTCTAAACATACTAACTTTACTTACACAACCTGATGCCTGCGCTCTTAGCAAGTGCGCAAACCCTGCTTCCTGCGTACTTGATAAGTAAGCAGTACCTGCTTCATGCGTACTTGATAAGTACGTATGACCCTCTTCATGCGTACTTGATAAGTACGCAGGATCCTCTTCTTGCGTACTTGGTAAGTACGCAGGATCATCTTCATGCGTACTTGATAAGTACGCACGAACTGCTTCTTCGCAAAAACCCTAACTTTCGCCTTCGGGTCTGATCATGTCAAGATCCCGAACTTGTTTACTTCAAAACGTTTGCTTTCCATTAAGGAACTCAAATCTATGTTTATCTTTCAGTTTTATCCATTAAAACGTTACCTTTTCACCCAAAACCCAAAAAACCCAAAAACGAACAAAAACTCATATTTAGGCCCGATCGTTACCTGAATCGAGTTTCTGATCCGGAGGTTCTTCTCACGAGCTATGGAGCAACACTTTGCTGAAATCTCGGGTCGATCCGCCAACTTTCTCTCTCTACAGTTTCTCTCTCTAGAACTTGCAAATGAGAGAAATTGTGGAAGGTCTAAGCTATTTATAGGGGAGGCTCCCTTTCCAGCCCGCCGGCCCATCCGGCCCGACCCGACATGCCTCGTTCGTTTATTTCGTCATTTTAACTATCGTTTTTTTTTTATGTTACAACTTGTCATAAAGATATATCTTGTTTTACTGAAAACATACTAGTACATATATTATGCTTTTGTCTATGTGTATGAAAATATAGTAGACGCTTACCAAAAAGATATATTTACTCTCAACAAGACGCACATTTGCCTCTTTTAAACTTGTTTCAAAACATAACTTTCACTTTGTTTATTTATATAAATATGTAATAAATACTATTCACTAAGTATGCACACCACCTCTAAAGCAGGCAAAAAAGGGGATTAGAACTCACCTGGTCTTTCGTAGCTAATCTTTCCTAGTACAAGGCTCAACGATGTGCAAGACTATTTGTTCGAGTGGTCATAAACAACATAGGGTTAATTTCTAGATTCTTCGTTTTTGATCTAAAATCTCAACTTTTTACGTTCAAACTGTTCTAATCTTAACCATGAAGCTAAATCTATAGTTTTTAGTCATAAACACACGTAAAAATCTAATCCTTTTGAAGAAAACTAATAAAAACCCTAATAACCCATTTTCAAACAAAACTCATATCTGAACGTGATTCGTACCTCTAATCGACTCGTTTCTTCAGCTAAACTTCGTGTCAACAAAGGAGAAGAAGGTTGGAACGATCTTGGGACAAAGCCGACACACTCTCTCTAAGTATTTTCTCTATCTAGAAATGGTGGAGAAGATGATGGGAAATGAAGTGGTTGAAATGAGGGTTAGGGTCTTAAGACCCATCCTCACCCTCAGCTCGACCCACCTAGCGTCCTGGCCTAAGGCCCGGTCCATCTCGATTTCTTTTTTCTAATTTCATTTAAATCTCGTGCTCGTTCTATCGCTCTCGAAATACTGGATGTAACAAATTTTGATTAAATAAGGCTTTTAATTTTGGATAGGTCTATGATTATAACATAAACATGTTAGGGAATCACATATCTAGCTAATTATCAAGAACTTTGAAAGGAAAAGTATGAACAAGCAAGAACGTAAGAAGAACTTACTTATAATGAAATGATTTAAGCTAGAATCTTCCAAAAGATGAGAGAAACGACCTTTAGTTGCTAGAGAGCCCTAGAGGATCGTTGAGGTGCGAAGAATAAATGAGGAATAAGGACTCTATTTATAGGGTGTGATTAGGGGCTTAAAGGCGAAAATTAAATAGCTAAATGGGTTAGGATTGCAAATAGTTTGTTAAATTTTATATAAAAAAATCGAAAATAATTGGGGGGGGGGGAGGGTAGGTCACGAAATTTTAAAGGATAGGAATGAGATTTTGAGTTCAAAAATAGTTAGTTAATGTATGAAAAGGATTATGATAGGATTTAGGAATAAAAATAATGGTTTTTAATCATTTAGGATAAATTTAAAGGTTTTTAATTGATTTAATAAATTAAATAATATATATATATAAATCTGAAAATTATAATAATAATATATAATTAAATTTACAAAATTAACCAGATTTCGAATACGTTTACAAAAGAAACCCTGAAATTTACGTATGCGTAACTTTTACCCTTGAAATTTTATTTTAGTCAAACGAAGTTACAAACTTGAATTGTTTTGATTAGGTTATAGTCTAAGGCATCCAAAGTACTATAAGTAGCAAGTACAAGAATTAGATATAATTAAAATAGAATAAACAAGTCGTTCTAAAGCGAAATAGAATACTAGCTTTAGGCTAGACTCAGAAGTTTAAAATAAAATGATATCACAAGTGATATGAGGCATCAAAGGTTCATAGTATAAGAATTTTATCAAGGTTACAAGGTAGAATCATAGGATCAGGCATAGAAATAAGGGATGTCACACAACCTGTGACGGTCCGTCATGAAGCTGAGTCAGATGCCACGCTTTAGCTTCTTGTTGAGCGGTGTAATTTGCGGTTCTAACGGGCCGTTACGCGTCACTTCTTGCCCGCTAGTCAGCGACATGCGTCGCCTTCAAGATGGTTTCCTTGGTCAAGTCGTAACGGACCGTTATGTCATGTGATTGTCCGTCATTGTTCATAACGGACAGTTATCCACATTGACGGTCCGTCACAGACCAATTTTTTCAATTTTTCCATTGTAGTCCTTGTAGTTTGAATTGTTATACCTTAGGCCCTTGAAGTTGTGTTTGGAAATTTTGAGGTGTTACATGATCGCATCACTAATGCAGCAAATCTAGAAAGAAAAAAAAAACATAATCTAATAAATCAGACTGAAAGTCACAGGTTCGAATAAATAATGAAAATAAGGATGAACTTTTGACTAACTTGATGAAAATTTAATCCTGTAAACTTACCCATGTCAGTTGAATGAAATATAAAAAAAAGTGATGTTTGGAATATAATTTAATTTACAAACGTATAAACCTTAAAAGTCTACGACATAAATCTTCATTGAAAAATATACACCATAAACAACAAATTCAAGTGAGGATACGCGAATTAAGAACCAAATCAGCATCTACAATCATAATGAAAACAACAATTCAATGGAAACAATCAATAACAAACCTTAAACAGGTCAAAATCAGTTGCAAAATTCAAATCAGTTGAATGAAATATTCAAAAAATTGATGTTTTGCAATATAATTTAATGTACAAACGCATAAACCTTAAAAAATTATAGCATAAATCTTCATTGAAAAATATGCACCAAATTCAAGTGAGGATACATGAATTAAGAACCAAATCAACATCTACAATCATAATCAAAACAATAAATTCAATAGAAATAATCAATAATAAATACTAAACGCGTCAAAGTTAGAACAAAATAAAACACACAAATAATAATAATAAATACTAAACGCGTCAAAGTTAGAACAAAATGAAACACACAAATAATAATAATAATAATAATAATAATAATAATAGATGAAAAACAAACTAACTTGTTACATCATAATGGAGACAAATAGCAGGGGATGAAGTCGATGGAATGAAACTCGGATGAAAAAAGAGAATCGGCCAATTTCAACACGTGAACAAAAATCAAGTCATAATCGGAACAAAATAGAAGAAATCAATAATCAAACATGTAAAAAAACTAACCTATGCGACGATCGTAGATTTTACGTAGCCGATTACAAATAATTGAAAGAATGGGCGATAAAGATCGGATGAGGCTCAAAGAGTTAGGGAAATGAGAAGCGATTAGGGTTTGAAACAAACTTTTGTGTATCGGATGGTTTTCTAAACTGGTCAATAGAAGATCGGTTTAGATAATAATATATACTATATAATAAATAAAGGTTTCTCAATGCCACATGTCGCCTCCATATTCATCCTTATAAAAATTTTTCCGCCTCTCTCTCATAATAAATACACTTTCATATTTCATTAATAATATATTTTAAACAAATTATTAATCTATACTCTATAATAAATTAAGGTTTTTGTGAGACAAGTTTTTCCGCTTCTCTCTCCTATTAATTGTACAAGTTTTTTAATTATTTTTTGTTTTCCACATCTCTCCCCTATTAAATAATAACGATTTCTATAAAAAAATATATAAACGTTTTTTTATTTTAAAAAAATATAGATTTGTTCATAAAACATTTTTAGAAATTGAACATTTATTTCATTATTTTTATAAAACAATTTTTAAAAAGTAACTATATGACGTTTCTAAAATTTGTATTAAAAAACTACGTAATATATCATAAATATGTAACAAGTAAATATTTATTATAAATATATAACATTGTATTTATTCAACCCGTGTAATACACGGGGTTTCTAACCTAGTATGTATATATAACATAATATATAATATTTAATTATTTTTATCATATTTTATATAATAATAATAATATCTGTCATACTAAATAAAGTTTATCATATCTACATAAAAGAAAAATCACGGTCCAATGAAACTCGATTTACCAAAACAAAATTCTTAAAAATGAAAAAGCAAAAAACAAAATCAACCAACTTCCCCAAATTCTATTAACTGAAACGGATCAAATAGCACTACCCTCTGTCTACTTCTACAACACTTATAATCCAATGATTTTATGAACAAATCACCACCAATCATGGCGCAATCAACCGCAATTTAATCCTCCACCACCGCCCCACTACCACCATTGCTTCTAATCGTCATCCAATTGATCTCCTCCTCCACCCCCCATCTCCAATCTGCCATATCTGAGTTGCCCTCCAACTGTTCGATCCTTTGCCGCAAAGAAAATGATGAACATATTGGTTCAATCGAATCAGTACCCACTGAATGTGATTCAGATTCTCCACTTGAATTCCAAACGTATTGATCAAGTATCCCTGTTGGCGATCCTGTCCACAAATCTTGACCAATGTTACTATCGAATCGTTCGATAAACGGGTGTTTTAGAAGCTCCATGGCGCCCCACCTCTCTTTCGGATCCTGGATCAAACACTTGCCGATGAAATCCTTCGCTTGGCTCGAAAAAACACCCGGGATATCAGGCGATTCACCCGAATACGCAATCTTGTAAAGAACTGAAACGGGGTCGTTTACATTCGACCATGGCGAACCCCCAGTCGCCATTTCGATAACCACGCATCCGAGCCCCCAAATATCAGCCGCAAACCCTTGCCCCTCCCCTCGGGCCACTTCGGGTGCCATGTACATCGGGGTCCCACGAACGGGCACGTCCTCACTGACCCATTTTGCACACCCGAAATCCGCAATCTTAACACCACTTTCATCAACTAATAAATTTGCCCCCTTTATATCACAATGTACTATACCATATGAATGAATGTACACTAACCCTTGTAGAATTTGCCTTGTGTAGTTTGATATTTGTAACTCGTTTAATCGCGCGTGACCACGCCTTTTTATCGCGTCTATAACCGTACCTCCGGGCATGTACTGCATCAGCAGGTTGTACATGAAGTTCTTTTTTTCTTTGGTAATGTCACACCCTTTGTAAGCTACTATAAAAGGACTGTTTAAAATGGATAAAAACTGTTGTTCTCGTTGCAAAGTCTCCGACTGCGATACGAGGGCGGATTTGACTGCGAAGATTTCTCCGGTGGTTGACGCGGCGGTGGACACGGTGGCAGAGGAGCCACGGCCGAGAACATGGCCTCTGGTCCACCTCATGTTTGGTGAAATTTGGTTGAGTTTGAGAGGCTTATTTGTGGGTTAAATAAGGTGGCATAATATGCTTTGTGTTAGTTATTTGGTTGGGTGGGAGGTCTTACGTGGCAAAATCTTGGCAGCTTTTTAGGTAGACCAAAAGGGTGTTCGACACGTGTCAGCATCAGGTTAAATGTGTGTGTGTGTGTGTGTAAAGGTCAAATACAGTCCATACTTGATATAAGTTGAGGGTAGATATTGAGATACCTTTGGCACATGTAAAAGTGGGTCGATTGTATGAAAATGTAACTTATTTTATGTCTATTTTAATTTATATATAGTCATTTTAAGAAACATTACTTTTCATCCAATTAATACTTTGTTAATCACATCTTATAACATTTTAAATACGAATAAAAGGAATTATACTTTTCTTATATCTATGTAAGAGATCTTGATTCAAAATGGTGTTATTATGGTTCAGTCTTTGACGTTTGAGGAACTTTTTTACCTGGTTGGGTCACCGAAATTAACGAAAACTAATCAAAGTTTCAATAATAATGCATAATTTAGGATTAAAAAACATACCGATTCAACTCCTTTTACATGAATATACTCTTGTCGGTTAATCATGATATCAATAACATATTCGTTGAAACAAAAGTAAAATATAACTATTTGTTAGTGATTTTCATAAACACAAACCGTATAATCAAGTCACTAAAAGTAAAAAGTAGTAGGTTTTGATTTGAAGTTATGATTTGGAGTGTTCTACGTTTCTCATTGAATCATTCACCACATTTTCGCTTCATTTTTTTGTAGCTTGTAAGTGAAGTATAAGTTTAATAACCTTTGAAGTATCAAATCATTTCGTTATTAAATTGTCTTTCATGGGTGGTTATTACTTCCAAATCAAGATTTTCTTTCATCATTATAAACAAACACTCCCACCCAAGCAATGCATGGATGTGAATGGTTCAAGGTTCAATCCAAGACTATCGGATATGGAATTGTCGGTTTGTGTCTCTACGTTAGCCATAAAGGGAAACGATCCAATCGTTTTATGTGATTAACATTGAGACATGGTAGCGCAGACGATTGCTTAAAATGTTTAGGTCATATGGTATCGACCATTCGTACCATTTTCAGTTTAGTTAGTTTTTACGGTTTTTAAACATCCCTAAATAAAAATATATGATTATAGAAATTCAACTTAAAATTTTTAAATGATTATAAAAGTGTCAACCACTTTATCAAACTAATTAAGTCAATAACATGTTAAAAATATGAATGGATAAAAAGAAAATATATAAATATTCATGCGTGTGTCTTAAGATATTTTGTTGATCATTATTTGATATTTTTATCTTTGTTTGGTGTGTGTTTTGTCACACTCAGTGCACGTGTTCTCAACACCAAGTTCCTCCTATCAAATAATCATTAAAGGATAAAAAAATATATATAAACCCGTTATAGACGCATTTCAAAATAAAATGATAAAAAAATATTTTGAGTTTTCCACCATATAAATCATAGAAGAGTCTAATAAGTATCTCAAAACATCTTAAACATAATTGGTGATTTTAATATTATTAATGCCATTTTATATGGTTGGATTTACCTTATACCAAATGAGAATTGAAATATGTATTGATTCAAGTTAGAATGTGAGAAGTGGATATTCAATCAAGAGTAATCTGACTTTAAACACTATAAAACCTCTAAGGTTCTACCTTGGGGTGTTTCAAGGGACACCGCCCCTGGCGGGGTTTGGGGCTGCACCGCGACGGGATCCAAGGGCAACGCCCCTGACAAATGATGATCACTAGAAGTTACTTTGGATTTGCCCGGTTGGTTGAAAATGATCAGCGGTAGAGTAGTTGCAACTGAGATTAATAGCAACTGACCAACAGTCGCAACTTAACCTTCAGTGACAACTCAACATCAGCAGCAAGTATGATCAGCAACTGATCAAGCAGTGGCTTGAATCAAACTTTAAAATAGTGATTTTAAAATATGGGTATCGAATGCCAGATATATGTATCAGTTTGATATCGGTACGATGCCACTTTTGAATCGTTAACCAAACTCAAACTTTAAAATAGTGACATTTAAACTATTTTTCACCAAAACATCATTAAACTAAAGCAAAAAAACAAAAAAAAATGGTTCCACTACTCGGGTATCATACCATACCATAGCACACCAAATATACCAATACTTTGGTAATTGATGCCAAATACCATTACACCGGTACCAGTACTGGATAGTACAGTTCTGGCAAGTCCATCTGGTATCTCAAATTCGAGAATTATGCTCCACCTTAATTCCTGTTATCCGCAGAACCATCCTCGGGTTCTAAAGTTAACAATAAGCATGAGACGGCATTCAATGATAAAAACAGTAACAGCATTTTTACCAGTGTCTAATTATTCACCACCACACAGTTCTTACAGTCTTAGCTTGGGAAGTTATGATTCAAACATTTTTCAGTAGAATATTTACATAAAAACATAACATAGGTCCAGATACATCTCCCTCAAGCTGCTTCAGCAAATCCAACTAGCGACTGGCCATAATCAAACACAGTGTGGTATTGACCCATAAAAACATCTCCAAGGATCCTGCAACAGACATCCAATAATCAGAAATAGCAATCTAGAAGGAGCAGACAGGTTGGTAACGGGTCAGAATAGGTCAGGTCAACCCGTAAACAGTTGCTATTCCCTTCGCTTAAATTTTACAAATAATTTATATCAAATATGTTCACAAAAACTATGTTGTGAAAATTAAAATCTAACTTTTTTTTAATAAAGGGATTTAAGAGGTAAGCATTTAAATACGGTACCAAAGAGGTCCTCGGGGAGGGGCGACATCCAAAGCAGTGAAACCACTGATGCATTGTGCTACTTCTCCCTCACCGACTTTGAGGATGTACTGATCAATCATAAAAAAAAATATTAGTTAAATAAAATAATCGAGACACTAAATCACCTAGAGAAAGGATATTTCAATAATAAAAATGCCGAGATGAGAAAAGTGTTATCATCACCTGTTCTGGGGTGAGCTCAAAAACTTTACCACCAATAGTAAAAGCGATATTGGGCATCGAGGAAAGACTGCTGCAATCAACAGCAGATTCTCCCATTGGATTGGGTACGCGGTCACACAACTGCATTTAGATAAATAAACGCTCAGAACCAACAATATGATTTTTTTTTGTTTCTTTGTTTGATCATATATATTACTTCACCTCATTGACATAGTTAATTATGTTATCTTCAGTCTCGTTTCGTTTAAGTTGACTTTGCATCCAAACAACCGCCATCTCACAGAAAGTACAAATCTCATCATTTAATCCAACAGAAGACTTCCCATTATTCTTATCAACCACACTCTCAATTATTGAACTGTTAAAAATAACTGTTAGCTAATGCCTCATATCCAACACATATCAACAATAAAACAAATGGTATTAGCAAAAGTTTACGCAGCGTGCAATGTGAGACTGACCTAATATCTCGAGAACCATCAAAAGTGCATAAATTCATTTGAGAACAGATTTTATCAGGTTGCGCCTATAGAATATTACAACAAAAAATATTCAGGTTTGGATGTGAGAAGTTATATGAGATAAACTATCAAACGTGCTCATGCATATTATGTGGGTACCTCAGATAGGAGCATCTCAATTATAGTCTTTCCATACTGATTAACCAATGTCTTGCATTGCTGGCTCATTACCCCCGCAGCACCAATTGCATGATTGATTTGAGTGATAATGGTCTATATGAGTGTGACATTGTTTAGGGAATGTTAGTCACCATATAGGCTAGCTAGCAAAATTGAAATTAACAAAAGATAAAAACTTAAATAGAAGCATATAATTTTTTAAGCGTACCGTTGGACCTGCTAACAGAGAGGTTCCAGAGTCTGCAATTGCTGCACAACCACCACTGCAAAATCCTGAAATAGAAACAATGATCTCAGAATCCTACAAAGTTCATAGCTTTTAACAATCTTTTGGATGGCAAATCCACATCGTACACATTGTATTGGAGCAAAAAGGGCAAAAAAGGACGCTGCAAAAATTACCGGTAGTTTTATCTCCAATAAGAACGTCACCCATATCAAACTAAGTACAAGAAAATTAAAAAAAAAAATCAGTTACGAATAATGATATGAACAAATTAGATACAGAACAATATATGTGCGTGTGTGTATAAGGGAATTTGAGATAGCTCACCTGCCAATAGCCCTTTTGGGTCACAGGGACATATGTGTGCTTACCCTTGAAATGATTTGGATCAACCCCACCAAACACAAGTTCACCCCCTTCTTCCTCATCAACATGGCGATTAAACCAAAAGGAAAACACAGGTTCTTGAACAAGACCTTGATTAACCAAGTTGTACCTAAAAAGTATGTGAATATAGCAATTTAGTGGTCATCTGATTGCTCTAACGGCTAACCAATCACCCAAATTTGTAGTCTAAAAAAATATGTATGACAACAAGAACCATATGTAATATGTTGCCAACAAAATATGACATAAACAAGAGTCCTGGTTACCAAGCAGGTACAGCTTTCCCAACAGAGATCTCCTGAAATCCAAGCCCAAGTATACCATCAAACTTGGCTGCTAAGAAAGTGATGCCAGGCTCTTTGGTTGCCTCTATAAAATCCTGAAAAAAGAACCCATCACAAGTAAGAAATCGATGAAAACATCGCACCCAAAATCCACAAATTCTCAATTTTTACCTGCTTTTCTACAACCAGGTCACCGAGTTTGATAGAGTCTTGGCTAAAAAAACCAGAGATTGCTCCAGTTCCATATTGAATGGCAGCAGATGTCCCTGAAATAAAAATGAAGAAAGCTACCAATTACTAATCCTGTAAATTACACAAAGGCCAATCACAAAACTTGGAATTCATAGAGAAACCATCAAAAGCAACCATACCATTTTTCTTGTAGGTGCTTGAATGGCTCGCTTTAAACTTTGAGTGAAAAAGGCAAGCTACCTGCATTCATATGAAAAACTATGAGCACATAATTGAACTAAACACATCAATCGAGTTGGTGATCCTGAACTAAGTACGCAAAAGATCCATCAAGGATAAACTTACTGAAAAGTAGCACTTTGAAGAAGGCACCCACAGGTTAGAACTCCCGGTATCAAAAATCACAGTGAACTTTTGAGGTGGAGTTCCAATACCAATCTCACCAAAATACTGAGCATCCATATAATTCTTTAGTGCAATAATATCACCCTCTGAATTCCTCAGAGTACCATCGAATCCAAAGTTTCTTCTAGCAGTTCCTTCCATGGACAAACCTTGTTTGCCAATCTGGTTAAACTGGTCCGCCTTCCTCTTTTTAAGCCCAACTCGAAGCAATCCACCATTAGTAGCTGAAAAAGCGGTCGGTGAAAGAACAAACAGCAGAAACAAGGCAAGCAAGCTTGTTTTGATTGTGGTACCCATGTCAAACACTGTAAACACAAATACCCAATTAAAGATCCTCTTATATATTGGTTGTGATTCCAAACAGTAGACAACATCAAAATTAGCAAAATGAGTGATAAACTAATAGAACTTCTAAGACATTCTTCATGTTAAATAAAATAACTGTCAATATTAGCAACCATAATATCCTAATCATGTGTAATATATCAACTCAAAAAGAATAACTACTAGAGACTATAAACAAATAACAAATCATAAACAAAACCTAGTAACATGTTGCGGTGGCTCAATCAATTACTAATATTCGAAATATACAGGGCCGGCCCTTGTGGGGTGCGGGGTGGGCGACCGCTCAGGGCCCGGTTTCACGAGGGGGCCAAAAAAATAAATGCAGTAAAAATAAATAATGAAGTACTATTATAATCAGAGAATTTCAAGTTTAAAACTAAGAATTTTTTACAAATTTTTAAATCTAATTATTTTATTATCCCGTTCTTAATTCCGGTCCAACCGGTTCGATAATCAAACTGGTAAAGCGACTGGTTCGACTATCAAACAGGTAAAGCAACCAGTTCGTTGTCCGGTCCGGTTCTGAAAACCGTGTTTTTCTCCATTATATATAAGTTTATATTTTAGGGCCCATTTTTGCTCAGGCACGGCGATTTCGAATGCCCTGGAAATATATAAACAAAGAGTCCAATTTAACCTGGAAATATATAAACAAAGAGTCCAATTTAACGTAATCGGACTAGAATTCTTCAAAATCACCACCTAAACTAACATGCATTGAGCTTTACTTACGGTACTCACGGAGTGAAGTACGGAGAAGATAATCCCTAAACCAAATCAAAAAAGTATGCACAGCGATAACATTGAATCAGTACACAAATTAAACAATCAAGGAAGCGATTATGGTTATAGATACAGAAACACACACAGTTAAAGCTGAATTCCACTGATCGGAGAGGATCAACGACGGCAGATTGGGAGAGAAAAAGTTAAAACTCACCGGTGATGCGGCAGAAACGATGAAGGTGGCGTGGAAAGAGAGGAATACGTGGGTCGTGGTATAAGAAGGCACCGCCTTTTGAGACGGAATTAACTGCAACTTTTGCAGCTATGTACACGCAAGTTTGGCTATTATCGGTTTAAGTACACGCAAGTTTGGATATTAGTTATCAACGGGTTAAACTCGACCCGTTAACTATTATCCATGAACCAAAAGATATATTTGATTAACCGGTATTCATGTTCTTTGCATGGTGTCCTTTTTTTAATAGGTTATGGGTTCTAGTCCCGTCGTTGACAAATGATGTAGATTTAGAGTGTGTGTGAGTTTGTCGTTACAAAAAAGTTGGATTTACCTTTGGAATCTCAACTTCACCCTGTCTTTCATGTATCGTTACTGAAGCATGTTCATGGACCACCGGGTTAAAGTGGACAGGAAGGGGGTGGCTCAAGTCTTAGTACAATGGATGGGTCAAACTATCATGGACGCTACTTAGGAAAATCGACATGACTTTTTTACTTGGTTTCCATGGTTTTCAATTGTAAAGTTTTGGTTTTTTATTGTAATTCATCCTTGTGGTCAAGGATTTTCAATAAGGAAGGGGTATTGATATGTGTTTAGTAGTTGAGGAGTCCAATTGTAAATATTAATAGTTGAGGGTTAGTTGTGTCAAGTCTTGTAAGTCAATTTGGGGAGAGCTAACCGAATTGGTACCTTGATTTTGGGTTCTCTCTCTCTCTAGATTCTTTCTCTAAATTGGGTTGTATCATGTTGGTGCATCTGACGAGAAAACAATAGAAAGATCTTCAACAGTCAAGAGTCCTCGATTGCAAGCATTTGTGAAGAGGTCAAGGTGAAGGGCTCCTATGAGTAAAAAATAGAAAAAAATTTATCTACCTTGGAATTGCCAAAATGATGTAGTTTTAACCTTGTTGATTTTGTTTTTTCATAATCCCATTGTATCTTTTATGTTTTCTAGCTTCTTGCTAAATGTTTTTCTAAATAAAATCATCTTTATCGACATTAAAAAAAAAGAATTTAACCCCAACCGGCATAAAGGGAGGTTTTATATCTTGAAAAATTTAAAAAAAAAACCCGAAAACCGGCATAAAGGGAGGTTGTACAGCTTGGGCCTTGTTACGTGCCAAGTCACGTGACCTTGCAACTAGTTTCTTCATGAAACAATCCAAGTCCCAAGTTCCCATTTTCATGGGAAAGCCAAGCATCATGGTAGTAGGTTAATTGTATTTTCTAGTTAGTATCTAAAGTAGTGGTTAGTTTATTTTAGTCATATTAGTAGGTAGTGGGTTTCATTGTTTGTATGACTATTTATAGTCAGATTGTTTATGATTTTATTATGAATGAAAATGATTTGATTCTATAATCTCTCTAAATTGCTTCTAGTCTTCTTTAATCCCCTTCTAGTTATCAAAAATCCGATTGGTACATATCAATTGGTATCCGAGCCATCTTGATCCACTCCTATGGACGCTCAAGAATGGAACGAGTCATTGGATCGCATCGAGTCCCTGATTGTTGAGCTGATTACTTTTCTCAAGAACCGACATCGATTGCCACCACCCGCCCCGTCAACTGTTGTCGGTGCCATCAAACCACCACCACCAACTGCTGCACTCACACTACCATCTCCGCCACAAACCGCCCCAAAATGGCCAACCTCATCCAATCCGTCTACACAACTACTACCACCATCGTTCCCTACACCCGCACCACCACAAGCTCCTACTGCTGTACCGACATCAGCCCCGAAACGAGCATCATCAGCAAAACCGTCAACACCAAAACTTACAACCACACCAGCCCTTGAACAACTCGCAACCCCAAAACCCACACTGACAACCCCACCTTTTGCACCCTTTCAACCCGTGACACAAGTTTCTTTCCCTCTGGTTCTGCCTACACAGCCTGTGCAGTACAAACTAACCACAACCTGCTCAACACCATCATCTTTGACCCCTATTGCAAGAGCCACCATTGTTTCCACCATAATTTGTTGTCCTTGGAACATTAGGAAGTCCATGCAACAACTTGTGAAGGAACATGTGCCCAGGAAGAGAATAACATCGGTAGAAGATGCCATTGGAGTGCTTGAGTGGCGTCCACCATGGCACTCCGTTAATACTTCTCCACATGCCGTAAGACCGACCGAATGGCGACCGTCGTGGTGCTTCGCGATGACTCATTCCGGTTTATCCTTGTGGACAAGGATCATTCGAGCGGGAGGGATTGTTACGTGCCAAGTCACGTGACCTTGCAACTAGTTTCTTCATGAAACAATCCAAGTCCCACGTTCCCATTTTCATGGGAAAGACAAGCATCATGGTAGTAGGTTAATTGTATTTTCTAGTTAATATCTAAAGTAGTGGTTAGTTTATTTTGAGTCATATTAGCAGATAGTGGGTTTCATTCTTTGTATCACTATTTATAGTCAGATTGTTTATGATTTTATTATGAATGAAAATGATTTGAGTCTATAATCTCTCTAAATTGCTTCTGATCTTCTTTAATCCCCTTCTAGTTATCAAAAATCCGATTGGTACATATAAGGCCTATGGTCGAGTGGCCTAAAAACAGGACGTTTATAGGGACCCTAACCAACATAAACGTCCTCTTTTTCATTCAAAGAAGGTTTTTTTTTTAGATAATTTTGATATCTTTAATATAGTTTTTTTTTCTTAGATAATTTTGATATCTTTAATATACATGAAGTTCTATGTGTTTTATAAATCTTATAAAATTTCTGATTTCTTCAATATTTGTTGTTTTATAACTAGGGGGATAACCCGCGCTCTGCAGCGGTGCAGTAACTCACAGTAATGATGACAAAACGCTAATGTTAAGGTTTGCAACGTTAAAACTAAATTACGTAAAAATAATAAAAATATAAGATTAGTAAAAACTTGGAAAAACCATATGAAAAAAATAACCATTTAAAAAAAAGAGTAAACTGTAATTTGCACCCTTGTGCTTTATGCCCGCTGACACTTTACAACCCTGTTAAAAAGAAAGTGCAATTTGCCCACCTGTGGTTTAGTTTCTCTCTCTCTTTGCAACCCTGCCGTTACAATAACCGTTAATCTTTTAACGCCGTTAGGGGTATTAAAGACTTTTCACCCAAAAATCAAAACCTATCACAATCTGCACCACTCTGGTTTTCTTTCTTTCGCACTTTGCAACCCTCGCCCTCACGAATCCCGTCTGCCGCCGCCCCCTTCCCCTATTCCGTCCGCTGCTATCGCCGTAAAGCGTTAAACAACACCGTCGTCGTCTCAATCGACAGGAAAAGATGGACTACGTGCTTCTTGATGTTCATATCGAGACACTACTCATCAAAGGTAACGATTTTCTACCTGAAATTCGATCCCAAACCCACCTAAAAATCGATTTCTTGTTGCAGCCGGAATCAAGGTAACCCGGTCTTTAACCCAGGCGGAGGATCGATCTGTTACCTGGCATCTGACCGTCCATTTGAAGATCAGCGTGATGTTCATTCATAACCTGAACTTTTCGTTCAGGTATGAACGGGTTGAAGAGGTCGGAGGTCTCTGAAACAGGTTGGTCGGAGATGAAGGTCGGAGTCGGAGTCGGAGATGGCGATGGCGTCGGTCGATGTTTTTTGGTCTGTTACCTGGCGTCGAAATGACCGGTTTAAATTAAGTATTTTCGTTAGTTAGTTGAAGCTTTTTGTTGGTCGGAGATGCTTTTGGTAGGTTTCCGATCGTCTCCGGCCATTACATTTTGATCGGAAAATGTAAATACAACTATATTAACCGTGTTTTTAGCTCTTTCTTTTGTTGTTTCTTGAATATTTTGGCCAATGTGATAATCGGAGATGTTAATCGGACTTAGATTTCATCGGTATTGTTCACCGGAGAAGAAAAGGGTAATTTTGGGGTGAGGTCATGGGTGTTATTGTCTTTTCATTAGAAAAGATAACGGTAGGGGTGCAAAGTGAGAGAGAAACCAAACCACAGGGGAGCAAATTGCACTTTCTTTTTAACAGATTTGCAAAATATCAGCAGGTATAAACCATAGGGATGCAAATTATAGTTTACTAAAATAAATTAAAACCCCACCTCCAAAGTTCAAACCGAAGTGGGGTTAATGTGAGGAAAGTACAAACACTATGACCACCAAACCAAGGGGAGCTTTGTGTTGTATACCCCCACTAAAACCGTTTTATACAATAAAAAATCTTACTAGACCCAAAAAAAAAATTAATACAACCATTAGAAAGGCTTCACATGGACAAACAGCCCAAAAGGGCCAATCAAATGCAATTAATATTCACGTAAGTTTCAAATGTAGAGTTTATAATTTTTTTTGTGCTTTAAAAGATTTATTTTTTTTTTACTTTAAAATTTTAAATTCTAGTCTTAGTTTACGAAAACTTTTATTTTATTTTTTAATAGTAGATATGTACTAACAACTTGAACTGACATTTTTGTATTCTTAAAAAAAAAGTAATATCATATATACCCTTACAAATATGGGTAAATATCATATATACCCAATCAAAATTAAAGATATCATATATACTCAATTTAGATAATTTGTTACTTTATAACCATTCTACGCTTATCCATTATATAATTTTCTATAACCTGATTTTTTAGTTTTATCCAATACGTAAAAGATCACTCGTTCTCCTATTTCTGATGGCGACTATCGCGATTCTCCAAACCCATTCAGAAGGCATCGATTCAGAATGAATGATTGCGAGAAAGTTACAAAATGCTAACGCTATAAAAGAAAATTGGTAAAATTATAAAAAAATTGAGAAAATTCAAAATAGTATTTTAAGAAATCTATTGTTTATGGTTAAATATAAAATTATAAAGTTAAAAATGAGTAAATATGAAATTTCAATGTTAAAAACCGGTAAACATGAATTTTAAAGTTTTAAAAAAATAAGGGTAAAATGGTCATTTTTAAATTGTTTTTAATAAAATGAGTATATATGATATTATTACATGTTTGTAAGGGTATATATGATATTTTTTGTTTTGGTTAGGTATATATGATATTTTTCAAGTTTATAGGGGTATATATAAAATTGCCTCTAAAAAAACGGGTTGTGAAACAAAAGTAAGCTTTGTTGAGAGAATAGGTAAACTAATAATTTCTTTTCCTATTAAATAACTTTTCCTCTTAAATAACCTTTCTTGCGGCCGGTGTTTTCAGAATCGAACGAGCCGGTCATATAAAAATAGGATACATAATCGTTCTGATTGAGTCTATTTGAATCATCTGCATTCAAAATTTCAAATAGGTAGGTTATAGATCGGACCGATGAACCGGACACGATGGTCAAACGGGATCTCAATTGTTTTATGTTTCCTTACGAATTTCCAAAATACTGATCTATTCCATATTTTGTTTAATTAAACTTTCTATTTTTTTATTAAAATTACAATTCACATCAAAATTTTGTTTAATTAAACTTTATATTTTATTAAAATTACAATTCATATCAAAAGATAAAATAATTCCATATATCTTTTTTTTAATATATATATATATATATATATATATATATATATTTAAATTAAGTATGACGTCATTTGGTATTCAAAACCAATTTGACTGATTCGGTTACGAAAACATTGGTTGACTATTATGAATTTAAACATCTAAAGCCGGTTATTCAAAAGCATAAATTGTTTATCCAAACATTAAAAATTGGTTTTGAATGCTTTCATGGTCACAATAACTATACAATGAGTTCCATAACATATATCCAAACAAGACATAAGAGCATCTCCGGTACATCCCTTTCAAACACCCACAAACACAGAAGATCACCCATCACATAAGTCTTTCACTTGTCTTCTAAAAATTCATTCTCTCCAATGATAGTCTCCTTTCAAACGTTCTTCTATTTCCACATCGCCTATTTTTTACTTCTAATTTTATCACAAAAAATATATCTTTTTAAAATTCTTGTTATTTAAAGTAATAGAATATATTTAGATATTGAAAATAAAGATTAAAAATTACATTAAAATTACAAAACATAAAATTAGGGGTGTTCATTGAGTCGAATAAGTAAAATTTCAGGTTATTCGAATTTGAAGTTTTGAAAACTGCATTCGAGTTCGATTCGAATTCAACTCAAATTAAAATAAACCGATTCAAATAAGCTTATTTGTATTCTAGTTGAATTCAGGTTTTATTCGAATTAAAATTTACAAAAAAAAAATTACTATTTTACTCAACTTTTAACAACCTAGTACATACATAACTGTAAAATGCTAAAATCAAAATAAAGACCGACTAAAAAGATAACTATAAAAGATACAGTCGGGTCAACAATAGTAGTCTAAATGGTTATATATCATATAAAACACTTAGATAAGTCGAACTGGTTATACATCATATAAAAAAATATGCAAAAAAATAAATATATATGTTATTCATGTTATTTGAATAGGTTCGAATTCGACTTATTTATTCAGCTCGAATAATTATTCGATTCAAATAAACCTAAAATCAAATTAGAATTTGTTATGCGATTCGAATAGTGAAAACAAATACATAAAATAAAGAGTTAAATACGGTTTTAGTCCGTGTGGTTTGACTCAAATAACCATTTTAGTCCAAAAGTTTAAATTTGCCTTTTTTAGTCCAATAGTTTCAGTTTTGTATCGATTACAGTCCGGTCCACTAACTCCATCCATTTTTTTCTGTTAAGTTTACGTAAAATGACCACAATACCCCTATTAATAAAAAGAACAAATATATAAATATTTCTCTCCCCCTTTCTTAGAAAACCCTAATTGCTTTCTCCTTTAGGGTGTTGGGGGCCATTAACCCCAATACCCATTTACTCACCAAAACTGGTCAATAGAATTCTGCCACCTCAAAACTACTCATTTACTCAGATTTAATTGGAAACACCCTACTCATTTACTCACCAACTTTTTTTTTTAAATAAACATTTAATTTTAAAAAAAGACAATTTCATTAAAATAAAAATTAACATAATACAATTAAAAATAAAAAAAACCTACAAAATAAATAAAAGCTAGATAATAAAATTTTAAAATCTAAAAGTTGCATTGCCATCCATACTTTGCGGCAATTTCACGTTTACGTTGCAATACGATCGACAAGTACGGGTCGCGGTTGAGATTGAACTTTTGGCCTAAATTTTCTAGGCTTTGTTGATTTTTTGGATGACCCTTCCATTTTTTGTAGAGTGTAAAATTATATAGATGAGATGAAAGATATATAGATGATAGGTAAAAAATATGTGTGTAGAATGTGGGTATATATAGGTAAAAAATTAGTATTTTTTTTTTAAAAGCACCCAACCCACCCCCACCCCCACCCCCACCCCCACCAACGGCTAGAAACCAACGGCTCGATTGCAACGTAAACCGAGTAAATTAATTCGTTCAACCTACTCGATTTCCTTTACCCGGCCCAACTCGAATCAATAGGGGCGGTGTTCCCCTTTACTCGATTGCCATTTCCTCTACTCAATTAGATGCGGGTATCCCGCCCCCAACACCCTTATATCTCTAATATCTGTCACCATCTTCACTGATTTAAGAAAACTAGGAGTCACTACTCCAGCACCCACCCTCAGCCGCCACCTCCGTCGCCCACCGACTGCAACCCCATACTCTCGCCATTGTTCACCCCTTTTCTTCACTGTCGACCTAACCACACCCCCTTCGATGCAACCCCCACTCCCGCTGATTTCGTTGTTTCAATTCGGAGAGAAAGATTTTGAAGCAAAGAAGAGTCAAGGATAATCGGAGGATATCAGTCGCCAAACGAGGGGGTTTTCATCACTACTGTCAGGTTCGTTCGCCCCCTGTTCAAATGCCTCTACAACTTTCTCCTTCCACTTGATTTGGGCATCTTTGGCATGATTAGCGCTCCGATTTAGGTGATGATTGGTCGGCGGTGGTGGCGATTGGAGTTTGGTAGAAGTGAGAGAGGGATAGAGAGAGAGAGAGAGTCAACTGGCTCTGGTTCAAGGGTGTCGGAAAACGAAGATGCCGCCGGAAAACAAAGAGAAGATGCCACTGGTTGTTTGATAAAGAGAAGACCAGGAAGAAGTTGGCTACGAGATTCATGGATCTGGGTTTTCAAACTGTAATTTATCTTCATCATCTTCATCAATTTGGGTTTGAAACTGTAATTTCTGTTTGTTTGTTTCTGATTTCAAACTTGATTTTGTAAGCTCATGATTCATCTAAAGAACTTTAATGAGCACATCTAACAGAATAAACAATCTGTATTTTCAAGCCAAAAGAGTTTCATTTTGCAATTTTTTTTCAGATTTGAGATGTGGATGATTTAGGGATGGGGTAGAAAAACATTGTAGAGAGAAGAGAGATGGGGGATTGCTTTAGTATCCGAAAATTGACTCGGGTTGAAGGTTAGAAATGGGTAGGGATCGTCGGTGTTGTGTCGCCGGAAAACAAACTTGCCAGATTATGTCGAACAAGATGGGCTGGTTTGATATGGGACTTTAATTTTCAGGGTTTTGGCTTTGTGGATAGAGGAGAGAGAAAGGGAGGTGTGGGTTGATATGGGAGTTTAATTTTTGGTCATATCAAAAAAGTTAACTGAAAAATTTGGACGGAGTTAGTGGACCGGAATATAATCAATACAAAACTGAAACTATTGGACTAAAAAAGACAAATTTAAACTTTTAAACTAAAATAGTTATTTGAGTCAAACCATAGGGACTAAAACCGTATTTAACTCTAAAATAAACATTACATTAATTAAATTTGTTTTACATAAACAAGAAATTATAAAAAAAAATTAAATCAAGATAAAAATATATAAATGAAAATTACTTGGGTATTGTCATCCATAGGTTTGAGATCACAAAGACTTTAGAGAGTTTAGAATGTTAAATGAGAGTGTTCAAATGTTCCAGAATAGGTTGTGTATTTATAGTGGTAAGAGATTAAAAATTATTTTTCACAAGTAGCCGTTAGTTTTAAAAAATTAATTAATTACTTTTTCTATAGCAGTTGGATATACTAAATGTTTTAAAATTAATTTATTTTTATAAAGCAGATGGAAGAAATGGGCCCACGCACCTCGTCCCCCACCCAGATTTCCGGATGGATGCTCTCCCGTCCAAAACCAGACGAGCCCTCCAATGGGCTGTCCATTCGTCTTGTCCGCTTTTTAGCGATGGAGATGCTCTAAGTGCTAAGAGGTAAAAATCACCACTGTTTGATTGTATAAAAACCATGTCTATGGGTCCATAGAGAATCTAAGCGAAAAACCCAAATCAAAAGGGTTCTTCAAACAAGAACCCAAATCAAAAGGGCTATGAATCAGATACCAGATAGGAGATCTCTTAACATTGGCCACCAATTTGACCATGAACAGTAAAATTTATTTTACAAACCATACCCACACCATTTCATCGCAGGTTCTGTTTCAGTTTATTATTACATGGGTACTGGGAATTGTACGATAGCTACATACCTCATTTGTGATTCAGCATTCAGGATGACAGATAACGCTTCATCCAGGACTGGAACCGAGACCATGCCAGCTCAGCAGCAGCTTCATTATCATCTGTCATTCCCATACCCTTTCTCCTCTCCATTCCTTCAGGGGAAGTATTCATAAATGCATGTCCCACTCCAGGGTACACATGTACCTCATACGGCTTCCCTGATGCCTTCAGTTTTTCCTCCAGAGCTTTAGCAGCCTAACAACATAAGCCCAAAACATAAATCGATTTTAGATTAACCACGCACGTGTCAGCTAAGATTACATGTTTACATGTTCATACCTTAATGTCTGAAAATCCAACAAAATTGTCAAGTTCTCCAAAATGAGCCTGTATAGGTACTTTAGTGTTGGCGGGATCTGCAAGCTCTGGAGGAGGAACTCCATAAAATGCTACACCAGCATCAACCTCGGGGACTAAAACAGAACTTGCAATAGTAAGAGCACCACCCATGCAATATCCCGTCACACCAACCTATATCACCACATTAACATCAAGTTAACAACCGGCGGAAAGTGGGAATCAACATTTTCACAAGAGAATGGTCAACAAGACAAGCAACAATAAGTTTTCCGAGTCTTTTTGGCTATCGGTTAACCAATATTATACCTTCTGTGAGCCATTGGCCTTGAGCCAGATAACTGAAGCCTGGATATCCTTAACAGCACCGGGCCAGTCAAGACCATCCATCAAGTGTTGGGCTTCTGCAACGTCAAGACCAACCTTTCCACGGTACAAACTGAAATCATTAAAGAAATGACAAATTCAGCACATATTAAGTAAGTTTACGATTAGTAGACCTGGCAATTTTTAACACGACCCGCTAACACGACATGACTATACACAAAGTTTAACGGGTTAGGGTTTGGTCATAAACGGGTCGAACCGTTAATGACACAATTGAAAACGTGTCTAAACAGGTTCAACATAACACATAACACGACACGTTTTGCCAGGTCTAAATTGATTAGTGGTGAATAGATTACTCTGGAATAAGGGCTTTGTAGCCAGGTTGAAGTTGGGAAATTTTAAGAGCATGATTCTTGATCTCAAAATCAACTCCCCACCACTCCTGAATGACCACAATTCCAGGAGCATCTTCTTTGCCAACCACATATGCATCAAATGTCTGCAATAACATACATGCATAACATAACATCGATTAATCATACAAATAGGTAGAATGAAAACAACTACTGTAAAAACTTGTACTAATTTCTTAATTCCTATTATAACACGCACAATTAGACCATATAAATCATCGTCTTTTAACACATTCGATAATTCACCCCTCTTTTACAAGGACTAAAATATCGAATTTGAAAAGGGGGCACTAAAACAGATGGAAGAAATGTGGAAAACTTACGATGTCGTCTCTTTGAATCTGAACTTTCTTGATCTCGGAAGTAGCCATGGATCGAATTTGAAGGCGAGCAAAAGAGGGAGTGAGATGTGGGCGTAGGTTCAATGATTTGGACCCTAGGGTTTTAAAGAAGACGGCCATTTTGTGATTTGACCGTAGGTGCTTCAACTCGTCTCGGGGTCTCGCACTCACCAACCACGTATTAGGTTGTGTGTAAACGTGTAATGCTAGCGTGAAAGGGGGTGTGGACCACGTGGTCCGTATGATTACTGATTAGGCGTGGAACATCACCTCTCTAGGGTGTGAGGCGCTGGTATGATACGCCGATACGATTCACGGGGTGTGGGGCGCGGGTTGGGTGATTCCAACTAATCACAATAATTTTTAGTGATTAAAATAAAAAAAGAATAACTTTTAAATTAATACGGATAATGAAACCATGTATTATTCTGTTTAGTGAGTCTCTTCCTGCTGACGTTGTAATGACTACTTGATATTTTGGTCAACACGTGAATGCTCGAGTAAGTTCGTGGCCAAAAGTACGAACCCCAATAGAAGCTATTCCACTTTTCAAAATCGTCTACTAACAAGATTAACTCATCATCGATCACTTTATCTTTTTCAACTTCCATAAAAAAAGAGTACACTACCAGTAATAAACACATACGAATGATATCATCGTCTTCAAATCTATTTTCATTCTCAACCAACTATCAATTTTCGTATATTAATTCCCAGATCATCGATTGCATCACTTTTTTCTATTGTAATGAAGTTAAATTGGGGGGGGTTTTGATTTGAGAAGTTTTCGGTAGGGAGAAATCATTGTAGTAGCAATTGGATTACGATGATGTGGATAGTATAGTTACGAATATATCTATTTACAGATAGATATACGAGGTGAAACATTGAAGTTTCTATTTTTTATATAGTTACGGATATTTATTATAATTCTTATAAATTCTGTTGTCATTAATTATGTAACGAACCAAAAATCCAAATTATGATATTATTTGCTTAAATAATATTGTGAGGGGTGAAGTTAGATTAAATATATGAAGTGGGTTTGTTTTAAATGGTGCATTTCATAATTTTAGAACAAAAGGAGTCAAAATGGGAAGTTTAGAGGGTAAAAGTGTAAATCAGCAAAGCTGATTATATGTTGGTGTAGGTGGTGCAACACACACTCATTTGAGTGTGTGTGTGTCGTGAATTGCAAAGAGAAGAGGAGATGAGAGCCATGAACGAAAATTGAAGAATTGGTGGTGGAAATTCGTGGCTTTTGAGTGTTCATCTCCTTCTAAAACATCAAGTAAGTGTTATATCATCTCCTACATCCACCATTGTTAGTGTTCTTGAGGGTTTTGAGAAAAAAATGGTTTGGGGTTGATTTGGGTGAAATTGATGATAGATAACTTGTTTTAACTTGTTATCTAGCTTAATTAAGGGTGTTAAGAGATGTTTAACATCCTAGAATCACCTAATTTCGATTATGAGAAACTAGGGTTCTTGAGTAGTAATTTGAGGATTTTTAATTTGGAATGTTTAGATGATGATTTTGAGGTTGGATAAGTGTCTAGGGAGTTAATAGACACATAATTAAACATAAAACCCTAAATTTTATAGTGAATTGTAAAAATGGAGTTTTGGTGTAAATTGGGTGAAACCCAAACGGGTCAAAATGGGTGAATGTGGTCTTGGGATGTTTAAAACTTATTTAAGGTGTAATTAATCAAGTTTAGAATGGGTGTAAGCTATAAGGTTTAGGGTGGGTGTTAGACCTCAATTGGAATGGTGAAATTGGTGGTTTGGGAGTTTGACTTTAATGGGTCAAACTGGTCATTTGGGTTTAAGGGTGATACTTGGTGTTGGAGGTTTGGTTAAGGTAGTAATAACCTAGAATCTTGATTTATAGATCATAAAGGTGTGTTGGGTGTCAATTGGTGATCTTTTGGATTACTAATTGTAAATGGGTCATATAGGTAATCAAGTGGTAAGGAAGCTAGCTTGGAGGATCAAGCGGGTCATATTTAGCAAAGGTAAGTGCTTTGCACTTACTTAGTAATGAGATGTGGTAGTAAGTTCACATACTTGATATACATGTTGATTTTGTTGATTATCATATGTGCAAATGTGTGTATGTAGATTTGGTAAATTTGACTTATGTGGTTTAGAGTCAAACAAATGTGGTAATGACTTAAGTGGTTTATAGTCAAACAAATGTGGTGAATTTGACTTGTATGGTTTAGAGTCAAACAAATGTGGTAATTAACTTAAGTGGTTTATAGTCAAACAAATGTGGTGAATTTGACTTGTACGGTTTAGAGTCAAACAAATGTGGTAATTGACTTAAGTGGTTTATAGTCAAACAAATGTGGTGAATTTGACTTATGTGGTTTAGAGTCAAAAAAATGTGGTAATTGACTTAAGTGGTTTATAGTCAAACAAATGTGATGAATTTGATATAATTGAAGTCATTAAACTTCACAAGTATAAATGGTGAATTTTGGATCTTTGAATCCCACATGTTGGTGATAACGTAAGGGTTATAAACGTTGAATGGTGTCGTGTGTGTACACTTGTATGTATCTTAAAAGTCGGTGTTTGAAGTCTAAGAACCTCTCTCGGTGGTTAATTGAGGTCGTGAACTTCACTAATGTCGTTGTCGCTTGAAGTCTTTGAACTTCACTAATGTCGTCGTTGTTTGAAGTCTAAGAACCTCACACGATAGTTATTTAAGGTCATGAACTTCATAAGTCGTTTGTAGTATTTGAAGTCTAGGAGCCTCACACGGGTGTTATTGAGGTTATGAACTTCACATAGTCGTTTTGTGGTGTTTGAGGTCTTTAAAACCTCACAAAGGAGTAAGGTCGGTTAGTGGCGATTAACTAACTAATGTATCTAAGGCGTTTTATGTGTTATTTTAAGTTTTAGGTGCTAATTGGCATTCGGGTTGGGGTTAAACATGTATAGGCGATAATACGTGTTGTTAGAAAAAGCCCAAACTTCTTTTGAGTATATCTTAGGTTAGAAAATGAACCACGGAAGCCATAATATATGAAACTGGGGTGCCTCGAGGTGAGGAATCCAAAAAATGGGGTCTGCACTGGGTTACTGCCCTTGGGAGTAAATTACGGTGGCCCAACATAAATTACGTCCATATGGGGCTGTTTACGATCACTTTTACGCCCAAAATGTTGAAATGTCGCTTTTGGTCGATTATTGTTGTAAGGGCCTGGGGGGCTCACATGGGGGTTGTATATCATTACTAATGGTTGTTTTATGGTGTTTTCTTGTAGATAAAGCTCCGGTTGAAGTCTCGGGTCACGCTTCGTGTCGGATTGGATTCTTGTTAGTTTTATGGTGGTTTAAGGTTGGAGTAGAACTCCTTTGGAGTTCATTAGACTCGTTTTAAATTAAAATTTGGAGGTTTAAACTTGTCTTTATTTTGAGTTGTCGATTGTTTGTTTATAAACAAAATGTGTCGTTTGTTGTATAATTGCTTTTGGCATGTGTCGTTTAATCAAGAGTGTTAATTGGGACTTATTTTCCGTGTGTGTTGAAAGTTAAAATTGGTTGAAAATTTTGGGTGTTACAACTTATTATTTTTTTACAAAATTTATAACTAGAGGCGGTCGCCCCTTTAATAAAGTTAGCCGCCCATTGTTTATTGTCACACCCTCACCGATGACGGAATTTACGCGAGGGGTGACGAATTGAATTCATCATAATGATTAAAAAACACTATCAAATTAACAAAATAATTGTATTACATTGTTTACAAAACAAATAACCAAACAAAATAGATAAAACAAATTTCTTTATTAATTCTTGTAAATAACTAAGTCTCCTAGAGCCAAGTCTTGAAGTCCTAGCGTGATCATAACCGCAACCTAGTTGTTAGTACCTGAAAACATGCTAAAATATGTCAGCTATAAAGCTGGTGAGAACATAGGTTTAAGTAACTACATAGTATAGATAATAAAGGTTTGCAAATCATAAACAAATTTCAATAACAAGTAAACCAACTTTTATACATCGATTCAACCAAACCTAATGACAAGATTGGGTTCCCATAGTATTGATATAGCATGAATAACAAGTTTTGCAGTTTTTGTATATCTAGTTTAAAGTTGAAATCGTATCTCGTAAACTCAAGAACTAGATCGGCTTGTTAGGCCCATAGATCTATAACTTACTCCCGTTGGCTTATCCCAAGTTAATGGTTGTAGAGTGTGTATAAAACCGTTAAAGTTTACAAGTATAGAAAGTTGTTATTGAAATTGCAAAAGTAGTATTTGATTTTGACATAGTTTGAACAACCTTTGATATACGAGCATGTTTTCCACCCCAAGATAAAAAGTAAAAGGGGCTATGTATCTCACCTTGTAGTAGGTGGGATAGAATCTTGACCTGGTAGTAACTCGGTTACGAGAATGCCTTAGGGATTAAACCCTAAATAAGTTATAGTGCAAGTTAGTTTAGTTAGAACAATTGAGTGTTTGATAGTGTAATAAGAGGAAAGTGGTTGTCATATACTAGAGTGGTTATCGTACCAGAGTAGTACCTTCAACAGAAAAGTTCTCAGAAAAGAGTTGGCCAGATCAGAACCTCGTCTTTTCTAGCCAGAACCTTACTATTTTTCAGATAACTACATACCAGTTTGAAGGTTACCCTATTCGTATACTTTAACCGAGTTTAGGACGTGTCAGGTAAGTTTGGAAAAATAGAAAGACTAAAGTGCAAATGTGCATTTATTAAGGACTGAAATAGATGAGTTGAATACTAGAGGGTTTTAATAGAAAGTTAAAAGTTATAATAAAATATAATTTTTAAAAGTAAAAAGGAGTCCAGAAAATCAAGTTTAAAACGTTTGAACAAGTTTTAAGTGATATATAAAACATATTTTGTAATTCTTGCGTTTTAAAGAAAAAAACAAAGTTCTTAAATAATGCTTAATAATGTATATATAGTTTTTAGTTTAAATACGTTATTAGTTTTTTTTAAATAAAGCATGATTTTAAATGAAATACATGGTTCCTCACGAAATGTTTTTATTTTAAAAGTAATACATGATTCTCGTATGTTTTTTTAAAGAAAATACATTTTATATTTAACTTGAATAAAATACGTAGAATTCTCCAACTTTTATTTTAAAAGAAATATTGATTTTATTTATTTAAACTAATAATAATCAGATTCATAGTAAAAAAATATACAATGATTCATTAATTGCTTAGCATAAGGATTATCATGCTAAATATATATAGGTATTTATAAATATTAGTGTGTGTCAAAATCAAAATAGAAAAAAAAATAGACATGAGTCTTGAACCCGTGAACTTTGTGTTTTGCAACAAGGTTTTAACCACTGGACTAAAGCTACATTTGGTTAACATTTGAAAACAAAAATAATTTAACTTCATTCTCAAAAACCATCTCCTTCAACATATATGCAGATCGTGAACCAGACTCCAACAATAAACCCTAAAATCGATTTTGAGAGGAATTCAGAAAGGGATATGAGCGTAGGGATGAGATCGGTACCGTACCGGTATCGAAAATATCGGTACCGAATTTATGAAAAAGTGGGTACGGTACCAGTACGGTATTGGTTCGGTACGGTACCGGTACTCGTTACAAAATCTTCATCTCAAGATGGTATCGGTACCGTACCGGTACCGAGTTTATGGAAAAGTGGGTACCGAATCTATCGGTACGGTACCGGTTCGGTACGGTACCGGTACCGGTACCGCTACTCGGTATGCTCATCCCTATATGAGCGAATGACAGGAAACGAGTACCTTGAGTCGAAAACCACACGGATTAGAGCCTAGTTGACGACGAACTGAGACCCGGAAACACCGCCGATCGGAATTTCAGGGAGAAAAAGGACATTTTTGTGATGGATTTGTTTGCGAATTAAGGTGGTATTTATAGGGGTGTTTAGCTCTACCTTGAACGCAATAACAAATGGATTAGAACGTGATTCGTGGATTTTGAAGCTTGAGTTATCATAGTTACGGGTTTTCAAATTTGTTCTCAAAGGTTTGAAATTTACAACAATTACTGCGAATTACTCATTCTCTTTTGATGGATAAGGCTTAGAAACGTGTTTAGAACAATGTTTTAAAAACCGGTTTTTAAACCGTATCGGGTTGGGCTCAGAAGTGGTTTAACCGGTTGTACCGGGTTTTACCGGGCGGTTGATTAGTTAACCCTATAATTCCATAAAAATGCAACTTTAACTCAAAAAAATAATCCAAAAGTACATGATTCCATAATAAAAAATAATCTAAAAGTTAATCCATAATAAAAAAATTAATCAAAAGCACTCAATTTTCCAACAAAGTTTTTTTTAAATAAAAGTGTACAATTGCTTATGCCATTGGAGTGTTGAATGCATCAAGTTCACAATCGTTTAGAAGATGAAGCTCACTATCATCGCCATCCTTATCAACAAGAGCATAACTATTTTCGTTTCCTACAATATTAAATAAGAAGTTTTAGTTACCAATAATCATAATATACTAAAATTACGTAAGATAAGTAACATATATAACAAGTAATATTGAGTTTGAGAAACCGATTCATGCTCTTCCTCACCAAACATGCTATCTATATCATCATTATGAAGTTCTTCTTCCGGCTCTTCTTCAACCACCCAAGATTCCGTATGATTAATACTTTCATAATCAACCGGGTCATAGGATCTCTTATCATATTTTAGTCTAGAAAAACATTTACCCAAATGTTAGCACTTAAAAAGTAAACTACGATGTAATAAAAAAATTTAAAAGTTTTTAATCGAGTCGCTAAAACTTAATTTTTTGGTTTAACCCTAAAATTTTACTTTGGCCTAAAACCGGTACAACGGTCTAACCCGGTAATACCGACGGTTCAAGTTACAAACCGTTCTTCCAATTTACCGGGGCCAAATTTACCGGACTAGTGACCGAGATCCATTTCAACCGGTATTACCGACCGGTTTGAACCGGTTTTTAAAACATTGGTTTAGAAGGTTTTAAACATCCGGATTTGATGGATTTGAAAGATTTGGAAATGATTTTGACTTTTAAAAGTCAAAATTGTTCTTGGTCACTCAAGGGAGTTTTTTTCTCAAAATGGTGTATGTGGAGAAAATATTTATCAAATAGGTGTAGTTGGAAACTTATTTACCAAAATGAGTGTTTTTCTTTATTATTTATTTTTAACTAATTTACTATTTTTTCTTTTTAAACATCCTTTATAAAAATCATTCGTTTTCTTCAATATTTTTTTTAACACTGCTCGCTTTTTCTAAACATTTTTTAACACCGTTCGGTTTTCTTTATTTCGGTTTTTTAATCATTCTTTTCAAAACCGTTCAGTTTTTTAAACATTCTTTTCAAAACCGTTCGGTTTTTTTGAACGTTATTTTTAAAACCGTTTGTTTTTCTAAAGGTCTTTTTTTTCAAACCGTTCGTTTTGTCTAAATGTCTTTTTTTAAACCGTTCGTTTTTTAAAACCGTTCGTTTTGTCTAAACGTCTTTTTTAAAAGCAAACATTTTTTTTCTAACGTCTTTTTAAAACGCTCCTTTCTTAAAAGGACGATTTTAGAAAAAACAAACTAAAAAATGAATGTTTTGAAAAAAAAAAGTTTAAAAAATGAACAGTTATAAAAAAAGGTATTTAAAAAACGAAGGTTTTTAAAAAGATATATTTAAAAAAAACAAACGATTTTAAAATGGACGTTTAAAAACCGAACGATTTTAAAAAGGACGTTTAAAAAAATTGAGATATGTTTAGAAAAACGAACGATCATAAAAAAGAGTTAAACAACGTAGATTAGATAAAACGTTTAAAAAATGAACGGTGTTAAAAATGTTCAAGAAAGGTAACGGTGTTACGAAAAAAAACTTTTAAGAAAGCGAACAATTTTATAAAAGAAAAAGTTACCAGATTAGTTAAAAATAAAGAAATAAAGGAAAACACCCATTTTGATAAATAATTTTTCAATCACACTTATTTAGTAAATATTTTTTCAAATATACTATTTTAAAAAAAAAACTCAGGGTTCAAAAGAATAAGAAGGGAGTTCAAATGGGTTTGAAACAATAAGAGGGGGGTCCACCCATTTAAAACCCATTAAGTTCTAAAAAAATATATAAACTACTTATAAATTTAATAAATATTTTAGTTAATACTTATATAAATTTCTTTTATGTTAAAAAAAAAGATTTAGGACGAGTCGGTATAATTTTATAATTTATAAAGTATATATATATATATATAAATCTCAAATTATTATTTATAAGTTTTTGTGGATTTGTAACTAGAAAACGAATTAACATGTCGCAAGCTCTCGAATAAAACGAGTATTTAACGGTGTAGATTTTACGAGTTAAATTGAATTTAGGGCATCCTAATTAGCAAGATCATAGAATCAACAAGTATAATGGTATAGAAATTTAGGAATGTTACATTTATGGTCAGAGACCATGTAATAGGGGCGGGCCGCCTGCATTGAAATAAAAAAAGGGAATGAACGACCATGTTATATAAGCGAGACGCTCGCGTTTTTTTAAAAACAAATACATGTGGTCGCCTTTGTTATACATGTGGGGAGCCGACGTATAAATACAAGTAGATCCGTTCTTAATTTTCTAACAACTTTTTTTTTAAAATTAAATACAGTAGGCTAACTGTGACAAGGATGTAAGACAGGCGGCGGCGCCCGTTACACGAACAACATAAATATCGGGCGTTTCCGCCCACGTGTTGAACACGTGGCAATTTTTTTATTGGATACAAATATCGGCGCCCGCCCGTATAACGCGGGCGCCATCGCCCATGTTGGAGGGGACATTTTGTGCCATACGAAAGTCAAAAGGACATTTTGAAGAAAGTGATTAGTAAAAGGGTCATTTTAGGGATTACCCCTTATACAAATCCAAATACAAGGATCATGTGTCGAGAATATATCATGGACCTCTGCGTACACTGTGTTTTCAAATGGATAGAGTCATATGGAGGCCGCTACTAGAGTTTTGAGGCACCTAAAGGCTACTCCAGGACAAGGAATCTTACTTCCAAAGGAGGGTGACACAAATTTAACAGCTTATACCGACTCAGATTGGCTTGGATGTCCTGGTACAATCGAGAAGATCAAGGACCGGATATCTATTGCTTTTAGGTGGTGCACCAATATCAGGAAGTCAAAGAAACAATCGGTAGTATCACGTTCCTCAGCTGAGGCCGAAAACCGGGCAATGGCGACTACGGTTAGTGAAGTCTTGTGGTTACGATGGCTCTTGAAGGACTTGGGTGTTGAACAAAATAATCCAACACAACTGTTTTGTGATAACTTAGCAGCTAAACACATTGCTAACAATCCGGTTTTTCATGAACGCAAGAAGCACGTGGAGATGGATTGCTACTTCGTGAGACAACGGGTGGAATCTAAAGAAGTAGAACCGTTGCACATTGAAACTAAGTTGTAAGTTGCTAACTTGTTCACAAAGGCGCTAGGAGCATGACAGTTACAATTATTACTTGAGAAGTTGGGCGTTTGTGCATGTACGCTCCAACTTGAGGGGGAGTATTGAGCGTGAATGATTTTCTCAATCTTACCTTATTTTATTCATTCCTTATTTATTGTAATTACCTTTTATTTAGCTTAGTATCCTTGAATCAATTAAGAGAATAAGATTATTTTCTCAATCAAAGTTTTATAAATTGTTGGTATGTTGAAGAAGTCTTGAATTGACCATTAAGGTTGCATTATATGCATCATGTTTCTTAGCTAACATGTAAGCTTAGGGTCTTTGGATCGAAGATCCTCATTGTACATTTGATTTCAGGCTGTAACCGCTTTAGGAAGATGCTAACCGCATATCCTCACATATGGTGACTTTGTGTAAATTGGCATCAAAGAGCTGACAGTAATCTTCCAGAGATCCCACTTCCATAGTCGATGTTAAAATTCCCATGGCATCTTCAAAAAGAGCAGTAAAGAATCTTGTCGTGATCGTTCTCGAGTATTCTTCCCAATAAACATCAGTGACTGGAACTCCCCTTGCTTTAAGAAACGACTAATATCATTTCATTGCCTTTCCTTCAAGATGGATAACAACGTAAACATACCTAAAAATTCTCAGGGATTTCGTCGATTGTGAAGAAATGCTCGCACCTACACATCTAATCTTCAACATCCGTTCCATTAAATTTAGGTAAACCTATCTTCCCTAATCGATATAATCGATCCATTCTAATCTCGTTGCCCATTTCTTGATGATTTGTTGTCGAATTGCTGTTTGAATTCCCACTCGAATTACTTGCATAATTGGACAATTTGTCCAACAATTGGCTAATGTTTGTGATTCACTGCTTTGCTTTCTCCATAAACGTATCAAATCGTAGTAGTCTAGTGGTGTGATCTTTGATGGTTTTCTCCAATTCCGCTTGCCCTTACCGACTCCTTTTCTATATAGTCCAAGGAGAGCGCTTAGGCGATGTGATGCCTCAAATAGACGCATGGGAAGCAACTTAATAAAGCGCCCTTGAGGCGAGCATCCTGGTCTAAGTGCATGCAAAGCAAGGCTAGGTGAGCTTTTCACTCTATCCACGTGCAAAAATGGACTACTATCATGACTCTTAAGATTTAATATTCCCCATTAAGATACGTATGACCTATTGTAACAATAACACAATTAGTGGCGAAGCTTGAAGAAAAACGGGGGGGGATTTTTTTTTTCCTATCAGGGGGCCGGAACTATAAAATTTTTGCCGAATACGTATAAATTAACACTATTGAGAAAAAAATCGGCCATACGTATAAATTAACACTACTGAGCGAAAAATCGGGGGGGGGGGGGGAGAAAGCTTCGCCCATGAACACAATACGACCTAATATGACTCGTTATAACCCGGTGTCACCCATTAAGACCTAGTATTTCTTATTAAGGTCCATCATGTTCTATTAAGTGCTATTATATTTTATATAGTCAAAGGTCAATGCCTAGGAGAGGCGAGCGAGGCCTTGAAAACACACAAGGTGAGTGACTTAATAAAGCGTTGTTAAGACGAGCGACATGGTCAAAACGCATGCAAGGCGAGGCGGGTGCTTTAGTGCGTCCACGTGCAAAAATGGACTGAACCAACCAAAAATGGCCTACTCTAACCAAATATAGTAGCCACATTGACTTGACTCTCTTTATAGTAATCTTGCATCACAAAGATCACATTGAAAAAAAACACTTTTTTTTGTAGACTTTGTTTTAAAAGAAAGTATATTAGGTCGCTTTTATATTTTCAAAATACTATTAAATTATTAATATTCTATTTATATTATAAAATTTTATTTTTCTATTATTACGCGTTTTATTTTCTGAAGCGTTCGCTTTTTTGTGACGACTCCTTCATGCCTTGGGTGTGCCTTTAACTACCTACATCATATTCATGACCGTAAATACCCAACATAGTTATCATTAGACATGAATAATCCATTATAACTCACTAAGATTGGGGCTAACAAAACATGTCTAGTCATGTTAAACGGGTACAGATATGACACGACACGATTAACACATGTACCAAACACAAGTACGACCCCTTTAACTAAACGTGTCAATTACCCAAACACGAACACGCACCTGTTAATAAATGGTTTACATGAACATGACTCATTTAACACGATTAAATATCACCTGTTGAATAACATTAATGACACGACCCGTTTAACACGATTAACAATCAACACAATAAAAACCCATAATATCCTTAAACCCAAAAGGTACAATCCATAATATCCTTAAAGCCAAAAATTACAATCCATAATATCCTTGCAATCCATATTTAAAACAAAAACCTATAAAGTTATATATAAAATTATTTAAAAAATATAAAATTATATAGTTTGGATAAATGGGTTATAAACTAGTTGTGTTAACATGTTAACCCATTTAACAGGAGTAATCGGGTCATAAATGGGTTAGGCGGGTTGAACCTGCTTTGACACTATTTTAATCGTGTCAACCTGTTTTTGACTGATATCCGTTTAACTCAAATCTAAACCCGCTTAACTTCGTATTATGTCGTGTAAAGCTCTAATTAAGACATAATATGACTCCTTACGACCCAATATAATGAAACATTGTAACGCCCTAAAAATATTATGAATAAATGAAATAAGTTAAGACTTCATGAGGCTAAAGGAAAGAGAGGGACTAAATTGGTATTTAACTCAAGAGAAAATACACTCCATATACACCCCCCTCTAGCACAAGCTTGGCTCATTACCACTCCCACATATCACGCAAACTTGAGAGGAAAGAGAGGAAAGTTTTCGGTCAAGGAAAAAAGAGGAGAAAAATGATTCAAGTTCAAGCTATCTTTTGGCTTCACCATTGCTACGGGTTACCAAAGAAGAAGGATACAAGAAGCTGGCACACTCTTGAGGTAAAACTTGCCTTAAAGTTTCTATCTTCATTCATCTCTAGGGTTCTAAGTAAAGAGCCATGATTTTACGTATGAAATGAGGTAAATCACATAGATTTGATATCACAAATGATAACCTAACAAAATGAACCAGATCTAGAATGCATGCAGACTAGGGTTTGGTTTCTGGACTGAGTCCTCGTAAGCATGTGTTAGGCCCTAGTTCACAGTTCTAGTACTCGGTTCTGGTACTCGGCCTAGTTCAAGGTTGTAGTACTCGGCATTTCACGGTTCCAAGTACTTGGGACCAAGGTTCTTGTGAGTAAATGAATGCATGCTAAGTCCTTATGAACTACAACGGTCTACACAAAGACTAGGCCATGAACGAACAATTCCATGCTGATATTACTAGTTCTCACATGCAAACCCTAGATTCTCGTAATGCATAGCTATAGAGAGTACGTGCGTAACGTATGAACCTAAGTCTATTTGAAAATGTACCCATATAGGTAGTGTGCGCATAACAGAGCCTACGGACCCGACCCAAGCTTAGCACACATATCACGTATCTCAGGTGACTTCAATGTAAGGCCTCTTTCTTGTGAGACCTAACTTGTTGGGTTTACTCATAAACATAGTCATCAAACACTGACATTTTAATTATAAACATTCAACATAGCGGAAGTGTGCATAATTCGATTACATAAGTAGCGAAAGTCAAAACATTTAACATAAACATTGTTTTAACACATAAGAAATTAAACAAGATGTCAGCCTTGAATCAGGGTAGCCTTCATGCCTTTGCCCGTCCTTTCTTCTTATTACCTGAAGTGCATACTAAAAGTCAACTAACGCTGGTGAGTTCTAGTTTAAAGCAGGTAATCATAAACATTGTTCTTATCATAATCTTGTGAGTGTAAATATATATATATATATATATATATTTGTACACCTTTTTATTTACTTCTTTCATATATCATTCATTCATGAGTACGTATATAAATACATATACTTTTGCTAGCTTCTGAACATTCATTAGTCATACATATATGGGTGACCAGCCCGTCATTGATTGCGTAAGTCACAAAGACAAACGTTATAGAACTACCGTCGTAGCCCATTTCGTAAACCGTCCGGCACTAGAAACCGTCCGCCATATCATAAAACCGTCCGGCAAACCTTCGACCGTCCGTCTAAAACCGTCCTACCATCGTAGTCCATCATATTCGCATGTCTGCCCTAGGGCATCCGTTTCCCATGAGAACTATATATGCAACCATCCGTCATGTTCGTAAACCGTCCGGCAACCTTCGTCCATCTGTCATATCATAAACCGGCCTACCGTAGTAGTCCATCATATCATAAACCATCCTACGGTAGTAGTCCGTCATATTTAGTCTATCTTTCTAGACTTTTTGTTCTGGCTACATAATAGTCGCATGGTCGTCCGTCTACCGAAGTAGCCATTATCATCGTACCATCCATAATGTTTTATTCATACATAGCATTCAATATATATAATAATATAAAACAAGATTTCATTCTTATACGTTATGTCATACTTTCATTTCATTGCTTATAAGCATACTTGTCATTATTGTATTCATAATGTATTGCCATATAATACATAAGGCTATACTTGGCATTCATAGCATTCATTCATAACATGTATACACTTCAGCCCTAAATCATTTTAAAATATGTTTGCACATAACATATAGGGGGCACATAGAACTCACCTGATGAGTGATTCCTGAATTATACTAGCTGGTGTAAGAGCGTCACTAGGGTCACACACAATCTGTATAATCAAGTCATACAAGATAAGATAATGAACCTAAACGACACTAAACGTCTCTATTATTAGGGGTAGGCGAACTTAGGTAAGTTCGCCATTTTGGGCTCGCTTGAACATGGTAAGTTCGCCAATCCTTATGTTCACTTCTTTTAAACATAGGCGAACTTAGGTAATTCGCTTCTTCTAAGCTTAGGCGAACATGGTAAGTTCACCGTGGTAAGTTCGCTATTTTAGCATTCTAGGCGAATATATGACAAGTTCGCCCATTCTGCGAACATGAACAAGTTCGCCTAAAAACGGTTACATGCGAACTTGACAAGTTCGCCTTCGCGAGCTTCTTTTTCGTCAGAAAACCCTAGATCTGGTCTGTGATTTCCCGTCATTCAAGTTTCGAACTTTTTACGTCCAAAACGTTCTATTTTCATTTATGAACTCAAATCTATGGTTTGTTTTAAGTTTCATACGTAAAAACCGTGTCTTTTCATGAACTTCATCCAAAACCCAAAAACTATAAAAGTTCCATTTTAGGCTAGATGTTTACCTGATTTGGGTCCGATTTCCATTGCCTTACGTTGCTGTGATGATGAGAGACGATTTTCGAGCTTTTCAGCCTTCGCCTTTCAGTTTCTCTCTAAACCCGATCTCTCTCTAGCTTGCGCAAGACAAATGGGTGAAAATGAGGGATGTGGAGCTGCTCTTCCTCTTTATATAGTTGGGCTCCCCTCGGCCCATTGGGACCAAGCCCTAGCATGTTCTCCTTCATTTTATTTTTCTTTTAAATCCTCCGACTTAACCCCGATCTTGTTATTAGTTATTCGTTTTATTATTTCGGGATGTTACATTCAAAGATCCCTATTTTTATTGTTTTAGGGTGGTGTGCATACTCAAGAATTAGACCTTTATAATAAATGTATTTTATTACTTAAACGTTTGCGAAGAAAGATAAGAAAGGTAACGGTTTACTTAACTGAACGTTATACAAGTTAGAAAGATAAGAAAGATAATGGTTTATTTAACTAACGTTTTATAAACAGAAAGATGAGAAAGAAAATGTTTATTTAACTATATGTTTAATAAACAAGAGAGAGAAAAAAAGAATGAGTTTATTTAACTAACATTTTATAAACAGAAAGATAAGAAAGAAAATGTTTATTTAACTATACGTTTAATAAACAAGAGAAAGAAAAAAGAATGGGTTTATTTAACTAACGTTTTATAAACAGAAAGATAAGAAAGAAAATGTTTATTTAACTATACGTTTTATAAACAAGAGAAAGAAAAAAGAATGAGTTTATTTAACTATGTGTTTTATAAACAAGAAGAGAGAGAATAATTGGTTTATCTAACTATATGTTTTATAAACAAACAAAAAGAAAGAGATAAATCAAATACATTGTCTAATCTGTAAGAGTATGATTACCACAGAAGAAAGTCTTGAGGTAGTAGTGTAGTCTTTGAGACTAGTGCTACCCGAAGCCTATGGCAGTGTCATGGCATTAGTTGTATGCCTGCCATATGAATAACTGGGACAGTGCTTGGCAGAGTACTGTAACGGGTGATATTGCAACTGGTTTAGAAGAGTAACGACGGTTGCTCTGGTAATGACGGTCACCTAAGAAAAGAAGTCCTTTGTGGACACAAGAAGTGAGTATCAGCCTTTGGATGTTGAGCCTTAAGGAACAATACTTGCAAAGAAAGAGTGTCCTCTATGAACAAAAGAAGTCCCTGGTGGACATAAGAAGTCCTTAGTGGATAGTAAAGAAAGAAAGAAATTATAGACTAATAATGTATGACTTAACAGAACATAGCACGGAAGAACTAAATATTAACTTACATGTTGTATTGTGATTACTTACTTAGTAGTATAAAGAATGTTTTTCATTTAATGAGTTTCATATGATTAACATTTAGAAAGAAAAGTTTTGTACTTAATGCTTTGAAAACTTGAACTCACCAGTGTTAGCTGACTATTTTAGTATGCACATTAGGTAGTAAAGGAAAGAAGCATGCCTAAAGTTGTAAGAGCTTGGAATGTACGGCTGGATGGCTGTTGCCGATGAAGACTGACATCCCCATTTTCTAGTTTATGAATGATTGAACAAAGTTATTTGAAAGTTTTAATTGACTCGGAAAATATAATAGACTTCCGATGTTTTGATTTAAGGTTTATTCAAGGTTTAAGAACTATGTTTATGTTGTTTGTGCCAACTATGAGAGGTACCCGGTTTATGGTCCTTTCAAACCTATATGCACCTACCACTTAATTAAGTACACCAGTAATAAGTTATTATTTATCAAAGTTGCAACATATACATCATGGATCAAACAAATAAATCTAATAGGAAAACAAACTTGCAATTGTTTGGTAAAATCATTATACGTGGCAAATTAATTTTTCTAGGAATAAAAATGAATGGTACTTTCCCTTTTGATTTTGTTGTCTTTCCTTCATTTTATTGTATTTCCTTGATTTTGTTGTAGTTTATATTATGAAATATCTTTATTTATAGTTAATGATAAAGTTTATTTACTTTTATATTTAAGATTCTTTTTTTGTAATTACTAATTTCATCAAAATAATTATTAGTTAATCATATATAAAGACTCAAATTATAAATAACAAAATAAAAATATAAACAACGTATTTAATAGGACTCAAGGAGATTGTTAGCAAATGATATAAGATGAAGAGTCAAGTCTAAAACACATTAACTTAAGTTTAACTTAAAGTTGAGTGTAGCATTGTAATGGTATTCAAATTTCAATATACCGGCATGAGTAACACGTGGATGCAGTAAAGACACATGTTCAATCTCACAGCTGCCACTTTAGCATTTCCTCCCTCGTTCACCCACCCGCATCTCCTCTCTCACTCACCCACCCACAACTCACGTTAGCATCTCCTCCCTCCTTCGCCCACCTAACCCTGCTCCTTATAAATACAATCATAAAGCCTGCCTTCCTTCCTTTATAGGGTCGCTCTGAGCGTTTTGAGAATCGAGTAGTGCATACACTAGCTTTATATAGCATTTCTACAGAGAAAAGCTCTTGCGTTGCTAAACAAGGTACATAAGTGTTTATAAGAATGCATATGTGTTTGTATCAATGTTTTCAGAACCGGACCGGACGGTCTCTTTACCGGTCTACTGGTCGGACCGGTCCGACCGGTCGGACCGGATTTAAGAACCGGACGACGTCATAAATATTATAAAAATATATCAGTCTAAATAGCTTTTAATCCTTTAAAAAACCACCAACAAGTCAATTCCAATAATTTGTATATCACTTCATAATTTGTTTAGGAAAATCTTTTCATCAATGTGGTGCAATTTTGCTATTTGATTTATTACCTTATGAAAAATTTGCTACTTTTGAAACCTAATGTCTTTCTAGATTTTATTGTTTAGCATAATTGTTATTTCTCTTGTGTGTTTGTGTTTAATTCAACTTTTTAGGAATTTCTTATGCAAAACAATGATTTAACTACATAGGGAATTATCTATGTATGTGTTCTTCGATATCTTTCTTCATTTAGAAAAGAAGAAGTAAAGCCATTTCGTTACTATTTTGGAATTCCAAGGATATATCCTTCATTGTGCAACACGCGTACACATTTAAATTTCTCATAATGCTTTCTCTAATGTAACTATTAAATGATATAAGGGAGAGATTAAATGAAAACAACATCTTCATGTAAAAACTAATAGACTAAATTCTCACACACATTTATTTTAATTAGTGGATAAAATTACATGTTAACTTTGGAGGTAATAAACTTAAAATAAATGTGCGTCGAGAATTTGGTTTATTATATATATATATATATATATATATAGAGGGGAAGTATCATAAGAAAACTCATTTTTCATGAGAAAACCAAAACCTATTTATTAAAGGTAAAAAAAATAAAAAAAAAAACATAATTCAAAATATAAATAAAAAACTAAAAAACCGCTTGATCTTGTTCCCCACGTCGTCCTCTTAAAAAAATATATATATATATCAGCGCCCTACTACATATGTGTAGTAGGGTTAGCTTTTGGTTTTAGTTTTTTGGGTTTAGTTTAGCTTTAAGGTTATATATTTTTTTGGGGGGAGGGGGGTGGGGTGGGTGGGGGGTTTAGGTTTTTGAGGGGTGGGTGGGGTGGGTTTAGGTTTTTGGGTGGGGGTGGGGTGGGGGGTTTAGGTTTTTGGGTGTAATACACATATGCAGCACCTTTAATAAAGAGTTTTTTGGTTTTCTCATGAAAATGAGTTTTCTAGTGAACTCACCCATATATATATATATAATATTACATAAAACGAAAAGGTAGAGGGAGATTCCTTTCTTAACATCTATATCTATACTATATAATAAATAAATGTTTTCCATGCCACGTGTCGCCTCAATATTCATTCTCATCATTTTTTTTCGTCTCTCTCTCGTATTAAATACACCTCTATCTTTTAATAATAATATATTTTTAAAGAAAATACTAATCTTTATATTAATAAATTTCCTGACATATTTTGACGAGTGTATGTGTTAACAGATTATATTGTATTCCACGGGTTAATTCAAACCGTGTAAAACACGAGTTTTTAAAAAATAAATTTTTTATTACTTAATATATAATATTATATTTATTCAACCGGTGTAATACACGAGATTTTAACCTAGTTCATATTATATATACATTTGGTCAACATTTTCGAAGAGCAATGAACACTACTTTGCGGTCTAATCAGAGGCTGTCCGATTTTATTTTATATTCATATACTAGATTTAATCACATGTGTTACACGGGGTGAAACGTTAAAATTATAATTATAAATATTTTAACACCTTTTTTATACAAATTTGATATTGTATTGGTAATTTTTTTATTTTATTAAATGTTAAGATTATATGGATGAGAGTAATTAAAATATCAAAAAAATACAAGAAAATACAATTCATAAGTGATGTACTTTTTACGATACATTAAATTACACGTCAAATTAAAACCTTACAATGATGATTTACAAATTTAAAAATATTTCATTGTATACAACATTTAACGTGGTATTGGTAACTTTTCGATGTTTAACAACCACTAAATGCAACAAAGAATAGAGTTTGTTTCTCTCAATGACTGAAAAACAAAATAGCCAAAATCGTTCTAAAAAAAGGTCACAAACGGTGCGAAGCTGATTGAAGCCAGTAGGGAGTCAAATAAATCGAAGATAATCAAATTGGTCAACGATTTCCTTGCATACATTGTTTCACAATTTTATTAGTTTTTGATCAGCCGTTTTGTAGAAACTTTAACCTTAATGTTGTAACATATTTACAAATATTTAACTTTTAATTAAATTTACGTATCAAAATTAATTTTTTTTAAATCTCGCCTATTATACGGAAAATCTCGCTAAATTTTAATATTTAATCTCTCATTTATAATAAAATAAAAAAATACAAATAAACTTTAAATTTCAATAATATATCGTGTTTTAAATTCAAATTTTAAAACTCCAAAATTTAAAAACCGCACTCCTTAATATAGCGACACAATTTAAATTTAAAATTTCAAAATTAAATATGAAAAAAGTTAAAACTAATAAATTAGAATTGAATCCAAACATATTTTTTTGAAAAAAAAATCTCGTCATTTAAATAAAAATTAAAGTTTAAAATATAATACACTTTTAAAAATAAAGATTTATAAATTTCTTAATTTTTATTAAAAAATAACTATTAAATTTTCAAAATCAAAATCAAAAATTTATTTATAAATATCAAACTTAATTAAAAAACTACTAATTAAATATTAGTAAACTTTATTCTAACACATATTTATTTAAAATACAAAAGTAGTATTTTCAAAATTTTTATGTAAAATTAAAAAATCTTGCTTTTTTAATAATAAAATTTTTAAAAACTCGCTTTTTTAATAATGAAATTTTAAAAACTCGCTTTTTTTAAATCTACTATTTTTTTATTCTTCCTTTTTTTAAATATTCACTTTTAATGATAGTTTAAAAAAAATTGAGTCAATGATAATAATGGTGAATTGATTTGACAAAATGTTTATTTATATAATTTTTCAAAAAAAATAAACTAAATATAGAAAGATTGAATAGTGGATATAAATGTGGTTTTGGGGGAAAAAACTTGTGAGATGGAATGTGGTGATAACATGTGTCCATTTATTTAGTATTTTATTAAAATATATATATATATATATATATATATATATATATATATGTGTGTGTGTGTGTGTATGTGTTTTAGAAACAAACATTTAGCTTTAGGTTTCATTTTTATTAATGTTCACGTCTACGTTTCCGTTTAAATTTTATTAAAAATCAGTCCAACCACGCCACAAAGCGCGGTGTAACCCACTAGTTTTAATACATTTTTAATCTAAACTTTGTTTAAAGTATGAGTACAAGACGATTTCTTAGTGAAAATAAAAGGTAAGCATTTATGAAAAAAAATATCCTTTTTGGAATTCATTTAAATGACTTTAGAAAGTAGTAACTAATTTTTTATAAATTTCTTTTTGTAGTGGAATTTAATATTTTTGGATTATAATAAAAAGTATTTAAAATAATAGTCACCAATTTGTTTAGTATTGTCTTATTAATATTTTAGATATATAAAATTAAATGTAACATTTCCAAACACACATAAACAAAGTGTGGGCCCTATGTTATTTTTCGTGTTCTTTGTGTTTATTTTCTTCAGCTTTCATAAACTAACATTGGGTTGTTTTTAATAAAAATAATTTAATAAATTTTAGTAAACTAGTATAGATCTTTTGATTATCGTAGGACTTATTATTGCAGTTTGGACTGAATTATTTTAGTTAGGAATTGGATTATTGTTGGTTGCAACTATATATATGGTAGCTTGGCACTTGACTGTTGTGTTTTATTATTGTGGTTTTAATCTTTGTATGCATCTCTTCTCTTCCCAGATTTTGACCAGATAAGAACTTTTGCTGGAATGGGTGGCCTCGAAATTAAACCTGTGCATATATGGTAAACCCTTATTCATTTGGAACTTCTTGCTATTAGTTTATCTTGGTATTGCTATTACTGTATCTTGTATTATATTATGTCATTTCAACATAATTTTCTTCTAATATTTATAATTGTAAAAGACCTCATTTCCTATCTCATGTTTTTATATTCCCTGACACTTTGTAAACTTTTTATTTGCTAATATGAAAAGAGGGTATCACACACACTTAGAGTTTGTGACGCAATATTGCGTCGGAAATGCGTCACAAATCACTAATTCTGACAAAATCGTTGTGTCGGAAAAACTTTCGTCGAAAATGCATTTGCGACACAATTCCGGCGCAAATTGTGACACAATTCCGCGTCGCAAATTTCCGACGCTTTTCCGACACAATTTATTTAATAATTATAAATATGGTATTAATTATTTTAAATACTATATAATCATAAATACGGTATTTGTATTTAAGTTATATAATTTTAGTTTAAAAATATTTACAACGCATTTTCAACACATTTTAGAAAAAAGTTACGACGCAACTCTGACACATTTTTAAAAATAATACGACGCAATTCCGACACATTATTAAAAAAATTACGACGCATTTCTGACACATTTTTTAAAAACTTTACGACACAATTCCGACGCAAATTTGTTTTTTATTTATAATAGAAAAATCCAGATTTTTTTTTCGCTAAAAAATACAAAAAAAACATGTTTTAACAAAACAACCCCAAATTAACGCCCAAAACATCTTTTACAAATCAAACTCAAATACAATCAAACCATTACCAAACTACAAACTAACATATGTCTAAATAGTATACAAAAAACTACTACTGAGGACCGGGAGGACGCCAAGTTCTAAAGGCCTCTTCTAAGCGTTTTTGGATCGTTTGCTCCATTCGTTGTTCCATTTCCTGTCGCATCTCCTCCCGTGCTCTCCTTTCTTCTTCCATTTGAACTTCCAAAGTACGAATCTACAAACAATTAATAAATATGTATAATAATTTGTAAACAAACAATATTTAGTGATAATAGTAGTTTTTTAATTCAGTTACTACTAAAAACATAGACTAAATGACCACTTGAGGTTACACACGTCGTGGTATTAGATTTTGAAAATCTTAGAACAAAACTTCTTTCTGTTTCTATGAAATCGCGTAAGTTACCTTTCTTTAGTGTCTATCTAACATGAAATATTCAAATCAGGGTGTTCTTATGCAATTGTAATCTAGAAAATGATTTTACTATAAGTAGTTTTGTTGCTTAGTCATAGCATCTTTGGCACTTAATTTGGTTAGACTTCAGTTGCTTACACAATAATCAACACATTGTGTTAATTGACATACAAAACTCACAACATCCTTTCTATTTTTTTTGTGGATTAGATGGTTAACAAGTTAAAAGCAGAAGATCACTGTTCAGTGTGGCTCAAATCTGAACAATCTTATGATCCTGGTGACATTTTTGGAGAACCAAAAGAGTCTACCCGGATTGTCTATTTGGAGAACAATCTTATGATCCTCCTGAGTATAATAGACGTACTTTTTAGAAGAAAGTAGGTTTTCCAGAACCTGCATTGAAGTTTCACGGACTCTCGTTTCGTTTTTTATCTTATGTATTGCATTGTAAATGTCTTTTTTAATACACCTATTATCTGGGTTTTGTTCTCTTATGGTTGCCATAATGTTACATGGCAACATGTTTTGCGAATACAGTTTCGCCACCAAAAGACATTTCGACTGAGACAGTCTCCTGGCAAACGAGTGCGCATCAAAATGTTGAGTAGGATCGTGGTTATGACTGTCATCCGTCACCGTTAACTTCCAAGCACGACTATTTTCTTCGTACTCTTCTTCCAATTTAAAAAGACAAGCTATTTTCTCGCTACCGGCACGTCTAGCCATGGCTGTAGTCTTGCGTTCGCCGTGACGGTCACACACAAGCCATACCTTGATAACCGGTGCAAACGGGTCGTCGTATTTTTTCCTCGATCGTCGGGTCACAATGACGTAACCATTCTCACGTCCTCTGCGGACAGCCCAAGCCACCAACTCTTCACGAGACTGAAAATTCTGCAACAACAAATTATATGTAAGTATATATGTAGGAATGTTATACCTGGTCAGTTTCATACGACACAGTTGTATTGGTTTGTTCCTCATACGAATGTTCACTGTATACGGACTCGCTAGTGGGTTGTGTCGAGTAAGAGGGTTCACCGTATACGAAATCGTTAGTGGGTTGTGTCGGGTAAGAGGGTTCAACGTATATGAAATCGTTAGTGGGTTGTGTCGGGTAAGAGGGTTCAACGTATAAGAAATCGTTAGTGGGTTGTTGAAACACCCTACTTATTATTTTAATATTATCAGAGTTAATTTGTCGAAAGCGGTCCCAGTTTCATAAAAACCTTGTCATTAAAATGACAAAGGTAAAAATTTCATTTATAAATATTGTTTTACATAAGATGTTTACATTTACATCATTCTACATAGGGATTTTCCAACTCCGATAGCTCTGTCCTCAGGAAGCTTTATTCCATATGCTTCTTTCCTACAGTGTTTGGAAAACGTTTTTTAATTAACTTTCGCTAAGTAAGTACACTGCATCTTTTCATTTTATTATGAACCCCTTTTGGTTCTTATTATTATTCAAGTTTCTCAGGCTCTCGGTGCCCCCATGACCATCTCCGGACGTACCTCCGGTCACGTCATTCGTATATTTTATGGGTGTGCTAACCCCCTCGCGACCATCTTTGTACGTACCTCCGGTCCGAGTTTTCATTTCATTTATGGGTGTGCTAACCCCTCGCGACCATCTTCGGACGTACCTCCGGTCCGAGTTTTTAGCAAGGTCCTTATACTCGTCAGTATAGATCCCTTGCATTTATCACGAAGACTCATTCATTTCCTCAGCCCCGTAGGCTTGGAATCTTTTTAGTTTTCTTCTTTATTATTGAGATCCACCTTACAGGCCGGGTATCTCATTTAATTTGAGAGCTTGAGTATCTTAGACTCACAGCCTCCCAAATGTATAAAACATTTATTTTCATTTCACGTATATGCTTGATTTATTTTCTAACCAGTCATCCCCTTAAAACTTCGTAACGGTTTCTCCATGATGTATTAAAAGTGTTTATATATAGGAAGTACCAGTTGCGTATCCACCACCCCTTTAACACTTCGTGAGTATTCCGTTATTCCATTTTAGGGTTTAGACTTGTTCCATCATACTCATTCATATTTGCATGTATCATCATGCATAAACGTATTCATATTTATCATGCATCACATGTTCATGTATTCATCACATATTCATACTTGTCATATATTGTAAACTGGGGTGATTATTCTTTCAGAGCAGTACCTCCAACAGAGATGTTCCTAAAAAAGAGTGACGGGTCTAGGAGAGATTTATACACCACTATTTCCTTAGACAGAACATTCCGTTTATCAGATAACTACATACCGGTCGGAAGTTCTCCCGTACGTTTACTATATTCTTATTACTGTCTTTTAGTCCATACCCCTAAACATTCATAATGGTTTCACCACGAAGCATCAAAGAGATTTATATATAGGAAGTACCGACGACGTATCCACCACCCCTTGGACATGTCGTGACTACTCCATTATTCCCGTTTAGTGTTTAGACTAACCCTTCATTATCTCGTACCCTTGTCATATACATATCACATAACACATATCATTTAAGCACGTAATTCACATAATCGTGTCTAGGGTACGGGTCTAGTGTACTTACATTATCCTTGGATAGTTTCCTAGTTCGTTCCTTGCTAAAATGTCTCTCCGTTCCTTGCTCGTAACTTTAACGCTCCGCACTCGTAGCGTACCGTACTCGTACTTAAACGCACCACACCAGCTTTTTGCACGTTCCCCAATGTTATGTGTGTAAGTTTGTGTGTTTGATGTTTCAAAAGTGAACGAAAACTTCATCTATTTATAGGCCGAGTTTGCAACCATATCGGACCGACATGGTGGTTGATATCGGTCCCCTATCGCGCTCCTGCCGGCTGTCTGGCGTATGCCCCACAAAACGGACCGTGTGCAGCTGGGGTATCGGTCCGCAATCCATGTCGTGGCATGTCGGATCGTTATGGACCTCATAGCGGTCCGACTTAGGGCTGAGTCATCAGACACGTATCCGCCACATGTTATTCTCTCACCATTGCCTTAACCAGCACATAGCAGACCTTTTGAGACCTGATAGAGGTCCGCTATCGATCCAGATTTCATATTTTTGCATTTTTAGTCCTCCATCTTTGGGGTATTTGCACTTAGGCCCCTGTACTTCCAATTTCTTTTAGAAATTGGGATGTTACAGTTGTGTCGGGTAAGATGGTTCAACGTATACGAAATCATTAGTGGGTTATGTCGGGTAAGAGGGTTCACTGTATACGAACTCGTTAATGAGTTGTGTCAGGTAAAAGGGTTCAACGTATACGAACTCGGGATTGCTTAGTGGCTCGTTCAAATCTAGAAGTTTTACCCTATGATAAGAATGAACGTCGGACGAGACCTCCTCCTGATTCACATCTACCGGCCATGTCCCGTACCCAGCATGAATGCCAGAACTTTCTGGGTTGTTTTCCAATGACTCATTAGAATATACGTGAAAACCATAGTCATCGTCCTACTATGACATGGCTATACTTGAGTTTTTTTGAGCTATTATGAGAAAAAAATTTCATCGCATCATTCAAATAAGAAAGCAGAAGCTTAAATAGATTTTTTTTTGAGCTATACGCGTCGTATAGGCCAATACGGTGTAGTTTAGGGCATGATGTACCTTTTGCAACTAGTCAACCATCACATCACTATACTCCACGTATATCACTATACGCAGCGTATAGTCCAATACGATGCAGTTTAGGGTACGATGTAGCGTCTGCAAGAGGTCAACCATCACATCACTATACGTCACGTATAACACTATACGCATCGTATAGTGATGTGATGGTTGATGTTACATCGTACTCTAAACTACATCGTATTGCCCATACGCGACATATAAAGATTCAGAATGACCGGGTGGTTGATGTTGTCTCGCGTTGAAAATTGTGAAGGTTATACGCCTTGTATTGTTATATACGAGACATATAACAACGTGCCTTGTTAGCAAAACCTGTGTCTCGTTAGTAAATCCCTTAAATAATATGTAATGATCTCAAAGTCTCAACAGAAAACAAATAAAAAGGACAATCTAATAATATGTCATATTTGAATTGTGATGTCAAAACAAAACGCACTAAAGTGTCTACTATTTTCTATTGAATCAAGGGCCAGAACAGTACAAGGACAAGCAAATTAAAGTATTAAACAATGTTCCAACCAAAAAAGTATTCAAATTTTCAAACAAAGAGGGCTTGCAGCCTACTCATAAAGTGCACACAAAAAGAGAGGCTTCACCTGCCAACACACATACAAATAGATCTGGGTTCCTCCTTATGAACTCAACACACACACATACATACGGATATGAACAAAAGCAACAAAAACCAAAAAACAATTATGAACTCAACAAGCTTAATTTCGAAAATGAAAAACGAGAGTTTAATTTCGTTACCTAAAATCAAGGAACGACTCAATCGGTTGTTGTCGGACCGACAAGAACAAGGACGACGGTGGCAGCGGTGGTTGTTTTTAACGCCAGCGAGCAGCTCGGCTACTATTATAAGCGGCGACGGCGTTTTACGATGGTGTTGTGGTGACGGTGGTGCGATGATGGGGAACGACGGGGACGATGATGGGGAATTGAAGTTTGGGAATAAAACCCTAAGTTTGGGACGATAATGGCGGTAAGTGCATGTCTGAATGAATGTGAATGTGGAAATTAGGGGGAATTCAATTTTTAATAAAATTTAAGTTTTAAATATTTAAAAAAAAATTTGGTTGGATTAATTTTAGGTTTATAGTATTTGAAAAAAAAAAATAAGTCTAAAAGTTTAAGTAATGTCTAAGTATTAATATTTGTAATTGTGTAAATATTTTTAAAAATTAACTTTTTAAATATTTTATAAAATTAAGTTTTTAAATATTTTTAAAAAATAAGTTGTTAAATACTCAAATGGTATTGTTATTATTTTCCTAATTATTGTCATGCAGCTTAGATTATTACTAGTACTTACACCTCTATGCATTGTTGTGTATTACTGTCTGCACCCACTTATAAATCCTATTATAAATTATAAAGTAAAGGTGTTCATGGTTCGGTTTTGCTTAACGTTTTCGAATGCTCTTTGTAGATCCGTACCAACCTTCGTCACCTATGTTTAGTGATATATTTCAATGATATTTGTTAGATAATTACATGTCCTGAAGTGCGGCCGACATCCATCATCGCTACGACAGTGTTATTCTAGCACTCTTAATTGACCATAATTATCACTAAGTGGTGACAATTGACTAGCATTGATCTTAATTGCCACTCTTTTAAACTAATTAACCATAACTGCTCCTAACTAACTGAGTTTGACCATATTTGACCAATATTGACACGAATTAGCCCTAATTACAATTAACTGACAATATTGACCCTCATTTACTGTCGTTGCCCAATATATGCACTAATTGCCCCCTAATTGATCTTAATTGGCGATTATTAACAAATATCAACCCTAACTGCCTTAATTCTCTCTAACTGACACTAGTTGACCCTAGTTACCCCAAACTGATCTTAACTGCCACTGGTTGACCAATATTGATCCTCATTAACCATCATTGACCAATATTGAGGCCATTTGACTCTACTTGCCCATAATTGACCCATATTAACCATCATTGATCAATATTGAAGCCATTTGACTATACTTACCTATAATTGATCCTAACTGAACTTTATTGGTCAATGTTAACTGCCCTTACACATACACATATGCATACACACACATACACATATGCATACACTACATACAAATACAAACGCGTACGTACACATACATATACACAAGCGTACGTACACATACATATACATACGCACACATATACACTTACATATACAAATACATACACATATATACATACACACATACACATAGATATAGGTATATACACATACACATATACAAACAAATCAATTAATTTTAACGTGTTAGATAGAACTGGTTACTTTTTATTTGTATAAATCCATTTTATTAAATTAATTTTAAAATTAAAATACGAAATTAAAATTTTGCGTCGGAAATGCGTCGCAAATTTCCGACACATTTGTGACGCAACTTATATTATTCTTTTTATTAATGTATTAAATACGAAATTAAATGTTTTGCGTCAGAAATGTGTCGCAAATTTCCGACACATTTGTGACGCAACCTATATTATTATTTTTATTAATATGCTAACAACACTAAAATATGAAATTAAATGTTTTGCGTGGCAAATTTCCGACACATTTGCGACACAACCTGTATTATTATTTTTATTAATGTATTAACAACACTAAAATACGAAATTAAAAGTTTCCGTCGGAAATGCGTCGTAAATTCCGACACATTTGCGACGCAACCTATATTATTCTTGTTATTAATGTATTAACTAAATTAAAATACAAAATTAAAAGTTTGCGTCGGAAATGCGTCGTAAATTGTCGTAAATTTCGATACATTTGCGACGCATTTCGTAAGACTTTAGGGTTTTACTTTTGGTCGCAATTGTGTCGCAAATTGCCACGCAAAATTTTGCGTCACAAGTTTCCGTAGCAAACCCACCCATTTTCTAAACTGATAAAACAATAGGTTGTAGTTGTTTCTCATGCCACACTATGATATGAACAATATGCACATATGCATATATGAAAGAACATGCATATGATGCATATGTCCGTATAAATGATATATTCAGTATGTTATATTTGCAAGAGATTTAGAGGTTAAAGTTATCTATGCCCCATACTCTTTTACTTCTGAGATTTTCCCTAGGTTACTGTAAGCCCAGGATCGTATATAACTTCGAGATCATTTAGGATGAACAAGATTTGGGTTCTGCACAAACTTGTGAAGAGAGCCCGTATGAACAACAATGGAAGGAAAATAAAAACACACTATATATATCCCCTTAATTAAATGTCGGCACAAGCAGGGGTATTTATACCCAAACAAATGACGGTTATTTAACCGTTTTAACTTCCTAAACGTCGGGACTGTTTGTGAAACGCCGGATCAGAAATCCACGTCCGTTTCCTGCCTATTTTGACTTTTATGTTTGACACAGTTTGACTTTCTTATTTGACTTTCTAATTACATTTGATTTCTTGATTAATCTTTCCAACAGTTACTATCCTTGAAGTCAAGAAGTTGAGCAAATAAATATGCTTCAACAAGTGGGAAAAGGGTATCTATATGTGCATCTCAAGGCCCATCAAATGCATCTTTGATCAAACTATTCCCATACGTCGCAACTTTTGCGGTCCTTGATATCAATCTAAATCGACTATGCCATCATATGCAAGGGATTCAAAAGTATAAGGTTTGTATTGTGCCAAGATGTAGTCCATATCAAAACCAACAGCAACTATATTTTTCATATTCTCGCTTTGTGGCATTATTACAGAAAATCTGTTTGCCTTCCTTACCATCTTCACAAGCATTATGATATGGAAAATAATAATAGGAGGTCTAAAGTGTAATTCTTAAAAGAGTGACTATAACTGTCAATTGTAAATAGTGGAAAGGGGAACTGTATTTTAGTTGATCATGAAATGTATGATGATGATTTATGATAAAGTAGATATGACTTTTAACTTAAATGTTGTACTGTACAAGCATTGAATGCATTCAGGACCGGTATATATGTGTCTTTCTCCTGATTTAGTTTGACTATCATCAAGCACTCTTCACGACTTTGATCAATAATTTGATCAAAGATTCATTTTTTTCGTCCTAATTTGATATAATTTGATTAAATCTTTATATATGGTGTACGTATGGGTTCCTATGGGTAAAGAGTCCTCGATTGCAAGCATTTGTGAAGAGATCAAGGTGATAGGGTACCTATGGGTAAAAACTAGAACAAATTTATCTAACTTTGTATGGTCAAAATGGTGTAGTTTAACCTTGTTGATTATGTTTCTTCATGATCTTGTTGTATGTTCCACGTTTTCTAGCTTCTTGCTAGATGCTTTTCTAAATAAATTAATCTTTATCGTGGTTAAAAATTTTTTTAACCGCCAACCGGCATAAAGACAGGTTGTATAACTTGAATAAGGAAAAAGTAACCGGCAACCCGCATAAAGGGAGGTTCTATAACTTAGGCCTATGGCCGAGTGGCCTGAAAAAGAGGACATTTATGGGGACCCTCACAGACTTTTTTTTTTTCATTTAAATGAGTAGAGAAAACGGCCCATTTGTTGCGATCTAATTATACAATATGAAACCGTTTGTGAAGAGAATGGATAAATTAATAATTTCTTTTCCTGTTAAATAACCTTTCTTGTAGCTAACGTTTTTCAGAACCGAACTAGCCGGTGAATAAAAAACATATACATAACCAGTCTGATTGAGTCTATTTGAACCACCTCATCCATTCAAAACTTCAAATAGATTGGTTACCTATCGGACCGGCGAACCGGACTCGATGGTCAAACAAGATCTCAATTTTTTTCGTTTTTCCATTCAAATTCCCAAATACTGATATGTTCATTACTTAAATAGTCATATGTTGTTTAATTAAAACTTTATATTTTATTTAAATTACAAACTCACATCAAAAGATAAAGTATTTTCATATATTTTTTTTAAATACACATATAACGATATACATATAGGGAAGGGTTCAAATAATAACCAACTTTTTATGTGATAACCGTGCTAACCACTATCAAACAATCACATAATTTATAAATTATTTTTTCTTTTAATAAAAGAGTATTTAAGTATCGTGAAGATATATCTTGAATATAAATACGGAAATGATGAGTCTTACATATACATACCAAATAATGTTACATATACGTGACAAATAGTATTTACGTATGTGTAACATTATTTGGTACGTATACGTAGCACTATGTTTGAGAGTAGTTATCATAGTTATCACATAAATATTGGTTACCGTTGGCCATTTGGTGCAATGGTAGCCCCAATACTTCCCATAGTGGAGGTCTTGGGTTCGAATCCTAGCCACAACAAAAAAAAGGGTCTGTGGCCAGGTCAGGGGGTTTACCCAATTGGGGGGTTCCTCCTGTGGTGGGCTGCCCTAGATATTCTAGGTGTTGTCCCGGGGAAACCCAATTATTCTAGAATATCTAGGTGTTGCCGTTAAAAAAAACATAAATATTGGTTAGCATTTGAACCTCACCCTATACATATATAATATATATATATATATACATATATATATATACATATATATATATACATATATATATATATATATATATATATATATATATATATATAGGGGAAGGATAATAAGAAAACTCATTGTTCATGAGAAAACCAAAAAACTACTTATTAAAGGTAAAAAAAAATAATAACTCAAAATATAAATCAAAAACTAAAAAACTGATTCGGAGTCCATGTTTTCCACGTCGTCCTCGTTAAAAAAAATAAATAAATAAACTCGAAAAAAAAGTGGGGTTAGCTTTTGTGTTTAGTTTAGCTTTTAGGTTAGGTTTTTGGAGGAGGGGGTGGGTGGGGGGTTTAGGTTTTTGGGGGGTGGGTGGGGGGTTTATGTTTTTGGGTGGGGGTGGGGTGGGGTGGGGGGTTTAGGTTTTTGGAGGTGGGTTAGGTTTTTGAGGTGTAATACACATATGCAGTACCTTTAATGAGGAGTTTTTTGGTTTTTTCATGAAAATGAGTTTTCTAATGAACTCAACCCTATATATATATAGAGAGAGAGAGAGAGAGAATGAATCATTTGAGAACTCCTAAATATTTTGAGAACTCGTCAAAAATCCAATCAAAACTATTTTATTTTGTTTTTACTATTTTTATTGTTAGAATACAACATAAAAAATGAATTTATATATGTAAATTTACATATTTTCATATATTAAAAAAATATATACACTTGTGTAAGTTTACCACTTACACATGTGTAAGTGTTTACCATTTACGCATGTATATAAATTTTTTTAAGGATAATTTAGAGAGAAGATATGAATTAATTGAAAAGATAAATCATTTTTTATGTTATATTTTAATAATAAAGATAGTGAAAACAAAAAAATGTTTTAATTGGTTTTTTGACGAGTTCTCGCGTGTTCTCAAGCATTTATGAGTTCTCATTTGAACCTAACCCTATATATATATATATATATATATATATATATATATGATTAAACTAAGCATGATATCATTTGGTATTATATATATGATTAAACTAAGCATGATATCATTTGGTATTCAAAAACGGTCTGACTTGGTCCGGTTACGAAATATTGATTGTAGCTGTTATGAGTTTAATCATCTCAAACCGGTTATTCAAAAGCATAAATTTTAAAAATAAAAAAATATTTTTTTATTAAAATTAAACATTACAAACCACAACATAAATATTACATTAACTAAAAAGATACATAAAATAAAATTTACATGGGTATTGCCGTCCATGTGTTAGAGACCACAAAGATTTTAGAGAGTTTAGAATGTTAAATGAGTGTATCCAAACGATTAAGAATAAGTTGAATTTATAGTGGTAAAAAAATTAAAAATAATTTTTTTAAAAGTAGCCATTAGTTTTAAAAAAATAATTAATTAAGTTTTCTATAACGTGGGATATATTAAATGTTTTGAAAATTATTTTTTTTATAAAGCCGATGGAAGAAATGGGCCCACACACCTCGTCCGGATTTCCAGATGGATGCTCTCTCGTCTAAAATTGGACTAGCCCTCCAATGGGCCATCCGTCCGCCTTGTCCACATGTTTGACCAATGACAACGTCTCCGTCCACTTTTAGCGTTGGAGATGCTCTAAGTGCTGAAAACCATGTCTATGGGTCCAGAGAGAATCCAAATGAAGTTTTTAAACGTTAGAATCCTACTTGTTATCATCGAAATAAACCGTAAAACGCCCACCAGGAAACCTTTTAACATTAGAAACATCAAACAAGAACCCAAATCAAAAGGGTTATGAATCAGATACCAGGTAGGAGATCTCTTAACATTGACCACCAATTTGACCACCAACAGTATAATTCATTCTACAAACCGTACCCACACCATTTCAACACCAAAACTTGGTCATCACAGGTTCTGTTTCAGTTTATTATTACATGGGTACTGATAATCGTTCGATAGCTTTCAAGATGATAGATAACGGTTCATCCAGGACTGGAACCGAGACCATGCCAGCTCAGCAGCAGCTTCATTGTCATCTGTCATTCCCATACCCTTTCTCCTCTCCATTCCTTCAGGGGAAGTATTCATAAATGCATGTCCCACTCCAGGGTACACATGTACCTCATACGGCTTCCCAGATGCCTTCAGCTTTTCCTCCAGAGCTTTAGCAGCCTAACAATATAAGCCCAAAGCATAAATCGATTTCAGATTAATCACGCACGTGTCAGCTAAGATTACATGTTTACATGTTCATACCTTAATGTCTGAAAATCCAACAAAATTGTCGAGTTCTCCAAAATGAGCCTGTATAGGTACTTTAATGGTGGCGGGATCTGCAAGCTCTGGAGGAGGAACTCCATAAAATGCTACACCAGCATCAACCCTGGGGACTAAAACAGAACTTGCAATAGTAAGAGCACCACCCATGCAATATCCTGTCACACCAACCTATATCACCACATTAATATCAAGTTAAAAACCTGTGGAAAGCAACAATACAACAATAAGTTTTCTGAGTCTTTTTGGCTATTGGTTAAGCAATGTTAGACCTTCTGTGAGCCATTGGCCTTGAGCCAGTTAACCGACGCCTGGATATCCTTAACAGCACCTGGCCAGTCAAGACCATCCATCAAGTGTTGTGCTTCTGCAACGTCAAGACCAACCTTTCCACAGTACAAACTGAAATCATTAAAGAAAAAACAAATTCAGCACATATCAAGTAAGTTTATGATTAGCAGAGCTGTCAATTTTTGACACGGCCTGCTAACATGACTTGACTCTACATAAAGTTAAACGTGTTAGGGTTTGTTCATAAACTGTTGAACCACTAATGACACGATTGGAAACGTGTGTAAACAGTTGGTGAATAAATTACTCAGGAATAAGTGCTTTGTAGCCAGGTTGAAGTGGGGAAATTTTAAGGGCATGATTCTTGATCTCAAAATCAACTCCCCACCACTCCTGAATAACCACAATTCCAGGAGCATCTTCTTTGCCAACCACATATGCATCAAATGTCTGTAATAAATACATGCATAACATAACATCGATTAATTATACATATAGGCAGAATGAACAAGGGGCACTAAAACAGATGGAAGAAATCAGGAAAACTTACGATATCATCTCTTTGAATCTGAATTTTCTTGATCTCGGAAGTAGCCATGGATCGAATTTGAATGCGAGCAAAAGAGGGAGTGAGATGTGTGCGTAGGTTCAGTGATTTGAACCCTAGGGTTTTAATCATAGTTTAATAAAGCTTAACGTGATGTATTAATTTGTAATGTGATGTAATACAACGTAATTTGATGTAATATGGGTAGTGTAGAACGTAATGAGATGTAATACATGTAATGTGATGTTATAATGTGTAGGTGATATCATATAATGTAATGTGCGTAATACAATGTATTGTGATGTAATACAACAGAATGCTGCCGATAACAATAATGTAACGTATTGTGACGAAAGTCATGAATAGTTTTACACGCTCAAGCCTGACTAGTTTATTATTTATTTAATTATTATATATGTGTTTATTCATAATAATTTATTGTAAGGCTCGGGAGGCCTCACTTGTTGGATTTACTCATAAACATAGTCATTAAAACTGAATAAACTATAACTTTGAAAACATAGCGGAAGCGTATATCATTCTATTACATAAATAGCGGAAGTCTTAACATAAATTCAATTAACGAGATGTCAGTCTTGAACCAGGTATCGGTCATGCCTTAGCCCGTCATTTCCTCTTGTTACCTGAAGTGCATACTAAAAGTCAGCTAACGCTGGTGAGTTCTAGTTTAAAGCAAATAGGTATAATCATTATTTCTTGTCATAATTTCATAAGTATAAATATATATATATGTATATATTTATCTTTTCAATACTTTCTTTCATATTTCATTCATAAGTGAGTATGTATATAAATACGTACATTCTTACATTCATTTGACATTCTTTGGTCTTATACATAAGGGGATCATCCCGTCATTTATTACGTATGTCACAAAGACAAACGTTGCGGTCTACCGTCGTAGTCCACCATGCTTACAACCGTCCGGCAACTAGTGTCCGTCCGTCATTATCTTCTTACAACCGTCCTACCGAAGTAGTCCGTCATATCTTACAACCGTCCTACTGTAGTAGTAGTTCGTCATATCTTACAACCGTCCTACCGTCGTAGTCCGTCATATTTGTTTATCTGCCCTAAAGCGTCCGTTTTCCACTCGAACTAATCATACAACCGTGCATCGATTGAGTGACTTACTCCACCGTAGTGGCCTTAGTTTAGTCTACCTTTCTAGACTTGCATTTCTGGCTGCATAATAGTCGAGTGGTCGTTCGTCTACCGACGTAGCTGTTATCATCGTTTCCGTCCATAACGTTTATTCATACTTGGCAAGCAATATATGCATGGATATAAAGCAAGATTTCATTCTTATACGCTATGTCATACTTTTCATACTTGGCAAGCAATATATACATGGATATAAAGCAAGATTTCATTCTTATACGTTATGTCATACTTTTCATACTAGGCAAGCAATATATACATGGATATAAAGCCAGATTTCATCCTTGTACGTTATGTCATAATTTTCATACTTGGCAAGCAATATATACGTGGATATAAAGCAAGATTTCATTCTTATATGTTATGTCATACTTTCATTTCATAGCTTATAAACATACTTGTCATTATTGTATTCATAATGTATTGTCACATAACACATAAGACTACATATAGCACATATATCTTTCATTCAATTCATGTATACACTTCAGCCCCAAAACATTTAGAATCGTTTGCACATAACACATAGGGGGCACATAGAACTCACCTGATGAGCGGGTTCCTGAAGTATACTAGCCGGTCAGTAGACGTCTCTAGGTGTCACACATAATCTTCCATACACGAACCTGGAATATAACCGAGACCCGACCCGAACCTTATCCGTCATTATCATCATCTTATAACCATCATCACCAGCATCATATTATTATCATCATCGAAACTACTACATCATCATAATCGAAACTACTAAATCATCATCATCATCGAAACTATTATCTAATACTCTATCATCGAAACTACTATCTTGAACTCCCCTTTAACCGAAACTACCATCACCACCATGAACCACCGTAAGGTCACCATCATAACACCCGTAACAGTCGTGAACCACCATTTGCAGTCTTCATCACCCTGAGCCAACGTTCTCGCCATCGTAGCACAATAATACCGTCAAGGCTGTCACAAAATCCCACCGTTCCCCTCCGTTCCAACCACCACCATTAACCACCGCTGGCAGACCCGTACCGCCGTTAATGGCCTCTACCACCACCGTGAGAACTACCAACGTGAGAACCAACACCACTATTTACCTCTCACGGCCACCGTTATCCGCCATGAACCGCCACCACGTCTGTACCACCTTCAACCATTACAACCTCCATTGTTACCCACTGAAGCTGCTACAACATCACAAGGATAATTTCTATGAAACCTAGCCACCATCGTCTTTACCGTTCACCTCCGTACGACCCTTCCCCGTGAAGCTTTAAACAGCCACAACCGTCGTTCACGTACTCACTGCTGCTGCCGGAGTCCATGGCAGCAGCTCGTCCTCCTTTCTCCTTCCTGAACGGTTGTGCGTCGTCTTCCCCGTGGGCCTGTCCAGGTACACCGAGCATGGCGAGGTTCTAGTTTGGCCGGATTAGGGTGTCCGTGAAGGAGGTGAGGCTGCGTGGAGATGCAGGGCGCCAAGGGAAAAAATGGTTTTGAGGTTTGGCGGCTGTATGCGATAGAATGAATATTGGGTTTTAGGAAACCTTCATTTAGGCCCTTATATCTTTGAACAATTATCTTTTTCAACTTTTTAATTTAATTAACTGTTAAACTATTGTGCCATGTTTTCGTTCTTTGATAACCTTAGTCCTATACTAATCTCGTGTTTTAGGTAAAAATAATTTGGGATGTTACAAGTCTACCCACCTTATAAGAATTTTGTCCTCGAAATTCGGTGCCTCTTATACATGACTAAAAATTCATTTCTCATGGCTAGGTTGCCTCTCATGTTCCTTGAATTGGTAGGTCTCGTATTGTATGGATGGTGATCATTCGATGCCATTCATGAGCCGCACGAAATTAGGGTTTACGTGTCACTACTATCTCTTCTCTTTGTAACGAACACCTCATATGAATAGTATTTCCTACTTTACCTTTATGCACATCACATGGGTGGGCTTATCCTGAATCTACCGAACACTTGCGTGGATTTGTCATGTTGAGTGTCCATGAACTCTCTTCAACACATAAGAGGCCTCACTTGTTGGATTTACTCTTAAACATAGTCATTAAAACTGAATAAACTATAACTTTGAAAACATAGCGGAAGCGTATATCATTCTATTACATAAATAGCGGAAGTCTTAACATAAATTCAATTAACGAGATGTCAGTCTTGAACCAGGTATCGGTCATGCCTTAGCCCGTCATTTCCTCTTGTTACCTGAAGTGCATACTAAAAGTCAGCTAACGCTGGTGAGTTCTAGTTTAAAGCAAATAGGTATAATCATTATTTCTTGTCATAATTTCATAAGTATAAATATATATATATGTATATATTTATCTTTTCAATACTTTCTTTCATATTTCATTCATAAGTGAGTATGTATATAAATACGTACATTCTTACATTCATTTGACATTCTTTGGTCTTATACATAAGGGGATCATCCCGTCATTTATTACGTATGTCACAAAGACAAACGTTGCGGTCTCCCGTCGTAGTCCACCATGCTTACAACCGTCCGGCAACTAGTGTCCGTCCGTCATTATCTTCTTACAACCGTCCTACCGAAGTAGTCCGTCATATCTTACAACCGTCCTACTGTAGTAGTAGTCCGTCATATCTTACAACCGTCCTACCGTCGTAGTCCGTCATATTTGTTTATCTGCCCTAAAGCGTCCGTTTTCCACTCGAACTAATCATACAACCGTGCATCGATTGAGTGACTTACTCCACCGTAGTGGCCTTAGTTTAGTCTACCTTTCTAGACTTGCATTTCTGGCTGCATAATAGTCGAGTGGTCGTTCGTCTACCGACGTAGCTGTTATCATCGTTTCCGTCCATAACGTTTATTCATACTTGGCAAGTAATATATGCATGGATATAAAGCAAGATTTCATTCTTATACGCTATGTCATACTTTTCATACTTGGCAAGCAATATATACATGGATACAAAGCAAGATTTCATTCTTATACGTTATGTCATACTTTTCATACTTGGCAAACAATATATACATGGATATAAAGCAAGATTTCATTCTTATACGTTATGTCATACTTTTCATACTTGGCAAGCAATATATACATGGATATAAAGCCAGATTTCATCCTTATACGTTATGTCATACTTTTCATACTTGGCAAACAATATATACGTGGATATAAAGCAAGATTTCATTCTTATATGTTATGTCATACTTTCATTTCATAGCTTATAAACATACTTGTCATTATTGTATTCATAATGTATTGTCACATAACACATAAGACTACATATAACACATATATCTTTCATTCAATTCATGTATACACTTCAGCCTCAAAACATTTAGAATCGTTTGCACATAACACATAGGGGGCACATAGAACTCACCTGATGAGCGGGTTCCTGAAGTATACTAGCTGGTCAGTAGACGTCTCTAGGTGTCACACATAATCTTCCATACACGAACCTGGAATATAACCGAGATCCGACCCGAACCTTATCCGTCATTATCATCATCCTATAATCATCATCATCAGCATCATATTATTATCATCATCGAAACTACTACTACATCATCATCGAAACTACTAAATCATCATCATCATCATCGAAACTAGTATCTAATACTCTATCATCGAAACTATTATCTTGAACTCCCCTTTAACCAAAACTACCATCACCACCATGAACCACCGTGAGGTCACCATCATAACACCCGTAACAGTCGTGAACCACCATTTGCAATCTTCATCACCCTGAGCCAACGTTCTCACCATCGTACCACAATAATACCGTCAAGGCTGTCACGACATCCCACCGTTCCCCTCCGTGCCTATCACCACCATTAACCACAGCTGGCAAACCCGTACCGTCGTTAATGGCCTCTGCCACCACCGTGATAACTACCAACGTGAGAACCAACACCACTATTTACCTCTCACGGCCACCGTTATCCGCCATGAACCGCCACCACGTCTGTACCACCTTCAACCATTACAGCCTCCATTGTTACCCACTGAAGCTGCTACAACATCACAAGGATAATTTCTATGAAACCTAGCCACCATCGTCTTTACCGTTCACCTCCGTACGACCCTTCCCCGTGAAGCTTTATACAGCCACAACCGTCGTTCACGTACTCACTGCTGCTGCCGGAGTCCATGGCAGCAGCTCGTCCTCCTTTCTCCTTCGTGAACAGTTGTGCGTCGTCTTCCCCGTGGGCCTGTCCAGGTACACCGAGCATGGCGAGGTTCTAGTTTGGCCGGATTAGGGTGTCCGTGAAGGAGGTGAGGCTGCGTGGAGATGCAGGTCGCCAAGGGAAAAAATGGTTTTGAGGTTTGGCGGCTGTATGCGATAGAATGAATATTGGGTTTTAGGAAACCTTCATTTAGGCCCCTTTATCTTTGAACAATTATCTTTTTCAACTTTTTAATTTAATTAACTGTTAAACTATTGTGCCATGTTTTCGTTCTTTGATAACCTTAGTCCTATACTAATCTCGTGTTTTAGGTAAAAATAATTTGGGATGTTACAAGTCTACCCACCTTATAAGAATTTCGTCCTCGAAATTCGGTGCCTCTTATACATGACTAAAACTTCGTTTCTCATGGCTAGGTTGCCTCTCATGTTCCTCGAATTGGTAGGTCTCGTATGGTATGGATGGTGATCATTCGATGCCATTCATGAGCCGCACGAAATTAGGGTTTATGTGTCACTACTATCTCTTCTCTTTGTAACGAACACCTCATATGAATAGTATTACCTACTTTACCTTTATGCACATCACATGGGTGGGCTTATCCAGAATCCACCGAACACTTGTGTGGATTTGCCATGCTGAGTGTCCATGAACTCTCTTCAACACATAAGAGGCCTCACTTGTTGGATTTACTCATAAACATAGTCACTAAAACTGAATAAACTATAACTTTGAAAACATAGCGGAAGCTTATATCATTCTATTACATAAATAGCGGAAGTCTTAACATAAATTCAATTAACGGGATGTCAGTCTTGAACCAGGTATCGGTCATGCCTTAGCCCGTCATTTCCTCTTGTTACCTGAAGTGCATACTAAAAGTCAGCTAACGCTGGTGAGTTCTAGTTTAAAGCAAATAGGTATAATCATTATTTCTTGTCATAATTTCATAAGTATAAATATATATATATGTATATATTTATCTTTTCAATACTTTCTTTCATATTTCATTCATAAGTGAGTATGTATATAAATACATACATTCTTACATTCATTTGACATTCTTTGATCTTATACATAAGGGGATCAGCCCGTCATTTATTACGTATGTTACAAAGACAAACGTTGCGGTCTGCCGTCATAGACCGCCATGCTTACAACCGTCCGGCAACTAGTGTCCGTCCGTCATTATCTTCTTACAACCGTCCTACCGAAGTATTCCGTCATATCTTACAACCATCCTACTGTATTAGTAGTCCGTCATATATTACAACCGTCCTACCGTCGTAGTCCGTCATATTTGTTTATCTGCCCTAAAGCATCCGTTTTCCACTCGAACTAATCATACAACCGTGCATCGATTGAGTGACTTACTCCACCGTAGTGGCCTTAGTTTAGTCTACCTTTCTAGACTTCCATTTTTTGCTGCATAATAGTCGAGTGGTCGTTCGTCTACCGACGTAGCTGTTATCATCGTTTCCGTCCATAACATTTATTCATACTTGGCAAGCAATATATGCATGGATATAAAGCAAGATTTCATTCTTATACGTTATGTCATACTTTTCATACTTGGCAAGCAATATATACATGGATATAAAGCAAGATTTCATTTGTTATACGTTATGTCATACTTTTCACACTTGGCAAGCAATATATACATGGATATAAAGCCAGATTTCATCCTTATACGTTATGTCATACTTTTCATACTTGGCAAGCAATATATACGTGGATATAAAGCAAGATTTCATTCTTATATGTTATGTCATACTTTCATTTCATAGCTTATAAACATACTTATCATTATTGTATTCATAATGTATTGTCACATAACACATAAGACTACATATAGCACATATATCTTTCATTCAATTCATGTATACACTTCAGCCCCAAAACATTTAGAATCGTTTGCACATAACACATCATAGAACTCACCTGATGAGCGGGTTCCTGAAGTATACTAGCTGGTCAGTAGACGTCTCTAGGTGCCACACATAATCTTCCGTACACGAACCTGGAATATAACCGAGACCCGGCCCGAACCTTATCCGTCATTATCATCATCCTATAACCATCATCATCAGCATCATATTATTATCATCATCGAAACTACTACATCATCATCATCGAAACTACTAAATCATCATCATCGAAACTATTATCTAATACTCTATCATCGAAACTACTATCTTGAACTCCCCTTTAACCGAAACTACCATCACCACCATGAACCACCGTGAGGTCACCATCATAACACCCGTAACAGTCGTGAACAACCATTTGCAGTCTTCATCACCCTGAGCCAACGTTCTCGCCATCGTAGCACAATAATACCGTCAAGGCTGTCACGACATCCCACCGTTCCCCTCCGTACCTACCACCACCATTAACCACCGCTGGCAGACCCGTACCGCCGTTAATGGCCTCTGCCACCACCGTGATAACTACCAACGTGAGAACCAACACCACTATTTACCTCTCACGGCCACCGTTATCCGCCATGAACCGCCACCACGTCTGTACCACCTTCAACCATTACAACATCCATTGTTACCCACTGAAGCTGCTACAACATCACAAGGATAATTTCTGTGAAACCTAGCCACCGTCTTCTTTACCGTTCACATCCGTACGACCCTTCCCCGTGAAGCTTTAAACAGCCACAACCGTCGTTCACGTACTCACTGCTGCTGCCGGAGTCCATGGCAGCAACTCGTCCTCCTTTCTCCTTCGTGAACGATTGTGCGTCGTCTTCCCCATGGGCCTGTCCAGGTACACCGAGCATGGCGAGGTTCTAGTTTAGCCGGATTAGGGTGTCCGTGAAGGAGGTGAGGCTGCGTGGAGATGCAGGTCGCCAAGGGAAGAAATGGTTTTGAGGTTTGGCGGCTGTATGCGATAGAATGAATATTGGGTTTTAGGAAACCTTCATTTAGGCCCCTTTATCTTTGAACAATTATCTTTTTCAACTTTTTAATTTAATTAACTGTTAAACTATTGTGCCATGTTTTCATTCTTTGATAACCTTAGTCCTATACTAATCTCGTGTTTTAGGTAAAAATAATTTGGGATGTTACACGTCTACCCACCTTATAAGAATTTCGTCCTCGAAATTCGGTGCCTCTTATACATGACTAAAACTTCGTTTCTCATGGCTAGGTTGCCTCTCATGTTCCTTGAATTGGTAGGTCTCGTATTGTATGGATGGTGATCATTCGATGCCATTCATGAGCCGCACGAAATTAGGGTTTATGTGACAATACTATCACTTCTCTTTGTAACGAACACCTCATATGAATAGTATTACCTACTTTACCTTTATGCACATCACATGGGTGGGCTTATCCTGAATCCACCCAACACTTGCGTGGATTTGTCATGCTGAGTGTCCATGAACTCTCTTCAACACATAAGAGGCCTCACTTGTTGGATTTACTCATAAACATAGTCATTAAAACTGAATAAACTATAACTTTGAAAACATAGCGGAAGCGTATATCATTCTATTACATAAATAGCGGAAGTCTTAACATAAATTCAATTAACTGGATGTCAGTCTTGAACCAGGTAGCCGTCATGCCTTAGCCCGTCCTTTCCTCTTGTTACCTGAAGTGCATACTAAGAGTCAGCTAACGCTGGTGAGTTCTTACCTGAAGTAGTCTGTCATATCTTACAACCGTCCTACTGTAGTAGTAGTCCGTCATATCTTACAACCGTCCTACCGTCGTAGTCTGTCATATTTCTTTATCTGCCCTAAGGCATCCATTTCCCACTCGAACTAATCATACAGCCATGCATCGATTGAGGGACTCACTCCACCGTAGTGGCCTTAGTTTAGTCTACCTTTCTAGACTTTCATTTCTGGCTGCATAATAGTCGAGTGGTCGTCCGTCTACCGAAGTAGCCGTTATCATCGTTTCCGTCCATAACGTTTATTCATACTTGGCAAGCAATATATGCATGGATATAAAGCAAGATTTCATTCTTATACGTTATGTCATACTTTTCATACTTGGCAAGCAATATATACATGGATATAAAACAAGATTTTATTCTTATACATTATGTCATACTTTTCATACTTGGCAAGCAATATATACATGGACATAAAGCTAGATTTCATCCTTGAACGTTATGTCATACTTTTCATACTTGGCAAGCAATATATACATGGATAGAAAGCCAGATTTCATTCTTATACGTTATGTCATACTTTTCATACTTCGCAAGCAATATATACATGGATATAAAGCAAGATTTCATTCTTATATGTTATGTCATACTTTCATTTCATAGCTTATAAACATACTTGTCATTATTGTATTCATAATGTATTGTTACATAACACATAAGACTACATATTGCACTTATATCTTTCATTCAATTCATGTATACACTTCAGCCGCAAAACATGTAGAATCGTTTGCACGTAACACATAGGGGGCACATATAACTCACCTGATGAGCAGGTTCCTGAAGTATACTAGCTTTTCGGTAGGCGTCTCTAGGTGTCACACATAATCTTCCATACACGAACCTGGAATATAACCGAGACTCGACCCGAACCTTATCCATCATTATCATCATCCTATAACCATCATCACCAGCATCATATTATTATCATCATCGAAACTACTACATCATCATCATCGAAACTACTAAATCATCATCATCATCGAAACTATTATATATAACATAATATAGATTTTTAATTACGTTTAGCATAATCTATATATAATAATAACTAGTAAACAAGGCTCGTGCTTCGCGACAGTTTAAAGCACCTAAAGAGAACCGTACATTGTTGTGGCGGCTCCATTTTAAATATCAAAACGTCATGTCGCGTGATGATAATTTAAGAAAATTGAAATGTCAAAAGACGAAAAGTAAATTTAGCATTCTTAAAAAGACATCAAATTTTAAAAATTATAGCCTAAAATTTAAATTATTAAAAAAAATAATTTATAACATTTACGTTTAAAATTTGCCAGTTTGGTCAATTTTATTAAGGGTGGAAGGGGTGGACTCGGGTTTGAGGGTCGGGTTCACCCGGGTTCACGGCAACACCGTCGCAACCCTAAAGGGGTTGTGGCATGGGTTCCACCCACGGGTTCACGAAGCCGTCTGTTTGTGTTGTATGTGACCGTTAATTAGAAAGTTACCATTGGCCTCCAGTATAGCCGTTAGAAGCCGGCTATTTTATAAAATAAAATAAAAAATCCTCCCTATAAATACAAACCTTAAATACATAATTTTACACCAAATAAATACTCTCATACTCTTAATTTTCTACTCTACTACTTTTATTTTTATACTCTACTCATGAATCCAAGGAAACAACCACCCTCCGCCCGCAAAACCTATAAACCAAAAGTCCGTTCGGGTCCAAGTGAATCGACTCCTCCACAATCGTTTCAATATCCTCAATTCTACTAAAATCCTCCAACCCAACGCCAATGCCCGTCCAAACTACGCCGGTCATTTTGTGCTTCCATAACCCGAAATACATCGGAAGTCTTTCTAAAAACATTAATTACTATTTAATGTCATTAAGTTACCTCATGAATGCTTGCACACCAATCCGAGTAGCACCGCTCCTAAGTCAAGATACGTTAACACAATGCTTACCTGCAAAACAATTTATCGTACACACAAAGTCAGCTACGCTGAGTGAGTTCTAATAGTTTAGTTAATTAAAAGCCAACTCATATCAAAAGTTTTTTAAACTTTACTCAGGACCCACGGTCCTTATAAAATAGGTCCACAATTCATTAACAAATAGACGACCCCTTTTATCACTCGATATCCCATAATATCTCATTACCCAATACTCATCCCATAATAACTTATATTCAAGTACGTGTATTAACTCGACACTTGGTTAACAAAACAATCCCCTAGACCTCCACTTACTCAGCCCTGAACAAGGCTTTTACAAATCAACTGACATAATCGTTATGAACATCACATCACAATCCTAGCACCACGGCCAATCTAACTCTACTCATCACATCAATACTATCACAAGCACAATAAATATAACTCAACGCTTGTATGCAATTTAACACAAATATATAAGCACACAAACACGTACCTTATTGCTGCACCCTCGTCAGGGCGTTCGACACACCCCAAGCTCATCACTGTCCTGTTGGACACCGTCACCTTTGTTGACCTCCCAAAGGACATAGTCATTCACAATCCCGTTTGCCGTGTCATAATGACAACAATGCAAACACAATACCCGTCATGCTTCGCTCGTCCTCCGCTAAGGTGCATCTCCACAGCAGCCACCGGACGCCATCGCCAAGGCCGATCACCTAAACTACCTGCCGCCACCATCGTCACCTGGCCATGTCCGGCCGTCCCCTCGACGCCATCTTCACCACCATGCACTCGAAACCCTAATCGGGTTTGGTGTAAAACAAAAAAGGAAAGAGAACGGTAAGGAGGATGAAGGTTATCTGATCGGACTACCACCGTGGCGTCGCCCCGCCGTCGAGCTCCCCTCTTTCACAGCCGTTCCTCCCTCGTCCTTCGCTGTCGTCGCGTTGTAAGGCCCCTTTCCCGGGTAACCTCACTTGTTGGATTTACTCATAAACATAGTCATAAAATACTGAATTTATATTAAAAAGAACATTCGTCATCCAATTACATAATCATAACAGCGGAAGTCTTTACAATTAAAAGCATAACATTGTTCGAAGACATATAAAACAAAAGAGGGATGTCAGTCTCGTGCCGGGTAACCTCCACGCCATCGCACGACCTCATTTTCCTTTACCTGAAATGTATACTAAAAGTCAGCTAACGCTGGTGAGTTCTAGTTTAATGCAATTAGGTATAAATATTCTTTTCTTTATAAGTATGCATAATTATATATATACACTTATATAAGTACACATTGACTTGAATTGCTTCTCCTTTATCATTCTTCGCAAATACATATAGATATATATTCACATCATTGGTCTCATTTATTTTCATAACTTTTGCTTCTCTTTCTTCTTTATTTTGTGATTACATATATATATGCATTCACCTTTTCTTTTCTTTTCTTTACATTCATGGGTAATACTCTTAAGGGTGATCAACCCGTCTTTTGGTTGCGAAGGTCACAAAGACAATCGTCGCGGTCCATCGTCATGGCCCACCTATACTTACAACCGTCCGACAACAAGTGCCGTCCGTCATTTTATTCTTACAACCGTCCGGCAACCTTTGTCCGTCCGTCATGACTTACAACCGTCCTACCGTCGTAGGCCGTAATTCGCCCGTCTACCCGAAGGTATCCGTTTCCCATGCGACTATTATTTATACAACCGTTCTACTATAAGATGCCAATTTTTCTTAGACCGTCCGTTAATAACTTTAGTACGTCCTAGCTGATGAAGGAACGCACTTGTGGCATTCGTACGTCCTAGCAGATGAAGGAACGCACTTGTCCCGGTTGTACGATAGTCACGTGGTCGTCCGTCTACCGAAGTAGCCATTATCATCGAAGCGTCCATAACGTTTTCTTATACTTGGCAAGCAATATATACATGGATATAAAGCAAGATTTCTTCTTTACACGTTGTGTCATACTTTCGTTCGTTCTTTAAAATCATACGTTTCATTCTTTATTCATAATTCTATTTCGTGTAAAGATATGTGTATATATATATATATTTGTATACCACGTATGATCACATTGACATTCATAACTTTTATTCATTTAGTGTATACATTTCAGCCCCAAAACATTTAATAAGGTTTGCACATAACATAAAAAGGGGGCACATAGAACTCACCTGATGAGTAGTTTCTAAAATACACTAAGCTGGCTACTGAGTATCACTAATGTCACTCACGATCTGTATAATAAAGTCATACTCGTAAGGTAGTGCTCCTAGATGACTTTAGACATTACTATGCTTGAACTTAGTAATTTCGATGGATTTGCTTTATCGAAACTTGGTAGTTTCGATAGGTTGCTTCTGTCGAAACTTGGTAGTTTCGATAGGTTGCTTCTGTTGAAACTTGGTAGTTTCGATAGGTTGCTTCTGTCGAAACTTGGTAGTTTCGATAGGTTGCTTCTGTCGGCACTTGGTAGTTTCGATAGGTAACTTAGGTGTAATCTTAGCTTCGGATCGTGGGCTTATATCGAAACTATGGTAGTTTCGATGGGTATGCATATATCAAATCTGAGTAGTTTCGATGGGTCTGCTCATATCGAAACTACTACACATATCGAAACTAAGTAGTTTCGATGGGTGTGCACATCGTCTTCCCCAAAAATCTGAAGTTTTTGCATGCAGTCTGATCGAGTCAATATCTAAATTTTTCTTTGATCACAACGTTCGTTTTTCATTCTAGATGCTATACCTAAGCTCACTTTCAAGTTTCATCCGCAAAATCGTTATCTTTTTAGCCAAAACCCAAAACTTCCCAAAACGAACAAAAACTCATAATGTGATCGAATCGTTACCTGGATTGTAATTCTGATTCGGAGGTTTTGCTCACGGGCTCAGCTGTAACGTGCTCCTCCAATCTCGTGACGATCCGTCAACTTTCTCTCTCTAGACCCGAGCTTTCCTTTCTCTCTCTAGAAGCTGCGTGAGTGTGGAATGAGCAGGGAAGAGGGCTGCCTTGCCTTATATATATACCTGGGCTTCCCTCGGCCCATTGAAGCCGAGCCCAAGCCCGCTCCCTTTTGTTTAAATATTCCGACTAAATCGTCGGTCTCGCTATATTTATTCGTTTTTATTATTTTTGGGATGTTACACGCGTACACCTAGCCAAAGTGGCCTAGGGTTTGCGCATAGAGTGGTTTAAATAACACGCGTGAGTTATGCTCTGGGTCCTCCTAATACGTCCAACGCGTTTCTTATCCGAATCTTTAGAATAACAACTAATCGGGTCCTCTAAATTCGTTAACCCGCTTCCATCTCAACTTGTGAAACAAATGGCTAACCGGCTCGTTTAATCCCGCTAGTCCAATCTTTATTTAATAATCCGAGCCAACCATGTCATTTATTACAAATCTGGGTCATCCATTAACCTGACCCATTAGCTATTTGGTTTTAGGGATGTTACAAGTCTACCCCCCTTAAAAGAGGATTCGTCCTCGAATCCTGCGTCGGTACAAACCAACATGACATACTCTTATGCACCCAATTCATTCGGTGACAACCGTCACTTCGACACTACCTGATTTTATTACTTTGCTGTATTACAACTACCCTTCTAGGGGTTCCATGAAGTCTTCTCCGTTGCTCGCTTTAAAGGGATTTTGTAGGTTTTACCTACACGTTTCCTCATCTTTCGTCTCTCCAGCCATTAGTCAAACGACTGCTTTCCCAACTCTCACTGTTCCGGCACTTGCTAGAAGTTGCCTTCCATTGTTGTCTTGGTTATTACCCCTTTTTACGAAGGTTTCATTGTCAGAGACCTTGAAAATACCTCGTCGCTCTTAATGTTCTTAATAATATTGCACATATCATCTCTAGTACCGCGTAGTAAAACACTGCCAGTTATCCGCTCACTTGCCATATTTCATTCTGAGTTATGGGCACAATTGCCCTTGTCTCCGGTATAACCCTAATGATCTCGTCGTTCCGACGGTCACCTCCCAAGTAGGTCCTTTTCTTTCACAGACAGGAGTAATAGTTGCTTTACTGTCGCGTGTCCATTACTCTCCCCTCTTATGTTCTAATTAACATCTTAAAATGATTCCTCGAACTCAATCCCACTGCCCTACCCATAAGGGCATTGCTTCTGTCCTTTTCTGATGATCTCCAGGAGCTCGTGCAAAGCTACACTGGTCTCCACCGAATTCCTCTACCAAAGGATCTATTTACTTCATTATCACACATTTAATACGTCCCGCAAGTACGTACACACCCAACGCTAGGGTCATCTTCATTAGCTCTCGATGTTTCTCACGGCTCATATGCCTTTGTCATGCCTGTTTCGATCATCTAAACACTTGTTTTCCTTAAATGCTCCACGTGAGCTCATATTAAGCTGGTCTTGGAATTACCAACGTAGGCATATTCTTCTTAGTCACTTATGTGCAATCTTACACTTGCCCTTCCTGAGTTTCACCTTTCTCTATGTTGCTCTACCATTACCTTGCGATCCCCGACCGCATCTCATTTATCACGTACGAACATGAAGTTCGCCTACTCACAAGCCTCAACTATTCGTCGCCTCGCCTCGTCTAGGGAAAAACATCCTTACTCTCCTAGTGTCTCGTCTTGACTGAATTCTTCATATAGAACGTGTTCCATGAAGGTCCTTCGTCATCGTGTTAACTTCGTGCTGAAATTCTCAGGGTCATCACCTTGATCTCATCATAAGCATTTCTGGTCAAGCGTCCACGTAAACGCCTTCATCATCTATACTCACAGCTCCGCCCATTGGCTTCGTGCTCCGAATTCCTGAGATATAAGCATAGGCATCTCATAAGAGCACCTCACTGGTCGCCTAGACGAAATCAAAACTCCTTGCATCACCTCGACGTATCAGCGTCGAGAAAATCATCAAGGTAGAAATACGATACATGAGCACACTGACCACCCGTCCTATGCACGACTAAGCGTGTACTACAAGGACACACACCGACACACATAACTACAGACCACACATTGTTCTACACATGTACTAGTAACTCAACCTTCTAACTCGCATAAAGTGCACATACATAACCAGCTAGATCTGGGTAAATCTACGCGCATACAATATGACCTCGTCATTTATAGACACACAAGTATATCATGTTGTTTGGCCCAAAGGCACCAGCCAACACGATCTCCCGCCTGACTGTCGTCAGACACAATAACCTGTTGACAAAATTCAACACCTTATCAAGCTTACACTTTATCTCCCGCCTGACTAATGCCAGACACAATATCAAGCTTATGCATGATCTCTCGCCACGACTATTAAGTACATGACACATATAACTCATACTCATAAGCAACTCAATTAACGACATTCAAGTTCATTCACAAAAACTTTCATGTCCTTAAGCACCAAAACATTTACCTCGCAGAAATCTATGCCTGAAAATGTAAGGGCATTCAATATCATAGTAAGGCTAAACACCCCCTTACACTTCACACATCACCTAAGCATAACACATAGGTGACACTATCTTAAGACCGTAGACACACACAAATAATTATAACTCAGGTCTACTCATACCGTTTAATCAACCAAGCTCTAGCATTACAGTCCATATCACATTTAATGCTAACTCACATCATTTAGAATGTAATCACATAATCACACCATACCGCACATATTCCACTATTGTAAACACAATCATATGTCGTCACAAACACAGTTATCATTAATTATGTTCAAATCACTATGCGGTAAGACTCACCATAACTGTGAAAATCAAATAACCAATATTCGAATTGAGCATCACCCCACGTAAACGTCTAATAAATCAAAATGTCAAATCACCCCGAACTCTCTCGTGACAACTGCCACACTAACTAATCGTCAATCAATCGAGCATCTCGAACACCACCCGCTAATTCACTGCTAGACCACGTCAGGTGTATCTGGCGTGTCCGCTTCTGGTGCCTTCTGAAACAGAACTCTCTTAACAATCGCAAGCGGTCGATCTCTCCACCATGCAGGTCCACATCCTGGAGGAAAATCACGTACAACTAACACTGCTCTCCTTCTCCATTCCGTCTTTCCAATCATAGCTCCATGCGGTATGTCGCCGACCGAAGCTCTAATCAAACCTGGCGCGAGGAACGCCAACATCACCCCTATCTCACCGTCAGCTCCATCTACGGCAGTCGTCGGCTTGACTTGTCGATCTGCATTCCTCTTAGTAAGATTTTCACGCTTGCCCAAACTCGTACGCTTGTCTTAGCCTCCTAATCCTACTCAAGATAGAACGTTAGAGTGGTCACTTTGGGCACAAATTCAGAATATGAGGGTAATCATAGACTGCCAAATCACGGTGATCAAATGCAATTTGGTGGTTCACATTACTGCTCGAATTCTAAACCTTTCCCATCATGTTCACACTAGATTTCTATCTTTCACACACACCGGATGCAAATGCATCCCATACAAATCACAAGGTACCACATAACAATATAGCATATCATCATATTCATCACAATTTCACACCATCCAAGGTTACACACAAAATTACTAAATCATATCGACACACCAAACTATCTCTCATAGTTACAACTAATGCTGCTCTGCATTACTCAACTCACATCATAGTCTCATTTAATCACACCACACAACTTCACGTAGTTCTACATACTACTATGGCACATAGCACACATAATGATCCCTCACGGAACCATAAATCACTTACTCACACCGATTACTTCACCTAGTGTAACACTACACAAATGGAAAATAATAATTACTGCCCAACTCGAAAGACGTACCTCTTGGCTCGTGGTTACTCATGGTGGCATTCGTTTCACCCTCGTCCCATTTTCAGTTTAAGTTAAGGTATTTTATTGTTATAAAAACATCGATTTTCTCTTAAACCTCGGCTCTATTGTAAGACCCCAAACCACGCACCCTACAGTTGGTTCTCATAACGGGTTATTCCCTTGAAAATACTTAATTTAAGGATATTAAACTACAGCGGAAGTCTTTCTAAAAACATTAATTACTATTTAATGTCATTAAGTTACCCCATGAATGCTTGCACACCAATCCGAGTAGCACCGCTCCTAAGCCAAGATACGTTAACACAACGCTTACCTGCAAAACAATCTATCGTACACACAAAGTCAGCTACGCTGAGTGAGTTCTAATAGTTTAGTTAATTAAAACCCAACTCGTCTCAAAAGTTATTTAAACTTTACTCAGGACCCACGGTCCTTATAAAATAGGTCCACAATTCATTAACAAATAGATAACTCATGTTATCACCCGATATCCCATAATAGCTCATTACCCAAGACTCATCCCATAATAACTCATGTTCAAGTACATGTATTAACTCGACACTTGATTAACACAACAATCCCCTAGACCTCCACTTACTCAGCCCTGACCAAGGCTCTTACAAATAAACTGACATAATCGTTATGAACATCACATCACAATCCTGGCACCACGGCCAATCTAACTCTACTCATCAAATCAATATTATCACAAGCACAATAAATATAACTCAACGCTTGTATGCAATTTAACACAAATATATAAGCACACAAACACATACCTTATTACTGCACCCTCGTCAGGGCGTTCGACACACCCCGAGCTCATCACTGTCCTGTTGGACATCGTCACCTTTGGTGACCTCCCAAAGGATATAGTCATGCACAATCTCGTTTGCCGTGTCATAATGACAACAATGCAAACACAATACCCATCGTGTCACAAGGACACGACTCAATGCACACAACACATGTATAATCACATAACAATATACTCTATACACCTGATTCATTAACTTCACCTGCCCTTCACACATAGCACTAGGATACGATATCCTACACGTATTCATAAACGTTTAGCTTATATCCCGACTCACCCCGGCTAACCCATAACACTGCTAATATAGCAACATACACACAAATACTATATCTCATTATTTAAGCACATACCACGTACATGCACACCCTGTGACACCTCCTAGTCGTACCCGTACGACTCGTAACTACCATCCCGACTCACCCCTGTTAGGTCACTATACGACCCGTGACCATACACCCTCCTTTAACCTACACGTATTAAGGGTAACATCTAGTCCCTTAGCCCATATTTAAATAATTAACTTCGATACACAATTAATGTAATAAAACACGTCTTGAATGTATATACGATAGCCCCAAAACATTAAAATCTTTTAAAAGAGGGGATTAGAAACTCACCGGATATGTCGAGTCTCAGTCCTTGCTCTGTAACTCGTCCACTCGCTCGAAGCCCGAACCTGTCAATGCATGATCCCATGATCAGACATGTTCTAAAGATACATGAGACACACATAAAGATAAACTATGTCTCAGAGCCCATTCTCGTCTACTCTTCATCCAATTATACCAACCTTAGCCTCACGAGTACACGTATAATATTGCTCCCGAACCACCTAGAACCCGTGCAACCGGACCAAACTCCCATGCATGCACGTAGACGTGCCCATGCAAACCCTAACTCTAGAAACATGCACGCGCGAGCCGGCTTCCACATACGTATGCATGCCATGCAAACGGAACCTTAGTCTAGTTCACTGTTGTCGTTGCTCAAGACCACCTCTTGCTCGCCGTCTTCCTCAACGGGCAACCCTAGCCAACCGTCCAAACCCCACCACGCGTTGCCGTATGTTACCCACGTTGCCACCACCATGGCCGGCTGCCACCGCGCTCCACCATGTACAAACCTTATCGGGTCTACACAACACCAACCTGAGTCGTCCCTACCGCTGGGTTAGCCACCATCACTGTTGTTGTCCCGTCGTTTCCACCGCCTCCATCGAGTCACGTCATGCTTCGCTCGTCATCCGCTAAGGTGCGTCTCCACAGCAGCCACCGTACACCATTGCCAAAGCCGATCACCTAAACTACCTGCCGCCACCATCGTCACCTGGCCATGTCCGGCCGTCCCCTCGACGCCATCTTCACCACCATCTCGAAACCCTAATCGGGTTTGATGTAAAATAAAAGGGAAAGAGAACGGTAAGGAGGATGAAGGTTACCTGATCGGATTACCACCGTGGCGTCGCCTCTCCGTCGAGCTCCCCTCTCTCACAGCCGTTCCTCCCTCGTCCTTCGCTGCCGTCGCGTACACCTAGCCAAAGTGGGCTAGGGTTTGCACATAGAGTGGTTTAAATACCACGCGTGAGTTACGCTACGTCCAATGCATTTCTTACCCGAATCTTTAAAATGAAGACTAACCGCGCCCTCTAAATTCGTTAACCCGCTTCCATCTCAACTTGTGAAACAAATGGCTAACCGGCTCGTTTAATCCCGCTAGTCCAATCTTTATTTAATAATCCGAGCCAACCATGTCATTTATTATAAATCTGGGTCATCCATTAACCCGACCCATTAGCTTTTTGGTTTTAGGGATGTTACATTATGAGGTGGAAGAAGAAGTTGACGAAGAAGAAGAGGAACGAGATGACATCGTTCGAGGTAAAAGGAAATTCACAAACCAGGAGCCTTGTAAGGTTTGGGAGGATCATGAGGAAGTTTCCTTAGCCAATGCTTGGATTCGGGTCTCCGAAGACCATAAAACCGGAGATTAACAAAAAAAGCTCATCGTTTGGGGACGAGTGCTTAATCATTTTAAGAAGAGTGTTGGTCGAACCGAACGAACATTCCACCAACTAAATTCAAAATGGGGCGCGATGAATACGAACATGTCCCATTTCAATGGACTATACATCCAAGGGGTAAACTTGTCACACCCCAACCGACTGCGGAATACGTCGAGGCGGGACATGTAGACTGTTCATAAGCACATGATCAAACTAAAGTTTCATATTTTATTAAATTCAAATTGCATAACCATTGTTTCATCAAAACATAGACAAACAAGAAATAAAGTACTTCAGCAAAATTCAATTGTCTTATTTAACGAAGTCTGCAAATCCAATGTGAAGCATCTTGAACATGATTCTCAATTATTAGCACCTGAAACATGATGAAAACAAAGTCAACTAAAAATAGCTTGTGAGCATACATAGGTTTTGGCACAATAATTGTTATCAAGAATTTGTGTACAATTTATATGAAACATGGTTTAATGAGGCAATTATGGATAACCACTATAGTTAAAACTAGGGCGCACAATCAAACCTTGTGACTGATAGGCATAACACTCAATGTTACCCTTAAGTGTTGTCGGCAACAATCACCCTAACCGAGTGGATTGGTCAGATGCAATAGATCTATCACTGTTACCGTCAGTTTGTACAGAGTTAATGATTGCACTTGCACTATGCACTAAAATATGTAAAATGTAGTTTGAAACTCATAGTGTTCAAGCATAAGGCACAAATTGCACACATGATCATAATGTTTGAATTGTATAAATTGTAAATAGTTTGAGTGTAATCATGTTTCACCCCAAATATGTAAAAATGAAAAAAGGGCTATGTAAACTCACATTGAATTATGTAGCTTGAAAATCACACGAACGAGTAGTTGCACAAGTGTTTACCTAACCACAAGGTTAACCTATGTTTGAATAATATATTTGTATCAATGGTATGCTTAAGAGACTAATGTATAAAGGAATTGGGGCTTGGTTGGGTGAGTGTGCATTTGATTGTTGTAAATAGTATGTTTTGTTAATAAGTAATTGAATACGTGTGTGTGTGTGTATATATATAAGGATTAAGGATAACTAATTTGTTTTACAAATAAATGAATGAATGGTTGAAAAATATTTAATTGAATAAGTAGGTAAAATAAATCATATTTTGAGATAAAACGTTTCAATTAATTTAATAATTAGATTAACTATTAATTAAAATTATGAGATAAAAATATAATTTGTACAAAATAATTGGGTGACAAAATACCTTGTATCACGTAGAGGTTTTAAATAAATACTTACGCGAGTTTTTAATTAAAAAAATTTATTAGGTTTTAATCTCTAAAACAGTTAAATAAATGTTTATATTTGATAAGTTAATAGTTTGGTTCCCTAAAATATTTCCTAGCCTTAGGGGTTTTATAAAATAGTTTTTATAAAGACTTTTGGATAAAAAAAATAAGCTTTAAAAATGAATTTTAAAAAATAAAACAGACCACAGGACTCGAACCCAGGTCTGTCCGGAGGAGCCACAAAGCGCGCAACCACTAGACCAGGGGGGTCTTAGTGTTCATATGGCCAGCGGTTTAAGTCTTAACCCGAAAGTGAGGAGGAACCGGGCTAAGGCTCGAACCCGCGACCTTTTCTGAAGAGGATGAGTGACTTAACCGGTTGATCTGGGCGTATGCCTTGATAAAGGAACGTATGCGAATTATTTTTAACATACAACTCTCACTCGTCTTCTTTCCCAAACGCACCCGTCCCAAACCCTAACTCCAATTCCACCCGATTCATCATTGATCGAATACTAAATCATAGGGCTTTCGTACCTTGGATTAAAACGAAGCTAATGGAACAAAAATTACCTGAAATGGTTACGGATCGAAGGAGAACGACAGCAGGGAGGGTTTCGGCAATCTTCGAACTCGGCAGAGCTTTGGGGGTGGAATGAAACTAGTATGAGCATTTAGAAAGCTTGTAATTAGTGTTGCGATGGTGTGGGAAAATGTTTTATAGATCTATTCCATGTTTAATGCTCGAATTGATTACGAGTTTGATTAAGAACGGTTACGGGTCGTTTGAGCTTGAATCCAATGAATTTTGTTGTAATTGGGTAGTTATGAACGATCAGAACAGTCACATGATTGATTATACATGATTAAACGAAGTTAAGACACATGAATTGGAATCAGATTTGTGAAGAAATAGTCCCTGTTGACTTTTCTGAGTCAAACCTACCGATTTTAAGGATTCAAAACCAAATGGAGTCCAAACTGAGAGTCCAATTGTTCAAGGGGGATACATTAGATCAAGTGGGGGTTCAAACCAAGTTTATTTGTTTTAATCCGTTTGTAATTATACATATAAATTGATTTTCTTTATAAAACTTATAAAAACTAAATATATTATAAATTTAAAAATGATTTATTTAACAATGTCAAATATATATTTAAACAATTATTTTTATGTGGTTTATTTAATAATTTAAAATATATAAATATATTAGCACACATATATTTATAAATAATTATACATATATATAACTATATATATATATATATAAGAGTGAAAATATATGATTATAGGTTCATGGATTTTATTTGTTATTGTAACAAGCAAAAAAAATGTGTATATGTACCTGTATCATTTATATATTTATGATATGGGTTTGCAAGTTTGATAACTCCGTAGTTATTGCACATGAAATAATAAGTATTGTGACACAATGTTTTGAAATGAAATTGTCATTATTGCATACAACAAGGTACTAAAAAATCATGGATGTTACAATACTTTACTTTAATATTAAGTTATTATTTTATTAGTTTCAAACTAGCTTTTATTTTAAAAAAAATGTAGAAACATCGATGGGCTGGTGTAACTTGATGCGAATATAATTAAGAAAGCGTTGAAGGAGTACGAGAAGAGAGGTTGTAGGTCCTGGGAGCCTCGTCGCGCAGCAGAAAAACAAAGATCTGATCGTTGATTCATGTGGTAACAAAGACACAAGACAGAGAAAAACCACGAACATAAAGACAAGAGAATCGACACAAACGAAACGTAATCCATAACAAAGAAGTCATCTCACATTACAGACCACATACCGAAGGAGTACACATCTCTCGTTTACGCTCAGGGTTCACGGGGGCCGGGAGAGCTCATCCCGGCCATAACCTCTCTCAACCTTGTCCCAAGTTCCACCTACAAATGAGGCCATCATCTCAATTTATAGGGGCCGGAACAATACCTGCGTACTTGGCTAAGTACGCAGGGCATTGGTCATGCATACTTGAAAACGCAGGGCAAAAGCCATGCGTACTTACTAAGTACGCAGCACAAATCTGGTGTACAAGCTAAGTACGCATGAACACCCTCCCGCATACTAGCTAAGTACACCGATACATAGAATTTTATCTATAGTACAAAAACATGCTTCTACAGAGGTTTCTCCCATATGAGCGCATGAGAGATTGTAAAAGACCATGACAAATGGGAACCCGTTCCGGTTATCGGTGCGGAGTTTGAATCTCAATCCCAAAAGAGGACAAAAGTATAGGAGTCGTGGAATTACACAAGTTCAAATGACTGTTTAACTAGCAATGTTCCCGACCCAAACGAAGACACAACACCGACACGGCCGACACGTAAAGGAAAGAAAGTGGCCGAGTCATCAAGTAAGAGCAAGGAAAGTTTGGTTGAAGCTCTATACGACTATAGGATGATGAAAGAGAAAGAAAAGATGAAAAAAACAATTTCGAAAGAAATTGGACGAAACAAAACTGGTCATGATGGAAGAACAACGAGAAGCTATCCGACAAGAACAATATGACCGGGATATTAAGACGTTTCTCATACCGCATGACTGTATCCCCAAACCGTTCTTGCAAATCGTCCTACAACGTAAATATGACATAGCCGCAAAATACGGATCATAGACGATCTTGCGATTTTTAGATTTTAGTTATTAGTTAATTTTAATTTTATTTTTAATGTTTTTAGTTAATTTTAATTTTTATGTTTTATTTTTTAAATTAATTTTAATTTTATCTTTAATGTATTTTATTTATGTTTTTAATTTTTTTTTAAATGCTAGGGTACTTAGGGGTTCTCCATCCCTTGTGTTTAGGGTAGTTTAGGGTAACTATGACGTGACATTATATGACATTTTTTTGATTGAGTAATCCTTATGGTACTTAGGGGTTGAAGGGGTTCCATCCCCTCCACCCTAAGTAATGTTAGTTTTATGTTAAAGTTTTATAAAAAATATCAAAATAACCTTAGTATTATTAAAACATAAAATAAAAAAGTTGGTAATGACAAGACCCATTGTAATATTAAAAAAACTAGTGAGCGAAACTCGCGCGTTACGGTGGAGTGTAAAATTTGTAAGGTTCGGTTTTGACGACTTGGTTTCGACAACTTATACATTAGTATTTGCCCCGAGGAAAAACTTCATGACGAAACGCTGTTAAAAATAAGCACGTCGCAATGATAAAACGTAAAATTTTTAAAAGATTATATTTTAAAGGTTGTAAGAGGAAAAATACGGTAAAAAAAGAAACCTTTAAGTAGTTTTGACCGCTTATACATTTGTGCTTCGATTACTAAAACTCGGTTTTGAATAAATTTGATATTGAAACGTAGATGAAAATAAGTACTTCGCAATGGTACATTCAGAATTTTGTAAACTTCTTATTATAAACGTTAGAATTATCAATAAAATATGGTCAAAATTAAGAAATTGTCGTTGTTAGAATTATCAAAATAAAAACATTATCAATATATTAAAAAAAAATCATATCAGTTGCGGCGATGTAGACTTTGAGGCCTTCGCCCTTTGTCGGGGCAGTGAGGGTTGGGAGTTTGTCTAAGTATTTTTTGAGTTGCTGGAAGGCTTCTTCGGCCTCATCCGTACACCAGAATTAATTCTTGCCAATATTGTTCTTTAATGTGCTTACAAAAGGTAGGGAGCGTTCTGCATGCTTCGCCAAGAATCGGTTGATGGCTACTAGTCACCCATTTAAGGATTGCACTTCTTTTACAGGTGACGGGGAAGGCATCCGACAGATCTTTACGCCAGTAGCTCATCCTCAAGGAAATGTTGTAAGGACTAAACCTAGTAGGTTGTTGCAATCAAAGGATCACCAAGCTGTTCAGAGTGAAGTTTGAGCAAACTTAGGTTTTGAGTGAACTTTTGAGGTTAATGCAAACTTTAGCGAGTACCTCAAGTTCTCGCGTGAGAACTTCAACGAGAACTTGGTTACCGTGAACTTAAGTTTGCGCGAGCCCAAGCCCATTGTGTTTGTGAGAACTGCATGTTACCTATAAATAGTTTTCCTATTTTCGTGTAATAGGGTTAGGCGAGTAGACAGAGCTTGTAATCAGTTTTATTTGTAATCAATGAGTTTAATCAATATACACACACGTTTGTTTGAGTATCTCTCATCCCCTCTGATCCTTTTCATTGCTTTTATTCTTTCGGATTCCGCCCGACTCGATACTTTGTTGAATCTATGGTTATTGAAGATCCTTATTGAAGAAACCGGACCTTACAAATGGCCAAGTCAAAAGAGCCAACCAGAGCTTGGTCAAGGGAATTAAAGCTAGGTTGGGAACTAAAGGTACCTTGTGGGTAGATGAGGTCCCAAGCGTCCTTTGGGCACATAGAACCACACCAAAAACAAGCAATGTCGAGACCCCCTTCAGCCTAACTTACGGGCATGAGGCAGTAATCACACCATGTGTATGCTTAATCAAAATGAAACTGAAAACGAACGAGAACTAAGGATGAATCTGGAAATCCTAGAAGAAAGGCGTGACAACGCAACGATTAAAGAAGCTCGGTATAAGCAGGCGCCGGAAAAATACTACAACAAAAGGGTAATGAAGAGTGAATTCCTCCACAGAGATTACGTCCTCATAAACAACGAAGCAAGTAGAGCAGAGCCAAGAGGAAAGTTGGGCCCAACTAGGAAGGACCATACCGGGTTGAAGAACACTAGGAAAAGGAGCGTACAAACTTATCCGCTTGGACGGAATAAAAGTCCCGCGGACCTGGAACGGGGCACCATTGTGCAAATGTTATATGTAACCATTTTTAATGAGATTGGATTGATTTTGGAAGATACCACATGTGACAAAAACACCGGACCAAGAGTCAGGCATTAACTAAAAAAGATCGGGCGAAGGCCCGTTATCATAAAGATTGGACTTCAAGTCCAACACAAAAAGACCGGACCAAGAGTCCGGCATTAACTAAAATGAGTTGGTTATTTGTATTTATTAGATAATCACAGGGATTAAAGTTATAATTAAGCCCAAAATTAAAACCCTTACTTGGGGATTAAGTTATTGGTCATCTATAAATACAAAGTCAAGGGAGGGGTTTACACACACCATAAGATTAGAATTCCTTGAGAATTGCTAAACCCTAATCCCTCCCACTATCTCCTAGCCGCCGCCGGCCACCAACAACAACCGTAAAGGCTTCGCCACACCAGCCGGCCGTCGTCGCTCCAGCCACCTCCGCCGCACCGCCGTACCAGGCTGCTGCCGCCGTTTGCGGTTTTCATTCCCTCTCTTGCGCCGTTTTAGCCGCCACCGAGAAAACTGTAGCCGGGTTGTCTCCGTGAGCAGCTAAGGACCACCGTGTACCACCGGTATCGTTAGGCAATTTTTCACTATTCTCGTAGCCGGTGACTCCGGGTGATTGGGATAAACGAGTAGGAAGTTGCGAGTTTAATTCGTGAAGTAATATCTAGCGACCAGGTTGTTGTCTTGTGGTGTTACATCTTAGTTGTCGTCTCCTACTCGCGAAAGGTATAACCCTAAACCCCCTATGGTTGTTTATTGAATATTTGGTCTGCATCTAAACTCCCGATGAGGCGATCTAGGGTTTTTCCTATATTGGTTCGTTCTTGTTTTCCGATGCATGTTTTAAAACAATTTTAAAACCCTAACACAAAACTCCAACAATAATATGACTCCTAACAGTCCAATCTAATCCATTATGAAAACCATGAATGAAACCACTATGTGTAATATGGTATATGTGCACCTACCACTTAATTAATAAGTACACCAATGATAATTATACGTCTTAATCACAAGTTTCGGTGGTTTTTTGTCACTGACCAACACACCCCCCAACTTTAAAGAAATTGCAAATATTACCCTTAACTTTGTAAACCGGAACTTTGATCCCCTCAAGTTTGTTAAGTTTCACGTTTATCCCCTGTAGTATATATAATCTGATTTTTTCTCAATAAATTTCGTTCGTTAATTAATTTTTTTCTTGATGTCCCGCTATAAATTTCGTTAAAAACGGAGTCGTATTCAATGTAGGGTATTTTTAGGTGTCGTGGGTTATATCGCCTAACGGTAACGTGCTGGTACCGTGAAGAATGAGACCGACACCGACTGAAACATCGATTCCATTATATAACCGTATTTTATCTATGTTTCGATCTCCACAACTGAGTCGTCGTAATTAACCACGTTTTTTTGTGTGTTTAGCCATGTTAATGTCACCGCCTCAATTGTGTGCCGCTGCTGATCGCGGGGCTAATTTTCTAGTTTATTATTATTTGCAAGGTTGTAACATATACATCATGGATCAAACACATAAATAAATCTAATAGAAAAACAAGCTTGCAATTGTTTGGTAAAATTATTACATGTGGCCAATTAATTTTTCTAGAAATAAAAATGATTGGTACTTCCTCTTTTGAGTTTATCGTATTTCCTTGATTTTGTTGTAGTTTGTATTATGAAATATATTTATTTATAGTTAATGTTAAAGTTTATTTTACTTTTACATTTAAGATTTATTTTTATAATTACTTATTTCATAAAAAATTACTAATTAATCATATAAAGACTAAAGTTATAAATAACAAAATAAAAATATAAACAACGTATTTAATAGGACTCAAGTCTAAAACACATTAACTTAACTTTTATGAAGAATATTAAAGATGAAACTCTTATATTTGTTTTCATATGTGTCAACCAAAATCACCTTAACGTTTGAGTGTAGTATTGTAATGGTATTTAAATCTTGATATACTGGCATGAGTAACACGTGGATGCCGTGATGACACGTGTTCAATCCGACAATTGTCACTTTAGCATCTCCTCTCTTCCTCACCCACCCACAGTTGTCACTTTAGCATCACCTCCCTCACCCACCCAACCTTACTCATAAATATACGCATAAAGCTCTCCTTCCTTTATAGGTTCTTTCTAAACGTGTGAGAATAGAGCGGTGCATACACTTGCTTTATCCGCATTTTCGGGGACAAAAAAGCTCATGCGTTGCTTAACAAGGTACACAAGTCTTTATGTGTTTGTGTATATCTTCTTAATTTGTTTAGAAAAATCTTTTCATTAATGTGGTGCAAATTCGCTATTTGATTTATTACCTTATGAAAATTTTGCTACTTTTAAAACCTGGTGTCTTTCTAGATTTGATTGTTTAGCATAATTGTTCTCTCTTTGTGAGTTTGTGTTTGATTCAACTTTTTAGGGTTTTCTTAGTTTATCGAGAAATTGATAATTCAAGATTGTTACATAAATACAGGAATGAGGATTGTTACACATACGTAACACACAGTGCCACGTATATGTAACACTATGTTAACGGAAAACAAAATGAGAAATTTTTACATATACGTAACACAATGTTATGGTTTTAATTTGGTCCCTACCCCTATATACATATATAAATTATAATTTAAAAATTCTTTGGTTTTCTTTGATTTTCACATAACTTGATGGTTTTCACTTGATTCTTATCATATATATTAGGTTAGAATCTCATATATTATATGGGTTGAATAAATGTAATGTTACATACTTAGTAATAAAAAATTTATATATTAAAAAACCCGTGTATTTTCTCATATTAAATTCATTTGGTTAAAGATATATAATAACTATCCATATATAATTAAATAATAAGTATCCATGATTATTAAACATTTAAATATATATATTTTTTTTAATATCATTATTTAATATAAGAAATAAGTGAGAAAAACATGATGATAGATGAATCAGAAAGTGACACGTATCCCATAAGATTTTTTTTATTAGTATAATAAAAATGTATATATTTATTATTCAGAGAAAACAAAAAGGTAAAGGGTGATGCTTTTTTTTACATTCATATTTTAATACATTTTAATCTAAACTTTGTTAAAAGCGTGAGTAAAATAAGATTTCTTTACGAAAATAAAAAGGTAAGCATTTATGAAAAAATTATTCTTTTTGGTATTCATTTAAATGACTTTAGAAACTAGTACCTAAACTTTTATCTATTTCTTTTTGTATTGGAGAAATGGTCTAGATGGCACAAACGAAATGGTTTCTGGTGATGTCAGAAAAAGAAAAGTGCATTTAGGGTGGTCCGCGATCACGGCAAGCGGACATTGACTTGTTGGTGATGAGTCTGCTGCCGTTGCAAGCGGACTCGAGAAACCGTTTGTTTGGCAAGCGGACATTGGGCTCCAATGATGAAGTGGCGCCGGAGACTGTTTCATGATGAAGTGCCAGCGGGAGAAGGAGAGTCCGCTCCAATTGAAAGCATCACCTTCATCAAGCAGCGGACTCTCCTTCTCCAACTGCCACTTCATCATGCAAAATCGAATTTTCGGATATCCGATTTTGAACCCCATAGTAGTTTAGACTGAATTGTTTTAGTTAGTAATTGGATTATTGTGGGTTGGGACTATTGTAGCTTGTCACTTGATTGTTGTGTTATATTATTGTGGTCTTGCACCGTTATATGCATATCTTCTCTCCCCAGATTTTGAGAACTTTTGCTGGAATGGATGGCCTCGGAATTAAATCTGTGCATATATGGTAAACTCTCATTCATTTTTATTTACTTATGATAGTTGGAGCTTCTTGCTATTATGTTATCTTAATATTTCTTTTATTGTATCTTGTATTATATTATGTCATTTCCACATAATTTTCTTCTAATATTTATAGTTGTAAATACTAAAAGTAAAAAACCTCATTTCCTATCTCATGTTTTTTTACCCCCCTTAATTTTTTTTATTTGCTAATGTGAAAAGAGAGTATCACACACACTTAGAAAGTGTACATTTCAAAGAGAAGCTAAGTTGAGTCTCAACCATGAAAATTGATAAACAATAGGTTTTAGTTGTTTCTCATGCCTCACTATGATATGAACAATATGCACACGAAAAGAACAAGCATATGATGCACATGTGCATAGAAATGATATAAAGTAAATAAATAAATAATAAAATAGCAATTACCGTAGTCTAGTTTCCCATTAGTGAAGCCACAACATGTCTATCACATATTGAAAATGTAGTGAATATGCTATATTTGCAAGAGATTTAGAGGTTAAAGTTATCTGTGCCCCTTACTCTTTTACTTCTGAGATTTTCCCTAGGTTACTATCCTTGAAGTCAAAGAGCTGAGCAAATAACTAAGCTTTAGCTAGTGGGAAGGGAAAAGGGTGTATATATGTGCACCTTGAGGCCATCAAATGCATGTTTGATGAAAGTATTCCCATACGTAGCGACTTTTACACTCTTTGATATCAAACTAAATCCATGATAAGCCACTTTCACATATTTGTGCCTAAGGAAATAGAGAATGAGAAAGAACTTTAAGGTAATTAACTCGAAATATGCCACCAGGAGTTATTTTTTTGTATTTGACAAACACAAACCTTCACCGAACTATTACACTATATTTCCTCTTTTTTTTATCAAAATCAAGTCCTGTGACCTTGTACGTCCAATCGAAAGACCATTCCATGGACCGAAATAGAAAAGATAGAAGAGTTGCACAGATCCATATTTGATGCTCTACTACAGTATATTTCCTCTCATTTTTAAATAAAAACTGATATCAATGTGGCACATTTTAACATGTTGATGTACAATAATACTTGGACAAAGAAGATGCACATTTATGCCAAATAATTTTCCTAGAAAACCAAAAGCAAATATAAGCAAACCTCATTAGGATAACCCAGTTGCTAACTAGCTTCTCGATTATACCATCGTATGCAAAGGATTCAAAAGTATGAGGTTTGTATTGTGCCAAGGTATAATCCATATCAAAGCCAACAACAACTATATTTTTCATATCCACACTTCAGGGCACTATTACAGAAAATCTGTTTCCCTATATCTTCACAAGAATTATGATATAGGGAAACAAATTTTCTGTAATAGTGCCGTGAAGTGTGGATATGAAAAATATAGTTGTTGCTGGCTTCGATATGGACTATACCTTCGCACAGTACAAACCTCATACTTTTGAATCCCTTGCATACGATGGTACCATCTAGAAGCTAGTTAGCAAATGGGGTTATCCTAAAGAGGTTTGCTTATATTTGTTTTTGGTTTTCTAGGAATAGTTTTTTTGCATAAATGTGCATTCTTTTTCCAAGTTGTATTGTACATCAACCTGTTAAAATGTGCCACGTTGATATCATATTTTATTTACAAAAAAGAGGAAATATACAGTAGTAGAGCGTCAAATATGAATCTAAGTAACTCTTCTGTTCTTTCTGTTTCTGTCCATGGAATGGTCTTTCGATTGGCCGAACATGGTCACAAGACTTGATCATGATAAAAATAGAGGAAATATAGTGTAGTAGTTCGGAGAAGGGTTGTGTTTGTCCAATATATGAAATTAACTTCTGGTAGAATATTTCGAGTTAATTACCTTAAAATTCTTTCCTATTCTCCATTTTCTTAGGCGCAAATATATAAAAGTGGCTTATCATGGATTTAGTTCGATATCAAAGAGGGCAAAAGTCGTTACATATGGGAATACTTTCATCAAAGAAGCATTTGATGGGCCTCAAGGTGCATATATAGATGCCCTTTTTCCCACTAGCAGAACCTTATTCATTTGCTCAGCTGCTTGACTTCAAGGATAGTAACCTAGGGAAAACCTTAGAAGTAAAAGAGTAAGGGGCATAAATAACTTTAACCTCAAAATCTCCTGCAAATATAGCATGTTCGATATATTTTCAATCTGTGATAGACATGTTGTAATGGGCATTACTAATGGGAAACTTGACTACAGTGATTGCTATTTTATTATTTGTTTATCTAATATATATCATTTCTATGCACAAGTGCATCATATGCATGTTCTTTTCATATAAATATATGCATATTGTTCATATCATAGTGAGGCCAGAGAAACAACTAAAACCTATTGTTTATCAATTTTGATGGTTGAGACTCAACTTAGCTTCTCTTTGCAATGTACACTTTCTAAGTGTGTGTGATACTCACCTCTTTTTCATATTATCAAATAAAAAAATTGCAAGTGTCAAGAGAGTAAAATGAGATGAGATGGGAAATGGGGTCTTTTACTATAAATATTAGAAGAAAATTATGTAAAAATGACATAATACACGGTATATATCATGCCTAGTAAAAAACACTACCAAGATAAAATAATAGCAAGAAGCTCCAACTTATCGATAAGTAAATAAAAATGAAAGTGAATTTACCATATATGCACATGTTTTATTCTGAGGTCACTCATTCCACAAGAAGTTCTTATTTGGGGAGAGAAGATATGCGTACAACGATTCCCCATGTTCTGAGAGGATGCCTAAGAGAATTGACCACGACCGCGTCCCATGTTGTTACCACGTGAAGGACTACGACGCCCTCTGTTGTTGCCCCGATTGTAGGATGGACAGTAGCTGTAAAAGGCTTGAGGAGCAGTAGTGTTTGGCAAAAGTTGAAAGCCATGTTGAGCTGCCATTTGCTGAAGAACCATGCGATGTTGTGATGGCTGAGATTAGACAGCTGGGGCTGATCCAGATGATGAGCCTATAGTAACATTAAAAACAGATGCAGTACCTGATTGTAGAGGCTTTGTAACCATGTAGTGATGATCACTGAGAAGACCATAGAGCTCGGTAAATGTCAAGGGATATGAGTGAGCAAGAATGGTTGATTTTAGACCATTGTATTCTTCATGGAGTCCGTAGACTACAAATAAAATGAGGTCCTTGTCTTTGACTGCTTCACCAATGTTGGCAAGTGCAAATGCATACTTCTGTGTATGACTCAGGTAAGCAAGAAGAGTCTCGTCTCCTTTTATTTGAAGCTTAAGAAGTTGTGTCTTAAGCATGAATTCTCATGTGGCAGTGTGTGGAGCATAGGCACGGGCAAGTGAGTCCCATAATTCACGAGCGATAGTGTCTTGAACATGAGAGAAGGAGGCCACCGAGATAGTGGAAATGATAATCATATGCACATGTGCATCATTAGAGAGCCATGTGAGATAACTTGGATTGACTGTGAGGCGGCATCTGCATTAGACCTTGTTGCTACAGTTTTGACTAGACAAGGAATTGAACCGTTAATATAGACAAAAGGATTGTTGGTAATAAGAAATGGCTCAAGCATTGTTTTTGCAGTAGCCATAGTTTGTTGGAGAGAGAGTGAATACAAACTTGTGTGATTTGTGGAAAGCTTTCTCAACTGAGGTAAAGGCAGTAATTAACAGTGACCATTGTAGGAACTTTCGATGGAAACTTGTGAAAAAGTGTAGATGTTTCGATCAAAAAGTTGATATTTCAATGGAAAGGTTGATGTTTCGATGGAAAAGTGATATTTCGATCAAAAAGTTGATGCTTCAATCGAAAAGTTGATCTTTCGATGAAAAGTTGATGTTTCGATGGAAAAGTGATCTTTCGATGGTAACTTCAATGGTAATTAGGGTTTTAACCTGTGGCGGTGGCTATAGTTGCAGTTGTTAAAGAAGACGCCAGTGATACTTGCATAAGACAACGTTGAACCAGAAAACACTGAAAAGGAAGTAAGAATCTGAAAAAGAACCACAAAAATTTTCTCCAGAACCGCGAAACAGGTGGGAGACAGCAACGACGGAGCTTTGTATGCTTTGGTAGTAGCAGCGATGGAGCTTTGTATGCTCCGGTTGTGATCGGCGGTGATGGTAGAGCCAAGAAGGCTCTAATACCAAGTTAAACACCTTAAGTGTATGTAAATGTGATTGTATTGGTTAACTATAAATGATTAGGGTTACAAGAGGGGTTATATACATAATCATATTTACATAATGTTACCTCCTAATATTGCTAATTACAACATGATCTAATAGTTATCATTTCTAAAATAGGTTGGGAGGATTCATTTGCTGAAACATGTCTTCGTTAATTAGTTGTTTCATCATTTTAATACTATCGTGCATTTTTTTTCAAAGTGATGAACCATTCTGGAGAATGAATGACACGTGTATGAATCATATGCATGTTCTTTTCATACTCGTATGTGTATATTGTTCATATCATAGTGAGGCAAGAGAAACAACTAAAACCTATTGTTTATCAATTTTGATGGTTGAGACTCAACTTAGCTTCTCTTTGCAATGTACACTTTCTAAGTGTGTGTGATACTCGCCTCCTATTCATATTATCAAATAAAAAAATTGCAAGTGTCAAGAGACTAAAATGAGATGAGATGGGAAATGAGGTCTTTTACTATAAATATTAGAAGAAAATTACGTAAAAATGACATAATACATGATATATATATATATCATGCCTAGTAAAAAACAATACCCAGATAAAATAATAGCAAGAAGCTCCAACTTATCGATAAGTAAATAAAAATGATCAGTTAGAATCATCCTAGAATGATCAGAGTTAGCAATGTACATTGGATCATTACGTGTATTTGCCACATGCGGCTCTGTTATCGACATCAATCAAATTGTTTACTTTGCTTAATCGAGTTTGATGCAAACGGATGCGTGATTCAGATGGCTCAAGAACAATCAAAGTCAATCAAAGGATTTCAACCGATCGGTGAACGAAAGCTTGAAACTTTTCAATATTCAAAAACTAATTACAGTGATAACCTAGAATCCTAATACATAGAATACAATTTAGATAACTTAGGAAACTAAATCTATACGATTTAAAATTCAAATACACAAAATACATAAAAGATAATACTAATCTTGTCATTATTCGATGCCTTTTCGAACACTCCATCCGATCCATGGACTCGAGCCGGACCTAAGACATCTGGATGGATCAATACCCGGATCATACGGCCCACTTAGTGAATACCCAGGCCACTGACCGATAACCCGTATTAAGACACATGGATGCTCATGCATTAGAGTTGATCAACAACGCATGATAAGGTGTGTTCAGTGGCGGACCTAGGTGGTCCCGATGAGGTCGGTCGACCCCCTGAAACGAATTTTCTTGTAGTATATATACGATCTAATCCTGACCGACACCAACAAATTTTGAAACCGACCCCCATGAAATTTTGACACCGACCCCATGAAATTTTGTTACCGGAAATCAAAGCTGCCATAACCGTTGTTCTTGAAGTTTCGACCTTCGAAATATACCGGTGGTGTAGTTGAAACGAAAAGAGGAACAAAGAAAACTAATCTGGTTTTTTTTTTGTGGACAGCGGAGGACGGTGGCGGATCGTGACGGTGGATTATATGAAGAGAAGAATAAAGATGTAGATGAAAAGGAACTAAAGCAAACATAGTATGTTAATGACTACTATTTAACAAACTTAATTGGATATTAATAATATTTTATTATTTTTTATGTGTTGTCAATTTCTCATAGCAAAGCTAGGCTAACCGATGGATCACCTCAGGCTATCCGTAATACCCCCCACGCCCCCACGCCCAAGCCTCCCTCTCATTGGGCCACCTCACCTAGCTGTAGATCCTCCCCCTCGTGCCTGTGACCACACTCATGCTCCCTCACAATTGCCCCCCACGCCCCTCTCACGCCCGGGCGGCACGGTGTTCCACGCCCCTCACCCCCTTCACGTCAGCCTGGTCACGCCCCTCACTCCACCCATTACATACAACCTCAATAGCATTGTTTGGAGCATTGCACCTAGTATCCTATCAATAGTAATAATAGAAATCTTTAATATTTAAATTAGCTACTTAGTTTTATTATTTTATTCAATTCAGTTCTTTTTATAAAAATATATATATATATATATATATATATATATATATATATATATGCAGCCATAATAAAAAAAATTATTCAAGCAACAATATGAGTGTTATTTTTCTGATAAATTTATGGTTGTGCAATGTTATTTTTAACTAAATGTTCAAAACTAAGCAATTTTACCACGGCAATAAACTATAGAACCTACCGAAGAAAGGAAAGAGCAAGATGGTGGTTTTTGTTGTTCCCGCGAAGCGAGGTTCAATCGACCAGCGAATGAAACCTTTTGTCTTCAGCCAAAAAAAATTTCTCGTTGGTCGAGCTTTCGACAAAAAAAGCGAAACGTATTCTCTAAATGTTATAATTAACCGCTCAAGGTCATTCTCAAACTTGTATAATGATCACAAAAAATTTAACTCGTGTACACTGATGAATATTATTTCTTCTTATTGGTTAATTGCTTGAACGAAGGATTATCAAGTGATAGTTGCTTAGGAATGCTTATTTACATGATGTAATGACTAGGTTTTAAAAAATGGAAACTCATAGAGAGCAACTGTAAGGATATTGTATTTCTATAATGCAATTGTAATAAAGAATGTTTTATATTTTTATCATGTGACGGAAAAAGCTAAAATTTATCATGAAAACCCGACCCGACCCGGACCCAAAAATCTAAAATTTAGCTATAGAAAATCGACTCTTGAAAATTTCCGACCCCATAGAAAAAAAATCTTAAGTCTGCCACTGGGTGTGTTTGGGATTAAATTCTCAGAGACTATTTGAATACGATTTATTTTAAAGTGAGTATACGTGAAAACGTGATTTGAAGCAGTTTAAGAGCCCTTCTGAAATATCCGCTTACAAACACAATACCAAACACCCCCTAATCATTCATGATTGATGTCTAGCAATGAAAATGTATTACGAAAAGGAATTTTTGTTAACGGAATTGATCAACAACACATACTAAAACTATTAGACGTGTGCGAGTGCAACATTCTTCTTTGGTTGACAAGCTAGGTCTTTGTGAGCTTCCACCTTAAGTATCTATACTATATAATAAAGCAAAACAATATGGGACACGTGTCACTTTCTGGTTATTCCTCACCTTTATTTTCCCGCCTCTCTCTCCTATTAAATATTATTTTTTTTGTTTCTCTCTCCTATTAAATAATAATATCAAATAATAATGTTTATATTAATAAATAAAATTGTATGGACACGTGTCACTTTCCGGTTCATTTGTATCATTTTTTTCCCGTCTCTCTCTCGCTCATATTGAATAATGTTATTAAAAAAAATTATTTTTATATTTTTAATATAAATCTTATTGCGGATACTTATTATTTAATTATAAATAGATTAACCGATGTAATATACCGCTTTATTCAACCCGTGTATTGCACGGGTTTTTAAAAATATAAATTTTTTATTACTAAGTATATAACATTTATTTATTCAACCCGTGTAATACACGAGATTTTAACCTAGTATATACATATACATGCACATTTAATACAAAATCAATAATACCTTGAGAATCGTGATAACATTTGTACAAAGTGCTTAAATTGTAGTTGATGATATAAAATAAAAAGATTGAATCCTTAATATGCAAATCTAAAGTCAAAACCACTACATGTATATATGCATTGTATGACAAAACAGTTAATGGTTCTTGGGATTCAAGATCTTGATATGCAACTCCTAAGTAAGATGAAGAAACTATAAAAAGGGCAAACCTGTTAATTGGTTTTTACATAAAAACTATCCTCTGTCGTTGTTTCGTTGTCGTTGCTACAGTTGATGCTCAGAAAATGAAGAAAACATATTGCAGAAAAGAAAAAATTTCAACAAAAGCTTTTTGAGTTGCTCCTTCATTCAAGAACAAATTCTAGTGCAAACTAAAGTACATGTATTATCAGCAACGTCTGAATCGATTGAGACATAGGCTCTAATACCATAAGGAAATTAAAACAAAAGAAAGGAAGAGAATATTTTATTTCTGTGTTGGATTTCATCAAACTCTCAAATGTAATACAATAGCCTATTTCTACACCTATTACATAACTGCTAATAGCAGAACTGGCTGCAAAATAATTGTCTAACCAACTTTCAACTTAACTGACATGGTTTTTGGACAAGGGTTGTGTTTTTCGACAGTTTTTATGGAGTTGGCGGATGGAAAGAATCTCAGTCTTGTCGGGAATGCAATTGAGACTAGATGGAACAAATGTAGGTAAAGTAAATGTCTATTTAAAGGAACATACTTTCATTTTATGCGCAAAAAGTTAAGTTTTATAAAAAGTTCAAAAAAAGGGAATAACTTACACATTCTTGTGATGCTTCCATCTCATAAAATATGATGACTTGGATTCCACGTCATTGTCTGGTTAATAAAGCAAAGCCCAATACGCAATTATATCATTTAGACATTCTTCCCCAATCTGAAGATTCCTTCATTCTCAGTATCTTCTTCAACGGGTTTAGCCGCGTTCTTATCTTCTTCATACTCAGCATCTTCTTCCCAAAATGCAAGTTCCTTCTTCACCAAACATGACCTGCTGCTTCATTTGTTGTTACATGGCCTTAATGTTAATTGAATACCTGCAATGAAGTGGTTTGGTCTTGCAGCTTTGAAATTGCAGGGATAGTAATGGCAATGGAATTGCAACAGAAACAATTGCAGCTATAGTTTTAATCAGAATCCATATTCTAAATCTATCAAAACCATAGGTATTATACTATTATCTTTCAAGTACAAATGTTGAAGAGTTGTTGTTTGATATGCATCATTTGATAGCTAAAACTGAAACGGGTCAATAAGTTCCCTATCCAGCTGAGGACATCTTTGTTGTAATAAGGCTGCTATATATAAACATAATATTTGACAAATCCTCTACTTTTTTTCTTGATGAACAATAATGGTGCACATTTGCCACCACCAGAAAATATTTCCACACAAGAGTATTCAATATACTATTTGATCAACTGTTAGTTATAAAAACAACTCAAGTTCTCAAAATACTCTAACCAGTGACTCTCGACTTACGAACTTTTAGGGTGAGCAAAATATTGAAAATAAAAAATAATAATAATAACACATACCTGATAGTTGTGGATGCTAATTGGAAAATGTTATTCACTGCTTGATCAATTACCATCATATATGAATACAATCCAGAAAAAGGATCAGATTTCTAGGCAGTATATTCCTAACAGCTAGCATTTTCAACCCAATCTACAATAAATAACTTGTGAAGATGAACTATTTACAATTCTGGTGATTGGCTTTGTTCTGACCACCAGATCTAATTCCTCATCCATAAGAGATTGCAGTGTTGTTGCAATTTCATTTCTATAAGATAACATCTTTAAACCAAAATCTACCAACACCAACCACAGATGCAACACTTAGATTAACAGATAAGGCATTTTCTTGCAGGAATCACTGAGTCAAACTGGTACACAGTTAATCATCATGAATACGGTCATCATCTTGAACGGGGTCTAAATTGTTGTTCAGTGTTTTGTTATTTAAGTCTTCCACGTATCCAGGAACCAAATCAATGTGGGCAGAGAGATTGGGATCAGATCCTACAAAAGGAGCTGATTTAGAATCAATATGCTGCATCATGGGGTTTACAGATTGAATTTCTGCATCTTCTCCATATGAAGAATCCCTAAACAAATCTGAGGGCATATCGTCAGCAACAGCAGTTTTAGAATCCTCATTCGGTGTCTTAAAATTTGAGGACTGTGTTTCTGTGTCATCTGCAGATGAAGAATCTCTGCTAAAATCAGATGATAACATAGCAGTAATTTTAGAATCCTCATTTTGTACCCGGGAATTAACAGACTGAATTTCTGCAGACGAAGAATCAGGGTTCAAATGAGAGGATACAGCAGCAGTTTCGGAATACTCATTTTGTGTTCTTGGATTCATAGACTGAATTTCTGCAACATCTCCGGCTGAAGAATCACTGCTCAAATCACCATCTCGTCTCCTGACAAATTGAATGTCTGCATCATCTCCAGAAGAAGAATGATCTTTCAAATCAGAGGATTTATTATCCTTATTTTGAGATTGCCTATCTGGCTCATCTCCAGATGATGAATCCGTGTTCAAATCGGAGGATATGACAGCAGAAGTTTTAACATCCACATTCTGTACCCTGTAATTCACAGGCTGAATTTCTGCATCATGTCCAGATGAATCATTATAGGAAAGATCATCTGTTTTAGAACCCATATTCTGAGTTTCAGTGTCATCTCCGGATGAAGAATCCCTGCTAAAATCATATGATAACCCAGCAGTAGTTTTGGAATCATCATTCTGCGTTCTGGAATTCACATATTGAGTTTCTTCTTCTGGTGAATCCTCATTCTGCATCTTGGAATTCACAGAATGGATTTCTGCTTCATCTCCAGATGAAAAATCAGAGGATATGAGAGTTTTAGTTTCGGACTCTATATTCTGCATCCTGGAATTCACCAAATGAGTTTCATCTTCATCTCCAGAAGAAGAATCCCTTTTGGCATTAGTAGTTTCAGTATCATCATTTTGTATCCTGGAATTCACATATTGAACTTCTGCATCATCTCCAGACGAAGAATTCCTGCTCAAATCAGTGCCTATGGAAGCAGTGGTTTTAGAATCCTCAGTTTGCGTCCTGAAATTCATAGACTGAACTTCAGCATCACGTCTAGATGAACCATCGCCACTCGAATCAGAGGACACAACAGCATTTTTAGAATCTTCATTCCGAGTCCTGACATTTACAAGCTGGATTTCTGTGTCATCTCCAGAAGAAGAATCCCTTCTCAAATCAGATATGGCATTAGTCATTGTAAAATCATCATTTTGAACTTCTGCATCGTCTCCAGACGAGGAATTCCTGCTCAAATCAGTGGCTATGGAACCAGTGGCTTTAGAATCCTCAATTTGTGTCCTGACATTCATAGACTGAACTTCTGCATCATGTCTAGATAAACCGTCACCACTCGAATCAGAGGACACATCAACAGTTTTAGAATCTTCATTCCGAGTCCTGATATTTACATGGTGGATTTCTGTGTCATCTCGAGAAGAAGAATCCCTTCTCAAATCAGATATAGCATTAGTCATTGTAGAATCATCATTTTGAACTTCTGTATCGTCTCCAGACGAAGAATTTCTGCTCAAATCAGTGGCTTTAGAATCCTCAATCTGTCTCCTGAAATTGGCAGACTGAACTTCTGCATCATGTCTAGATGAACCGTCACCACTCGAATCAGAGGACACATCAACAGTTTTAGAATCTCCATTCCGGGTCCTGATATTTCCATGGTGGATTTCGGTGTCATCTCCAGAAGAAGAATCCCTTCTCAAATCAGATATGGCATTAGTCATTGTAAAAACATCATTTTGAACTTCTGCATCATCTCCAGACGAAGAATCCCTGCTCAAATCAGTGGCTATGGAAGCAGTGGCTTTAGAATCCTCAATTTGTGTCCCGAAATTCATAGACTGGACTTCTTCATCATGTCTAGATGAATCGTCGCCACTCAGATCAGAGGACACGTCAGCGGTTTTAGAATCTTCATTCTGAGTCTTGATATTTATAAGCTGGATTTCTGTGTCATCTCCAGAAGAAGAATCCCTTCTCAAATCAGATGATGTGGAAGCAGTAGTTTTAGAATGCTCATTCTGTATCCTGGAACTCACAGTTTGGATTTCTGCATCATATCTAGATGAACCATCGCCACTCAAATCAGAAGATCCTGCAGAAGATTTAGAATCTTGATCTTGTGCCCTAAAATTCAGAGACTGAATCTCTGCATTATCACCAGATGAAGAATCCCTACTCAAACCAGAGAATATGGTAGCAGTAACTTTAGGTGACTCATTATGTGTCTTGACAAATTGAATTTCTGCATCATCTCCAGATGAAGAATGGCCTCTCAAATCAGAGGATACATCAACAACTTTAGTGTCATCATTCTGAGTCATAAAATTCAAAAACTGGATTTCTGTGTCATCCCCAGAAGACGAATCCCTGCTCAAACCAGCATTAGTTTTAGAAATCTCATTTTGTGTACTAGAATTCAAAATTTGAACTTTTTCATCGTCTTCGGATGAAGAATCGCCTCTCAAACCAGAGGATATGGTAGCAGTGGTTTGGGGTGACTCGTTATGTGACCTGACAACTTGAACTTCTGCATCATCTTCAGATGAAGAATGGCTTCTCAAATCAGATACAACAACAATTTTAGAGTCATCATTCTGAGTTGTAAAATTCGAAGACTGGATTTCTGTGTCATCCCCAGAAGACGAATCCCTGCTCAAACCAGCATTAGTTTTAGAAATCTCATTTTGTGTACTGGAATTCAAAACTTGAACTTTTGCATCGTCTTCAGATGAAGAATCGCCTCTCAAGTCAGAGGATACAATTTTAAAATCCTCATTTTGCATCCTAGACTTAATGTCCTCGTCTCCAAACGAAGAATCCCTGCTCAAATCAGTTTTAGAATCCTCAGTCGGTATCCTGGAATTCAAAGATTGAACTTCTGCATCAAGTACAGATGGAGAATCATCCCTCAAATCAGAGGATATGTCATTAATTTTAAAATCCTCATTCTGCATCCTAGAATTCACAGACGGAAATTCTGCATCATCTCCTGACAAAGAATCCCTGCTCAAATCGATTTCAAAATCATCATTACGTGTCCCGGAATTCCCAAATTCTGCATCACTTTCAGAGGATATTACATCATCAGCCTCAAGAGGCACATCATTCTGAAATGGACTAAGATTATCTTCATCAACAAAGGCATCATTTTCATCAATTTTGCTACTAACCGACTGTTCGTCAGATGCATCAGAGCCACTACCTCTTCTTGTTCTTAAACCTGTATCAAAGTTCTCAGCTAGATTCAAAAAGCTGATATGGTCATAGATCTTGTTCACAAAACCAGACTCAGGTTTCTCAATCTCATCCCGCCATGAAATCCGCGCATCTAACCGCTCACCCAAAGTTACTTCTTCTTCCACCGGAGTCCCTCCTTTGTTCCTTCTATTTTCTTCGAAAAAACTCCCAATTCTTTCCTGATAGCAACATAAATTTTAGTTCACAGGATAACATAACCACACAATCATCGTACACTTCAAAACCCCAAACCAAACCCTAGTCCCAAGGGCTGTAAACAAATTGAACCAAACCGAACGAGACGTTGTTCATGTCTGTTCGTTAAGTTTTTATCAGAAAACGAACGGTTCATGAACACATAATCGACCAAATTTTTTTGTTCGAGTTTATTTGTTAAGGAAATGAATTTGTTCATGTTCGTTTGTTAACATTTTAACGAACACAAACGAACATATAATAATTTAATATTAACTGTAAAAAAATTTAAAAAAATAATAATTGTAATCAACGACCATAAACAACACGGACACTATTGAACGAATGTGGCCTTTGTTCGTGTTCGTTCATTTAACTAATCAAACAGAATTTCTTTTTTTACTAAACAAACTAACTTCCCACAGAACAGTTTGTCGCCCTACTAGTCCCCAAATCATCATGTATAAGAATCATATTACAAATCAGTAACAGGGGAAGATAAGTAATTTGAAAGCTCTAGCATACAAAATCGATATAAGAACAAACAATTTTCTACGAATTAGGGCTAAAACACTAACCGAAGCGTTTAAATACAATGATTGTAACAGCCAACGATAAGCAGTGGTGGAATTGAAGACGATAGGTTGAGGAGGAAGGTCATTGGCCTGGCATTGGCCACAGTATACGCAAATCAGTGAGTGTGATCCTCGCAGAAGCTTTCCTTTACAATGCTTACATCTGACGCAGTGAGGCGATGTGTCTAGAGCGGACAATGAGGTTTGGACGGTGGGAAGAGATTTTAGGGTTGGTTTATAGGATGATAGTCCGGCGTCTTCCCGGAGCCCGATCTGAGATTGTTTGATCAGATCTGCTGGTACTTTGGAGCCCATTTTGTGCGTCGATCGTGATTACTGGCCGCTGCATGGGTGGGTACTAATTGCGTTACGAATATGCTCGTTGTTTGATCACTATTCATTTGTGAATTATGATAGCTTGTTTTAATATTTCTAATACATTTTAATTTTACAAAGTTAAACCGAGAATGAAAAGAAATTTATTTATGTTTGTTTAGTTAATGATGATAAAAAAATTTGCGTTCATTTATAAAGAAATGAACATAAACATATGTCTCCGGTGTTTATTACGTTCGTGAACGTTCATTTATGTTCGCTCGTTTACTTCTTTTTTTCATCTCTTCTATTATCAATGTTTTTAGAACCGGACCGGATATCGAACCGTCGCCTTAGAGGTTCATTGGTCGAACCGGATTTAAGAACTGGATGATGACATAAAAAATATAAAATTTAAAACCATGTATATAGATACAAAATATAAAATATTTTTTTTATATGAATTTGTAATTTTAATGTTATATGAAAGTCTAAATAAATAAAATATACAACTTGGAATACTAAATTAATCATAAATGAGATTTTGAAGTATAAAAAAAATCTGGTACGACCCTCGGTCCGGTTCACCGGCCCGACCGGTAACCGGCTGGTTCAAATGAAAGTGGTTCAACTACACACAACTGGACCGGTTATGAGTCTGGTTCCCGGACCGACAGGCCGGACCGGTTCGAAAAACATTGTCTATTATGTATTATCGTTTATGTTCGTTTACATATTCATTCTAATTTATTTATTATTACCAGTATTAATTTAGAACCAATTTGTTTTTAGATTTAAAATTGTTTGTTTAGGCACATTAGCTTATCAGCCCAGGTTTAGAAAAAATCTTATTTTCATATGTTATCAGCCTAATTTGAGAAACAATTTGATTTTCAGATTTTATAAGCTCATTGACTTTTCATTCAATCGGTAGCATTAGGGGAGGGTGTACAGGTTAGGGCACCTCCAATCACCCGTTCATAATCATCCACTGCACAAGACAGCACAATCATCCAAAGCGCCTCCAAACACTTTGTTACGATAGTATTAGTTCCGGGTTCTATTTGTAAGTTTCTATAGTTCAGGGACTTAGTTACAATTTCTTTATTGTCGGTAACAGATGGGCTGTTATAAGCCGTTTAGTTCGTTAATGAGAATTACGCTTGATTTGGATTGATTTCCCTTCTGATCTTCTTTCTCTCTTATCAAGTGGTATCAGAGCTTCCGACCCTCGGAGCTCTTGTATGACGATCGTTCCACCATCAACCGAACTGCAATTCTCGCCGGAGCAACGATGGTGACGCGTAATGCAACTCTGGAGCAACGGATTCAAGAACATGACAACACTCTATTGCAATTGGAAGCAATAACTGGTTTGAATTTGACAGAGCTGGAAGCCATTAAAGCGGCTGCCACGAAGAATTCTTCCGATTTAGAAGCAGTGAAGAATCAATTGACACAATTCGGTTCAAATGACTGAGATACTCAAGAATTTGCAATTACTCAGTAATTTGCGCCCTAATCAAACCAATGGATCTAGCACTAGCACTGGTGGTACAGAAACCAGGAACAATTGGATGACTGGCAACAACATTCGATTAACTAAGATGGAATTTCCAAAGTTTAATAGCATCAATGTTGAAGGATGGATGTGCCAGGTTGAACACTTTTTCTCGATTGATGAGATTGCCGAACAAATCAAAGTGAAGTATGCTATTTTACATCCGGAGGATATGGCTTTGCTATGGCATCAATCCTTCCTTCAGTCCAGAGGGGGTTCTATTGAAGGTATGACTTGGAAAGAGTATAAGGGGTTCATTTCCACTCGATTTGCAATTGTAATTGGTCAAGAAGCTATGGGATCCCTAGTTGCATTGAGGCAAACGGGTTCATTACAAACACTGTCAAGAATTTGATTTAGCCCTAACTAAAGTAGCTATTTGTGATGAGTATGCTGTTAGCTTATTTATAAGGGTCGTAAAACCTGAAATAGGTTATCCTCTTAGGTTATTAAGACCTAAAAATTTACCAAAGGCTTACATGTTGGCTAGAATTCAGGATGAAAATATAGCACTATTTTGCAATAAAGGTTGGAGTCCATCCTATAAGTCAGTTACTAGCAGTTCCAATTTTAGTAAAACCACATATTCTTTCCCTAAGGGTCTTACTACAACTGCTAACCTACCGTTACTACCTGCACCTCCTATTAGAGCTAAACCTTTAAGAAGGCTAACTCCTAAAGAAATTGAAGAGAAAAGGGCTAAGGGGGAATGTTTTAGCTGTAATGAAAAATTTACCTCCACACATAGGTGCAAAAACAAACAATTGTATTCCATTGAAGTTTGGGAGGAGGAAGATGATAGTTCCATGACAACACTTGTAGAAGAAGTGATTAATGAAGGCTTAGATCCCTAAATTTCACTTAAAGAAATTGAAGAGAAAAGGGCTAAGGGGGAATGTTAATGCCATCATTGGAGTTTCTTCATACTCTACCATGAAGGTTACATGGGCAATTGGCACAAAAACATTACATATCCTCATTGATTCAGGGTCTACACATAATTTCTTAGATGAGAGAATTGCCCATAAGATGCACTGTCCCACCAAACCTATTCCTCATATTAAAATTAGCAGATGACAATCTTATCACTTGTAATAAGAGTTGTGAGAACCTGCAGTGGTTTATGCAAGGAAATTGTTTTAAGGTTGATGTCCTTATCATACCTTTATCCAATTATGATATGGTATTAGGCATTCAATGGCTGCAAAGTTTGGATGATATTACCTGGAATTTTAAGGATCTTACCATGAAATTCAAGGTCAATGACCTCACATTTGAACTGAAGGGAGCTAAGGAAAATGGTGTGAACCTATGTTTTAGTGAGGAGACTTACAATCTGCTAACTAACTCTACTCATATATCTCATGCCCAATTATTCAGTTTACACTCCACTGCTACAGAAATTTCACATGTTCCTAGAGTGCAAAACAGTGGCCGTTTGGCAGATCTTGATGGTCTTTTATCTTCTTATGAGGATGTCTTTTATTTACCTACAACTCTCCCTCCTCGGCAAAGCTGTGATCATCAGATTACTCTCAAAGAGGGTGTTACTGTGGTGGCTCAGAAACCTTATAGGTATCCAGTAGCTCAAATGGATATTATAGAGAAAATGACCCAAGAGCTTTTAGATATGGGTATTATTAGGGAGAGTACCGGTTCTTTTGCAGCTCATGTGGTCTTAGTCAAGAAGAAGGATGGCACTTGGAGAATGTGCATTGACTATAGGCGCTTAAATGATGCAACTGTCAAAAACAGTTTTCCCATTCCATTGATTGGTGAACTTTTAGAATAATTGGGAGGTTCATCTGTGTTCTCTAAACTAGATCTACAAGACAGCCTTTTGAACTCATCAAGGCCATTTTGAATTCCTGGTCCTACCTTTTGGGTTGACAAATGCACCTGCTACTTTTCAAGCCTTGATGAATGCCACTTTTAAACCTCTGTTGAGGAAGTGTGCTTTGGTTTTTTTTTTTTATGATATCTTGGTGTATAGTTCCTCTTTGGAACAACACTTGGTAGATCTGGCTCAGTCCGTCAACTTTTTTACGGAATGCGTGAATTGAAAAAAAGGGAAAACAAAAAGATGTGGTAATGGAAGCATTTGTACTATATGTGCAAATCAAAATCGGGCGGATCTTTACCCGGAGTAGAGCATAAACCTAAAAAGATTAAAGAGGCCCATTTAAGAACAAGAAAATTACATCTTGATTTGGATTGGATCTCGATGAAACAATCCATCAATGAGAAGTTAATTGGATAAGTTTAATGAATTCTTTTTTGATATTATACGTTATAAGGAAAGGAAGACAAACTCGTATTTAGTGAAAAAGAAAAGAAAATCCTTTTATTATAAGTTAGAAGGAACTTGCTATGAAAAAAGAAAAAGTATTGGAATCTACACATTGATTTTTTTTTTGAACTGTATGCGTCAAAAGGCGTCTGTACGGTTCCGAAGGGATACAATTTGACCCTAATCAACCGACTTTATCGAGAAAGATTACTTTTTTTAGGTCAAGAGGTTGATAGCGAGATCTCAAATCAACTTATTGGTCTTATGATATATCTCAGTATCGAGGATGATACCCAAGATCTGTATTTGTTTATAAACTCTCCTAGCGGATGGGTAATACCGGGAGTGGCTCTTTATGATACTATGCAATTTGTGCAACCAGATGTACATACAATATGCATGGGATCGGCCGCTTCAATGGGATCTTTTATCCTGGTCGGAGGAGAAATTACCAAACGTCTAGCATTCCCTCACGCTTGGCGCCAATGAGGCACTTATTTGAGAGAAAAAGAAGACTATGCCTTCGCCATATGAAATATGAATATTAAGTAATAATAGCACGGCACTTTGAATTCGATATAAGAAATTATGTTTTTAAAACATTAGATTATGTATCGAGAGAGTAATATGATAAAAAGGTATTTCCTATTTTATTATTGGAAGTCCAGTTCAGCGTCACAAACTTTTTTCACACCAGAGGTCTCTTAACAATATTTATAGAGCGAAAAAAAATTCCTTAGTCTAATTGATCAAATAAAAAAGCAACTTTGGGATTGCTTAATGACAGACAAATCTCAGACCAAAAAAAGATAATAAATATATAAAGCAACGGAGCCATCATAGTATTTTTGAATTCCTCCGAAAGGAAGGGTGGTAAGTTGATCATTTACCGATCAGGGTCTGATTGATCCTATTTTTTTATTTATTTGATGGAAGGTAAGGGTCAATTTTATTGTAGAGTCGTATGCAATGCATAATGCCCGTACGGTTGTTCGATTCTATCTTTTTTTCTTGTTATTCTTTTATCTTCCCCTCATCATGAAAAATAGAATAGAGAAACCTTTTATTATCTTATATCATCAGGATAATGATCCATCAACCTGCTGGTTCTTTTTCTGAAGTAGCAACGGGAGAATTCATCCTGGAAGTGGGAGAACTATTGAAACTACGTGAAACCCTGACAAGGGTTTATGTACAAAGAATGGGCAAACCCTTATGGGTTGTATCCAAAGACATGGAAAGCGATGTTTTTATGTCAGCAACAGAGGCCCAAGCTTATGGAATTGTTGATCTTGTAGCGGTTGAATGACAATAGCCTGGATTTCACGTCAATTCTGAAATTAACCCTGCTGAGTTTAAAGTTTAATATTAATATTCTATGACTTTTATTTATTATTCTATTGAATAAAAGTAATTCATAATCATCCAGTTAGGATCGATCTAAACCAGCCCATTATGTATATGATTCAACATACCAACGATTAAACAACTTATTAGAAATACAAGACAGCCAATTAGAAATGTCACAAAATCCCCCGCGCTTCGGGGATGTCCTCAGTGTTGAGGAACATGTACTAGGGTGTATGTGCGACTCGTTCAGATCATGAACTAGAACAAAGGAAAGAGAACAATGTTCGAATATCAATGATCAAATAGGATATAACGGAAAAACGAACTACATTTCCTATCTAAAAATAGATGATATACCTTTTCTTGTGTATGAAATTTATGGTTTCTGTTGGTGTAAATCCACTCACCTCAATTCAAGATGAGAAGCAATTCTCCATTGGTAGCAAATGGCTATCCATTAAACGGAGGAAATCTTAGTCTGTAACTTTTAAGGGATAATTGTAACTTTTAAGGGATAGTTCACTATTAGCCAAGAAATCTAAGTACACTTTTGATGGTTCTCAAGTGGAGTACTTAGGCCATGTTATCACTCAAGAAGGAGTTCAAACTAATCCTTCTAAAATAGAATATGTTCTTAAATGGCCTTAACCCACCACTGTCAAACAATTGAGGGGCTTCTTGGGGCTAGCTGGGTATTATAGGAGGTTCATTAAAGGCTTTGGTTGTATTGTTAGACCTTTAACCAATCTCTTAAAGAAAGATGCCTTCCGATGGCAGGCTGAATTTCAGCAAGCTTTTGATCAGCTCAAAGTGGCTCTGCCTACTGCTCTTGCCTGGCTTTGCCTAACTTTTCTAAGACCTTTGTGATTGAAACCGATGCCTCTTTTAAGGTTTTAGGTGATGTTCTCATGCAAGACAATTATCCTCTGGCTTTCCTTAGTAAGGGCATCTCAGTCAAGCAGTAGGCTATGTCTATTTATGAAAAGGAGTTATTGGCTATTCTCATGGCCATCAAACATTGGCACCATTATCTGATCCTGAAGCATTTTATTATTAGGACTGACCAAAAAAGCGTGAAATTCCTATTGGAACAGAAGATAAGCACTCCTATATAGCATAAATGGTTAGCCAAACTTTTAGGCTATGATTATGAAATAGTATACAAGATGGGCAAGGATAATAATGTTGCTGATGCTTTATCTAGAATGGATGGGTTGACCTTGTTTCAAATGAGTGTGAGTTCTATATTTATGGCCCAGAATCAAGGATAGTTGGCAAAATGACCCTACACTTCAGCATATGTTATCTCAGCTGAAGGCTGGTATTTCTATTAAAATTTTTACTTGGGATGGTCAACTTTTAAATAGGAAAAATAGACTTGTCATTGGTTTTGATTCTCAATTGAGAATGGATATCCTACACTTAAGTCACTCTTCTCCTTTGGGAGTCATTCTGGATATCTACCTACTCTCCATATGTAACATCCTTAATTTTAAAACACCAGCTATAATAAACAATTACACACGCGAAAGCATTCGTCCCAAGAAATATATTTTTTTAGGTGCCTCGCGTACCGCGAGAGACCAGGCTCCATCCTCTCGCGTACCGCGGGGGAGCCTCAGAAAGCCAAGCCGAAAAACAGGTCCCTCGCGTACCGCGAGAGAACCTTCCCCGGTTCTTCGCGTACCGCGAGGCGCCAAATTTCCAGAGAGTTTCCAGACCTGCAGATTTCAATACTTAACCATTTTTCCAATTTTTACCAATATAACATGACACCTAAAAATTTCCAACACATGGGTTTTGACCAAAAACATTCATACCACATTTTTAACATCAAAATATATTTTCAAGTAATCAATTTACATCCATTAGATGGACATCTAATTTCACCCGAAATCACCAAAAGCGCATACGAGAATCCAACGTTTGCCATAAACTTGACCTTGTCTATCCCGGAGCTTTTCCTACATAACACCACATATAACACTATTAGTAATGAAGATAAAACATATCAAACAAGTAAATACTACTTGTTTTCATCGATTCACCCATTTGACCCGTTTCCACCCAAATGTGTCGTTAGGCTACATATCACTTGCATTTCACCTACAAATTTCATTCTTTTCAATTATCATACATAATCAACACATTTCCATTTCCATTACGGCACAAAGGCCATAATCTCATTTCCATTATGATTCTTAGATCATAACTTCATATCCACATATCCATTATGGTACTTAGACCATAACTCTATATCCACATATCCATTATGGTACTTAGATCATAACTCCATATCCACACATCCATTATAGTATTTAAACTATAACTACATTCATTCACTTACTCATACACCTCTATGCGCATTCATACCACATAACACATTATGCAACTTAACACATTATGCATACAACATTGCATATAACACTATTTATCATCAATTACTAAGTAAGTGCAAGAGCACTTACCTTTCGGGTTAGAAGATCCCGCACCACCTTCAAGTTTTGCAATTTGATTACCTAAACATATACACCTAGTTTAGTAATCTAACCATACATCAAAATCACATTATAATTGGGTTTACAACTCAATTTCCCATTTCCAACCCAAACTGACCCGTTTGAGTTATACTCATATCCAAACACCCTCTTTCACCCCAAACTCACCTACTTGAGTTTCATTATCCTTACCTTAACACAAATTTCCATTCAATAATTATTATTAGGTTAATTTGGTGTTCATTTAAGTGTCTAACATCATATAAACACTTAATCATCACTAATTCAACATTCTATCATCATAATCCAAACACCCCCAAATTTCTCCATATGAACCCTAAGTTCTCATAATCAAAATCAAAGGGTTATAGGATGTTAATCACAATTTTTTACCTTTAGTTTAGCTAGATTATCAACAATATAACACTAATTAGCCACATGCATCATAAATTTCGGATTTCACCCAAAACCCACCAAGAACACATCAATGGTGAAATCAAAAGGAAGATAATCACTTACTTGATGTTAGGAAGGTGATGTGTGAGCCAAAACCTTCACAAAAAAGCTTCAAAGCACGATTTTGCTTCAATTTCGTTTTTCTCCTTTGCTCAAGAACGACTTCTTTCACCCAAATGAAACCAATTTTGACTTTCACTAGTCAAATATGGCAGATTTGCCATTTTACACCTTTAGCCCATCAACTTTCATTTCACCCATTTCATTACATAATTAGTTAAAAACTAATATAACTTCATTACTAACTTGAAACCCACTTGTTTTAACTTATTTCTAAAATATTATTTTCACCATAATATTTATTAGAATATTTATTTATTTATAACGAAACCCGGATTTTGGTTCGTTACACCATAGACTGAAACTGATGTTCTATTGGAAGAAATGTGCTCAAACTATCAAAGAGTATGTGAGGCAATGTACTATTTGTCATAAGGCTAAATATGATAGGTTGGCTTCACCTGGGCTGCTACAACCTCTTCCGACCCTAAATATGTTTTTAGTGACATTTCTATGGATTTCATTGGGGATCTTCCAAAAGCCTATGGGAAAGATGCTATCATGGTTGTCATTGACAGATTCACCAAATATGGACACTTTATTCCACTTTCTCGTCCCTTTACAGCTAACCATATTGCTCAACTTTTCTTTGACGATATATTTAAGTTACATGGTTGTCCGAGCACTATAGTCTTTTATAGGGATTCTATTTTCCTTAGCAATTTCTGGCAAGACTTTATGAAACTTCAGGGCACTTCTCTTGCTTTCTCATCAGCCTATCACCCTCAATCAGATGGGCATACTGAAGTGCTCAATAGATGTCGTGAATCCTATTTGAGGTGTATGGTCATGGATGACCCATTACAATGGCCTAAGTGGCTCACTTTGGCAAAATGGTGGTATAACACCACCACACATTCGGCCATTGGTATGTCACCTTTCGAAGCACTATATGGAATTGCTCCTCCATTTCATATTCCCTACATTCCCAGTGACTCTAAACTGGACTCTATTGAAGATTGGTTCAAGCAGATGGAATTGAAATTGGTTACTCTCAAAGCTAATTTGGCTAAGGCTAAAAATCGAATGAAACAATAGCTGATAAGAAAAGGACTGAGAGACAATTTCAGGTGGGCAATTGGGTATATGTTAAACTCCAGGCTTATGTTCAATCTACCCTAAAGAAACACCATTGCCAGAAATTATCTCCTACTTACTATATGGTCCATACTTAATAACTGCTAAATTTGGTACTGTGGCTTACCAATTGGACTTGACGGCTTCTGCTGCTTTCCATCCGGTTTTTCATGTTTCACTTTTGAAGGTTGCTCCTGGACCTCCCAGCTCTCCTGATTCTATTACTCCTCTGCCTCAAGGTCCTCGCTTTACCTTGCAACCTCGAGCCATTTTGGATCGCCAGCTGGTTAAGAAGCATAATCGAGCTACCACACGAGTCTTGTGCATTGGCATTTGTTGCCTGTATCAGAAGCTACTTGGGAGGATTTGGAAGATTTTCAACTCCGGATTCCTTCTTTTCATTCTTGAGGTCCAGAATGATTTTATCCGGGATGGTTTGTTACGATAGTATTAGTTCAGGGTTCTATTTGTAAGTTTCTATAGTTCAGGGACTTAGTTGCAATTTCCTTATTGTCTGTAACGGATGGGTTGTTATAAGTCGTTTAGTTCGTTAATGAGAATTACGCTTGATTTGGATTGATTTTCCTTTCTTTTCTTCTTTCTCTCTTATCACACTTTGATGTTATCAGCCTATTTATTGTTTAATTTCGATATGCAAGAGAGACACCATCGTTAGCAAATCTTGTCGCTTGTTTTTGATATGTACACATTTACCTACATTTATATTTGTTTGTGTTTGTTTATGTTCATTTGAGTTCTTTTTTCCGTCTATGCTCATATTTTATGTTTGTTTAGAATATTAACGATGGCATGACAAGTTTATTTTCTTAATGAATGAACACAACAAATTTGTTCATTTAACTATTTAAGTGTTCGTTTTCATCCGTTTGCTTGGTTAAAGTTAAAAGAACGAATACGAACAAGTCTTCATTCATGTTTGTTCGATTCATTTATAGGTTTAAACAAAAATAAATTGGACATAACAGGCATGGCCTAATTGAAGCCCAAGATCCCTTCAAATCGAACCAGAAAAATATGAATTGAAAAAATATAACTTGCAACTGATTACAAAATACGCCCCATATAAATAGACCCAAAAACCTTAACCCTAACTTAACTTTCAAGCTAAATAATCACCTAAAATAAACTTACCTAATATTAGACCATACCATAAACTAGAACATACCAAATAAACTAATACCATACCAAATAAACTAACTTACCCTAAAATACCAAACATTCAAACTATTAATTAAATACTAACTAATTAAACTCTTTCAAATTACCCATTCAACTTTCATTTCTTTCGAAACCGACCCGTTTCAGAATTGATGTCTAACACTAATACCCATGATCGACTCGTTAAAATGATATCGAGTGGTTAAAGAGAGAACAATCACACCAAACATGTTAGCAATCAAGACTCACATGTACGATGTAATCATCCAATGTGCTTCTGACGCAAAACCCGGTGTTGAATAACATACGAAAGTATGTAGCTCGTTATATGTTAAATCAAAAACTCTCATGTGTATATATATATATATATATATATCTTCATACTGGAATAGCTCGTTTAGAAGTTCATTCCGGGTGAACAACCATTAGTCTTCACCACGTCCTAGGAGCAACAACTACAGCCCGAAATCCACAATTTTCCATCAGCGTTAACATCTTGCACACGAGACATGTACGGATGAAATATGGATGGAATTTGAGCCTTATACATGCTAAAGAAATAACTACCTTGAGAATTAACAGAATGAACCATGTATAGAAGACTCTTTGTTTCTCTCCATGAGATCAAAGATTATTGTATTTGATGAGGTTGAACAACTACGTTTCAGGGTCACCTTAGAGCTCATGAATGAACTACGTTTAAGGGATCCTGAGAGTTCACGAATGAACTCTGTCTAGCAGGCTCTTGGTTGTTTTGTTACTTCGTCTTTAAAGTTGAACACCCACGAGTTTTTGTTTGAACTGTAGGCTCTTCAAGGTTTGTTTTGTTTTGATTCATCATTACTTTTATCTTCTTCAACTATGTTTTTTTCACACTTGTTGGTTAGGCTTTAATCTCCTGTTTCAACACTTCAAATTCTTCATCAATATCTATATTGTCATCTTAGTGAACAAATGATGGTAAGAAATCAAGCTTCCGCTAGAAGATATCTATCGAATCCAATGGAATGGGTGCAAATACTTTGAAAGAATATAAGCACATGGCAAACCACAACTTGTGTGAAGATGACAACCATATGAGGAATATGACTCTATCAACACATTTAACCAGTCAAGCTCACTAGATATTAGATCTAGAGCTTTAAGAGAAACATTACCTCGTAAAAAAGTGAACAGTGGTCGTTGGTGTTAATTGTATATTCTAATTCGGAATCTTTCAAAGATTTCATTTATTTGTGATTCCTGCTTATCAGTAATCTCCACCAATCTATCTAGAGTAGAGTCAGCAGCATTCATGTGTTTCTTTAAACATGAATGTTGGCTCTCTACTCTGTTCGTTGTTCTATTTCCAAAATTGAGCTTTTTATCTTTAAACCTGAATGTTGGCTCTCTACTCTGTTCGTTGTTCTATTTTCAAAATTGAGCTTTTTATCTTTAAACCTGAATGTTGGCTCTCTGCTATGGTCCCTTAGTGTTGATAGAATTTTATGTGGCTGAATATCGTGCTTTGATAGGTCCTCCAACAAACACATTGCTTGCTCAGTTAATCTCATTGCAAATGGATGTCCTTCCAAATGTGAGCAGGTTGATGGTTATGTTCAACATGTCTCACCTGTAACATCCAACCATCAACCCCTTTATCGTATCTTCCCACCAATTGATGTTGACAGTTAGTTCTTTTTGTACCAGAACATCTAATTGTTGATGTTCCCTTGTATTCGCAACCAAGATCACATTTAAGATACACTTTGATAACATCTTTTCTTGCGTTTTTCTTCGATATTTCGGTGACTATGACATAACCATATTAACGTCCAATGTTTTGCACCTAATGCATCAAGTCCGGGAGAGACATAAACACCCAGAACAAAATGTGTTATTGTTAACAACAATATAGTTAGATAATACAAAATAATCACTAATGTTATACATGATCGGTGAAAAACTTTGATATATTGCTAGAAGAATCATCACAATTCAAGATAGTTTCCGTCAAAATCCCAATTCACTAACTCGTTTTTGAATTAAATTGGTAACACGTGTGACGAAACGTATCAGATTTAAAGATAATTGAATGAATAAATAAACGAATGAAACATATAATCTGTATATATAGTATGTTTTGACGGAATCTTGTGTCGTATCAAATAATTTATGAAATCTTGTGTCGTATCAAATAATTGGCACGCATAACGAGATAAACTTATCCAGCATGTAAAACGGGGCAAAGAATCGTACAAGAAAGAATCATATACGACTCGTATAGCTCCTATACAATTCGTATAGATACATGACATACGACTCGTATAGCCGAACGATCAGACTGATGTGACAAGCCTTGTAGCCTTGTGTGAAAGCCGTACACTATACGACTCGTATAAACGTGAGGTTGTGTATGGTTGATGTGAGATGGTGTACATATAGTTAAGGATATCCCGGGACGAGGGACCATTTACGCAATCTCACAAATTTTAGTTGATCAGTCGTGAGCCGTTCATCATCCCCTGTCCCCTTTCTCTTCTTCCGGATTAGAACCAGACCAATATCAACATCATAATTTTGATCTTTTTCAGGATCAATCTCAACCTATTCATACTTAGCATTTTCATACTAAAGGATGGCACTGAACAGGTCTGGATCTTGCAATTCCACCGTCGCAAAGGTCGGAATCGTATTCTTGGGACTGTCTTTGGTAGGTTATTTATTGGGCCCACCTTTATACTGGCATCTTCTTGAAGGTCTAGCCGCCGTTCGCCGCTCTTCCTCCGCCGCATCCTGCCCTCCCTGCAACTGCAACTGCGATTCCCGCCCTCACATCTCGTTTCCTCAAGGTATTAATCTAACCTCAAATCTTTCACTTTTACCAATTTAGGCATCAATTTCAACATTTGGGTATCCTTAATTAGACCCCCAAATACTTCAGTTTGTTTAAGTCATACTTCTTGATTTGCTATTCATACCCATTAGATCTCAAATCCTGTATTAAAGATTTTAACTTTTTTTGTGAGCAAAACATCCTCATTGAGTTATTGTTTTCTAGAATCATCACACATGATATTTCATTGAAATTGAACTGTTCTTGCTAAAAAAAAAGACAAAATAAATGCCTGGCACCATAAATTTGATTAGCATATACATTTTTGGTGTGGTTGGATGTGAGTCTAAAGTGGATTATTTAAGTAGATATTTGTAAGTTATCCAACTGTTATTATCTGAATTTGGTTATAATTCTTAAAATTGTAGTAATTACTTTGAAAACACACGTTTAAATACCGCGTCCCCTAGCTTATTTATTTACTAGATTTGTTCTATATGTTTATTTTTAACTGTGAAACAAAAGTTGAGTCTGATAATTGTGTATGTTTCTTGCAGGACTTGGTAACAGTTCCTTCACAGGTTAGTATTACAGACGAAACTTAATTTGGTATCATGTTGTTCTGGCATTTATGTGTATGAATTTGGATGTTGGTATTATTATTTTGACAAAACAATCAACCGATTGTTTTCTTGAATGTATGTATGGATATTGTTATATATAAAGAATAATATGATAGAATATACGAATGCTATGAATTTAGTTATCTATTTAGACGAGTAATAGGATCGAAATGTGTTCTTATTAGCTAGTTATCTGAAATTCTCTCAGTAATGACAAATTAGTAGAATCTTGCCCATTTGCAAGGATATTTTTGTACAATTTATTTATTAAAAATATAAAATAAATACTTTGATGTTGTGTTTTTATGTTTACTTGGTGTCCTTATATTAGTCCAAACTGTCGAAAGAAAATAATCTGTGTCATTGTTCGTCTCTTGTCTTCTTTTTCTTTTCATCAGATGACTAAAATGGCTCATCTCTTATCCTCTATATTTGTTATCAACAAATTGGGGATATGGTCCTAATTGCACCTTCAAAACACTTTAAATAGATTTTATCCCTCATATCTTGTCGACTTGAGACCTCGCTGCAGAAAAAATGTTACATTTATTTGAGACAATGTAGAAAAAGAATTTGTTGCTTAAATATATTTTCATCATAGTAGTCAAAAGCGCAAAAGGCGTTCAAGCGAGGCGAGGCACAACCATACCGCCTTGTGTCCATCAAGGCGCTCATGTGAGGATTCCAGCCAAATTCCGGCCAAAATTGGTCTGAAACGTCTAAAAGTGGTCTGGAACATGTCTAAAACCCATAAAATGATTTGTTTATACTGTCCGCCTTGCTTAAAAAAACCCTCGCTTTTTAAACGCCTTGCCCTAGGCTGTGGCTCACCCTTTGATCATGTGATTATATATGCGTGTGTAGGGAGAGAGAGAGAGAGGCCCGTTAAATGCCTGCGAGAACCGTATAAACACTTGTATGTTGGTTTGATTATTTTAAGTAGGTTTTGCTTCAAAATTTAGTTGTGGTATATCAAATTGTTTATCTCGTAACATTGGTTTGATTATTTTTTCCTAGAATTATTGTTACTTGTAAATTCTATCATTTTAATAGGTTTTGATCTGATTGTATCTGAATCAGATTGTGCAAAACGTGATCCGGAAGTAAATGAAGACACAGAAAAAAGCTTTGCAGAGCTTTCAGAGGAACTGAAACTGCGTGAAACCGAAGCAATAGAAAGTCAACAGCGTGCTGACATGGCGCTACTCGAGGCCAAGAAGCTGACATCACAATATCAAAAAGAGGCAGACAAATGCAACTCAGGAATGGAAACTTGTGAAGAAGCTCGTGAAAAGGCCGAAGCAGCTTTAGTGTCACAGAAACAACAAACTGCAATGTGGGAGTCGAGGGCCCGCCAAAGAGGCTGGAAAGAAGGCAGTGTTAGGGCAGCCCGTGTGCAGTCTCAGGGAGGTGTTGAGGCCTTTTGATGGTCTTGAGCTTATTAAACTGCCTGAAATTAGGTATCGGTTAGGATTCGGGCTTTTTAATACTAGTTTGAAACATTTATCTAGTTCTTATTCTTTTGGTATCATGTCACAAATGGAAAATTTGATAGGTGCAATACAGGAGCTAGAGGTGAGAATGCTTTTTTAGTCTTGTTTATTTTTTTGTATTATTTTTATTTCTATTTTTTTTGAATTTTCTTTGTAAGTGTTGTCAACCTTCTCTGTATGTACTAAAAATTTGTGAAATATAGCAACCATGAATTCAAGCAAATTGCTGAATCATGTAAGTATTGTGTTTGATTTAATTTGTTTCCTATGAGTATTTATTATCTAGTTTTAGCATAATTATGTGCTATATGGACAGGATGGGTAAATGGTTTACGGTTCGGGTCAAAACAAGTAATTTTGTGTGGATCGAGTTGGGTCAACCCAAAATCAAAGTTTTTCTATAAATAATTTGTCACACCCCAACCGACGGCGGAAACGTCGGGGCGGGACATGTAGACTGTTCATGAGCACAAGGTCGACTAGATTGCAATATATTAAACATCAACTTTCATTTCAAACAAACACAACCAAAATTCAAACGAGTACATAAATTGAAACACATAAAAATCCTTATTTAAAATTAACTAGGTCCAAACTTAAATGTAGCAATTTCTTGATCACACTCACACGTTAGTACCTGAAACATGAATAAAATAAGGTCAACTAAAAAGTTGGTGAGCATACACAGGTTTATACATAGATAGTATATGAATTGAATAACAAATCCTTTACAAATCATGATAAATAAGGCATTTATGGGGAGCAACTATTGTGTAACTAAAGTACAATCAAACCTTTGTAACTAGCATGCAAATTGTGTTGTCGGTAACAATCACCCCAATCTGGGTGGGTTTGTCAGACTCAATAGATCTATCATTGTTAACCGTCGGCTTGTATAGTTAATGATTGCACATAAATTGCACACAAACAGTTAACACACCTAGCACTCAAACATAAAGCTCAAATTGCACACATGAATGTAAAGCGGATTTGTGTTTGTGTTGTTTGTAAAAATGTAAAAACAATTGTGTAATATGGTTCATGTTTCACCCCAAAAAGCGTAAAAATGTAAAGAGGGGCTATGTAATACTCACTTGATTCAATGTATAGCTAGCACGCGAAAATGAATAATAAGATTGATCCTTGCAATTCACCACGTTAACCTAGTGTGCAAAGCATATGGATTTCCAATCACTATCGTATAAAATAGAATTGGTCTAAGTGTAGGATGGGATTGGACGTGTGTACGACGAGTTGTGTTTGTGGATTTGTATTTAAAACGGGTGTTGTATAAATTAAGAGATTCAAAATAAATAGTAAAAAAAATTGATTGAATTTACGTCGATTTGGAAATAACTAAATAAATTAATTAATTATTATTTATTTAGTTAGAAAATAGTGTGGAAATTATATTTAAATATAAATTAAATAAATAATTTTCACGTTACTTATTTATTTAGAGAATGTGTAAAGTAATATTTATGTATAAAAATATACATTTAAAATATACATTTATTATAAAAATGAGTTTTTGTTTATTTCTAAAATAAAGTTATCAACTTTATAAATTTAGGTTTCAAAAAAAGAGATATTTTATAAAGTAACTATTTTTATTTGGAAATTTATTTACTTGAAATAAATAAATAAAGATTTAAATTTTTTTTTTTTTTTTAAATAATTAGCATACAATTTTTAAACAAAGAAATTCGAAATAAATTGAGTTTATGTCGAAAATTGGCGATTCCAGTTACATTCTGTTCTAAATGTTTCAAGGTTTATAAAAATAATTTTTTTATAAATTTTCGAGTTGTAAAAGTCGCTCAAAAAAATAAAAGCAGGCCACCCGGCTCGAACCCGGGTGGTTCCTGTGTTTGTTCTTGTGGTTTACCGCTGGACCAGAGGGGGTTATTCGTGTACTTGATCGGTCCGGTAGCTATTAACACGGAAAGGGGAAGAGACCAGTTTCGGTCAGGCCACGCGCAAAAAGAAAAAATCCGGCCGCTGTGGCTTGTGGGTTTCGAACCCACGACACCTGGTTCGGCGGTGCAGTGGCTTACCGGTCGGACCAGGTGGTTTCGTTGGTATGTAATGAAACGAAAAACATAAATACGCAAAAAAATATAATCCCAACCCCAAATCGAATCGTATAAACCCTAGCCTTCCAATTGGGTTTGATACCCTCTGCCATTACGAATTGGCAGAGGGCTTTCGAATGGCATGACGAGACGAATCGAATGACATAATACTTACGTGTTTTGGTTGTGTAACGAGTGTGGACGAGTACGACTTTGGTTCGACTGTTCTTGAGGATCGATCGGGCTCCAGACATGCAATGAGGTGCGAATGGAGTTTCAGGGAGTTCGTATGTGATTATGAGGATGCGTATGAATGATTTAATTTGGTAGTTATTATCTCAATCTCTCAATTTGATTTTTAAAATTGGACCGAGAAAGTCGCGATAGTAGTTAGACGATAATTCGACGAATTGGAGTTGGATTGGGTCTGGATAATGGTATAGGTACACTCGAGATCGACAGGGGAATGGATTTCGGGATTAGAACGCGTTAATTACTTAAATTTTGGATCGGATTTCATCCTAGTTTGACTTGAAAAAAGTCAACTGAAATCAAGATTCGGATTGGTATGATTTTTGGGTCTAGACATGATCGATTCGTTGTTTATGCGTGAGATGGAACCCACTGGACTCAATTGGACTCGTTTCCGGGCTTGAATTGCATGAATTCGGCCCTGTTTGACTTTTGAAAGTCAAACGGGTCAATTTTTTTGAGTTCTTGGGCTGTTTGACTTTGAGAAGTCCAAATTGAACTATTTTTCTTGATTTGTGGTCAACATTGAGTCAAATTCCAAGATAGTTTATATATATATATATATATATATATATATATATATATATATTTTTGTTATAAAAAATTTTGATTATTTTTAATCATTTTATAAAAATGAATTGTGTATTTATATATATAAATGCGGAATATATAAACAAGATCGAAACGAAAAATGTCATTATTGAAAAAGAAAAAATACAATACTCGGAAAATAGTGAACGTTACATAATTAGTGTATAAAATATCATTTTACAGTCAATTGAGGAAATGTTCTAAGTTCAAACCTGGGCAATTAAGTAAGTTTAGAATTGTTGGTGCAAAGTAAAGTAGGAGGAACATTTGTCGTTTTTTTTATAAAATGATTTCACACAACAGACAACAAAAGGTTATGCTAGATTCCTCAAATTCATTGTAAGATTCCTCTATAGCGTGTTTGTCCATATGTTTATCCATATAAATTTAAATCGGCCACGATTAACTTATACAATCATCTAAGTAGTTTTATTTAAAAATATAAATTATATAATATTGTTTTTAATCATAGTTAACCCATTTATTACTAATAAGAGGAAAAAAGGGCGAAGGGTCAACCCAAAACCGGTATAACCCGTCCCAACTAAAATCTATTTTAGATTTTAAACTATTACACAAGAAAAATAATTACAGTCCACTCATAAATATACAGATTTTGAAATTTTAGATCGTCCAAATAAATTTTAAAATATTTCTCTTTATTAGCGGTCACTATAGGTCAATAATTTTATAATATTCCATCTTATTATTAGATGTAATTTAGTGATAAAAATTTAAAATTTGTTTGGACAAAAACAGTAAATTGAATATAAAATGGATCCTCGGTATATGATAAAAAAAATACAATGTATTTTTTTTGTTTCCATACATACTCATCATGTCAAATAATACTAAACATTTGACACAGGACCTTAATACATTACATAACACATGCACATATTAAAAGAATCAAGAAAAATATACATAAAAGAGAAAATGAAGCAAGTGATGAGGATTTTTGCTCACTATCTGCCAGACATGAGGCTCACAAGAGTCTGGTTTTCATAAAATGAGCCAACATCCCAATCTTCAGTGGATGATGAAAGAGTCATCAACGCGACCACGATAGATCTCATGCTTGGCCTTAACTGGGGATTCTCATGCGTGCATGCTTTCGCAAGTTGAGCCATCTGAAACCGGATTCACATATATTAGGGCTGACAATTTATAACATGACCCGTTAACATGGCATTACTCGACACGAAGTTAAACGGGTTAGTGTTTGGGGTAGACGGGTTAAGGTCATAAACGGGTCAATGAGTTAATGACACGATTAAAAACACAAACAGGTTCAACCAGCTTAACCCGTTTACGACACATAACACGTTCAACTTCTTGTGTTAAATAAACTAATAGGTTGACATGACACGTTTATATCCAGTTTCTCAAAACAACATAGTTCTATAGTTTTATAAATAATTATACTATAACTAAATACGGATTGTAATTTTTGATAACTTTTATTTTATCGTGTTAGTTGTCTTATTATTTCTTAACCGTATTTAGTGATTCATGTCCATAATTGTTTTAAACGTGCCGTATCATTCGTGTTATATAATTGCTTATATTTAATCATGTTAAATGTGTCATTTGTGTTGAACTTTTACATTTAATCGTGTTAAACATTTCATGTCGTGTAACCCGCTTATTAAACATGTCCGTGTTAGTGTTTTAGAAAACCCCATGTTTAGTTAAACGTGTCGTATTCAGGTTCACTAGTTGTATTAAACATGTCATATTCAAGTGTCGAACACGACCCATTTACACAACACGACACATTTGCTGCCTATAACATATATTATTACTTTTAAAAAAAATCATTTTATTTATTTATTTATTTATTCTAATAATCATCATAAAAGATTTACCTTACGAACTGAATCAAGAAGGTAGTTATCCCCCAGTCTAGGATCGATCATTTTGACCAGGTCGTCTTTTGGATCTGGTTGACTAAGAACTTCTTCAAACTGTAAATTATCAAAGATTGTATTTGTTAGTTGATGTTTAATAAACTAACCATATCATGGCATCTTATGAAATATATGTGTACACTGATGGCTAAAGAAGTATGCATGCAACTGAACTCACCATGGCAACTAGGCCCTTTGATTCAGCAACAGCGCCATTTGCTTTGACTATGGCTTCCTTGGCTGAAATAAGTTCATAAAGTACAACCCCAAATGCATACACATCTACCTTTGGAGAAACATCCCCAAACTGGGCATACCTGCATCCAATAGTTACAGAACTTGATCAACGACCCTGATCTCCCGAAGAGGCCCAAAAGAACCATTTAGACCTCCCAAAATAATTTTAAAAATACGGGCGGGTTGCATAAACTCTCAGAATGAGTCAAAAAGGACCAACTTTTTGTCCATTTTTAGACTTTTTGTGATAAATAATGTGTTACTTATGATTTCACTGATAATTAAAATCTCTGAATAAAATGCACTTTGGGTCCACCCTTTTGACCCATTCCCTATTTAGTTAACTTTATCGGTCTACCAGTTTGATATAGAACATAACCCAAATTGACCCATCAATAAGCAAATATCAGGGCTGTTGCATCAGGGCTGTTTTGGTAAAAAGACATGCAAGCTGAGTAAATGTACTAAAAGAAGATTTACTCTGGTGGCATATATCCGAATGTACCCACAAGACGTGTGGGCAAAGAATTACTTCCAACTTCAGTCAATTTTGTTAAACCGAAATCTGCAACCTATAGTAGACATGTGGCACCAATAAATCAGAACCGCCTCACTTGGTCCACTAATAAAATAGGAGCATAATGGCCCTATAAATGAATAAAAACAAAATAATTATGAAAACAAATGTATGCAAACCTTTCCATGGAAGTTTTTGTCGATGAGTATATTTGCTGATTTAATATCACGATGTATATACACGGGGACAGTATGTTCATGGATGTACTCAAGACCCCGCGCTGAATCAAGGGCGATCTGGACTCGGGTAGACCATGGTAGTGGGTCCCTTCCTGAAAATGATAATTAGAAAGAGCATAACTTCCTCTTGTTTGAATGCATTCAATATCAGAAATGAATCACAATATATATACTTATTTGACCTGATCCATGTAAATGTTGACTCAAGTTTCCATTTTCAATGTACTCATAGACCAAGAAAAGTGAACCCTCGACACAATATCCTATCAAACGCACCTGCATTAGATATGTGATCAAAACATAAGACTTCATATATCATTTGATGACAAAAATATTTCATTAGATGTGGCAATCCATTTATCTAGGAAGGGGTTGATTAAGTTATAGTTGAACTCTAGCGGGTCAAACATGTAAACATTGAAAACTTGGTTAAAAATAGAACAGGTCAAGAGTGACCAAAAGAGAATTTGATCACATACAAATCATTTTATTCAAAAAAATATATTAGTACTCTAAGAATATAGTTTTGTAACGATATTAGTACATTAAATTACTTGTAAAATTCAGAAAAAGGGACAAGAAATTGTGGGTCAACCCAGCCCTACCCATATAAAAAACCACTCAATCAGCCCGAACCTGATTGACCCGTTTCCCAACCCTGTCTGGTCTCTGGCCATCCCATTTTGCTACCTCTAGGCTCTAGGCACCATATATCAACTAAGAAATTAAAATTCAGGTTTTGGCGATTGGTTTGTAAATAGGTTTGGAAATGGGTATGGGTTTGAAAGAAAAGTAGGAGAAAAAGTATGATTGTTAAAAAAAAAATTGTTCTATAAGTTGGGTTTGGATTTTAAAATTAAAGAAGAGATAAAAGTATGATTGGCCAAACACCTTTTTTTTAACAGCAATTTGGATCACTGACGGGCCACTGGCCCACCCGATCATCTCCACCACCCGCAGGAGGAAACCCACAATGTGAGAAAACCACCTGGCCCAACCTAGAACCCCTTTTTGTCACAAGTGGGACTTGAACTCAAGACCTCCCCATTTTAATGAAGTCTTGGGTACCTCACCTCAACCGCTTGGGCTAAAGATCATTGGTGGCCAAACACCTACTAACACTTTCATATACATTCCCCAAATTCCATAACCCTCATAACAAACACATCCTAAACACCTCTTACCAGGTTTAGGTGATGAACATGCGTTAAAACCTTTAGTTCGGCTAGAAATTCTCTTGATGCTTGCATATCCATCTTCTTGATAGCAGCTTTCTGAACAAATTAAACAAACTAGAATAGCCGCATAACGAAATGCCAGGCAGACATAAAATAATATTTCAATACCGGCTCATAAGTTCAGTTGTTGAGTTGAAAGAATATAATCATTAGATGATGTATGATTGATGATAACATGATGAAAGGTGGAACCATATTTGCGTAGGCATGTACTACCGTTTATTAGAGGTAAGGGCAGATTAGGTAAAATATACACCTTTTGTCCAAAATATTTTCTATAGGTATAAAATATATTATTTCAATGATGACCTAACTTTTTGAAAAAAATGATTTTGGAGATCTTTTGCAATAAAAGAACACTTTGGGGAAATTTTGACCCGTTTGACTCATTTAGACCCGCTTCCCTTTAAGCTATGTTTTCTATTAAACCCATTTGACCAGTTAGAGATTAAACATATCAAATTCAACCCATTCAAAAGTAAATGGGTTGAAATGACCACCTCTAGCTTGTACACCGAAAAGAGATCAATAAGTATTTCCACTTGTTCTATATGAGTTAGTATATTTAAAGCGAGCCTAGTAGTTTTTGTAAATATTGAACTATATATATAGAAGAAATCAGATAATTATAGCAGAAGAAAAAGATATGAAACCGTAGATTCAAACCTCGCCTCTTAGCTCAGCATAGTAAACAGCACCAAAACCACCTTGACCAATCTTATTAGCAAGACTGAAGTCATCTGTAGCTGTTGAAAGCTCTTCATATGAGAACTCCACTGATTTGTCAACTGTTATACCTGTAAGCCCAGGTGAGGCACCAACAGGAGCCCCACTAGACTCTGAACCTCTAACCAAAGAACCATTGGGTCCTAAGTTTGCAAGAGAAGAAAAGTCAATAAGTCAATACGCAATTACCAATTATATAAGCATACTATTTTGATATTTATGTAAAATGAAATATAGTAAAGTTGCTTTGAGTTGTACATCCATGGACAATTTTCTTAAATGAAACAATTAGAAACAAGGTATTCTACAATTAGGTCTACAGGTAAAGTACAACTTTTTGCCGCAAAAGAACAAGAATGCTTCTGTATTCATAATCCACCTATACATAAAAACAAAATTCTAAAAATAAAGATATTTCTATGTAAGCAGTGTAACTGGTTGCCTTTTGTCCTGGTTAAAATAGGATTAAGACATCTACCACTTAACCATATTGTAAATCAGAGTTACAGGGCAAAACTAGAGGTACCCGTTTACTTATGAATGGGTTGATTTGGTTGTGTTTTATCTCAACAAATAAAAGAATAGCTAAATGGAAACGGGTCAAACGGGTTGAAAGTCACCCAAGGGGTAAGGCATAAAGCCTCCTAACTCGTTTTATTCAAAGATTTAGTTTGTTGTCGATTATTGTTTCTGTAATCATAACTAACACATTTATTATTTATAAAAAATAAAATGGGAAAAAAGTATTTGAAGGTCAACCAAACCGAATCGCCCCCTTTTGACCTATACTAAAAAGCGGCCTGCTTCAACCCAAATATGTTTTGACACGTACCCAACCCAACCCTCCTGACACCTCTAGGAAAAACAGATGACAAGCAGTAGAGAATCAAGAATCACATATACCTTGATCAGGCATAAGTTGAACCTGTGCATTCTTTAACAATGCTGAACTCGTTTCAGTATTTTTCTTTTTATAATATCCAAAATAAAGGCATCCTGCAAGTAACAGCACCACAGCTACTATTCCTACAGTTATTCCACCTATGCCCCCACCTGATAATCCTGGTTATGTAAAAGCAGATGCTAACTTAATTACTTAATAACTCACATTTTTAATATCATGGAATTAGGCCACTTTGCAATAAAGTAAAGGGAAAGCTGGGTCACCTGAGCTGCAAAACATAACAAAATTTGGAAGAAAAAAAAGTTGTTAAAACCATAATAATAGTTATCTATTTGAGCAAATAGCATGCTATTCAAGGGAAAAATATACCTGCTTGTTAAGGGTGGATAATTTCCATTTTCATCTGCCAAAAAGCAAAACATTACTAATTAACCAACTTTGTAAAATCAAATTTTGGTACGTAAAATCATATCTATGTCACTTCACCGTGACGATTTCCATCAATCATCTCAAGACTATCTTTAAGAAAACAGTTAAAAACAGGATTAGATTTCATGCAAATTCACAACTTTTATTCAACTTAATCATCAATTAACACAATAACATCATATCTAGATCACATAATATCAAGCCAAAAACAGGACTACATAGCAGCAATAAAGGGATCTATTATAGTATTATAGATACACCATCATCATACGGCTTGTATTGTATCTATTATACAGCCCGTATTAGTGAAAAAACACCCGTACGGCCCGTATTGTAAGCAAAAAAAAGGTATTTGTTGTCAATGGTCTATGCGTCACATCGGTCACTTATGTGTCAGTCAAAAAAGGGTACTGTATCTATCATAAGCCTGAATGAGTGAAAAAAACACCTCATACGGCCCGTATCGTAGGCGAAAAAGGTAATATGACCCGTATTGGTGTTGGTGTACCGATAAGAGTGCCCAGCAATAAAACTAGGGATAAACTACAAAAAAACTATCAGATATGACAAAGGGACCATCATAAAAAAAAGTTAAACATGTAAAAACAAGAATTCCATTGATAACATGCCGTAATATCACATCAATCTGTAAAAAAACCCTTAACAAACAGTTCCAAATACTAACCTCGCCCAGGAATATACAGCAATCCACTTCCTGGCGTAAAATTAGCATCGCGATTATAACTCCGAATCAAATCGGAACTAAGATTCGCCGCCGACGAAACTGTATCCAAAGTCTCCCCCGGTCGGAGAGGATACGTCAGAAACAAACCATACTCCTTTGAAACCGAACTATCCCCACACGAACAATTCACCGTGATGTTAAGCCTAGCATTATCAGGTACACGATTTGGATCATAAAAATTAAACCTCTGAATCCAGTCCGCAGTCGTCAAATTCGCGTACACCACTCCTGCAATACTTCCATACGTATCCCCAGACCTAACATCGTAATCAAACACATGCCCTAAAAACTCTCCGTTGATACAATCGCAAGAAAACGGCACGTTAATCCTCACGAAAGACTGGAGACTATCCTGATTAGAGATGGATGGATTATACTTCAGAATATCGCTGATGCTGGTGTCGAAGTGCTGGGAGATTAGACCGAGCTCGTTTCCTTGGTCGACGTAGTACGAACCAAGGGCTAAATCACAACCTCTGGTGCATCTGGATTGAGCTGATGGAAGTGAAATGAAACAAGTTGAGGTGAAGAATAGAAAGGCTGTTAATCGGAACCCTAAATTGAGCTCCAACATGGTTTCTTAGGGTTCATGTGAAATTGAAAGAGGCGTTGGCCGAATTTGTTTGGTTCAGTTGAAATTGAATGATGATGAGAAAATTATTGGGTTAGAGAATCATCGAAGGAATATATGCAGGTTTTGATTGACTGATTAAACAAATGGCTGTCTGGTAGGCACGTGTGAGACTAGTCTGACAGTTGAATGTTGCCGCCATTGGAATTTGGAAGCCTTTGCTTCCGTGTTTCCCTTTTTTTACCAATTCTTTGTGCTTTGTGTTTTAAACGGAAAATTTGAAGACGAAAAAAACATCGGTATAACAGACAATTTCAAACCGTGTCTTATTCGTAAACATGAGTGCAATTATTGGCGGGTCCAAGAGTTTTTCATAGGTATCGGTAATTTTCGGTGTTTAAATATCTATTAAAAGGGATTTTTTAGTCAGACCGGGTCATTGAATTTTTTTTATATGAGGGATTGAAAAGGTCAGTTAATTGTTTAGAAGGAAATAGATGAGTTTAGGGTAAAATGTTATTTGGTTAAGGGGCAATATCATATATACCCGTACAAAATTAAAAAATACCATATATACCCAGCCAAAACTAAAAATATCATATATACCTAAATTCAATAATTTGTTAAATTTAATGGGTAGGTCCAATTAACTAATTAATTTATAATATGTTTATATTTGTTAAAAAAAATTTAATGACAACACCTATATATTTTAGGATAATTTGTTATATTTGTTAAATAGTTTATAATAATTAATAAGTTTATATTTATAAAATTTTTAATTAATTTTTTAGGTGTCGTTTATGGACAAATATACCATTACACATACTCAAACTGCAGGCCGAGGAATAATCAAGTTGTATCAAGTTCTTTAAAAAAATATCATATGCAAAACATTGGTTGTACCACATACGACCAGTTTTCTTGAGACCATATAAAGATCTTTTTGAGATTTTTAACACACATCTCAGGGTATTGATTTTAATGCTTGTGGTATTTTTAACCATTTAGGGATTTTCATGTAGATGTCATTTTCAAGTTTTTCAGAAAAGTATTCAGTGACAACATCCATAAGTTTTCTGAAGTCCTCATGGGATTGCGAGGCCGATTAAATATTTAAAGGTTATCACACTCACTATAGGGAAACACGTTTCGTCATAATCAACTTTTGGGAAAAACCTTTGCGCGATAAGTCATGCCTTATATTGCACAATCTCATTCTTATCGTTTCTTTTTATTTCAAAGACACTCATTTATAACCTACTGGTTTGACGTCTATGGATTTTTGGACTACAGGTTCGAAAATGTTTCGCTTGTTCGGACTACAGGTCCGAAATTGTTTCGCTTGTCAAGCGAATCAAATTAAGCCTTTAAAGCATCTTGCCATTTTGTAAGTCGTCTCTGTGAATATACTCTTACAAAGTTTTATATACATAATATTTTTTTATCGATTACATCTATCTCTATAGCATATGCAAATATGTGATTAACACGTGTTTCATTTCAGTTACATATTGTATTGTTTTGTACATAACTTATAGAGATCACATATTTGTTTAGTATCTGAGTTTCTCCTGGAACTCCATTATCCACTTCTGGGGTTTTATTAATAGCCTATTTTTGGGTTAGACCAATTGTATAATTTTGCTCTTTTCGTTTCAGTGGGCTTTTTATCTTTTGAACTGATTTATCTCACATTTTCTTTGTATGGTAATCTTTTATGTGTTGATGTAAATTCGGGCAGATGAATATAATATTGGTATATGTGAATTTGTCACTCGGTTTGTGTGTATGAATCCATGTGGTAACTCATTTGTTATACTTTACAAATATATGACATATTGGACTTCAAATTCACATTGACCACTTCGGGGGTTGAAATTTGACAATGATGATGTATTTCATATTATTTGCTTATGTTACCAGTCTTATTCAATCTCCCCGTAAGACTGGGAATATTGTCTCTGTCTCACTAAGTTGACAGTCAACATATTATGTTGTAAACAAATCCCATTTTGGTACGTTATAGTGGCGGTATTGGTGCATGGACCGCACAACCAAATATTTTTATGTGGGACATACTTGATTTTCTTCTGGAGACTAGTTGTAGTGGGGAGTATTTGTGATTAGTAGTTGGCTTTTGTTTGATCAGTGCAATGATATGCAGAATAACATGTCTTCATGTGGAAGATGGTAATTCACCTCTTATCAGCGAGGTAATCTATTTTATGTGTGAACATAAGCTACTGGGTGTTCAACATTTTTCCCCGATAAACATACAATAATTATGCAAATGCTACATATTGGGTAGTTAAAATACTCACATGTGACCATATAGAGATGCATCTCTTAAAACCATAATATATTGAAATAGTCCACATTAAGATTAATATGCCTACATATGTCCTCTTGAATGTTTTCCAAATATAAGAGGGATTCTTGGCAATAGTTTGTTTTCAGAGAGGCTTAAAGATTGATTTGCTGAAAGAGCACACTCCACATGATAAGTCTTTTGATAGGAATGTTTTTAGATTTTTAGGGGTGCCTGTTGGGCACTTTTGATTATTCCTCTCATCACGATGCTACCTTGATGACCTATTTGGTCATGCTACATGACAAAAGTATCTTTGGCTAGTAGTTTCTACTTACTCACCATATTTGATATTTATTAGATTTATTTTTTTGTAATATATTCTAGATAGTAAAACATTTATTTTTTTAGTATGGTCTTCGGGCCAAAATTGTAATTTGGAGATATCTAGTATCGTTTTCAGCCACAGTTCCAAAGTGATATCTGTTTTGCCGAATATCTTTGAAACTGAGTAAGTTTCTTTAGGGGTATCTAGAATATAAGACATAATTTTGGTACACGTAGATAAGGCGATACATGCTCTCCCGGAGCATTTAATAAGGTTACTGATGGGGATTAGTTAGTAAGAGACTAATACCACGACTCAAAGGAGAAGTTGAAACCGGGACTCAGCAAAAACAAAGGCTAGGTCGCGGCTCAAATCATACCTAAACTGGGGCTTAGCCAGAAAACACCCTGATGAGTTAATGTCGTCCAGACGGTCTATATAAAAACTAATAAAACCTAACCTAGACTCCAAAGTAATAAGATGGAGTACCTATGAACTAAATCGCACTAACAGGCAAGTGTACCTATCGAGTGTAGCACAGCTTAATGGTAAACCGGAGTATCGAACCCTAGATACACTACTATAGCTAAAATAGACTCTGACTCGGACTAAAGATGATTTGGTTGGGGGTTTACTACACTACTGTTTAAACCAAGGAATGCAGAAAACTAACGATCGAATCTAACTATCAAGACAAAGTACTAAGGAAGATATAAGAGATGGGAGAATACGACCTAGGTCGGAATCGTACTTGCAAAGCTCAACTTCTATCGGTTCTGGAAACTATGATGGATCTGGGTTTCTAAGAATAACAGCTCTAGACAACCTAGTGGATCACTAATCGCTCTCAGGGTGTCACCAACGAAGGAACCTAAAGTATACTAAACTCACCAGATAGTCGGATTACCTTTCAGTCTCTCCAACAATGATAATGTACCCGGAAGACATATCACCTTCCAGTCTCATTGTCCATAATACATTCGAAGAATGCACGAGGTAATCTCAAGATAACAACTATGACATAGTATAGCAACAAACACTAAGACCACCTAAGGGAATTTCCTCTCAGACAATTCACTCAGAATCCTAATACCGAAGACTGACTGACTACCTCTCACTTCTCGGGTATTGAGATAGGATGAACACTCGGTCTAGCAAGGATCAATTAACACTCCTATAGCTCACTACGTCTAGCAATACCATCACGGTCACAAGTGTCACACCCCCAAATTCCACTAACGGAGTTTTACCGTTAGGGATATGACACACCAGGACCTCAGACATTAGACATTAGTTACTTCAAACGACACTATATGGGACTTAAAATGTCATAACATAAAAGTTCAAAGTTAATGTAGAAGCATTAATCAAAGAAAGTAAATGCGCAAAACACACGCGCCCAAGTTAAGAATTAACATAAAGTATAATAAGGGTTTGAATGTTTGATATGTGTTGATAATAACAATATGACACCATGCATGCCCTAGCGTGCACCTGCTTAACGACCTGAGAAAACATGTAAGAAAACGGGTCAACACTAGGTTGGTGAGTTCACATGTTTCAATAAAGTAATAGAAGCGTTTGACAGATTATATTCAATCAATATGCATATCTATAGGTAGCTAGCCTATTTTCATGTTTTACTAAAGCGCTCGTAACTAAAGCGCTCGTAACTAAAGCTGACTGATTGTGTTTGTATGCCTCCCGCCAGGTCTATCAACTCTTGCAAAGTGTTTAGGCCAACATTTCATCCGTTCGACCTCCAATCGAGTTAGCGCGACTAACGCGGGTGGGGCTTGCCAAACCAAGTAGTACTACCAAACATTACCTCGCTAAATCCATATTAACGGTCCGATGTGTGTGAGGACTTTCAATGATAGTGTGTTACGCTTAGTCTCAACAGTGATATCATATGAGATTCAATAATCAAAATAGTTGTGACATGTTTTCTCCCCCAAATTAAAACAGTAAAAAGGGGTCGTGAAACTCAACTGAGTTGAGTAGTAGATAGATTCACACAAGAAAGAGATTGGAACCACAAGTGTTAGCCTGCAACGGCTTACGTACGCCCTAGAATTATACTCATAACAATTAGGGATACAGTGGGATTTGTGACGACGACACGGAAGATTTGAACGTCTTAAAACATTCTAAAGATCAACGAGTAGACGAGAGTGTCCTCGGGAATAAGGGTTTCTTAATATAATAATTAAGATAAAGGCGTTACGTGTCAAATGTTTCTAATTATGAAAGATAATAATATAATAAATATATGTGTGCATTTGTACCATTTAAAATGGCCTAGGAAAATAATATAATTTATTATATTATTTTTAAGTTTAGAAATATAACTCTATAATTAATTTGCGTGACAAAATAATAAATCTATTATTTTTATCCGAGGTTATAATCGTGGGTAAAAATATAAATAACTATATTATTTATAAGCTCGGCGTGTTATACAACGTTTATTAGTGTGGTGAAAATAATATATAACATATATTATTTTTAATAGGAGTAATGGGTCGAAAATAATATATATATATTATTTTAAAAGTGAGAAATAATATAAATATGGGTTATATAACCAAACCCGAGTCTACGGGTGTTTTACGAGCCCAAAACATTTTAATATAATAATATAATAATTAGGGGTGGGTTTTATATTCAAAATCATAACTAAAATTTAGTTTAAAAAGAAAAGGGGGTGGAGGGACTCGAACCCGGGTCTCCTCCCCCAAAGCCATCAAACTTAACCATCACAACCCGCTGGGGAATCGCAACAAGGATCGGACCAAAATGGTTTTAACAGTCAAAGGCACCAAGCCCTTCCCCCGTCGCGATCCGAACCCAAACTTCACCCCAGAAATAACGAGTTCGATTCCGATTGAGCAAAAGGACATAGGGGTTTTGTTATTTAGGGTATTACGAATCTGAGGATGCAAACTATTGTAAAATGGTTGAGATTAGAGTGGTTAATTTCAGTTTCAAAAACCGTAAGCCCTAGTTCTTAATTTAGAATCAAATCGATCAAATTCTATAAGATTATGGATCAAAACCATGGGGCTTTTACTAAACAGAGGATTGCGAATCTGCCTATGTAGTTTAATTTGATTGACGTTAAGTTTAAGATCAAAACCCCCAAATCGATTATGAACAAACCCTAGGTTTCTGGATCATCAACAGATCGATGTTGTTAGATAAAATTAACATAGGGCTTTTAATAAACAATGAGTTGCGATTCTAATCATACTAATTAATTAGATTGAAACTGAGTCTAAGATCAAAAGCCCCAAAACATTTTATAAATGAACCCTAGAATCTGATTCGAGTTAAAATAGATAATCTAAGCCTCAATTAGCATAGGGCTTTCGATCTAGACACTTAAACGAAGCTACAGACGTAAACAATTACCAGAATGAGTGAGGATTGATGGTGATCGGCTAGAATGGCCTCCGACGTCGCGTGGTTTAGTCTTCGGCGAGCTTGAATGCTTTTCTGACGAATCAGAGGTGTGCAAAAGCTTTAGTGGTATTCGTTTGAGGTGTGTAGTGTGTCCAATTGTGAGAATGACAGATAAAACAATCGAATTTGATGAGCACATGATGATGGACGACGGTTATGGTTTAATTACTTAATAACTAATTGAATTGATAACAATGATTAATGGCTCAATGATGATCGAAACTGCTAATAATGTCCATATCAGTTATGAAATCAAACGAATTTCGGGTATAACTCGCGAATTTGGATCAAAGAGTCACGGGTTTGACTTTTTAAAAGTCAACAGAAACAAAAACCCTTAGATTTTGACTTTCAAAGTCAACAGGCTTGAGTTTAAGGCAATTACATAACTAGTCCTTACAATTCTAATTTAAAAGATGACAGAACTAGTCCCTGGGGTTTGTAATTGAGTTAAATAAGTTAAGATTTAACAGAATTTGCTAACGGAGTTAACCCTAATTAGCCGGATGTCACAACAAGCAACAAGCAAATAACCTAAACATGCATTTGTTAATGAAAGACACTCAACAAGATAACATGCGGAACATTAATCAACACAAAACCAAATCAAGCATACATGATCATCTTGATTATTAACTCAAGATCTTTACAAAAATCATTAACCCATTATATGAATCCAAAAACCGATAAAAATCAAGACTTTAACAAATATTAATCATGTGACCTAGGCAGTATCACAGATCTAGCCAAGAATCACACTCAAAACATCCATGACAGAAGTAAAAGCATAAAACATGGTTCAATCAAAGCAATCAAACACAAAAATCAAGACTTTGAAATCGAATACGCTATTACTAACGAACCCGGATCCAAAAGCTATGAACTTTCACTCCAATTGGCTTACAAACTCCCAAAATCGCCCAAAGTAGCTCTACAGACGGCAGAATAATCGATCCCTTATCACAATGGCTATCAAATTCTATTTAATTCGAAATTTGGGTTTTTTCTCGGAATTTCCATCTCTCGCGTATCGCGAGACAAGATAGCAAGTCCCTCGCATACCGCAAGGGCCAAAATAGTCGCGACCGGTTTTACTTTCCTCGCGTACCGCGAGGTCTTCACTCTCCTCCCTCGCGTACCGCGAAGGAATGATTTTCCAAATTTTTTCTTCTTTTCTCTTGGGCTTTCTTCTCTTGCTTGGTTTCTTCACGATATTGCTTCCTATTCCACACGAGATCCTGAAAATATACAATAGACTCAAATACAGACTTAAATGACTCAAAACGAATATAAAACTAAGTAAAACGCATGAAAACTATAGGATAAAAGATGTGTGTTTTGCACTACATCATGAGTATTAATCGATAATCAATGAACACCGCAACAAACCAGTATTAATCAATAATCAATGAACACCGCGACAAACAGGACTCGGCAAGGGGAAGGCTGACCCCCGGCCTCCTTCACTCCCGACCCCCTCCACCTCCGGCCTCCACTTGCACCCTAGCTGCGGCTTGGGCTTAGGCATACTGCCAGCCGCGATTGCCTCCTAAAGGGTACTCCAAAAATTGTAAGTCACTCGATAAAATGAGTACGATAATGCACACTAAGAAACATTAGCATAACACTTAGAGAAATACCCAATACAATGCTAAAGTAAAGGACATGCACCATATAGCATCATATACGAAAAAAGTCCGATTGGCCACTAGAGAATATCGTCAGGCAAGCAACAAGACAAGACGATAAGAACCAAAATCCGTACTTGGACCTTGACTACATCTGGTCAAGTACATGACAGTTGTAACTAAAACGTAAGTCAACTATAGGGACAAATAACATTAATGGGACCTAAGCCTTCTTAACACAGAAGGAAACATAACGACTTAGGTAAGCATAGTCAGGCTTCGATAGTGGATTGCAGGTTACCTTAAATGGAACCTCAATTCAAAGGGCCAAGCCAGGGAAACCTTATAAATAGCGCTTTCAGGTTTCAAGGTAAAGACATTCTCTCATTCTTATTCACTACTTCATTTCACTATACTTCCTTTTCATTTCCCTATTACCCGACGAATACTTATTCTCACACCGGAGGATGGACCCAGGGAGAAATCCATTTTGTCTGTGGCGAGACTCATGATGTTTACTTGTTTTGCAGATCTATTTTCCAGCCCAAACCCAGAACAAGCAGTTGAAGACTCTCACAGTCCAAGCTTTTTCCTCAATCTTGCACTGCTTCTAGACTTAAGACTCTAGGTGATAAGTCTTATAGCAACAGTTACAAACATCTGAAATAGTACCGGTAAAAGTTTTTGCATGAGACAACTGATTGTCACAAACTTAATTCTTTTTTAGTGTATACTAATAGAGAACTTTTATAGGAAAAAGTAGGTTGTGATCACTAACATGTACTATTTGATTGAAACTCTTATATAGATAACCTTGTGGGTTTGAACTTTTAATATACAAATTCTTCATGTCAATTTAATCATTCTAATAATGTTTCAATAGTATCTTTATTTTTTTATAACTATTTTTACATAAATATGTTCGTTAGGGCTGTAAACGAGCCGAGCCACAATGGGTTGGGGCTCAATGTTAAATGAGCCGGCTTGGCTTGGCACGATAATTTTAATGAGCTGAGAAGTTGAGCTTGAGCTCTGCTCGTGAAAAGCTCGAGTCAGCTCGATAATTTAAAAAAATGTATTATTTTTTAGTTTTTTTAAAGACCGAAAGCAGATTCAAAATATTATATGTATTATTGTTTTAACTCTTTTATATGTTATTTATTATTATTATTTTTATTTTAAATGAGCGAGCCACGAGTCGAGCCTATCCTGGCTCGGGCTAGACTCGGCTCCTTTAAATCGAGCTTTTTTCATGCCTAGTTTTCTTTCAAGCGAACTTCGAGGAAGCCTAGAGGGTTTTGAATAGCTCTAATCCTGGTCCATTCAACTTTAATAATGGCTTATTTAGAAAAAGTAAAGGGACTAAATTGCACGTTATAAGTAAGTACAAGGGCCATTAGGTTAATATGCTTTATTTTATCAGCTTTATCCTCTTCCCTGCAATGAAGCAAACGGACACAAAGACGCCCTCTGCGTAGAACAAGAGCGCGCCATTACTGCGGAACAAGGTTCCATATATTCTTCCCTCTCGTATCAAATTTTCTTTTTAGTTAGTTTTAGTTTTGACCGAATTTAGCTTAGGGTTTCCAGAAACACTTCAATAACTTTGAATCTTTTAATTTTGAATCCTTTTGTTGTTGAATTCAGACTTTAAATGCCTTATTTTTGTCCAATTTATCAAATTAAACAAACATAAATCATCAATAACAGATGTGTTTTGTCAAATTGTTGTTCTTTTTGCCCCAAATTGAACATATAATTTGGTTAATAATATTTGTATTCATTTTTTCTTTTCATAATTTATATAGATAATTTCTTTAATATTGGTGATTGAATATTCTTCACTTGTTTAAAATCTCATGTTCTTGATATGGATTGTACTATTTTAATGTCACTCCCTGTGTTAGTTTTGATTCTAATAATAAATAAAAAAGTTTCCAAACTAAATGATACAGTTTTTTTTTCTTTGTGCAAAAAACAGTTTTTTCTCTCTCAGAATTTATGGTTAAGATAATATGAAGTTTCTAAATTGTCATTACTTCTTAAAGATGGGATAAAGTTCTGGTTTCTTAACATCCACTTAATTCAAGTGTGATATTTACAAAAAGTTTGCGTTTTAATTCATTCTATATTTGCGTTTGGACCTTTCGTCAAGGCTGGAAGGGGGACTATATGTTACTATTGGCAAAAATATGTTTTTTTACAAATAGCTTTGCACCAAATAGCAATTTCCACTTTCTTCGTTTTCAAACATCTGAAGTCGCTGTCTTGAATAGCGAAGAACCCAGAAACATAACTCGAAAATGCCATTTATAAAAGGGAAAAATTCACCCGGTAGTAACCAAGTTTCTCATTTGTTCCACTAAAGTAAGTCAAATTTATTTGTCTCTTTAAAGTCCCTCAAACTTTCATTAGGCGTTCCAATCTTGTGAAGTTCTTTTTATAGACATTAAAACTTTTAAAATTAAGTCGCCAACATATATGAATCTTGGTTACTATTTAGTGATTATCTTTTTTCAAATTTAACTTGAAGTAGGAGGGTTTAAGGTTTACGTTAACCATTTGCATCTCTATCCAACAACCCATTTTTGCAAAAAATTGAAGTTGTGTACTTTGAGCTGACTTTTTTCCGAGATAAAAGAAAGTTGAAAGCGAACCTTGGAACTTAGTTTTTTAGACTTTGATGAATGCATGCACTGCACGATTTAAAGTTGTCTTCTCTCAAAATTCCAACAAATACCAGCCCTAGGCCAGTCTAGTTGCCAAACAAAGTTTACATAATCTTTGAATCAGAACATTCACATTAGAATGGTGGATTATGCAGGTAAAAAATTGTACAACTATGGCGAGTCTTGTGATGGTTCCGCCATTGGCATCATTCTCTAAAAGAAGCAAAACAGTGTGTAAAACTTCAAATTCTACTCATGGTGAGATCAGATGTGTGCAGAGACCATTGGAGGAGATATACAACATAAGGGTAGAAAAAAATGTGTCTAAACAGCGGTTGACCGAGCTTGGGGTGTCAAAGTGGTCAACTTGGAAGACGGGAAAGTGCAATGTTCCATGGGATTGGCATGTTGACCAACTGGTTTACATTGAAGAAGGTGAGGTCAGGGTTGTGCCAGAAGGCAGTGAAAGACACATGAGTTTTGTGGCTGGTGATTTGGTAAGATATCCTAAATGGTTCGAGGCTGACCTTTGGTTTAATGGCTATTATCAAGAACGGTATAGTTTCCGTGCTTATGGTGATGATTAGGTTTTGTTTGTTGTATTAGTGTTTTGTTGGTTGAACACACACAACTTCACTCCCACTGTTTGGGTTGTTGACTTTGTTGTACTATGTTTGTTGACTAGTTTCTATGCCATAGTAGTTTGAAATGTCTTGGTTTTCTTCCTCAGTTGTTGATTTTTAAAGGGTGTTTGGATGTGCATTTGAACTCATTGTTGTGTTTGAAGTGGTGATAATCGGTTATAAGAGTCTAGATAAACAGATTATGATTATGATTTTTGGTTATTTCAAATTTGCATAAACAACTGATTATTGAATAATCAGACTTGGATAATTAGTCAAGAAATTTGCATAAACAACTGATTATTGAAAAAAACACAAAATTATTTGGTGGCAGTTTTTTGTTCCAAGTTTTTGGTTTGTTTTAAATGAGAGTCAGAAATCTTAGGGATTTTCAGTTTTATCTTTTAGATTAATCAATGTGAACAAAAGATTTCAGATAACTTTTTCTTCAGAACGGCTAACTCACACACCCTCTAATCCTACTCCTAAATCTACACTTTTTTGGTGCATTATACGACTTGAACCCTCGACCACTTAGGGAATGACACATTTCTTGCATACTTTGGTACTGCTAGGCTACAAGCCCTTTGGTATTCCAAATATGTAACAGTTATGTATGTTGAACTCGATTATGGTTAGGAGTGTAACCCTTTCAAACCAATGCACATTGACTGGTTTGATATTTGTAGTTTTCATAAATTATCTTTATAATGTTTAAAAATTGAAAACAAACTAACAAATTTGGAATTAAAAAAATCGATTCAAGACTCTTAAACCATTAAACCTTACCATGCTCGTCACTGTCCGACCGGCCCAACCAACCTGGTCGGTTTGGTTTGTTGTTTTCAAAACAATTGTAAGCGATTCGGTCCAAAATTTTCATCGGTTAAACTGTAAACAACTTGATTACAAATTTACAATGACAACTTAATTTTTATCAAAACCAAATCGTAAACAACATTGATTACAATGATTTGGTTTGCCTTCTATGGCTCTATCTAAACTAGAATCACAATCGTAAATTTTCTAGAAAGTTACAAAAAAAAAATTAAACAATCACCCTTTTCATTGTCAAAAACCACAGAAGAAAAGCCTGAAGTAAAACATTATGGAAAAAGCATAAAATCATTGCATCAATAACATTATGATGTAGAAATCCAAAGAAACACTTCCTCTTATGAACTGGTTTTTATACTACAAACAAATCCCAAGGCTGATTGATAATACAAACCAAAAGCAAAAACAAAAAGAGAGACAAAAGGGTAACCTTCATTTCTATCCACAAAAAATCCCAACTTCACCCTTTCCATCATCTCCTCCAAATGAACACGGCCCCATCAAATAACCGAACCGAACTTCATTCGAGTCAAACCCACAAGTCAAACTTCAGATAGACAAATCGGGTCAAACCCACAAGCCTATCAGGTCAATCCAACATCATATCAGCTACTAATGGTAACAGAAGCAAACTTTGAGACCAATTCAGGTTCATTGCTTCTAGAAGCTGCTGCTACATTTTCCAAACTAATCCAAACCGATTCGCGTTTTTTATGGTTCTCCTTTTCTTTCAGTTCACTTTCTTGGTATTTAATTAAGCATTCATCAAACAGTGATTGATCAGCATCTGAGAATACTTTCCTCACATTGAGGGTTAGGCTTTGAACAGCTTGATTCCAGTGACCTTGTGTGTTTTTCTCTAAAGCAGGCAAGATTATGGGCAGGATCACCTTGCGGTTTTGAGTTATCAGATTCCTTATGTGATCGTTATTCCATAAGAATAATGCCCGTTCAGCTACCTGTAACCAGCCAAAATATAAGAAAGCAGTTACACAGTTGCAACAATAGTTTTGCTGTTTTATTTGATGGCGTTCACAATCTACCTTTGGTGAACATGATACTGAGAATTCACAACACAATATAGTAATTAGAGGTGACAATTTCGACCCATTTACTTAAATGGGTCAATTTGGGTGGATTGAAGTCTCAAACGAGTAAAATAAAATAAAAGATTGTGAAAAGAGGAAGCGGCCAAATGGGCTAAGCAGGTTGAAACTCGCTGGAATTGTATTTTCAATGCATACATCCTCCTAAATGATGTATTTAACAGTGATTATTTGTGTCCGCAATCATATTTAATGCATTAATTATATATTATAATAATTAAAAAAAATTACAGAAATTATCAAGTTAGTGACACTTGACTTGTGATACTTATAACTAGAGGTAGCAATTTTGCTTCATTTACTTATAAATGAGTCGGATAAGGAGTATGCTTTATTTCCAACAAGTCAAACGGGTAAAACAAAAAATAAGCTGGAAAAAAACAGGACAAACAAGTCAAAAGTCACCCAAAATGCTTTTAATACATAAATCTACTGACGTATTTATAACAAAGATTATCACTATTATGATAAAGCAGCTATTATAATCATATTTAATTCATTATCTATTTATAGATCTTTTTTAAAAAAGACAAAGTGTTTGTGGGTCAACCCAACCGTGCAAATCGGCCGTTTAGACGTATAACCCAACCCGCCTGGCCCACCCATTTTGCCACCTCTACTTGTAACCATAATATCTGTTGAAGGCCATTCATAGAATATTTGAGGGGTGTTTGGATGTGTATTTCCATAGTGGTCATTAAAGATTCATAATCTTAAAATTAGCTAACTTTACATCTATCTCAATAACCAGTTTTCCTACAATTACTTCTTACCTGCCTTTCAAAATCTGATAACGACACCATATAATCGAAAATGAGTGTCAAGTACAAAGACTTGGGGGTGTTTGGATGCGTGTTTCCAAAGTGATTATTGTGATTACAACAAAAGCACATCCAAACACTATTTCCTATGGCATATCTTATTACAACTATTATTTGATTCTGATTATTCAAAATCACATAATTACTTTCAAAACACACATTCAAACACCTCATTACTAACCCAAGAACAGTAAGAGAACACCAAACATATTAAACTCAATAATCATAGTACCTGAAAATGTGAACTATTAAGGCACCGCCCAATTTGACGAAACAAAGGTATCATGCATCTTTGAAATTCTGCAGCCTGAGTAGCTTCTAGAACCTCCTCCAGTTCACTAAGAAACATGACCTCTTTTGAACTATTGGTTATAGGCCAATACTTCAATAAACCCCTAATCACCGTGTCGGCCAGCTTAAAATCTTTTTCCACAAATTGCGTGATGCAATAAGATAATTGCTGATGATACATAAACAAACATTTGGGCTTATGAAGGGGAACCAAAGTGCGCATAAGAAAAAGCTTATGCTCTTCTTTCAAAGGCAATGCAAAACCATTAATTATGCTACCCAATATCTCAAGCAATTCAGCAATCCCATTATGCTTCTCGGTTTCATATATGAAATTATAAAAGATATTATTTATAGCCTTTCTAATGAACGGGCGATGCACCATGAACTTTCCATAGATTCGATGAAGGATTGTTTTCAAATACTCCCGTTCTCTTTGATCTTCCGAATCAAACAGATCAAGCAACCTTAAAACAAACGAATGATCGATGTACCGTTTTGAAATTTTAGCATCGGTTTCTGGTGCAGCAACAAACCGTAGAAGAAACTCATACACGATTTGAAGATGGGGCCATGATGGGTCCATACTCGGTTCTTCATCTTCTGGATCATAAACATCTGGAAGCTTGTTATCCTGATTACACGAAGGTAAAGATCTGAAAAGATTCGAAGATATCATTTTTACAATTTCTTGCATCGTAACCTCGTTGAATTTCGAAGGAATCGAGGTCATGTAATCAACAAGCTCAAGTAAAGTCTGTCTTTTCACATCTTTTTCCTTCAAATTCTTCGACGGGTCGCTAAAATCAAACACCACACAGCACATATTCAGCTTTTTTATAAAAAGATTGTGTTTTTCAGGAGTCGGTACATCGCGAAAACTAGGCAACAGTTCATAAGCTGCTTGACTTCCTTGGGTTGACCCAAGTTGACCTGATTTCTTCCCCTGGTTTGACTTCATATTTGGAGTATAACCTCCATTAACAGACTTATTCGAACCCAAATTCAGACTCTTAACATCTGAATTCATCGGATTAGAAGCCACATCATTCCTCCCCACATTACTTTGGGATGTTTTTGAAGATTGCTTTCTAGGAAGCTTATTCAGTATCTGCTTAATCATATCCACCAAACAGAAATCCTGATTCCCAAATTGTTAACCCCTTTCTATCCAAAACAACCAATAATTCAATGTTTGAACATTCAGATGTCCCAAACCACACACATTTGAAATTCCAAAAACCCTAATTTGAAAAAAAAACCTAATTTGAAAAAAAGTCGTACCTAATGAGATGTAATATACGAGTTCATCAGCTTCGATGGACTCATGTTGAGCTTCAAATAGCTGAATGATTGGAAGCGAAATCTGAGTGGTGTTTAGTCAAACGTAGAAGGTGATTGGATTAAAGATGACGAATTTGTTGATGAAGATGAAGATGAAGATGAAGATGAAGATGATGCATTTGGATATAGAAAATAGTGATTGAAAAGAAACCCTAGAGCAAGGGGAAAAGGGTTTCTTTGTGGCATGAGAATTTGCAAAATGAAACTAAATAAATTCAATTTTATTATTCTAGAGAGAGAAACTATGCCAAGTAACAGGGATGAGAGAGAGAGAGAGAGAGAGAGAGAGAGAGAGAGAGATATAACGGTGGTTTAACGGAAAATATAACAGCATTCCCATCAGCTTATCTTTTCCCATCTCTATAATTACACAAAAAATCATTACATTTTCTCTTTTCTTTTTAATTAAATAATATTTTTTTATACCTTTACTATTACCTTTTCTCTCTCCTCCACTCACAACCACTTTCAAAAAATATTAAAAAATTAATAGAGGTGAACATTGTTTTCACAAATATACAGATGAACAGTAACATTTTCTCTCTCCTACACTCACAACCATTTTAAACCACTCCCTAAAATATACAGAACTCACTCACAAACATATACAGAACATATGAATGCTTTAACATTGATAAACTATGCCAATTTTATTATTTTACAAAATTAGCCCAATTTTTTTAATTTTGTTTTTCTATATGTTGTAACTATTTTATTTTTTTCCTTCACTGATTCCCCGAGCCTTCATCTTCAAGCTCAAGTTTGACTCGAGGATCAAGTCTTCATCTTTAAGCTCGAGTTTGATGTGTTGTCTGTTACATTTAAGTACAGCTTACTTACCTCAACTCGGTTATTATATCTCGAGTTTGATGTATTGTTTGTTACTTTTAAGTACAACTTACCTTAATTCGGTTATTTATATTGTAATGTTGTAGTAGTATCAATCGATAATAGTATTAATCAAACTTGAAATTTTAAATTTTGACTTGACTTAACTCGATTTGATTATATAGCTAAATAAAATTCATGAGCTTTACTAGTCATGTATTTTTATTGTTTAACTTGAGTGAGTCGATTTTTTTTTTTTTGAATTAGTCTCCGACTGGTTACAAGTTATTACGCCTGTAGATTAGTTTATTTTCAAGGTATTTTTATTTATATTGGAGAATAGTTTACTTTTAAAGAAATATGCATAATATGATTTTTATAATAATAGTGAGAGTTGAAAATAATATTAAAATATAAGGAGGATAAGGGTAAGGTTTTTAAATTTTGTGTCATTTTCACTTATACGTGTTGACCTAAACACATCGGTGTGTTTTGTTTTGTTCCTATTCTGGGAAAATTTGTAGAAATTAAGTGTAAAATGAATTAGTTAAGAAACCATAAAGTTTAAATCTCATTAGACACCAATTATATTGTTAGGGGTGTCGATCGTGTAGCGCTCATAAGTTTCGTGTTGGCGGACAGTGGCGGATCTAGGAAAAAAATCCAGGGGTATCTGTCTATTCGTTCAGGGGTATCTGGATACATAAAACGGTAAAAAAAACAAAAAATTCCCACTGCGCGTCGAAAGTTGAGGGGTACCGACAGGTACCCCTGCCCCTATGCTAAATCCGCCACTGTTGGCGGATTGAATTGTTCAACACTAACACAAACCATATATTTATTTGTGTCGTATAGTGTCGGACACACTTAAAGTCTATCGTGTTTCAGGTCTGTCCGTTTAATGTTTATTTACGAATATGGGTAATATCTAGCAACTTAGTAACAATTTAAACAAATAATTACTTTGGCTCAAATAAATTCTTCTTGGTATTACTCTCGTTTTAATTGTTTTTGTTTCCCCATCTCTCATCCTCAATTAACAAACATGGTTTTATATATTTAGATCGAGATTAGAGAAAGCGAAAAGAAATGATTGAAGAATGGTTAGTTAGAACTAATGAATAAAGTTGTTGAAAATGAATATTGATTTTATCAACCGATTTGTTCAATAATTTATTCTTTTAACTCACTAAGATTCATCCATACATATATAGATATATATATAGGGGTAAACATTTGTAAATATTATATATAAGGGAAAATTACCAAAATAGACATTTGACCGATTGATTTTTTTAAAATGGACATTAACTTTTAGCCGTCTAAAACATGGTAATCAAGACCAATAACCGGCTAAAAATTTCGTGCCTGAAAGGAATCTGTCAGACGCAACATCAATCAAAATTTAACACATGGCATCACGGAAATTTTAGCCGGCTTAGCCGGCGCTTTTTTTTCCGGCTTGGTTCGATTTTAGCCGGCTATTTGACTTTCCTTAGCCGACTATTTGAATGTACATAGCCGACTATTTGAATGTTCATAGCCGGCTATTTATCTTAAAATAAACATAACAATCATATAACAAATAGTCAAATACAATATAAGTTTAATGTCTTAAAATAAACAAAAAAATCATATAAAAAGTAGTGATCAAATACAATAACTGTTGTGTAAAACATTAGTTTAATATTGTATTTAAACACTACTTTTTATATGATTGTTGTGTTTATTTTAATATATTAAATTTTGTATTTAATTACTTATTATATGATTGTTGTGTTTATTTTAAGATAAATAGTCGGCTATGAAAATTCAAATAGCCAGCTAAAATCGAGCCAAGCCGGAAAAAAGCGCCGGCTAAGCCGTCTAGACGGTTATAGCCGGCTAAAATTTCCGTGATGCCACGTGTTAAATTCTAACTGGTGTAGGCACTAATAGATTCCTTTCAGGCACGGAATTTGTAGCCAACTAAGTCTAGCCGGCTGTTAATCTTGATGACCATGTTTTAGACGGCTAAAAATGCATGTCCATTTTGGAAAAGTCAACTGATCAAATGTCTATTTTAGTAATTTTCCCTATATATAATGTGTTTATATAACCTCCCTTACTCACCTCACTTAGAGGTGCACAAAAGAACCGGAACCGATCCGATGGATTATTCGAAACCGGATCCGGCTAGAACCGGTTTTTTTAGAACCGGTCCGGATATTTTGAGAACCGCCGGTTCCGGGACCGGTTCTGGGTTTTTTGACGGACCGGATAAAAATCGGATATTTTGGAACCGGTTTTTTTCGGACATTTTGGAACCGGTTCCGAACCGGTTCTAGCCGTTGGGGTTAAAAAAAACGGCTATATAGCCGTTTTATGCCGTTTTTTTTTTTTTTTTTTTTTGTTTTTAAGGATTGAAATTTAGTATAAATAGGTATTGGGTGTATGGGTTAGTTCACCACAACATTCTAGCTCTCAAAACTCAAAAACGCTCTCAAAACGCAAAAAAACGCTCACTTTAAGCAAAAAAAAAAGCTCTCATGGCTTCCGCTTCCGCAAGCACTCAAAATTCGGTTGGTGGTTCTACTAGCGATGTTACGATTGTGTCAATACTTCCTTGCTCCCGAAACCAAGAAATATAGGCTTATTTCGATTTATACGAAATGTCGAACGGTTCGCAAAAGGCTCGTTGCAAACGTTGTGGTAGACTTTTGGGTGCGGCGGGAAATAGCAGTTTGAGGAAACATATTGCTAGTCACGCAAGACACACTCAAGAAGGTGAAGATCAAACTCAAATTGGTAGGGATTGAGGAGTTTGGCAATACAATGTCGAGAGGGTTCGTGAGAGAATGGCACATTTCGTCATTCAAGAAGGCTTGCCTTTTGATCATTTTGATAATCCGCGCTTGACGAGGATGATACAAGAGACGCTTCAATCAAGTTACACAAATGTAAGTCGTTCTACTTTGAGAAGAGATTGTTTAAAAATGTGGAAAAGAGCTAAAAAAGAATTAATTTTAGGTTTTGAAAATTTAAATATCGGCATTAACTTAACAACGGACGTTTGGTCCGCTCCACATGGTTTACCCGAATTGTACCTTTGCGTTACCGCACATTGGTTTCAACCGGAGTCGTGGCAAATGATGAAGCGTACAATTGCGTTTGATTATTTTGGATATCCACATGCCGGTGAAAACTTATTTTATATTTTAGACTCGGTAATTCAAACTTATAAAATTCAACCAAAAATATATTCAATATCTTTTGATAACGCTTCAAATAACACAAACGCGGTCGAAAAATTAAAAATAAAATATGAACCGCCTTGTAACGGTGTTTTTTTTTATAGTCGATGTGTTGCACACATCATTAACTTGGTTGTGCAAGACGGTCTAAACGTCCAAGAAATAAGAGACGTAAAAGAAAATTTTAAAGTGATGTTACGTGAAGTTTTTAGCACAAGTAAAAAAAGATATATAAACTATAGAAACTTGTGCCAACAAACAGATTCCATCTTTTTAGGTCCGAATTGGGACGTACCTACTAGATGGAACTCGACTTGAAAAATGTTTGAATCGGCCTTAAGGCAAAGAATTACTTTAAAACATTTCCATGATGAACTTGTACAAAGAAACGTTGTTTACAAAAATTTGATAATATAAGTTGGGATATGATCGAGAAACTAACTAATTTGCTTGAGGTTTTTAAAAATGCAACTACATATTTATCGGGAGTTTATTATCCCACGTCTTCGCTAATACTTCAACAATTATACTTAATATGTAATAAATTAAAAGAGTTTGAGTATCACGGCCCTATTTTTGAAAAAATGGTAAAACCTATGAAAGCTAAATTTAAAAAATATTTTTCAGAAATGCCGGCCGTTGTTACATGTTCGGCCGCCTTAAACCCAACGATTTAATGTAACCGGTGTTGAAACATTAATTGGATCAATATCGGATGATTTAAATATGTTCGAGGAAGACCCAAATTTTGAATCAAATGCAATAAGGGATTTCAATTCGGCTTTTAATAATATGTTTGATTATTATTTACGCAAATATGGTGGAAGTGGTGATCCATCAAACATACGTGAATCAATGGGTTCGGGTTCAACTTCTAGTAGTTCAAGGAACCCGATGCTAAATTTATTTAACACTTTAAGAAACGAAAATACTAAACGAGCTCGTGGAACCACACCAAGTAGCGAGCTTGGGAGATATCAAGCAACCGACTTTATTTCTACTCTAAGATCCGAAGAGTTTGAAAACTTTGATATCTTGAGTTGGTGGCAAGGAAGGGAATCCCAATATCTCGTTCTAGCCGCAATGACCCGTGACCTACTAACCGTCCAAGCTTCCACGGTAGCTTCGGAATCCGCTTTTTCTCTTAGTGGCAGGGTTTTATCTATTCGAAGAACGAGGCTTACACCGGAATCTATGGAGATGTGTATTTGCTTGAAAGACCATTTGGATGCCGCCGAACGTGTACAACATGTTGCAAAACTAGAATGCGAGCTTGACGTTGAACAAGAAATACATGAATTCGAAGTAGAACATGGGGCGGCGACTCCACTTTCGGAAGAAGAACAAGCTTACGATGAAGCCCAACGTATCTCAAGCGAAGAAGAATGAAAACCGATGTTACAAAGACTACGACGAAGAATATTGAAAACATAATAAATAATTAATGTTTTGTGATTCAATTATGTTTTTTGTACGAACTATTGTTAAATAACTTAAAAAAATCTACAAAATAAATAAAACATGTATTTTATAGTGTATCTTTGTTAATTTTTAAATTTTTTTTTTTCCGGAACCGGTTTTTTTTATCCGGTCCGGTTCTAAATATCCGATCCGGTCCCAATAGGTTCCAAGTCTCCACACCCGGAACCGGATCCGATCCGGAACCGGTTCTAATGGATCCGGTTCTTGACTAACGTTGACGGAACCGGTCGGGATCCGAACCGGATCCGGTTCCCAAAAAAAACCGGTTTGTGCACCTCACTACATCTAATAATCACTACGAACAAATACTTACTGTGGTTCTAACAATTCTCACATATTTATTAAACACGACTCTTATAAATGTACCGCCGCCAAGTAATACTCCCTAAGCAGATAATATATATTATCTTTTTCTTTAACGAAAAATCTACCCCACTCGTACTCCTAAATTACACTAAATAATTCACTTCATGCCTTAATTTGAACCCATGACCTCCAATCTAAGAAACAATAGCCTCTACCAAGTGGGCTAGGTTATCTAAAATAATTCAATTGACTAAAATCTCATATCTAAAATACTAATTATTTATATAATTAAAAAAATTAGGAGCTGATCAATCATTCAATCCAATCCTGCCAACGAACCATATTAAATCAACTTTTACGTTAAGACTGGCATTCAACGGCATAAAAATTAAAAAGCAAATGATTCTCTATACTAACTAAAAAATATATCCCAATGGCTGTTGGACCCATGAAAATATCAATCATGGAAACCAGACCCATATAAGACTTCAATAGTCAAGTATTCCAAAGACCAGGTCATGTGACTGGATCAAGTCAATTCAAAATAAACCGTTACACTTTTTGTGACTTTAAAAAATTACAAAGGCTTAATGTACTAAAAGTTGATGGGTGACTTTCGATCCGTTTGTTTTTATCCGACCCAATTGACTTGTTTGAAAAAAAAAACACAACCCAAACCGACCAATTACAGAGACACCATTTCCATAACTGAATCCAACGACCTTAAGACGACTCATACTTCATTAGAACACATTAAAACATAAATATAAATATGTGTCTATCCGTGTATAGATACGCACATGTCTGTATGTATAAACGAAAAGATAAGAAAAATACCTGAAAAGTAAAGGAAATAGCAAAGGCAAGATATGACTAGAGTTCCAATTCTAATTTCAAGCTTAATATGTTCTCCATAGACTCTTGCACTAATCTTAAGCTTTTGTTCTCCTACAGTTTTGGCAGCAATTGTGCCATAGTCTCACAACACTAGTCTACCATTAAACAAGGCAAAGATTGACAGTTATATTTCACACAATAAATAACATAAAGCTTATTAATTGTGCAAGCAAACTCTCTTCTCTGCACTATACAATTTTCCCCACAACAACAAGCCTGGAGAGCTAATTTAACTCAACAAAATGATTACCTCCTTCACTGGTCATCGCTTTCTGCGCTTTGGCTCCACCTGCATCAGTCACATATAAACCGTTTAGGTGACCAAAAACCAACTGTACATTTTATACGGCCTATGAATGAAGTCTGTTATGAAATAGCAAGATAACCTTGGCATCAGAAGATGGTGATATAGGTAACGAGTTCAATGGTCTTTTGGCATCATCATCATCAGAGGAGCAGTCTGAGCACAAAAACTGGTCCAACTTCTTTGCCTCTTCAATTGTCATACCCATGCAATTTGGATGAAACCTGCATAATTTTTGGGAGCATATAAAAGGGAACTCACTTAGATATGTATAGCCATTATGCCATTCTAGTTGAACTATCACCCACAAATTGCAAAACAATCTACTCATGTTTAACATATAGCCATGATGGCAGTCAATTGACCAGCTACATGGCGCATAAATATTTGTACATGTATTTACAAGTCGCATATGTTTGTTTGTACATTTTCATGTATATTTATGTGTATTTAGAAATGTGCATGCATAGATGTATCATGTATGTATGAATAAGCAAAAATGTGTGAATGTGTGTTTTGTGTATAACCTAGATTTGTATTTCTTACTACAGATAACGGGCAAGTTTTGTTAAGCAGCACATGCAACATAAGTAGTCGAAAACCGAATAAATAGATGGTCCATAATATGATATCATAGAATTCTAGTGATGTCTTTGTATATGTTTCTCATTTATAACCACCTCATTCCCTCGATTTACTTCTTACACCCTGTCATAAGAACTACATAATGTTAGCAAAACTGAAAGGAAAGAAGGGCAGCTCTGTCGGAGAGGAAGGAAGAAAATCTGGGAAGGAAAAACAAACTCTACATAAATAAGGAAAATTGTAGAAATGTGTCCGCGGTAAATTAAACAAATAAAAAGTAACATTTTGAGGCAATGAATAGAGTTATTGATATTGTGTAACTTCTAGAACCAATTGAACAATATCACTAAGAAGATTAGGCAAAGGCAGGATGTATATATTGTGGACTTTATATACATGAAGAGAGACCTCAAGCAGGAAAACACAAGAACGCGATCAATGTTGTTTTGTATATATGGAGGTGGCTCAAATAAGTTGACCTGATCAAGCCATTAATGACCAATTCTAGATTGCTGCTACACCATATCAATAGTGAAAAAAGAGAAGAACATAATTTTTAATAAGATATAAAAGTATACAGTTATCTTATGTATAGATATGTATGACCCATCCTATGTAGTGATATGCATGACCCATTTAAGTTTATCTTATAATCATGATGATTATTAGAGTTGTAGGTTGGTTAGATATGGAAAAAGAAAACGGAACTGAGGGAATTCTAGTGTATGAAACCACGTTTCACCCTTTGAAAATTTTTATTACGTCTAATTATAGAAACGACTATGAAACGATTTTTTAGTTTGAAAGTAACAAATTAGTGATGTATGTAGATCGTAGATGGAAATTCCTCCTTGACAACTTAGGGGACTTTTCTTATTATGGGAATAATATCATCATTATGTTGGAATAAGTTACATTGTTAGTAAAACTCCACTTGTTACCACTCTTGATCATAGATAATCCTACCATCTTTTTTAGCTTTTAGCATAATTTCTTCTTTATTCAAACATTCTTATCCTTTTAACAACTTCAAATGAAACAAGCTTCTTACTTGAAACATAAATTTATCATCATGCAAACTTCAAGACATTTATGTAGTCAAACAATATATATACCAGTCCTTGCATCCTTCGCATTGAACCATCAAGTCATCCGGGTTGTACGGCATTTCACATTTGCAGTACCTTCACATCAAAGAAACACCCAATTCACAACATTAGTTCACACAAAACTCAAATTCATACCAAAACCCACAACTCGCAAAAAGCGCAACAAATAGCACTCACACCGCAACACGATCAGGAGTGAACCCGCCAGTAGCAGCCTTATACTCAAATCTACAAAAGTAATCTTCAGTACCAACATTATCAAGCTTAGTATAGTTCTTAAACGAGTGAACTATACACTTCCCTTCAATGGTATGAGCACTCTGCATATCATAATGATCCGAAAGAAAAAGCTCTTTAACTCCATGAAACTGTCTCCTACCACCCAACGATTCCTCGGGCCGATAATACCACCTAACCCTAACTTTCACATTGTTCCTGTGATCAGCTTCAAGTTTCTCCACTCGAGCCACATACGGAGGCTTATCAGAATCAGAAGGCCTCATTAACACACAGTCTCCAGCTGCAAAATCATATCAAAATCAACACTTAAACCCTAGAAACTTCAAAATAAACATGTATACATAAAAATCCCTAGAATCAAAAGGCCTCATTAACACAGTCTCCAGCTGCGAAATCAAGTCAAAGTCAACACTTAAACCCTAGAAAGTTCAAAATCAGTTCAAAACCAACACTTAAACCCTAGAAAGTTCAAAATCAACATGTATACATAAAAATCCCTAGAATCAGAAGGCCTCATTAACACACAGTATACAGCTGGGAAATCACGTCAAAACCAACACTTAAACACTAGAAAGTTCAAAATCAAGTCAAAACCAACACTTAAACCCTAGAAACTTCAAAATCGACAAGCATACATAAAAATCACTTTCTGTAACACAATTCAAAGTTCAAAAACATATGATTGGAAGATCGCAAGCAGTCAAAATAAGTCAATGACAGTCACGAATCAAAAATCCACGTCTACATTTAAATAGGATATAGAGAGAGAGATGATATACGTCGAACGACTTTGTTTGTGCCCTTGATTGTGTAGGAATCCAAATCTTTCTTTCCAGGTTTCGTCTTCGCCATTAAAAAGCTCCGATGACTGAAGAACAGAAGCTGAGAAAATGCCGGATTTTGTCGAATCGGGGGGTTGAACGAGCGAAGAGAAGGGGGAAGATGAAATGTGGTAGATCTGAGTGTAACAGGTGGAACTTTGCTACAAAATCAAAGAGGAGCGTTAGAAACCCTAGATTTTAGGTGGTGTCGGAAGGAAGAAGGGTATGGATGGGGTTTGATTGGGTGCGGGGTGTGTATAAGGAGCGTGGGTGCTACCTCATAGCATGCAAAAATAACGGCCACATTCATGTTTACAAAATTACAAAAGTGAATTATAATATATAACTCTTAATTATCAAAAGATTAGTGTTGTGACTTAAGATTTAAAATTTAGAGACTAGGAAGAAGTATACAAATGTATTATAAAAGTGTATATAAGAGGTGTACTTGTTAATGAGCTGGTGGTGGAGTGGTAAGGGAGAGACTTATTGTGACCCAGGTTCAATCCATGTTCTCCTCATTAGTTTCTGCGGCATGCAAATGAGACCTAGCTCTTATACTGATGCACCTGGGTTTTACCCACGCCGATCCAGGGTTCGAGCCCCGGCTCTCTCTCAAGCCCAGAAGAGGCCGTGACGGTGGAATTTTTCCTTTGATGCTCTCAAACTCTAACGTCAAGTGGGCCCGGTTAAGACAGCATATTGGCCGGAGTTGGACGAGGCTCTCCCATGTGACGGGGGGTGTGACGTCACAACATTCAATGTTCGTCGTTCAAAAAAAATATAAGTGGTGCACTTTCTTATTCATTTTGAGGTGGCATTTATACTATAAAAAAGTCAATTATATTATGGACAAGTAAACAAGATAAATTATTCGAAGGACGGGCATGAAGATAGATTGAAAATGTGTTCATCCATTTAACATTAATATTTTATAACACTTCCCCTTGGATGACATTTTTCAAAAAAAAAACTTTGGAGTTTAATTTTGAATAAGTGCCTTATTAAAAACCTTGCTAAAAAAACTCAATGGGAAAACCTTTAGCTAAGAAAAAAAGAGTGCAGTGTATAGCTCACGCTCAAGTTTTCATGTGTAAATCATTATATTGCCGGTACATGTCGCATTCTAATATCATGAATGTGTTTCCTGAAAATTACTGTAGGGTGTGCCTTTGTGAAAAGATCGACTGAATTGTTGCTAGTTTGGACGTATCTAATTTCAACCCGATTTTCTTTAATAAGATCCTGAGTGTATGAAAAGAATCTTGGCGGTATATGTTTTGTTCTGTCACTTTTGATATACCCTTCTTTCATTTACGAGACACAAGTTGCATTATCTTCGTAGATTGGAGTTGGACTTTTACCTTTCTCTAGTCCACATGAAGTCATTATGAGTTGTATCATAGATCTTAGCCACACACATTCTCTCGAAGCTTCTATTGCATAAGAGCTCCAATTGCACTGAGGTATGGTACCTCTGGACCAAGAACTTCCTCATTATCTTCGTAAGGGCGAAGCAGATCATTGTCGACATTGAGTGATCTAACAACCATTGGGGTGCTTAAAGGATTTGCCTTATCCATATTGAAACGTTTTAAGAGCTTTTCAGTAAAATTTGATTGATACACAAGTATTCCATTATTCGTATGCTTAATTTGTAAACCAAGACAATATTTGGTTTTTTCAAGGTCTTTCATTTCAAATTATTTCTTTAAAAGGGTAATCACTTCATAGATTTCTTTATGTGTCCAGGTTATATTCATATCATCAACATATACAACTATGATCACACATCGTGATATTGTCTTCTTAATAAAGACGCATGGGCAAATAAGATTATTTGTATAGCCTTTACTTATCAAATTATAATCACTCAAACGATTGTACCATATCCTTCCAGACTGTTTCAATCCATATAAAGATCTTTGTAATACAGACATCCATAAGACACATTTCTAGATTTTTAGAGACTGCTAAGCTGATTAAATATGTAAAGGTAACTGTGTCCATAATGGGAGAATATGTTTCCTCATAGTCAATACATGGCCTTTGGGGAAAGCCTTGAGCTACAAGTCTAGTTTTATATCTTATAACTTCATTTTTCTCATTTCGTTTTTGCACAAAAATCCATTTACATCCTGCATGCTTTATGACCTTAGGTGTAATAACAATAGGTCCAAAAACCTTTCGTTTGTTAAGCGAATTTAGAATTTAATTCAGCTTGCATAGCATTTTTCCATTTATCCCGGGCATTTCGATTTTGACAGTCATTGACAGAATGTTATCTTCACTCATAATTTCACTTGCTACAGAATAAGAAAATATCACATCAATATTTTCCATTTCATTTCGGTTTCCTAATATACGTGTATGACCATAGTTGATTGACATCTCTTTGTTGGCGTCATTCACTTCTTCCTCGAAAAAGGTTTTGATATTTAGTGTTTCATTAGAATCATTTTCCTTATTGTCAATTACCTTTTCAGGTCCTTTTATTTTTCGAGAATTTTTATCCTTTGAACCGATCGGTTTTCCACGTTTCAAACGCTTATGAGATTCATGAGTCATGTTATCATCTATTTGTTTATTTAGAATCTAAACTCGAGCCGGAGCATTAGCAGCTGATATATGAGATTTAGTTACTCTTTTTATATCAGTAAATGCATCATGTAATCGATTTGCAATTTCTTGCAAATGCATTATCTTTTGAACCTTTGTCTTACATTGTTTTGTCCTTGGATCAAGATATAACAATGAAGGTTCACACCATGAGACATCATTTTCTTGAATTTTCTTTTCTCCCCTAATGCCGGGAAAAATTATCTCATTAAAGTGGCAATCGGCAAACGTGTTGTAAATACATCACCCGTTAAAGGTTCAAGATATCTTATCATTGAAGTTGTTTCATATCCAACATATATTCCCAACCTTTTTTGATGACCCATTTTTGTGCGTCGTGGTTGTGCAATAGGAACATACACTTCCCATCCAAAAAAAATTAAGGTGGGAGATGTTTGGCTCTTGGCCAGAATAAAGTTGTAAAGGAGAGTATTTGTTATTTGTACTTGGTCTCATACGAATTAATGATCCGGTATGTAAAATTGCATGGCCCCAAATAGATACATGAAGTTTGTCCTGGTTATTAATTTTCTAGCTATTAGCTGGAGATGTTTGATCAACGATTTAGCTTAACCATTTTGCATATGTACATGAACAACTGGGTGTTCGACAACAGCTCTAACAGACATACAATAATCATTGAAAGCATGTGATGTAAATTCTTCCGTATTATTAAGTATGTTTCGTGAAAGGTAAAATTGTCTAAACCTCCTATGGTTGTGTTTGTTTATTTCTAGTTTGCAACTGGACTCCTGGTAGACAGTCTAGGGTAATGGTCTAGACTGGTTCGTACAATTTTATTAATCTGCTGTGTTGCTCAAAATTGTTTTGAAACACATGTGCGAAAATCCAACACCATATTCTTCAATTATCAAGATACAATTTCAGCGGTTGAGTGACGCAGGAGAAGTAGATGTTACTTTTGAACCCTCATTTGTGAAACATACACAGTCTCCGAGTAGTTAGTAGACGCGATGTCCTTGAACCAACTAACTACTGTTTATGTAGACATTAATACATTTCACACAATACTCTCCTTGGTCTGGTCAGCCCCTCGTTAAAGTGTCCATTTTGGTTGTGGAACACTAGCATGGTTCAACGAGAGCTCTAGGATTTACATGCCCCGCAATTATATTCGAAGCGACCCCACTTCTCTCTCACATAGGTGGTTTTACACAAATCATTAAAAGTCAAATGCTTAACCTCTTTGATATCGCTGTTTTGATATAGGAATGGAATGGAATGGAATGGACTAGAAAGTGTATAACTCCTTTTATGGTCTAAGTTACTCCCCCACGACGACCTTAGTTTATACAAATAGGTTGTTTTATTGAAACCTTTATCTTGAGATCTCCAATCTCATAGGGTATGTTTTATTTTCATTAACTTACTCCATAGGCTTTAGTTCCATTTCTCTTGACGACTTCTACGCGAACTCTTTGTTTAAATCTTTTGTAAGTGGGTACGCAATATGTTGTTACAAAAGTTTTAAGTCATTAAAATACTTTTTAAAATTGAGTAAAACCGGTATATGTTATGATGAAGATTATTGAATATTAGTTTGATGATTAAATAGTAATACACTTGTTTGGTAATGGTAATTTTGATATTGCGAAAGTGAAAATTATAATATATAATTAGAGTAATTAAGCATTTGCAAATTTTCAAATAGTTATTTGGTACGATATATCATTTTTCTTTAAATTTAATATTATTGAGCTTCATATAAACTAGTGATTGTTCCCCGCGCTACGCGGCGGGGTCGTGGACGCGAACAAAAATATAAGCGATAACACGTCAAAAGGGAGTGTGGGAATGTTAAAATGTACAAAAATGTTCAAAAAAGGCTATATTGTAAACCCAAAACTCTAAAAAACGTTAAAACGTACGAAAAAAAGAACTGCAAAAAAAATGTTAAAAAAAACCACCCCTGGTGTGAAGAGAGTGTTGGCGTGTGGCTGTAACCGGCTGGGGCAAAAGCCTTGTTAGTTTTAACTTTGCAACTTATACTCTTATATGTTAAAGAAATTTCGATGTAGTAAAAAATAAATTGCACCAACCATAACGTGACATGTGTCGCGACCGCCCAAACCAACAAATCAGATGCAAGTACTGTTTACATCAATTTAACGCAACTAAAAATATAAGTATTTATATAATTATTACAATAAATAATCGTTTGTAAAAAAGGAACTAAAAGTATATGTACTTATAGGGATGAGATCGGTACCGTACCGGTACCGAATTTATGAAAAAGTGGGTACCGGTACCGAATTTATCGGTAGGGTACCGTTATTAGTTACAAAATGTTCATCTTTTTTGGTACCAGTACCGTATCGGTACCGAATTTATGGGAAAGTGGGTACCGAAACCGGTACCGGTACTCGGTACCAAATGCTCATCCCTATGTACTTATATAATTATAACAATAAATAAGTAATTAAGAGAATTATAGAAGTAAAAAATAAAGTATTCATTACTTCTATCAATCTAGATCATGAAAAAACATTGCTTCTATCAATTGAGACTTTGGTAAAAAGATATTGATCTTGATGATTTCATTCTCGGCAAAAAACATTGCTTCTATATATCGAGACTTGGTAAAAAAGATAATGATCTTGATAGTGTCATTCTCGGCTTGGTGGAAAACGACTCTTTTTGTACGAAAGATCTACGGGCTCGTATGGAAGAAAATATTCGGACGGTTCATTTGAACCGTTTTATTTGGAATGCTTGGGTCCCAATAAAGGTAAAACTTTTTTGTTGGAGATTATCCATGGATAGAATTCCTACTTTGGAGACTTTATCTAAGACAGGTATAGGCGGTAATTCAATTGTTTGCTCGTTTTGTGGTTCCTTTATCGACTCAAGAGACCATGTGATGTTGCATTGTCATGTGGCTAAGGGAGTTTGGAGCTTAGTTCAAAATTGGATTAGAATTTGTGCAACCCCAAACCGTTTGGTCAAAGAGCTACTAGAGTTCCCATTCACGGCTTAAAAAATCGACAAGAAACAAAAGTTGTTTCATGCAATTTTTCTTGTTACGCTATGGTGTATATGGCGAGCTATAAATGATAAAGTATTCCAAAAGAAAAAGGTTTGCTTGATGTGAATAAATCAAGGTTATGTCGTATCTATAGATTAAAAACAGGGTGAAAACCGATGTTATAGATTGGTCATATTGGTGTAACTTTAATGTTCTATAATAACTTGTTAGTGTCTTTTGTGGGTCTAGCTACTTGCTAGTCCCCTTCATTTTTTTTTAATTTCAAATAAATCTCGCTGTTCAAAAAAAAATTTAAGTTACTAACCATAATATGATTTAAATTAATTAAAAATGAGAGTAAAATGTCATTTTCGTCCATTTGGTTTGGTCATTTTGGCCACCTTCATCCAAAACTTTTTTTTTAGTTTTTCCGTCCCTTACTTTCTTTAGATCCATGAACTGAAAAGAAGGGGATTAACATATTTTAGAGAATAAAACCGACCTTGAATAACACCAAAACACACGGTACAATTTTTCAGCGAGAGAGAGAGCTCGGTTTCAATGGCGGCATCTAAAACCTACCACGGCCGATCAAAATCCATGTTTGAGTTCGGCGAATCAAACATATGGAACGTCGCCGCATCGTAGCCGGAGCTGCGAAAAACCGTTCTGAGTTCACGGATCTCAAAGAAATCGTCATCTCCGGTGGTGAAGCGAGCGGAGATAGGAAGAACTGCATCGTCATTTCCGGTCATTGTTCCAGACTGGTCTAAGATCCTGAAGGAAGGTTACCGTCAGAATCGGTACGACAGACGATGTCGTCGACGGTGACGATTTCGACGAATTTGACTACGACGACGACATAGGGAACTTTAGCACACAATTAAATAAGACCATTTTAGTTGCTATAACGAATTTGAAGATGTGCTTTTTTCCCTCTTTTACTTAAACTTTTCGGGTGATTACATGTTTTTAAACTGTTTCCATACTTGATGTAATAACTAAATAAAGTCATTTTAACTGCCATAACGAATCCCCGAACTCTAGCACACAATCATTAACTCCTTTGAAGCTAGCGAATATATGGGTAGTACTATCTGGTGAAACCCCGCACACCATGGGCCTGACGTAACCGGGACAACCTCCCATGGAATGATAATCATAGAATGATAATATATAACTTGTGACATATATTCGTTTAACAGTTTTAAACTCATGTTGGCATGCATGAGTAATTAAACCCATAACAGTAAGGGTATGGGTTAGGGGATCATTATTTTTAGATGTCCACGGGTTGTGGGCATATGGTTGATTGTGAAATTGTTAATTTTTGCACCATACATTGTTGAATTCTCAATATAAATGCTTTATTATTTAAACTCGTGAACTCACCAACTTTTTAGTTGCCACAATATTTTTAAGCATGTATTCAGGTACCCTTCTCGAGTTTAGAAACTAACAACTTAGACACGGGCTTGCTTGAAGATAGATGATTCCTTTAGAAGACTTATGTCAAGCCATAGATTCCACCCGAGAAAGCTTTTATGGGAAGATAGAATCCATTATTTTATTTTATTTGTAGTTAGTGTATAGATGACATGTCCCTTTGTAAATGTATATTTTGACCTAGTTGGACTCCTGGCATTTATAAAACATGTCACGTTATTTCCGATGTGTTTTGATTTTGACTTATTCGATTCCAACGAATTTGACTACGGCGACAGCGTAGGGAACCAGATTCCGCCGCACGAGTTAGATAGGAGGCAAATTACTAATTAAATATTTTCCCCTCTTTTTCTTCATGATTTGATGGTTTCTTCACCTTCTAGTGATTTTGATGATGTAATTTTTTGAATTTCGGAATGATAGAGAACTGGCTTCTCTTAGTCATGAATTGGTTTTTTAGAGCTTTTTTTTACGGTTCATCCATTGCGGACTTTGAATAATTGGAGGCGCCTAAACTTGAACAAAGAAGCAATTGGAAATTGGTGGGATTGACGACCTTCACTTTGTTTAGATCCATGAACTGAAAATAAGGGGATTTATGGTAAAAAAAAGGGTTAAAAGAAGAATTTTTAAAAAGATCAAATTGCCCCTGATTTAACGTTAAATTTTAACGAAGTTAGTTAGTCGGATGAAAATGACTAGATTTTGAAAAGTTTGGGACGGAAAAGCTAAAAAAAAGTTTTTAAATGAAAGTGATTAAAATTGCCAAACCAAAGAGACGAAAATGACAATTTACTCTAAAAATTATGAAATCTTATAACAATAAACGTTCATGTAGAAGAATCGAAGATAGCATTAAAGAATTAAAAGGAACAAATGTCAAAAGGAAAGAAAGAAAAAGACGAAAAAGAAAGAAAATCAAATACAAAAAGAAATGGATCCATGCAGGTAAAGCATAAACCACTTGTACCTTTAATGACTTGAGAGGATGATAGATTACTGTTAACAGCCTCAAAATGTATATTGTTGCATAAAATTTGGGCTAACTTTGTAGAATAGTAACCAAGTTTCAAAAGTATTCCAATTAGGTCTCTCAATACGCATTTTACACGGTATACATCCTCGGGCATACTATGGTGAGTGACCTAATTGGAACACTTTTGAAACTTGGTTACTATTGTGTTTTCCGTAGTAAATTTCAGTGTCTCCGGTATACCAACACTGGTCGTATTCGAGTCTTAACAGATTCTCCAGATTCATCCGGTATCTTCATAGCAAGTAAAGATGTAATGGGTACCAACAGGTTTTCATGGATTGAAATATTAACACGCTGTTGCTACAGAAATCCAACGAGAGGATTGTCTGGATCGTCACAACAATGTACGAGTTTTAAATTTATATAACCATAACCGACCCACACATTTTGGTTATAAAGAAAACCCTGACTCGTTCGGTTCGGGGTTTTCGGTTATTATTTGGTTATTCGGTTTTAAGCTCACCCCTAAGTCGAATAGCCTTGAATCATATGCGTCTTACATAAGTTCACCCAAATAAAGTCCTCACACTTTGGGCTTTCAAGAAAGCGCAAGAAAACAAGACGTAGGGGAAAAAAAAACTTAAGATGCAACTAAATCCGGGGTCTGCTTCAACAGATACCAAAGCAGTATGTACCTTCCCGACCCATTTGTCGAGCTGATCACCCAAATATTTGATTTGACTTGTGTCTAGAAACCTAGGTTGCACCCACGGCACGTAAATGGTTCCATCAACTTGATCAATTATCTCCTCGAAAAGATGCACCTGCAGCAGCAGCAACAACATATCCCTAACTTCCACCATAACTGTAAACAAATAATAATATTCTATTGACTAAGAACAGCTACGCTTACAGGTAAACACTTCATGAGAAGACATTCTATTTTTCCAACTGAAACTCCAGCCCGCTTTGCCATGACTCTCAATGGAATGGTTCTGTCTTTTGGTAGATGGCTGCAAGCACAAAAGAAAGTATTAAAAACAACTTCTGCAGTCAAAAGATGTAAATATTTTGTAAAGAAATAAGAAACCTGTAGATAACTTCCATCACACAGAGAATGCAGAACTTTTCGTAAATCTGTGTCTTACCAACACTGATATCATGGTGAGTAAAGAGAGGAGTAGCATATACCAACTGTACTTTTACATAACGGTATAGATCTCCTGAGGCGACTGCCTGAAGAAAATCATATAGCCACTGAAGCTTGGTCCCTACGAGATCTTTTATCTGCACAAGTCATTTGCTAGATAATAGTTATATGCAGAACATCAATGCATAGCCACAGAATCAAGGTCGAATGGCAACACATCTAAAATTATGAATGTGTGTATACTGATAGAGCCTAAGTCGGCTGTTTTGATTATAAGAAAAAAGAGTACAGATGGTGACCCTCTTCGAGATGGGTAATCTCCAAATACAGACCAAATACCAATTCAAAATACTAGACAAAACAGAAACTAAAAACACAGACCCCTATTTCTAGACTCCTAAAAACAGCTACTGAAAAGCTGGAGATAACACCCCCCCCCACACACACTAATTAAAACTGGCGCACAAAAGGGGGACTGAGCAGAAACTGTTTTGGCGCCCATTTCAGGCCCAGCCCAGGTCCGACCCATACATCATCTTGGATCTCTATCATATACACACACGCACACGGATACATACTTTCTCCTAGAGGCCTATAAGCTTTAACAAGGGTTCATGTCCTAATCACATGTGGAGACCCTGTTCCACATTATTTTACTACATTGGAAATTAATAAAATGTTGCAGGACACAGAATAAGAGAACAATGTCATGTCAAATGGTGATGAGATATACACACAATTGGATGCGCAAGTAGTTCTCCAAAGTCATAAATGTTGTCTCCCACCAACGCAGATACAGATAGAGTGTATGCAAGTTCCTAAAAATGCAAAACATAAAACAGTGAAATACATAAGTAAGAATTGAATCCTGATTATTAGATGAACCTCAGTGAAACAATAAGAACATACCAACTTCAGTGAATCTGACAGACTCCATTGAGGTGTATGCTAAAAAAAGTAGAGAACTCTCGTAACACTCAGAAAACGCCATTTGGCAATTATGATATTGTAATGAAACCAAATAATACTTGGCATATACAGATGGGTCAATGTCAGTCATGCTATCAAGTGAGCTCTTCCCATCTTCTAGAAGATTTTTGCATTTTTTTTATATCCTTTGGTAAAATATAAGAAGGCTATTTGGAACTTAATATACAGGATTGGCTCATCCATACGCGTCACTTTTGTAGCTCGGACCCTTTCAATAACTCCTTCAAGATAGCTGATAGCTTCATCCCATGAATACCGGCGAGAGACTATAACAGCAAAATGTGCAAGCTTGAGAAGATTGATCTTAGTCTCGAAGTCAGTGATGAAATTATGATATAGGTGTATGAGAGCATCACCTGTCTGAAATAAAGTTGGTTAAGGAATTGCATGAGCACAAATGTGAAATAAACAAAAAAAAAGTAGAAATAAAAAAGATCTTAACCAAAGCGAATAAAAATAAGTATCTACTATGGAACTTAATAACTCAACAGACAGATTGTGCGGATGTTATATACCACGTGCCTCTTGACGGCTTTTATATGCTCATCATGACAACATGAACGCTAATTTTCTGTTGATGAGTGACATGATCAAATTTCTCTCACTATTGCAGTTACGTTATGAAACAGAAGTATATAGAAATACATCTGTAACTACATATTACTTCAAAAATATTGATTAGTTTGTTAGAATATGGTGATAAGATGCTTAAACAAATAAACTTAGTGCATGTGCAGATCAACAATGAGAAGAAATATTTTCCTTAGTTGACTGTTTACCCCCATGGTTAAGAACATTTTGTGCAACCGAACCCTGTCATAGGGAGAAAATGCTACAAATGGTTCAATGTGCCCTTGTTAACATAAAGAATACCAACTCCATTTTTGAAAAAAAAGAACTACATTTTTGGCAGGCCGACCGTTTACTTTTTAGATGTAAAAGGACATCAACATGCAAATAAAAACAATGAATGCAACGTTGGCCGGCACACAAATACTAGAAATTACCAAAACAGAAGCAAAAAAACATGCAGCCTTGAAGTAAGTTTGAAATAAGACATTTTATGTATGAATTGCAATATTATTTCTTTCTTCAATTCGGCTATTGGCGAGTCCTAAGACTCAATTACTCTTATTTGTCAACTTTCTGTTACAGACTCATGGTTTACTTGATGATACAAAAACACTTTTGAATTGATTAGCTCAACAGTTCACAAATGTCTAAATCGGAGGCAGTAAGTTAACATGTTATGATCAACTTCACAGAGAAATGGGATGAGACTCAAATCTAAGAAATTGCCTAACTGAATTCTTCTTCCTTTGATGACATGGCACTGTTAGAGATATTTTGTTCCTTGTATATAAGGAGAAGTCATGATTATTAAGAAATATATAAAAGACACATACCTATCACTCACTTTATGGTATCAGAGCCAACACAAATACAAATTACCAAACAAACAGACCGGCATTGCCATCCCTTTCCGTTCATTATCAGTTCATCAAATATGACAACAGAGGAACCGAGGCCATTGTTGCTGAAATTTCTAAAACCAAAAGATTTCTAACGATCGGGGAATGGAGAATGAATTAATTGATTTCGGATCAGAGAACGGGATGACGACCCTCGCGAGCCAACGGCCCCTCCGCATGGCAGGCCAGTGCTTCAAAAGACGGTTATGATAATAAGGAACCTAATTTCAGAACTCCGGCTGCTAAGAAAGAAAGCTAGAAGTAAGACCAATGTGGTACGATCAAGACATGTGTGGTACAATCAAGACCTGTGTGGTATGATCAAGATCTGTTTGGTTCGATCGAAAAAACCAAGAGACTAGAAAGAAAGAGCAACATAGCACCAAAAAAGCAAGAAAGCAAGACGAGTTCATCATTGAACTCATTAGCAAGAGCAAGATAACAAGAAGCAATAATAAAATCAAGAATGTAACAAGAACGAAGCAAGTAAATTCGCAAGAAAGCAAGAAGAAAGCAAGAAGAAAGAAAGAAAGCATGATAGACAAGGAAGACAAGAAAGAAGAAAGCACATCAATACCAGTTTGTGTGTAAGGAAACGTATCTCTTCGATACCTAAAATTGACAGAATCAAATTACACCACATGGGCAATTCTAATGGAAACCATCTTGATGGCTTATGGTCTTTGGGAAACAGTTAGTTCAGCAGAAGGAATAGATGAAGAAGTCTCATACAAAAAAACCAATGATCTTCCAAACATTGCTGAAGATTTCCTGATTCAAGTTGCACAATATTCGAATAAGAAGGAAGTATGGGATTCAATTAAAGTTTGATACCTAGGAGCAGATCTAGTTCAGAAAGCATGTCTACAAGCCTTGAGGAGCAAATTAGAGGCTTTAAAGATGAAAGAAAACGAAGTTGTTAATGACTTTGCCGACGACTTGTGGCGAAGGGTTACGTGCAACAACCCGGGGTCAAATTTGACGAGGTTTATGCACCGGTAGCATGAATCAAGACGACCCGGTTCCTTATTGCTCTCGCTTTCGTGGAGAGGTGGGAGATCCAACACTTTGACGTGAAAGTGGCCTTCCTACACGGTGAACTAAAAGAGGAAGTCTATGTTCACAACTAGATGGGTTCAGGAAACCGAATGAGAGGCATAAAGTGTACAAATTTTCAAAGGCCCTATATGTTCTAAGGCAAGCCCCGAGAGCTCGGAACATCAAGCTTGATAGTATATTGAAGAAAATGAGCTTTCATCAGTATATGCAAGAACATGCCGTGTATCGAAAGGCGAATGGAAACTCTCTACTAATCGTCGATGTTTATGTGGCCTACTTGTAAGAAAGATATGGTGTTAAAATTTGGTATGTCAGACCTAGGGAAAGTCACTTATTACCTAGGAATAAAAATTTCACAAAGTAAATAAGGGATAAAGATAAAACAAGAGGCTTATGCACTAAGGATCCTAAAAGAAGTCAGGATGCAAACCTGCAACCCGACTTATGTACCCATGGATTTGAATATGAAGATGTAAAAGGTCGAAGACAAGATAGATGTTGAAGCCACCGGATACCGAAAGCTATATGGTTGTCTTCAATACCTACTCCAGGCCCGACCCGGTCTCACTTACTCAGTCGGGGAGGTTAGTCGGTACATGTAGTGCCCGAAACAATCTCACGCGGCAGCAATCAAATAGATTTGTTGGTACGTGCAAGGTACAACAAGTTTTGGCATAAAGTATACCCAAGGAAAAGAAAGCATATTAATCGGCTATAGTGACAACAACAATAACATTGATCAAAGTGACGATAGAAGTACTATGGGACACATGTTCTATTTCAGATAATCTCCGATTACTTGGTGTTCGTAAAAACAAAGCACCGTAGCACTCTCATGCAAAGTGAAGTACATGGCAGCTGTGTCAAGCGGTTTGGCTTAGAGAATTACTAAGCGAGAAAACCAGGAAACAGCCAGCCTCAAAGAGTGTTGTTGAAAGTGGACAATACATCCGCATTGCACTCATAAAGAACCCGGTTTTCAACACTCAAAGCAAACACATTAAATCATGTTATCACTATATTTGGGAATGTGTTAAAAGTGATGAGGTGCATATAAGTGGCAACGAGCATCGGCCGACATTCTAACTAATGCTCTCGCCCGTCAAGTTCAAAGAGATGAGATCTACTCGGTTTAGAAGACCTACCCTTTGCGACTCAGAAATTAGGGGGTGATTATTGGCGATTTCTGAGACTTGGGGCACAAGTTGGTGCAGAAGTCGGTTAATTACTTCCTAAGCAAGTCGGTTTAGGTTGTTAGGATTTTGAATTTGAATTATCATATTGTTTAGCTATTCATATCATAATTGTAATCAAGTTTTAGAGTCAGATATCTTGGTTAAAATAAACGAGTTTGGGTGTTAGCCAATTACCGTGTGATTACTTATTCCTAAGTTGATGTTTCTCAAGAAATATTATAATTTGATATGTAGTTTACCTTGAGTGCGAAACTAGAGGTTAACATAGGATCAACTCTTAGATATACTAGAATTGAAAAGTTTTACTATGCATAAATAAATAGTATAGAGTATCCAATCACTAATATAACCATCCCCATATACAATGAAAAAACAAACGTATCGTCATATTTAATAATGCACTAATTGGTTTAGACTTTATATATATAGAACACAATTATAGATCAATAATAATATTTCTTAGCAAATTAAACCGGAGAATGTAACCTTAAAAACCAAATGCACGCCAATAATTCCCAATGAAAGAATTAGAACAAGCCTATTAATAATATCAAACAATCACACAAACACCATTTTTAAAGCTTATGCCTCTAGAATCTTCGTTACTCTAGAACTTTGCTTGTATCATATCCACCACGCTTTTATCTACTTGGAATGCCTTCGCTAAAACATCCCTAGAAATTGAAGGGTTTGCACCAAACACAGTGTTTGCAATTGTTATGGCACCTGGGTTTTGACTGCTCAACGCGGCAATAGCCACTGCGTACCCATTCCCGACGTTGCGTTGGAAATGCACAAGTCCAACTGGGAGCACGAAAACATCACCCTTTTGCAACACCTTGCTGATGAAACGGTTATCCGGGTTGGAAGTGACAAACCCGACTTGCAGGGTTCCTTCAATAACAGTAAGTACCTCGGTGGCTCTTGGGTGAGTGTGGGGTGGATTGAGTCCCCATGGCGCGTAGTCAATACGAACCATTGAGATGCCTAAAGTGTTTAGTCCGGGTAACTGAGTTGCAAAGACGGGGGTGACCCTTGATCCCACAAGATTTGATGTGTTACCCCTGAGGTGTAGCCCACTGAAGAAGAAATCATCGGCTTGAACTTGCGTTGGGTTCTTACATGCTAGACCGTTTAATTTCACTGCGCATTAAACACGATACAATATTTTTTTAACCAGTTGGTAAAAAGCATTTTTATTTATTTATTTATTAATCCGTCGATAGATAGTTCAATTTTTTTAACACTTTTTTTTAAATCATAGGTAAAAGGGCTAATTTATTTTTGAAATCTGGGGAAAAAACATTTTTTAACTTTTTATTAAAATCGATCAGTATTCTGTTGGTGATTCGTCGGTAAAACTTTTACATACGCAGAGTTTTCTACAACCTTTCACTAATGGATTACCGCGGATTTTTTCTGTCACTAAAAGCTCTTTGTTTTGTAGTGTATAGAATCAAAAGATCATTTGTAACAATGATTAATTTTAGTAAAGGCAATACCTGAACCGTCGGGATCGGCGGCTCGTAAGCGAAGTCAAGGCAGCTAAGAGTGAGAGCTAAAAAGATCCGTATGATGATTTTGTTCGACATCTTTTACGCTGTACACTACTAGAAAAAAAAATTCCGACAAGATATTTGGTCGGAAATTCGTCAGAAATGGACATTTCCGACCAATTTCCGACAAAAATCACTTGTTGGAAAAACCTCTTAGGAAACACGTTTCCGACCATTTTCTGACCAAAATTTCCGACAAAATATATTCCGACCTATTTCCGACTACATTTCCGACCAACTGTTTCCGACTAGTTTCCGACAATATGTTTCCGACTAGTTTCCAACAAACCCTTTCCGACTAGTTTCCAACAAACCGTTTCCGACTAAATGCCGACCAATTTTCGACCAGCTTTTCCGACTAAATTCCGACCAAACTTTTTATTTTTAGTTTTTTTCCTGACAATTTTTTTTCCCCGACAATTTTCCAACCAAAATGAGATTTTTTTTAAATTAATAAAATATGCAAAATCCAATTTTTTTTTTCTGCATAAAAGGCAAAACAAATCCAATACAAACCCTCTTTTTCAAAATCTAGTGCAATTTCAAAATTCAATCAAATATCCACTAATGTTTTCAAATTCAAACATGAAGACAATAAATATAAACTAAACTACGGTTGACTACTAAAATTCCTCATAAAATTCCTCATAAAATTCAAACGTAATGCGGTATACAAATACAAATCAACACAACATTTGACACATATGTAATGCGGGAACGATAACTGTTGTTTATGGCTTGCACCTCAGCTTTTGCAATCAGCTTTTTAGCTATCCCCTTTCATCTAAAGCTTACTAACTGCAACGCTTGACATGTACGCAATGCAGGTGCTGAAAACATGAAAATGACATATGATCAGTCTAATTTTAAAGTCAACCCTCTTAAACTTCAGTTTCAATATACATATGTGAGATAGGACTCAAACACAACATTTCTATACTAGTAGTAAATGTTATGAAGTTATCAAACTTTCATGAAAAAAAGTATACAAATAGTCAAAGAAACAAAACCAGCAGCAAAATACAAAGGGTTTTTTTTTTTTAACTTTTTGAGAGTCACGTAAGAGATACTTATTCAACATATAAACAAATATTCATCATGTCCTAAAAACACATGGTCAAAAAACATTTAATTATGCAACAAAAAAAACATTATAAATGACAAAAGATGGCAATTGGAAATTCATGGTATTCAACAACGTAGAACTAGCAGAAGAAATCATATATACTGAGACTTGATAGACTTTGCACATCAGAGTTACTCCAAATTTTGAGAATAAGATATTTGAAATTCATATGCTAATAACTTGGCTGGATATCATTTGGGGATGACTTTGAAGGTGGTAGCAGTATTTGCAAATGGATAGCTTGGTGATACTAGTACAGTTACTCCTATACAGTTAAGTGAAAAAAAAAAAACAATTTGCCTGGCTAGCAGGAGCAAAGACACACAATTGATTCTTTCATACAAAATTGGCTTTAGCTCATTCAAAATATGACATATACCGGATCTTTTAACCAAATTCAACAACTCGATTAATCTTTTAACCATAGATACACTCTCACCTAAACTTTCTTGAAAAACAATAGAAATAAAAAGATAAACAATTTAAAAAATCAAAACCAGGTTGTCAACATTTTAATCACATACGGATCCTATTCAATGCAAATCAGATCATATTGTGTACTTAGCTAATTAACAATGATAAATGATAGCCACAAATAAAAAAAGTCAAGAATAATACCTCTAAGTTATGAAAATCATATCCAACATCAATTGAGATCTTACGTCATGAGCTTACTTGCTACACCATTACCAGCCACTACTTGATGAAACTGTCTTCATTTGATAACAGTAGTTAGGATACTTTATATCCGCCTATTGCAAACAACAAAAACCAAAATCAACAATCATACAAACTTCAAATTCATAAATATACAGTTTTATACAAACATAATTGATACAGTTTTTTCTAGTCTTGCAGCAATATATCACTGCAAAAAAAGCCATTCAGTGGCATACAAAAAGTGCTACAAAAAACCAAAAAAGTGCCACTAAAGACCCCTTTAGGAACGGGCAGCACAAAAAAAAGTGCCACTAAAAGCGGTGATGGATATGACCCTCTTGAGAATGCATTAAAGATTCAATGTTCAAGAAGTACAACATTGTTAAATATGTTTGAACAGAATCTGATGCCGCAGGAGACGAGCCACAACCAAGAATGTTTCGGCATAGCTATAAAAACACAAATAGCAATGGCCGTCCACGCTAATAAGATGATTATATTATACTTACATCATAAATGGTGATCTGGAACAAGGAAAATGCGGTTAGCAGAACGGCATGAGTATGACTAGAGAAAGCAACATCATTTGCAGCTACTGGTATAATCTGTATATAGGAAAAAATAGATGAACACATATCAATGATTAATACTTAAAGTATTTGAATGTCTATTACCCAAATCTTATCTTTTGACCCTAAATAATCAGAAAATCAAAAGGATGACCAGTTTTTGGATGAATAAAGGTGTTTATGCGTATGTGCTTTTTTTACTCCACTATGAACCAGACCGGCTGGCTAGTCAGATAGAGAACTGGCTACATAACCGTTCCGGTTAAGTACTTTTGAACTGTCTCCAATATGGTTATGGTTCGAACAGGCTAACCTGACCAGATTTCAAATTATCAGCAACTTTTGACTTCAAGATTTGGTAAAATGACTTGATTCTCAATATCAACATACTTCACTGTAAAATTCATAGAACTCACAATAGTTGAAATTACTAGAGCATGAATACTCCCCTAACCACAAAAAAGTTAATAAGAATTACAATGGAAGCTATTAGCTACCTGCAATGCAAATAATTGATCTTTGTTTTGTTTAATCCATTTGATTTCTCTGAGGGGAGGTCTTTCGAAATAACTCAGTGCAGGGATAATTCACTAATTAGTATATAGGTGCATAGGTGGATGCTAAAATCTTCTTAATTACTGTTTTCTCAAGTCGGATACTCTGATCCAAGGCCTCACGTTTGGTTAACTTCCAAGCAACAAGCTAATTTATGAGAATATATTGATTTTCACATTAAACTACTACCATAAGTTCAACCTTAATAACATTGTACACAATTTCATTGAATGCCTATACATGTGAGTAATGATATGCTCATCATCTTCAATTCTTCATCACCAGGAAACTAAATCATCACCGCTAAATAATCTAATTCTAATGACAACAAATAAAAACCTAATTACACGAATACGGATATGAAAATGCAAAATTATCTATGGTTAATCGTATACAAAAACACAAATATGCTCCGATAACACGCATCTGATGAATCTGAAAGTAAATTAATCAACTAATTAACAAAAGGAACAGGTGTTAACGAAATAGAAAACTCACGTTTGATGAAGGCGGTAGGAGGAGTGGTGGTTGCCGGCACGTGGATTCTGAGTCGATCGGGAAATCAAAAGGCTCAAACGTGATGACGGAGTCGAGAGAACCGTATGATACTGTCCGGAGTTCCACGGAGTAGTCATACTAGTTGTATCACCAGATAGCGGCTTCGGAAGGTTGTTCACCGGAAGCAGAGAAACTATCGGCTACTTTGAAGCAACTCAATGACTTTTTTGGAGTGAGGAAAATTTTTGGAGGGAAAGGTAAGCGGGGACGTGAAATTTTTGGAATGGAGGGAAACTTTTTAGGCGAAATTTTTAAAAGAGGTAAATTAGTGGCATAAATTTTTAGAATGAATTATTTATTTTGGCCTGAGAAATTGATTTAGGTTCATGGGAGAGGACGGAGAATATGAAATAATTTGGCAAAAAAAACATAATTGATTAATAATTAATTTTTTTATTCTTGTGGTGGTCGGAAAACAGTAGGAAATTCCGATAAATTTCCAAAAAAAAAATGTTAATTAATCATTTATTTATGAAAAAAATATAATACAAATAATCTAATTATAATAAAATTAATTAAAATAATTGTTATAATAAAAATCATTTCAAACTAGGTGTTTTTCGAAAAAGGCTTTCTTAACGAAAACCTAAAATCATTATTAATTTAATTGTATATTTATATGTTTATTATTTTAATTATTATTCCTAAAAAAACATACATACACATACACAAAGTAATAATAAAAAAAATATAAAAGAAAAAACAAAATAATGTTTTTTTATTGAAAAATGGAACTCCGACAAATTGCCAACAAAAAATCGAGTTTTGTCAGAAAATTGCCGAAATTTCCGACAAATTTGCGACAAAAAAATGAGTTTTATCGCAAATTTCTGACCATTTTCCGGCGAACATACTTTTTTTTCGTTTTTCTATGATCAAACATGGTTTTTTCCGCTCCATCTTCTATAGAACTTTTCTAAACATTAAATACTTTTAATTCACCAACTTAAACGTATAATAGACAACGTATGAGCGTGCATCAATCGGATCCCGCTACTCAAAACAACCTTTTATCATTCTGTAAGTATACATATATGTGTTTGTGTATACAAAAAGACATATATACACATACATGTGTATACACATATACATACACACATATACTCATATCTGTCAAAATGATACAGTCTTATTGAAATAACTCAATGAATATACAAATACAACTCAAACAAACAGAGATGGCCACTCAATATGTGTATACCACCCGAACAGAAAATAAACAGAGGAAGAACCTATATCCTTCTCTACTTTGGATTCTATATGGACCCGGAAACATCTAAGTGGACAAGTTCCCCTATTGACGTAGATTTATGATCGCTTAAAGGGAAGGGGTCCCTAAGTTGTTTTGCTATATGACATGTTTCACATAGGTAATCAACTTTAACATTTTTTATGTTAAGACTATCTTTTAGAATATCAAGGACGGGATTAGACGGGTGCCCTAGTCTAGAGTGCCATAAGTTCACAGAATCATAACTATTAAACACACTGATAATGGTTTAGTGGTATTACCACAAAATAAAGCCCATCAACTTTGTTACCAGTCACTAGAGTGTTCTTTTTTAGACAATCCTAGATATAACAATTTGTTTCATCAAAAGTAACTTTTAGTTTGTTAGCTTTAGCAAGTTCATAAACAGACATAAGATTCACTCAGTACTCTGGCACAACAAACACATCATAACCATAACTTTATCACGAAGTTTAAAGCTTCTAATTTTTGTAACAGTAGCATTAGTACCATTTGGGTGTTTAATTTTTATGTTATATTCGGAAACATCAATTTCATCAAAACACCGTTTTCAGACATAACCATGAGCAGTGGCAAGTCCAGGAAAATTGCGAAGGGGGTTCACCCTATAATATTTTAGGGGGTTCACCCCAGTTTTTTTACCTACCGTTACAGTAAAATTTCAAAACTCGGGGTTCCTGTGCACCCCCGCTTCACTTAAGTCCGCCCCTGACCATGCGTTGATTTACACAACTAAGTCAACCACCCAGATATATTTTGTTTGGCCAGACACATTACTATAAAAACCAAAGACTGAACACATTTGCACATAGATAGTTACCTCCCATATTAGCCCCTTGCGAACATTCTCCGGTTTTTTCATTCAGTAAACCTAGCAGCTTAGATATTTGCTCAGGGGTTAGTGTAGAGGATGAAGAAGGACAAGAATGAGGGTCAGATTTAGAAGGAACATGACTATTAAAGTTTGAAAACTTGTTTCCCTCATACATACACATACATATTAATATACATACACACACATAACATACACAAGTACAGATGCAGGAGAGGACCGGCAACCAGATCTGTCGAGGAGAAGCTGCGGCGAGGATCACATGAAGAATCAGAAGTGAGAAAACTAAGATGTGGTCGCCGGCGGAGTTGGCAGAGCTATTAAGCGACGGTGGCTTGTGCCAGTGTGACCTGCGTGAGACACTGAGAGAACGGAGGAGAGCTTAGGGTTTCAAAAGGGAGAAGAGGTAAAGTCAGGAAAAGAAATCTATACATACTAATAAATAAAGGTTTTGGGATGACACATGTCACCACCATATTCAATCTGAACATTTTTTTCCCGTCTCTCTCTCTTATTAAATGCACACATATCTTTTAATAAATTAATAATTATACTAATAAAACATATTTATTTTAATTATCCTTTATTATAAAAAACTTTAAAACATAATTATGTAATTTTTATTTTCAATCCAATAGTAAATGAAAGTCAATTATATTAAATAGTAATTGACGTATTTTCGAAACCCAATTATATATTATTTTTTACATATTTTGAATTTTGTTTTATATCCTTAATATATGTATAATAATACATTTTTACACTTGTAAAATATATAAATAAAATTTAAGAAATTTATGTATTGATATTTTTCACCCCGTGTGTATTACACGGGGTCTAAGCTAGTAGGCTAATCTTATTAGGTTTTCAAATAGAACGGACTTTTTATTGGCTATTTTTTATTTTCTTTTAAAAGTTAATCACACATTCTTTTATTTTTATTTACAAATTAAAAACCATCAGATAAAAATTACCCATGTATATCTAATACATAAAATATTATAAATATTCTTACTAAAAAGCTATAAAATTTATTTTTATATATATTTAAAATTAAATCAATCATTATATTATCCGGTTCCTAATTCCGGTCCGACCGGTTGAACCGGTCCGACCAGTGGACCGGTAAGACCACCGGTTCGACGTCCGGTCCGGTTCTGAAAACATTGAAATTTAGGGTTTCGTTTTGGTCAGAAACTGGTTAGAAAGTTGTTGGAATTTCCGACAAAAATATTTTGGTCGGAAATTCTTGTCAGAAAAATCACATTTTTCTAGTAGTGGTATTCCCAGATCCTTTTTAAAGAGACAAGTGAAAGGAAGTGGAAATAAACTAGAAAAGATTTGTGTTTTAGATTTCTGAATAGGATTAGAATTTAGATTAGATGGTATATATTGATGGAGAAGCAAGCAAGGGTTCCATATATATAGAGCCGGTGTGCATGGTTCGTGATTATGTCATTTAGTGAATGTTTTATGTTTAGTTAACTCAAAATTATGTGATCTTAATGGATGGCCGTCAAATGAATTAAAATTTAAAATAATATTAGGCGCTACATCGTGACATTTGTCATTTTGAATTTATATATGATTAAATATGAAAAATTGAGCTAAGGAATTGGCTAGCCGACTTTTAAAACCTTGTTATTCTTTTGTAGTGTCAAAAATTGGTCAATCGTAATTCTAGTATGCTAAGTACGAAATTACCTGCCATTTTCATCTTTTAGGTTTTATGGTTATTAAAGTATTATTGTGTAGAATAACAGCATACTCTACTAGAAAATGGAGTTTTGCTACGAAAATTTGTGACTCAAAATTGTGCATGTCACCATTTACGACATATTTACGATGAAAATTGAAACCCTAATTTTCTATCGAGACTTGCGACAAAATAGCGACAAACTAAAAATAATAATAATAGAACAAATTGCCTGGCATGTGTCGGAAATCGTGATGCATTTCCGATTTCCGACGCAAAATGTTTTCTCAATCTCACATTGTTAAGCATTAAAACAAAATAGAATACTGTTTTATAGCTTGTTTGTAGTGGTAGACCCATGAAATTATCTCTATAGGTTATAATTTTTCAGTCTAGATTTTTTTGGGTCCGTTTGTCAAACTTTTTTTATTGGGCTAAAACAAGTCACCAAACAAACTAACTTCAGGTGAATCTTGTACGTTTTCATTGGCTTTTATTTAAAAACCCAGTATGAAAAAAAGGTCTTAACTTTGAGAGTAAAAAATGGTCCAAATGAGGTTCGAACACAACCTTTGATTAAAAGAAAACAAGTTTAAGTGTTTAACAACTCCACCATGTGTGATCTTTGATGCCTAGTAATTTAGGAGGCTAAAGGTTATGCGCTATTAGCGGCGACAACTAGCAGTAGTGGCGATAACTTGGGTATTAGGGGCGACTTGGATATATCGTTGCTATTGGCTTTAGTGACGTTAATGGGGTGTATTAGCGGCGATAATTGTCGTCCCAAAGACCTGAACATCTAGGTGTCGCCGTTCAAAAAAAAAATAAAAATTTGAAGGTTCATTAAGAAGAACTTCTGTTGCCATCCTATGAGGCTGCAGTAAATATCACATGTAAATATAGAATATAACCACAATCAATAAATGGAATTTCCGGTAAATATTAAATATGACCAAGATAGCGTATTTAAGGTATAGATAATAGTACAATTTTTAATATAATAGTTACTAAAGTAATTAGCGGTAAAAGTTTTCTTATACATTAGTCAAAAGAGGAAAAAAACTTCCAATAAAACCTTTAGGAATAAAAATGACATAAAATGTGAAAAGAAGTTTATGTTTATTTATTATAATTATGAATTATCAACACTACTAGAAAATTTGGTAGATTCGTAGAACTTTATCTTTATTTTTTTATTAAATCTAAATTCATTTTTTAAATATATAATGCCTCAATCTCGACGACATGTCATCGAGAAAGGTATAATTTTTTTTACAAATTTTATAAATTTCTAGATTAAAAAAAAACAAACACTCAGAACCTGTTATGTACATTAAAACATGTTACATAGAACATTCAACAAAAATAAATATAATGTGTAAATTATTACAAATCCTTCAAATAAAATATTACAACCAAGTTTAATCGTCGTCATCTTTGTCGATCCCCTTGCATCTGTTTGACGGTCTCATTCAGTTGCCGGATTTGTTCTTTCAATTCGTTGAATTGAGAGTCAGACAAAGACGAAACATTAGTGGGTATGTTTCTTACTTTTCTTCCAACCCCTCGGCTCTAACCGCGTCTCTCACCAAGGGCACGTCGTAGTACCTCTTCATCATCAACCTCTTCGCCGGCTTGTTGCATCCCGGTCAACTCTTCTGTAAAATTGATAACCAACCAGTTTATCAATACTCAATAAACATAATAATTCATCAAAACTCAATAAAAACCTATAATAACACCATCAATAACCAATATGATTAATTTTGCAGCACCTTGGTGATGAAACGGTATGGTTAACGAACCCCGACTTGTAGGGTTCCTTCAATAACAGTAAGTATCTCGGTGGCTCTTGGGTGAGTGTATAATTAAATTCTCACTGGCTCTATTTTCAAGCAATCAATTGAACAAAAACAGTTTCAGAAACAAAATTATATTTAAAAAAGCCTCAGGCAGCCTAGTTATCATCAACATGAGATCAGTCGGTAATTCCAACATTTCAATTTAAATCATCATTGGCTTTCAATTTTTCCCTACAATCAAACAAAAACAGTTTTGCAATTTAAATCAAAATACAGAAAATGTAGTCGCAAAAATCGGCTCTGTGAATGAATGGAAACTTATCAGTTCACAGGTTCCTATAAATTGCGAAACGGATAAACTTGTTATCGGTTCAATCATAGCATCGCCGGTCACTGCAACATTGGCTACCGGCGACGTGGCATCGAACCTGTAACAGAAATTCAGACGATTTGTTAGCGGTTATGATGAAAACCTAACGGATACGCTCGGAATCACAGACGGTTATCATAAACTTGCAAGCCTCCGGTCAATATGGAATGGAATCTAATGTGCGAGAGAGATGATAGTCGGAAAAGAATTGTGTTGTATATGTAGGGAGTTGTAAAACGGTAAACCCTAATTTAGGTCGATAAATTGCGGGTGTGTCGACGGCCCATCAAAGCCCATACCGTTGAGTCGAGCCCTATATGTTTTGAAATGACATGGGTTACACGTGTTAGTATGTTACACTTGAATATAATTCTTTTAGGGTAAATCTATAGTGTATAATAAATAAAACATATTTATTTTAAATTATTTTTTATTTAAAAAAATTTAAAATTTAATTATATGACTTTTACTTTTTAACTAAATAGTGATGTAAGTCAAAATATATTAAATATAAATAGATAATATTCGCAAAGGGTTTGAATTGTGTTTGATCAATTTTTTAAACGAGTGTAGTTAGGAAAATTTATTCGTAAAAGGTTTGAATAAATAGTTAATTATTTAATCAGAGAAACACCTACCCACTCAAAGATAATTTTTTTTTCTAGTAGCGAAGACATTAAAAACGTTGTCAGCACCGTCTTTTATAATTATTTTTAATAACGAGACTATTTATTTTACTAACCTATTTATTTTTTTCATTAAAAAGTAAATATGCATTTTACCCCCAACCCAATCCCACTTCCCATCCTTCCACAAAACTGAGCCCTTAAAAACGACTCCCCAATAGCCACAAACGTCACATCACCTCTCATAACAGGTTCAAAGACTACTATTGAGGGTCCTCTTAAAATGTTTTAATTAAATTCAATACCAATAACCGAGCCTTCTGTTTGATTGGTAGTCTCATTACATTCCAAATAAAAGGTTATGGGTTCGAGTCTCGGTTGTGATAAAATGTTCCAGGTTGAGCCATAGGTTTTTTCAATTATGGGTTTCATCCAGGGTGATCCCGAGTGTCCGGACTTTGTTGTTCAAAAAGAAATAATAAAAAAAAATTCGATACCAATAAACGAAAAAAAAAAGTATGACACCGTCCATGTTTTTTTTTTTATTTTAAAAAGAAAATTTAAAATGAATGGTGCGGTTAAGCCTCTATTCCGATCATCGTGTCAGCATTTGCTCGTTCAACAGTTTCAAATTTCCGGGGAACAAAATAAAGTACGAAAATCACAAAATCGAGTGCTTAGCAGTTTTAAGTAAAAATCATTCAACCTGTAATCTTTAATGGCGTCGATTCAGGGAAGCGACGGTAATTGGGCGGGAACAAAACCTCCGAGACGACTTGGCGGAATGTCCGATATCCTCACTGTCGCTGCCGACCTCGGTTACTCTAGGTATCGCCCTCCTCCCTCTCAGGTACATTTCTGCCTACGAGAATCACATATTTTCACAGTTTTAGGGTTCACATATGTCCCACAGATTTGGTATTACTTTCTACTCAATGTTGATCCAGATAGAAACCTATGAGAAATATATATTTTTTTATATAAATACATTCTCTCATCGCGTACGAAAAGCGGTGTGCATGAGACGTTTGCTAGAGGGGAATCAAACGCGTTTTTGTAAATTTTAGGTAATTGATGATAGAAACCCATGAGAAATATAAATTTTTTATATAAATACCTTTGCGCTTCATGCACGTAAAGCGGTGTGCGTGAGATCTTTGCTAGAGGGGATTCAGGCTTGCTCTAGTAAATTTTAGGTTAATGTTGATAGAAACCTATGAGAAGTATAATTTTTTTTATATAAATACCTTCGCGCTTTACGAAAAGCTGTGTGCCTGAGACCTTTGCTAGAGGGGAATCAGGTGCGCTTTCATAAATTTTAGGTAAACTATGATAGAAACCTATGAGAAATATAAATTTTTTATGTATAAATACCCTGCGCTTCGCGTAAGAAAAGCGATGTGCTCTTGCGCCTCGGTTTTAGACCATGTCGCCTCTGTGCACTTTTCGCTTTTTAAAACCAAGTGAAGGTCACCTACCCAGCTTAAGGTATTGATGGGGCCTGTGAATCGGGTTCTCATGGCCATCAAATAATCAAATAGCACCTCTGATTAAGATGCAATGAAACGCCCTATTTAACTTTAAACAGAAATTAGGCATATTATTATCTTAGGCTCTAACCATTGATCTCAATCTGTTAATGGGGAGTTTTATTAGTTTTCATTTATACATTGATCAACCATTGGTCTGCCAGGTTGTTTTTTGACCTATTGATGTTTTTGTTAGAAAATGTAGAATAAGGCTTTGTATGTTACTGCTATTAGTGAGAGGTAGTAGAAATTAGAGTTCATGCTATTGATTAAATAGCATAGTTTTAATGTCATAAGTATTTATGTGCATCAAATCAGTTTCAGATATTTGATTTTGTTATCATTGGCCTCATTTTCAAAACTTGAAACAGTACAATTCTTGAGTTTGTCATTTAAGAAGTTTTTTGTTAATTAGGAATACTTGAGAAATGGTGATGACTTAATAAGATTATTGCGCGAACTTAATGTGGTACAAAGAAAAGTTGCAGAACTGCATGTGGAACTTCAAGGTCGGAAGGTAAATTCGTCACATTTTTTTTATTTCTGCACCCATTTTGCAGTTCGTTTTTCTTTTCAGACTCAGTTTGAGTAATTGAAAAGTTAGTTAATTTTTGTTCTTTAATTTGAAGTCTTAAGTTATTATGGATTCAAGTTATAAATTTTAGGCTCAAAATGCGTAAACCATGTTACTTTTAAACAAATAAACTGATTTTTTTCTTTGTGAATTTCTCAGGAAGATATGAAGATCTCTCACCTGACACATGTGAGTGAAATGGAGAAAAAGATAGAAACGTTAGCAAGGATCACTACTATATTGAAAGGTGTCATCCAAAATAAGGTAATTAATTGTTAATTTTAATCTCTCCAAATTTGGTTTTCTACCAGGACTTCAAAGTTATTATTAAAGTTGTAGTCTGTGGTGAAATTTCCAAACTAAATGTATGATTCAGCTTTCTAATTATTTTACCAAACATGTTTAACTGAGTTTATATACCTACCCATGAAGATCTTTTACAACACGCGAAAAGAAGGATTTTTTTTTAATTGAATTCTGCATTCAAAAACTTTGAACAGTATCTACCGGCTATGTGGTTGGTATTTTGATGCCTTATGCAGCTTGCAAAAGGGAGTCAACACTCAGTTTATGACCAATCAACTATTTGAATTTTAAAGTTTACTTGCAGTTTTAGAGGACTGTAAGTTAGAGATGGAATAATATTCCATACTTCATATATATTGGTGGTGAAAAATTTGATCTATGTCTGATAAATGGGTTGATTACGGGTCACACTTTGTCTTCACGGGTCAAATGTGCTAAACTAAAAAATTTAATTAAAAATGGAATGAGTCAAACGGGGTGGAACGTGTTGAAAGTTATCCGGATTCATTCAGATTTTTTAAAACCTACTTCACTTTATTATAAGATTGTACAATTATTTTTGTAATAATATAGTTTTTGTATTCATATTTAATTAGCACATAGATTATTTATTAAATTGAAGAATTGGATATAAAGTGTTTATGGGTCACTTAACCCGACGAGACTCATTTTGACTCATTACCTAACTCGCCATTTTTCCACCTCTTCTTCATGTGCCAATTTCAATGCTTGATTTAATTCATAGTTGCTTTTAAGGAAAATCTGACTATTTCGCCATGTATTGTCGTAATATCTGAATTTTAGAATAGAAATTTTGAAATTTTGGTTTCATTTTGATTTTGACTTGCAGGATCGTATAATAGCCCGTCTCCAACAGCCATTTCCATTAGAATTCATTCCTGTGGAAGCAGAATATCAGGTAAGTTCTCTTGATACATGAAAGATATGTATTTTACTACTATTGTTACCATATCAGTTATTCAGTAAAATTTTACTTTGAAAATATGAATTCTTGAATCTCAGCCAAAATGCATTGAAAATGGGATAGAACTGCATAAAATGAAAACAAAAATAAAGTTCACATAAAAAGAATCATACATATATACATTTTTTAGTCTATATGTTTGACATATCTTGTGATACTGTTGTTGAAGCTTATATATGCTCGCGACTTATTTCATTTTGGGTCTTTTTCTGTGGGATAAACAGAAAGAGTTCTCTGAACTATTAAGGAGTGCTGCCAACGATTATGGCAGTCTTACAGCGTCTGTTTCTGATCTCCATTGGACTAAAAACTTTAAGGAACCACCGTCTGTATGGGGGGTATGTTTACAAATCCGTCTGAATGATAGAAGTGGAAGAAGGGACAGGTCACGCGGGTTGGGTAATGGGTTTAGGACAAAATGGGCCAGGAAAATCCGGCACAAAACACTTTTTGTTAAAAAAAATCATTTTTTTAAAATTAATCAGTGTTTTAAATTCGATTACAATAATTTATTATTTCTAGTAATATTTTTTTGATTAATATAATCAATGGAACTTTTGGGTCATGTTCAACCCATTTGACCAGTTACCCTTTGACCATTTATAGATAAATGGGTCGAATAGCCACTTTTTATTATTTGGATCGCCCTTAAAATGTGTTCAATCTGATGGCTCGATATTACAAGCAGGATATGCTTCGTCCAATCCATGTGGCGTTGGTATCATGTACCAGGTACTTTGAAGCAATGTCAGCCATGAGAGAATCTTTTGCAACCCTTCAAAAGTTGAGGGTGGGGCCTACACATTCACCGACAGCAACATATCATTCTCAGAGAACATCACCCGCGGGTTCAGAACATGCAGGAAATGTATGGAGCCCCGATGGTTCGGATCTTGGAAGTCCAGATATGCAGGCAGTTGAGAATCAAGAAGAAGAATTTGAAAATAATACTAATGTAGATGATACGAACGATGGAAGATCGTCGAGTGAGGGAACTGCTTTATAGTTAAAAACCGTTGCATGTGTTACTTGAAAGGCAATTTTGGGTTTATTAATAATGCTACTTAAATTTATGAGTGCATATATGTATTATTGATATGGTATTGAATAATGTAAACAAATAGGTTGAATCTTTGCAATTTCAAGTTTTATAGAGTGCTCCCAAAATCAATTGGTAATCTTTGTGATTAATTCAAGGCTCAATATTTATTTAAAAATCAATTATATGGAAACTCCCTTCAAATATAGGTAATATAGTTTGGCTTGACCAGTTTACAATTAGGAGACAATTGATTCATAGGAAAAATCCCCTCTCCATTGGTATGCTTCAAAAGCTACAAGTTGATGGTTGTTGCAACAAAGGAGTTGTACGGCTTGATCCAGAGCTCCACTTGTGTTTGAAGGTCCGGTTTTCATATTTGAGTCAGGAAACAACGTTAGCCTTGCCACGAGGGCCGGACCACATTACTGAACTCTAACGTGAAAGTAAGTAGGAGAATATGTCTAAAGAGAGAACAGAGAATATTTCAGTATTGAATACCTACCTTCCCCTCGGAGTGTAGTATTTATAGGCTAAGGTTTCGGTCACCATCGTGGCCATGTTCACCATATAATGCTATGACATGTGTCACACGTTTGTTCTAGACCATGATATAGTCCTCCAAATAATGCATAGAGAAGCCAAAAAGAAAAAAAACATGTTTTTTGAGCTCACGTGTGTACTATAATTATTGCTTCAAGGCGAGTGATGTTTATCCTTATAGCAATTTTCTCCCCATTGTTAAATCAAACGATGTGCATAGGTTTATGAGGTGATTCGCCTCCCAAGATACAATGAAACAATGTATGTAAAATCTCTTATCAACACGACACCACATGGTGATAAACAGATTGAACTATCACAATACAAGACAAACCGTTAAAGCACGTAACTCCTACACTAGAAGCTTCCTTTAAGAAACACATAGAAGCACTCCTGAAGTTAAAAGTTATCAGACCAAGTAAAAGCAGACACAGAACAATGGCAATGATTGTCAACTCTGGAACTATGATTGACCCAGCAACGGGGAAGGAAACAAAGGGAAAGGAGAGAATGGTGTTCAACTACAGAACACTCAATGACAATACATACAAAGACCAGTATTCCCTTCCCGGAATAAATACCCTGCTAAAAAGAATCGGGAATGCAAGGATATTCTCAAAGTTTGATCTGAAGTCTGGATTTCATCAAGTTGCCATGGAAGAAGAATCCATACCCTGGACGGCCTTCTTAATCCCAGGAGGATTATACGAATGGCTTGTCATGCCATTCGGACTCAAAAATGCACCCGCCATTTTTCAGAGAAAAATGAATAAATGCTTCAAAGACACAGAAGAGTTTATCGCTGTATACATCGACGACATCCTGGTATACTCCGACAGCGAAGCAGATCATGAAAGGCATTTAAAGATTATGCTTTGTAAATGCCAAGAATACGGATTGGTCCTATCCCCAACAAAAATGAAGATAGCCGTCCCTGAAGTGGAATTCCTAGGAGCAATAATAGGAAGAAACAAGATAAAGCTGCAGCCACATATTATTAAAAAAATATGTGATTTTGATGAGGAAAAGCTAAAGACTAAAGCCGGCCTTAGATCCTTCCTTGGAATCTTAAACTACGCCAGAAACTACATTCCCAAGCTTAGTATCCTTCTGGGGCCACTATACGAGAAAACCAACCCCCATGGGGACAAGAGGATGAAGCCTTCTGACTACGAGATAGTCAGAAAGATAAAAGCAAAAGTACAGCAGCTACCGGACCTTCAAATACCACCAGATGATGCATACATAACCATCGAAACAGACGGATGTATGGACGGATGGGGAGGAATATGCAAATGGAAGAAGAAGAAAGAGGACCCAAGAAGGGAAGAAAAGATCTGTGCATACGCAAGTGGAAGGTTCAAGGTCGTCCAATCAACCATTGACGCTGAAATCAATGCGTGCATCAATTCCCTGGAAAAACTAAAAATCTACTACCTTGATAAGAAAGAAATAACCCTCCGGACAGACTGCCAAGCAATAATAAGCTTCTATAACAAAACAAACAGCAACAAAGCCTCGAGGGTCAGGTGGCTAAAGTTTTCTGACATTATCACCGGAACAGGAGTAACCATTAATATGGAACACATTGATGGTAAAAATAATGTCTTAGCCGACTCACAATCAAGAATGGTGAAACTTTGTTTTACAGGATGTACAGAACAAGAGGCAGAAGTCCTGAAGAAGGGTCTAGCAGCGATGGGGGAAATATTCGAAGAAAATGTGAAGTTAAGCAACGAGAAGAATGGCTACGAAGAAATAATCCAGATTTCCAGCTGCTACCAAAAATTTATCAAGGACAATTCTCTTTTGAAAAACCAGGTGCTTTGTACAGACACTATCAAATCAGAGCCAACACCACCCCAATCCCCCTTGAAGAATCAAGTATCTATGCAGGAGTCGCCCAACAATACGAAAGAGAAGCCGCTAAACAAGCCGTCAGAACTATGCGACACCTCCAGGCAGTTTTGGACTTCAAAGCCCAAGTCTGTCTTGCAAAGTCCTCAGCAGATAACTATTGGGGAGACCATTGGCCCAATGTCAAGAAACAAAACCAGCAAGCCCGAAAGCTCCTATCAGAACTTGAGGCCCTATGCAACGAGTTGGGCCAAGTCCCAATCTAAGCCCAAAGAAATACCCAAGCCCTGGAGTAGGTGTCCAGGAGCCATCGCATGGGATGAAGAAATCGCTAGACGACAACAACTTCATAAAAGAAGCATGAAATACAATCAGGCACTATGGCTGATTGACGAAAATTGGGGACCACCACTATCTATGCCACGATATTGCAAGTTATAGGAAGCATACGTAAGGGATGACGTTTTATGGTTTGCTTAAATGGCCGACAACTTTAGGAGTGTTTGGTTGTCCGCATCAATAATTGCTTCAATATCTTTTCAGATATTGTCTTAAAGCATGGTAGGGTCATGTATTATTACGGTCTTTCGTCAGGGATGACGATCTTGTGCATTATTGTGTTGTATCGTCAGGGATGACGTCTGTTGATCATTATTGATCTCGGACATATCCTTCCTATATATAGGTGTGTTTTGTATGAAGGAAGACACACTCTTCCAACCAACCAACCTTGTAACCAAAAACCTTTGAAGTTTATAAACAAGTTTCCGCTGTTTAAAGTAATCTCTCTTTCTCTGAATTTTGTATTTCAGTTTTACTTTGTACTGATACAGAATTAATTTGATCTAATTTATTGGGCAAATTCCTTTTGGTATCAGAGCTTTAAAACAAAGCTCTATGGAAGGCTGACTTCCTTATTCAGGGTAAGGGGAAAAGGGTTTGATTAGAAACTTTTTTTTTAAACTATCAGAAGTAACGAAGCATCTTTTCTGAATCCCCTTAGCAAAAGAAGGAGTATCTAAAAACATTGCCAGGAGGGCATTTACGTTAGAGAAAACTGAGTTAAGGGATCATTCTGGTATTGCTAGATTGGTCTTAAAAGATGCTTAAATTATGACTGATCGCTTTGAAAAATCAATAAAAGACTGGTATGATCATTCCCGAACCTCAAACCTTGAATTTATAAACCCTTTGAAAAACCAAAATCAAAGTGTCTCTGAGTTAGAAAACAATATTTCCTGTATTTTTGATAGACTATCCTTGTTTGCAAAAATTTCAATCAAAAACTTTCACAAAATAAATAGCCACCTTGAAAGCCTTGAAAAACGACTAGAAAAGTGTGAGGAAATCCAAAGAAAAACCCAGAGTGAAATTAGAAAAGACCTTCAGCAGATTTCTTCAGAAATCCACAAATCCAAACCACTTACAGAAAAACAAGTACTTTCCTTAGTAAACGAGATAGCACAGCAGCCAAAGCTCGTTGAAGAACAGGCCCTAAAGCTGTCAGAAGACCTGAATAACAAAGTACAAAAGGTCGAAGAACTCTTACACGAAGTCAAGGGACTCATCATCGGATGAGCTTGGCCAACCAAAAGGCCAGCATATCTTATCAAGAAGCAGTAGAAGCAACAGAAGAAATCGAAACACCAGCGCTAGGTTTCATAAGGCCATCTGATTACAAGACCGGAGCAACATCGCTAAGTTCAGCAATAATCAAGCAAAACAACACCCTCCTATATCTCTTATTAACACAAGCCCAAAAGCTTGAAGAGATAAAAGAAGAAATCGAGAAGCTCAAAAGAAACTTAACGACTCTAGAAAAAAGAGAAAGCACTCCACTAAACCTAGAAGATTCAATCGAAAGCCTCACAAAAAGGATAGACAGCCTATCATTAACAAAGAAGAACCCAGTTGGAGGAAAACAAGGGCCAATCTACGTATTCAAAGATCCTAACAAAATCTTCAAAGAGGAATACGAGAAGGAGCTCCAGCCAAAAAGAAGGATATGAGTTTTGGAAGGATGCCTAGTGTTTTGGGAAGATCGGCTACTACCCAAACACAAACTGATCTCCCCACCCAGGAAGATCAAATCAGAGGCTACAGAACTAATGCAAGAAGAATGTATAACTTGAACCAAGCCGTACGAAGCAGGTTTGGAAGAAGATATCGAAGGAATCTGGAAACAGAGCTGGACCCAGATCAGCAGCTGGAGGTTTCCAGACAAAGAAGGGCGGAGTTGGTACCGGCGGAGGTACTATACAGGAGTAATAGCCAAACAGTAAGACATCGTGTCTACCAACATTACTCAGAACAACGTATACTGTGCATAGAAGAAAATCAAACGGACCTAAGACTTTGCAACCGTCAAAGTTATCAAAGTCTTAGAGAATCAGGCATGCAACACATCCATCTAGGCATGTTTATGATACGAATTCTCACGATGCACAGACGGGGTGCAGGCACAACAGCCCTTATTGTCTTAAGGGATACAAGATGGGGTGATGATAGACAGATAATTGGAACAATGGAAGTAGACCTTTCGGCAGGAACTCAATTAGTCTATATGGTACCTGACATGGTACTAAGCATAGACGACTTCCATAACCACATTCAGATAGCCATACAAACACATGGCTATAGTGACTGGCAAGGGGGAGAAAGTAACCTACTGGTAACAGTAGGACTAGTGGGAAGAATCTCCAACACCAGCTATACAGGCTTCCAATATAATGTGGAAAACGTTGTAGATCACTTAGCCACTAATGGAATTACCGCAATCCCCGGAGAAAGACGAAGCATTGATGACCTCGAGGGCATGAGTTGGAACCTCAGGCCTGCACCACTCACCATGATCCGAATTCCAGCAAGGGTGGAAGTAAACCAAAGGCTAGACAGATCTACTAGCCTCAGGTTTAGATCTTACCGAAACAACCCTCAACCTCCAAGGTTTTCCGTAGATAGCCATGATAGAGAAGTCCAAGCAAACCTATCGGAAGACGAAGAACAATTCGTAGGGATATGTATCCAGGAAAGAGAAATACACAATCCCTGTGATATATGCTTCTGTTCGGTATGCCTAAGTGAAGCCAAAAGGGTAGAGGAAGAACCACTAAACGAGGCAAAAAGAGGGAACAAGCCAAATAAAAGCAGAAGAAGAAGCTATGAAAAATGGTCAACTTTAGGAGAGCATTCAGGAAAATGGGACTATTACATCCGGTATGACAGCCCTAAAGAAACAACACCCCTTGACCAAATAATAGCTACGGGATGGGATGAGTACGAAGATGACCCCTGGAGAGATGATCTTGAAGAAGGGACTGTTCAAATCAAGGAAGAAGACACAGAACAGTTAGACATAGAATTCACAGAAAAGATAGAAATGATCCAGATGATCGCATCCCCTCCCCAAGAGGAAGAAGAACACTATGCTTTTCCCACAATTGAGAGCATAGGAGAAGAAGCCATAAAACAAGACGAAGAAGACCTGGGCTACCCAAGAGTTCGGGAGATAAGAAGAATGATAAAGGAGGCCAAGGAAGGAGGATATACGCCTCCCGCCGTTCACCAAGAACAACATATCTTCCCTAGTACATTCGAGGGGGCAAGCGGCGTTTACAACCCCCCCTCCAGATCAAGTTATGGGACCCCCAGTATACCCACCGGCAAGAGGAAACGTTCCTCAAAGTAGCTACAACCTGGGTTACCCAAACCATGCCAGGGAAAGTGATTTCAATGGAGATTATGGCAGATATCATAGCTCCCAGTGGACACTGCCACCTGCACTAACAGATTCAGGGGCCATGCTCGTGTTACCAGCAGACCCAGGTCTGTGGTCAGATGTTTTAGCAAGATGGGAGTCGATTACAATAAATCGACTAAATGACACCATATGGGCAAATAACAAGGCTAAACTAATGTTCGTGGAAAATCTCCTGGGAGAAAACGAGAAAAACATGTGGCAGCAATGGCGAACAACGTTCCCAGAAGCCTATGAGGCATTGGAAACAATGGCAGACGATCCTCAGAATATAACCTCCCAAATAAGGCAAATAACAATCATGGAAGAACCCTACCGAGGATCAACAGAGGAACAAGATAGGGCATATAGAAGCCTTGAAGGAATTACATGTGAAGACACTAGGGATTTGTGGAAATTCCTGAATGAATTCAGGATCCTAGCAAGCAAATCCGGAAGACTATTCTTCCCAGCAACAACTGACAAATTCTTCACAAAGCTCCCCATGACTCTATCTAAGAAAATAGAAGAAGCCTTCAGAAATAAGTATCCGGGACTGACTGCAGGAGTACTACCTGCAATTAAGTTCACGCACACTTATATTACTGAAATGTGTACTGAAGCAGCCCTACAAAAGGAACTTAGAGACCTATCTCTTTGTTCTTCCATACCCATACCAGGCTACTACGACAGGCAAAGGAAGAAATATGGGATAAGGAAGTCCAGGACCTATAAAGGAAAACCACATGACAAAACGCATGTAAAGGTTTTCAAAAGAAAATACAAAGAAGACAGGGGAAGGGTTAGCAAGTGCAAATGTTACATTTGCGGAAGAGAAGGACACTTTGCCAGGGACTGCAAAAGCAAAACGGGTAATATGGCTAGGAGAGCTGTAGTAGACAACCTGGACCTAAAGGAAGATTGGGACATTGTCTCAGCAGATATGAGCGACCACGACACCATATACAGCATCTCGGAAGGAGAAGGGGGCGCTACAGAAATGAACATCGGGGCAATGATAGAAGAATCACCTCTGGAAGAATACTGCTTCATGTTCCACCAAAGCCATGAAGAAATACACAAAAGAGTACAGGAAGCAGTATCCTGGAAGCCAAGGATGGAACTACCCAAAGGGAGCAAGGAGTGTGAACACAAGTGGCAGGAAAACCAGGTTACCAGCCACAGCATATGCCATTTCTGCGGAATAGCAACAACAGAAATGTCACGATTACACTGCCTCGAATGCAGACTCACGGCATGTGCATTATGCGCATTATGCGCACTCCATTACCTAAAAATAAAAATTGAGGTGAAAAGATCAAAAGGATCCGAAGTGGTTGTTCCAGATAATGAAACACAACAATCAAATTCCATCTGGAAACTACTGGCCCAAAAGGACAATGACTGGAAGCAAGCCATAAGGGATCAAGCAAAAGAAGAGGTCCTATGGCAAATAAAAGAAAAGGAGCTAAAGGCCCAAATCAATGAAAAAGATAAGAAGGCCCAAAAAGAAAGCCAAAAGTGGGCCGAAGAAAGACAATCCTTGTATAAAGACATAGATGATTTGCTAACAATTCAGCAGCAAATGAAAGACCAATGGAAGGAAGAGAAGGCTAAGCTCGAAGCCCAAAACGAACACCTCCAACAGGAAAACAAAAGGCTGAGAGAAAAACAGGAAGGATTCCAGCCGTACTGTAACATTTCTGATTTTCATCATGTAATCGTTTGATTTCAATAAACAAACACATTTCAGTTTCGATTCGTGTACAAACAAACTACGATGCAGTTACATATACAAACTATTCTATTACAATAACAAATTAAACAAAAACGCAATTATCTCACAAGCCCCGAGGACCAAAACTGACAAAACTCAAAAACTACAAAACTAGTCAAGCACGGTCGCGCCTAGGACTAGGCACGGTCGCGCCTGCCGACCTAAGCACGGTCGCGCCTAAAGTAGACACGGTCGCGCTGATGAACCCACTTGACTCTGCAGAAGTCAAACCATACCATACCCTCTGAATTCGTGAAATTTAAAATAGAGAAAAACCGGTTTTCACGCGTTCGACCATACGCGACTGATTCCACACTGAAACACGCTTCCATCGTCAACCAATTTGCCATTTGTTTAATCCCATACCTACCTCTATCCATATCTCCTGAATTCGTCGATATAAAGCAACTTCCATGCTTTCTACACCCTCATTTGTACCCACTCAACCACTTAGAACGCTCGCTCGACATTCACATCGTCCCTGGAGTCCGATCGATCACCAAGAAACGCGACCACACAACCCGTAGCCGACTGCATTAATTGCCCTATTATAACAAGTAAGTATTACGCGTTTAGATTCGCATCTACCTCTACTACGAAAGCCCTATGCCAATTCGTAGTAGAAACACTCAAATCGGCCCGATTGTTGAACAAAAAGTCGAAACTACACTTTTAGTCGAACTACCACTTAAACACGATGTAAATACAATTAAACTATATAGATAGCTTCGCAATCATCCACTAAACGAAAGCCCTAAGAATCCAGAAGCTATTAATATAAGAATCGATCGAATTGTGTCTGAAAAAGGCCCGACACGGTCGCGCTCATCCACGAGCGCGGTCGTGCCTGACCAAGCACAATCGTGCCCCAGGTGTGGCCCGGTCGTGCTTACCGAGCAAACAAGTCTTGACCAAAAACAAAACACTAGACGCGGTCGTGCCAGATACGAGAACGGTCTTGCTCTATGTCCAGAACCTATGAAGTACCTTCTGACTCGACCACGGGCGCGCTCAGACCACCACGGTCACGCCCGGCAACGAGCGCGGTCGTGCCTCTCGCGAGCACGGTCGTGCTCCTTGACCAGAAACTTTAATTTTATTATTTTCAAACTTAATTTAATATGTTTTTATTAAAACATTTCAAAACTTGTTTATAAAAATTTAAGTTATAAAATCCCAAGACCCGGGAATCATTTATAAACCAAATCCTTGATTTAGAGATTTAAAACGATTAATTCCCGATAGTTCGAAACCGATGAAATCGTGAGTTTATAAAACCATTTATACAAATATATATTTTGACTTAAACAAATATTATTTATTTAAATTTATATTTAAATAAATATAAATATATATCAGTTATTTAAATTTACATTTTAAAGAATATATATATCACTACTATTTAAAATGTACTAAATAGATAAAATTATTTATTTATTTATTTCAAACAAACCCTAAACATACAAATCCATTTTTCGACATAAAAATAACACAAACAATGACACGCGTTATACATTTATCCAATAGGTCAAACGTAGCGACCTACAACACGCTTGGTATTTTTGTTGATCTGTGCAAACTACACGCTCCAACACAAGTGAGTTACATAGCCCCTCTTTTACTCTATTTACAAACTTTTGGGGTGGAACATGCGTTCTATTTACTATGTTTACAAACTACACAATATACAATTCCACCCTACAATCATGTGTTACAATTTTGAGCTTTGTGCTTGAGTACTAGGTGTGTAGACCAACACGCAGTTTGCTATTCACGTGCAATCATTAACTATTTTATAGCCTACAGTAAACAGTGATAGATCTATTGAGTCTGACAAACCCACCCAGGTAGGGTGACTGTTACTGCCAACACGCGTTTGTTTTGCATGCTAGTTACAAAGGTTTGATTGTACTACCAGGTCACACGATGGTATCTCTCCATAAATGCCTTAATTGCCATATTGTATGAATTGTATGCACACAACACTATATTCTATTACATGACACGAAAACCTATGTATTCTCACCAACTTTTAGTTGACTTTTTTTTTAACCATGTTTCAGGTGACAATGTTTGAAGTATTACAAGCTGCTACATATAGGATTTGGACCTAGCAATTAATCTAAACTATCTGTATTTTGTAATCGCTACATTTGGTTCTTGTATGGTATGAACTTGCTATGTGTAATGAAAATGAATGTTTAAATTATTCAAACTTTAGCAACCATGAGCTATGAACAGTCTGCACAGCTTCACGCCCCGATGTTTTCCGCCGTCGGTTGGGGTGTGACACGTACCCACCATTAGGGCCTCATCAAATAAATACCCTGATCGAAGTGGCCATGAGGGCTGATGGAAGCGAGCAACCAAAAATAAGAAAAATAAATAACCAATTATACAATGTGAAGGTCGAATTTGACATTCCCGGTATTAGGTTATTTAAAGTAAAGGCTATCATAGACACAGGAGCAACTTCCTGCTGTATAAATAAGGTAATAGTCCCAGGGGAAGCCCTTGAAGAGATGAACAAGACAATTTTCTTCAACGGCCTTAATTCAAGGCAACCTTCCAGCCAAAAGATAAAAGCAGGCAACTTCAGGATTGGAGGAAACAAATTTAGAATCCCTCTACATTACGCTATGGACATGATGACGGGAGATGGCATCGACATGCTCATAGGTACCAATTTTACAAGGTCCATGAACGGGGTATCAGGATTGAAGGTGATGAAGTAACCCTTTACAAAAAGGTTACAAAAATAAAGACAAATCCTACAGTAGAAATCACTGCTGCAATCCAAGAACTAGAAATCGACGAGGAGTTCTATCAAGAATTACAGGGAACAGTAATGTTCTCAAAAGAAGATGCTGAAAACCTGAAAGAAAGGTTTATACCAATCTTAAAGGAACTGAAGCAGCAGGGCTACATTGGTGAAGAACCCTTGAAGCATTGGAAAAAGAACGGAGAGACTTGTAAGCTGGATATCATAAATCCGGATTACTCATTACGTAAGGATTTCAAGTAACTAAAGAATCATGTTCGAATCCTAATACGAACGTTTAACAATAGGGTATACTAGAAAAAAGTGGCATTGTAATAACTAAACACATAACCAAAATATTGCTTTTGTTCATACAACAATTAGTGACACACTCAGGGACCAACTAAAGTGGTGTTGAATTATGACCGAGTTACATTGTCACAAACTGTAAATCTGAGAGAAAGAGTTTGGGAATTTTCTAATCCTCATTAACTGAACAGAAAACTGCAAATGAGACTAAGTATTTATACAAAAGAAACAGAGTCCAACTAACTAACTAGGAAACTAGATCCATGTTGTAAAATGAACCAGCAAGCAAATGTGTAGTATGAGTGTGAGTCAAGAGAATTAAACCATCCTGAAGTTTTTCACGGACGAAATGACAGTCTAACTCAATGTGCTTAGTTCGTTTATGAAAAACTGGACTTTTAGCAATATGAATAGTAGCTTGACTATCACAATTGAGGGGAATAGGAGCAAGGCCATGAACTCGACACTTAGATAACAAACGAGTTAACCAAGCTAATTCGGCTACAACTCTGTGAATGGAACGATATTCGGCCTCAACATAACTAAGAGAAATAATGGGTTATTTCTTGGACTTCCAAGATATAGGATTGCCACCCAAGGAGATGAAATATTTCTTGGACTTCCAAGAAATAGGATTGCCACCCAAGGAGATGAAATACCCACTAACTGAATGTCGTGTATTAGGACATGAAGCCCAATCAGAATCACAATAGGCTGCTAAGGCAAAATCAGGCTTAGTATTAAAAAAAAATAAACCCTGTGAGTATCTTTCACATATATGAGAGTATGCCAGGCTGCATCCAAATGTGGGACTCTTAGATCATTTATGAATTAACTGGGAAATTGAACAACAAAAGCTAAATAGGTTCTAGTTGGGTTAAGTAATTCAACTTCCCAACTAGTCATCTATAATCCAATGGTTCATCAAGAACTTGTCCTTCGTTGACTTTGAGCTATAGATGCAATGACAGAGGGGAAGACACAGGAAGAACCTCATTAGCATGGAATTCAGTCAAGAGATCATTAGCAAACTTTATTTGAGTTATAACTACCTAGAATTAGACATTAAAAACTCAATTACTAAAAAATAATGAAGAGACCTGAGGTCCTTGATCTAAAACATGGAATGTAAGAAACTCTTCAAATTGGCCATTTCTTTATTATCATTTTCAGTTAGTAAGATGTCATCCACATAAACTGCCACATAGACAATAGAATCACCCATAGATTTTGAAAATAAGGAAGTCACTTGTAGACCTCATATAACCGTTGACTTTAAGAGCATCAGAGAGCTTCCCATATCAATGCCTTGAAGCTTGTTTCAACATGTAGGGATTTTTTAAGTTTCAAAACTTGATTGAGTGAGGATAAAGTCATACCCAAAGGTGGACTCACACACACACACACACACATATATATATATATATATATATCTTTGTCAAGATCATCATGCAAGAAGGCATTGTTCAAAGCTAACTAATATAAACCCCATTGTTTTTTAGTGGCAATGACAACAAGACTTTGAATAGTTGTCATTTTAACAACCGGAGAAAAAGCCTCATTGTAATCAATTCTAGCCTTTTGAGTATCTCCACGAACTACTAATCTGGCTTTACAACACTCAACAGTACCATTTGCATTGTATTTGATATACCTATTTTCACTTGATAGGATTTTTGCCAGTGGATAAATTCACGAGCTCTTAGGTTTGATTACTTTCTAAGGCTGCAAATTCCTTTTTTATTGCTTCTTACCAAGCAAGATGTGTAGCAGCATCTTAGTATATTCTTTGATATTGTCAAGATTAAGTAAGAATTACTGATAGTCCGGAGACAAATCAGCAAGATTGACAAAAAAGAAGAAGCACTACACACATTTGTGATTGTATGGCAGCAAGAGTGGAATATGAAGAAGTAGATGCAAAATTAAAAACGTAATCCTACAGATAAGAAGGAGGAACATAAGTCTCGTAGATCTTTTGACCTGAATAGACGAAGGTTGAATCAAAAGGCTGTGAAGAAGTAGGAGGGACAACAACGGGATATAAAGAATCAAACATTTGATAGATGTCATGAAGATTTGGAAAAACAAAAGAAGGATCAGAGGTATGTAAAGAAGGAAAAATGTGTTCATGAAAGATGATATCTCTAGAAACAAGAGTTTTATGAGTATGGATATTATAGAGTTTATATCCTTTCTTTCTAAAAGGATAACCAACAAACACATAAGCATGAGCTCTTGGTTGAAACTTATCTCTTCCTTGTGTAGAAGTGGAAGCATAACATAAACATCCAAAAGTTCTCAAATGATTATAAGATTGAGACTTTCCATAAAGAACTTGATAAGGAGTCTTGTTCTGAAGGATGTTTGTAGGGCGGATGTTAATTAAGTGTGTAGCAGTAAGAACGCAATCACCCCAAAAACTAATATGCCATTTGGATTGAAATATAAGAGCAGTTTGAAGAAGATGCTTGTGTTTTTGTTCAACTACACCATTTTGTTGAGGTACCTTAGGACAAGTAGTTTGATGTATAATGCCTTTATGTTCAAAATATTCAGTGGGGTGAATTCCTGAACCCAGTTTATAAGCAATATCTGACATTGGGCATTTAATCTTTTGGCTAAACTAAGTTTCCACCATTTCAATGAACCTTTTAAGGACAACAAAGCATTGCTTTTGGTGGTTAATAGGTGTGTCCAAGTAGTTCGACTGTAGTCATCGACTACTGTAAGAAAATACTTGTAACCATCATGAGTATTAACCTTATAAGGACCCCATGTACCAATGTGTATATGATCAAATATTTAAGAACTAACCCTATGACTGGTAAGGAATGGTAGTTTATGTTATCTAACATGGGGATAAATAGTATAGTGATCAAGAGAAGAATAATGTGTACTAGAAACAATATTCAATTGCTTGAGTTTATACAGTGGCATGAGTTTGTACACTGGCAAATGCTCAAGTCTGTTATGCCAAATTCTAACAGTAGTAACAGAATTTTCAATGAGATTTTGGAAAAAAAAAGAAACAATAGAAACAGAAAATAGCTTATTGGGATACAAAGATAGAGTCCATTAATGAGATCACTAAGAACCAGAAGCCTAATCAGTTAAGGGCCTTGCAAAAAATAAGAGGTTTCAGAGAATTGAAGAAGACCCTTTGTATCTCTATAGAAGTTTGGGAACAGACAGCAAGTTATGTTTGAATTGAGGAACAAAAAAGACATTGGAAATGGAGAAATCTATTGTGATATTAACTGTTCTGACCTTGGTAAGAGTTAAGACATGACCATTAGGAAGAAGAAAATAAATCGGATGAACAATTAATTAAATGTTAGAAAACAAATTTAGGTCAAAACACATGTGATCATTTGCACTAGTGCCAACAATCCAAGTTGTTTGAATTGTGGTTGAATCACAAGCTATCATACCTATAAAATTAGCATAACTAATAGGTTGCACATGAGGAATACCACCACTGATCTCATGATTTTGATCCTTAATAATAGTCTATTGTAAGAGTTGAACCAAAGCAACACATTGTTCTGCAGTTAAACCATGACTTAGAATGCCATGTTGTGTAGTAGAAACATCAGTAAATTATGTATCATCAAATATCACATTAGCAGTTAACCTTTTACACTTAGTGAACTTGAACCGTTGGCCATTTGGTGCAATAGTAGCCCCAAGACTTCCCATAGTGGAGGTCTTGGGTTCGAATCCTTGCAACAGCAAAGAAGGGGTCTGTTGCCAGGTCAGAGGGTTTATCCAGTTGGGGGGTTCCTCCTGTGGTGGGCTGCCCTGGATGTTCTAGGTGTTTCCGTTAAAAAAAAAACTTAGTGAACTTGAAATCCTTTGGGAATCAACCAACATGTAACATTTACTAGCAACATGCCTAGGTTTCTTGCAGTGACTGTAAATAAAGATGCTTTATTGATGTCACCCAGACGGTCTATAAAACTAATGAATAAAAACCTAACTACACTCCTAAGTAATAAAAGGAAAACGAAAACCTATGAACTAGACCGCACTGACAGGCAAGTGTACCTATAGAGTATAGCACATCTTAATGGTAAACCGAGTTATCGAACCCTAGAGACACTGTATAACTATACTAGACTCTGACTCGGACTAAAGATTGAATTGGTTTGGGGGGTTTACTACACTACTAATTAACTAATGAATGTAGAAAACTAAGGTCGACTCAACTATCAAGATAAAGTAATAAGGTGAAATCAGAAGATGGGAAGAATACCACCTAGGTCGGAATCCTACTTGCAAAGTACAACTTCTACCTGTTCTTGAAACTATGATGGATCTGGGTTTCTAAAGATGACAACTAAAGACTACCTAGTGGATCCCTAATCACTCTCAGTGTGTCATCAACTAAGCTACCTAAAGTGTACTAAACTCACCAGATGGTTAGATCACCTCTCGGGTATTTCCAACAATGAAAAAGTACCTGAATAGACAGATTACCTCTCAGTCTCACTGTCCACCATACATCGAAGATGCACGGGGTAATCTCACGATAATAACTATGATTTAACCTAGCAACAATCACTAGACACCTAATACTAACGTCCTCTTAGACTGTTAACACTCGGATTCCTAATGACGAAGACTAGACAACTAATTCTCACCTCTCGGGTATTGAACTAGGACACACACTCAATCTAATCAAGGACTAACCAACACTTCTATGGATTACTACGTCTAGCAAACCACTCAGGTCACAAGCAATACGCAAACAACCTAAACATGCATCTATTTATGAAAGACATTCAACAAGACAACATGAGGAACATTAATCAACACAAAACTAGATTAAAGCATGCTATATCATCACAATTATCAACATAAGATCTTTTACAAAACCATTAAACCATCAATAAATAACCAAAAACCGATAAAGATTGTAACTTTAACACGTATTCTTCATGTGACCTAGGAAGTATCAATGATCTAGCCAAGAATCATACTCGAAACAACCAAAACAGAAGTAAAAGTATCACACATGGTTCAATCAATGCAATCAAAGAATAAAAATCGAATCTTGCAACCTAGAACGCTATTACTAACGAACCCGGAATCAAAAGCTCCAAACTTTAGCTCTAATTGACTTCTTCTTCCTCAAAATCGCCAAAATACTTGCTCTGGACGACTAAAACTCAACCCTTTGCATAATGGCATTACAATTCTATTAAAATGATTTTTAGGGTTTTTCGCGATTTTCCTGTCTCTCGCGTATCGTGAGAGAATCTGGCAAGCCCCTCGCGTACCGCGAGGGCCAAAATAGTCGGGCGGGTTCTTGAGTTCCCTCGCGTACCGCGAGGTATTCCCTTCTCCTCTCTCGTGTACCGCGAGAGACCTAAATTTCCCATTTTTCACATTTAATCTTTGGGTTTCTCTTTCTTGCTCGGTTTCTTCACATATTCACTTGTAATCTTCACGAGCACCTACAAACAAGACATAGACTCAATAAGTATACAAAAACGACTCAAAACTAATACAAAACTAAGTAAAACAAACTAAAACACTAGGAATAAAGATGTGTGCTTTGCACTACATCAAACATCCCCACACTTAACCTTTTTCCGTCCTCGAAAAAGCTGCAATGGAATCACAACTCAGATCTAACTTAACATTAATCAATTACCAATTAGCAAAATATACTCACGCGTTAAAAAGCAACAACCAGTATTTCTGTCCGATTAAACCCAAGCACCAACTATCTAGCCCTCGTTTAGTGTCCTAATTCCATTTATACTCTATCAATCAACCTATGTGACTCACACTTAACAGTTACAGCTTCATTTAATCCCGTCTCACGGTCATGTTTAGGCACGGATTAAACCATATAGATTTACCCCTACCACATTAAACTAAAATTTATAGGTTTTTAGAAATCAGATGAAATCAATGAATGAATGATAATGAGCATTATAAACAAATCAAACTTCATCTAGAGGCGTTTCAACCAAGTCGCTATCCCGGAAGGTAAAACATAAACTAAGTTATATCAATAAAGCACATAAGAATCACTTAGTGGTGTTTTCTCCAAGTGGCCATCCCGGAGGGTAACACATAAGCAAAACTCACAATTCTAATCAAATAAGCTCATGAATTAATGGAATTTATGGATGCGGGCGCCACCAAACTCGGATTTATTCCCATAAAAAGAGAATGGTGTGCCAAGAATTTCAAAAACCTCTAAATTTTATCTTAATGTGGTACCTATCAACCTATGTTGACAGATTCAGTATTACCAATACTCTAAGATAAATACCCACAAGATATCATGATTTAAATCAATTATTTATCCCTAAACAACACAAACAGGCTATTTAAGCTATTCAATTAGCCGAGTCTACCAAAACATCACTAATTAGACGCGTTTTTAATTATTTAATCATTTAAACTTCAACAAATAGATCCAGTTGTACTATCATTTTCCATTTATTATGCAAAAACCTTTAATTTCAAAGGACATTTTTCAACTTTTTCAATTTTTTTTTGTATTTTTGAGATTTTCATAAACAAAACAAACTAGACAAACTAGACACTCACATCCCCACACTTGAAAGACACATTATCCTCAATGTGAAGTAAGACACGACTAAAAATAAAAAATGCAAAAATAAAACATAAACAGGAAGCGACTTAGCTGGTAATGATATATGCATGAATGAAAATCCAACTTCACTCTTCCACTTGTGCACCGTATAGCATTTTGGTCATGGTTGCACAGACTGCTGTCGGGTTGCCTTTACAAACTTCATATAAGTGATAATCGATCCCGCCCGAATGGAGACTGAGTACGGACAGAATGATAAAACCTGCAAAATAAACCTCACAACAAACCCGCATCATTAATTGACTCACTAAGAATTAAAAGACTCAAGATAGAGAGATTGTAGAGAAACATACTCAATGGGTGGCAAACACATAGACATGCATGCCACCGCAAAGTCGGTCATCGGTCACGAACGGTTTCAAATTCTCCCATGGTAGGTGGTCGGATGGTATCAATGATGATAGATGGATTATGAATGATATGGTGATATTGGATGATGGATGATGGTGTGAAAATAGAGGTGATGATGGTCAATATGGGTGAACGGTGAATTAAATCATGGGAAAACAAGGAAGAAAGGTGAAACCAGCATTCCCCCGCGTACCGCGAGAGACCAGGCGGCCACTCCTCGCGTACCATGAGGGGGTGGCATTTAAGCCGGCTAAATCTTTTGTCTTTCGTGTACCGCGAGAGACTTCTCTTCCAGCGTCGCATACCGCGAGGAAGTGCCAATCACAGAAAGTTAAGAAGGATTTTCAATTTTTATACTTAGAATAATTTTGGCCTTCTAAAAATCTTTTTCACCCATATCCTTTAAAAACCCATTCCAATGATAAAAACCAATGTAAAACATACCTGGAACTTCATTCCCGACGATTTTCCTCACCGAATCAAGCGCGAATTCCTGCAAAACATGACAAAACAAACACACATACCGAAAACACATAAAAAGACACGAACTCAAACCAAGTAATGCACACAAACTCTACATCCTAGGCACTTACCCGAGATTCAAGCAAGCCTATCAGGAGGCTTCTCCTTGATCCTAACCGGTACCGCCTTCATCCTACGCGGTCTACCGGTCCTCCACAACAACATCATCAAGCAAATCCTACTACCGAACCTCAAACTTCTACTATGTCTATCACTTCGATCCTTCCACCACAGCTTAAACCTACCAGGTCCAAAGATAACATGTTTCAAGTATCCTATCAAGTTGTCACCTCTAAACATCCCCACACTTGGGGTTTTCACTCTCTCTAGATCAACAAACTCACTCAACCTTCGGTGTTTCTTACGGGGCGGCCTAGATTTAGGGAATGACTCGGCTTCTATCCCCTCAACATGGACACAAGTACAGGTTAAAGGCTCAATATGTGATATCATCAAAGATGTGGCCTCTAACCTCTCGCTCGGATCCTCATGATCCTCTACACTTTCAACCACGGGTGTCTCACATATTAATGACCCGACTTTTGCTAATATTTCACTCAAACTGCAATCATCATCGTCAGCACCTAAAAAAGCGGACCCTATCAAATTCCTTTCAAATTTAGCTAACCAATCCGGCAGGTCCTCTATCATTGCTCCTCCATCTCCATCAACAACATCCTCTACTGGATTAGAGTCCCGAAATTCATCCATGAAGGTATCAAGCATGCACACGGAGTGGCTATGCTCGCCAACATCCTTCATGGACTTCATACCATCGAATGTGATCGACTCATCCCCCACACGAAGTGTGAGTTTCCCGTCAAAGACATCGATCATTGTCTTGGCGGTACGTAGGAACAGGCGTCCTAGCATGAGTGGGACTTTGTCATCCACTTCCATCTCCAGAATAACAAAATCCATGGGGAATACAAACTTACCTACTTTTACTAACAGATTCTCCATAATTCCCCGTGGATATTTGACTGAACGATCAGACAAGGATATGCTCATGCGCGTAGGTTGTGGTTCACCTAGGTCTAGCTGCTTATAGACCGAATAAGGCATTAGACTGACGCTAGCACCCAGGTCGGCCAACGCGTGGTGCGAGGGCAAACTGCCTTGGAGACATGGGATCGTGAAATGACCCGAATCTCCCAATTTCTCGGGCAGCTTGTTCTGCACAACCGCAGAGCATTGCTCATTAAGTGAGACTTTAGAGACCTCCTCGAGTTTCTTCTTGTTGGAAATAATATCTTTGGGAACTTGCCATACTTAGGCATGTGCTGGAGGACCTCTATTAGGCATGTGCTGGAGGACCTCTATGAGTGGGAGATTGATCTTGAGTTGTTTAAACATATCAAAGAAGTGACCGTATTCCCTATCGTGTCTATGTGGCAGCAAACGTGCTGGATAGGGAACACGGCTCAGGTCAACCTCGGGGGACTTCTTCTCCACCCCCTTATTCTTTTCTTCTGCCTTCTCGGCAGGCACCTCAACTACTACTGCTCGTCCTCCTGCTCCTCGGCCATCTTAGCATCGATCGCAACAAATCGGGCTTTCCAATCTATCTTCTTCACCTCTGCAACCGATGGAATATTAGACTCAATGGAGTGGGAGCCATCCTCTACAACCTTTTTCTCCTCCACACTTCTAACTGACACGGCCATCACTGAAGCATGGGAGCTTGAAGATGGACCTCCCTGTCGATCTTTCAAACTCTTAGCGATGTCCTCAATTGTGCGTTGCAGATCCTGGAATGCCGACTGTTGATTTTTCAAGAGAGTGTCATGGCTATCCAATCTCTGCCTAGCATCCCTGTCATTCTGGACCAGGTGGGCAAGCATCTGTGTCTGGTTCGCAATCATCTCCTCTATCTTCTTAGTATCGACACTGCTTCCCGAGCTAGCTCCTGTTTCTCCTCCTCCTTGCTACTGCTGGCGACCATTAAACCCAGGTGGGTTGTTTCCAGATCTCCATCTCGAGCCAAATTAATTATTGTAGTTGTATCCTCGGTTCTGGTACTGGTTGCCAGCAAAACTCACGTACTCCTGATTATTTACAGGGCAATATCGGGTGTCGTGGCCTCCCCTGCACACTTGACACCGTTGAGCACTGAGCTTCAGCTCCTTAATCTCGTTAGCTATTGAGGCGAGTGCAGCAGCCACGCTAGAATCAGGAGTGACCTGATGCACACCTCTAGGAGAAGAGGCGGCTGTCCTAGCACTAGGAATGGAAGTCCTAGCAGATGGATGCTGCTGTTCAGCTTGAGCAAAGTTCTCAAACATCTCCTCGCACTCATCAGGTGTCACACCCCGGCCGGCGGCGGATTATACGCCGGGGCTGACGCGGTTGTTCATAAGCACATGATCATCTATTAAATATGATAATATTTATTACTCGAATTAAAAAGCATCCGTTACATTAGGAATAAGAAAACAAAGTGTTCAACAAAACATAATTAAAAGTTAACTAGGTCCACTTCCTATGTGATCATGTAGTCTTTAAACTGGTGCACCTGAAACATGTAAGTAAATGTCAACTACAAGTAGTTGGTGAGTAACATAGGTTTTGACAGCAACAAAAGTTAAGTAAAAAGTATTTGAAATTCAATATGTTCAAAGCATAACTAAGGCATGAATGTGAAAACATACAAGGTTCTAAGCGTACAATCAAACCGTGTAAATGGAAAACTGTAGGTACAATCCAACTGATTGTCATTTTGAAAATGTAGTAAGATGTATACACAAAACCCGCCAAGGTTCGTGTTTTGTAATGAATCGGATTCCCATATAAATGATCATAAAAGGTACTACCTTAAGCTTGCAACTCAAGTTAATGATTGTACTAAACATGAACACATGTATGGTCGCCAAGTAGTTTAAGACATAAAACACATAGTAATAGCATGAGAACAAATGGTATTGAATTTGTATGTATTGTAATGTAAACATGTTCCACCTCGAGTATTTGTAAACAATAGTAAAGAGAAAGGGGGCTATGAAACTCACATGAGTTGTGTACTAGTAGTGGATAGCACCACACAAGAATGCAATAGAAAGCACAAAAGTTTGCCTATGAACCGTCTACGTATGTCCTAGAATTATAAGCATAATAATTAGGGACACATGAGAGATTGTAACGATGACACAGAAGAGTGAACGTCCTAAGACGCACTAACGATTAAAGAGTAGACGAACTTATCCGCGGGAATAAGGTTTCTTAATATAATAATTAGGATAAATGTGTTACGTGCCGGACGTCTCTAATTATGAATAATAAATAAATAAATATCGTGCGTGTTTACCATTAAAATAATGGCTAGAAAAATAATATAACTATATGTATATTACTTTTAAGTTAGAAGGATTAATAAAATAATCATTTATGTGGCGAGAATAATAAATATATTTATTCTTATTCGGGGATATAAACATGGGTAAATAATATAAATAATTATATTGTTTATAAGTTTTAAAACGTTACATGAAGTTTCTAAACGAGGTGAAAGTAGTATCTAAATATATATTATTTTTAATTGGAGTCACGGGTTGAAATTAATATAAACATATTATTTTATTCTAAGTCGTGGTTTGAAAATAATATAAATATATTATTTTAAAAGTGGAGATAATATTAGTTATAAGTTATAAAACCAAACCCGAGCCTACGTTTTGATTCCGGGGCTAAAACACGTTAATATAATATTATAATAATGTAGGATAGGTTTTTATATAATTAATTATAAGCAAAAAGTCCCCAAAAAAAGAATGCAGGAGACCGGACTCGAACCCGGGTCTCCTGCGTATGGGTCGAGTGCCTTAACCAAGTCCGCCCGCTAGGGTTTCGCAAACAAAATCGGAACGAATTGGTTTTAAAACTTAAGTCCAGTGTATCTCCCTCTGTCCCAAACCCTTCGATTTCGTTTACAATTTAACACAGGGGCGTAGGGGTTTTGTTAATCAGATGTTTGCAAACTTGTGTGTGTGTTTAATTGCAAAACCAACGTGTTTAAGATTGTCTAACTACATAAACTAGAACCGAAAAACCCTCGGTTTGATCTTAAATCGATTTGAACAAATCTGATGTTAGAATTTGTTGGATTCATGAGGTTTTTGAAACAGAGGGTTGCGAATCCAACCTGTGGTTTAATTTGATTGAGACGGTCGTTAAGAGCAAAACCCCCAAATTAAAATATGAACAAACCCTAGATTGCGGATCTTGAAAATTCAATGTTATTTGATTCAATTAGCACGGGGTTATTGTTAAACGAACGCTTGCGAATCTACTAGTGCGTTTTAATTTGATTTAAACGGAGTCGAGGGTAGGGTTCGATCAATCCAGAAATGTTAAGAACCCTAGATTCGGATCTTGTTAAATCCGATAATGGAAGCCACAATTATGATAGGGCTTTCACTCTATGAATAAGAACGAAGCTAGAGATGTAAGAATTTACCAAATTAGATGACGAATTGAGTGTAGTCGGCTAAAACGGAATCCGACCGCGAAGAACTTGATCTCATGCTTCTCTGATTCTTACTCAAATGAAATTCGAGTGTGCAACAACTTCAGAAGGATTCGTTTGAGGTGCGCAGGTGATGGATTGAGAGGATGACAGCCAGAATGGTCGAATTCGTTTGAATTTGAGGTGGGTTTCGACGGTTACGACATGAATGTCCATAATTGGACTTAATGCCGACAATGATGATGTTTTAATTGATGATTATGGCCATTAATGACATTAATCGAGCAATATCCGTTACGAATTCACATAGAAATCGAACATAGAGTTCAAATTGGACTCAAACATAGCCGGGTTTACTTTCTAAAGTCAACGAAATCAAGATTGGGCAAAATACAGGATTAGTCCCTGAGTTTTCATGTGTTTGAGTTTGAATATAGGCAGAAATAGTCCCTGTGGTTTTAAGGCTTTATTATTTTATGTTTAAAGTTAGTTTTAGATTGAACATCGGTTTCAAAACGTTATATCTTGAACCCTTAATATTTATAACACATACACACTAATAAGTCTTATAATTTTATAAAATCTAATAAATAAAAAAATATATATTAAATGATATAAACCTTTTTTATTTTTATCAATGTAAACCCTAATCATTTATAATTTGACTTTTGTAAACATATATATATATATATATATATATATATATATATATATATATATATATATATATATATATATATATAGGGGCATGTTCTTTTGAGAACCAACTATATGTTGAGAACCGAAAGAACCGCACAAAACGTGTACATATCGCTTTAGTGAAAAAAGTAAAATTCAACAACAATGTTTTATTTATCTCTTCCCACTCTTAGTTTGAGTTTATCTCCTCTCTCCTGAATTTTTTTAAGAAAAGTATAAAAATATGCATATATGCATTCATTTGTGCATATAGTGTGACTGCATATATGCATTTAAAAAAACGACTATAAATTCGAGGTCTTTTAAAACCAAACCTTAAACATATTGAAATGTACATGAATTCTAGTAAATTTATATTATAAGTAGAGGAAGAGTTAATGCGGTTCTCACGGTTCTTAACATATTGTTGGTTCTCAAAAGAACATACCCCTATATATATATATATATATATATTTGTATCATAAGATAATGATAATTTTGTAACCTTTACATAAATATTTATTTCTCTTGAGTTTGAAATAATTGCACCCAATATATGTATGCATGAGTTACATGTGTCGGAAAAGTTAAAAATAAATGCGGGAATTTCTTGGGGATTACATAAGGCTCGAGTCTATCCATGATATGGCCTCCCGCAGTTGTGTTGAACATTTGCTGTTTCTCGAAGGTGAGGCCATTATAGACCTTCTCCATTAGCGCCCAGTCGGAAAGACCGTGCTGGGGACATCGGCTCAACAGCGTGTTGAAATGCTCCCAGGCCATGTGATAAGGCTCGTCAGGGTCCATCCGGAACGAATGGATTTGATCCCGAAAGCGAGCGGCCCTTGAAGGTGGATAGTAGTTCTTGTAGAACTTGGCTTGCAGATCCTCCCATGTGGTAATAGAATTGTAGGGGAGGGTGTCAAGCCAAGTAGAAGCACGACCAGAGAGCGAGAATGGAAAGAGACGCAAGTAGATAGTGTCCTTAGACACACCCGTGATATTGAAGGTATCACATATGCGCACAATGCGGGACAGGTGTCCAGGTGCATCCTCATCCTCGAGGCCATGAAATTGAGTGGCATGAGTGATTGTGTTCATGACATGTGATAAGATCTACCAAGTGGTGGCATTAATGATAGCGGGGCGTGTGATCGAAGATCTCGCCCTAGGGACCCTATCACTGGCTCTCTGGTGCACAGTACGCCTAGCTGGCGGGTCAGTGTCGCCCATGTTAGGAAATGGAACTGGGCTAGTAGAACGTACATGGTTGCTGCACAACTCTTTCAAACACTCCCGGAAGTAGCGGGTGCGCTCGTGGAAGTCGCGGGTGCGCTCGTGCAGCTCTCGTTCGGGCTCTTCGTAAGCTGAATATGGTGGTGATCCCTGCGAACGATTGTGGTGCATAAACTGACACAATAATAAAATAAAACAAATAAAGACTCAAAGACAGAAAGACTCGATCGTATTTTAGAATCTTAGATCAGACACACAAGTAGCACAGAAGACAAGCACACAAAATAAGACTCAAAACAAACAAAACCAAAAATCTAACTAAGAACTGGTCAAAGCTAATATTGCTATTGCCAAGTATCCCGGCAACGGCGCCAAAAACTTGATGTCGCCCAGAAAGGTCTATAAAACTAATGAATAAAAACCTAATTACACTCCTAAGTAATAAAAGGAAAACCTATGAACTAGACCGCACTGACAGACAAGTGTACCTATCGAGTGTAGCACAGCTTAATGGTAAACCGAGTTATCGAACCCTAGAGACACTATATAACTATACTAGACTCTGACTCGGACTAAAGATTGAATTGGTTTGGGGGGTTTACTACACTACTAATTAACTAATGAATGCAGAAAACTAAGGTCGACTCAACTATCAAGATAAAGTAATAAGGTGAAATCAGAAGATGGGAAGAATACCACCTAGGTCGGAATCCTACTTGCAAAGTACAACTTCTACCTGTTCTTGAAACTATGATGGATCTGGGTTTCTAAAGATGACAACTAAAGACTACCTAGTGGATCCTTAATCACTCTCAGGGTGTAACCAACTAAGCTACCTAAAGTGTACTAAACTCACCAGATGGTTAGATCACCTCTCGGGTATTTCCAACAATGAAAAAGTACCCGAATAGACATATTACCTCTTAGTCTACTGTCCACCATACATCGAAGATGCACGGGGTAATCTCATGATAATAACTATGATTTAACCTAGCAACAATCACTAGACACCTAATACTAACGTCCTCTCAGACTGTTAACACTCGGATTCATAATGACGAAGACTAGACAACTAATTCTCACCTCTAGGGTATTGAACTAGGACACACACTCAATCTAATCAAGGATTAACCAACACTCCTATGGATTACTACGTCTAGCAAACCACTCAGGTCACAAGCAATACGCAAACAACCTAAACATGCATCTATTTATGAAAGACATTCAACAAGACAACATGAGGAACATCAATCAACACAAAACCAGATTAAACCATGCTATATCATCACAATTATCAACATAAGATCTTTTACAAAATCATTAAACCATCAATAAATAACCAAAAACCGATAAAGATCGTAACTTTAACACGTATTCTTCATGTGACCTAGGCAGTATCAATGATCTAGCCAAGAATCATATACACGAAACAACCAAAACAGAAGTAAAAGTATCACACATGGTTCAATCAATGCAATCAAAGAATAAAAATCGAATCTTGAAACCTAGAACGCTATTACTAACAAACCCGGAATCAAATGCTCCAAACTTTAGCTCTAATTGACTTCTTCTTCCTCAAAATCGCCAAAAGACTTGCTCTGGACGGCTAAAACTCGAACCCTTTGCATAATGGCATTACAATTCTATTAAAATTGATTTTTAGGGTTTTTCACGATTTTCCTGTCTCTCGCGTATCGCGAGAGAATCTGGCAAGCCCCTCGCGTATCGCGAGGACCAAAATAGTCGGGCGGGTTCCTAAGTTCCCTTGCGTACTGCGAGGTATTCCCTTCCCCTCTCTCGCGTACCGCGAGAGACCTAAATTTCCCATTTTTCACATTTGATCTTTGGGCTTCACTTTCTTGCTCGGTTTCTTCATGTATTCACCTGTAATCTTCACGAGCACCTACAAACAAGACGTAGACTCAATAAGTGTACAAAACGACTCAAAACTAATACAAAACTAAGTAAAACAAACTAAAACACAAGGAATAAAGATATGTACTTTACAATACATCATTTATATTATAATTTTTTTGCCAACAAACGCCCGTGGGACTTTACTGTTGACATTCATAGATTCATTTTGAGGAATAAACTGAGCGGAAGAATGAAGCTCCCTTTGTTTGTCATCTTGAATCAAGAGAGTATAAGCCTGATTTATGGAAGGAAGAGGTTGCACCATGATAATATTTCCCTTTATGGTCTCATAACAAGGATTTAGTCCCATAATAAATTGCATTAGTCGTTGATTTACATCACGTCACGTATGTGTCCACAAGGACATGGTAGAACAAGATTAAGTGCATTCAACCCATCCTAAATAGATTTTATATTAGTTAAATAAGTTGCAATATCATCATTGCCTCGAGAGATTTCACACAAACTTTTTTCAATTGGTAAAACTTTGCTCCATTTGTTTGACCATAACGATCAATCAATTCATTCCAATGCTCATCCACAAATTTAGTATAGATGACACTCTCACTTATTTCTCTTGATAAGGTGATGTATAGTGTGGATGCATATATTTTTATGGATATTTTCACACAGTTTTCAATTTTAAAGTTATAAAATGATTATTACTTCAACCAAACTACACATAATAGGCAAATGCACATATCGCAACATGGTATAGTCTCCGCAAGAACCAAGTATCGAACTAACGGACACAATGGCTCTTAATAATCAACTTTCTCTATTTTTTAACCAAAATAAAAGATAGTTGGATGGTAGGAAAAATAGATAACATAAAAGATAAATAGCAGAGCGAAAACAATCAATCAAACAAAATATCACTTAGGTTTGAATCCACTTGGTAGTAAAATTTTATTTTATAGATAGACAAATGGTGTGTCAAGGGATGTAAAAGTAGAAATGGCCCCCGTTAGGGTTACCAATTCCTATGACTCTTCGAAAAGTTAGAATGAGAAGAAACGCTAACCACCTAAAATCATGTAATAAAGTCCAGACTATCTGAGTAGAATTGGCTCCTGGTTAGGGTTACCAAATCATATGACTTTTTAAAAAACTAGAATGATAAGACACGCTAACCACCTAGAGTCATGCACTGAATACCAAGTATGCAAAGGTAGAAATGGCTTCCGTTAGGGTTACCAAATCATATGACTTTTTGAAAAGCTAGAATGATAAGTCATACTAGTCACCTCGAGTCATGCAATGAGGACCAAACTGAATGTTTTTGTAATAAAAGGGAAGGACTCCCAGCTAAGGCTATCATGACCGTCAACCTGTTGGAAAGCTAGCATGATAAGACACGCTAGCCACCGCAAGGTTGGAATAGAGACATCCCAACTATGACACATTTTAAAGGTGAAACTTCAATATTAAGCTTCAACACTTCAAGGCTTAAGCTATGAGTCATTTGATGTTAGAGATAAGAGGATGGAAGAAACACCGACACAAAACACAAGGTTTCCCTAAAACTCAAGTGCTTTGAATGAATACCAAATCTTAGTCACCAAGAGTTTAAACCTTTACTTACCATTTCTAGTGTAGCACCAAAGACTTGTATAAAGACGTACAAATTTAAATAGTTGTTTAAACAACACGGTTTTTCAACATGTATTGTCTAAGACATACACAAGATTATAAACTCTACCAAGCAAATACAAAATACTCACATCCATAAAGAATGATCGTATTCAAGAATAAAAAAAAATAAACACACCATTTCCATAAACAAATCTCAAATTAAATCAAGGTTTATCAAAACCCAAGTGATACAAGAAGACTAGCCAAGAATGACCATACAAATGACAACACTAAAACTTGGTGATATAATCATGGAATGATCCAAGGATCAAACCAAATCCAAGTGAAAGTGAGTATACAATGCTTCTTGATTCTTGAATATGATTAATTATCCTACTACACTACTTGGTATACTTATATTTACAGAAAAAATGGGCTAGAACAGTAGGTTTTCGTTCCTAGAAGTACGCACGGCCGTGCCATTTCCATGTGTATCATCTTCATTTGCATCGACTTAACGCATGCATAGCTAAGGATCTCATGTGCACCAACAAAGAAGTTCATGCGTAGTTAAGGATCTCATGCGCACCAACATATGTTGGTACGCACCAGCTTGCTCATGCATACCAACACAACCCATCGTTTGACAAAACATTATGTGACTATATAACTTCTATCACTAAAGGCTAATTTGTGCACCTACAGGTTTATTAGCGACAGTATGTTATTCAGTCACTATTCATGATTTAGATTTTAGTCTAGATACTGGCCGATTTATGTCACGGTAAATTTTTTGTGTTGATGGAGAATGAGAGAGTGTTCTTGGCTCTCAAAGCAACTCATTAACCACAAAACAAAACACATGGGCACATAATGAAACATCCACCTCTTTCTTTAGTTAATGTAATGTATAACCATGGGAACTTCGAACTTATATACCCATTTCAATTTCCATCTTTTTCATATGTGGGACAAGGTTTTACCAATAAAAACATTTTTATATCTTTTCCTAAGGCTCAACACAAAATATATATTTGTTTTGTCTTTTTTGAAAATCATTCATTCATTCCCAACATGATCTATATCATCAGTAGCCAACAACACCAAGCAATATGTATTTGCAAGAAAACACTTAAAGCAAACGATCCACCACATTACCAGTATTAAAAGTTACGTGTTTTACAACATATGAGCAAAGAAGCTAAGGCGAATGAGCTAAATAGACGTGATGTGTGGTTTACGCAGCTTCTGCAAATCCAACTCTGAGATTTTCATAATCAAATACGGTGTGGTAGCGACGCATAAAGACATCACCCAGTATCCTGCAACACATGAATCAAGAAAAGTGTTTGAAACTTGAGTTTGGAAAATGTAAATTCAATCTCTCTAGTATAATAGGACCACACATAATAGGAACATGTACCACAATGGGCCACGATGAGGAGGAACATCCAAAGGAATGAAACCACTAATGCATTGCATAGCATCACCCTTGCCAATTTTAAGTATGTACTGTGAAACAAAAAACAAAAAAGAAAGACAAAAAGTTACGAGGTTTTGCTGCAACTTTGACTTACAATAAAAAAAACCACATAATTTCTATCAAACTCCGACCATGAACCTTCAACGGCGTGGGTGTGTGGCTCCTTAAAACAGTGGTCTCAAGTATGAATCCAACTTTCACTCACTGCTAGAAAACAGTGGCTTCGTCCTCAAGGGGACATCCTTGTGGTTAGGTGGTGTACCCCACAACCAAAAGGTTAGGGATTCAAGTCTTGTATAGTGTAGGTTGTGATGTATTTATCCTAGAAAAATCTAGGAATTTCTATTAAAAAAGTAGGGGCTTCATCGACGGATATTGATATGCATCAAATTATACATGTTTTACACGCATTATCATCCTCATATCCGGTTAATATTATAGCAATTACATTAGAAAGCATGCTTAATTGCTTCCTATTTTATTTCTACAGATTATTCGGCCTTCCATGCATAAACGAGTGAAAAGTCAACAGTCTATGAAAATCAGAAGTCAAGCACACCCCTGCTTACCCAAGCACAGTCGTGCCTCCCTTGGAATCAAGCCGAAACATTCAAAAAGCTTCCAGAAGCCAGCCAACTGTAATAAGAGGACAACCACCGTTGTGCCTCTCTGATCGTGCTCCTAGTCAAGTGTGCCTGGCAAAAGCTGCCCAAAGTACAAGACATTAGAACAGAAGAACGGAGCACGACCGTGCCTCCCTAAGCACGGCTATGCTTCCCTCCATATTTGTGCCTATAAATAGAGGTCTTTCCTCTTCATTTCAACAAGCAACTTGTGGGGGAGTCTCATAAGGTTTCTCCCACAGAAAAAGGTAGAGTAGAGAGAGTTAATCATATCACCTAAAATCAAGAAACATATCATAATCGCAACACTTTTGGCTTTGGTTTGAATCCTTGGATCATTCCTTGATATTTATATCACCAAGTGTTTGTGTATTAATCATATTTATGGCCATTCTTAGCTAGTCTTCTTGTATTACTTCGATGAATGATGAAGCTTGGTGTAATCGTATGTTTTAATTAATGAAAAATTATGTTCATGTTTCTTAAGAATCTTAATCATTAATTGTTTTAAAAAGTCATGAATATTTAATCTCCAATTACCTTAAAAGTCTTAAATCTCCTTATTGGCTTAAGTAAGACATCTTGCTTAAACATTCATTCAAGCTTGTACGACTTTATATAAATCTTGATGCTATCAAGGGCCCGACTAGTATAGATTTAATACTTTGGATTGGTTGGGGGTTTGAGTATTCAACAAAGCTTTCGAGTCTTAACTGAACCTTACGTTTTATGTCAATTTTTCCTTTCTTCTTTCGTGTTGGCTTGCATTGGACTCTTAACTAGAGCCGTGATGTTCAAGCTTAAGGAGGAAATTTATATTTAAAGTATTTTTATAATTAATGTTAATTTAACTCCAGAATTGTGGTGGTCGTAACAAAAGTAACCTCACAAAACTATGTGGTCGAGGTTTGTAGCCCTTCCAACTTTTTCTAAGAACATAATCAGTTGATTTCGTCCATTCATTGCGTGGCTTGGAGGTGGTTGCGCATTCCAACTTTCCAAAGCGTCATACGGCTTGGTAACCTTAACGAGAGGTAATTCAACTGGATAATCTTAGTCCGAATAACAACTGGATGGGGAGACTACCATTTGCGGAAGCCTGTTAGCACTCCAACGGTTGTTAGAACAGTAAACCCGCCCAAGAGTTGTTCCTTATAAATTAACCACGTCATTAATTAAATACAACAAGAGATTACCACCAAAACTCAAATGATATGCATTTGATCTGATTATCTCTCAACCACTCATCTGTCTTGATTCGTTGCATCAACCAAAACTACACTTTTTATTAGACTAAACAATAATAACAAATGAGTATTAAAAGCTACTGTGCCAAACTATACTATGTTGCGATAGGTCTGCTTGCCTATTGTGTGTAGTTTGTAAAAGTATTAATCATTTTATTAATATTAAAACCCGATAACTGTGTTAGAAATCTTAATAAAAAAAATATACTACTAACGCAACATATATCAGATATTTATCGACTTAATATTCCGTCAAAAATTACCGACGGATAACCACATCGACTTAAGAATCCATCTGATTCCACATTTTCAGTTAGTTTTTATTTATTTTGGTTAAACCGTCGGCGTTCTATTGGTAATTACCGACAAATACTTGGCCCGTCGGTAAACTCAGACCAATAATTCCCTGGGCAGAGTCTTTTTTAGAAAGATTCCTGCTCGTTTGTCTCAGATGTGGTTTTTGACCGGCAGTCCGTTAGAATATTTTCAGATTGAATTTTTGATAAGATTTCCCCCAAACTTTACATGTGTTTGTCCGTTAGTAACTTAATCGTCTGTCAGTGATGTTGGATCTGGTATGCCCAAGTGTCAGACATAATATAATACTGCTATTGAAGTTGATTCTAAAAAGTCAAACGACCGGCAACGACAACCGTTGTTAATGTGTTAGACACATTAAATGTGAAATATATTTAGTGGCATTAATTATTCCGAGAATAATTAAATGTATATTATTTATTATTATTTGAGAAATAATAACTGGATAATAATATAAGGGTTTAAACTATTGTTATTGATATTTGGAAATTAATATAAATAATATATATATATATATATATACTAGTTTAGAACCCGTGTCTACACACAGGGTGAAAAGTATTAATACATAAAATTTTTAAATCTTTATGTATATATTTTATAGGTGTAAAAATGTATTACATATACTAAGGATAGAAAACAAAATTCAAAATATGTAAAAATTAATATATAATTGGGTTTCGAAAATACGTTAACACTATTTAATATAATTCAACTTTCATTTACTATTTGATTAAAAATAAAAGTTACAAAATTAGATTTCAAAGTTTCTTATAATAAGTGACAACTTAAAATAAATGTGTTTTATTAGTATAATTAGTATTTTCTATAAAAATATATTGCTATTAAAAGATATAGGTGTATTTAATAAGAGAGAGAGGCGGGAAAAAATGATGATAATGAATATGGAGGCGACACGTGGCAAGAAAAAACTTTTATTTATTATATAGTATAGATATAGATACATATATATAGATTTTCGATAATTATAAATACATATAAATACATTTAAATGAAAATCAAATAGATATAGATAATAGATATCCTTAAATTCAAATAAATATATTTTTGAATAATATATATTTGAATTTGTCATCTATATGTAAACCTAATGGAATATGTCATATTCTCTAGGAATATATCAAGGAATATTCTATTTTTAAAATGGTTATAAATAGAGATTAAATCTTGAGATTTAATGGACCATATATTTAGAATTCAAAAGTTGAAAACCCTAGCCACCACCACCACCTATTGCGACGCCACCACCCTCCCTCCTTAGGGATTTCGGCCACCGTACAAGGTGGGTCTCGGTGCTCCGTTTTACGTGGCGGTTGGAGTTTCGCGTAAGGGCTAGCGACCTCTGTTCGTTGAACTGTTGTGGATATCTGAAGTGAAATCATCCACTATTCTATACTAGATCAAAGGTAAGAAATTAAAGTTGTTAATTTCTTCTTCTTCATCTCTTGTTTCTAAAGTTCTTGCAACTAGATCACTGGTGTGGTTTTTCCCGTCTTAATTTTGATTAAGACTTCTGCTGCGTTTTTGGCTTGAATCTATTTTATTGAAAAGCTAAAACTATACGGGAAATCCCAACAGGTTATCCATTGGTAAACACCGATCGTGTTCCATCAGAAAACGTATTACCATAGTCATTTAGCTAACGGAGCATCACCAAGATTGTCGTCGGTGATGTCTATCACTAACGGTTTTCCTGAAAACCACGGAACCGTCCGTAGGTGAAGCCCATAATTTCTAGTAGTGACTCGTTTTCTTCTTTTAACCCCTTGAAGGCCACATGTCCGTCATAAGTTGTGTTTTACCTGTCCTATTGGTTATTAGGTATTAACGTGGTCTCATGAGTTTTTCAGTAACGGCTTCTCATAATTAACAAAAAAAACTCACATCATAAAAATTGTTAAATTTATAAAGAATTATACCTCATTTGGAGAAAGTTCAAATTCTTTGCCACCAATGGTAAATGAAATAATAGGCATAAAAGGAAGTCTAGCACAGTCCACCATGGACGCTCCAACAGGGATGGGAATAAAGTTACATAACTGCAAGTGTTGGGACTCGTCAAATGAAAATCAACAACAAAGTATGTTACCAAAAAAATGTTAAACCAACAAGATAAACAACTCACATCGCCGAGAAATTTTAAGATAATATTTCGGCTCTTCAATATCCCTTCATGAATCAACCTCATTGCCAGTTTACAGATTATGCACAATGGGATGCCGACATCATCACTCCTATCTACTACACTCTCAATACTGAGATGGCCATAATAATATACACACATAAATTCAGGTGCAAAAGAATAGAATTCAAGACTAAATGGTAATGATTTAGTGTATATGTTGCATGTGGTGAGTATCATGTGTTTCATATGTGAATATAACATGATCAAATATTATAAGATAAGGAATATATACAAGGCTATGTTATATTTGAACTCGATGCAAAAAGGAAGAAAAACAGTTAATGTATCATCCTATATGTTTTAACCATATCACAAATTGTCTAAATATAAGTGCCCATGCAAGGTGCATGACACAACTTGATAAGAAGCTGATCTAGGAGTTGACGCTAGACAATATGCCAAAAATGGTAGAAAATGGCTCAACTTAAAAGGAGCATAACTTGGGCTACTTTTGGAGTTACGATACCCATAAGTAATGGACAGAAAGATATTGACGAGCCGGATTACGTGGCAAACTACCATACCTAGCTTTTGGACACGAATACCATCATCTAGAGCCTGATTTTCATGTTGACCATTTTCCCCAAATTTTAGCAAATTTAATTATTTTATTTCGATTGTAAAAATATGTGAATCATTGACGTGTTTATTTATTTCCTTAATTTAGCTAATTAGTGCTCAATTTTAAATTTTAAAAATTTGACAATACGTGCCAAATCAATTTCTCTTAATACTTCTTCGCACTTTTTATATTTGTGCTTAACTTTTATTAATTTTTTCGTGAAATATAACTATTTATAATTCACTTTTCAATAAAGTTAATGCCTTTGTGGTAATATATAAACTCGGTGCAAAGGATATTAAAGATGCCCAAGAAAACCTTATACTAATTATGGTTTCGTTAATCTACTTATAGCTAAACTTGCATCATATGTGAATTATAGGATTCAATTATTCAAGAACATTAGGAATGCAATATGCATTTATGTACTCTAATTGAGAGTAAGCCAATTAAACTAAGAGTATCTCTACCTAACGCCCTTAGAAGCATTGTGATCTCCGGGACAGGGTCCAAAGGGGAGGCATATAATGCCCAGTTGGACCTGTTCCGAAAATAATAAGTCAATAAGAAACCAAAACATTTAATCATAATTCAATATATATGAATAGAAATATGTTTACCAACGCCGCAAGCGCTTCAAATATTACACGTCCGAATAAATTAACCACAAGGTAGCATGACTCTGTAAAAATTCCATTGGTCCCAATGGCATGATTAATCTGGTTGATGATAATCTGAAACAAGTGTACTTAAAGAAGTCAAAAAACTAATGGTAATAATATATCACAACCTACTTTCAAGCACTTAACAAAATTAATGTTGGTAATCAAAGAAGGAAATTGAAAAGAACAAGATGAATGATTGAACACAAACTTGATCTCTTTGATTTTTTAATATAAGTGTTGATTGCAACTTTGACCTACAATGTTCATGCGTATATAAATGCATTCAAGCGATGCAATGGTTCAGTCGAACCATCACAACCCTACGACACCACTTGGACAGTTTCCAAGTTTACAATTTGACATAAACAACCTTAGACTATTTTACATAAATGACTTTAAACTATACTTATGAATAATGACTGATAGACCCCTATACTAATAATACATGTATTATTTAGTTTAATATCCAATCATTCATGCTTATAAATTATAACTGAATGACAATATCCTTTAGTGTATAGTATCAAGAAATGGAAAGGTACCCACTGTTGGTCCTGCTATCAATGAAGTTCCCGTGTCTGCGATTGCTGAACAACCACTATTACAAAAACCTACAAGAAAAAATAACACATGAAGCGTGATAAAAAGATCCAACATGTAGTTTACTAAAGTGTTTGTCAAATGCACACCGGTGTGTTTCCCACCAATAAGTATATCACCCATATCAAACTAGCAAAGAATCGAACAACAAAAAGAGTTAGAATTGAATACCCTGAAAGTAGTATACTTTAGAACAAGAAATAAGGAGTAGATGAAAGAACCTGCCAATAACCCTTCTGAGTGATTGGAATGTAAGTATGCATACCCTTAAAGTGATTCGGATCAACACCCCCGAAGATGATTTCACCTCCTTCGTCTTTGTCACTTTTTCTGTTAAGCCAAAATGAAACTACTCGCTCCTTAACTAAATGTTGATCGACCATATTGTCCCTGTAAACAATTTAGATGTTGATAGATTAGACTAGAAATGCCGCTAGGCCTGCAAACGAACAGAACGAACATGAACGTTGTGTTCGTTCGTTTAACGTTAACCGAATAAATGAACTAGCACGAACACTTAAATGAACTGATTAATTAATTTTCTTGTTCATGTCCATTCATTAAGAAAATGAATGAATGTGTTCGTGTTCATTTGTGTCCGTTCATTAATATTATAAACAAATGGTCCACTGACATAACCATCGTAAACGAACATCAACAAAAAGTAAATGTGAATATCTAAATTAAAGTCTAAAATACCATAAATCTTATATCCAACATGTCAAAAGTAAACAAATATATCAAATTGATTTTAAATTGGGCTCAAGAGTTTTAAAATATAAAAATCAAATTGATATTAAATTAATATTAGTAATAAATAAATTTGAATGAATCTTTAATAGAACGTAAAAAACAAACATAAGTGAACGAATATTGACGAACATAAAAGAGCGTTCACTAACGTAAATGAACGAACGGGGCACGTGTTCTTGTTCATTCATTTAACTAAATGAACAAAATTTGTATTCATGCCCATTCGGTTTATTGAATGCTCTTGCGGTTTATTAAATGAATAAAATTATACTATCTTATTTTGACGAATTTAAGAGTTAACAAGTCATTAAAAGTACCTACGATTTAGACAAGTAGAGGTACTTCAATATAAGAAAATTAGGTTAAGAGACTTTTTTCATTAAAAATAAGAAAGTAGATCGGTTTTTTATTGTATTTTAAGAGAAAATAGGTTTTATTGGGATGTGATTTGTACGCAAACAAAATTCCTTCATATGTCACCAATTTGTTGGGTACTACTGTACCATAGGCTTTTCGACTAAAATAGTTTTCCTCCTTTGTAGTGGATCCCATCTTCATTTCAGCTAAGAAGCGAGAAATGTGTGAAAGCGAATACGGCAATATCTATGTCAAACAAATAACCGTTTAAATATACGCACTAAACATACCACACTGGAACAGCATTGCCAACAGATGTTTCCTTGAATCCAAGCCCAATGATACCATCAAACTTCCCCGCCAAAAAGTTCATACCAGCGTCAGTTGTTGCCTCGATGAACTCCTGATGAAACCAATATTTCATACACTAGCTAGTAAATTCATACTTTTCATCAAGTTTAATCTTGTTGCAAAGAACTTGAAGACATGGTTGTTGTCAAATTCACCAGATCTTGAATAACTATACCACCAACTATGATGTTGTCTTCACTTAGGTGTCCAGATATTAATCCACTACCATAATCAATAGCTGCATGTTTCCCTGCAAGAATGGCAATCAATATTTGCAGAAAACTTGGTCAGAATCATTACATTTGAGTTTAAATGATCATCGTCGATATATAACACAATTGGAATATCACTACATGTTAATATTAAATGGGACTTGTGATGAGATGACATGTGTAGACAAAGGTATCAATTACTACTATATATACATGTACACTATTGACATATCTAGATGCACTTATATTTTATATAAAAAATAATAATACAATTGGAATGTCCCACTATATTCTACATTATCATATAGGATATCTTGTTGATGATGAATGCTATTTTAGACGTCTTACAAATCATGAAGCGAATTCATAAAAGTATGTGTTTGGTCAAATATCACGACTTTAAAATCATAAACTGAGTCACAAGTAGGATCAGGAAAAGGTTATGTTGATGATAAAGATGGAGTGTCTCGACTTCTTGAATATAGTGTGAGTATCAGAACTCCTTCGTGTTGATACGTTTGTTTCTTTCGTGGAACACCTAGTATCAAGGATAGACCGGATCCGGTTTCCCTCCTAGCAATTTAATCTTTTGAATTTTAAATTATTGTAACCTCCTCATTATGTATAGCATTCATAGGATTATTTCAAACCATATTTAGAGATAGGAAATCCCTGTATTCTTGCACATCTCTTTGTATTTATTCTCAATAGTTGAATGTAAAAATTAATTCCTTTTGGAAACTTATATGGTATCGAGCCAATCCCTCTGATCCTCAATCCCTTCCCTTTTTTTTCTGCCCAGCTTCAATTCTTTTCTTTTTCTGGCGATCTTCCATGGCAAACGGGAATGATACCACCACCCTTCCCCTTACATCACCGAACCTAACCATTGTTACCTTCCCATCTTCCCTCAAACTCACCTCCACAAACTATTTGAGTTGGAAAACCCAAATAGAAGCTCTTTTTCAAGGCCTAGATCTTTACAAGTATCTCGATGGCTCTTACCCCTCACCTCCACCCACTATCACTGCAGCAGGCATATCCACACCACACTCAGATTATCCTACTTGGTACCGCCAAGACAGATTATTATTTGGAGCCCTTGTAGGCAGTTTATCCCCCTCCATTGTTCCCCTCATCACTAATTCCATGTCTTCTTTAGAAGCATGGAAAATCCTCTCCAATACCTATGCCTCTCCTTCTCGAGGACACATCAAACAAATTCAACATCGCCTAAAACAATGTTAGTAATCCTGAAATGTAAATACGAAAGAAGAAAACAGTGAGCCGGGCTTGTGTTTGACACAATTCCCTTAAACAGATTCACGGTCTGTTCCCAGGGTAGGCCGGTTCGAAACAGCCACGGTGTGCTGCCGGACTCGATCACTTGCCTGAAACAAAACGTAAGCAATGTTGAAGCAGAGAATTGGTATTATCGGGTGTGTTTCACTGATAGCATTTGGACTGGTTTTATAACCAAAAAGCCATAACATAATACCATTATGGTGTAATAATTCTGAGTAGCTCATCAGTTTAAAACCGAAATAATAATCATTACGAGGTTAATGAAAAGTCTCGAAACAAAATGAGTGCAAAAATCGCCTCACTCGGGCCCGGGTTTTCGGAGCTGCATTCGTGTCCGCGGGACGTGCGAGTTCGAAGAAATTCTAGTCAAGAAACCCAATTTTTTGCAACCCCCCCCCCCCCTACGCGAGGGTAGGACTTATGGTAAAACACATCATGAAGCTTCAAATGAGTGGTGAAGGCTTTACCTTATAAACAACACCTCATTTTGTTCCCAAACCGATGTGGGACAAGCTTTTACCACTTTTATATTTAAGACATTCATTCACACTTATACCCAATCTTCCAACAATCCCCCACATGAATGGAGGTCGAAACAACATCACTCCGATTAGATTTCAGCAGTTGAGTTTTGCATACAATAGGTAGGTGTTACCCTTTGAACCTTTGCTCATGAAGTGCACTTAGCCCACTGGCTCTGAGTAGAGAGCGATCTCTTTGAACTCGTCTGCCGTTCGTGTAGACGACAATACACTTCACACAAGACTCTCCCTGACAAAGTCAAGTCCTCATAGTTATGTTCGTTATGGTCATGAACATGAGCCTGGTTCTGCGAGAGCCATTAAGTATTGTGCCCCAATCAATACCCTTAGAAGCGACCCCACTTCTCTCTCACATAGGTGATTCCCTAAGTATGACTACCTTGGTTGAATCATTAAAAGCCATAGGCTTAGCCTCACACTTGTCACTTTTAGGAATGGACTAGGAAGTTTACCAAACTTGTAGTAAACTTCCTTTTAGATACGTAAGGTTATCCCTCCACAGTGACATACAATTAGGTTCTCCTATTGAACTCAGTTCGTGGGATCTCCAGTCTGTTGAGTTAGGTTTCCTTCATATGAACTTTAATGTTTCAAGGGCTTCAGTCCTATTCCCATGGACGACTTCTGAACTAACTCTCTACTTAGGCCTTTTGTTAGCGGATCCGCGATATTATCCTTTGACTTCACGTAGTCAACAGTGATAATTCCTGTAGAGATTAGTTGTCGTATCGTATTATGTCTACATCTGATATGTCTGTTCTTACCATTATACATTATGCTATGAGCTCTGCCAATTGCCGATTGGCTATCACAGTGTATACAAATAGCCGATGTCGGCTTAGGCCATCTTGGTATGTCCTCAACAAATTGACGTAGCCATTCTGCCTCTTCGCCCGCTTTATCTAGAGCGATGAATTCTGATTCCATCATGGATCTAGCTATGACCGTTTGCTTCGACGATTTCCACGATATAGCTGCACCTCCAAGTGTGAATACATACCCACTTGTTGCTCTGGAATCATTCGTGTCAGATATCCAATTTGCATCATAGTGTCCTTCGATAACTGCTGGCTATCTGTTATAATGCAGCCCGTATTCCCGAGTGTATCTTAGGTACCGAAGTAACCGAAACACACAGTTCCAATGAATTGAACTTGGGTTGCTCGTGTATCTACTTAGCTTGCTAACAGCATATGCTAAGTCTGGTCTAGTACAACTCATAAGATACATCAAGCTGCCGATAATTCTTGAGTATTCCAACTGGTTAACAGGTTCACCTCTGTTCTTAGCTAGATGTTGACTTGTGTCAATGGGAGTTCTAGCTACATTAGAGTCATTTGAATTAAACTTCTCAAGAATTTTGTCCACGTAGTAGGATTGACTTAAAACAAGTCCATTTTGGGTTCGTGTGATTTTAACTCCCAGAATCACATCCGCAAAACCCATGTCTTTCATGTCAAATCTTGCTTTCAGCATGTTCTTTGTGGATGTTATGATTTTGTCATCACTTCCAGCAATGAGCATATCATCTACGTAAAGACACAGAATGACATATCCATTTGATGTGTCTTTCACATATACACATTTGTCACATTCATTGATTTTGAACCCAGCATCTAGCATAACATGATCAAACCTTTAGTGCCATTGTTTTGGAGCTTGTTTCAATCCATACAAGGATTTTACGAGTTTACACACCTTCTTTTCTTGCCCAATGGCTACGAAGCCTTCAGGTTGTTCCATGTAAATCTCTTCCTCCAGATTTCCATTCAAGAAAGCAGTTTTCACATCCATTTGGTGAACTTCCAAATTTCTAATGGCGGCTATGGCAAGCACCAACCGGATGGAGGTTATTTGCGTAACTGGCGAATATGTATCAAAATAATCTAAACCTTCTTGTTGTTTATATCCTTTGATCACCAACCTTGACTTGTACTTATCGATGGTGCCATCTTGTTTCATCTTCTTCTTGAAGATCCATCGATATCCTAGTGGTTTACATCCTTGAGGAAGATCCACTAGTTCCCAAGTATGATTTTGTAAGATAGAGTCTATCTCACTTTTGATGGCCTCCCTCCACTGAGGTCCTTCTGAGGAATTCACCGCTTGTTGGTACGTTTGAGGTTCCTCTTCTACCATGTAGGTAAGGAAGTCAGGGCCGAAGGATTTTTCAGTCCTTTGCCGTTTACTCTTTCTAATTTCAACTTCCTCTGTCTCAGATTGTTCTCGAGGTTCATCTCTTGTACCCTCATTCTCTGGAACAATTCCCTCAACCGGTCTAGAACAACTCGGTTTTTCTCTACCCAAGCATGGGAACACATGTTCAAACCATGATGCATCCTTTGATTCTATTATGGTGCCGTTGTTTATTTCAGGGTTCTTAGAATCATGCATAAGAAAACGAAACGCACCACCAGGACGGGTGTATCCTATAAATACACAGTCCACTGTTTTGGGTCCTATTAGTAGCCGTTTCGGTGGTGTCACCACTACCTTGGATAGGCACCCCCACACTCGCAAGTATTTATACGATGGTTTGTTTCCTGTCCATAATTCGTATGGCGTTACATCTTTCTTCTTATTGGGTATCATGTTCAGGACATAATTTGCCGATAAGATTGCTCCCCCCACATGTCTTGGTTTATCCCAGAACTTATCATCATGGCATTCATCATTTCTTTTAAAGTGCGGTTTTTGCGTTCCGCAATGCCATTTGATTGAGGGGAGTAAGGGGGCGTGAGTTCATGTATGATTCCATCTTTTTCACATAACTCAACAAAAGGTGAAACATATTCACCTCCCCGGTCGCTCCTTACCTTTTTGATTTTCCGATTTAGTTGATTCTCAACTTCGGCTTTGAATAGGATAAACTTATCAATAGCCTCGTCCTTACTCTTAAGTAAGTACACATAGCAATACCTTGTACTGTCATCAATAAACGTGATGAAGTACTTGTTTCCACCACGAGTAGGAATTGCTTTGAGATTACACACATCAGTGTGGATCATCTCGAGGGGTTCGGTGATTCGTTCAATGTTTTTGAATGACGATCTCTTTTGTTTTGCTTCGACGCAGGTTTCACATTTATTATTTGAGTCGATATCGAATGTTGGTATATAATTAAGTTTAATCAAATGTCGAATGGAATTAAAATTAACATGACCTAGTCTACCATGCCAAACATTAGAAGACTCAAGCAAGTAAGCAGAACTAGTAGCGTTATTATTCATTCCATTGACAACCATTACATTCAACTTGAACATACCATTGAGGGCATAGCACTTACCAACATACAAACCATTTTTGGTCAACACGACCTTATCCGACTCAATCACCATTTTGAAACCAAACTTGTTCAATTGCCAACCCAACACGAGGTTCTTACGAATTTCTAGAACATACAACACATTTGACAAGGTGAGTTCCTTTCCAGAAGTCATCTTCAAAACCACATTCCCCTCGCCTTTAACTTCGGCCGTGGCGGAGTTTCCCATAAAAACCTTTTCTCCATTAGTCACCTCCTTGAAAGTGTTAAAGAGACTTTTGTCAAAGCACACATGACGGGTAGCCCCCGTGTCGACCCACCAATCCTTGTTATTCTGCCCAACGAGGTTAACTTCGGTGACCATAATTGAGAGGTCCGTGACTACAGCAACAAGGTTCTCAACCTCACGAACCATGTTCACTTGTCGAGCATTTTCTTCTTTGGAAGCTTGCACTCGTTGGCCCTATGGCCTTGCTTTCCACAATTGTAGCAAGTTCCTTGGAACTTCTTTTTTCCGACTCCCCCCTTAGGACCAAGGTTGTAGCCTTTCCCATAATTCTTCTTTCCACCCTTTCCACCGTTCTTATTACCCTTTGAAGATTTGACCATGTTCAACAACATTGGCCTTTGCTGTTCCAGGACCATCAATCCTTTTTAGTGCAGTTTTGTTATCTTCTTCAATACGAAGACGAACAACAAGATCTCCAATGGTCATCTCCTTTCGCTTATGCTTGAGATAGTTCTTGAAATCAACCCAATTTGGTGGTAGCTTTTCAGTTGTAGCAGCAACTTGGAATGTTTCGCTGAGTGTCATTCCATCTGCATGAATATCATGAAGAATAACTTGTAATTCTTGGACTTGACTCATGACAGTTTTTGAGTCGATCATTTTAAAGTCCAAGAACTTAGCCACCACGAACTTCTTAGTACCGGCATCTTCTGTTTTGTATTTGTGGTCCAAAGACTCCCATAATTCTTTGGCAGTCTTGGTCTTGCAATACACATTATGGAGTGCATCCACCATACCATTCAGAACATAATTCCGGCACAAGAAATCCGAATGATTCCAAGCCTGAACCGCACTCACAGATTGAGCATCCATTTCCTCTTCATTAAGTTGGGGAACGGTTTCAGTCACGAACCTTGCTAGCTTCAACGTGGTCAGATAAAAGAACATCTTTTGCTGCCATCATTTAAAACCGAAATAATAATCATTACGAGGTTAATGAAAAGTCTCTAAACAAAACGAGTGCAAAAATCGCCTCACTCGGGCCCGGGTTTTCGGAGCTGCATTCGTGTCCGCGGGACGTGCGAGTTCGAAGAAATTCTAGTCAAGAAACCCAATTTTTCGCACCCCCCCCTGCGCGAGGGGTAGGACTTATGGTAAAACACATCATGAAGCTTCAAATGAGTGGTGAAGGCTTTACCTTATAAACAACACCTCATTTTTTTCCCAAACCGATGTGGGACAAGCTTTTACCACTTTTATATTTAAGACATTCATTCACACTTATACCCAATCTTCCAACAAACAACTCTCCAAAACCCAGAACCAATCTGTCACTGACTTCATGTAGTCCATCAAAACGCTTGTCGATGAACTCTCCATTCTTGGCAAAAAGATGGACCCGGAGGATGTCACCGATCTCATCCTCAATGGCCTAGACCAAGCTTCTTACAAACCAGTAATAGACTCGGTTCATGCTCGTGATAACCCAATTTCTTTTCATGAACTGCATGAGAAATTAATCAACCATGAACTTGCCTTGGTTCAAACTCAGACTTTGCCCTTCTCAGTCAATCTCCACCAACCTGCTACTGCTTTTGCAGCCTGTGCCAGAACCACCAACAAGAACTGGAACACCCGTAACCCCTCCCACAGCCCCGGCTTACTGCCCACTTCCTAAACCAAAAACCTCACCAACTCTAGACCTTTTCTAGGAAAGTGTCAATGGTGCTTCAATAAAGGCCACACCCTAACTTCCTATCATGCCATTAAAATAGCTCACCCACAAGTCAACCTACCCTCTTTCCCTAGACAGAGCTCCAATAACAACCCCCAAGCCCACATGATGACCACCAACAACAATACCTCCAACCCGACTTGGCTCTTTGATAGTGGTGCATCTCACCACATTACCACCGATCTCAATGCATTAGCATTACATGCTCCTTATGATGGTACCGAAGAACTAGTCATTGGTGGTGGTTCGTCCCTCAAAATTACTCATCTTGGCTCATTAAATCTTTATTTCTCTAATACCTCATTCTCTTTACAAAATGTCTTATGTGTTCCTTCTCTATCTAGAAATATTATTTCTATTTCCCGTTTATGCATTGATAACAACATACTAATTAGATTTTTCTTTTTCAATTTTGTTATCAAGGACTTCCACTCCCGCCTACCCCTTCTCAAAGGAACAGCTAGTCATGGGATTTATGAACTCCGTTCTACATCACCACCTCATGCTTTCTATTTGCAACAAAATAAGCCCTCTTATTGGCATCATAGACTTGGACATCCACACTCCAAAGTCTTACAACATTTGTCAACTTTAGTTTCTTCTATTTCACCTATTCATAAATCTTGTAATTCATGTTGCATTAATAAAAGTCATAAATTACCTTTTCATAATTCAACTATTACTTCTAATGCACCTTTACAACTTTTATTTTCCGATGTATGGTCATCTCTCGTTCCCTCTATTGACGGTTTCAAATACTACATAATATTTGTTGACCACTTTACTAAATATATTTGGATTTATCCAATCAAAAACAAATCCGACTCTCTCACGGTATTCATGCGTTTTCAAAATCTAGTTGAAAACTACATTCAAACCAAAATAAAACACCTCTTTTTCGACAACGGAGGTGAATGCATAAAATTATCTTCCCATCTTGCCTCATGTGGTATTTCACACCTTACATCTCCCCCTCACACTCCCGAACACAACGGCTATGCCGAACGCCGACACCGCCACATTGTGGAAACAGGTCTCACCCTCCTTTCACATGCTAAAATGCCCCTCCTTTTCTGGCCTTTTGCATTTACCACCGCTAACTATTTAATAAACCACTTACCCACCTCTACTCTAAACAATGACTCTCCTTTCTTTCGCCTATTCAATAAACTTCCAAACTATGAGAAACTCCGTAGTTTTGGTTGTCTCTCTTATCCATGGCTACGTCCTTATTCCACCCACAAGCTTCAATCTCGATCTAAACCGTGCATATTTGTTGGGTATTCATCCTCTCAAAGTGCCTATCACCTCCTTGATCCTCTTACTAACAAAGTGTATACCTCCCGCCATGTTCATTTTGTTGAAAATGAATTCCCATATAATACACTCACACAAACACCTACACCACCTACTACACTTCCAGATTCATGGCTTCCTTTATCCATTCAATAACTACCTCCCAACACAAACCAAGCCCCGCCACATACACCTCCAGCCCCCACCTCTCCTCCTCCCCACACTACTCCCATTATTCGGCACACATACTCTCGCCGTCCATAACCCAATAATTCACAGCCTATACTTCAGCAACCACCTACTTATCCTCCACATTCAGAACCTCATACTCCCTCCTCTACAGCCACTAAATCCCTTTCCTTCAATTCTCCACACTCAAATACCATTACTCCATCTTCAACAACCACTACATCTGCTTCTTCCATTAAATCCACATCCTCAAACCAAACTCCACCAGCCCCCTCTCCTCCACACACTCGTCCAAACAGAAAACCAAATCCTAAATACCATAATGAAAATTTTCATCTCTACCATTCTACCACCCATTCATCTCTAGAACCATCAAATATCACACAAGCTCTCAAAAATCCGCTTTGGCGTCAAGCCATGCAAGAGGAATGCAATGCCTTACAAAACAACCACACATGGACTCTCGTCCCTCCCGAAACAGCCCCTAATCTGGTAGGGTGCAAATGGGTCTTTCACACCAAATTCAAACCTGATGGCTCGGTTGATTGGCTAAAAGCTAGACTCGTGGGAAAAGGTTGTAATCAAAGACCCGGTCTAGACTATGTGGAAACCTTCAGTCCCGTTATAAAACCGGCCACTCTTCGTCTCATCCTCACCTTAGCCACCACCCAAAACTGGTGCCTAAGACAGCTTGACATAAACAATGCCTTCATCCAAGGTACCCTTTCTGAAGCCGTATACATGTCTCAACCTCCCGGGTTCACCGATCCTTCACAACCGAGTCATGTTTGCAAACTTCACAAAGCCATCTATGGCTTACGCCAAGCCTCCGGAGCTTGGTATGATGAACTCAAGTCATATCTTCTCTCGACCGGCTTCAAACCAACTATATCAGATTCTTCTCTATTTGTTAACCGAAACACTCATCCCCCATCTTCATTCTAGTCTATGTTGATGACATAATCATTACCGGACCCAACTCTTCCATCATCAACAACTTCATTATCTCTCTTGCAAATTGTTTCTCCCTCAAAGATCTTGGCCACCTCTCTTATTTTCTTGGTGTTGAAGTCCTCTCCCATCCAAACGGTTTACTTCTTACTTAAAGCAAATACATCATAGACATTCTAAATCGAGCCAACATGAGTGATTGCAAGCCGGCTACTACTCCAATGTCTTGTTCTAATCCTCTTACCAAAGATGATGGAACATCCCTTCCCTCTCCCACAGACTATCGGGGTCTTGTCGGAGCTCTACAATACTTGTCATTAACACGGTCGTACGTTGCCTACACTGTCAATAAGCTCTCCCAATTCATGCATTCCCCAACCACCACTCACTGGACAACCCTTAAAAGGATTTTAAGGTATTTGCATGGAACCATGCACCATGGCCCGCTCATTACACGTAACTCTCTACTACAGCTTCACGCTTTTGCAGACGCTGACTGGGCAGGAGATAAAACAACATACAGAAGCACCACAGGTTACATCATCTATCTAGGCGCAAATCCGATTTCATGGAGCTCCAAACGTCAACCAACTCTCGCACGCTCGTCCACTGAAGCAGAGTTCTGGGCAGTCGCTTCTACTACCGCTGAGTTGCAATGGTTAGTATCTTTACTTCTTGAAATTGGATACAAGTCAAAAACCACCCCAGCAGTCTTTTGTGACAATCTAAGTGCAACACATTACTCCGCCAACCCGGCTTTTCATTCACGCATGAAGCACCTTGCACTTGATTTCCATTTTGTCAGAGAAAAGGTTCAAGCTGGCATGATCAGGGTGACTCACATTTCAGGAGATGATCAACTTGCAGATGCTTTAACAAAAACATTACCAAAACCACGTTACAACACTCTCCTATCCAAGATTGGTCTCCGTCAACGATCGTCCATCTTGCGGGGGCATATCAAGTATAGACCGGATCCGGTTTCCCTCCAAGCAGATTAATTTTTTGAATTTTAAATTATTGTAACCTCCTCATTATGTATAGCATTCATAGGATTATTTCATACCATATTTAGAGATAGGAAATCCCTGTATTCTTGCACATCTCTTTGTATTTATTCTCAATAGTTGAATGTAAAAATTAATTCCTTTTGGAAACTTATACCTAGTTCTTCATTAATGTGATTACCGATGTATTCTTGACACAAAGTTTCACTGTCCTCCTTTGTACCCGGTCATTTCAACCAACCAAATTGCTTGGCAAGCTGTTGTAGTACCTGCCACAACTCTTCTTCAAAAGATGAAAATGTTGTGCTCCTTTGTTTTTTACAATTTCCATGTGATAATTTTCTCCCTTAGATAAAAATCCTTGACACTAGTTGTTGGGATCGAGACTTAACTTCAATGGAATTCGAACTAGGTGAGTGCATATTGATTTGGTAAGTATTGAATTTTGCAGCGGAAGAAAACAATAATCAAATCAAATGAAGCAAAATGAAGATCAAGATGATGATTTAATCCAAATATGCCATCATCGATTGATTACCAGAAAAGTGATTACCATAGCAATTGAACATTACACCGACTCCCCCGCAAACTATGCTCTCATGAAAATTGTTCTCTCTCTCACACACATGCAAGCTCTAATAGCCAAACTATGAGTATCCCTTTGTAGGTAATAATCTTAGAAATTTGTTCAGAACTTGCTCATTTCTATATGTTTGTCTACAAATAGTCAATTAACTAATTAAAACGGAAGGTCTCTCATATTGTTGTGAGAGACTCTCCATTGTTGTGTGCAAACATTTCATATTGTTGAGTCAATACTTCTCTCTTATTTCTAAGACATTAGGGTACCATCAAATTGCTGATTCAAAAAACCCTCAGAGAATAATTTTCACGAGAGCATAGATTCTAAAGGATCTAAGCGAGTATTCTAAAGATGATCTTAAGAAGATAGATGTTCATGCAAATGCTTCAGAATATTTGTTTATTTCTAAGACATTAGGGGTACCATCAATTTGCTCGTTCAAAAAACCCTCATGGTTGTTTAGCATTAGTGCAATGAAGCAAACATTAATATATTTCACTTGGAATGGTCATAGCAAGCATCCCAAAAGCCTTTGCATGAACATCCATCTTCTTAAGATCATCTTCAGAATATTTGCTTAGATCCTTTAGAATCTAAATCTCTAAATCTCCAACATGCAACACATTCACAACAAGAAAATGCTCTATTCTTCTTTTCTAGATGATGAATTCATTCCTAAAAAGCATTGGAGGCTTGATAAATCACCCAATATTGGGCATATCCATGATTGAGCTTTTACGAGTGAGATTTTGAGATGAGAATTGGTTGATCTTCAAAATTTAAGCAAATAGACTTCTTAATTGATTCTGAAGTCAAGTTTCAGAGAACCCGCTGTGGGATCGGACACTAACTTGTTATAAATCATGAAATAGATTTTCAAAGGATAGAGATGGATGTTTATGATTGTGTTGAATAATTAAGTATAAATGGATAATCAATCCATGGGTGTGATTACATACTGATGGGTGGTTGATTTTAATATGTTAATTGTGTTTAGTTATATGTTCTTGATCTTAAATATGCATAGAATGCCTTTAATTTAAGCGTGCTTTGTGTTTATAGGTCAATGTAAAGAATACACAAAAATCGGGCGTAACACGCGAGAATCTGGCTGGTTTCACATGTGAAAGTTTGGAATTTGGAGATGTGAAAATAGCCCAGCGTAGCTTCGAAGTCGATACCTTGCTTTTGTATCCTCTCACAACAAGTCGAGCCTTGTACTTGACAATTGTTTCCGGTTTGTCCTTTCTAATCTTGAATACCCATTTTAATCCAATGGGTTTATGATCAGGAGGTGGATCAACAAGCTCCTAGGTGTGATTCCGTTTGATTGCATCAAGCTCGTTTTTCATTGCTTTTCTTCATGCTTCGTACGGTGGTGCTTCTTGATAACTGTTCAGAATCACTAATAATCAATTCCTCCGGTTCCAATGTATAGGTTCAAAACTTCCATAGATATCATGTAACATGTGATGGCCTCTTGGTTCGATTTGGTTCAAGAAATCGGATGAAGATGGGTTTGGGAGTTGTTTTGGTTCGAAACATTTGATGAATTTTAAGGACTCTTTTAGTTCGAAAACATTGTTGCTATGAGCTTGTTTTGGTTTAAAATGCTGCTATTATAGGATTGCTTTTGGGGTTGTTTTGGTGTGCAGATTGGATCTCAACACAAAACATGTCACCCTTTATATTCAGCTTTTGATGTAATTCGATTGATAAGTCCATTTGACCTTCTTGACTTTGATATATACTTAGTTTTTCACCCTTTATATGTTCTCGAGACACGAGATGTATCACTGAGACCGTCTCCAGATTTCGGGTGCTGTGTGAGTACTAGAAAATAGGCCCCCATCTAGAACATGTAATTTCTAAGAGATTGAATGGGGATCTCCCAAAATTGTTTTTTAACTTATTAGACCACTCTAGAACATATAATTAGTAATAAGTTTATAATTTTTTTTATATATGTTAATCGACCTAAAGTACCTAAACAGGAAAAAAAAATTGGGCCTCCTTTGGAACATGGACTCTGTACGATCGCTCACCATGCACAGTACACCCTCAAAGACGGCCCTGTATCACAATGCTCTCATAATCTGAAGTACGGAAGCAACACAACACAAGCCACACAAACAAATATAAAAAGAAAAAGAGACAACACATAATTGGTTCAACTCTTAAGTCTCTAATCTCATACTAAAATAGAAATTTAAGGGGTTAAAGTGACTAACCATTCATTTTGTAGGTGCTTGATTCACTTGATTTGTATTTTGAGTGGAGAAAGCATACCTATATATAATACATCCTTTTGCTTTAAAGTTTCAATCATACCCAAAAACGTTTCAATTAGCATAATATATTCTGTATGAAAAACTTACTGAAGATGAGCATTCTAATGACGGTATCCACAAGTTACCGCTACCAGTGTCAAAGATCACAGTAAAGTTCTGAGGCGGGGTGCCAATGCCGATCTCACCAAAGTATTGTACATCGCGATAGTTCTTTAGTGCTACTATATCAGACCTTCGGGTCGAATCATGAAGATCATCAACTGCATTTATTCCATACTTAATAAACGCCTTCAAATAATCTTCATCATACAAACTGGTTCCTCCAGAATCCACTTTTTTCAGTCGTATCCTAACAAGACCGTCGGATGACGTGGAAAAGACGAGCGCATTCAAAAGGGTTGACACGAACACGAAAAATGCTACGGTTTCTAGTGTTCTTGATCCCATGTCAAAACTACAAGTCAATCCACATTTAAATAGGGTTAATTAGCCATGTGTTAAAAATCATTTTGAACTCATAAACTCATAAAAATCTAACAATGATCTAAAACCGTCCAAAGATTTTTACTTTGAATTACACCTGCAAATAAGTGTGAAATTAAATACAACTTTTTAACTTTTTTTTTTTAGTAAATTGGTTCTACGTGACTTTTTTTAACATTAGTTCATTTAAGGGGTAATATGATAACAGGTAGATAATCAAGAGAAAAACTCAACATTTATGAAAAAACTAGAAAAAAATTTCTCTTAATTTTTAAACATTAATAATTTTTTCATACGTTACTATTTTTTTTAATTACACCATAAAATCGAGCATTTTGATCATCCCAATCAAAAGAACACAATGCACTTAATTGGCTTTTCAATTCTAACCACTGAATCAACCATTTACGTGATCTCATGTTTCTATGGTAGATACATACGTCTGTGTATCTATCTCACACACGATATTTGAAACTGTGCGATTTGCCCCTTATAATTTTGGCCTATGTTCTCAGAACTATACAAGTTGTTTAACTTAAACTTAAAATACATATATTTAATAGTAAATACATATTGATATACTATATAAATATTTAATTTTAGATAATATAAAAAGGTTATATTCATAGAATATAAACGGGTCTATGAAATTATTAAAAGATAAGTTACGAAAATGAATGTGGTCACATCACATTGTTCAAGTAGATAATATACAGGGTAGGAAATGACTACTCACGTAAAGATGGAGGGTGAAGTCAAAGAGAGAAACAAACTTTAAACGGAATCCATGTACATGCATAGGAGGAAAAAAAAGAGTGTAAGTTTCACACGATACAAACAAATTGAGGGATCATGTAATAAACAGGCCTTTGTTAGATGAAAAAACCCTAGTTACAGGTGTATTTTCAATTAACCTTTTGTCGTAATGCATCATTAAAAATACAGTTTTCTCGTAAATTGATCCATGATTTTTGTGTTATATAACTAAATGCAATACACCCTAGTTACAGGTGTATTTTCAATTAACCTTTTGTCGTAATGCATCATTAAAAATACAGTTTTCTCGTAAATTGATCCATGATTTTTGTGTTATATAACTAAATGCAATACACCCTAGTTACAGGTGTATTTTCAATTAACTTTTTGTCGTAATGCATCATTAAAAATACAGTTTTCTCGTAAATTGATCCATGATTTTTGTGTTATATAACTAAATGCAATACACCCTAGTTACAGGTGTATTTTCAATTAACCTTTTGTCATAATGCATCATTAAAAATACAGTTTTCTCGTAAATTGATCCATGATTTTTGTGTTATATAACTAAATTCAATACAAGGTATTATGTTCATAATCATGTTTTGGTTGGAAGATCAGACCCCAATCACACAATAAGACACATATTAGAGCAAGGCAAGTTGTTGAAGTGAAGCTAGTAAATTAAGTTAAACTTTATCGTGTTGTTCAAATGGGTCAGATTTTTGACAGGCTGACCTGTTGTTGTAGCCTCAGGGACCACCCTCCATCGATCAAGTTAGCATAATATCTAGTGATAGATATCCTGTATATAAGCATGTGTGCGCATGGGAAAGAACCATGCACAAAATTGCAAGCCAAAACCTTATGACAAAATCCAAAAATTTCTTAAGATGATACATTCTCTGTTTGAAAAATAAATGTCCCAACTCTCAAAAAAACACCAAGTAGACAATCTAGTAATATAAAAAGACAACAATAAAAACACCAAAACTCTAGTTCATGCGCCTAATGAGTTCATTGATGTAATCCTCACGATTACCTGCATCTCCTCCTTCAACATAGTGGTTTCTCTTTTTCTTAAGGCCTCCTAATGGCGCCTTCAGCTTAAATGGCCAGAGGAAATTATTGGCTTCCTTAAAATGAGGACCCGCAGTTAGGATCTCGTGAATAAGATCTTCAACGCAGATAATCCCGTGTTTCCCAAGAGCCTATTGTTTCGAAACAAATGCAAGTTATAACTATATCGGTTTACATGTGTTTATTACCACCAGACTTCATAAACAAAGAAGTTAAAATAACTAACCTGCTCCACAATGGAGTTATCTGTCAAAGGAATCCTCTGCTTGTTCAGCTTGCCATACCCTCTCTTGTATATCAACTCCTTCACGCTCTTCAAGTTGGGGTATCTGAGGAAAAAGATGTATTTAACAATGATTAAATATACAAGGCTTAAAAAAAGATAACATGTTTGCAAAGATAAATACCCATAGGTGACGTATGGCTCCACCCTGTGCAGCATATTCAATGTTGCCTTGTTAACTTTCAGGAACACGCCATTGAAAATCTGGTTGACAAGAACAATATAACAAAGCACAGAGAAACATAAGATAATGCTAAACATATAAAGAACATTCATTGATTCAAAAAACCAACATTGTGCTGCCGCTAGCAAGTTTCATAACAGCAACAAAGACTACACAATTACTTCCATGCTTATCAACTGACAGTGATATCAAAAACCACTTTGAAAAACAAGAAGCCCCAGAACAGGTGACTTAGAAATCACCTGTCTCAAACGCAAGAGCTGCAAGATCTTCTTTGATTTGGGGTCCATTGCATTGATACTGAATATTCAGAAATACAAATATAAATTAAAATATGAAGCCGTCCACAGTTTAACAATAAGGATTACAACGGATTTTAACAGAACTAAATATTGCAAACAATGAAAAGCATGATGCATTGCATACCCACGAATCCTAATGATAAAGAGCATCTTAGGTTCAGGATTTACATAAAATCCACCTTTCAACCTCGCCTCTCTTTTCAGCTGAATCAACTCCTTTTGCTGCACTTAAATTATACTCACATCAGTCACATTACCGAAGATCTGAAACACACAAACGCGCATAGAAATCAAAACGACGATCATACCTGAGCTTCATACTCCTCACTGTATTTCTTAGCCCTGTTGAATATCAACTTCCTGTTGGCAGCATTCTTTTTCTTCAAAGCTTTGGCATCTTGCTTTTTATCCAAAGCCCACTCCTCATTCCTCTTCTGCTTCTTAAGCACCGACTCTGGAACTGCAGGTCCTACCTTGGCAACTTCAGCCATTTCTTAAGACTGCATCAACAGTAGCACAAATAAGATCCTAATTACACATTAACGAAAACATCTAACCCTAGGATCAAACTACATCACAGGCTAAAAACTTCAAATCGGAGTCTAATCCAGAACCATTTTAGCAAACATAATCTATAAACTTGTAACAAACGAACATAAACGAATAAACATTAACAAACAAATTACCAAACGTTCACGAACACTATTGAACAAACACGGCCTTTGTTCATGTTCGTTCATTTAATAAACTGAACGGGATTTCTTTGTTAGTGTACAAGAGCAGTCGTTCAGTTCGTTTATAACCCTAACAACAAATATAATAATTTACGAAGGAATTTCAAGTCAGAGTCCAATCCAGATCATTTCCTAGCAAACATAAAGAACACAAAAAATTCAACCAGTTGATGAAGTCATGAAGGTATCAATTAGCTATGTTATTCGAAATATTGATAACACCTTCGTAACAATCAACACAATAACATCTCGATTTCTAGTTCAAACCTAAAATTTAAGATTCTCAATCACAAGTAACAGTAACATTTCAAAAAACCTAATTATTGATAATACCTTCGTAACAAGCAAAACAACAACATCTCGATTTCTAGTTCAAACCTAAAAATGAAGATTCTCAATCACAAGTGACTATAACATTTCGAAAAACCTAATTCGAGGAACAGTAGGCGAGATAAACGTATGCAAAACGGCGATAATTATACATAAATCATTATTCACGTAATCAGGCATCAACGAACAACAAATATAATGATTGAAGAAAGGAATATGAAGATGAATGTAGGATCTGGAGGAGCTTACCGACTGAAATCAGGTAGCAGGCGACTAAGAAGGTGTATTTTTTCTATGGCAGGCTGTTCTTAAAGGCGAAAGGAGAAATTAGGGTATTGTGGGATGAGTAGAACGAAGCCCATCCAACCAGGTTTATGGGCTTATGCTATAGTCCAATGGGCTTTTCTGATTCTAAAAGGTAAAATAGATATTTGTATATGATTATTTTCAATAAATGCCTTTTAAGTAAACATGTCTCCACGCTGCACCTCGGCGCGCGCATCGACGATTCGGCTCAAAACGTCAGTTGCGACAGAATCGTTGATAATATTTGAAACTTTATAAAAAAATGAAACGGTGACGTAAACACACACATTGCGGCAATGACGTTGCTAAGACATTATCGAAACGTAGATAGAAGCCGATCACATTGATGTGGTTAAGCACGCTTAGAGAAGCGTACGAAGTTTCTATGTTCGATTAAAAATACATATAAAAAACACGTCGCACACGGTTCGGTTTTTAATAAAACTAATGTCAAAACATAGACCAGATCGAATGTGGATAAAATTTTTATTGAAATGTACATAAAATAAGTACGACGCAATGGTATACTCGTAGTGTACAAAAACTCAATACTTTATTTTTTATAAAATTATATTTATTTTAGGTCAAGCAAACATAATAATATAATAAAATAAAATACTTAATTACTTTGTTTAAAAAGGATAAAATATTTAATAAGTATTAAGTATTTACGTTTATTTTCTTTATAAACAAATACAATTTTTTTGTGTGTTTAACTGTTTGTGTTCTGTAACATCCCAAAAATAAAACGACAGTTATAATAACGGAATAAACGAACGAGGCATGGCGGGTCGAGTCGAATGGGTCAGCGGGCTATAAATAGCCTATGCCACCCCTCTTTCTCTCATTTGCAACTTTTAGAGAGAGAAACCGTAGAGAGAGAAAGTTGGCGGATCGACCCGAGACTTCAGCAAAGTGTCACTCCATAACTCGTGAGAAGAACCTCCGGATCAGAAACTCGATTCAGGTAACAATCCGACCTAAATCTGAGTTTTAGTTCGTTTTTGGGTTTTTCGGGTTTTGGGTGAAAAGATAAGGTTCGAACGGATGAAACTGAAAGATAATCAAGGATTTGAGTTCCTTAATGGAAAACGAACGTTTTGAATGCAACAGGTTCGGGATCTTGACATGATCAGACCCGAATGTGAAAGTTAGGGTTTTCGCCAAGAACAGGTCGTGCGCACTTGCTAAGTGCGCACAGAGCAGGTCTTGCGCACTTGCTAAGTGCGCAGGAAGAGGAACCTGCGCACTTGCTAAGTGCGCAGACATCAGAACTGGTTAAGTAAAGTTAGTATGTTTAGAATGGTTAAACCGTTAGAGTCGGTATTGGTCTGATGTGTATTTAACTAATCAATTCAGATCGGAAGTGACGTTGTCGGACCTTCGTTTAGGACAACCCATATTAGCGTATCAGGTGAGTTCTAGAAGCCCTCTTTTAAATGTTTTGTTAATGTTTTTGGGCTGGTGTGCATACTTACGAAATGATGTTTAACGAAATGATGTTTAACGAAATAATGTTTTAACGAAACGATGTTTACGAAAGGAAAGGTTTTGAAGTGTTTTTGCCAAAAAGGTTTACGAATGTTTTATGAACGGTCTAAAAGAGGAAATGTTTAATGAGAAGAGAAAGAGGTAAAGGTTTTAAAAAAGTCATTACAAATCTAATCTGTCGAATGAATGGAATTGACGAATGAAGTCTGGGAATGAGATTCCCAGCCTTGTGGTAGATTATGGACAGCGAGCCATAGTTGCCACAAGAACAACAGGGGCAGTGTCTCTGTGGCATGTCAATGGTTATGATGTTGTACAACTGGTAAATGAGTAACGACGGTTACTCAGGGGTTAACGTGACCGTATGTGAGGTTAAATTATGATCCGACGGTGTCATGGCCGTGAGCCATGGCCGTCGATGGAAGTTGTCGGTTTATGGACATGAGAGCCATAAGGGCAACTGAATGGGTATTGTCGGTCCTCGCGCAGTTAGCCTTGGGGGCAATACCAAAAGGGAATTGACGGAATGTATGGTATTGTCGATCTTCGTGCAGTTAAGCCTTAGGGGCAATACCATAAGGGAATTGACGGAATGTATGGTATTGTCGGTCTTCGTGCAGTTAAGCCTTAGGGGCAATACCATACTAAATGACGGAACGAAGGGTAACACAGATTTAGATAATAATGTATGACTTAAATGAATGTTAAAAGTTTTAATGAACGATCTGTTTAACAGTGTTTATGATTATGATGTTGATGATGATATGGGTACGAAACCTTTTTAAAGATGTTAGATTATTACATGCTTTTGTGAAATATTTTACTAAATGAATGATACGTTTTTGGCAAATGTTGATGTTACAGTTTTTATGAAATGCTAGAACTCACCAGCGTAGCTGACTTTTTAGTATGCACATTTGGGTTAAGGCAGGTATGGACGATGGACGGTGATGCTTGGCAAGCGAGAAGAGTTACCCGGTCGATCATGAAGACTGGCATCCCGTTATGAGTTGTTTATGTTAAGTTTATGTATTTGACAATGTACGCTTCCGCATGTATGAACAAGTTTTTAGTTATGTTGAATGAATGATTCCGCTGCGTTATTTGATATTCGTGTTTAAGAACTGTTTGTGAATGAGTAAATCCAACAAGTGAGGCCTCCCGGGTTTGGGGCCTTACATGTTCGCTCGTTGTTCGGGTAAAGTTAAACGAACGAACAAAAAAAGTCTCGCTACTCATCCATAATCGTTCGAATTGTTAGATGTCTGCTCTCACGTGTTAAAAATTAAGATATAAGGTAATAAAAAAATATTAGATTAAATTGTTAAATTAGAAAAGAACATGCGCAACGAACAACCCTTGTAAAAATGAGCGTTAGAGAAATCCGAAAAAGAATTTAGAAATAAATAAATAATAATATATCGTATTTGATCCAGTTCGATTTTCAATAAAATTTACGTGGAAACGTTGATCGGCTCGGTTTTGAATAAAGTTTATACTAAAACGTAAATAAAAATAAGCACGTTACAATGATATATTCGAAGTGTGTGGAGAAGTTATATTTTAAAAAATATAAAAGAAAAAAAAATAAAGTATAAAATTAATTATAAGAGTAAATTACCGTTTGCGTCCCTATGATTTACACGATTTAACACAATGCGTCCCTAGCACGAATTTTTAACGCTTTGAGTACATGTGGTATACAATCTGTAACACTCTGAGCCCCTTGGCCTAACTTCGTTAAATTCTTTCCGTTAAGTTTAGTTTCGGCAGGGGCAAGACTGATATTCACCCGAAACTACTAAGTTTTTTATAACCCTAATTCTTACTCTGAGCCCCCGTGCCTATTTTAACTCACGCCCCCTATCGAAACTCGTCGTCTTCTCTTCGAAACTCGCCTTCCTCCCTCTTCCAAGCCGTCCCCGACCTCTTCCTAGACAATGCCTCTTCGAGAGGATGCCATCATCGACAACCAGTCTGTCACAGGTACAATTTTTGCACAATTTTGTGTTTGATCGTTTTTGTGTTAATAATCGGACATTCAATCAGTCCAATTTATGACCAATTTTTTGTGTTTGAAGCCGGAATGCGGGTGCATGCGACCCCTACTCACCTTCGGGTGCATGTAAGGGTCGTGTTGAAGTTCCTTTTCAACTGGGACTTCAACTTTCAGGTTGAATATGACGGGGACGACAGGTAGCATCGATTGGTTTTTTTTTTGTCAAGTTAGTAGTTTCGATTGGTTTTTTTTTTGTCAAATTAGTAGTTTCGATTTGTTTTTTACGTATGTATTTTGGATTGATTACTTGGTGATAATGTATTTTAGATTTGATTTTTAGTAGTTTCGTGTGAACTTAGTAGTTTCATGTGAACTTAGTAGTTTCGGGTGAATATCAGTCTTGCCCCTGTCGAAACTAAACTTAACGGAAAGAATTTAACGAAGTTAGTCACATGGACTCAGAGTGTTACAGATTGTATACCACAGGTACTCAAAGCGTTAAAAATTCGTGTTAGGGACGCATTGTGTTAAATCATGTAAACCACAAGGACGCAAACGGTAATTTACTCTAATTATAAATATTAAACTATTAAAATAATATAACATTAAAATAAATAAATTTACGTGAGGTAGAGTAGTTTTACTCTCAAAATAATAAAACAAAAGAAATTATGAATTAATTATAATAAAAAAGGGAGGAAAAGACAAAAAGAAGCATGCTTTATATGCTTGTATCTTAAGCATAACTTCTTAGGTGCATGCCTTTTGTAACGGTAGTAATAGTAGGTTTATGAAAAGAGTATGTGGATTAATTGTAGTTTTTTTTTTATTAAAATGGATTATTTTTGTTAACAACAAAAAAAACAAAAAAAAAACCACGCCTGCCAATATTTTTTAAAAAGTAACGAACGAAAGTTATAAAAGAAAAACTAAATTATTATAAAATGAGATGAGTTAAAATAGTATATTATATATAATATAATATAAGGGCTGAAAACGAAAAAAAAGCCACTCATTGGATGACACGTGCACCACTCATGTGAATTCAGTATTCATATATTCTTAAAATGTATGTGTAAATAATAGTACAATACTTTGTGTATTAGCCACTTGGGTTAGTAGATCAATGATAAGAGTCAAAGACCATTGAGGTTCAAACCTGATTAGGATGATCGTAAGTTCTCAACCCGAATAGTTTAGACATGTATTTTATTTTCTTTCCATGAATTATCTTTGTGAATGTATGCCAAATAGTTGGGAAATCCGGTTAGGATCAAACCTACTTATAAACATCTCGTACTCGAATTCTTAACTTAAATTGTTAACTCATATGTGAATTGTTAGAAAATGTGAAAAAGGGATTGCAGGAAATATATTGCAAATCTAAAAAAATGGTTTCTAATAATTTAGTTTTATTTTAGATTGTCGGTTATTTTGACCGACTTAAGATATTCTGGTTACGTTTTTGTTTCATTTATGCATACGATTAATATGTTTAAGTGAACTTATGTTTCAATTACTATAATAGCCTATGTTTGTCATGTTTAGGGAACACCTTTGATATATGAAACTAGCTTTTCTCACATTAGAGTTTTAGAGCATCCACATCAGTATTGGTATATATATCATATCTTTAAATTATAAGGAAAAAAAATAAGATTTAAGTTAAAAGAGTCTTATATCAGATTCTTTAAACCTTATCTTTATCCTTAAAATTATAAGAAAATGTATACTAAAATCTTAAATATACTAATTTCTTAAAAAATATAAGGATAAGTAATGAGATGTGAGAGGTTTTAAAAAATAAATAATTTTTATAACATGATGATTTTTAGTTAAATTATAAAGATAAATATAAAGAAACTGATGAGAATTTTATTAAAAATAACTATTTGTGCTTAATTTGAATATTTTGTCTCAATTATCAGTTAATTAACTAATAACTGCAAAAGATGAATATGAGTAGCAACATTTTGTTGTATGTTCCCACAAAGATGCTAGAAAACTAGAATCAGTTGCTGTTCTTACTTTTCCTGTGAAGAGTTTTAGAATTGCAGTCAATAGTTTCCTACTTTTATAGAAGAAATTTGCCTAGGGTTTGTATCCTAGCAATATATATACATGTAGTGTTTTTTGTATAGAATGGACTATGGAGGGGTATTCTTATTTTTCATATGTGTAGTTTTGCCCGATTAAACTAATCGAACAAGTGAACGCCTCCTTACCAGGAACAACAGCAAGATCGGAACTGCTGCCCTTCTTCAATTTCAAAGAATCAACCTACTCAAATGGTGAACAAAGCATGGAGGATCATACCAAGACCTGTCATGGAAACCATTCTCAATAATCATGCTCACCGCCACCGTGTACATCAACCACTCATCGTCCATGGCCCACGCGGCGTTGGCAAAACCACACTCATCCTTGAACGTAATAATCCGTATGAATTGGAATTTGACGTTTCATTGTGGTTATAGGTATCATTGGAACTGAATTTTGTTTAATTTCAATTCAGGGCTTCTTGAGAAATGGAACAAAGGTCCTCATGTCACCGGCTACATCGACTTTGCACAGTCAGTTGAAGATAACCACCCACACCATGGCCATTCGTTTCCATGGGCATCTTGGTCTAATTGCTCACCACCATCTCTCCCCAACCTTCGAAACCAACTCGAGCAGTGTCTCGAGTCCATGGCTGAAAAGGGCGTCCAACTCGGCACCATTAGCTCTCATCAAATTTACAAAACTCTCGGAAAATGGCATAACCTAGATACATCTCTCAAGCGAATAATTCAAAGTAACAAGGAAACGACAACTCCCAAGAGGAGGGTGTCCAATAAGTTTTCAACTTTGGGTTTGTGGGATAAGGCCGTATGCACACTAACTGCTCGATTAAATGCCAAAGAGATTGATGAGGTTCTGGGGTTGAGAAACGTTAGTGTCGAAGAGGCTTCGTACTATAGGGAGGGGATAGTTGCTTTGAAACTAGCTAAGGAGGTGATCGGGCTTCAACAAGGGTTTAGGACTAATGCTGTTAAGCATTTGAATAAGACCGGTGGGTTTTCGAGAACTTTGGCTAATTCAGCTACTGACTGGCCATATTTGTTACTGGAGTTGTTGTCTGAAGCTGCTCAAGCTGATTACTTTCAGGTACTTCAAAATGATGTTTAAGTTTATTGTTTATAAAATACAAATGCTAATTATGCTACCATATGACCTGCTGCTTAATGACTACCATTATGAAGTGCTAAAGGCTGAAGTTGATGCACAAACATACATGCTATGTTGAACTTAAGTTTAATTATAGAGTATAACTCTTGGCTTACTTTGTGTAGCAACTGAAGTGATATCGGTAATAGCTATTGCAAATAGCAGGTGCAGTTAATATGTTTAATAATAATATACTCTTAAGCCAGCTAACTAGATATTGACCCCTTGTTCCGGTGGACGCCATCCTATCTTCATGACAAACTTGATCATAAGTTCTTATTTTGTCTGATCCTAGTTTTGAACCGAGTTAACAATAGCGCCTAAAGGATTGTTTGAAAAGAGAACCACTTTATTAAAGTTAATATTGTTTCAAGTGCTTTGCTGATAACTTTTCTGCCTTTTCGTCATTTCTTTGTGGCTCGTGGAGCAGCCGAAGTTGGTATTAAATAATATCGAGGTCTTGAAAAATGCTGCTTTGGTGGATGATTCATCAGTCTCTGCATCGATGTATCATGACAGTCTGATCTGGAGAATAATAGCTTTAGGTGCAAATGAGATGTGTTTGCCTGTTATTCTTGTAACTTCTGACAGGTAATATTCAATATTATGACAACATCATTTGCGATGAGTTATTCTTCTTAACTGACAGAAAACCGTTTGGTCTTGACCTCTTTCTACATCGCGCCTTTGTATATTACAATGTCCTAGTTTTGATGAATTGAATCATTTAGCTTTGTGCTTGATCTGTCACAAGATTTTTTAAAGAGTGAGATACCATTCCCTCTAGTTTTATGTATGGCTGTATTATGCAACACATTAATGTTTAAAGAGTGAGATAGTTACGTAGTTTCATGCCATTGAAGCTACATATTAGTTGACAAGTTTCACCAATGTAAATATATATTTCTCCAAATACTTATACATACATACATCATTTACCCTTATAAACTATAAACTCGTAAAGAAGCTCCACGCTAACTACTGTTAAAGGTAACTAGACGGTGGTGCCTTGTTGGCCCTCCAATTAGTAGAATAGTGCATCATCATGTAAATCTATTTATTTGTTTTTTGTTAAAATAATTTAAATCATACACAGTATTCACCATTCTTTATGGACACCCTTTTTTCCTCTAAACTTCAAACTCATTAATATTTTGCAGCTATTATTCATACGCAGCTTATATGGATTTTGGATTTCCCGACATTTTCATTTCCCGTGAGGTAACTTAACTCTTACCATCTCTGCTTTCTTGTTTTTGATATCTTGTTTTCCTAACTATGAAAACTGGATTCATGTGAAACTATAAAAGACTGTTTTCCCCATTTTATTCAGAAGAGTAATCAATAGTTTAGTAGTAATGTAGTATTACTGCGAAGGGGTAAAATTTCCAGAAGTGTTTGTTGAAAATGATTATTCAAGTACAGAAGTACTAATTAGTTATCACATCTCCAGATTGTAGGAGCTAATGCCTGACATTATCTAAATATATGATTTATTGCATCTTGCAGACATTTGGATGGACTCCACAACAAGCTAAAGTACATATGGTTCCAGATTATTTTAGCCAGTCAGAGGTGAATTCATATTGAAAATTTGAAATATTGACATATTTCAATAATCTTCTGTGCTGTACTGCTATTATATAAAGCTTTGGTTATAGACTTATTTGGATTTGAAAACTAATCCATTTTGTTTGTTCATTTTCTAGTGGGATTTAATTGTTGAGGTGCTTGGACCCAATGCACGACACCTTTTTGAGATATATGCTCTGAAACAGAGCAATTATTACCGGACGTAAGTTTTAGATGCAATTTCTGATATACCATCAATTTCATTTTATGCATGTTGTTGCTTGAAGCAAGATGGGCAGACCTTTGCACCACGCTAAATTCCATCTTAAAAGTGCCTTCTATATCATAATTTGCACGTCACAGAATTTTGTTTTGAAGTATGAGCTTTGTATTGTTTCATTGAGCAGATATTCATATACACATTTTTTTTATCAAGCAGGCTTATGGATGACAAAGAAAGTACATTCGAGGACATCATAGATGCATATCTGGCATATTTGCAAGTAATAATTGAGACCAATTTCTTGTTTATTTAATTTATTATATACTTGCAACAATTACGTTCTACCAAGACCCATCTGACATTTTGACCAATCTAATGATAGACACATGACATAATGAAAAAAAGAAAACTTAACGATCTCACTTTGCTTACTTACTAGCAGTTAGTACTGCAAATATAAAAAAGAAAAAAAGTTAATGATCCCACTTTACAGGTAACCGTTGTGAATCCTGCCATGGATAGAGCACTGTTACTCTTAGAAAAGGTTGCACTTGATGCTCAAAAGGGGAAAATTCCAAAAGATAAGTTAAGATTTGGTGCTCCTTGGAGACATCCACGAAATAAAGATGATCCTTGCCTGCGTTCAGAATGGGCTAAACTTCAACTAATGGATTTCATCCAATGTCTTGTCGATGCAGAGTTTGGGGTACGTTTATCTTTAATGTTTTTCTGTTACACTTCATTATCTATTGTTTACATTTAAAAATTAAAAGCATATGTAAAAGGTAGCAACTCTTGACTAACTTGAAGAGTTTTATGTCATGCACTTGATTTAGTCAAAATGAAATTACCACAGTTATGATAAACCGTATAGATAATGTTGCATGTTAATGTTTATTTTCAATTTGAATGGCCGTGGTTCATATTTTACAAGAGGTGGCAATTTTGACCCATATATATGTGAATTTGTAAATTTAAGCTGTTGTTTTACTCTCAAATGGGCCAACTAAAAAATATAGCTGAAAGGGGAACGGTTCACATAGGTTGAAACTTGAAAGTTGCTAAAGTCTATTGTAAATGCGTATGACCTAAATCATTTCATTAAAAAATTAGAGTATTATAGTAATAATATTGCTTTTGTAATTATAATTAACACATTAATCATATATAAAAAATGGACAAAAAGTGTTTGCGGGTGCACCCAATCCGCCCATCTTGCCACCTTTAATATTTACTATTTTCTGAAATTCGTGAGCGGTGGTCTTGATTTATGAGTGTGTTGTGTATCTTTTTTCTTCATAGCATTCAAGATTTTCTATAAATTATAATTTCTTGCACTAAACATGTGCAGGTTAATTATTTTGCTGATTGTAGTCTTGAGATATATGATGATCCTTCCGTTAATGCAATGATTGAGGTACGTACTAGTGTTATCTTTGTTTAATTCGTGTCAAAGATCATTCTTGGTTCTAAATATAACTTTTGACATATTGATCTTTCAAATGGCTTCTAAGTTTTTCCCAAATTTACTCTGAAAGATCAAAAGATTCTCGTATAAAGTTATTATAAAATATAATCTAATTAAACTTCATATAAAAGCTACAAATTTCAGTACCCTGGTTTTCACTTTTTGAACTTGCCAGGTTGGTTTACTCTATGTCCAACGTGATCCATCCTTCTTTCGACCAATATCCCGGGCTATTCAAAGATGTCTTGTGAGATGGTAAAATGATATATATGTCATGTCTCGAGTCACTTTAAATGCAACATATAAAAAGCTTAAATTCGTTTATCTTTGTAATAATTATCCTGCAGGCTCGTGCAGGAGAGAATGAAAATGGGTTTTAAAAGTTCACTTCTTTTTCACTGGCACCGGGTTTTAAGAGGACGTAGCTATCGTCATCTCATGTTGCAAGTAGGCAATAAATAGAGTTAAAGGTGCGTGCATTGTTTACAATGGCCTGGTTTTTTTTCTTCTAGGCTTCACAGTCTAGGGTTCAGATATTTCATTTGTTTTCCGTAGAGGTGTTAAACAGGTCAGGCGGGTCTGGTAACATGTAAAACGGGTTAGGGTAAAAAGGGTTTTGTCTACGACTACAAGTCGAATTGAGTGGGATTGACCTAATACACTTTTTTGTCCAAAATCATATTTATTTTATAAACAATCAATTTGTCATATATGATTACAAAAAATTATATTATTCAATAATAATAAAAGTTTAGGTAACGTGGCTTAGGAGTTAGGATGCGTTAAAAACACACCTCAGGTGACATTCAGCCCGTTTCATTCTGAGCTACTTTTCTGTTTTACCCGTTTGATTCAATGGGAATTTTTCACAACACAAATCAGTCCATCCAAAAAGTAAATCTGTAAATGGGTCAAAGTTGGCATATGTTTTATACTTTTATCGTATTCGGCATATGTTTTTCAAAATTGGCATATGGTCGATTTGGCGTATGTTTTATCTTAATCGGGTCAATTTGAAATTTTAATTAAAAAAAATGGGTCAAATGGGTTGATAGTTGATACTTGATAGAAGTGTTTCCTATGCACACAACCTCATTGATGGAATTAAAACATCTGTTTTTTTCATCAACTGTAAACGAAAATTGCTCCATTTGTTTTAAGCTTGATTTATGCTTCATTTAATATTCGCTCTCTATATTTCGGTATTTTCAGTATTCTACTAGCATATGCTTGCAGAAGCTTCAACAGTAACCTCATGAGAACAATTCAAATGATGCAAGTAACAATCTTCCCATTACTACCAAGTTATGCCAGACGTGGCGATTTCGACCCATTTACTTATGAACGGGTCGATTCAAGTTATAATGTTGCTCAAAAGATTTATATTATTATTAAAATAGTATGATTCAAAAGTTATTTGGGTCAGGTAGGTCAATTATATGTTTGACCCGCCTAGTTTCTTAACGGTTTTTTAACACCATTCCTTCTGTTTGCAGCCTTTTGTACATCCAAATCTGCCCATCGACGGGGAAAAGGTTGTAAGTTGTAACATATTAAACTGCAAGTCAATCCGAAAGACATTCGCGCTTATAATAGATTCCGGCTTTAGCACGAGACACTGAAATGCAGTTACATAAGTTTGTTGGGGGTTATGCCACCAGCCACTGTACCTACAGTTTTGATCAAAAACAATAAAGCTCATTTTAGTACTCAAATTGGAGTACACATTGAATTTTATATTTTTTACATGTGATTAGTTTATTAATATTCCATCTAAAAGTTGCTTTGTTGTATATTAGAGTTCAAATTCAAGTTTTTTAAAAAATTGTTTAAAATTTATTGTTTTTCTATAAAGTAAAAATGCTTTACAGAATAATGCAAATTGATATAATATTTTTAAAGAAATTGTTTATAAAGTTTAATCGTTATGTAAAAATTATACAACAGAGTTGGATATTTTTATAAAAACTTGTGCTATAAAAAAATTATTTGGATGCCGCGTTTTTAATAAACACAAACAAAAAGATTATTACTTTTTTCTTAATAACAATTCCTAGTTTTTTTAGGATAAATACATCACAATTTGTACTCTGCAAGATTTGAACTCTCCGAATTTTTTATTGTGGGGTACTCTACTTAACCACTAAAATGTCTCCTTACGAAAAAAAAAGGTATTAATCTGGCTATGTTAGACTATGTGGTATGGTAATGTCGCTGGTGCAGCAATGATGATGTGGAAGTGCATTAGGGTGAAGTAACATCATTACATCCCCTTAGTGTGACCAAGAATCGCCGCACCAAGCAAACAAACGATACTCTCTCTCTATCTCTATGTTGTCTCTCTTTCTTTCTCTCTGTTCTCTCTCCCTCTCTCTCTCTCTCCCTCCCTCTCTCTCTCTATCTCTATCTATCTATCTAAAATGTAACACCCAAAATTGTGCAAAACCAATAACATACCAATATTTGTGGAAAAAGGTCCCATAAACATTCTCAAAACAAAAGCTTAGGGCATGATTAAACCCATTAGTTTCAAAACATTAAAACACCAACATTACATGTCAAACACCCATAGTAAAAACACTTTCAACGAGTTGTATGTACAAAAGTTTAATGTAAGACACGAACATGATCGTTTGAGATTCCATCCATGAGACTTGAGATTCCAAGCTTAAGTATGAGTTTTTCTTACTCCAAAAACACATCATAAAATGTATTAGTAGTTTAAAAATTGCACAATAACCCCCAAGTACATAACCCCAAAATTCCCCGAATCAACGTAGTGGCCGGCATAGCCTACGCTGGCCACAGGTCAGCTCCCACAAATTTTGTTTTCCAGCTTATCCAACCTATTTGGTTCAGTTCCTACATGTTTTACACCATATTTCAACATTATTAAAGTGTATATATCATATACTTACTCCCCCCATTCATGATTAACCATCAAATAGCTAAATCAAACAACATCCTTTGAGATTTAAGTGTCTCAATTCATACAATTACCCACTAAAGTTCAAGGACTTCATTGTAATCACCACTTGTCAAGTTTTATGAGTTCAAACATCAAACACCTTTTGAGACTCAAGGTCTCAGTTTATTTACATCCCTTAGGATTCAAAGATCCCATTATGCAACCATAACACCCTCGGAAGCTCTAGACTTCCATCATACAATTTGATATCCCCACTTGTTTGCATCTATGCACACATATGTAATTCACCAAATCAACCAATACACATAATCACATTAACATCAAAAGGATATTCATACATGCTTAGTGTAGGCAAACAAGCTTACCCAACTACTAAGTAAGTGTAGAACACTTACATTTATCTAAAGACGTTCCAACTTGCTTTTCGCTCTTCACTCCTTGGTTCCCAATAATCCACCAACATATTGGGTTTTAGATACCACCACATTAGTTAATACTATGACAGGGGTTTACAACATCCCTCAATTTTTTGAATTATTAGATCATTTCGTACCAAATGGGTCATTTGCACAACCAACATATGGCAAATCCCCATTTACCATCCTAATCACCATTTTACCCATTTGGCTGTTTGGTTTATACCTCCTATTCACCCAAACCATAACATCCAATCCCATCTTTCATACTTATCAAGTTTCATTCATTAATTCTTTTGTATTTCGGTTAATATTCAATAACTAATCCCAAACATTCCATGATAACCCCATATGGGTCAAAATCTCCATATTCATGATATGAATCCTAAAATTAAAAACCCCCAAATTGAAGTTTAAATCATGGAATTCATGTTCTTTACCTCAATAACACTAGATTAATACTTCTAACAAAGATTTAAAGCAAATGATTTCAAAAATTGACCCTTTTAGGGTTTTTTACTGAAAAGTAAAAACCCACCAAAACTACATTAATGGGTGTATGAGATGAATAAGGGAAACCTACTTGATAGTTGCTTGAACAACAAACACCTTCAAATCAATAACCTTTCAAACACCCACACACATTCTATGTGTCGCCCCCCCCCCCCCTCTTTAATTTACACATTACCCCCTTCTACTTTAGAATTAAACCCCTTTAATCCAAAAGTATAGAATTTACATATAACATTTTAGTCCATAACTTGGTTTTATTCAACTTTCACCCCCTCAAGTAATTTACACGTATAATATCATATATTTGAAAGTTGGTTCATTACATAAAATGTTTTAAACTTTTAATCTTTTTTAAAAGTAGGTTAAGGTTAAAGATGATGATGTGACGCTGAGGTGACAGTTAATACAATAAAATGAATCGTGACCATTACACATAGTCTTATAAGTGAACTCAAAAGAAGAATAGATGGTTGATAAAAATCATAAAATCTTAATAGTATGATTTGTGTTAGATGACTTTATTAATACATGGTATGGTTATGAGTGCAACTGTATAATAAATAAATTATTTTAACCGAGTATGTAATTAAAAAAAAATCAAAATATACTATTATTTTTAATCTGTTTTGCCAAAATATGTAATTTAATAGAGCTTTTACTCGAATAAAAAATTTTAAATACCCCAAAAAGTATACACATAAATGAGCAAAACAATCCAATATAGATTTGTAACTTTAATTTTCTTGGGTATAACTAATAAACGATACAAGAGTTTATCTACTAGTCATATATAGTTTAAAAAATAATAATCCATGCACGAGCCCAAAAATACGCCAATTAATAAAAAAAACAAAAAACTAGAAGTATATTAATCATTGTTTTGTATATTAGCATAATTGTTACATTGTACAAGTTTTTAAAAATCTATAGAATAAACACGAGCTCTATGTTATTTTATATTGTGTGAAGTTTTATCAATTAAAATGCCTCTATTTTAAGCTCAAAATTTCAGACCGACTATTTTTTGTTGCTTGCTGGTGACTTTTCAATCTTTTACTGTTCATACTTCAGGATCTCTCTCTAGTCTCCACTCTCACGTCTATGCTAATTACCATCACATTCCAAAGCCAAATGTATATTCTTAAGGTTAAAATAGGTAAATATAAAATTTAAAAATTTAGATAAAGATGAGTAAAATGGTCATTTTTACTTTACTTTTGATGAAAAGTTTTGAAGGGACGTTTATGATATTTTAATTTCAAGTCGGATATATATATATATATGATATTTCATAAATTTGTATGGGTATACATGAAATTCTATATATATATATTTTCTTTCACATACATTTAATTGTTATACTCATTCAATGAAGAAAAAACTTAAATTTAAATTTCACTTTTCTTTTTAAAATAAATCGAACCGTCCAACGATGATAATTTCGTCGTTTTTAACATTGTGGGTCGATATCCATTATATCACGTGAAAGTTTTATGAATTTATAAATAAAAAATTTTTATTTAAAAAAATTGAGACGAATAAGAGGAAAAAAAATATGATTTTTAGAAACATAGTTGGTATTTGATGATGCCCAGAGTGTATTATTGAGTGTACATAATTCAAGAGTACCTACAGTTTTTAATATGTTGCATGAAAATGTTTCATTTTTTAACAGATCTAGTTGAGGCTCACCATCAGAGCATGTGCCTATAAACCATAAACTATGATGTCGGTGGTATAAATTTCTGGTCTTCAGTTTCACACATACTAAAACTAGAAAAAAAAAAACTGTTTAAAATATTTTAGGGAAAATCACAGATCATTTTCACCAAGTTTTTTATATGATTAGATATTTTAACTTAACTTTTTTGAAAGGGTAAATTGTCATTTTCGTTCCTATGTTTTAGTCACTTTTATCAGTTCATCAAAAAGTTTATTTTTCTTCTGTATAATTAAATGGTTAATACGGTTTAAGGGGACGGGGAAAATAATTAAAGGTTTAAAATATTAATAAAGTAAAAAATATATAAAAAGACCTAAATACCCCTAATTTAATGTTAAAATATGGATGAAGTTAATTGATTGCATGAAAATGACAATTTTGTAAATCACGAGGATACACAGAAGAAAAATAAACTTTTGGATTAAACTGGCAAAAGTGACTAAACCACATTGACGAAAATGACAGTTTACTCTCTTTTAAAACTATAAACCGAATTTAATTTATTACACGTATACTCACGGATCTTAATCCAGTAAACATATGACACTTGGTTCTAAACAATGTTATTTTTAGTTTATGGTTGATTTGTCATCACCTGATTGGTTGTTGGGCCGCAACATTTGTAGTTTATTAGCTTAATCCTGTGCCATTTACAATTAGCTTAATCCCACACCAATGTTGATTTTTAAGTACACATGCCAATGGTTATATATTTATAACTTTGATCCGATGACTATTTAGATAACAAATTTGGTTAAAATGACTATTCTCGTGATTTTATAATATTTTAACTATCCATCTCAATCTCTCTCACCCTATTCCCAACCCCCTCCCCCTTCTTTTGGTGCCACAATTTTATCCCATGAAATCTTTTTTGAGATGTTCGTTTCACCCCCAAAGAAATGATCTTCTCATGCTCTCTAATTTGTTAATCACTTGAATCGGCGCTTTAAACAGAGAGAAACAGTAAATAGATAGATTCCCCAGCATGACTTTAAGCAAAGTAATTTTCTCACCAAAAGATAGGGTCTTTGACTTCCACAATGATAACTTGTTCTTAAACTTAACAATAGCCGGGTCCCAATTTTTTTATAAGGTTCATGTTTGCTCCCACGGGGAGCCCCAACGGAAGGGACCTAAAATGGCAGCCAAGGACACTCGCCAAATCGACCCCTTGATCATTTGACACCCCGATTCCATACACCTTTGTTTTCTTTTAAGTTGACTTGAAGACCCGAAGCTAGATGAAAACACCTCAAAAGTCTTTCAATATTTAAGGAATTAATAACCGACAATTCACCTGTGAATACAACATCATCTGCAAAGAATATATGTGATAGAACCGGCCCATCCCGCGGCATTTTAATTCCCTGAAAGAAACCCATATTACAAACTGTTTTTGTTGAGACATGGAGGGCTTCCATCACCAAAATAAAAAGGAATGGCGATAACGGGTCTCCTTGCCGCAACACCGTTTGACTTCAAATTCTTTTGATGGGACCCCGTTGATGAGAATGGATGTTGTAGCCGATTTTAGGCAGCTACTTATCCACCCTCATCACCGGCCCGGAAAACCCATTTGATTCATAATGTAATCCAAAAAATCCTAATTTTTACCCAACTTTTAAGTGTATCGGAAGCCTTTTCAAAATCAACTATAAGAATCATAGCTTTCTTTTTAACTTTCTTTAGCCAGGTATAGATACAATTTTAAAATAAAATATTATCTTAAAATAATACCTTAAAAATCATGTTAATATTTCCTTAAGAAAACCTTTACTAATTTAAATATACATAAAGACACAAACCATATGGTTTGAAAAAAGTTGTATAAACCGTGGGCTAACCGGCGGTGGGAAGTGGGAACTCTGAAGACTAGCTGCTGACAATATATTCTTTAGCTTTATTCTCTATTCCTTAGACGCTTAGAATATCCGTAGTAGGCCGGTGAAGGTGAGAGATTTTTTGTGTCACGTAGACACTGGCTTCTCTCACCCTCATCTAGGTGTGTAATGGTGGGGTGAGGATGATCAATTTTGTAATAATTACATAATTATTGTTTTTTTAATTTAATTAATTTGTATATATTATTTATATTAAAAAATAATGCTATTTAAAACCACAAATCAATAAAAAACCTAATTTAATTTAATAAATTGCATTACATAATTTGTAAAAATACAACAATTAAATCGAACGATAATTACGATTACTCCATAGATGCTCCATCAGATCAGTTCTAAGGTTTGTATGAGTTTCTGAACAACGGATTATCCAATGATTTACTAGTCTCTTTTCGTTTATTATTTCTATATTAGTGGGCTAATTATACCTACACGTTACAAAAACTAGTTTATATGTTACTATACTAAATTAGTTTATATATAAGTAAAGAAATACCTTCACAAAAATGGTGAAGACTATCACGCGATGTTTTATCCGCCATCTTCAAATAGTCATCCATTGAGTCAGCTGCTTTCCCGTACGCGAGTTGCCGAATCGCCGACGTACACTTTTGTAAAGCAGTGAACTCAAGCTTCCTTCGTGCGTCATATTTTGTTGGAAATATTCGAACTCTCGTTCTAAATCCCCAACGATTCGAACGGATAACGGACGACTCATTCTAAAACGACGTTTGAAAAACTTGTTATTATAATTGTGATTTTTCGTAAAATAATCTCTTACTATAAGATCATTTGCAGCCGCACGATCCCGATTAACTTGGACTCGTCTTGTAACTCTAGAAGATTCTTTGACTAGATGATTTATAAACATCACAGACGCTTGAACTGTTGGATTTTATGGACCGACCTGATGGACAACGCAGATGACCGAGCTATGACCCATAAGAGTTACACCTAGGGCAACGAACATTAAATCCACTTAACCCGCTTAACTGGTAATTACGAACTGTTAACGACACAGTATATTTTATATTCGTTACACGGGATTTATTATTTATACAAGTTTATAAATAATAATTCATATTTATTGTTTTAATCCTTTTATTAAAACAATTAAATGGGTATAGGCCTTTTATCTTATATTGGACTTTGGGCCCGAAAACAATTATTATGGTTTATAATTATTATATAATTATAATCTAATTAGTTGTTGAAAAGAGATACAAATGAGCCGCCGTTTTTTTCTTAAGGATCGAGGAAAGCAGAGAAAAAAAGCAGCCAAAACGGCCAATTGTTCTTTTTCCTTTTGGTGAAGAAGTCGCCAGAACCAAAAGTGGGAAGAGAAAAATTTGTTTTTTCTTTCTTGTGTGTTGCCAGCCACCAAACAGAAATCATATTCTCTTTGGCTTTTTCGGCAACCTTCAATCCAGCCTAAGCCGGACCCTGCCCCGCCGCTGTCCTGTTTCCGGCCAGCCCCGGCGTTACTCGTCTCTCGTGTTGTCAGTTCGTGATCTAGCATCGGCTCGTTGTACCTTGGTGTCTCAACCGGTTAATCATTAACCACTAAGGTGTAATTAATCTCATCAGTAGATTAATAATTGTTTTTCGTGTTTGCGTGTTCATAACCAGATCCTGTTCGGTTAGTCAGTGCTGTTAAATAGGTTATGACTTTATTTTCCGCTGCGTATTTATTAATTAACTGGATTAATTAATTTCTCTGTCAAAACCCGTTTTTACAAAAGTAAAACTGATCACCACTGAATCCGAACATAAACCGCACTCACGAAAAGCTTATGACCATCCGATGAGTCGGATGATGAATCCGATGATTAAGAAAAAACCATTGGTTGAAGTATATAGAGAGTATATAGAGCGTAGGTGTACTGAGAATTAGTATTTAATTCGGTTAAAATATATATAGATAATTTAAAATAAATTAACTTTTTTTTCTTTTTGTGCCCAGCAACTACTTTTGACCATCATATTCAAGTTTCAACGGTTAGTTTTGACTTGCCACCCTCCTCTCACCCCGTGAACACCACCACGCTCTAGCCACCACGCCCCCTCACCCTCATCTGGCGCGGTGTTTCACGCCCATGATGGGTGAGGTGGCACCACGCCCCTAGCCACCACGTTATCACTACGTTCAGTCTTATAAGTACAGAGTTATATGAAATTTAGGTGTAAAAAATTGTTTTAAAAAAAAAAATAGAAAAGAAGGTCGAAGTTTTTAAAGTAGAATACAAGCAAAGTTATAAAGCAAGTCAAATAAATTGTATGTCATGACCAATGTTTTCAGAAACGGACCGGTATTCTTACCGGTCCGACCGGTCGGACCGGATTTAAGAACCGGACGACGTAATAAATATTATAAAAACATATCAATCCAAACAACCATTAATCCTTTCAAAAACCACCAACAAGTCAATTCCAATAATTTTAAACTAACAATTACCTACGAAATACGAAGTCAAGAAACTTAAAAAAGATTAAAAAAATAAAAAATAGTCAAGCGGTTCGCCCGGTCCGACCACCCGGTTTCCGGTCCGACCACAGGTTCGCTGCAGGACCGGTTCAACATATGTAACCGGACCGGTCAGACCACCGGTTCCCGGTCCGACCGGCCGGTCCGGGTTTCAAAACATTCATCATGACAAGCAAATTCTTACTCTTTAATATGCGAGTCAGAAGACAAAACATGGTAGATATTGGTGAGAGCAAATAGAGAAAATTAAAGCTTTCATTCATTATACATACATATATATATATATATATATATATATATATATATACATACATATATATATGGAAAGATTCCGCTAAATTTTCGCTAACAAACCTAAGAAATTGAGACAAACGAACTCCGATGAAACTAATTCCAGTGACGTTGGAACCGGCTCGTAGAAATAAAATCTAAAGATAAACCCTAAACCCTTAAAGCTAAACCATAAAAGCTAAATCTAAAAACCTAACCACCCCACCCCCACACCCAAAAACCTAAATCCTCCCACCCCACCCCCACCCCCACCCCACCCCACCCCAAAAGAAATACCTAAACCCCACCCCCACCCCCAAAACCTCGACGAGCCGACTTCAACGCCGCTGGAATGAGCTCAATCAGAGTTCGTTTGACCCGGTTTCGGTTAATAAAGAAATTATTTATTAGATTTTTTAACGAAAATTCACTTTTTATTTGAAACTCTTCACATATATATATATATATATATATATATATATATATATATATATAACTTGTAGGTTTCATATTTAAAGTAACGAAATTACAAAAATCATCTTTTATTTCAAAAGTTATAATATATTACGCCATTTCCACTAATAAATATTAGTTTTCATGTTAGTTTTTTTTTGCAATACCCATTTTACCCTTATCAGTTGAAGGACGAAATATATAATTTTCACAATTATTTTCTTTTTTTGTTTTTTCTTTTATTTACTATACTTTTCTTTCAATTTCTTTTTGTTTTTTCACCACTTTTATTTTATAAATTTATTATTGTTTGCTTGTTTTATTGCATACACATGACACATTTTTACGACACATCATCACAAAGTTTAGGGTAAGGTTGTTACTTTATGATCTAAATAGGTTATGGGTTCAAGTCGTGGGAAACAACCCCTGCACAAAGTGTATGTGTATGGTAAGACTGAGTACAGATCGCGAATCGATCCGCCCCCTCCCGGCCTCTACACAAATACGGGACCCTGCATCTCATCACTAAGGCTATACGGTATACCCTCACGCGAGGGTATGCGTGAGGGGGCTCACGCCGTGAGCGAGGGTAGCACACCACCCCCATTTGGCGTGAAGCGTGAGTGTGTTCGCGTGAGATTCTTCACGGGTGAAACACTCCAAATTCGAACGTTGAACGACTATTTACATAACCATTTCTAAAACAATCTCCACTCTCATACTTTTATAAAAAAAAGCCATGAATCTTAATTACTCGATATGGTGGTTTCAACAATACCCCAATCAACAAAACGCCTTCCAAATTCGTGGCCAACCGCTTCCTTTCAACCAAAACCCGTTTGGCTCGGGGGCTTATGTTCCACAACCATAAGGCCAACCGATAAACTTGTCCGAGCCGGATGTTGTTCCTGAAACTCAACCCGCACCACAATCCGAAGAAAACGTTGACGAAACGCAACCCGGATCTTCTCGAAAAAGTCAAAATAAAAAGGTCGTTAAAGAATCGACTTCTACATGAGCCACTAAAAAGTGGGATACGGAGAAGGAGGTGAAGTTGGCTAAAGCGTTTGTCGACGTATCCGAGGATCCCATCATTGGTAAAATTAATACTTTTATGTTACCTTTTTAATACTTTTATTTTGTACTAAATTAATACTTTTATTTTTTTAGGAAACGCTCAAAGCAAGATCGCTTTATGGGAGCGTGTTGCAAAAAAATATTTTATCTTAATGGAAGTCCGGCCCGATTACCGCACAACGGACCAGTTGAGTTCTAAATGGACTCATATTAACAAAAAAGTCGTAATTTTCAACGGTATATATGAAGAATGTGAGCGGCCTCGAAAGAGCGGGTCTAGTGATACAGATATTTTGATGCAAGCAACCGTACGTTTTCAAGACGATGTTGGAGGCATGGCTCCAATTAGAATTTGGGAACTTTTAAGGAATTCTCCGAAATGGCAACAAATTTACACCAAAAAGAGCGGAGCCGGATCGTCAAAGAAACGATCCTCAAACGACATGGCTGATAGTCCCGCCGCATCTGATGAGAGATCTAAGTATGATATCAACTTAGAGGAAATGGATGAGGAGGATGCAATATTACGGCCGATCGGGAAGAAAAAAGCTAAAGCCCAAGCCCAAGCATCAGGCTCCCGCTCCGTTCCGACACATATCGAGATCGGTCAACAAATGATCGAGGAAATACGCCAATTTAACTTGACTCAAAAAGAGAGAAATGATTGGAAAAAAGAAAAAAGATAAGATGGATATTCTCGCACTCGACCTTGATCGCTTTCACGGGGCCAAGTGAGCCTTTTTTGAGAGAAAACAAAATGCGATCAAGGCAAAATATGAGATTGAAGACTAGTTTTTTAAAATTTATGTACTTTTTATTTAATGTTTTTATTTATTTATTATTTTAATGAAATTTGAATTTAATTTAAATTGATGCATTTAATACTCACTTGGGTATCCATCACATGAGTATACCACTTGTCATGTGAGAGCCAAGTGACGGTTACACAAAGGTGATGTGGCACCTAGGTGACAAAAAAGGTATTCTCAATTGGAAGAGCCAAGTGAGAGTATACCTCATACTCTAAGTTTACATGTTTCCAACTCGTAAAACCGGTAACGCTGCGTGGACGAAACCAATTCAAAGTTCAAACACCCTCTGCTTGCCGTGATTGACGCTTTGGCAGTTTGGATAATTTTCCATGCCAAAATTACATATTTCTACAACTACTCATATGAAATATATTTTAAAACAAAGTCTTTTTATTTTGTTCAAGTCTAGGCATGTTCCATATTTTTAATTTTATGTTATTTTTATAACATATAAGTTGAATAAAAGATAAGATTTATGTTTGTCACAAACTTTTTTTTATAAATAATAGTTACAAGTTGCAAGTTTAAGTTAACTAATTTTAGTTGGGGAATTGTATTAACGTAAAACTCGATCACAAACTCTGGGTCCCCGTTCTGAAAAGACACAAATCTTAATTAAAAATAGATATTGAATCATGTTTTAAATACCAAGGGAGCGTTTGGTTCGCAAGAATTCAAATATAATGAAATTTAAATTTCATAGGAATATGAATTCAATTAATAAAACTGAAATTGGAACGGATTGCCTCAATTCTTTCAAGTAAAGAAATTAAGCACTTCTTCTATTAGTGATGGTATTTGACCGAAGGAATTGGAATCTCCTACTCCCTTATTATCGTTATCATTATTATTACCGTTGTTGCCATCACCAACCCCTCAACTGCCAGTCTTCCCCACCATCACCAACACAATCACCCCTACAATTACCACAACCGTACACAATCGTTGTCGCTACACTACTACAGTTGCCCCCGTCCCAAATCATTTAATATAAATATAACGTCTTGTTAAAATTTTTTAACCTCTTTCTACTCTCATAAGACAACACTTTGGATCACGATTCCAACTCCACACCCTTCTCCAAACCCTCTCTCCAAACACATTTACGTTTCTCCAAAGACATTTTAATACATTTATTTTTAGGATTTTAATAATCCTATCTTTTACCAATTGGCCAATAATAATATCAACTGAGAATATTTTACCACCGGTCCCTACTTTCAAACTATTTTCTTATATAGGACCCCTCGTTAAAGAAATTTAACGCGTTAGATTTTATATGACGTGAACATCTCCAAACCGCCGGAAAGTCGAGCCAAACTTACAGTGGTCTCGTGGTGGGTTTTGAAATTGGCTCTGGTGGTGTTTAACTGGTCTCGTTAAACACCACCGTTGTTTCTGTTTGGACTTGCTGGACAAACGAGACCAGTTAAACACCACCAGAGCCAATTTCAAAAGCCACAACGAGACCACTGCTAGCTTGACTCGACTTTCCGGCGGTTTGCAGATGTCCACGTCATATAAAATCTAAAGGGCGTTAAGTTTCTTTAACGAGAGGTCCAATGTAAGAAAATAGTTTGAAAGTAGGGACTGGTGGTAAGAATATTCTCAGTTAGGATTATTATTGACCAATTGGTAAAAGCTGGGATTATTAAAATCCAATAATCCTTATTTTTAAACTTTTATGATTTGTTTAACGTTTATCTTTAGTAAGATTAGTGCTCAAGAACCAACAAATAAAGACTTTGTTGTCTAAATTCTAAGTGGGTAATCAAGTAAATTGGGTAGAACATTAGCACGTAGACACGTAGTCGTGTATTTTATTGATAATTAATAATGAGCCAAACATTTTAGAGTTATAAAAATAAAATAAAATAATGAGTAAATTATTTTTTGCGTCCATGTGGTTTATACGATTTAACACAATGCGTCTCTAACATGAATTTTTAACGCTTTGAGTACATGTGGTTTACAATCTGTAACAATCTGAGTCCCTGGACCTAACTTCGTTAAAAAACTCCATTTAAATTCAGGTGAAATGTTCGTTGTACCCTTTTACTGTATAATAGTCTGCGTCCCTAGAAACATGTAATATTTGTTTGCGTCCCTGTCTGAGTCCCTGGACCTAACTCACCCGAAACTAATACTTTCGCCCGAAACTACTAGGGATACATTGTGTTAAATCGTGTAAACCACAATGACGCATTGTGTTAAATCGTGTAAACCACAGGGACGCATTGTGTTAAATTTCACTTTCGATATATGATTAAGAATTTATTATATTTATTTATAAGAAACGAAAAGCTAAATATTTTATTAAAATAATTAATTTATTTATAAAAAATAAATGTAAAAGATGTAAAAGATGAACCTTATGTAGGAGTCAACATAGGTACAGATATATCAAATTTCCTTCCCCCTGGAAAATTAGTTTCATTCCTCCAACAACAAAAGGTAACCTCTATCCGTCTTTATGATGCTGACCCTAATATTCTCAAAACCAGGGGCGGATCTATAAAGAGGCGAGGGGTACCTGATGGTACCCTCAACTTTCGACGCGTAGTGGGAATTTTCGACGCGCAGCGGGAATTTTTTTTTTTTTTTACCGTTTTATGTATCCAGATACCCCTGAACGAAATTTTAGATACCTCTGGAATTTTTTTCTAGATCCGCCACTGCTCAAAACCTATCAAAAACCAAGATTCGGGTCATAATCTCGGTACCCAACAATCAAATTCTTGGTATTGGGTCATCCAACACAACTGCAGCCAACTGGATCAACCGGAATGTGGCTGCATTTTATCCGAATACCCTCATCATCGCCCTTGCCGTAGGCGATGAGGTGTTAACAACCGTCCCTTCGTTGTCTTCCATGTTAATGCCAGCCATTGAATCACTTTACAGTGCACTGTGTTAAATTTTACTTTCGATATATGATTAAGAATTTATTATATTTATTTATAAGAAACGAAAAGCAAAATATTTTATTATAATAGTTAATTTATTTATAAAAAATAAATATAAAAGATGATGAAGATTAAAGAATGGATCATGGATAAATTTATAAAAAATCTCTGAGTTTAAACGATTTAACACAATGCGTCCCTGTGGTTTACATGATTTAACACAATGCGTCCCTAGTAGTTTCGGGCGAAAGTAGTAGTTTCGTGTGAGTTAGGTCCAGGGACTCAGACATGGACGCAAACAGATATTACATGTTTCTAGGGACGCAGACTGTTATATAGTAAAATGGTACAACGAACATTTCACCTGAATTTAAATGGAGTTTTTTAACGAAGTTATGTCCAGGGACTCATAGTGTTACAAATTGTATACCACAGGTACCCAAAGCGTTAAAAATTCGTGTTAGGGACGCATTGTGTTAAATCGTGTAAACCACAGGGACGTAAACGATAATTTACTCTAAAATAATTTAGTGATGTTATTTTATAATTAAATACAATACATTAAATATCTTTTAGAATTAAAAAAACAAAACAACGAATCAGCAAGATCTCTGCTTTGAAAATTATCCATTTCAACTCAAACCCACTTTTTATTTATATCCTTTATATTGATCAAACTCAATAGTCAATATTGGTAATATTAGTATATTTTACTTTTATATCGCAAGCAGCCAGTAGGCGATGGTTCTAGCGACTTCGTGACAACTTAGAACTCAACAAACTTGATCATATAATTCAAATTCACTTGCAAAACTCGTTTTAATTAGAAACATATACCATATTAATTATATAACATCTAGTGAATTTTCTTTGTAAGACGTTTTACTGTACAATGAACAATAGAGGTTTGTCCAATAAGCAGCTGCCAAATGGCAGTAAATGCCTATTTCCTTTTTTAATTTATCCAATTGAATTTATGTTGACATACGAAAAATTCCCACCTGTGACAAAAAGAAAGGGGTTAAGGTTGGGTCAGGTGGTTTCTCACCTATGGTGGGTTTCCTCCTAAGAGAGGTGAAGATGATCGGGTGGGCCAGTGGCCCGTCAGTGATCCAAATTGCCGTTAGAAAAAAAACATACGAAAAATTCGGCTAACGTAATACTAATTTGGTTTTGGAGCAACGCTTAGACGAGTACCCCTTAGCCCATTTACTCAAGTTCGATCCAGGCAAGTGAAGTAAACCGCCCGGTCCGTCGGATTCTTTCCTTTTCCCCTCTTGCCTCGCAGTTTTTTTTTAATTCTTTTATTTCTGCCGCATTCCCTTATTTAGTTTTTCTTATTGATTTTTTATTCTTTTTTTTTTACTTTTTTTCCTCTGATTTTTTTAATTTTATTTGAGTTATTTTTTTTAACTTTGTTTCTATTTTTATTTTGTAATTTTTTTAACTTTTTTTATTATTTTGTTTTAGACTTTAATTCTTTGATTTTTTTTATTACCTTTGCTTTTTTCTTATTCTTTTTACTTTAGAATCTTCGATTGTTTTTTACTTTTTATTTGTTTTTCTATTTTATTTTTGTACTTTAAATCTTTGATTACTTTTTTTTTATTTTTACTTTTTTTGATTTTTTTTGTTGATTTTTAAGTTTCGAATATTATCAACGCCCAAGTCTCAACGCGTAAGTTTGTGTCAAATTTTCGACGTTAACTTTTGTCATTGTTTAGCGTCCATCGTCGCAAGGCGCGGGTTAGCGTTTACTAGTTTAATATATAAATTCAAATTTATCGGCTCTAATTTAACTCTTGAAATTAGCCGTCAAAATGATGATAATTTTGAAAATAAAAGATTAGGCCATTTGATGGTCAAGTAACAATAATGAATTGTAATCATACAAGAAACGAATATTAAAAGGAGATAATTCTAATCATTCACACATGAAATAAGAAGAGAAAATTCATGATAAAAACCATAAACACTTGATAATCATTGAATTAGTTAGTTTTCAACTATTGATGACTGGTTTTGATCCCTTGAGATTCGGACAAATTAATAAAAAAATTATATTTTTAATCATTTTGAAATAGAATTGTGAAAAAAAAACCCAAATTAAAAACAATTTGTGTACGTAATGTCGATTTGTTTGGTCCACAATCACTAGTCTTGCTTCAAACATGTATATTTTTAATTGTGGACGTTCCTTTATTTTGACTTCATAATTGTCACATGATATTAACAATAATGGTTAAATAATATCTTAAAACAGATAACATGATATTCACGTATACTATTTATAATCACAAAAATTGGTCCACTTTAAGCCATAACGTAAAAAAAAGATTAAAAAAAGGATAAAAAAAGATAAATATATTAAAATCATTAACAATATGGAGCATTGTTGTCATCTCTATTCATGATATGTCGGGAAACAAAATATGAAATTTTATACTGAATTCAAGATAAGAAAACGGCTCCAAGATACACCTAAAAGGTGCTTGAACATTGCCTAAGAAAATATAGTTAAAAGGGGAAATTTTATTTGAGAGTAAATTACATAAAGTTATGTAATTTGACATTTTAATTTTATTAATTATACTAGTGTTTTCTAATTTATGAGTGTTAATGGTGTCGGGTTGATCATATGTTTCGGGTTGGCTGGTGGAGGATTGAACTGTTTAATCCGAACATAACCAGTATATTTATTTGTATAAAAAACATCAACACAAAATGGATACACCTAAAAGTGTTTAACCTGAAAACGACTCGTTTATCCCATTTATCTCAACGTGTCAAAGGGTATGCATGCAGTAATCAAGTTTTAAACATGTTAATCGGGTTGATGTGTTGTAACAAATGGATTGAACCAGTCGTAAACGGGTTCGTGGGTTGACTTGTTTAATTAAACGGGTTAAACAGGTCTACAAACACGATCCATTTAATCAAGTTAAACACGTTAACCGAACATGACCCATTTAATTAAACAAGTCAACACGAACACAACTAATTTATTAAACAGGTTAGATCTGACGTCCTAAAACCAAATTATTTTCGTAACGTGTTAGAAATTGACACCCTAGTCTCTATTTTCATTATTTTGTAACAGATTTCTACCTCACTTATGTTGTGAAAGGGCATAACGAGTGGCGGACCCATGATTTTTTTTTCCTATGGGGTCACTTTTCTTGTGCTCTTATTTCTATTAACCAGGACGTTAAAATTCTCGGGTCGGGGTCAATCGGGTAAAATAATAACATACGCTAAGATAATGTAAATACATCGTCATTAGAAAACACAAAATACAAATGTCATTAGAAATGAAAAAAGAAACATTACATTTTAAAGTTGTTCTCTTCGGGTTTTTATTTTTTAAAAATGATCCATTACAACTTTGACCGAAACGTTCGAAATAACTCTTTTTCAATGTAACATATGCAAGAATCGTTCATGTATACATCACCTATTCGATTACGTAATTCCGTCTTCACATGCTTCATTTAAGAAAAACATCTCTCAACACTTGTCGTAGCGACCGGTAAACTGTAACACAAAAAAATTTCAACCAATTTTAACTTTCAACGCACGCGGAATTTAGGTCTCATAAACGCACTTGACAAAACAACACATGTTATTTACAACAAAAATACGACATAACTTGTTTTAAAACGTTCGACCGACATCTCAAAACGACAACAAGTTTCAATATCTAAGAGATGACTCAAACAAGTTTAATGAATCCCAATCAATGAGTTTTAACTCCAACCATTAACACACAACAAACCGAATGAGAATCCAATTCCACCACGAAGCGTGACTCGAGACTTCAAACCGGAGATTTACCTGCAAAACGTCGTGCATAACACCATTAGTAATGATATAAAACATCCCTTAGACCCCCATGGGTTAGACCCAAGCAATTACCCCCAAAATGGGAAGTTTGATGAAATAAAATTTCTAACATGGCCATGTGCAAAATCAGACATGGCCATGTGCACCTGATGCCCACAACAATTTCCAGACATGGCCATGTGCAGACTGACATAACCATGTCCACCTGAAGAACTAAAAATTTCTGACATGGCCATGTGCAAAATCAGACATAGCCATGTGTGTCACACCCCGTCTAAGGCGGAAACACGGGTTATGACAGTTGTATGAAAATCAAGAACACATTGTTTAATAAGAGAAACTTACTACGCATTCATCATTTCCAAAATATATAGTTTACATGACATTTAGTTTCAAAATACAAATTGAGATTTTCTAACAAAAGCCATCCTAACAAAAGATTGTTTTTCCTAAAATCTCCTTGTATTTGTATGCCATGCACTTCTAGTTCCTTCATGAATTACCTGAAAAATATGCTAAAAGTGGTCAGCTATAAAGCTGGTGAGTTCGTAGGTTTAAGTATAAGGTAGAAGTATAGATATTTGAACAACAAATTCAAATGAATAGTTGTTACGGTATATTGACTAGATGTGTATGAGAATAAGATACTATAAACATTGAGCCCGCAACTAAACCTGATGACCTAGTATGTTTGCCCCTGCTTAATGCCTTATCACGGAGCATTAATTCTTGTTTCTAGAATCGGAAATAAACATTCACCACGTTTTCTGCTGTTTTAAACGCGTCAGTCAGAAGGATGAATGGGGCGTCACCCCGATAGATCTATCAATATTTAACCGTCGGCTTAGTAAAGTTAACTAGTTGCGTTTCTTGAAAAAGGGGACTTGAGAAGTGATAATAATTCTAGTTCAGCTCAAGTTATATAGTCAAATAGACAAGCGAATAATCAATATAGTAAATAGTGAAAATAGATAGAGCATATTTTCCCCCAAAAGTTTAAGAGAAAAAGGGGCTACGAAGACTCACCTAGTGTTGATGAATTTGCGTTCTTGCGGTCGAAGTACGTCCTACTCGGGTCCTACAATGGTGGGACTTTATGAGTTTTATGGACTTTATATTGGATTAAGGTGTCATTTTGTATAAATGTTAGTTCTTGTTTTCTTGTATTTTACACGCTTGGATTTACGGCGGCAATTGCCAAGACATATAAGATTGACTTGTAATGGTAACGAGGTTTAGAAAAAAAATGTCAAACTCTCACTAGGGTTTTAGAAATATAGGATGGATGAAAATAAGTAGATGTCACATATGTTTAAAGAGTTCTTTTAAAGGTTTCATTCTTGAAATTTCACAAACCGTTTTAATAATAGATTTAACGTTTTGATGGTTAAACTTAGCAAAACTCATACTTTATAATAAAAGTATATGTTTTAAGTTTTTATAAGGTTTTAAACCCTCAAATATTCTTGAAGAATATTATTCTTAAAAACTAGTCGTTTCACGACGGTTTTTTGATGGATTAATCTTACAAAAATACCATGGTCATGATTCTTGATAAAAATAGTAGTTTGATGACTCACATGGACTCATTTTATTTACAAGAAGAGTTCCAAAAGTTGGTCGAGTCAATAATGTGTGTTTAAAGATATTTTTATTAATCGTTTCGGTCGTAATTGCTCAAAATAAGTTAAAATTTTGAAAGTATAGCTATCCATCTCCAATCCTTATGAAATTTGGTTTATGGACTTGATAAAATATTAGAAATTTACTGGAATTTTTGTAAACTCATTTGAAATAGTTTAGTATTTTTCCAAAAATCATTTGAGATAGACTAATTTTGAAAGGATAGCTATTTATGTCCAAAAATTATGATTATTATTTTATAATAACCTTATGACCAGTAGGTCACTTGGTAAAAAATTTAGAATTTTATAAAAAGTCTAAGTATAAAAACGACCTTTGTTTCCGTAAGATTTATTTTATTAATATATCTAACTAACTCTAAAAATCATGAAATTTAATATGGAGTCTTTTTATAGTAGGTAGGAGTTGTTTCCAAAATATGGGAATTTTTAGAGGTCGAGAAGTTAAAATCATATTTTTGGGTTAAAAACCGGGTTTTTAAACGGTGTTTATTCTTGTTTAAGTTGTATGTGACTATATTAAACCTATTTAACTCATTCACCCTTTTAAATATTGTGTTATAATAACTTAAAAGACTTGATTTTGGTGTTTACCCAAACTATATTATGTCCATAAGTATTGTTAATAGTGTAAGAACATGAAAAATAAAGTGCATAATAAGTAAATACAAGGATTTAAATGGACTAGTTCTTGAGTGTTGAAGGTATGTTTATGGTTTGGCTCTAGTCATAGATTACCACTTGTTTACACAAGTATGATGGTATCATAACACCCATAAACCTTTTTGTTATCAAGATCAAGATCTAGAGAAAAGTAAAGCAAAAACATAAAGTATTTGGACTAGTTCTTTGATCTTTGAAGGTGTGTTTATGGTTTGACCTTAGTCATAGATTACCACTTGTTATCACAAGTATATGGTATCATAAAACCCATAAACCTTTTAGTTATCAAAGACCAAGCTCTAGAAAAAAAAAGAATATAAAGTAAAGACATGAATACATGGACTAGTTCTTTGATCTTTGAAGGTGTGTTTATGGTTTGACCTTAGTCATAGATTACCACTTGTTATCACAAGTATATGGTATCATAAAACCCATAAACCTTTTAGTTATCAAAGATCATGATCTAGAATAAATGAAAGAAGGAAAGAAAAATAGAAACTTTAGATGAAAGAATGCTTACAAGCTTGAATGATTCAAGGCTTTGAGAGTTGGTCTTGCACCTCCCTTGAGCCGAGATTTTAGAGGGAAAGAAAGAGTGAGAGAGTTTGTGAAAGGTGCAAGTGAAAATGGGAGGATTTGGTCTTGTATTTATAGGGAAACAAGAGCATGGTTTGTGTATTAAAATATTGATTCTTTAGATTACATTGAGATAGAGTTGTAAGAAAAGAATGAGAGGTGGAGTGTTTGGGATTCTTGGCCGAAAATGGGGGATGGGGGTGGAGTGTGTAGGTGATTGGAATGATGGTGTTTTTGTAGGTGGGTTTTGTACAAAAGTTCATGGAATGGTAGATTTTTATAAAAATGGTGGTGTTTTATAAATGTGATGAGAATTCTAGTCTTTCATAAGTGTGTGTGTAAATATACAAGTGTTATATAAAATAGATGAGATGTATTTATATAATTATGTAAGAAAGATTTATAGAAATGATTTATATAAGTATTTATATAAATATGACATGGAATTGATTGAATTAGGATTTCTAAATCATGTACACATGATATAGTCTTATAAAATATAGATGGACATAGTTTGGGTAATATTACCAAGTTTAATGAGATTAGTGTAGTAATTAGACATAGTTTGATTAATTAGACCAAGATTAAGGTATAATTAGGGTAATTAGTGTGAGATTAGACTTAATTAAGCTAATTACACTATGATTAGTGTATAGTTAAGTAATTAATGTAGGATTAGACATAGTTTGACCTAATATAGGTGATTTTATGTCATAGTTTCTATATTAGAGTCTTGAACTCTCATGTTTTCATGGAATTGGTGTAGAATAGATGGTAGACATAGTTTGTTGACCTAGTTTCATGTTAACTAAGTATTATTGGATGCACAAAGATTGATTAGGTATATGAATAATGTACAGACTATGAACCTGAAAATTGGGTAGGTGTCACAGTCTCCCCCAGTTAAGAGAATTTCGGCCCAAAATTCAACTGGTACTTTCTTTGACTGATTCGTCTTTGAACAAGTGCGGGTATTTGAGCTTCATATTGTCCTCTCGTTCCCATGTATATTCTGGACCTTGTTTGGAGTTCCATCTTACCTTGACTATCGGAATTCGGCTTCGTTTGAGCGTCTTTACTTCTCGATCCATAATCTCCATTGGTTCTTCGATGAAACGTAACTTGTCATCAATTTGAACTTCATCCAAAGGAATGTGCAAGGACTCATCTGCTAAGCATTTCTTGAGGTTCGATACATGGAATGTATTATGTACACCGTTGAGTCCTTGTGGCAGTTTAAGTTTGTAGGCCACAGGGCCAATCCTATTGATGATTTCGAAGGGTCCGATATAACGCGGTGCAAGCTTGCCCTTTTTACCAAATCGGAACACTCCTTTCCATGGTGATACTTTCAACATGACCTTGTCACCTACGTTAAATTCTAGAGGCTTTCAACGATTGTCAGCATAGCTTTTCTGGCGATCTCTGGCAGCTTTAATTCTTTCTTTTATGAGGGCGACCTTGTCAGTAGTCTCCTGTATAACCTCTGGTCCTGTTATCTAACTGTCGCCAATTTCGGTCCAGCAGATAGGAGATCGGCACTTTCTTCCATAAAGAGCTTCAAAAGGTGCACACTTGATACTTGTGTGGTAACTATTGTTATATGAAAATTCAATTAAGGGTAGGTGGGAGTCCCAGCTTCCACCAAAGTCTACCACGCAAGCCCGAAGCATATCTTCTAGAGTCTGAATTGTTCTTTCGCTTTGCCCGTCGGTTTGGGGATGATATGCTGTGCTTAGATCGAGTCTAGTTCCGAGTGATTTTTGTAATGACTGCCAGAATCTTGAAGTGAATCGTCCATCTCTATCAGAGATAATGGAGATAGGCACTCCATGTCTTGTCACCACTTCATTGATATATAACTTGGCTAGTTTCTCCATTTTGTAATCTTCACGGATAGCTAGGAAATGAGCTGATTTGGTTAGTCTATCTACAATGACCCAGATGGAATCGTGACCACTGGATGTTCTTGGCAGTTTTGTTATGAAGTCCATAGATATTTGCTCCCACTTCCATTGGGGAATCTCTGGTTGAGTTAGCAATCCAGATGGTTTTTGGTGTTCAGCCTTGACTTTTAGGCAGGTTAGACATTTGTTAACATACACAGCAATGTCTTTCTTCATACCTGGCCACCAATAGAACTCTTTGAGATCTTTATACATCTTGTCGGCTCCTGGGTGAATTGAGTATTTGGACTTATGAGCTTCATCCAGTATTAATTTTCTTAGCTCATCAGATTGTGGAATCCACATTCTATCCTTAAAGTAAAGAATTTTATCGGACTTTGATTCCAAGTGTTTCTCGGCACCCCAAAGTAGTTCGTTCTTTAGATCACCCATTTGTACGATTTCTTGTTGTGCTTCAAGGATTTGTGCCTTTAAGCTGGTTTGAACTATCATCCCTAGTGCCCGTACTCGGATAGGTTTCACTCTTTCCTTGCGACTTAGAGCGTCGGCCACAACGTTGGCCTTCCCTGGATGATATCGTATTTCACAGTCGTAGTCATTCAATAATTCTACCCATCTTCGCTGGCGCGTATTCAACTCCTTTTGATCAAATATATGTTGGAGACTCTTATGATCGGTGTAGATTAAACACTTTGTACCATAAAGGTAGTGTCTCCAAATTTTCAATGCAAAAACCACCGCTCCTAGTTCTAGGTCATGAGTGGTGTAGTTCTTTTCATGAATCTTGAGTTGTCGTGAAGCATAAGCGATTACTTTATCTTTCTGCATCAATACACATCCAAGGCCCTGATGGGATGCTTCGCAGTATACTATGAAATTTTCAGTACCTGCGGGTAAAGCTAGAATAGGTGCGTGACACAACTTCTGTTTTAGTAGAGTGAAAGCTTCTTCTTGCTTTTGCCCCCAATCAAATTTTCTATCCTTTTGGGTTAGCATAGTTAAAGGTTGGGCAATTTTTGAGAAGTTTTCGATAAACCTCCGATAATACCCTGCTAATCCCAGAAATTGTCGGATCTCAGTGGGCGTCTTTGGAGCTTCCCATTGCTTCACTGCTTCAATCTTGCTTGGATCAACATGAATAACCTTTTCATTAATTATGTGGCCAAGGAACTGTACTTCTTTCAACCAGAACTCACATTTTGAAAGCTTTCATATAGTTTTTCTTTTGTGAGTAGCTCTAAGATTATCTTGAGATGTTGTTCGTGATCTTCTTGGTTCCTTGAGTAGATTAGAATATCATCAATGAATACTATCACGAACTTATCTAAATAAGGTTTGCAAACACGATTCATCAGGTCCATGAAAACTGCCGGTGCATTGGTTAATCCGAAGGGCATTACTAAGAACTCATAATGCCCATACCTTGTTCTGAAAGCAGTCTTTGGTATGTCATTCTCTTGAATCCTTAGTTGATGATACCCGGATCTGAGATCAATTTTTGAGAAATAAGTAGACCCTTGTAGTTGGTCGAAAAGATCGTCGATCCTCGGAAGAGGGTACCGATTTTTGATGGTTAGCTTATTAAGCTCTCGGTAGTCAATGCACATTCGAAACGATCCATCTTTCTTCTTGACGAATAGGACCGGTGCTCCCCAGGGTGAGAAACTTGGTCGGATAAATCCTTTCTCCAACAGTTCTTGTAGTTGACTTGATAGTTCTTGCATCTCTGATGGTGCTAATCGATAGGGAGATTTAGCAACTGGTGCAGCTCCAGGGATCAAGTCGATTTGGAATTCGATTTGTCGTACTGGAGGAAGTCCTGGTAAATCTTCAGGGAATACATCCGGGTAATTCCTAACAATAGGAATGTCTTGGATACGGTTTTCTTCCCGCTTCTTTTCTACTACATGAGCTAGAAAGGCGTAGCACTGCTTCTTCAGGCATTTTCGAGCCTTTATGCATGATATGATCCTTAATTCCTTCCCGGGTCGCTCTCCTTGGATGATAAGCGTCTCGCCATTTGGTAACGGAATCCGAATAGTTTTCTGGTGACACACTATTTTGGCTTGGTGATGTGAGAGCCAATCCATACCGATAACGATATCAAAACTTCCGAGTTCGATAGGGAGTAAGTCTAAAACGAATGGGTGGTTCTCAAGAGTTAGGGTACAACCCTAGATTATATTCTTAGCTTCGAGGAGTTTACCGTTAGCTAATTCTATGGTATAGGTACTTTGTAAGTTACTAGTAGGTAGTTCGAGTAATGGTGAAAAATCAGTGGATACAAAAGACTTATCAGCCCCCGTGTCGAACAAAATAGATGCATATTGGTGGTTAACAAGAAACGTACCCATTACGACGTTCGGGTCTTGTCGGGCCTCATTAGCTGCTAACACAAATGCTCGTCCTTGAGCTCGATTCCCACCATTTCCCTGTTTTTGTGCAAGCTTGGGGCAGGTGTTCCTCATGTGATTTGTGCTACCACATTCGTAGCATGCCCTAGTACCGGTGAATTTGCAGACATTAGCCAGATGACCAAACCTTTTGCACTTGTTGCATTGAGTATAAGCTCCATTGTGGTGTAGGGGACACTTGTTGCACTTGGGCAAAGGTCCAGTGTAAGTCCTTCTTTCAGGAACAATCGCCACAAAAGCTTTGGCAGTTTTAGGCTTTTTGTCAGCACTGAACTTCTTCTCAGCCCACTCTCTCTTCCTAGAGGAACCTTTCTTCACCAGAACTCCAGATCTCACCATCACATCAGTCAATTGGCCAGCTAGAAGAATTGTAGCCTTCAAAGTGGTTGGTTCATTTGAGGTAACCATCCCACGTATCTGAGGAGCAAGGCCCCAGATATATCGGTCAATCTTCTTTTCTTCAGTTGGTACCATGTGTGGTACTAGGCAAGTTAATTCATGGAATCTGTTAGTGTATGCTTGATGTTCGGCACCTTCCATTGTCACACCCCGGCCGGCGGCGGATTAACGCCGGGGCTGACACGGTTGTTCAAAAGCTCATGATCATCTATTTAATGCGAAGATATTTATTAAACCATATTAAATAATCCGTTACAAGAACAAAAAGACAAAAGTTTAACATGACATATATTTCAGTTCATTAGCTAGGTCCAAGTCCTACGTGAGCAGCAAAGGCCTTAAGCAGGTGCACCTGAAACATGCGAGTAAAAGTCAACTACAAGTAGTTGGTGAGCAACATAGGTTTTGACATCAAAACTAAAGTTTAAATAAAGTTTACGATTCAGATGATTCTAATGCAGATCTAAAGCATATCTATGAACACATAAGGCTCCAAGCGTACAGTTCAACCCTGGTAAATGAAATATAGCTGCCACAATCCCACGGATTGCCGTTTTGATAAAAGGGTTAGATAATACCCTAGTTTTATAGTTCACATCCAACATGGGGAGATACACCCATGCTAATAGTTCACACCAACAACAACCTGCCAAGGTTATGTGGTAAGTTTAGTTTAGTTTCGGTTTCCCCTATAAATGATCATGTTAGGTACTACCTTAGGCTTGCAACATAAGTTAATGAACGTACTGGCATGCATTCATGCAATGGTCACCAGATAGTTAAAGATATAAAGCATGTTGATCATAGCATAGAATCAAGTTATTGAATCGTGTAGATAAGGTAGTTAACACATGTTTCACCCCAAAACAAAAGCAGTAAAAAAGGGCTATGAATACTCACTTGAATGAAGAGCTAAAGATGATTGCGTTTGATAAGTTGAATAGATATTGTGAGAATTTCTCACAACACACCTACAAGATAGATTGTGTTCTAAGGTTGAGATAGCTTGCATGAGATAGTGAAGTCTGAGGTTGAGGATGAGGTTATATAAGTTTTGGGATTTAAAAGTAGTTTATATCATAATTTGGAATTTTGAAATGATAAAGTTCTATACATTTAGGTTCAACTAAAATGTTTTGTAAGTTTTAAAACGACTAATCAAATAAGTTAATAATGACTTGTATGATTTGAGTGAGATAAAAGAGATTTGTATAATTATTTAAAAATAATCGTTTAAGTATTTAAATAATTATTCTTTGTCAAAATAATTATTTTAAAAGATTTTAATAATGTCTAATAATAAACATTATTAGTTTATAAGATAATTTAGTAAATTCGACTAACTAATTAATTTATTTAGGAATTTGTACGGGTTTATAATGTATTCTTAATTTAAAAATAAGCACAAAGGTTTATGGTTTTAATTTATAAAATGGAGAGATTAATATAATTTGAAAATTAATTTAATTGGATTTTTAAATATTTAAATAATATATTAAAAGTTAAAAGAAATTCCTATTTATACCTAGAATAAATAAAAGTCATTTTTATAAATTTTAGATTTATAGTTTTATGATTCTAGAATTTATATAAATTTTATTTACAATTTTCAGGAATTTAAAATGTATAAAAAGGTAAACAGAAAAAGGCTTAAAAAATTATGCAGGGGCCGGGACTCGAACTCGCGCCCTCTGCTGGTTCAACACCAACACGCATGCTTTACCGCTGGACTGGGCGTGATGCCTTGTCCTAAACGCGATTCGAGTTAGTGTCTACCCTGACGACCATCATCTTCCCCAAATCCAAACGAAACCCTAGCCCAAGAATTCGATCGATCCGGCTAATAGCCGAGCCTAATTTCATAGGGCTTTTGTTCCCTGGGTCAATACGGTTCGAATGATACCGGATTTACCTGAGTTGGTTACGTGGATCGTGAGATTGACTGAGTCAAACCGCGGCGTGTTCTTCGACTGGATTTGAGCTCCGGCGACGATTAGCGAAGGGATTCGAGGTTCGGTAAGCTTGATGTGGGTATCGTCGACGAATTTGAGTCTCTATTTATAGATAATTCAGTCGGAAATGAATCGATCGAGTAAAGGCTCCTTAAAGAGGTTACGGTTAAAGTTATACCCACGATCTTGATCATAAACGAGCGATTAAACGTGAGGGAACGAATCGGTTCAGTGTCACGAACGTGTTGCCGGTTTTGGATTCGAATGATATCATCCCAATCGCGAGTTCACAAATTTGGTTTCAAAACCGGTGCGTAAGGAGGTTCGAACCAGAGATCAGTTGGGGAGGAAGGGATCTTCCGGGAATTGCATAATAGACCCTGGACTTTCAAATGTTATCATCTCATGTGAAAAACTTAAATTCTTGGCTAAGTTAAGTTTCAAAAATTGCATTTCAAACCCTGACTTTTTATAAAACATAAAAATTTGTAAATTTATAAATCTTTATAAATTTAAATAGGTTAGTTAGTTATTAAAGTGTAATAGATTAATCTCCTTTTTCTTTTTCTTTTTTTAATGGTTTTATACATTCTTATTTATTTGAAGGTAATTATTAAATAGTTAATGTCACCTTATTATAATTTGATATTTTTCCTTGTAATTTACATATGCATTTATAATGTGTATAATAAACATTTATATAATTGTTTTAAATAAGCATTTATCATGATATTAAATGTATGGATATAAAAGAGATAATTTATAAAAATGAATAAATGTATTCATAAATTAAATAGGTTACAATGCCGGAAAAGTTAAGATAAGGTCGGAAATTCCTCGGGGATTACAGTCTCCCCTACTTTAGGAGATTTCGTCCCGAAATTTCACTAAGAGGAGGGTCCTGGGAATAGGTGAGGGTACTTGGCCTTCATCTGGTCTTCACGTTCCCAAGTAAACTCAGGGCTACGTTTGGATTCCCATCGAACTTTCACAATTGGGATTCGGCTTCGCTTGAGTTGCTTAACCTCCCGATCCATGATTTCCACGGGCTTCTCCACGAAGTGCATTGATTCGTCAATGTGCACCTCGTCGAGCGGTATTATGAGGTTCTCGTCAGCCAAGCATTTCTTTAAGTTTGAGATATGGAAAGTAGGATGAATGTTACTATGCTCTTCTGGCAGATCCAACTTGTAAGCTACTTTCCCAATCCGTTCCAGGATTTTAAAAGGGCCTACAAATCTCGGTGCAAGCTTCCTTTTCTTTCCAAAACGGACTACTCCTTTCCAAGGGGATACCTTGAGAAGGACTAGATCACCGACTTGAAACTCTAAGGGTTTTCGACGTTTGTCAGCGTAGCTCTTTTGTCGGCTCCTTGCAGCCAGAAGGTTGTCTCGGATTTGCAAGATCTTGTCAGAAGTTTCTTGGATGAGTTCAGGGCCAGTAATCTGTGATTCCCCAATCTCCGTCCAACAGATAGGAGAGCGGTACTTACGACCATAAAGTGCTTCAAAAGGAGCCATGTCAATGCTCGTGTGGTAGCTGTTATTATACGAGAACTCGACTAAGGGCAGGTGTAAGTCCCAATTACCCTTGAAGTCAATGACACAGACTCTAAGCATGTCTTCGAGAGTTTGAATCGTTCGTTCGGACTGACCATCAGTTTGCGGATGGTAAGCCGTACTAAGATTCAACTGAGTGCCCAAAGCTGATTGTAATGACTGCCAGAAACGAGAAGTGAATCGTCCGTCACGATCAGAAATGATATTGAGAGGTACACCGTGTCGACTAACAATCTCATCAATGTAGATTCGAGCCAATTTCTCAACTCGGTAGTCTTCACGGATAGGCAAGAAATGAGCAGATTTTATCAAACGGTCGATGATCACCCATATGCTATCATGACCACGGGACGTGTGCGGGAGTTTGGTTATGAAGTCCATGGCAATACATTCCCACTTCCACACAGGTATCTCGGGTTGTTCAAGCAAGCCTGATGGACGCTGGTGTTCGGCCTTAACCTTCAAACAAGTAAGGCACTTGGATACGTATAGAGCGATGTCCTTTTTCATACCAGGCCACCAGTATTGAGTACGAAGATCCTTGTACATTTTGTCTGCACCCGGATGGATAGAATAACGAGTCTTGTGAGCCTCGTTCATGACAAAAGTACGGTGGTTATCACGGTCAGGGATCCAAATACGGTTTAGAAAGTAGAGTAACCCATTGGGTTTGGTTTCCAGCTGGAGTTCTGCACCGCATGACATTTCGTTGTACATGTTCCCTTCCGTAACCGAGATATGTTGTGCTTCCAGGATACGAGTTTGAATATCATTTTGGATACGAATGCTATGGATCTTGATAGGTTCTTTACGACTAAGAGCATCGGCCACGACATTCGCCTTACCAGGATGATAACGAATGTTGCAGTCGTAGTCGTTTAAGAGTTCAACCCAACGCCTTTGCCTCATGTTGAGTTATTTCTGATTGAAGATGTGCTGGAGACTCTTATGATCGGTGTAAATCTCACATTTGGTACCATATAGGTAATGTCTCCAAATTTTAAGAGCAAATACGACCGCACCCAACTCAAGATCGTGCGTCGTATAATTCTTCTCATGGATTTTAAGTTGTCGAGACGCATAAGCAATCACTTTGCCTCGCTGCATTAGTACACAACCAAGACCTAAGTGGGAAGCGTCACAGTAAATGACAAAGTCTTCGGTTCCATCGGGAAGAGTCAGGATAGGAGCCTCACACAATTTCTGTTTTAGGGTTTAAAAGGCTTCCTCTTGTTTTGGTCCGTACTCGTAGGGTTTGCCTTTGTGAGTTAAGGCTGTGAGTGGTACCGTGATCTTTGAAAAATTTGATATGAAACGACGGTAATAGCCCGCTAAACCAAGAAACGAGCGGACTTCGGTAGGGGTCTTTGGAGCGTGCCAGTTCTTTACCGCCACTATCTTAGCGGGATCTACGTGAATACCCTTTTCGTTGACTATGTGTCCTAAGAATTGGACTTCCTTTAGCCAAAATTCACATTTGGAGAACTTAGCGTATAATTGCTCCTTCTTCAAGAGATCCAAAACCAGACGCAAGTGTTCTTCGTGTTCCGCTTTGGATTTTGAATATATGAGGATATCGTCAATGAAGACGATCACGAACTTGTCCAAGTACGGCTTACACACGTGATTCATAAGATCCATGAACACCGCTGGTGCATTGGTTAGTCCGAAGGGCATAACCATGAACTCGTAATGACCATACCTAGTACGAAAGGCTGTTTTGGGGGTATCGGATTCGAGGACTCGTAACTGGTGATAACCAGAACGAAGATCGATCTTAGAGAAATAAGTCGAGCCTTGAAGTTGATCAAATAAATCGTCAATCCTCGGAAGTGGATAACGGTTCTTCACGGTAAGCTTGTTAAGTTCCCGATAGTCGATACACATTCTGAAAGAACCATCCTTCTTCTTAACGAATAGAACAGGTGCTCCCCAAGGGGAAACGCTAGGACGAATAAATCCTTTGTCAGAAAGTTCTCGGAGTTGGCTTGAAAGTTCCTGCATCTCTGATGGTGCAAGACGATAAGGTGACTTGGCTACGGGGTTTGCTCCTGGCACTAAGTCAATACGGAATTCGACTTGGCGTATAGGAGGAAGACCGGGTAAATCTTCGGGAAAAACTTCAGGAAAGTCTTTGATTACAGGAATGTCTTGGAGACTCTTATCTTTGCCTTTTCGTTCCACAATATGGGCCAAGAATGCCACACATTTCTTCCGTAGGTACTTCTGTGCAGTAGTGCAAGACATAAGCTTGAGTCCCTTTGACGGTTTCTCACCATAGATGTTCAAAATTTCACCCGAGTCAAGAGGGATACGGATATACTTGTCAAAACAGACAACTTCAGCATGGTGTTTGGTCAGCCAGTCCATGCCTACTATGATGTCGAAACCTCCGAGAGCCATAGGAATAAGATTGATTGAAAAGTCATGATCGCTTAAGGTTAAAGTACAATCTCTAATAATGGTGTCACATGGAACAGAATAACCATCCGCTACTAAAATATCAAAGGGTTTGTCTAGCTTAGCTCGACTCATAGCAAGTTGTGGTTTAAATTCAAAGGACACGAAACTCTTATTGGAACCAGTATCGAACAGGATAGAAGCATATTGCTGATTAATTGGAAACGTACCGTTCACCACATTGTTGTTGGCTTGAGCCTCGTTGGCATTGATGTTAAAGGCACGTCCACGAGCTACCGGGTTTGCATTCCCCTGATTCATATTCCCTCGGTTCATATTCCCTTGGTTTATGTTTCCTTGAACCATGTTGCCCTGGTTTAGATTTGCTTGGTTCACAATGACTAGCCTAGGGCAACGGTTCCTGAAGTGATTAGGGTCACCACACTCGTAACAAGCACGACCCTGGGCGATAGCAGCAGGAACAGGAACAGGAACAGCAGGTTGGTAGACTTGATTAGTTGGTGGAATACGACAGGTGTTAGCCCAATGTCCATAACGTCCACAAGTAGTGCACAGACGACATTGTGCATGGGTAGGGTGGTGGAGTTTGCAGGTATTACAAAGTGGTGAAGTTCCCGCATATTGTTTCTTGGTGGGGTTGAAGGCAGTAGGGGCTACTTGGGCTAAAGGAGTAGCGGGTGTGATAATGGCAAAATTTTTGCCCTTCCTTTTCCTGTTATTGAAGGAAGACTCAGACTTAGTCTCCTTAAGGGGTTCAGTGGTGGCTTTCTCAAAGGTCTTCTTGGCACCCTTTTTAGATAGAGTACCTGCCTTAACATGATTGTCTGACAGGGTTGCTGCAAGACGGATGGCTTCCTCGAGAGTGGCTGGGTTACTACCCAAAACAGTGTCCTGAATCTGCATGGGCAGACCATTGATGTACTTCTCAATGGCTCGTGAGAGAGGAGTGACCATATAGGGCACTAGTAGGCTAAGCTCATTAAAGCGAGTGGTGTAGGCAAGGCTTTCACCACTGTCTTGTTTGAGATCCCAGAACTCAGCTTCTAATTTCTTGACCTCATTACGGGGGCAAAACTCATCGGTCATGAGTGCTTTCACATCGGCCCAAGGTAAGGCTAGTGCAACCTCTATCCCACGGTTACGCTTTTCTCCATTCCACCATGTTAGTGCCCTCTTCTGGAAGACACTAGTAGCATAACGAACCTTCAGGTTCTCAGGACAGTCAGCATTGATGAAAGTTCCCTCAATGCTTTCAAACCATTGGAGGAGTCCAGTGGCTCCTTCGTTCCCGTAGAACTTGGTGGGGTTGCAGGAGTTGAAGTGTTTGAATGTGCACGCGGGATTCCTTGGTGCAACATTCTGGTTCAGTTGGTTGACCATAGTTGGTAGGATCGTAGCCATTTGTTGGATGATCCTATCGGTGAGGTTGTTCCTACGCTCGTGACGGGGAGGCATTCTACAAACGGGTGAATAGAAAGTTCATAAGATGTGAATCATGTACAAGATTTTGCAATTTAATCATGAGATGTTAGGTGAAACATAAATGGTACCGTATTGGGCACATTGGCTTATCAAGGTATTTTAAGTCTTTCTAATGTTTGAGAAGTCATGCTTTAGCCTATAAGTGGACACTCATCCCAAGAATTCCCAGGAAAGCATAACTGGTCCATCGGTTGATTTGGATTTATACGAAATGCTTTCCTAGACAGAACTCCCAGAATACAGGCATCCACCCTTCCGGATTGCATAAGTTCTCATTCATTAGTTAGAGCTTGCATACCTTTGATGAGAGTTTCATTCAGATAAGACTATTAAGTCTAAGTGTAAGCTTCATGTAGTTCAAGTAGTTCCAAATAGTTTCATGTAGACTCTTGAATGTTGTAGTTCATGGAGTTGTATCAGGTAATCAAAAATAGATAGATGTAGGTAAGCATGCATAGTAAAGATAGTGTGGAGTTCCTAATAAAAGACACGAGTTAAACTCATGTTTGGGACTCCTAGGTTATAGTCTAGGTCATGTGTCTAATAACCTAATTCCCTATAACCATGGCTCTGATACCAATCTGTCACACCCCGGCCGACGGCGGACTAACGCCGGGGCTGACACGGTTGTTCAAAAGCTCATTATCATCTATTTAATGTGAAGATATTTATTAAACCATATTAAATAATCCGTTACAAGAAACAAAAGACAAAAGTTTAACATGACATATATTTCAGTTCATTAGCTAGGTCCAAGTCCTACGTGAGCAGCAAAGGCCTTAAGCAGGTGCACCTGAAACATGCGAGTAAAAGTCAACTACAAGTAGTTGGTGAGCAACATAGGTTTTGACATCAAAACTAAAGTTTAAATAAAGTTTACGATTCAGATGATTCTAATGCAGATCTAAAGCATATATATGAACACATAAGGCTCCAAGCGTACAGTTCAACCCTGGTAAATGAAATATAGCTGCCACAATCCCACGGATTGCCGTTTTGATAAAAGGGTTAGATAATACCCGAGTTTTATGGTTCACATCCAACATGGGGAGATACACCCATGCTAATAGTTCACACCAACAACAACCCGCCAAGGTTATGTGGTAAGTTTAGTTTAGTTTCGGTTTCCCCTATAAATGATCATGTTAGGTACTACCTTAGGCTTGCAACATAAGTTAATGAACGTACTGGCATGCATTCATGCAATGGTCACCAGATAGTTAAAGATATAAAGCATGTTGATCATAGCATAGAATCAAGTTATTGAATCGTGTAGATAAGGTAGTTAACACATGTTTCACCCCAAAACAAAAGCAGTAAAAAGGGGCTATGAATACTCACTTGAATGAAGAGCTAAAGATGATTGCGTTTGATAAGTTGAATAGATATTGTGAGAATTTCTCACAACACACCTACAAGATAGATTGTGTTCTAAGGTTGAGATAACTTGCATGAGATAGTGAAGTCTGAGGTTGAGGATGAGGTTATATAAGTTTTGGGATGTAAAAGTAGTTTATATCATAATTTGAAATTTTGAAATGATACAGTTCTATACATTTAGGTTCAACTAAAATGTTTTGTAAGTTTTAAAACGACTAATCAAATAAGTTAATAAGGACTTGTATGATTTGAGTGAGATAAAAGAGATTTGTATAATTATTTAAAAATAATCGTTTAAGTATTTAAATAATTATTCTTTGTCAAAATAATTATTTTAAAAGATTTTAATAATGTCTAATAATAAACATTATTAGTTTATAAGATAATTTAGTAAATTCGACTAACTAATTAATTTATTTAGGAATTTGTACGGGTTTATAATGTATTCTTAATTTAAAAATAAGCACAAAGGTTTATGGTTTTAATTTATAAAATGGAGAGATTAATATAATTTGAAAATTAATTTAATTGGATTTTTAAATATTTAAATAATATATTAAAAGTTAAAAGAAATTCCTATTTATACCTAGAATAAATAAAAGTCATTTTTATAAATTTTAGATTTATAGTTTTATGATTCTAGAATTTATATAAATTTTATTTACAATTTTCAGGAATTTAAAATGTATAAAAAGGTAAACAGAAAAAGGCTTAAAAAATTATGTAGGGGCCGGGACTCGAACCCGCGCCCTGTGCTGGTTCAACACCAACACGCATGCTTTACCGCTGGACTGGGCGTGATGCCTTGTCCTAAACGCGATTCGAGTTAGTGTCTACCCTGACGACCATCATCTTCCCCAAATCCAACCGAAACCCTAGCCCAAGAATTCGATCGATCCGGCTAATAGCCGAGCCTAATTTCATAGGGCTTTTGTTCCCTGGGTCAATACGGTTCGAATGATACCGGATTTACCTGAGTTGGTTACGTGGATCGTGAGATTGACTGAGTCAAACCGCGGCGTGTTCTTCGACTGGATTTGAGCTCCGACGACGATTAGCGAAGGGATTCGAGGTTCGGTAAGCTTGATGTGGGTATCGTCGACAAATTTGAGTCTCTATTTATAGATAATTCAGTCGGAAATGAATCGATCGAGTAAAGGCTCCTTAAAGAGGTTACGGTTAAAGTTATACCTACGATCTTGATCATAAACGAGCGATTAAACGTGAGGGAACGAATCGGTTCAGTGTCACGAACGTGTTGCCGGTTTTGGATTCGAATGATATCATCCCAATCGCGAGTTCACAAATTTGGTTTCAAAACCGGTGCGTAAGGAGGTTCGAACCAGAGATCAGTTGGGGAGGAAGGGATCTTCCGGGAATTGCAGAATAGACCCTGGACTTTCAAATGTTATCATCTCATGTGAAAAACTTAAATTCTTGGCTAAGTTAAGTTTCAAAAATTGCATTTCAAACCCTGACTTTTTATAAAACATAAAAATTTGTAAATTTATAAATCTTTATAAATTTAAATAGGTTAGTTAGTTATTAAAGTGTAATAGATTAATCTCCTTTTTCTTTTTCTTTTTTTAATGGTTTTATACATTCTTATTTATTTGAAGGTAATTATTAAATAGTTAATGTCACCTTATTATAATTTGATATTTTTCCTTGTAATTTACATATGCATTTATAATGTGTATAATAAACATTTATATAATTGTTTTAAATAAGCATTTATCATGATATTAAATGTATGGATATAAAAGAGATAATTTATAAAAATGAATAAATGTATTCATAAATTAAATAGGTTACAATGCCGGAAAAGTTAAGATAAGGTCGGAAATTCCTCGGGGATTACATCCATGGTTAAGTTCCAGAATTCAGACTCCAATCGCTGCATCTCGTTCTTAGGACAGTATTCTTCTAGCAGTAAAGCTTTCAATTCCACCCAAGACATTTGTCCAATTGCTTCAGTACCCCTTGCTTGAACTTGGGTATTCCACCATGTTAGAGCTTTGCCATAGAGAGAACAAACAGCGTACTTCACTTTCTGGTTGTCAGCGCATTCACTGATGTTGATGACTGATTCCATCTTTTCAATCCATTTAAGTATTCCAAGGGCTCCTTCATGTCCATGGAACTCTTTTGGCTTACAGGCACTAAAGGCTTTGTAGGAACATCCCCTTCTAGCTCCGTTTCCAGTACCTCCTTCTCCCTCGTTTCGATGGCTCCTTTCGCTATCAGTTCAGTTGGAAGTATTTCCATTGCGTATGGCATTGCTGACTTGAGTAACTATGTTGGGTAGCGCGTCATTAAGTTGTTGGGCAAAGATTTACGCCACGTTAGGGTTCTCATATCCCCTTCTAGATCCGTTTCCAGTACCTCCTTCTCACTCGTTTCGATGGCTCCTTTCGCTATCAGTTCAGTTGGAAGTATTTCCATTGCGTATGGCATTGCTGACTTGAGTAACTATGTTGGGTAGCGCGTCATTAAGTTGTTGGGCAAAGATTTACGCCACGTTAGGGTTCTCATTGTTGTTATCGGTGGTGTTGCGTGTTTCTCGTCTTGGAGGCATTTTATAGATTCACATTAATACGCAAGTATTATAGGCAATTATAAATATGCTATAACATTAGTTATCATAACATGTAATCATAAAAATACAACACGTAGTCCTTGAAGTTTCATAGTTCATACCTGATTCTTGAAATACATAGTGCTTAATTCTTGAAATACATAGTACATGATTCTTGAAATACATAGTGCATAATTCTTGAAATACATAGTACATAATTCTTGAAATACATAATTCTTGAAATACAGAGGGTCCTATTATAGACGAGAGCATATATGCTTATCGTCTAGTACATAGTTCTAGATAGAGTAGTAGTGGCTAGTCAAAGATCACCTCCTTTAAGTGAGGTAATGTAGAATCAGGGAAACGAACACCATCAGCGTCACGATTGTGCCCCATTTGCGGTTCTGGTCCCGTGCCTCTTGTGCTTCTTCTCGTGCTGCCATGAGCTGATCCTTGTCAGCCATCCTGTCCTGCTCCAGCAGATCCGTAGACTCGATGATCCCTTAGATAGAGTAGTTATGTTCCGTCACGTGACCCCAAACAGTCGCTATCCGATCCGACAACTCCTGACGCTCCTCTTCTTGTCTAGCCTTCCACAGCTGATACTCCTCTAAGTAGTCTACAGGCGCCTCAACTCTACGTGAGGGTTCTCCAGACTCACGGAGGGATGATGGAAACACTACGCGGCAATCTTCGAACTTCACTCTTTTCCCTAGCCAGGTAGTTTTTCGGGCCATTGCCCTAGTGCCTCGACGTGGTGTCTCCGGGTTGCGGTCCATCATGGTAGGTGGTATCGGCTTCTTTTGGGAAGAGGCGTCGTCAGATAGCTCAACAGAGTATCCGGTCACTAGGTGAGTGTTATCACTACTCGGCTCATAGCCTGACATCCGCACATGGCTTCCCCTTGGGTCAGAGATCTCTTGGATGTTAGGTGGTGACTTGGGGATCTCAGAGGGTTCTTCATCGCTGCTTTCTGTCGGTAGGAATCCGTTCTCGTACATAGTCATGGTTGAGGTGGCTAAAATATAAGAAGAAATGTGAGTGTGAATTATATATATGTACTAGGTTCTACATGCAATGCACACTATAGTTTAGAGCTTAAAGTTATAGTCTAGGTTTTCTAATAACCTAATTCTCTATAACCAATGGCTCTGATACCAACTTCTGTCACACCCCGTCTAAGGCGGAAACACGGGTTATGACAGTTGTATGAAAATCAAGAACACATTGTTTAATAAGAGAAACTTACTACGCATTCATCATTTCCAAAATATATAGTTTACATGACATTTAGTTTCAAAATACAAATTGAGATTTTCTAACAAAAGCCATCCTAACAAAAGATTGTTTTTCCTAAAATCTCCTTGTATTTGTATGCCATGCACTTCTAGTTCCTTCATGAATTATCTGAAAAATATGCTAAAAGTGGTCAGCTATAAAGCTGGTGAGTTCGTAGGTTTAAGTATAAGGTAGAAGTATAGATATTTGAACAACAAATTCAAATGAATAGTTGTTACGGTATATTGACTAGATGTGTATGAGAATAAGATACTATAAACATTGAGCCCGCAACTAAACCTGATGACCTAGTATGTTTGCCCCTGCTTAATGCCTTATCACGGAGCATTAATTCTTGTTTCTAGAATCGGAAATAAACATACACCACGTTTTCTGCTGTTTTAAACGCGTCAGTCAGAAGGATGAATGGGGCGTCACCCCGATAGATCTATCAATATTTAACCGTCGGCTTAGTAAAGTTAACTAGTTGCGTTTCTTGAAAAAGGGGACTTGAGAAGTGATAATAATTCTAGTTCAGATCAAGTTATATAGTCAAATAGACAAGCGAATAATCAATATAGTAAATAGTGAAAATAGATAGAGCATATTTTTTCCCCAAAAGTTTAAGAGAAAAAGGGGCTACGAAGACTCACCTAGTGTTGGTGAATTTGCGTTCTTGCGGTCGAAGTACGTCCTACTCGGGTCCTACAATGGTGGGACTCTATGAGTTTTATGGACTTTATATTGGATTAAGGTGTCATTTTGTATAAATGTTAGTTCTTGTTTTCTTGTATTTTACACGCTTGGATTTACGGCGGCAATTGCCAAGACATATAAGATTGACTTGTAATGGTAACGAGGTTTAGAAAAAAAAAATGTCAAACTCTCACTAGGGTTTTAGAAATATAGGATGGATGAAAATAAGTAGATGTCACATATGTTTAAAGAGTTCTTTTAAAGGTTTCATTCTTGAAATTTCACAAACCGTTTTAATAATAGATTTAACGTTTTGATGGTTAAACTTAGCAAAACTCATACTTTATAATAAAAGTATATGTTTTAAGTTTTTATAAGGTTTTAAACCCTCAAATATTCTTGAAGAATATTATTCTTAAAAACTAGTCGTTTCACGACGGTTTTTCGATGGATTAATCTTACAAAAATACCATGGTCATGATTCTTGATAAAAGTAGTAGTTTGATGACTCACATGGACTCATTTTATTTACAAGAAGAGTTTCAAAAGTTGGTCGAGTCAATAATGTGTGTTTAAAGATATTTTTATTAATCGTTTCGGTCGTAATTGCTCAAAATAAGTTAAAATTTTGAAAGTATAGCTATCCATCTCCAATCCTTATGAAGTTTGGTTTATGGACTTGATAAAATATTAGAAATTTACTAGAATTTTTGTAAACTCATTTGAAATAGTTTAGTATTTTTCCAAAAATCATTTGAGATAGACTAATTTTGAAAGGATAGCTATTTATGTCCAAAAATTATGATTATTATTTTATAATAACCTTATGACCAGTAGGTCACTTGGTAAAAATTTTAGAATTTTATAAAAAGTCTAAGTATAAAAACGACCTTTGTTTCCGTAAGATTTATTTTATTAATATAGCTAACTAACTCCAAAAATCATGAAATTTAATATGGAGTCTTTTTATAGTAGGTAGGAGTTGTTTCCAAAATATGGGAATTTTTAGAGGTCGAGAAGTTAAAATCATATTTTTGGGTTAAAAACCGGGTTTTTAAACGGTGTTTATTCTTGTTTAAGTTGTATGTGACTATATTAAACCTATTTAACTCATTCACCCTTTTAAATATTGTGTTATAATAACTTAAAAGACTTGATTTTGGTGTTTACCCAAACTATATTATGTCCATAAGTATTGTTAATAGTGTAAGAACATGAAAAATAAAGTGCATAATAAGTAAATACAAGGATTTAAATGGACTAGTTCTTGAGTGTTGAAGGTATGTTTATGGTTTGGCTCTAGTCATAGATTACCACTTGTTTACACAAGTATGATGGTATCATAACACCCATAAACCTTTTTGTTATCAAGATCAAGATCTAGAGAAAAGTAAAGCAAAAACATAAAGTATTTGGACTAGTTCTTTGATCTTTGAAGGTGTGTTTATGGTTTGACCTTAGTCATAGATTACCACTTGTTATCACAATTATATGGTATCATAAAACCCATAAACCTTTTAGTTATCAAAGACCAAGCTCTAGAAAAAAAAAGAATATAAAGTAAAGACATGAATACATGGACTAGTTCTTTGATCTTTGAATGTGTGTTTATGGTTTGACCTTAGTCATAGATTACCACTTGTTATCACAAGTATATGGTATCATAAAACCCATAAACCTTTTAGTTATCAAAGATCATGATCTAGAATAAATGAAAGAAGGAAAGAAAGATAGAAACTTTAGATGAAAGAATGCTTACAAGCTTGAATGATTCAAGGCTTTGAGAGTTGGTCTTGCACCTCCCTTGAGCCGAGATTTTAGAGGGAAAGAAAGAGTGAGAGAGTTTGTGAAAGGTGCAAGTGAAAATGGGAGGATTTGGTCTTGTATTTATAGGGAAACAAGAGCATGGTTTGTGTATTAAAATATTGATTCTTTAGATTACATTGAGATAGAGTTGTAAGAAAAGAATGGGAGGTGGAGTGTTTGGGATTCTTGGCCGAAAATGGGGGATGGGGGTGGAGTGTGTAGGTGATTTTTGTAAGTGATTGGAATGATGGTGTTTTTGTAGGTGGGTTTTGTACAAAAGTTCATGGAATGGTAGATTTTTATAAAAATGGTGGTGTTTTATAAATGTGATGAGAATTCTAGTCTTTCATAAGTGTGTGTGTAAATATACAAGTGTTATATAAAATAGATGAGATGTATTTATATAATTATGTAAGAAAGATTTATAGAAATGATTTATATAAGTATTTATATAAATATGACATGGAATTGATTGAATTAGGATTTCTAAATCATGTACACATGATATAGTCTTATAAAATATAGATGGACATAGTTTGGGTAATATTACCAAGTTTAATGAGATTAGTGTAGTAATTAGACATAGTTTGATTAATTAGACCAAGATTAAGGTATAATTAGGGTAATTAGTGTGAGATTAGACTTAATTAAGCTAATTACACTATGATTAGTGTATAATTAAGTAATTAATGTAGGATTAGACATAGTTTGACCTAATATAGGTGATTTTATGTCATAGTTTCTATATTAGAGTCTTGAACTCTCATGTTTTCATGGAATTGGTGTAGAATAGATGGTAGACATAGTTTGTTGACCTAGTTTCATGTTAACTAAGTATTATTGGATGCACAAAGATTGATTAGGTATATGAATAATGTATAGACTATGAACCTGAAAATTGGGTAGGTGTCACAATGTGCACCTGATGCCCACAATAATTTCCAGACATGGCCATGTGCAGACTGACACAACCATGTCCACCTGAAGAACTAAAAATTTCTGACATAGTAATGTGCAAAATCAGACATGGCCATGTCCACCTGCAGATTGTAAACGTATTTATTTGTTCTCATCTAGAGATAGTGAAGCACGAGGCGTACGATATGGTGTAAACATGGCATATGCCATTGACATCAACCAGGTGTACAATGGAATACTTAGTGTTTGAGTTGTGAAGGTGTTCAATAAGAGCTATTTTGCTCGAGTGCTTTGTCTTGAAGTACACCAACCTTTCTGTTGAAAACAAGGATAAAAGATTGTGCGTGTGCACTAATTGTCAGGAGTAGAATAAGGTGACCTAGGGTCCCACTGTTCGTGGACTTATTTGATCGTGTGTATAAATCGTTAATTGTTCATGGGTGGTCGTTTAATCGTCGATAGTCGTTTCTATCTTCGAAACAAGTTGTTTACGCTCAATGTCGTCATGAGCTTCTTGAAAATTCCTAAAAAGGAGAGGCCTTTCTCTGGAATTGTTGAGCGTGCCATTTTGACTATGGGGAAATTCAATTTTTGGAAGATGTGACATCCGTCATTTTCAGGTTAACTCCGTTAACTCAAACATCGTTAGTTCAAACATTTTTCGTTACAAACTCAGTTATCTCAGTTAGTCACACGTGCATGGCATTTAATTAAGTTAATTAAATGTGTCAGTTAGTTCACACACGGCGAATCGCACTCGAGTCTAACCCGGAACGTTGGTGATTAATTAAGATAAATATTACAAATATTTAATAATTTATATTGAATATAAATTATGTGAATTTTATGTGATACGTGAATTTACGTGAATTATGTGAATATTATTATTCTCGTACGTGTTTATCGTGTATTAATCGTACTTAATATTTTTATAAATATTAGAGTTTTATAAAATTTCTTATTAACTCCCACCCTAAACCCTTTAATTTTTGAAATCTCTATTCCTATCCACCTATCCCTCAATCTCGTGAAAACACATCCAACAACCAACATTTGTTGAATTTTAAATTCCATGTTAATCTCAATTGTTGAATTTTAAATTCCATGTTAATCTCATTATTTCCTACTAAGTCTCAAGCCCTCCCTTTCTCCCTCATAATTTACGAAACCATCATGAACCTTCTGTTAAATCCTCACCCTCATTCGACTGAAACCAAGAAGCAACCATAGGACCATCGTTCGAGCCCCGATCGTGAATCCGGAAGTAGATACGTGCTAGTCTACGCATTCCTAACGTTCCTACGTAAGTTATTTTATTAAAATCCGTCACTTTTTTATTATTATTTTTGAGATCAAAACCCTAGATTATCCAAACTTGATGATTTTGAAATATAATAATGAATTGGTTAATTGTTTGATGTTGTTATGTCGTATTGATGATTTTATGAAATTATGTGAAACCCTAGTTGTTATACGATGTGAAAATTGAATATTTTTTATTATGTGATGTTTAGAAATCGCATGTTAGACGTGAGATATGATTAATATAGTTGTAGATATATTAGTTGAATGATTTGGAATCGAATTGACGTGTTACTTGTGTAAACGAAACGTGTAATGGACAAGTTACTTAAAATGGAAACTTTTTGAGAATTCTATCTTGCATACTAGAAGTGATTAGGATGATGTGATGATGGTTATGAGCTACTTGATACGTGTTGACAGGATTTGTGAAATCAGATTTTAAATACATAACCCGGTTTTGCGAACTTTCCAAATAAGAAAACTTTAATTGTTAAAAGTGGTTAGAACTTGCTAATTAGACATGCATGACATGGTTTAATGATTGATACATGTTAGTTAAGATACAATAACCTGTTGTAACGTGTTAGGTGTTTGAAATCACGCATGCTAGTCATAGGTTACTAAAGATGGAAACTTTACTTGGAATTGTGATATACATGTTTAGGTTCTAGACAATTGTTATGTGATATGATGAACTAGAACATGTTAGAGTAATACTACAAACATATCAATGATGATAGTTTCCAGGAAACATGAGTCCCGAACAAACCTGCTATTTTTGGAAACTTGCTATTTATAGAAACTTGCTATTTATAGAAACCTGCTATTTATAGAAACCTGCTATTTTTGGAAACTTTCTATTTTTGGAAATCATGCTTGTTTGATTAGAACAATTAGGATTTGTTGCTAAGTGTTACAGCATGATCATTTGTGTATAATATAGAAGTATTATGCTGAGCAAACGTTAAATCATTAATCGGGTCACCAACGGGTCGTCGGGTCAAACTTGGTCAAACTTAGTCAAACTTGGTCAAACATGAGTCAAACTTGTAAACTCTTTTCAAACACTTAAACAATGGGATTGTTTGGATACTTAGGGTTTGTATCAACTTGCACGAACATACACTTATAAACCGGTGTTTATAGGTGGCAGTTAGTCGTCAAACATTTTAGGTTCGCTTTCTTTCGCACATACTCTAAGGTGAGTTTCACGGCCCCTTTTTCTTACGTTTTAAACTTGGGGGAGAAAACATGGGTACGAACATTTAGATCTTACGTTTCTTTTATATCACTTGTGTACTAAGCGCAAACATATCACGAAAGTCCTTACTTATCGAACCGTTAGTATATGGGTTAGCGAGGAAATCTTGAGTAGTAATGCTGGGCACTGACAAGCCCCACCCGCGTTAGTCGCGCTAACACGACAGGTAGTCGAACGGGTGTAACATTTACCTAAACATTTACCATTGATTGTGATAGTCATGGTGGAAGGCAGTTCAAACATACAAACAGTCAGCTTCGGTGTCGAAACGCTTTAGTAACATGTACTAGGTTAGCTACCTACGATATAATTGAATACGGTATTATCTAGTAAGCTTTACAAACATATAAACCTGTGAACTCACCAACCTAGTGTTGACACGTTTTAGCATGTTTTCTCATGTCATTAAGGTACAAGCACGAGCTAAGGCATGCATGCATTTGAAGTCCATCATTTTCAAACTCAAGAATTATTTACTTTATTTATTGTTGGTTTATTTACTTTTGGCGCAATTGTTTTAGCGCATGTTTTTCATTTACTTTTCGCTTCCACAGTCTTACATTAAATCAGTATTTTCATTACTAGTGTTGCATCGTGACTATGAGCAATACTAGTGGTTTTTCTTAAACTCATATAGAGTCGTTCAACGTAACTAATGACTGAGATCCTGTTATGTCACGCCCCTAACGGTAAAACTCCGTTGGTGGATTTTGGGGGTGTGATAGAAGAGGTGGTGAATTCTGAAGGCATCCATGTTGACCCGTTAAAGATTGAAATGGTTGAAAGGCAATTGGTGTTTGAATTCTTCGAACTTCACAATTGGTGTTTGAAGTCTCCGAACTTCACAATTGGTGTTTGAAGTCTTCGAACTTCACAAACGGTGCTTGAAGTCTCCGAACTTCACAAATTGGTGTTTGAAGTCCTTGAACTTCACAATTGGTGTTTGGGTCGCAGTTAGGGATGTTGCCTTTCAGAATTTTGAAAGAGGATTGAGTAAGGTAGTCGTTGTGTCCTTACTTGGAGAGACTGTATGCTTTTTCGTTTATCTTCGTGCCTCCTGTATTTGGACTCGGTAATGTCCTTATGAAACGAGGAAGGATTATAGCGTATTGTATTAGACGGTTGTGGGTTTAATTGTAGATAGGAGAGGACCAGAGGAGAGAATCGGTGACTTTATACGCGAGTGAATATTAGGTGGTTGAGTTGAAGTCTCGAACTTCAAGGGAGTGTTATATGCACGTGATAGGATCTTCGAATCCCAATGGTATGACATACTTGATACTTTAGATCTCTAGTGGTTGGAGAACTAAAATTCAAGGAAGGGTGTGACATGGCGTGGTATGAACCTACCTTTTGGTCGAATTGAGACGTCGGTTCCACTCGTCGATTTGGAGAAAATCGGGTGATTAATTGACGTTGGTTAGGAGATGGTGTCTTCTTAACTACCATTGAGTATTCATATGCAATTGTTTGAATTACTAAATGGTGAACGGTGTCGAAAACTGTTTGGTTGGGTGATACTGATTACCGGGAACTTAGAATCGATGGTGTGATTCAAGACTTGGTATAATAGATCTTGTAAGTGAGCGTGATTGAAAATTCACTCAAGATTGACATGAAACCTTCGATGGGTTTAGGGAGGAGGTGTGTTGAAATTCAAATTGGAAGCTTGGCGTTATAAAAGTTTCCCCTTGAAAGGGGGTGTTTCGGGTACGAAAACGTGGGAGGCTAAGTCTCTGTTTTGTTGGAATGTTCAACTTTATGTTAGATTAGTAAGTGGCTTACCGTTTAGAGTTACCTGAGGGAATCGAGTAAACTCTATAATACATTTCGTGTGGCGCATTCACGATTTTTTTTTTGGCGGGAGAAGTTGTTGTTGCTTTTCATGGTGTTAATGAGGTTGTCATTTTGAATCAAGTAGAAGAACCAGTAACTATCTTTGATAGTAGGGTGAATTAACTGTGCAATAAGAGATTAACCACGTGTTAGTCCTTGAAAGCACAATGAGGGGCAAAATTTAACTTGGGGAAATTAAAAAGAAAGAATGTTGATTTCTACCTTAAGCTGAGTATGTGGTGACGGGTTTCAGGGACGATGATCCCGCTTGATCCTCTAAACTATCATTACCAAGTAAGTGCAAAACACTTACCTTTGCCAAAGATGATCCCGCTTGATCCTCTAAGCTAGCTTCCTTACTACTTGATAACCTATACAACTCATTTACAATTAGTAATCCAATGATCACCAATTGACACCCAACACACCTTTATGTTCTAAAGATCAAGACCCTAGCTTAGTTTGATTAACATGACCTTAATCAAACCCCCAACACCCGAATATCACATTTCAACCCAAATGACCCGTTTGACCCAAAATAGTCAAACTTCCAATCCACCAATTCACCATTTTCAATTAAGGTCTAACACCAACCCTAGACCTTATGGATTACACCCATTCTAAACTTGATTAATTACACATTAAACAAGTTTTAACCTCCCTACACAATCATTCACCCATTTTGACCCGTTTAGGTTCCACCAAATTTCACCCAAACTCCCAGTTTATTAAATCACCAAATTGATTGAGGGTTATTACTTGGTTATGTGTTTAATCACACCACAAACACTTACCAACCCCCAATTACCATCCAAACAACCTCAATTTCGAAAACCCCCAATTTCACCTCAAGAACCCTAATTTTTCAAACATCAAATTAGTTGTTAAAATCATGTAAAACATGATTCTCCAACATTTAAGGTTTATAAACGACATTAAACCCAAATCACCACACTAATTGGGTTTTCTACCCAAAACCCACCAAAACTCCATTAATGGAGGTATAGATGAAGAAGATGAACTTACTTGATGGTTGCTTGAGCCTCAATCATCATCAAATCCATCATATTTCACCTCCATCTTCTAGATTTAAACTTCTTGGCTCATCCTCCCATTTCTTCTCTTTGGTTTTCATGAACACACACAAACACACACTAAAATGTGTTCATTTCTCCCCCATTTTTCCTAAAAATGCAGAATTTTCCAAGTTACACAACTAGCCCCTTCACTTTCAGTTTTGGCTCCTCCTTCCCAAAGTTAAGAAAGTCCACCTTTTGCAACAAACCCTCAACTTTCATTTTTATTTATTTACACCCTTATAATATGTATAACATATTATATTATAAACCCGAAATTTGGTTCGTTACATAAACCAAGTGACAACTTCAATAAATGATAGACTAATGGATAATCAATATGTTTCCTTGTTTCTACCATCTTTTTTTGCAAGATTAGATAAACCATTCACGTTGGAAAACCGTGTATCTCCTTTAACATTAGCAATGTAGTTGTCGAGTTCATACTTAAGTTTGTCTTTACCATCATAATCAAAATCATATGGATACATATCGGCCAACCTTAGTATCTTTGGTATATTAAAGTTACAAAAAAATATTATAAGGGCTCAAAATAGACATACAAGTAAGCAATTCGATGGTTACCTCGTTAAAACGGTTGCTAAGCTCTTGGATTTGCATATCTAGCACTGTGTTGAAATTATTAACCTCATAATAATGACGATTGGTGATGTTAGACTTTCTTCTTCGATATTTCGGGTCAATATACCCGTCTTCCATGTTAACCATTTCAATCTCATATTTTTCACAAAAAAATGTGACGTCTTTCAAAAGTGAACCAAAACTTCAAGTCTATACTTTTGTAATTCTTGTTTGGTTGCTTTAACCATCTCAACTTCAATATATCTTGATCTTTTCTTTGAAGAGATTCACACAAAATATTAGTAACCCCCAAAACATGCTTCATCAAGTGTAAATAATATGCAAAATCAAATGTTTTCAAGTATATTTGAATTCCATGACGTGTCTTTGGCTAGCATTAACAATACCCGACTTTTCAATATATTAAAGCACTTCAATAATACATGGATAATATACCGTACACATGAGTGCGTGTTTGCTATGGTTATGAATTTGGTTCATATGATTTGCTTCATATGATTTGCTTCCTTTTATCATCATCTTCCACCTCTTCGTCTATGATTTTTTCTTTTTTCTTTATATATAAAAACCTCATAAATAAAGAAGCAATAAAAGTCAAGACAATAACAATGGTGTACTGTTAGCGATATAGATATTATATAAAATATATTAGTTAGCTAACATAATTAAGAGATATGATTTAATTAGATTTCATTTTGTAGTTATTCCCATTGTATTTTGATTATGTTTCCTTTATAATTAAATTATTGTATTCCTATATTTAGGGGCTGTTTTGTTCATTAAGAGCTGAACCATTAAGAGCTTTGAATGGTTCAACATGGTTTCTGTGTTGAATCATTAACAGACTGGATGAACTATTAAAAGGCTGCCAAAATCTGAAACAAACACCCCTATCTCTGACTAATTCAGAGATAGCCTCTTAATGGAATCATTAAGAGGCTATCAAATAGCCGCTTAGTTGATCAAAAATTTCATTCTTTCTTAATGATATTAGAGCCTTAGGATTCTTACATTCTTCTTCTCTACCTCCTATCCTTCTTCGTGCCACCAAATCATGGTTGGTTGCATGTCCTCTTCCTCTATCGTGCCATTTGTGTGATGAATTACTTTCTCTTCTTTACGCTCTTGTCCTACCCGGGATGCGCTGTGCAAATATATTGATTAGATTTTATTTACTTTTCTCTTACAAATTAGACACCAACAGAATTTTAAAACCAAGACAAATTCAAATAAGGCATCGATCATGAATTTTAAAATCTAGAACAAATTCGGATTAGACACCGATCCTGAATTTAAAAATTGTAGTATAATTATAGCAACGACGGATAATGAAGACGAAGAATCAAAATCAGAAGATTAACGTAGAGGTAGAAGATCTTAGAAGCATGACAACAAGAATTAATGGCAGCGTCTTTAAATTTAATATTATTTTTATTTTCCGTTATTTGTTTCAAGTTAGACATCGAATCGAAACCGGTGTTTGGGACATGTTAGCAATATATATTAGATAAAATATATTAGTTAGAGTTTATTATAATTATATCTACCATAATTAGAAGATATGATTTAACTAGTTTCCTTTCTAATTATCCTTATTGCATATCATTATTGTATCTTTATATAGTTGATTAATAATAAATAATAACTCACGAGATTTTCATTCTTTCTATATGTACAACAAGACGTGGCAATCAACCGATGCAATGACTAAGACACTATCGTCAGAGGTGGCTATTTTTAGAGGGAACATTTTTATACTTCTATCTCTTTAATTAGTTTGTCAAAGAGTGAAGACCACCGGATCAAGAAATGAGAACATGAACACCATCGTAAATTTTTGGGGTAGAAAATGTGAACAAATTTTATTGGTTTTACCAACTTTGAACACGAGCACTAGTATATATTTATGATTTATAATCAGTTATTTATGAGTTTGAGTTCTCTTCGATGGAGTAATGCAGCAAGTAAAGATGTATCCAAACTGGAGCGATAAATATAGATTCTCAAAGTTAGGTGTTTAAAACAGAATTTAAAAGGTCTCATGATAAGTGAACATTAACGATTTTTGAAGCTCAAGAGGTTTCATGACATACATATAAAAGTTTCATCATAGGTGCAAATTAAAATGTTACATTACAAGTACAAGTTGAGTACGTAAATGAGTCCTAAGGGGATATCATGGTGGTTAAATGGTGTACCCACAACCAAAAAGTTGGAGGTTCAAATCTTACAGGGTATGTGTTGCGGTGTATTTTTTGTAGAAAATCTAGGAACTGTTAAAAAAATTATGTAAATAAAATTGAAAATAAATATCATAATATGTTGTTATATATAACGAGACAATTTGGTTTGTTTACAAAGAGGAGAGTTAGAGCGATATGAACATCTCTTTGTTTAGTTTCATAAGAAAGAGGGAAATAAAGAATCTCTTGTTCGTATTTATGAACAAATATACTAACACAACTCGCTTCTAATATTAATGTTCAGTATCACGAGATAACACGATAGCTTCGGTGTGATTTTCAGGCTTATTGGCCATTTGCAACGACTATTATACATTAAGAAATTGACGAGAATAACATAATCGTCAAACACAAATCTCAGTCCGTCTCTAATACTTACTCTTTCTTTCATTCCGTTGCTGGTGATTTAGTTTTTGTAGATGATTCCGATTTAGTTTTTGTTACATTTTATATTGTATTTATCAACTAAAAGAAATAAAAGCTACAAATTAAAATCTAAGTTATATATCTAGGGTAACGACCACTACTTTGTTTAAATTTAAAAGAGTTATCAAAAGCATATTATATATTTATTCTAATTAAATAAAATAAGCAATAATGAGTAGGAATTGACTTAAATATATGGTTTGAGTTTGTCTATTATGTGTACCTCTTAATGTCATTAGATCTCTAAACCCTTTTTAACATGTCATCGAATATAAGATGAAAATCACAAAGCCAAATGCATGTTCAAAAAGCACTTTGATCAAACCACCTGCCTTGCTGTCTTCACCCAAACATGTCTTGTAGTTAGTACTTTAATTAACCTTAATCAAAGAATGTTTTTAGTATCACACTTGTTAAATCTTGTCAATCACATAATGGGAGACATTGCATGTGAATCTGGATTAAATCCAACTTCTGATAAATCCAAAGGTCAATCACTCTCCTAGTGGTCTATCGTCTCGTTTCAATGAATGCGGACATTCCTGAGTCCAAGTGACATAATATACCCAATTTATAACCACATATTTTATTTCATTATGTTTGCTGACCACATATATCCATTCAAGTTTGTGCATTTGCAACTTATCTTGATTTTTTTATTTGCAAACATTATTAGTTATCTTCTTTTCTATTTTTATAGGCTAAATTGCAAAAAAGTATGTAGTTTTTAATAAGAAATTTGTGGGTATAATAATTTCATTTCTCCGGCGGCACACTTTGGCACTGCGTTCCTGGCCAAGGAGTCTGACATGCATGTTTGTGCATGATATAACAATGATCCTTTTGATGGTTCACCTACGAAAACCTTGTTACAATTTCTTAGAAAGTCTCTACTGTTTCAGAAAAAAAATCTGGCTTTAGGCCCTAAAATTCCAAAAAATTTTTAAGGATTAGGGTTTGGTAGTGAGTGGTAATGAGATCTGGTTTCAGTTCTTGAATCTGTGCACCCATAGTTTTATAGGACACCATGATTTATAACCACCATTCATTGATTTAAAATTTTGGCTTTATATTCGATGTGATATACAATGAAGTTAATTAGGACTCAAATGCGATGAGTTCGTTTGCGGTTTATGCCCATATTAAATCTACTAATGATGATAAGTCATGATTAAGATCGTAAACAAAATAATTACTTTTATTACATAAGGAGTCAATTTTAAGATTCATTTTAGACTTTAGAAAAGGTTGAGCCAACCTTACAACTCCTTCCTCTGAATGATAAGGTTTAGTGATATTCTTGCGACGCCGCCGACTTGGAACTGGCCTCAACGATTGGGTGTAGGTTGCAAGCTTATACGTCATCCATTTTCAGGGCGGATTGATTCGGCAAGTGAGTTGTTACACATTCCTTAGCGAAATAAATGAAAGTTCAATTTCTATAAAATCTACGAAAGTTTTGATAAATTTAAACTATATTTACATTCCTAAATTTATCCATAATTAAACTTTTACGTCAATCTATGTCAATAACTACACATTTACTCATAATGTGTTCGCTGGATGTGGTTCGGTTAACAAGGTTTGGACTTTGATTGAAGGATGGCTTGATGTGAAATTACCGGTATTGAGATTTCCTAGTGACCTAATGGATTAGCTTGAAAATTCGTCTATTTCACCGTCTAAGAAAGAGATCTGGGAGCGATCATTTTTGTAGCTTGGTAGGCTATTTGGATGCTTCGAAATGATGCGGTTTTTATGAAGAGTCGTCCAAAGAATGTGTTGTTTGATGATGTTACTTATTTATCCTTTTATTGGTATTCGAGTAGAAAACATAAATGTAAATTAACCTGGATAGAGCGGTTACAAAATCCTCTATTATTCATGTAGTTTGTTTATTTTAGGCTGTCTAGCATTTTGCTAATCGGTGTTTTAATAAAAGTCCATCGTTCAAAATATATATATGGTCCGAAATTGATCAATTTAATATAATTAATTACATTTCTTGATAATATTCTTCTTTCAATATGTTAAGTCGATCTATATGAAATAAAAAGATATTAGTATGTAACAAACTTATGAATATCAATAATGCTATGACGTTTTTGAATCCCATAAAGAACAATTACAATAAGAATGTTATCATGATGTTTCGAAACCCCATAAAACAACAAAAGTTATAATTCCTTCCTCATAATGCATTGTGATAATTGTACATATAAATTCCGAGTATAATATTAATATATTTAAAAAAGAATAAGTGTTTTGAACTCATATGTATAATGGTGTGTTAGAATTTTTTTAGTACTACGTCTAACCGTAACATCCCGAAAATCCAAAAGATAATGTATCGTGTTAGCGGACGACCCAAATCTTTATTTAAGGTAATGTGGAGCAAGGATTTTCACGAAAGGTGCATTTATCTACAGTAAAGGAACCGGTTAACCATTTAACGCACAGTTTGAGATCAAAACACGTAAAAGAGGAAAAGAAGAGGGACCCGGGTGTAACATCTAAAGGTTTAAATACCTTGTTAGGAGAAAACCCTAGGCCATTCGGCCTAGGTTACGTATGACGGCAGGGAGACGAGCAGAGAGAGAGAAAGATCCGACGAGAGGAAAAAGGAGACGATGGTGGTTCCACGGCGGTCCTACGTTGGTGCCAAGCGGAGGAAACTCCGTTACACGTTAAGGTAATCTTATTTTATGTTCGTTCACATGGTTTATGTTCGTTTGCATGGATTTTAGTTTAGGGTTTCGGATAATGGTGGCCGGTGGTAGCCGACGGTGATGGTGATGTGGTGTTAGCAATCGGGAACCGAAAGAGTGGGGGAGAAGGTGGTCGGCTGTGGTTAGGGAGTGGTAACGGCATCGCGGTGGTGGTGCATGACGGTGGTCAGCGGCCAGAGAGAGAGAGAGCAGGAGGATGGCGGTTTACGAAGGAGCGACGTGGAGGCTGTAGTGGCGCTCAAACGGCGGCTACGACGGCCGTGGGGGTGTCCTACGACGGTGAACGAAGAAGGACGATGAAGATGAGGTACCCGGCGTGTAGAGTGACTTGGGTGGGAGCCATCGGAGTCGGGCGTGGAGGTAACAGCCAGGCAGGGCTTGGCTCGGCGAGGAAGACGAAGACGGCATGCATGGTGGTTCACGGTGGAGAAAACGGAGGACGATAATGAGGTTGGTTAGGGTTTTACCCGACTAGGGTTTTTCCTGGCGTGGTTTATCCTTCATGCATGGAAACCCGACTCGAGTACACGCGTTTCATGGGGATAGGGTTTGCATGGTGACGTTTTGGTGGTTAGGGTTGTTGCATGGCACACGATCATGCTTGCATGAAACCCGGTTCGAGCATTCAGTTTCTAAATGGGTCAAGAACGATCTGATACATGTATTTGTAGAGCTAAGGGTTCGGTGAATCGGTATGATAAGCAGATGAGACGAGTGTCGGGGTTTATGTATATTTATGCGTGTCCGACGTATGTGTAGAACGTATTCTGATCATGCGATCATACGTTTGACAGGTTTGGGTTTCGAGCGTGAACGGACAAGTTGCAGAGGAAGGATTTGGATTCCTCGCAACCGGTGAGTTTCTAATCCCTTTTTTACGTTTTTACTGTTTTTGGGCTATCGTACATACGTGCATGTTTTACTTTGTCAGTTAAACGTGTTTCGAGTTTTGGTTAAACCTGAAGAGTTTCATAAGTTAAATATTATATAACGAACTTAAGGGTCTATGTGGTGTTCTTAGGTCATGTGGGCTAGAAGTCGGTGTGATACTTGGGTATCATGTACTGACTTATTCGGGATGAGTCGGGTAATGACCTTAGACATTTTGAGGATACATCTAGGATGTGTTAGCAGGGGAACTCGTACGTGGTTCGTGCTTAGGTAACGAGTCGTGGTAAATGCTCGTGTGTCACTATGTATTACTTGCTTGTTGTTGTGTGTGCTTGCGTTGCTGTTCTTGTGATAAGGCAAACGATGATGTGAAGGACGAGGTCCTTCTGGTGGTCACTGTGGGTGACAATGCCCTTCGGGGGTAGTGATGAGACCCAATGGGGAGCTCGGAGTATGATGAATACCCTGACGAGGGTAACCCTTACGAGGGCAGTGATGACGAGACCGGTAAATCCTTCAAAGGTAATTGTTGTGTGTATTTATGTTTGATTTAATTACATGCAAGTGTTAATTTATATTCATTGTGTTATGATGTTATTTCTTTGTTGTTGAACGTTAGATTGACCGTTGTGTCGGGACGATGTCGTGTTTACAACTGGCGTGTTAGTTGACCATGTGAGAGTTTGGGTTAAGGCTTGTCAAGGTAGTGTTTAGGGTTGGTTGTGTTAACCAGACTTCAAGTTGTTATATGTGGTAGATTACGAGTTAGTAGTGTGGTGAGCTCGATCCATGTCGGTGAGACTTACTAGGATATAGATATAGGGTGAATCTTGGGTTGTTGGACCCTTATGGGAAATGGTAGGTGACGTGGGTTACCGATATGTTCATAAATGACAAATTGTTTTATAAAGAATGGGAATGTCCTAAGACGGAAATAAATGATATTTGTGACGAGAATGTTTTTGTTTAAAATAAACTATTAGAACTCACTCGACGTAGCTGACTTTGTATGTATGTTAGACTGTTTTGCAGGTGAGTTCCATGGAAGACGTATCGTGGCTTGGGAGCGGTGCTACTCGGGTTGGTGCTTATGCATTCGTACGGTAAGGTGAGACGTAATAATGCTTTTAAACGATAAATACTATTTTGAGTTAAATCTTTCGCTGAATGTTTTCATAAAGAATTAAGTGTTTTTAAAAGGATACTCTACGATGTGACCCAACTGTAGGGTGCCCGATTTAGAGCCTTACACTAACCTAAGTGGTCACCCGGTACACAATGTGTTTATCCCATATAACGGTGCGTCAACTAATATAACTTCGTTGCCTAGATATATTTGTTATCCAAATACACCCAACAATTATACAAAGTGTATAAATCGAGAGGTAATTGCGTATGTCTAAGCACACAAGTTTACGACGCGCCACACGCATTTTAAAGCGAGGGGTAAATGCGTATATCTAAGCACACAAGTTTTAGCAACAATACACGTATGTTTGACGCACCATTATAAGGTGTTAATGCATGGTTGTAATAGGGGAGGGGTATTTGATAGTCGAAACACATTATAACAACGAAGTTACACACACCCTAGTAATGAACATCATTGTAATTTAGGCGCATCCCTGTCACATGTTTTGAAACATCATTGTAATTAACAATACATTACATATTTAAAAAAAGGGATAATTTCATATATATATATATATATATATATATATATATATATATATATATATATATATATATCACTATAAGACTTACTAAATATCATATATGTATATATAAACCAAATTCTAAATATTATTTGTATCCCTACAAAACTTACCAAATAGCATATATATCCCTGCAAAACTTGCTAAACATCATATATATATATATATATATAGGGGATGGATAATAAAAAAACTCATTATTAGTGAGAAAATCAAAAAACTATTTATTAAAGATAAAAAAAAATCATAACTCAAAATATAAATCAAAAACTAAAAAACCGCTTCGGAGACCTTGTTCCCCACGTCGTCCTCTTTAAAAAAACAGCGTTTTGCTACATATGTGTAGCATAGTTAGCTTTTGGGGGTGATTTTTTTTGTTTAGTTTAGTTTTTAGGTTAGGTTTTTGGGGGGTGTAGGTGGGTGGGTGGGGTGGGGGTTTAGGTTTTTGGGTGGGGGTTTAGGTTTTTGGGTGGGGGTGGGGTGGGGGTTTAGGTTTTTGGGTGGGGTTTAGGCTTTTGGGTGTACTATACATATGCAGCACCTTTAATGAGGAGTTTTTTTGTTTTCTCATGAAAATGAGTTTTCTAGTGAACTCACCCCTATATATATATATGTGAAGAAGAGTTCTATTCGGCGACTGGTAGGGAGAGGAGAGGATGGCCTATAATAAGAAAGGTCCATCAAGACTCAGAAATTACCCTCGACGATGTATATCCAAATCGAATTCGACCATTTTACACTTATTTTTATAACTTTAAAATTTTATTTTTACCCATTTTTTAAGTCATATTTTTCTTTCCTTTTTTTTCATTTTTTACGGTGATTTTTTACGGCTTTCCCAATTGACTCGATTTTTTTACTACAAACTTTACTGATTCTTTTTACTATCTTCTCAATTGACTCAATTAAATATCCTAATTTTTCATATTTGTTGTGATTCATATAAATAAAATTAATTGTATGACATATTTATGAAAAGTGTAAAATATAAAGACGAACTTTTAAACTAACAAGTTATATAATATTAAACTTCTAAAGTTAAAAGCTAATAAAATTTTCTAGCAACCATAAACCAATATTCCAAGAAAAGTAAAGATTTATTGTATGAAGTAGCAATATTTGATTGCGTATGCAAAATAAGGAATTATGAAACGAAAATAATTTTCTTTCACAGTATAGATAAATTGGAAAGACTAGGTAGAATTAACCAAAAATCAATCTGAACACGCTGAACTAGTAGCCCGGACCGTGTTAGAACAGTAACCAGTCTGAAAACAAAAATCTCCGTACGTCTTTGGTTTAGCTTTTTTTTTCAGCGTTGGTCCAACACGGAAATCCGAACAACCAGTACCGAGAATGACCGAACCAAATGAAGCATAGCGGGTCCGATCCTCGGTCTATATTTTTTCATATTCCCGATTTTGGAAGCTAAATAATCAATTTAGTTGGTGTTATTTGACAGAGATAATTTGTTATACTTGGTACTTTAGGGTTAATGTACAATTAAATATCTAGTCAATTGGAAAAACAGTACAAAAAATCAATAAAAGTCACTGTAAAAATCAAGTTAGTTGGAAAAGCAGTAAAAATGAAAAAAAGAAAAAGTAAAAAACGAGAAAAAAAAAGCAGTAAAAAGATGAGTTAAAAAATAGGTCAAAATGACATATTAAAGTTTTTATAAAATTAAGGTTAAAATAATCGTATTATTAATTGTTTTTATGACATATCTTTAGTATGATTATAATGTATTATGTGATATAATTATGTGGTTATTTCATTTTACATTGTTCAAATACGTGTCTAACGAATTTACATGATGAGAATGTGCCCATGTCTGAAGTAAGCTTTGATTACGCATTAATAGTGTGCGGTCCAACCGTACAACATTTTACACGGTGCTATTATGCGTGCCATAAACTCGTATAAATAAATAGACGCAAACACCCTCGCCATTAAACTCACTTATGTACACGTGCCGTCTCCTAATTGCTTCTCACGCTTCTTAGGGGAAATCTATTTTGTACGGAACCGCCACTATTTATATTGTTGTAAAAAAATTTCTTTACTAAATCAAAAAAACTAAAAAAAAAATGCATGTAAACTAATAATATTTACACTTTATATATTAATAAAAAAGTTTGCTTAATACGTCTAAAGTACTTGAGCCGCCCTGTAAAATCTATACCTCAAATGATGCATAATAAACACACATCTCTCATTTCTCACATGATATTGGATTTCCATAAGTGTTGGGCTGCTGGCACTAGAAGTTGAAAAGGAAACAAATGGCGAAGGAAGAAGGAAATTAACATAAAAATGAAGTTTGACTGCATGGGGAAGTTTGAAGTTGAAGTTTTGATTTTTGAATAATCTTTACTTTATATATCCCATAATAAGGGTGACATTTTTTAAAAAATATTTTTTTTTTTCATTTATCTCGTTGATAATGTAAATATAGTTGTTTGGTGGGCATCATATGCTACTCCATCATCTATACTAATAAATAAAAGTTTAAGGTGGACACTTGTCACTTCTCATATACCTTCTTAAATTGATTTTTCCATCTTTCTCTCCTAATAAATACGCATCTATCTTATTAAATAATAATGATATTATAAATATATTATTTAAGAAAAATACTAATTATATTAAATAAGAATATATAATAGGAAATCAAAATATAACTAATTAAAGAAAAATACTAATTTGTTATATATACACACATTTCCACCTGATATATCTCGAGATGATCATAATAGTCTGACAAGTTATTACGTATTTACAAATTTATAAGGTTTATATTTTTTAATATATAATCTCGTGTAATACACGGGATTCTAACATAGTATTCGAATAAAGAAATCTAATACAAATAATGGTACAAATACTCAATATAAATATTCTCAATTACAAAAAAAGAAAATTTAAAAATAAAAAAGACAAATAGAGGGGTCTAGAGGTTAGTTGGTGCTTTAGTCGACCAAATTTTATAATTTATATAAACTAATATATAAAAACTAATTATTTTCTTGTAGTTTGAACCCTAAATTTGTCGTCCGCAGAATAGCTAAAGTGAATGTAAAAAAAAAATCAATTGTATCTAGGGTGTAAAAAAATTCCGAATCTTAACATTCGAATGAAAAACCCGAAATTCTGAACCTGAATTATCCGAAAATTTGGATATCCGAAATTTCGGATATCCAAACTTCAGATATCTGTATTTTTCAAATTTCGGATATCCGAAAAAATGTAATGTTTCAAATTTAGGATATCCGAAAATTTGGATATCCGACATATTACATAGTTTTTTAATACAAATTCTAGAAACGTTATATATAGTTATTTTATAAAAATGTTTTATAAAAAAATGAAAGAAATTTCAGTTTATAAAAATGTTTTATGAACAAAGCTATTTTTTAAAATAAAAAACATTTTATAAAAAAAAAATTATAGAAATCATTATTTTTTAATAAGAGAGAGAGGCGGAAAACAAAAAAATTATAAAAACAATTAAAGAAATTTGTATAATTAATAGGTGAGAGAGGCGGAAAAAAGGTTAAGGATGCATAAGAGAGTGACAAGTGTCCCACCAAAAACTTTATTTATTATATAATATAGATATAGATATATAGGGTTAGGATATGGTAAAAAGAGTTTTAAAATAAAAATAGTAAGAAGGATTCTAAACTTGACATATGTCCTTTTATTGTTTTTGAATAGAGAAATTTGGTCATTGTGTAAAATATGTCAGGTCATTGTGTAATGTTAGGTCTGGTCATTGCGTCTAATGTCAGGTCATTGTGTCAAATATTTTTCATTATTGTGTTATATGTATTTATCATTGTGTTTTACGTTTTAGATTAATTTCGTGTTATGTTAGATTAATTTTGTCACTGTTTTTTATGTATTATATATAACTCAGTGATCGAAAAATATTTGACACAATGACCTGAAATTAGAAAAATATTTAACATTAGACACAATGATAAAAAATATTTGACACATTGACTTGACATTTAAACACAATGACCTGACATTAGACAAAATGACAAGCAAATTACATAATGAGCTAGAAAACATAAATTTTTTTTGTTTTTGTATATAACGACACTATACTCGTTTTAAAGATAAAAAAACGCTCGTTTTCGCCATTGTGTTTTACGTTTTAAATAATTTCGTATTATTTTTGTCATTGTTTTTTATGTATTATATATAACACAGTGATGAAAAATATTTGACACAATAAATTGACATTAGACACAATAACCTGACATTAGACATAATAATGAAAAATATTTGACACAATAACTTGCCATTAGACACAATGACATGATATTATACACAATGATGAGCAAATTATACAATGAGCTGGAAAACGTAATTTTTTTTCGTTTTTGTATATAACGACACTATACTCGTTTTAAAGATTAAAAAACGTTCGTTTTTATGTTGTCTAATGTCAGGTCTCGTCATTGTGTCAAATATTTTTCATCATTATGTTATATGTATTCATCATTGTGTTTTACGTTTTAGATAACTTCGTGTTATTTTTGTTACTGCTTTTTATGTATTATATATAACAAAGTGATGGAAAATATTTGACACAATGACCTAACATTAGACACAATGACCTGACATTAGAAAAATATTTGACATTAAACACAATGATGAAAAATATTTGACACAATGACTTGACATTAGACTCAATGACCAGGCATTAGATACAATAACGAGTAAATTACACAATGAGCTGGAAAACGTATTTTTTTTCGTTTTTTATATAATGACACTATACTCGTTTTAAAGATAAAAAGCGCTCGTTTTTATGGTGTAATTTTTTTTTAATAATGTCATATGTAAAAGTTATGAATGTTTAAAAAAATTGGGGGAACTTAATAAAAAGTCAACAAAAGTGGTCATTACTAAAATATCCTTCCAACAACTTTTTCTCCTATAATTTAATCACAACCATTAAATCTTTGTCAATTTAATCTAATGGCTTTAAATCTTTCTCGCCCTTTTTATTTTAAAAACCCTTTTTATTTGAATCTTTTCCTAGATATATATCTATCCTTATATATATATATATTTAATTGTTTTATAATTTAAAAATATTATATTTATATATATTTTTATTTTTTTATTGTTTCGGATATCTGTTTCACCATCCGAAAATTTTTTATATCCGAATTCCAGATATTTAAATTTAAACACCTCTACTTCTATCCATCCAATTAAAAGTTTTGGTTCCTATCCAAGATTTTTTTTACTAGTTTCACTATTTGAAAATATTCTATTGAATCATTGTCACTCCTACATTAGATACAAAACTAAATTATAAAAAAAACAAGTATCAGATACTATATAACACATGATTTTTTTTAATGATGCTAGTATTTTACATGTAGGCCCACCTCAGGGAAGAGGCAACTTCTTACATCATTTTCTTAGCAATCCATATCAAAAAGTATAAGTCTCTTAGGCTCTCAGCAGCCTTAGTTTACTTGCCAAAGTGGGTCCTTAATATGTTTGAAAAATAAATGGCCAAAAGACTGTATTTTGACTTCTTACATCATTTTCTTAGCAATCCATAAGTCTCTTAGGCTCTCAGCAGCCTTACTTTACTTGCCAAAGTGGGTCCTTAATATGTTTGAAAAATGAATGCCCAAAAGACTGTATTTTGACTTCTAATGTAACCGGTAGTTTTAATACCAATGTGGAAAAATATGCACAATTTAGTCCCCATACAAGTCAAGGATATTACTTTTCTTACCTTTAACATAACAGGAAGTTTCCTTCTATCTGTTTGTCTTTAGTGCCTTAAATCTCCTATAAATCCATACCACCAACATCCTGCATTAAACCATCACAAACACACAGCTAAAGAATCAAGATTCAAGAACAAAGAGATGGCAAACTTCCCATTGATCAACATGGAGAAACTGAATGGTGCAGAGAGAGGAGTTACCATGGAGAAGATCAAGGATGCCTGTGAAAACTGGGGATTCTTTGAGGTATGTTAAACTTAAACCATCACACACACAATTACTTCACACTAACTAACACACACATATACACTAACAGTTGATTGTTTTCAGTTGGTGAACCATGGGATTTCTCATGAGTTATTGGACAAAGTTGAGAAAATGACTAAGGATCATTACAAGAAATGTATGGAGCAGAGGTTTAAGGAAATGGTGGCAGCCAAAGCTTTAGAAGGTGTGAAGGCTGAAGTTACTGATATGGATTGGGAGAGCACCTTCTTCTTACGCCATCTCCCGGTCTCCAACTTATATCAAGTCCCGGATCTTGAAGATGAATACAGGTAAACATTTCATGGGTGTATTATAATTTATCATTATGTGATGATCAGGCGGCTCAAGGGGAAGTGAAATAAAGAAAGGGACCAGATTCTTAAAAAAGATAAAATTATATGTAGGTAATTTGGGCTTTGGGATTATTGACGGTGGGGTTTGTGGTATGCAACTATGCATAAATACAGATGATATAGGAATCATATAATCGAATTTTTTTTTCTTTTTTTTTATATATTTTTTTTAACTTTTTTACGAAAAGGGCTCAATTTTATTATCTGCAGGGAGTTGATGAAGGATTTTGCTGGTAAATTGGAGAAGCTAGCAGAGGAGCTTTTGGATTTGTTATGTGAGAATCTTGGGTTGGAGAAAGGTTACTTAAAGAAAGCCTTTTATGGTTCCAAGGGTCCAAATTTTGGAACCAAGGTTAGCAACTACCCACCATGCCCGACACCGGATTTGATCAAGGGTCTAAGAGCACATACTGATGCCGGTGGCATCATTTTGCTCTTTCAAGATGATAAAGTTAGCGGTCTGCAGCTTCTTAAGGATGGCGAATGGGTCGATGTTCCACCCATGCGCCATTCCATTGTCATCAATCTTGGTGACCAAATTGAGGTAATCATTCATTAAGCTTATAATTTCTTTTTGGGGATGTTTGGATGTGTGTTTTGAGAGTGTTTATGTGATTATATCGAATGAAAACCTGAATGGTTTATGGATGGATTTGCAGGTGATTACTAATGGGAAGTATAAGAGTGTGTTGCACAGGGTTATTGCTCAAACAGATGGAACTAGAATGTCACTTGCATCTTTTTACAACCCAGGGAATGATGCTGTGATCTATCCTGCTCCAACATTGTTGGAGAAAGAGCCGACAGATAAAGAACAAGCATACCCAAAATTTGTGTTTGATGATTACATGAAACTGTATGCAGGTTTAAAGTTTCAGGCAAAAGAGCCAAGGTTTGAAGCCATGAAAGCAGTGGAAGCTAATGTTAGTTTGGGTCCAGTTGCAACAGCTTAAAAGTTAAATGACATGTTTTAAATAATAGAATATTATTATTATTATTATACTTTTTTTTCTTTCTTTCTTTTTTTTTTCAATTGTTTAAGGGGTTTAAGAAATCTATATAAATTCTACAAAGAAAATTGTGTGCTTACTGGTTACTAGTTATAGCATAATGACAAAAGTGTACTGTAATCAGTTTCAATTAAATATTAATTGAGATTTAATCATGTATTGCAATAGTATCTGGTGTGCAATTGTTTACCTGCTTATTCACTTTTACAGTACCAATTTATGAATAGTTTGATGCTTGAAGCTTGTTATATTACTCTTGCCACACTAAGGGGGTGTTTGGGATTACTTATTTACTCTACTTATTAACTTATATAAGTTAATAAGGTGTTTGGGGAAGCTACTTATTTAGCCTACTTATACCATTTTTCAAGAAGTAAGTCCATCCTTACTTATTACTTATAACTTATTAACTTATAGCATAAGTCAATAAGTAGTTTTCAAAGAAAATCCCAAAGTTTTTGAGAAGTTACAAATTGTGACTTATGACTTATGACTTATTACCTTTTTGAATAAGTCATAAGGAGTTTCAAATAAGTAATCCCAAACACAGCCTAAAGAATGTGTGATTATGTTTATCTCTAACGGGTCAAATGGGTCAAATAAAAAAGAACACATAAAATCTCCTAAAGGAGTTTAGTCAAAAAAGTCATATTATTGTTGAAATAATAAAACTCTTGTAATCATATTTGACACACAAATTATTTACTAAAAGTATCAAATATTTTGTACAAAAATGATTTGGGTTTGAGTCAATCCAACCCAACCAGACCCATCTTGACCCTTCCAAAGTTACCTGTTTGACCCAACCCGGCCCATTTTAACCCTTACCAAAATACTACCCTTTTGAGCCAACCCAACACATTTTGACCATTACCAAAAAATTACTTGTTTGATCCAAGCCACCCAACCAGCCCGACCCACTTTAACCCTTACCAAAGAATCACATGTTTGACCCGACCCATTTGGACCCTTACAAAAATTTACCTATTCGACCTGACCCTATCATTTTACTCCCTCTAGTAAAATAGAGTAGGACAGTGACCATACTGTTTTCTTGCTAAAAAGTGCAACAGGTGACCCATGAGAAAAGGTAACATGCAACAATGAGCACTATCAGCAGACCATAAAGTTCTCAATACTTATTAATGTAATATATTAGTAAACTTTCATTAGCAAAAGCCATAAACCCTGCCTAAAATACACTCTGCCGACTTTGCTTTCCGCAAAAGAAATTAAATAAAAGAGAATCTTGCAATGAAGTCATTAGCAATTCTATATTTAATAAAGCACAAGGTCACAACTTAAAACACCTATAATTATGCAGAATATAAATTAAAAACAAAAAAAAACAAAAAACTTTAGATGCAGCATTACTTGTATCTATGCAGAAAGCTTTTGACACTAAATTATGAAACCATAAATCCACTATTAAAAATGGATTCATAATTATGGGCTGGAGCATATTTTTAGAAAATTACAAGGATAAATATGAATCCGACCGCTTCATTTTTCAGTTTCACTCTAAGTAGCCTATTAATTTAGTTGATCTTAGTTGCAAATTAGAAGTGATATTAGCAGTTAATATGTCCAAGACTGTTCAATGTTGTAGTAACCTGCCAAGAGAGTGTACAGACACTCGGGCCGTTACTGGGCCCTAGACCTATCAATGAAAAGATGGTGACAGGCTGGATGTTGTGCAGCAGTTTGGCCCAAATTCCTTCACATGAGCCTTTTTGGGTAACTGTGAGAACCCGCGGCACGGAGCTAGAGGTGTACAAATCGGGTTTTTTAACGAAACCGGTTCGGGTTTAAAACCGGTTCGGGTTGAGCAAAACCCGGTTGGACCGGGTCGACCTACAAACAGGTTCGGGTCACGAACCGGGTTCCAGGATCATCGAACCCAACCCTACCAAACTGGATCGGACCGGGTTGAAACCGGGTTGCCTACTAAACCGGTTCGGGTCCCAAACCGGTTTACCCGTATTTTAAAAAAAAAAAAACCGTTAATTTTTAAAAAAATTAACCGTTAATTTTTAAAAAAATTAACCGTTAAAGATATTAAATTAACTTAAAAATTACAAAACATACAAGATAAAGTTTAGAAATTACAAAACAAATAATTAAAAGTTTACAAATTAAAAATACATTAAATATAAAAGTCTTCTTCGTGGATATATTGAAAATCCGGGTAGTCGGTACTAGTCGGATCCCGAACTCCCTCGTAGGAGGTCTTCGCCGATTGCTTCAATCAATCCTCCTTCCACCTCGTCCTCGTATATCTCTCCCTCGACTTCGAGTTCGCCTTCAAGGGAAGATATATGTTGTATTCTTTCCGCCGCGTCCAAGTAATCTTTTAAGCAAATGCACGTTTCCACCGATGGCGGAGTTAGTCTTGTTCTTCGTAAAGAAACAACCCTGCCACTAACAGAAAAAGCAGATTCCGAAGCTACCGTAGAAGCTTGGACGGTTAGTAGATCACGGGCCATAGCAGATAGGACGGGAAATTGGTTTTCCTTCTCTTTCCACCAAGCCAAGATATCAAATGTCTCAAAATCATGAGCATTCATATCGGTTAAAAAATCCGAACCGATATATCTACCTAATTCGCTACTTGGGGTATTACCCCGTTGACGTTTACTATTTTCATTAAGTATAGTATTAAATAAGTTTAACATTGAACTCCGACTAGTACTTGCACTTGATGGAGCGTTTCTAAATTGCTCATGAACGGTAGATGTTGTACCATATTTTTCAACATAAACAGTAAATAAAGTAGACAAATTTTGTGTAAAAATAGTTTTTGCTCTATCCGTTAAAAATACGTCTTCTTCGTATAAATCCAAACCGTAAATTATTTTTTCAATTAAAGTTTCAACACCCGAAACATTTAAGCACGGGTTTAAGGCGGCGGCGCAAGTAATAATCGGAGGCATTTCTTTAAAATATTTTTTAAATTTCTCTTTCATTGGCGGTATCATTTCTTTAAATATGCCGCCTCGCATGGAATATTCGTTTAATTTTTCGACCATTAAAAAAAGTTGATTTAAAACCAAAGGACTTGTGGGATAGTAAACTCCCGATAAATAGGTTGTAGCGGTTTTAAAAATATGGAGCATATCGGCTACACCTTCAATGATACCCCAACCCGATGTCGGAAATTTTGTTACTTTATTTTGCCTTGCTAGTTGGGAATGAAACATTTGCAAACTTCGTTTTTGTTGAATGGCTTTTTCGAACATGTTACACGTTGAGTTCCAACGTGTTGAAACGTCCCAATTTGGACCTAAACATTCGGTTTGCCCGTCTTTACAAAATTTTATATATCGATGATATCTTCTTTGACTTGTATGAAAAATGTCACGCAACATTTGTTTAAATTGATTTCTAACATCGTCAATGTGTTTAAGACCATCTTGCACAACTAAATTAATAATATGTGCAACACATCGGCTATGGAAAAAAATACCATTACAAATCGGGTTATATTTTAAAATAAGTTGGTTTACCGCGACGGTATTATTCGAGGCGTTATCAAACGATATTGAAAAAACTTTAGTTTCTATTTTAAAAGTTCTTATAACTTTGTCTAAAATATAAAATAAATTGTCACCCGTGTGGGGGTATGCAAAAATATCGAACGCAATAGTACGTTTCATCATTTGCCAACTTTCCGGATTTATCCAATGAGCGGTAACACAAATGTAAGAATCCGGCAAATTGTGGGGAGCCGACCAAACATCACAAGTTAAACTAATACCGGTTTTTAAATTTTCAAATTCATTTATTATTTCTACTTTAGCTTTTTTCCACATATTTATACAATCTCGTCTAAGAGTAGCACGACTTACATGAGTGTAGCGAGGTTGGAGCGTTTGTTGAATAAGCCGAGTCAAACGCTCGTTGTCAAAGTGTTTGAAAGGTAGACTCTCTTGAATCACAAAATGCGCACCAAGTCAACATTATACGCAAAAATATTACCTTCGTTTGTCATACTTGTTTGACCTTGCGAAGCTTGAGACTTTTTAACCGAACAATAATTTTTTTCAATGTGATTCTTCAAAGTTGTGTTTGCGTCTTTTCCAAAAAAATGTCCGCACAACTTGCATCGAGCCTTATGACCACCATTCGACATTTCGCATAAATCGAAATGTTGCCAAACATTGGGATTCCTTGTTGTAGGAATAACCCGCACAACCGTGGGAGCACTAACACTTTGAGAAGCACCAAGAATATTAGATTGTTGAGATTCGTTTGCCATTTTGAGAGTTTCGACTTTCGAGCGTGAGCGTTTTTGAGAAATAAGAGCGTTTTTTAGAAATGAGAGCGTTTTGGAATTGTGTGGTTGAACCAATACAACCCACACCTATTTATACAAGTTATATGGGCTCCAAAATACAAAAAAAAACCAAAAAAAACGGTCAAATAGCCGTTGGAACGGCTATAAAGCCGTTAAAATCGAAAATTCCAACGGTTCGAACCGGTTCGAGAACCGGTTCGGGCCCGAAAACCGGTTTGAGGGTGAAACCGGACCGGGTCGGGTTAAGAACCGGTATCCAAAAAAATTTTAAAAACTGGTAAAACACCTACGGTTTGGATCGGGTTTCGGATCGGGTTGGGTGAAACCGGTTTGGTTGTGAACCCGGTTCGGGTCGGGTTCCGGGGACCCGGTTTGAAACCGGTTTTTTTGTCCACCTCTACACGGAGCGCTTCTGAATAGAAAACTCATGGGCCCCACCAATACACTTTGGATCAGCAAGTAAAACACAGCTTGCCCTGTGCAGGTGACCTTAACAGGCTAAGGCAAAAACCAATGGAAGTTCGATTTGAACCTGTCCTCTGCTAGAGGGGAATCGGGACCTTATCATACGCAACTTTGAATTCAACGTTTTTATGTTTTTCTAGAAATTTCGTGTTTAATTTTCTTTTCAGTTATTATTTACTTAAATCAGATGAAATCAACACTTTCTGAATTCCACCTGCTTATTTAGATAATAATCTTCAGTTGTAATATTTTGAGAACTACTCAGTTTGTGTTTCCGTTCTGCGTCAAGGATGTTGACCCGATGAAAATTACTGTTTAAATCAATTTACTTTCATTCCTTTTGATGGGTTACAATGACAAATTTATCTATGCAAATGCACAGAACGAACTAGTCGGAAGCAATGGGAACCGAAGGAATCAAAGTCCTAATAGTAAGAAAAACATATTCAGTTAATACTCAAGGAATGGTAAACATCATTCCTGAACTGCTACACATATTCCCGGAAATCAAGTTTATTCCGACCCAAACGGCCCAATGGGAATGGGTTTTACCTCTTCAAGCTAGAGGTATCAAACTGCTCCATGAATCTCTGATCTGAGACTTTAGCTTTAGCAGCTGCAAACCTATGGTATTCATCAAAAATTGAAAGTAGGCTCCATCTCTGCATTTTTCTTAAGCACCCCACTAGACAGCCGGTTCGATGCTGCATCAAGAAAAAAAATAAATATTAATATTAAGTTTTAAGAAAGGTAATGATGAGACTCAAAAGAATCAAATACCTTTCCTCTTTTGCAATGAATCAACAAAGGATGGTTTCTTACATCTGCAAGCAAGAATGAGAAGAATCCAGCTTAGCTTACCATCTAAATTCCATAGAAGATATAATGAAAAGAAGAGAATAAATACCAATGACAACTTTTAATGCTTCTCGAATGGTATCCTCAGAAATATCGACAAAAGGTTCCTGCATGATAATGCTATAAAAACACTGAAGATGCAGTATATATACTTGACTGATTAAGGTCTAAATTGGAGTTTTGTAGCCTTCAAGGGGTGGCACATTGATAAGCGTTGTAAAGGTCTCACGTTCAAATCCAACTTCCACTTGTTTCCTACCTTAACCCCTGGAGGCCACTCCCAGCATAAGCTAAGGCTTACGTGGTCCATTGGTTACCAAGGTATTGGTGGGGACTGTGAGTTTTCTGTTCTCACGGTTACCAAAAAAATTAGAGCTTTGTAAAAGTTAAGTTTGATCACAAATAACTCACATGATCACAAAAAAAGAACCTTAATATGCTCCATGGCAACTTAAATCCTAAGGGTTTGTTTGGTTGACAGGAATTCATAGGATTTTAAAGGAACTGGAATTTAAATTCCATTCCTTGACATGTTTGGTTGGCTAAGAGAAGAAATTGGAATTAATTCCAACCAAATCCCTCAACTAATAGAATTCAAAATCCCTCCCCGGTTCAATAGAATTCAGAATCCCTCACCATTTTAAGGAGTACTTTTGTCTTTTAGGTATTTTTACATTACAATTCCAATAACAAATATGCTAACCAAACACATTATGAATTTCAAAGAAATCCTTTAAATTTCAGATCCAATTCCAATTCAAATTCCAATTCCAACGAATTCCACGAACCAAACGCCCCCTAACACTTAATGTTTAGAATTGATTTTGTACAGAATAAACACGTGAATTTAATCTTTTGTTTATGAGGTGGCTTGATCTATAATTTTTTTATAAATGTGACCTTAGTTTACCATGATTGATCAAAATGTGAGCTTAGTTTACCATGATTGAGTGTGTTGCAATATGACCCCTGTACCAATGTGATTCACAAATTAAAGATCATTGTAACTATCAATAATTCAAAATAAATTTATAAATGTGAGCTTAGTTTACCATGATTGATCAAAATGTATATGAGGATAACGAATGACCACCGATTGGATGGGATAACCAGGAATAAATGCACCAAGTTGGAAAGAAAATAAGCTGCCTTCCATTAGTTGAGGTTCCCTCAGGAAACAAAAGTACTCGAGGAAATTTGTGGGTTGATGCCTTTCTCTGTACTAAAATCCTTGAAAATATAATTCTGCATCAAATTGCTTATATGTATTGACTGAATGCAAGAGTTTACATTTTGAAAATATTTTGACCAACAAAAGTCAACTGGATGTTCAACTATTTTTTCTACAAGTTCATGAACTCCATAAATATAACTGTAGAATGTAAATAAGCCCAAAAATGTCAAGTTTTCATTATTTACCCATGACTTATAGGCTATAGCAACTTAAAGGCGAGGGCTTGAAGCTAGTAAAGCACATTTGTGCAACCAACTGAATAATATGTAAAACTACAGACAATGAACGTACGAAAGAAAATCAAAATTACAGCTTGCTTCCGTGATTGATATGAGAACCGGTTCACATATATCACCTAAAAAAGAACATACGAAAGAAAATCAAAATTAACAGAACAAAGTCAAGATATTATAAAACTTAAAATCTTAAATAGCTTTAATTTACCTGAGCTTTAATTATGACTCCAACAAAGGGCATGGAATCATGAGACTCGGATGTAACAATTGTTGGAGACGATTCATAGAAAAAGAAAATCGGTGAATGAGGTTAGTGGTATGAATGAATTTTGCACAAAAGTAATTAAAAACGAAAACCCTATCAACCTCATTGGTGAAATCATTACATGAAGCTGTACATGAACATGAGGACTTACTCGCCATTGACGGTAATACCCAAATCGTGAAACTGACAAATTACCATCTCTTTTGAAACTGAGAAATTACCGTATGTTTTGGGGGTTTTACAACGCATAGCAATATGAAACTGCTCATCAAAAAATGAAAGCATAAAAACTTACCTCTCAATAGATATTCCAGTCCTAATGTGCCTAGAACTTGTAGGGTTTTGCCATCACAGCAAAGAACGAATTCTTAACTTTTTAGGGTTCAGTTAGGTTTAAAAAAAATTAAGCAAACAATTAAACCCTATCGATAAGAAACGGACCTAATTCACGGATGATGGGTCTGGTTTAACAATCGATCCTCACATATCAAGTTTTTCAACAGCCGTCAGTCTTGTTGACAGACGATGACCTATCCCTCCTCTGAAGATGAAGCGATAATGAGGAGGATGAAGCTGTGAAGGAATGAAGAAGAGATGTGCAAGGATGAAGATGGAAAGATGAAGCAAGAGGCGGAGGTTTGAAGCGTTTTCATCTTCTTTGTGGCGTAGCTTCTGGATTTGTTTGTGAAGTGAGAGGTAACGGATGGATTCGTATTCATGGAGGCACACGAAGCGTCTTAAAAAGTGAATGTCACCGCGGAGGCGTCATAAAATTTGAGACGGCCATCATCCGAAAAAGTGATCAAAATTACTAAAATATCCTTCCTATATGTATTAAATGTATGGGTTAAATGGTAATTAATATGATTTAATTATAAATATGGGTTATAAGGTAATTGTATACATTTGATGCTTTGTCAATATATACATTATGCAATAAAAAGGTACAAGGTGTCTTAATTTTTTAAACAAATTACATTTTTATCCTTCTAATCTCTATTATATAGTAGTACAGATAGACAGAGAAGAGTGAACCACCGTTTGTGTTTCTTTATATTGAATCTCAGCCACTTAAATTAGTCATAACTAACTTTTTAGAAGATCCTAGCCACTTAACTTAGAAATTTTCGACAGTTACAAATTTTTTTACAAAATCACACGGATTGTGCTTTTCAAACTGCTTTGCAGTTTAATAAAACCATTTCCGCCTATTATTACTATTACAGATTTAAAAAAAAAGCACACAGATTGTGCTTTTAAAACTGCTTTGCAGTTTCATCCTAAACTTCTAATCGGATCTACCCAAAAACTGATTTGCAATTTACTAAATACTAACTCAGGCGAGGCTATTACTATTACAAATTAAAAAAACAAAAAAATTTACAAACTCCGAAATTAAATAAACCACAGTTTAATAGTTGATGTCGTTTGAAGCAGTTCTGGATGCTTTGTATAAAAATCTGCATTAAAAAGAAATAAAATTATAAGTAAAAGCTAAAAATTGAGAGTGACCTAAGACGATAAAATATACAAACTACCTAAAAGAGAGATGGTTAAAGAATAAAAAATTGATACTAAACTAATGTTGCATATTTATTTACTGTCTGCATTTCAGTCCCTTCGGGTGAAATAGTTGCATCCTCAAAACAATAATATAATACACAATAATTAGTTAACGAACGTAATTATATAAATACACATGATGTTAATTATATAAAACTAATTGAACAAAAATATAAATGTCAGTTTTATCTTTATTTTGGAATACAGTTTTTACTTGCAGTTTCAAAAATGGCGGTTTTCTTATCAGAAAACTATCCACCCAACAAAATAGGAATTCCTCATCTAACTGTTCAAGACTGCATCACTATACATACAATACAAGTCTAAATTTTTTCTAACCTTCATTCAAAATTTTGTGTGTTTTGCTGTACTATGTCAGGTGAGGCTGTGAACGTGAGGTAAACTGTAATATGAAGACATCTTCGCTCATAATTGAGATGCAGAAACAAATTCATGAAACTGTTAAGACTTTTTCTGAAGACAATGTAAAAGTAGCCATCGATTCTCAGGTTTTTCTGATTGCATCTACATATATGTTTAAAGTTTATAATTTTGGTTTTTAACTACAAAAAAAACTCATCGATTCTCAAGTTTTTCTGATTGCATCTACATATATGTTTTAAGTTTATAAATTTAGTTTTTTAACCAAAAAAAAGTTTGTGTTTGCTTTTGATGTATCAAACCATGCTTACTCCTATGTAATGTATGTTTCTTTTTCTAATTTTTTTTAATACTATGTAAGTAAGGCGTTTATACATGAAAGTTTAACTTAATTTATGAAAGTAATACAAATTGAAGCGTTATTTAAAAATACTAAAAACAATATTTGAAAGTAATACAAATTTGCAATATGCTTGCTACACACGGAGTGAAAATATCATATTGTTAAAAAAACATATGGGTCGAGTAAATTGTTTTATTAAAATTAGATTTTGTAAAAAAGATTTTCAACATGAATGTGAAAATATTGCTTAAAATGATGTTTAGAAATTAGGAAACCGTTTTCAACTGTACAAACTTAATATCACAAAAGTGAAAATAACTATGCCATAAACTCAATATTTGATTATTTTTATACTCTCTCATCATTTTACACCATAACAAACTGGAACATGATACAACAATTATTTAACTGGAACTCTGATCATTATTTTAAATCATACCGATAACACATTGTTATATCACAAAGTAATATAAATGAATTGAATAAGGTATGTAGATCTTTTAGGACAGATGCTACTGATTTAAAATATGCTTTACCAGTTTGGAGAAGCTGTAACCGTCTTTTATAATGTCATATTTTTCATCACTTTATCTTTTTTTTTATTACCTATTTCAGGTTTTGGAGGAAAATGTACTAATTGAAGTGTTCAATAATGTTTATTTTCGAATTTTGTTTTGCCTAAATAAGTTTCCTCCTCATATTAAGTTTGTACAGTTGGAAACGGTTTCCTAATTTCTAAACATCATTTTAAGCAATATTTACACATTCATGTTGAAAATCTTTTTTACAAAATCTAATTTTAATAAAACAATTTACTCGACCCATATGTTTTTTTAACAATATGATATTTTCACTCCGTGTGTAGCAAGCATATTGCAAATTTGTATTACTTTCAAATATTGTTTTTAGTATTTTTAAATAACGCTTCAATTTGTATTACTTTCATAAATTAAGTTAAACTTTCATGTATAAACGCCTTACTTACATAGTATTAAAAAAAATTAGAAAAAGAAACATACATTACATAGGAGTAAGCATGGTTTGATACATCAAAAGCAAACACAAACTTTTTTTGGTTAAAAAACTAAATTTATAAACTTAAAACATATATGTAGATGCAATCAGAAAAACCTAAGAATCGATGAGTTTTTTTTGTAGTTAAAAACCAAAATTATAAACTTTAAACATATATGTAGATGCAATCAGAAAAACCTGAGAATCGATGGCTACTTTTACATTGTCTTCAGAAAAAGTCTTAACAGTTTCATGAATTTGTTTCTGCATCTCAATTATGAGCAAAGATTTCTTCATATTAGAGTTTACCTCACGTTCACAGCCTCACCTGACATAGTACAGTAAATCACACAGAATTTTGAATGAAGGTTAGAAAAAATTTAGACTTGTATTGTATGTATAGTGATGCAGTCTTGAACAGTTAGATGAGGCATTCCTATTTTGTTGGGTGGATAGTTTTCTGACAAGAAAACCGCCATTTTTGAAACTGCAGGTAAAAACTGTATTCCAAAATAAAGATAAAACTGAAATTTATATTTTTGTTCAATTAGTTTTATATAATTAACATCATGTGTATTTATATAATTACGTTCGTTAACTAATTATTGTGTATTATATTATTGTTTTGAGGATGCAGTTATTTCACCCGAAGGGACTGAAATGCAGACAGTAAATAAATATGCAGCATTAGTTTAGTTTCATTTTTTTCTTCTTTAACAATCTTTCTTTTAGGTAGTTTATATATTTTATCGCCTTAGGTCACTTTCAATTTTTAGCTTTTACATATAATTTTCTTTTTTAATACAGATTTTGTAAAAATTTTTTAATCTGTAATAGTAATAGCCTAGCCTGAGTTAGTATTTAGTAAATTGCAAATCAGTTTTTGGGTAGATCCGATTAGAAGTTTAGGATGAAACTGCAAAGCAGTTTTAAAAGCACAATCTGTGTGCTTTTTTTTTTAATCTGTAATAGTAATTATAGGCGGGAATGGTTTTATTAAACTGCAAAGCAGTTTGAAAAGCATAATCTGTGTGATTTTGTAAAAAAATTGTAACTATCGAAAATTTCTAATTTAATTGGCTAGGATCTTCTAAAAAATTAGTTATGGCTAATTTAAGTGGCTGAGATTCAATATAAAGAAACACAAACGGCGGTTCACTCTTCTCCGTATATATATATATATAATTGCAATCTGTGTTGGTCATATATGGACTTTGATTTATATAAAACTAGGTTAAAACCAATGTATTACATGAGTTGAATAAATACAACTTGTTATAAAACATCAGATTTTATGAAAATTTGTATGTTAGATGTTATCAGTTATCGGTGAAATAAGAAATAATGAAGATTTAAAAGTTACAAATAACAAATAATAAAAATTTAAGAATTATAAAATTGTATTTTAAAAGAAGATACAATTAAAATTTTCTTATGATTTATTAATTTTTAATAAAATATTAGAATAAATTTTAGATATTTAATTATTTAACATCATTATTATTTAATATGAGAGAGTGGCGGGAAACAAAAATTTAGATTTCACCAGAAGTCGACACGTAACAAGTATAGTTATGTGGAAAGTTAGGACCAAGATATATCAGACCTTACAAAATCATTAAAAAGGTTAGAACAGTAGCCTACAAGTTAGATCTACCTGAAGCCTTACAAGGGATTCACAATACGTTTCATATATCTTGCTTACGTAAGTGTTTAGCTGATCCAACTCAGGCTATTGCACTAGATGATGTACACGTAGATGACAAGCTTCATTTTTCTGAACAACTAATCAAGATTTTAGACACTCAAGAACGGAAGTTAAGAAATAAAGTAATACCAATGGTATCGGTTAAGTGGCAAGGTCGGATCGGAGCCGACAAGACTTGGGAATTAGAGGATCAGATGAAAAACAAGTATCTCATTTATTTACATTTTCATTTCGAGGACGAAATTTCTTAAAAGGATGAGAGATTTGAAACACCTCGAAAATTTCCTAAAAAATAAATGAGTAAACTTGCCAAGTTTCAAAGTTAAAGGGGTAATATATGAACAATCATAGTTCAAGGACTAAAAATGTAATTTCTGAAAAACAGAGGGGTAGTGGACCACTACCTAAGACCTTAGCGGTCCGCTACAATAAGGAAAGAATCTGCAGCTGACATATGTCCTGTGACTCACCAAAGGAAATCTGACGCGTGGAATGGGTGGTGGACCGCTAGCAAGACCATAACGGTCCGCTACATATGCACAAAGCAAAATAAGCCGCCTCAAGGGGTGGCAGACCGCCACCACCTAGCGTAGCGGTCCGCTACGGGTTCCACTTTTGCCCTATAAATAGCTTGAAAATCTCAGCCATATTCACAACATCCACACTCTCATATTCACACACAAACACTCTGACTCTCTTATCCCGAGCCCTGGTTCGCGTACGAGAGCCCGGTTTCCAGCGGTTTGACTCCAAATTGCCATAGATAATGATGAGGTAAGGTTCCGATCTATTGTTAAGCTTTGGTTGTACACCATTAAGCAAGAATTATGTAATTAAGTAATGTTATGATTATCTATGAGCTCTGCCCGAGGTGTTTAGCATATTATTGATTGATAAGCTGAAATACTGCTTAGGTGAGTTCCTAAACTGTGATGTATGAACCCAGTCATGACCTTGTCTCGCATGATTGATTTAAGAAAACATTTTGAGTATCTTGGAACGATTGTAGCGATTGTTTATATATAACGTATTCTAAGCGCTTATTGTATTTCATTTGCCCGTGGAACGACATGTTGGACAGGACCCGTGGAACGGTCTTTGGTTATATATATACTGAATGATCATTCATAGTTATCTATGAATTTGGGTGTTGAAGCCCATGAATGTGTTCAAGATACTTTGACGGGTCATTTTAATAAACTATTTTAGTTTATGAAAT